>OU611900.1:6724843-8068812 GCA_914767815.1 Eupsilia transversa
AGGCTCGCCCCCTATTACATGGGACTTAATTAAACATAATTGGCGAAATGTGGGTGTAGGTACTATTATAAACACCTCTGCCTAACCCTTCTGAGAATAAAGGCGATATGTTGTTATGTTATAACCTTACTTTACTATAGAAACCACATTTTTTTTAATCATATCTTATTTAAATTAAACAAACAAAACTACTTTCCTACCAAATCTATCGACACTTGGCAACACTTGAGCAAAAGCGCGGGAAATAAGTCCGCCATTACGATGCGTCCTCCGTAGCCTGCTCGTATACAGGGCACGTACATATACGTTGAAAACTTGCTATTTATTGATATACGATTTGTTATGCTTGAGTATTTGTGAGAGGGTAAAGTCTAGGCATAGATTTGATGTAGTGCGTAGGTATCTAGTTAGAGAATAAACAATATTTTTCAGTACCAAAGTTTTAAGTGTCATCGTGGAGCGGAAAATATCAGACTTAAAAAAAAAACTGCTTAAAAGTTATTCTATTATTTGTATTCTACCGCCTCTGTGGTCTAGTGGTTAGACCACCTGTCTCAGACCCAGAGGTCCAGGGTTCGATTCAGTGGGAGCAAAATTGACATTAAATTAAGATATTCATGTCTGAATGAATGATATATTTATTTGAAAGAATTTGAAAAAACAGACCCTTGTCCCAACTCCGAACCTGAGACAGTTGAATAGCCCATTACTGATCCAAAACTCTATGGTCAAATAAAAATATTTTTTGAAAGAATATATGTAGCTAACATAAGTTCTTAGGATCTATGGGTTTCTCTATATTTCAGCCGTGCCAATATTTAGATTAAATCTAGGTTATATTTATAGTATGCAGTAAACATTTAGTAATTAGCAATAACATAAAAAATACTTAGAAAATGTCATAATTTAGATTACAATGCAATTTATATAATGAAAATTAAATACAATTGTATTCATTTAAAATAATAATTTACATTAAAAAAAGCGATCAATAATAATGTCAATAAAAAATAGCGAGAATATTGGAAGTGTTTCAATAATAATTAAGTAATGTCAATATGCAGATGTCATAATAATTATAACAAATAAGTTTTACATTTTACACTCATTGATAGAATAAAATCTATACACCTTAGTCTTTAATATTAGCAACTAATAAGAAAACCCCTATAGCAGATGGCTCTAATCAACGGTACCCACCCCCTATCAAATGAAAATATCTCCATCCCTATAAGGTGTAGAATTGTGCATTCACACTTCCGTATTTCGGCAAACACTCCTTTCAAAGGGGGTCAAACTATTACGATTATCTCAGCGGAACCCAATTCAAAGTTAATACAATTGATACAACATTGATATCTAACAGAAAACATCTCATTCAAGAACCTTCTTTGATTTTCACGACTTTTCAATCAACTAACTTCTGCCCGCGACTTCGTTCGCTTATAAGTCATAAGATAGACAATATAGTAAAATAACAGCCACATTTTTATAAAACTCCCTTGACCCCACCGCGTCGCATCGCATCGTCCGTCCGCGCTATTACTTCGTTTTAGATAAACGTTTTTTTTTTTTTACTTTTTCCCGGCTTCTAAGCATCGTAGAGTGATGTTAAATATCCTATATCCTTTCTCAAGGATTGGGCTATCAATACAAAAATATTTTTTCAAATCTGACTGGTAGTTTCCTAGATTAGCGCGGTCAAACAAAAAAAACCGCCGTCTTTATGCATCAGATGTATGAACGTAAACCAAGCCAAAGGAGTATGTAAGGATCGTAGCAGGTGGCGTGCTGTAGTCTCTGCCTACCCTCATGGGAAGAAGGCGTAAGTTTATATATGTATGTAATAAAATAAAAAAATAAAATAACCCCCGATACATTTCCAGGTGATGCTGCAGTATCGGTTCAAGGTTACTATGTTCTTCTAATACCATTGAAGTAACTAATTTCGAATCGATCAGACCCGTGGAAGATGTGCACATCCAATCATCAACTAGAAAAAAGCTGATAATCTTCAAACGGCTGAACCGATTTTCTTAAATTGTACCACCACCACCTTTCAAACAAAAAAATAATAATGAAAATCGGTTCAGCCGTTTGGGAGCTACGAGGGAACAGACAGATACACAGATACACACGTTAAACTTATAACAACCCTCTTTTCCGTCAGGGGATTAAAAATAAACGCTTGATTTTATTTCTGAGCGATACCCATTCTAACCTACACAACCCAGTAACTGGCTAACAAAATACCTCTTGGTAAAATTGTATCTAATTGCGTAATACATTTTCGTAAACAATTAAGACTAAGCTGTTTCATTTTGACAGTTCAACAACATTCATAGCGTTATTTACATTTTTGAGCAGATTTTTTTTCGAACTTATGAAGCAATGGATTAGCAATCTGTTTCAAAACGATTCAGATTGTGATTGATCGTGTATTACTTAAGGGTGCTGGTACACCAAAATGGAAGGTACACACGGCTACATATCAAGCTATACGTACATTTCCAGTTACCTCTAGTTAGCTGACCTCTCATTGCACGGAAACCATATACAATGCGAGATCAGCTTATTATACTGGTAATGTATAACTTGATATGTAGCGGTGTGTACCTAGGACGGAAACCTTTTGCAAATAGTGTAGAATCAGCTTCCAGAAACAGGAAGCAAAATAAGTAAACATTTTGCTTTTCCTCATCCTTATTTTAGCCAAATCGGTTGGGATTAATTATCTTTCTTTTATATCTTGTGAGGGTAAGTAAATCCGATGCATACTTTCTATAATTAAGAGAGGTGTAATAGGAATGTATTTACGTCTTGTGCTTTTTGGGTGAACATGCTGTACCTAATATGAAATAGTTGCTGAATGACGCGCTGAAAAAAAAAAGACGAGTTAATTGCGGATGATCTTTTCGTTCACCGTAAGTCAGTTTTCATAATCATTTGCTGCATGATGACGAATTATAAAAATAATAAGTGATGTTTATTTCTGTAAATTGGTTCAAGAAAACAATTTTATACGTCAAAAATAAATTATGCCTAAAACAAGATGAGTTCCGCGTTTCTTAACCGACTACTCTGAGAAGAAAGTCATAAACCAAAATCAAAAGTCATTTATTCAAACTAGGCTGACAATCAGCACTTTTCGAACGTCAAAACGACATAAGACTGTCCCCCAAAACGCCCACCCTTCCCCACTTCCTAGTGCTTTAGATGGGAAGAAGAAGTGGCTCAACAAACTCCCCAGCAGCACAGCTGTCTGATCTACAGTATGCAAAATAATTTACATTACGCAACACAAAACATTAACTCACAAAAAAACTCAAAGGTCGAGGTCACAGTCTCTTTAAAGTCCATAATATTTGCTTGATTTTGGAGGAGCTCGTGGCTAAGTAATAACAGCCGCACGGGTCGATCTATCAGGTTAAGCTGCGCTTGCCAAAGTTGGTCAGTGGATGGGTTACCATCTTTACATACCGAGACTCCTCCGTGCTTTGGAAAGCACGTTAAGCCGTTGGTCCCGGCTGTCATTCGTGGATCTTTGACAGACGTTACGAGTCGTCAGAAGCCCGAAAGTCTGACAACCAGTCTTACCAAGGGGTATCGTATTACCCAGTTACTGGGTTGTGGAGGTCAGATAGGCAGTCGCTCCATGTAAAATACTGGTATTCAGCTGCATCCGGTTAGACTGGAAGCCGACCCCAACATGATTGGGAAAAGGCTAGGCAGAATGATATTTGCTTGATTTTGAATCCGTAACCATTCTGAGTCAATTTCAAATAAGATTATAATAATTTATATCCTACGAAACAGTTCTTAACTCCCCTATAGATATTAAAAAGCTACCCTTACCACTATTACTTTGCCGAAACAGTAAAGAAAATATAAGTGGTATTTTATATCAATCTACTGGCAACACTTGTGATGAATGTGTTGCCCGGTTTTAATATCTTTTTTTATTGCCAGCCGACGGTTTGCGATGTTGTCTGTTATTTCTGCTGTTTATTGTTTATTTTCTTGTTTTCTGTTTATTTTAGTTTGTTTATTGGTTTGCTTTTTGGAGTTGAGAGTTTATTTTGTGAGTTGTTTTTCATAGATACTTAGGTAGTGTGTTTTTAGGGAGTTGGAAAGTAGGTTAAGATAGGGATCTAGATAAATTGTAATTGTAAGTTGAGTCTTGTTTTTAAGAGTATTATTACCACAGATCATATAATACCATTTTTTTTTCTTTTTAATTTTTTTTTTCACTTTTTAATTTAATTTGTTATGTGTGCCGGTGTTGATTGTGTGATTTTTGTGTTACTAACATTAGTTATGATGGACTTTGTCTGAAAAATAAATGAATTAATTAATCGTGTATTCCCGTTCGTCCCACTGCCGTCGTCCCACTGGTGGGACGAACGGGAATTTGAAAAATAATATTACATTTATTCCCGTTCGTCCCACTGAGTTTATCAGTAATACACGCTCTTAATTATATATTTTTTCTTGTTTTACTTTAATTCATAACTTTAACTTTTAGTTCGACTTTGTGAATAATCACCGTGTATGATCTTTTTTGATATAACGAAAATGTACAACTCTGCTATCTAATTGCGTAAAACGTTTTCGTAAAGGATTCCGACTCATCTGTTTCATTTTGACAGTTCAACAACATTCATTGCGTTATTTACGTTGTTGAGCTGATTTTTTTTTCGAACTTATGAAGCAGTGGATTAGCAATCTGTTTCAAACCGATCCAAATTGTGATAGATCGTGTATTACGCAATTAGGGTCAGATCCCCAAGACACAGACTATAACGTCTAGTTTGCGGATCACCGTTCAAATTGCTATGTGTGATGTATCAACTTGATTTATTAATAAACTAGCTTTTACCCGCGACTTCGTGTGCGTGAAATTTCTGCCCCCAGCCCACTGCGTCGCATCCCATCACCCACCTGCGCTGTTACTTCGTTTTCACTTAGCGTTCTTTCCGACTTATTTTCGTTTTGCTCGGCTCCTAAGGGTCGTAGCGTGATGTTTCATAGACTATAATTATATAATCTTCCAAAAAGCATTGGGCTACCCAATGCAATTTTTTTTTAAATTCGACGGTTGTTCCGGAGATTACACGCTACATACAAACTTACAAACAAACAAACTTTTACCTCTTTATAATATTAGTATAGATAAATCTAAATCTAAAACTTATTATTATTGAAACACTATCATTATTCTTGCTATTTTTTATTGATCGCTATTTTTTATATAAATTATAATTTTAAATGAATAGAATTGTATTTAATTTTATCAATTGCATTGAAATCTAAATCGTGAAATTATCTATACTTATAATAAATCAGTAGAAGTGAAAATTCTGTACATTGAAAATATCAAAAAAATAAATGGCAGGGGGTGTTACTAGACCGACCCAAAAATGTGATTAAAATTTTTTTTGTCTGTCTGTCTGTCTGTTTGTTCAGGTATCACGCAAAAAGTACCGGTTCGATTGCGATGAAACTTGGTATAATTATTCTTTAGTATCCTGGGCACCACACTGGGTACTTTTTATCCCGGAAAAGTATCCTACCCTACGGTTGGCGGGTGTCAAAGTTTGTATGGAAGAATTTTAACGCGCTGTCCGATTAACTCGAAACTCAATATTTATACTTAAACCCAAAAATTAAGAATAACGTGTATCAGGATTTTTCGAAATTCAACCTCTAAGGGGGTAAAATAAGGGATGAAAAATTGTATGAAAAATCTTATTCCTTGAGGCAATAAACATGAAACTTCGCACGAATAGTTATCTAAATAAATTATAAAGTTTGTAGTTTTTTGTTTTTCTAAATTACCCCCTAAAGGGGGATTGGGGGGTGTCAGTGTTTGTATGGAAGAATTTTAACGCGCTGTCCGGTTAACTCGAAACTCAATATTTATACTTAAAACCCATGGGGATGTATGGGGTAATTTCCGACACTCACGCGGGCGAAGCCGCGGGCAGCAGCTAGTTATTAATATTTTCATGTTATTGCTAATTACTGCATGCTATAAATATAATGAGATGTAAATCTTGAAATTTGCACGGCTGAAATGCCGATTATAGTGAAACCCATAGATCTTAAGAACTGATGTTAGCTACCTATATTCTCGAAAATAAACATGTAATTCATTCATAAATCTAAAAATCTATCTCTACTTATCTTTTTAGAGATACAGGCGTGCTGTTATTGTTATGTAGGTTTGTAAGGTCATGCCCTAATACACGCGCGATCACGTCAGCGCGGGATGTGGTCAGTTGGGTTCGTAATACAGAACATTACAAACTGTCAAAGACCCTGAATTAGGTACTTACGTTAATCAGCCGAAAGGTATTAATTAATGAAATTAAAAACAGGGTATTTTTATTGGTCTCGCATTTGACCGCTATTTCACCTAGAGTTTTTGTGAAGGTAAGGCCGGGGAAGTACTACCATTAAGGCCCGTACACACCGGCGCTATATCGCGGGCGCGACAAGGGTCGCAGTACCTGTTTTCGCTCGCGATATCGCTCCGGTCTGCACGAGCCGTTATTACCAGTAGAGGATGATTTCCACCAAACGGCTCGAAACGCAACGGATCGGAACGGATGCGGAGACAGCCGATCGCATCCGGCAGGATGTCGTCCCATACGATCGGCTCTGTACCGTCGCTTGCGAACGCATCAGTTTTTGCGCCTAGTCAAATAGTCTCTTTCCTACCGTGTTTCAGCCGCATCGCCTGTGTATGTGTAACCGATATTAAAACGGTAACCTAAAAGAGGTACCTAACATGTTTCTTCTTCTTAGGTTACCCAGATAGCGGTAACCTTAGTTGTAGAAGTTGTGGCGGCATCTACATCGCCACAGGCGAACTACGCATCAAAGACCTGACGCCACAAAATCCTTCATCGCGCTATTAGAGTTTACCGTGCGATTAACATATAAAAATTATTTGAGTAATTTATTTTGAGCTGAAACTTTGCATAGAGATTCTATACCTAATGTAATCTCCACCCCTTTTGGATAGATATACCCTTTCCGTTACACGTTGTATAAGACTATCCGACATCAATCCTTGGGCTATTGCCCGCCAGACACAACACCCGTCTGGTCGGAGGATCCTCCCTTTTCAATAGAGTATGAGTGAACTTTACACCCTGTTCCTCATACCTCTAAAGGTACATTCATGGTACATTGTAGGCTGATTTTGATTATGAATAAACCTTCTTTAATTGAATGTTTTCTTTTGTTTTTAGATGAGGCAGCCACGCTGGTGATATTGGCGGGATGCAGGGCGGCGGTGCTCCCGCCGCGGACGCCGATCAGGCGCAGTTCGAGGCGGACAAACGAGCCGTATATAAGTACGTATTGTTTACTAGCTTCTGCCCCCGGCCCACCGCGTCGCATCCCATCGCCCGCCCGCGCTATTACTTCGTTTTCACTTAGCGTTCTTTCTGACTTTTTTTTCGTTTTTCTCTGCTCCTAAGGGCCGTAGAGTGATGTTACATAGCTTATAACCTTCCTCAAGAATTGGGCTATAAAATGCAAAAATATTTTTTCAAATCCGACTGGTAGTTCCGGAGTGATGCGCGGTCAAATAAACAGACAAACAGATAAAAATTCTAAAAACTGTTGGTACGTGTTTTTTAATTGATTCTAAGTATCCCTAGCCAACTTTTTTTCGAATATCTTCCATGTACAGACTTTCGACCCTCTTCAGCTTTATTTTATTATATGTATAGATAGACAATTTGATGTGGGCCTAGTTTAATCAAAAGCTTCTTGTTTTATAGTAGTCTGGTTGTCTGAATCTTATTTTATACTAGCTGCTGCCCGCGGCTTCGCCCGCGTGAGTGTCGGAAATTACCCCATACATCCCCATGGGTTTTAAGTATAAATATTGAGTTTCGAGTTAATCGGACAGCGCGTTAAAATTCTTCCATACAAACACTGACACCCCCCAATCCCCCTTTAGGGGGTAATTTAGAAAAACAAAAAACTACAATCTTTATAATTTATTTAGATTACTATTCGTGCGAAGTTTCATGTTTATTACCTCAAGGAATAAGATTTTTCATACAAACTTTCATCCCTTATTTTACCCCCTTAGGGGTTGAATTTCGAAAAATCCTGATACACGTTATTCTTAATTTTTAGGTCTAAATATAAATATTGAGTTTCGAGTTAATCGGACAGCGCGTTAAAATTCTTCCATACAAACTTTGACACCCCCCAACCGTAGGATAGGATACTTTTCCGGGATAAAAAGTACCCAGTGTGGTGCCCAGGATATTAAAGAATAATTATACCAAGTTTCATCGTAATCGAACCGGTAGTTTTTGCGTGATACCTGAACAAACAGACAGACAGACAGACAGACAGACAGACAGACAGACAGACAGACAGACAGACAAAAAATTTTTTAATCACACTTTTGGGTTCGGTGTCGGTCTAGTAACACCCCCTGCCATTTATTTTTTTGATATTTTCAATGTACAGAATTTTCACTTCTACAGATTTATTATAAGTATAGATGAGCAGTGGCCCAGTGGTAATGGCCCCGACTTACGAGTCGTGGTTTCAAACCCAGGCAGGCGCTTTATTTTGTGTAAATAATTTCACAACCACTGTTTACATGAAGGAACACATCGTGAGGAAACCGGCATGTCCTAGAACCAAAAATTCAAAGACATGTGACATCTACCAACCCGCACTGGGCCCGCGTGGTGGATTACAGCAGGAGTGGGAACCAGCATAATCAGCCTATTATGCTGGTTGTCCAGAGAATTTTAACTTCTCCTCAAACAACAAGCTGTCTAAGAAATACAAATATTAACGGCCGCGACACATGAATTCTTCATAACGTTCAAACCAGGTACCGAAACAGGTATGATAGATACTGGTATTTTTTCGGTTATAACATTTACCTATACTTTTTACAAGTATTTTTATAGATTACCTTAAATTGAATACAACCAGTATTAATGTCGGCTACCGAAATAAAAGTTACCTCTATGTTACACGTGCCGTCGGTATTAGTCAAAATATTAATGTTTTTAAAATATGTGGCGCTGTTTTTCCGGGCAGGACGACGTCTGCCGGGTCCACTAGTGTTAATATATTTCTAAGCATCGCTGCAGACCTTCTAGTGACTCCATAGTAGATATGAGCGCCGATAGTCAGTCTGTCGGCGGCGGCGTGCCGACTTTTTGAAGTCGGCGGCCGCGGCTTCGGCGGTGTGACCTTTTTACAATTACCTTCATTCAAATAAAGAAATAATACAATAATGACGTATAATTAAGATTTATTATAATTTTGACGTGACAAATTGAATTGTCAAGATGAATTTTAAAAGAGAAAACAAACATTTAAATAATCTGATATTCAGTAACTTAGCTTACAAAAAGTTAGCTTAACAAAAACTGTGTTTGTTTTTTGATAACTTGGATAACACAGAAATTGTAATGTCTAAGAGTTTCGTCTACGTCTAGTTCCGCCATTTGTCAGCATTCACGCAGACGTGCGTTCGGTTCTGGTAAACTGATTGCCGCCGCTCGGAATCGGCGCGCCGTCGCCTATCGTTGGCGGCGCGGCGCTCATATCTACTCCATAGTAGAGGAAGACGAAGCTACACTATACAAATCATTCCGCAAACTTACAACCCTTTTTAACCTTCCAGACACCCTCTTTTCCCATTACTGGCGCTCCTACTGGAGCGCTGCGAGCAAGCCACGGCAGGGGCAGAATCCCCGGCGGCCGAGGCGTTCGGCGCAGACCTGCAGGCCTTCGTGCAGCACCAGAGGCGAGACAGGAGGCCCTTCCTCGTCGATGATCCTGAGATAGATGGACTTATGATTAAGAGCATTCAGGTGGGTTTTTAGGTTTTTACGAGTCGTTACGGGTAGTCAGAAGCTCGGAAAGTCAGACAATCAGTCTTACCAGGGGCTATCGTGTTACTCAGTAACTGGGGTGTGGAGGTCAGATAGGCAGTCGCTCCATGATAAAATACTGGTATTCAGCTGCATCCGGTTAGTCTTGAAGCCGACTATGTATACAGGCTGAATTTTAAAACATGCAACAAAATTTAAGGGGGTGTTCTACTCATCAATATGAACAACTTTTACTATGGGACCAAATAAGAATTCGCAAAAAAAAAACGACTTTTCTGTATAAAGGTATACCCGATTTGACCATTTTGTATAAGAAGGTCGATTTTTTTTGTCAGCCTGTATAACATGTTCCTTTTGATATGCCACATCTTTAATGAAACATTGTCTTGTCAAAGAATGAATTGGTTTTTTTTTTTTTCATAAAAAATAATTCGACAAAGTCACGATTATTTCTGTTAAATACTCTGCAAGCCAAACTCCGCATTGATGACTATTTCTTTGGGTTCAACGACCGCTGGTAGTGTTGACTTGAACTTTGAGTTGAGGAAATCTCTTTTCTTTTGATTTATTTATAAAAACTTTACGTACAAGTAAAAAAATACTGTACAAAGGCGGACTTAATGCCTGAGGCATTTTCTAAGTACTTATTAAGTTAATATATCGATATCTATCATATCGGTGAAGTGTAAACAAAAAAAAACTGATATTTTAAATGTCTACACGAGCGGTGGTTGATGAACCCAAAAAAAAACATCATAAAATTAAAAAAAAAAATGTTTTATCTACACCCATGCTTTAAATCATCCATAAAAGTTTCTGAATCAGTTAGCTTATTGCCAACATTAAAACGACCAGTGTCATAGTAACCATTATATCATCGAAACGAGTGTTATAATGTTGTACTAATTTAATTTCATTTCATTATGCAACTCTTTTGCTTCTTCGATACCTTCCGGGCACCTGCTGACCCCCGCGCCGACACATGTCGCTTGGAGCGCTACGGGCTATGGTCGTTTTAATGTTGGCAATAAGCTAACTGTTTCAGAAACTATTAAAGAGGATTCATATCATGGGTTTAGATATAGTCTTGTATGCAACTGTATATACGTAATTAGGTATTAAAACATGAATGTGGATAATAGTAACACTGTAACACATGAGTGTTTATACAACACTTTCATAAATAACTATTACAGGGCTGCCAGTAGATATTTTTAAATGATTCGGCAATGTTGCTGAAATTATACAAAATTGAATAACAGGATACAAACAGTGCTTAATTTTTTTCAAACATACACAATAATGATTAATCACGTGAATTATTACTAAAATGTACTAAATTTACTAATATTATTACTAAAATTACGTAGGTAACTAGTAAGGTAAGGTAATAAGTACTATTTTATTTCCTCACAGGCTTAAGCGCATCCATATAGCAACTCAAAAAATATCACCATAGAACTCACAAACACCACAAAACTCAGATAATAGAATTTAGGCTTTCCGTATCCAATTATACATGAGGTTCCAGGATACAAAGAGGATACAATCAGTAACCAAATTATACAGTTTTTGTATCCAATTATACAATCTGGCAGCCCTGAACTATTATCACGTTTATACATCGATACCCAACACCACAGCGGAGTTTCGCTAACTAATTCAATTTGCCCCCGTATAAATAAAAGTCCGTTAGTAATCATCATGTATTTAATTTCCAGGTGCTGAGAATCCACCTGTTAGAACTAGAGAAGGTGCAGGAGCTATGTCGAGACTTCTGCGGGCGCTACATCGCCTGCCTGAAGACCAAGATGCAGAGTGAAAACCTGCTCAGGACTGATTACTCTTCAGGTCAGTGAACTTCTCATCAACCAGAGTCAAGCACTTTTAGTTGTCTGGCATTTTTGCTGAACTGGGCCTTTTTGGCGTAGCCGTGAGGCACACTTCCCTGATAATTTCTTACATCGCATTTGATTTTTTATTTAATTTTTTGATCTGCTTTATATTGTATTTTGTTTCTTTCTTTCTATATCTGTCTAGCACTTTCAAACAATATACCTACGAGTTTTATTATACAGGGTGTCTCAAACGGAGTGGTCCAAAGGCAAATTAGGTAAAGCTAAGGGGTCCACCTATCATTAAAAAAATAAAAGCTGGGATATTCTGAACAGTTCAGAAAATTTCGCTTTAATTATTTTCAAGAAATTTTACACACAAAATCTGGCAGATTAGAACTCGTTACGTCGAAAATTATGTTCATAGGGTCGAAAAATCCAAGTGGAAGTGTTTTCTTGATAATAATAGCAGCGAAATTTTCTGAACTTTTCAGAATTATCTCAGCTTTTAATTATTTAATGATAGGTGGATCCCTTCGCTTTATCTCATTTGCCTTTGAACCACTACGTGAGACATCCTGTATTGTAAAGAAATTGTATGTTTAATTATTAATAAGTGCAATATTTAATTATTATACGTATACAAATACATACTTACAAGTGGCTGTCATTCGTGGATCTTTGACACTCGTTACGAGTCGTCAGAAGCCCGAAAGTCTTTCAACTAGTCTTGCCAATGGGTATCGTATTACTCAGTTGCTGGGTTTTTGAGGTCAGATAGGCAGTCGCTCCATCCGGTTAGACTGGAAGCCGACCCGAACTTTCCCCAGGTTATGTTATGTTACCTGTAGGTACACGTTATGTTATGTTAACTCTAGTCAAACTCTTTCGGAAGAAGCGTTCTACTTTTACTACGAGTATTCGAATATAATATTTTTCTATTATCTGTTTGCAGGTGGTGTGGAAAGCAACAACAATCTGTCTGGCTCGATAGACGAGCACTCGAGCACGTCGAACTCGCCACAATATCAGGTATGAAATGTATGTTAACCTTTCATATGAATTTATTTCACGCATACTAATTTAAGGCACGGTACAGTACGGTACTGTACGGTATTGTACGGTACGGTACTGTGCGGTGCAGTACTGTACGGTACGGTACGGTACGGTAGTGTACGGTAGTTAACGTACGGAAGGGGCTTATGGCTAAGTAATAGCACAGGTAGATCGATCAGGTTAAGCTACGCTTTCCGCGGTTGATCCGCGAATGGGTGACCATCTTTACATACCAAGACCCCTCCGTGCAACGTAAAGCCGTTGGTCCCGGCTGTCATTTCTAGATCTTTGACAGTCGTTACGGGTCGTCAGAAGCCCGAAAGTCTGACAACCGGTCTTACCAAGGGGTATTGTGTTACCCAGTAACTGGGTAGTGGAGGTCAGATAGGCAGTCGCTCCATGTAAAATACTGGTATTGAGCTGCATCCGGTTTGACTGGAAGCTGACACCGACATAGTTGGGAAAAGGATAAACAAACGCGTTCAAGTTCATAATAAAGAACTTAGCGCTACCGTGCATGCTATCGCGGACGCATGTTGAACGCATTAGTTTAGCCGTACCTTTAAAGAATTGTAATGTAACCAGAATGTAACCTATTCCGCTTAACTATTCATAAAGAGTCATAAAAAACCCTGTAAGAAATCGACACGTGTCACCTCTCAACGAGGCATCCTCAGGATGACGATTGACTTGTCGCAACTCAAAGTTGCGATGCCTGAAAAAGGCCGCTAAGTTGTAAGTACTTATATTGTAAAAGAACACCAAAATGTACACTTAAGTCTGCAAATAAATCTTTGACTTAGCTTTAAAATATTTTTGTATAAAACCCGTATTTAAGAGCCCACACAACCTCAGGTTTTTATCTAGCTCGCACCATACTACTCGCGGACTGAGTGCGAGCGAGACGGAGGTGGCTCAAAACCGGCTATAGTTTAGGTAATTACTTTTTACGGCGAAAATAATGGTAATTAAAAAAAAAAAGGATAGTCGCTGTTTTATAGTTAGTTCAGTTAGTATGCAAAGTTTCATGATCTAATTTGAAGTATTTTTTGAATAGCAGCGGTTTACTATTCGGTTTGGAGGTAACTTTGGATTTTTTTTCTCTCGAGAAAATTTTATGAAATGTGTTTTCGGCTAACATAGTCGCTAACAATAATCCTCAACTTTAACATATATTTATTTCAAAATGAATTCTGCAGTAGTTTCGATATAACGGCGGATCTTGCTAAGAAATTTGAGGTAGAATAGGCTCTTAAACTCTGTATCTGTGTTGCCTACAGTCGCCCCCCGCCCCGCTGTCGTCGGCGTCGTTCCCGGCGGTGTACCCGCCGCACAGCGACCTGCCTTATGCGCCGGCTGCACGGGATACACGTGAGTACTGTTTACTGACCAATTATTTAACCGCCTCTGTGGTCTAGTGGTTAGACCACCTGTCTCAGACCCTGTGACGGTCCCGGGTTTGATTACCAGTGGGGGCAAAATTTTCTGCCGGTTTTGGTTGGTGGTAGGGCTTGTTTTAAGTCCGCCTGGCTAGCTCCCACCATCTTATCTAAGTCTGTCGCCATAACAACAATGTTAGCTGCATGGTTGTGTTTCGGTAGTTAGAGGTAAGAGCCAGTACCTCTGTGGTTGAGGATGCCGGGTGAAGCTCGCTTCCACCTTCAGCCTGATCATCACTTACCATCATGTTGTATCTAACAAGTTATATGACTTTTCGGATAAAAAGTGCTAAAGAAATCTTTCTGCAGGATCCAAGTTAATTTTGTAATGCAATTAATGAAAATCGACCACGTACTTAACCGAAAAAAGGAGACTGATTTCTGAAACGAGTCCCAGTTTTTCTGTCAAATAAAGAAAAAAAGAAAGATAAATATTTTATTTGGAACACGCACAGGAAATACAAACAGTAAAAAAGAGCTTAAAAAACTAACAAAATTGACAAATTATCAAAAAAAAAAAACATATAATTGGTGAAATTTTATCCATAGGCATCCCCTTATGGGGTCATTGTACTCACTATTATGAGCAACTTTCACTATTTGTGACCAACCCTAAAATCGTTCCATACATTTATGCTCACATAGCTCGTCAAAATATAAGGTGCTATAAAAATATCTGCCACGGCTGCAATGGGAGATAGTATTGTGTTTATAGATTACAATAGTAAAGATAAATGATTGATCATGTGTCATATTTTTTTTCATGTACGTATAAATTTGCAAGTGACGAACTAGTCAGCTGATTTCAGTTTTCATTCACAGAACAGTTGGAAAGAGATAGCAGTTGTTTTCATTGACGAAGTGCACTTCGCGCGTAATTTGTGAACCACGTTATGCAGAGTAGAGTCAATGTTTATTTAACTACTTTATTTTCTCAAATTGATTTAACTGTGCCGGGTTACGAAATTTCTTCACTATTGTTATCTTTAAACACAATACTACCTCTCATTAAAGCCGTGGCAGATATTTTTATAGCACCTTATATATGGAACAGCTTGACCGATAAGACTAATAAACATAATGAACAGAACAAATACAACCGTTAAATTTTTTTTTTTTTTTTTTTTTAAATATCTTTCTTTCTTTGCAGCGTCACTAGTAGTTCAAGGTTCAACGCCGATCAGTCAGATAGGCGCGGGGCTGCTATCTACAGACTCCTTTACCGGTAAGTATTGTAGCGATAGAATGTTTAAGTGTGTGGGGGCGTAATTAATAAATGATAGTTGATAACTTTCATATAAGGTTCGCTCAGGTAAGGTTTGCTCAGATTAGGTTCGCTCGTCCTGGGACGCGGTGGGTTCCTACTGCGAAACAGTCGTGTCGCAGAAGGAGGCTGCGGACAGGGAGAGGGAGATCTCGTCCACTCACTCGGCCCGCAGCAGGCGCACCGGACGTCGGCGGAGGGCGGACAACGCCCTCTTCCAGCCCCCTTAAATGGGTCCAAGGGCGACGGATGAGGGGACGTCCATCGCCCCCCACACACCAGGACCCGAGGTGGCGGCGCGTAGTGTTCCACGCAGGAAGAGGGGCCTCTTAGACGGCGCGGGGGGAGTTTAACACCTCACTCCCCCCCTGACCCGAGGAAGATCCGGCACCAGTCGGGGGTAGCGGAAGATTCGTAGTTCCCGCGACCCCCGGCGTAGGTGTGAGATGGAACACCGGGGTGGTTTTTAGTCAGTAAGAGTCTGACAGACCCCTCCACCCGCCCCAGGGCGGGGGACATCCATGAGGATTTTCCTCCCCGGATCAAACAGAAAGGCTTCTCTCACGAATTGTGGGAAATTCCGAAAGGGATACCGTGGCCCCTGGCAACACAGGCAACTGAAGGAACACGGGTGGGTTTTAGTCAGTAAGAGTCTGATACACCCTCCCACTCCGAGCGGGAGAAGTTATTTGACGATTTCCGACACGTGGTGTTTTACTTACAAATTCACTAAAACGCGTTCGCGCTAGTGTGATTTAAATCAATTTAACAACAAATTATCTCTTTCCTCAGGCACAAACTCCAACAACTCCTGTTCGTCAGTCTCAGGGTCACCGCCTCCAGAAGACGAGTGCACCGAGGACTCATCAGGCAAGCGAGGAGTGCTGCCCAGGCATGCGACGCAGGTCATGCGGGCCTGGCTGTTCCAGCATCTTGTGGTGAGTACTGTATGGTCATACAAGTCATTCAAATTCCAAACTCACTAACTTTCAAAATGAAATGAAATTGTTTATTCTGTAAATAAGATATCGGAATCACTTTTACACGTCATATTAAAAAAATATTAGAGTTAAGCTAGATGAGGTCGGCGTTTCCTATCTGACTACTCTGAGAAGAAAGGCCGAAATAAACTCAGAGGTCGCAGTCTCTTTTAAAGTCGACACAATAATCTTGGTCAGGCCATATGAGGACCACGTAGATTAGTGTCTGAAATGGTCTTTTGAGGAAAGAACGACACAGATTTGAGTGGACCTGTCCAGTCAGTGCAAGCATGTGTCAGTAATCGTACAGAAAAAGAAAAGAAAAGAAACAAACATCTAACTACATTCACAAACCAACAGACATACAGGGTGTCTCAAACGTAGTGGTCCAAAGGCAAATGAGGTAAAGCGAAGGGGTATCAGTAAAAAATTTAAAAGCTGGGATATTCTGAACAGTTCAGAAAACGCTTTAATTATTTTCAAGTACACTTTTAGTTCAAATCATCTTCCAGCCAGATTTGAACTCGTTATGTCGATAATTATGTTCACAGGGTCGAAAAATCCAAGTGGAAGTGAAAATGTTCAGAATATCCCAGCTTTTAATTTTTGAATTTGGGGATAAAAAACCTTAAAAAACAGATGTAAATAAGCCAAACGTGTCAAATGACGTCCCATCCTGACCGCGAGAGAAACGGAAGTTTTGATAGATGGACCCCTTCGCTTTACCTCATTTGCCTTTGGACCACTACGTTTGAGACACCCTGTATAAAGTGCAAAATTCACAAACTTCAAACTAACCAACATTCAAACCTACAAACCACAAATTAACAAACATCTTGAAGCGTAGAACTGAACGAAGTGGTAGAACATCATACATAAAACCACGAAGGCCAGGGATACGACCTTCAGTAATAAAGAAGGCGACCAAGAAGAGGATTTTAAATAGATTTATTTTTCTATGTTCCACAGCATCCATACCCCACAGAAGAAGAAAAGCGTACTCTAGCGGCGCAGACGAGACTCACGCTGTTACAAGTCAACAATTGGTTCATTAACGCGCGCCGTCGGATCTTACAGCCCATGCTAGATTGTGCCGATAAACCTGGTGAGAATATCTACTTATAATCTATTACAATTAAAGCCTGGTGCAGACTGGGGCAACGCATTTTTTTTTTCTGTCTATCCTTTTCCCAATCATGTTGGGGTCGGCTTTCAGTCTAACCGGATGCAGCTGAATACCAGTATTTTACATGGAGCGACTGCCTATCTGACCTCAACAACTCAGTAACTGGGTAATACGATACCCCTTGGTAATAGTGGTTGTCAGACTTTCTGGCTTCTGACGACTCGTAACGACTGGCAAAGATCCACGAATGACAGCCGGTAGCAAAGTCTTATCGTGCTTTCCGAAGCACGGAGGAGTCTCGGTATGTAAAGATGGTCACCCATCCACGGACCAACCCCGGCAAGCGCAGTTTAACCTGGTGGATCGACCCGTGCGGCTGTAATTACTTAGCCACGAGCTCCTCCGACTGGGGCGACGCGACTCTAAGAAAACAGTTTCTAAGACAACTTCACGGTAAAATAATTGCCGGTTTTGACGCCGCTATGAATTCAATGGCCGCATTATTTGCGGCACAATATTTGTCTTTTATCAAAACATATCTCATTTCTGTACCAATAGAGTTTGTGATGCCCTGCCTTCTTATTTGCCAATTATTTTTATACTTCGAGCTGAAACTTGAAATCAAAAGTCATTTATTCAAACTAGGCTGAAAATTAGCACATTTCGAACGTCAAAATTACATAAGACAGTCCCCCAAAACGCCCACCCTTCACCACATCCTAGTGCTTTAGCTGGGAAGAAGAAGTGGCGCAACAAACTGTCCAGCAGCACAGCTGTCTGATCAGTTAGAGAAATTTAAATTTATAGTGTATTCTATACTAATGTATACTGACATACTGATATGGTCTTTTGTTACATTTCCAGGTGGTAAAAAAGGCAAGAATGGCTCTTCCATAAGTAAGCGGTACTGGCCCGATGCGCTCTCTAACCCACAGTTCACAGCCGGTAAGTTGCAAAGGATACTCTGCTGTGGCGGCATCTACATCGCCACATGTGAACTACGCATCAAAGACCTGACGCCACAAAATCATCGCGCTTTTAGAGCGATTAACATGTATAAGACTATCCGACATCAATCCTTGGGTAGTTGCCCGCCAGACACAACACCCGTCTGGTCGGAGGATCGTCCCTTTTCAATATAGGATGAGTGAACTTTACACCCTGTTCCTCATACCCCTAAACAGCTATCAGTAAATCTTTGAAATCTTTAACAATAGTACAATAAACAGGTTTTTTTGATGAAAAATCGAATTCGTTTTGAAACAGACTATAAATAACACCGACATACCAAAATCTTACCATTCTCACTATATCATACTCTCAAAGCATCGTATTCAATTAAACCAATTATAGGCATTTTTGAATTGTCAAGGAGTCACTCAGTCAGAAAGATTTACCCATGCCAAAGCGAATAGAATAATCCTCAAATGTCATGATTTTATGAAATAGTCATTCAATAGGATTATATGGACTTAGACAGTTGTATTGATGATTTTCATGACTATTATTCTATAAATAAATATCTGGTACGGCCGCGAATCATGTTTAGATCAACATACAACCTGATACTGACCTGCAAATTGCAAAAAACCTACCTACCTTGGAGCATCCACCATAAAAGAGAAATTTCATAACCAAGTTTTTACTGTAAAGAAGCAATTTGCTTTGAGTTTGACTTTGAAAATTTTTACATTTTGCCAAATAAAATTAATACCTGTAAGTCGTGTAAAAATCTTTCTCAGCACATGGCTTTATCTGT
Source organism: Eupsilia transversa (assembly GCA_914767815.1). Taxonomy (NCBI): domain Eukaryota; kingdom Metazoa; phylum Arthropoda; class Insecta; order Lepidoptera; family Noctuidae; genus Eupsilia; species Eupsilia transversa. Next base: position 6,744,196 of record OU611900.1, read on the forward strand.
TTTTAAAACCATCTCCAGGTCTCCTCTCATCATCAGAAGACGAAGACCAAGAAGGCGACGCTTCCGGGGACGAACAAGACTCGACGAGCGACCCGCCTGAACATACCACCTACCCCATACAGCAGCCCATGCATTAGAAGGTAATGTGACGTTTGGGAACTGGTACTAGACTAATTTGTAGGGAATTTGTGGGCTGGCAAACTTGAAATTTGTTGGTTGGCAAAGTTGCAAATTGTTGGTTGGTTATGTTGCAGATTTTGGTGTTTGAAAAAAAACAGTATTGAGTTTTGTTAATTCATAAAACTGTTGGTTTTTTTATGAAAATGTAGAATTATGTGAATCGATAAAGATGTACCATGTTTTGTAAAACCAGCAACATGCAAGGAAGATTTTTTTTTCAGCCAAAACAGAATTTTGTCAATTTCTTTGACATACGGATTGAGTTATAGAAAGAGTTTGAATTCAAAATAAATAAACTATTTACATTTCGAAAGCCTTTAGTTTACAAAGCCAAATTAAACTAAAGGATACGCGGGAATTTTGACAGTTGACAGATTCTCACAAAACTAGTGAAGTACCTGTTCCTAAAACTTGCATAATCGAATGAAAATTTTAAATCGAGTTAGTCGATTCGCAGTTACGATTCAATGTATACGTATTAATTTTAAAAATCTTTTCATGACAAAAGCCATGTCACAATGAAATTCATTTATTTATATAAAAAAAGACATAATATAAAATATATTGACAGTATACCGTAAGTTTAAGTGTAGAATAGAAGGAATTTGGGTAGTAACAGTGTGACCAGACTAAAATGAAGAAAATAAACCATAATTTTATTCTAAACGAAAAAAAAGTTTTGGTGAGCGAACGGTTTTTATTATTTTCAGTCGATTAAATTGAAACAAAAATATATAATTAAATAAATAGTAAAAAAAATACTAACATTAGCTGTTTTTTCGCAAATAACACCCATTTGAATGGGTTTTATTTGCGAAAAATTACATATATCAGGTTAACTGGGACTTGTAATCAGAAACCGGTAATATAAAAAATAAAAAAATTGTTTAAAATAATGCAAAACGAAGAAAAATGCAAAGCCAATGCTGTTAAAGATATAATACGATATCAACAACTTGTATACGAAGAACCTATTTGATATAAATTTAGTATACGATTACAATTTTTACGTTTATTTACTTTTTACAGGCAAATGTTTACATGTCAATTTTAAAGATAGTAAAAAAAAAGTTATCTAATGAATAAATAAAATGACTTTATCTGTTGAATATTAATAAAGAATGAAAAACAATTACCGCTTTAAATAATTGATACTAAAAACTATCCAACGATACGAGATAAAAACATAAAATTGCAACTTATACATTAATAAATATCAACTTTAATTACATAAGTTAAAATTGATATTTGTATAACTTGCAATTTAACTTTTGATGAAAAAACTATCGATAAATTCAATGGAAACTGAACCATACGCAATTAAGTTAAAGTTTTTAATCCCATAGCATGGAATTTATTTCGTCTAGTTGGCTTTAGTTTTGCACGAAAATTTATTGCGTTACATCAAGTCTCTTTTGAGTAAAATTATTTACCTATTCTTCTACTTAAAACGCTCGCACATGACTAAACCGACTCGGCTAACCTAACTCGATCTCGTTTAGTCAAACTGTTAGTAATAATGTAATAGAAATCCTATTACATTATTACTAACAGTTTGACTAAACGAGCACAAGATCTATTACAGTATTACTAACACTTTGACTAAACCACTCTGTTACTACCCAAAATCTAAACTTAGAACTTTGTATACGTAATCCATACCTCAAATATTATAAAAACTATTCATATTATAGACAAAACTATCGGAAAACAACATTTTAATGGTGGTCTTTTTGCCTATTTTCGGTCTGTATCAGATTTATTACTAAGATACTCCAAATAACAGTCTTCCTCCTAAACTCAGCTCTTGAAAATCTTCAAGCTAATCTCGTATGAGGCTTCTCAAATACTGGAAGCAGACCACTTTATGAGACCTAAAAGAATTTGATCTTGTCGAAGATCTTGGCTTAGGAACAAGGCTGATACTCCATCTACCGTTAAACTAAGTAAACGTGTTTTTATGATATCGGGAACATTAATTCGGTTACAAGCTGAAACTAAAACTAAAGTGAAACCAATAAAGCTGTTATTGACAAAAAAAAAAGACACTTAAAATAAAATAAAAGACACTTTTGTTACTAAAAATAGCAATATTGAAGTTTACTTTTTGTCGCAGCAACAACGGACAGGTCTTTATCAAATTGAGCTTCCATGTATTATAATTCAACGCTTGAAGAACAAATTGTGTAGATAAATTGTATGATAAGCATCCAAAAATATGTAAAAAGACCAACATTTAAAAACACCACTCGTTTTTGGCAAACCCGCTTTTGTTCACATAAAAAAAAACTTATGTAAAATAATACAACTTCGCATTTAGTCATCCCGAAAATCGCAACTTTTTTTGTAAAATATTTTAACTTTTACAAAAGCGATTTTGTCGAAAACGTGCTACTATACTCGGGCCATTACAAACGCAAAGTTAGCGTCATAAATATTTTTTATCGGACCTGTCGCTCGCACTTTCGACACCTACGGAGCAGTGCTGGGGTGGTGCGTAATTGTGTTATTATTATTGACATAATGATTTATGACTCTAACTTTGCATTTGTAACGGCCCTAGTGTAAGAAAAATCTCTTTAAATAGATGAAAATCCCTCAAAGAGGCCATTTTGTTTAGCGTTTTGTCAATTTTACAAGCCGGTTGTGAATTAAACACTTTTATAATTTCTTCTCCCCATTTGACCGACTGACGCAAGAAATAGATGCTAAAATATTTTCTACATTCAAACACTAGAATAAAACCGTCCACTGATATATTGCATGTATTTATTTATAAAAAAAAGTAATTAGTTTTGAAATATACTCATTGTTAATTTCCTTTAATTTACTTACACAGCCATATTAGTAATAAGTTTCTCTTTGGTTGGTGTGGAGAACCGATATTTACAGAAAAAAAACATATTTTTATTTTATTTTTTATTGCAAATATCGCAGAGAAATAATCACAGTATAGGATAAGTCAGTTGAAAATATTATGTCCTTTATTTTGTATAAAAAGCAGCTAATTATTAAGAAATATAAACTGTTTCCTATATTTTATTTTTAATTAAGTTAGATTCTAAGTGAAAAATGACCATTATTTTTTATGAATGTATTTCTTCAAATGTGATTTCAATTTATTTTTCTGTAATAAAAAAACAGAATTTTCAGCTCAAAAATACCGGTAACTCCATACCAACCAATCTAGTTCGTAAGTATTAAAAAAAACGAATATACGATTGTAAATTATACGATTCCCTTTAAATATAGTATACTTCGAAAAACTTAAACGTTCAATCCAAAATTGTATACGCGAAAAAAAGTATTAAAATCGTAATTGACACTTTAAATTTAGTCAAAGAATGTTAATCGAATAATCGACTAAAATATAGTAGGTTAGTCACATCACTAAAAATTTACGGCTTGGCAAAAAAAGGGTAGAATCGGAACTATGTTTTTCTTAATTTAAAACATGCTGTCAGCAAGTAAATTTTTATTCAGGGCCATTAAAAACTGCCGGAGAGATAATTTTTATTTATACTCCATTTAATTTAACATTAAACAAATAACTTTTATCACCATTTCGTTATTTCGATATAAACGTATTAGAAAAACTCCGTTATTTCAAGATAAGTACAAAGCAATGTAATCTATTTACCATTTACATTAAAAATATAAATCTAAAGTGCAGTCAATACAATAATATTGTCGTTAATAAGCCGTTATTTGTCTCATGCTAAAGTTAATGGAATATGGACTATTTCTTGTAGAAAATATTTCATATTTATCTCTGTGATGTGGTATTGCAGATGTCCATGGGCGGCGGTTAGTATCAGATGAATAGTCTGTCTTGCCATGCAATAACATCCACAAAATAAATACTCCTCATTATATTTAGTTACTACATAAGCGATAGTGTCACTGCAGTTTCTACTCTTTTGCCAAGTCTGCATAATTTAGTATGTCGCCTGTATTATTAGTCAGTTAAACTAAAAAGTTTAGTCGATTATTCGTTTCACATCTTTATTTAGATGTAAAAAAAAGCGATGGCGGGAAAAGTTAATGGTTGTAGATTAAAAAATATCGTAAGGAATACAATAATGACATTTTGTTTTAAGCAATGATTTTTAAAATGGACTTCCAATTTAGGTGGTACTATTGAGACGCTCGATAATAATTAAACAATTCACAATTATGAAAACTTTTTCCAAGTTTATTTTTGTCAACCAGCGAGCAACTGTAATTTTATTTAAAAAAATAAGGGTTCCTTGTTGACTACGGAACCTTAAAAACCGTATGGATTCAATCGCTAATTGAATAATCAATTTGAATTCATGTGTACCGTTTGGAATCATGAAAAGTTAGGGTAAAAATGATATAATGCACTTTATATTCTATAATTATTATTCTGCTATGCAAGTCTTGCAACACAAATGTCTTCCTTATAAATAAATCTTAGCATCTCATTAGTATTATCTAAAAATAAATGTTTAAATATAAAGTAAAAAAATCGTAGTATAAATACGATATTTTTTGATCTTAGAATGGATTCTTAAGCTGGAGTTATGGAAATCATTAAACATTTCTGGGTTACAAAAGAAACTTTGGAATTTCTACATGATTGATAAAAATTGCATCAATTTTTCTAAACGTAATTAATTTTTTATAACTATCCAGTTTTTTAATTGATGAAACACTTGTCAATTATTTTAATATAACACGTTTCCAAAATGAAAATATTATAGAATATAAAAAATAAAAACGCAAAATTTATTTTATATATTTGCCGGTTATAAAATTTCCAAAACTCCAGTTTTCCAATTAAAAAAAGAAACAGTGATTACCCTGTTATACGAGGAAACGGATATACGTAAAAGGAATGGTGAAGTTAAAAAAAATAAGATTTTTTTATGATAATATTATTATTATTATAATTATGTATTAGTACATATTATACATTATACTTATACATCGCGTAGTGATAATAATGTATTTTTAAATATAACGGAACTGTGACTTGGAATAATCGCCAGTAATTAGCGTTAATGGAGGCCTGGAGGCCAATGTGAGGCCTGTAGGCCAAAAAGAGGTCGATTGAAGGCCAAAGGTGGCCGAAGTAGGCCAACATGTAGTCGAGTTAAGGCCAATGTGAGGCCGATTGTTGGTCAAAAGAGGTAGTGTTTTGTTCTTGAAAAGTGGACGCTTTGATTGTTGTTTAATATACTTAAAAGGTTCATTACAGAAAAAAATACAGGTTTAGTATGTCATCGAATAAAAAAATAAGAAAAAGTTATTATAAGTCTCAAGTAAAAAAAAAAAAAAAATGGTCTGCATAATTGAGTATAGGCCCCTTTTTCAGTATTCTAGAGAGATTCAGTATTATTGGGAACTTTTAATAAAATATGGGTACTTATATAAATTCAATTACATGTAAATAAACCGATTAACTCGTATACTGACAAGACAATATTCAAATGAACCGGTCAAAACAAAGAAAAAATAAACAAAACAACCACATTTTTACAAATCCACACATAATATCCTGTCTAAAGTGCTTTAAGGATTTTTTGGCACTTGAATGACATTAGCAGGGTGGCGCTGTTGGTTGGGAGACTGATTACCTATTTGTGAAATTGTTTTCTGAAATGTATTGAATAAACAAGATGACTGCGTTAGTTCCAATTTTGTCCACGCGCCAAATGATCCTTGTACAGTATAGGCAAACTGATCAATTCATTAAAAAAAAACTCAAATCAAAGCGTCCATTTTCCCCACCACACTCTGCCCACCTGTGGGCAAGTACCCCACTTATTCCAAGACCGGAAATAATTTGAAGTCAAGTCCAGACCTAGAATACAATAGTTATACGCGCTTGTTTAGAGTTAAGAATAACTTCCATGTTATACTTTATGGTACAGCATAATTTTTGCTAGTCAATAAAATAATTTTTAGGCTGATTTTTTGTGTTTCATTTGTATGATATTGTAAGGGCCGATGCACACGATGCGTTACGGCGGCGCCGCAACGATGTCGCTGCGGCGATCTACATACATTCAAATATTCATCGTTGCGGCGTCACACCGTACGTAAAACGGACTCGCAACCCTCGAGACGAGGCGGGGAGGTGTGTACGCGTTGCGACGCCGGAGCGGCACTGCTCAGTCTCACCGTGAGATGGCGTTGCAACGCGTTTTGAGAACAGGCTCTATGGGAGTAAATGCAGAGATGACGGCTGATAATCATGTATTGAAGATGGAGACAGCAGACACATACAAATTTGATTTTTCGTATTAACCCCAACGAGGAAGCTCTTGGCCTGAATCTTACCTGATGGTAAGTGATGATCAGGACGAAGGTGGATCGGTGAAGCGAGCTTCACCCGGAATCCTCAACCACAGAGGAACTGGCTATCTTACCTCTAACTGCCGGAACAAAACAATGCTTTTAACATTGTTGTTATGGCGACAGACTTAGATAAGATGGTGGTAGCTAGCCAGGCAGACTTAAAACAAGCCCTACCACCGACCAAACCCGCCCCCACTGGGAATCGAACCCGGGACCTCTGGGTCTGAGACAGGTGGTCTAACCAGTAGATCACAGAGCCGGTTAAAGGCAAGAAGATGGTGATTAATTATAATGCATCGTGCAAAGCAATATTGTGGCAGTAATACAGCAAAACTCTGCAACTCGGAATGTTGCAGTGTTGCCAGCAACATGTTAAAAAGCTGCCGTTCTCATGTACAGTCAACAAAGGTATTTGGTACGCAGGCCTTTAAACTACTTTAAAAAAATGTTGTGAGTATGCTGGGTAGTCAATTCTTTTACTCGCTTTAAGTACCTATGCCATATGCTTAAAAAGTGATTCATTCCGCACATAATAAAAATGAATATTGGCAGTGTAGTGGAGGGATGAATAATTTTGCCTGTATACCGAATAGCTTTGTTGACTGTACCTAGACTTTCGACAAAAAGTTTATTATCAAATTATGTTTCCAGGAATATTTGAAATCGCTGCCAACAATGGCCTAACAATGGTGCCACAGAGGTTTTGATCTTATGGAATCAAGTTTTTTTTTAAACACTTGGTTTAGGTGGTGTGGAGACACGATGAAACTGAGGTAAAATAAATAAAATACAATAAGTAAATTTTAAGATATTTTTATTAAACAATATAATATATTTAGATACAAAAGTCCTTAAACTATTATTTACAATTTATTACTACCTAAAATTCGTATAAAAATATTTATAGAACCGATTTTCCTTTTTATAATAAAAAAATAATAATTTTATCGATTAAAAAAGAGTCTTTATATATTAAAGCTTCACTAAAGTCTAATTTATAGTTTGGTTGGAATATACTAAGTAGCCGATTTTTTCGTTTATCGACTAAATGTTTGGTTAAATTCAGCCATTTTGTTTTGTCGACTATAATACGACCGATGAACCATTACCGGTCTGAAAATAGCTGTTCGATTTTTCGCGCATGTCCTCTCATTCACTCTCGCCTCATGTCACCATTTGGATCCGCGCGCGCCACGAAAGGCCTGCGGAAAATTATGGGACTACATTATTTTTAATGCAATGTGGTGCAACGACATGGGCACTAGCGCGGCGTCAATCGAACTTCATTGGTGGCGCGAACTCTACAGTCAGTAATAAAGATGAAATTCGCAAAACACTCATTCATATGACACTGACAAATAAAATCAAAATATTTTATTTCACATAAACCTACATGGGGAGTTATGAAACGTCAGAAGCTAGGTGCACGGTTCCAATTGGTCTTTTCATAATTATGGAGAGGAGCCGGCAAGAAACTCCACGGTTACTCTTTTGACAGGTGACAGGTGGAGGTTTGACAGGTGTCAAGAACGCATTCTCTCGGCGGCCGGACTGTTAATGCGTAGTCTTCTGCGCCAAGTTCGAACCCGCCATGATTCATCGGTAGTATTATGCAGTCCTTTCACAGATAATTTAAAAGTAGTTCAAGGATATTTTGGCGCTCGAATGACGTCGACCTGTTGCAAAACATTTGTGAAATTTATTGAAAAAGTAAGATGGCTAATTATTTCCACACGCCAAAATATCCTTGTAGCGTTGTACCTCTCATTTTGCAACACTGTCAAATCACAGTGCTCTTTATTCTTGTTACAATAGGGTTGCTGTTAGATTGCAGCCACTGACAAGTCTGTCAAAATTACAGTGATCCGCTGAGTTACAAGACATGCGACAAAATTTAAGGGGGTGTTTTATCCATCAATATGAACAACTTTTACTATGGGACTAAATAAGAATTCGCAAAAATAAAAAAACGACCTTATACAAAATTGTCCAATCGGGTATACCTAAATACAGGAAGGACGATTTTTTTTTGCGAATTCAAATTGGTCCTATCGTAAAAGTTGTTCATATTGATGGGTAAAACATCCCCTTAATGTCGCATGTTTTCAAAGTTAGCCTGTATATTCTTGTAACGATAAGGTTGCTTTTGCGTTGCTGCTGTCGAAGGTTAAATAACTGTGAATGAACTGTAGTCGCTGGGTGCATAGACTGCATAGATAGACCTAATCATAGCATAGACTAATAATATTATCTTTTAATCTCATTTGAATTTCAATAAAACACAATTGTTCAAAAATTTTGTTCATTCTTAAAAATACAATAATATTATTTTCGGAATTTTATAATCTGTATGACATAATCAAGAATGAGGAAGGAAAAAATACAAAATTCTCAATTTTAACGACCGAATTCTCAAACGCCAGTCTATTTTCATTCACTTTTATCACATTATGTCTTTATAAAGTTAAATGTCGTTTAAAGACTCCGGCGTTTAGAAGAGTAACATAAGATATATTTTTTTAATTAAATAAGTACATTATTTGAGCACATTTTCTTAGGAAAGAATGTCTTTTGATTACAAGCTTGGAATGTTTTATAATACAGGCCCTTTTCCCTTATATTTTCGAGCCATTTTTATTCCAACCCGAAATCTTTTTTAAAACCGGCCGTCCCGGTTTTTAAACCAATTATATTGGCAAGTATAAGAAGGATTATACTACTTTTATTAACGTATCTTTAGAGTTTTATCAAGGCAAAGTTTTAAGGTATTTTGGCCAATATTTCTAAGTTTTTTTTCTGTCTGTAATGTTTAACTAAGATTTTTTTTCTGACAATGGTAAAGTTAACTTTATTTTTGTTAGAGTCAGAATATTCCCAACAGGGATCTTCTAGGCTGATGGGTTAAAAGGCAGATTAGAGGCCTATTTATTATGCTATTCAGCCGATAAGACGATGTTAAAGGAACTGTTGCAAAAAAGTTACTGATTTTGCCAAAAAATATAATAATTAAGTTAGACCAAAGCCTTTTGTAGGTAACTTAATAATTTAGAAAACCGGATCAATATCTTAGCTCCATTATAGACAGAAAACAATAAATGAGCAAATACTCCTTTAAAAGCTAAGCGAACTCCGTTAAAATCGGAATCCTTTACTATCAGTCGTCGACACAACCCTATATAAAGTTTAAAATAGCCTATGAACCACAAACCAGACAAGGTACAGTTTTTTACCGTTTGGAAATCAAGTAGGCGGCTCACCTGATGGGAACTGGTCCCCGTCGCCAAAAGCTATAATAGCACAGGTATCGCAGAAACGTTGCTTTCCCAGAGACAATACTGATAGAGCTCTAATAATTCTAAAATTACTTGATGTTTATGTTACGGGTAAAGAAGACAGTGCCACTTTCTTTAATGGTCGTTTTTACGCCGCCTGATAACTTAAAATTGATGTGGTCATAAAGTCATATGATAAAAAAATGATAATCTATTTTGGTGACTGTACTTTTGTCAGTTTGTGGTCAAGCCGTCCCCCAAAAGCGTTTAAAAAAATAAAGTATTTAATACCCTGATATACAATATTTTATTGGCAACACTTTGCTTTTGTCAGTCACTTTGGATTTGTCAGAGTTGATTTTACTACTTTAACCATAATAACAATAGGCATAGATAGCATTGAAGTAGAGATTCTTTCGGAATTAGTGCATAATTTTCATAAATACTTGATTGTTCTGTAAATGATACGCGGTTTTTACGTATTTCTACTGATGAATTAATACCGTCCCTTTAAAATAACTTAAAATTATTCTTGTTCGTCCGTAAATTATTGTCAGTAAAATTATGTTTTCTTAAAAATATACGCTTAGCTTTTAATAGCTGTAATTCAGCACACTTTTTCAAGTTTTCACGACTCTGACAAAAGCAAAGTGAAATCACTGACCCACTGGAAAAGCAGAGGGGGACAGCAAATAAAACGTAAACATGCCTACACCCTCTATTCCTGATTAAACCTATGTTCCGACAAAATAAAACTATTATCAGACCTAATCAAAGATTCCCTTTCAGCATCATTAAAACTAGACTTAACGAAATCACTCCTCAAAACATTTTTAAACTCTAAACTACAATCAGGTTTTACGTAACTTAATTCTTGCACTCTATCCTCACATGTATTTAGAGGTATATAGGCTGATTCTCGATTTGTCAACATTTTATGCGAGCCATTTATAATCAGAGTCGAGTGTCTTCGAATAGTCTGCCTTCCAAGCTCAACAATTTCGAGGGAATTTTGTCCGATGACTAAGCTCTTGTATGCTTTTATAAAGACGTATGCGAGGGTCAGAAAGCCGGTTAATATCATGGAGTAGGTTATGACTGGTGCTATGACGGGTCCCACAGTGGTGGCAAGGTAGATCCACCGCCAGATTGGTGTTGTGAGCTCGTGGATGCCCTGGAAACAATAGAATAAATGTTAAGTGACTTTGTGTTTGGCAGACTTTGGAGTTGTCATTCCAAAGTCAATAATCAACCGCCCCATACATTTAGAAATTGTGAGACAGTTCATAATTTTATCGCGATTACGATGGAGACAGTTGTTCAGTTTGATGGTATGTTGGTACCCACGGAACCCTTAAATATGACCACACCTTGAACATGCTGTAGGTATATTCAACGTTTAAATATCTGACACTGGGAAAGTTGAAAAACAAAATACAGTCGTGAGTAAAATAAGCATTTTCCAAGAAAGTCCTAGTTTCTATGAAATGTGTTGATTCTCGAGAAAGTAAAATGAAAGTGATGCGCCGTATGCGCTAAATGGATGTCCAAGTATTCTGTCAATATGTCGACGTGCGTTTTCCCCTTAAAAGATTGAAATGGCATTTGTTCGACTGACCGTTTTTCCCGCGACTTGCCAAGAACAGCTTTAACAAATACCTCTAGCTATATTTAGAACCTTTATAAGGAAGACTTTTTTTTTTCTTCAGAACTAAGCACATCATAATCAGTTTGTAATATTCCCAATGCGGGTTCACAGGCCTCCTCTCCATGAGAGTGAGAGGGTCGTAACTCGTAATGCACCACGCGGGCCCAGTGCGAGCTGGTGGATGTCTCGTTTCTTAGAATCTAAGGTTCTTGAACATGCCGATTTCCTCGCGATGTTTTTTCACAAAGCAAAAGGCGATTGTTGAGATTTTATGTTTTTTTGGTTTCGACCACTAGTTGGAGCCATTGATTGCTATAAATTAATTAGTATACCGACGCTTGGGGGAGGCCTATATCCTGCAATGGACGTCCTTCAGCTGAAATGATGATGATGGTAAAATAAGTAGTAGTTATATTGTAGACTAGCTTCTCTCCGCGACTTAGTTTGCATTTACCGCACATTTAAAAAGAATCCTATGTCCTAAACCATGGTCTACCCATGTGCTAAATTTCATCCAAATCTGTTCAGCCGTTTTAGCGTGAAAGCGAAAACAAATAAACTCAATTTTGCATGGTATGATAGTTAGGATTAGTTACTTACTTCTTCAATCCACATAACAGGGAAGATGGTGTCAGGGAAGTTGTTGATGTTGTTGATCGCAATGTTTGGCGCGCGGTCTACCTTCAGGTTCAGTTGTACCCTCACGAAGCCTTCTAGGGGGACTCCAATTTTCTGTAAAAAAAAAAGTATAATTATAATCAGCGCATATAAGTATAATCAGCGTCTAATGTTCCCATTGCACTGCAGGACACAAGCCTGTGTGGGAAGGAGTGGGCCGTAATCCACCACAAGGGCACAGTGCAGGTTGGTTATGTAATAATATATGATATTATAATTACAAAATCTCAAATATTTACGAGATATGACAATTGAATCTATAATTTTATTTGATACTAGCTGTGCCCGCGGCTCCGCCCGCGTGGAATTTGGTCTGTGTAAGTAAGCAGCAAATTCACCCCTAATTTCTCTCCCTCTCCCCTGGAGGTGGACCTTAAAGTAAAGTTCACAGATGGACACGCTAGAGGACTGTATTTCAGATAAAATATTTTACAATTACCACTAAATAAATATTTATAAAAGCATTTATTATAGGTACATTGTAACAGCGAATCAAAGAGATGCCTTAAAGAATAAGAATTAAAATTCTCGACGAATTAAAAACTTATGCAAATAATCTGTTCTGGCTCTGCTTGGATCTTGCTGTATGCTTTTGACATTAATTGATTTGTTCTGACATGTATTTGATTCGCATGTTTTTGCGTCTTTTAATTAATTCGTATCGTATTACTCAGTTACTGGGTTGTGGAGGCAAGATAGGCATTCGCTCCATGTAAAATACTGGTATTCAGCTGCATCCGGTTAGACTGGAAGCTGACCCCAACTGACATTATTCCCTTGGGGGATACCAGACGCGATGTTACTATAATTTATGTCTGTAATTTTTATGGTGTACATAATAAAGAGTATTTCTATTCTATTCTATTCTATTCTTACCGGTTGTATCATGAAGTACGTTTCATGCTTCTTCTTGTTCGGCTTCAGACCGTCGAAGGGTAGCAGAAGACTCGGGTCGGCGTCGTAGAAGTGAGGGAAGGAGAGGTATACTGGGGCGTCTGTAATAAAAAGAATAAATATTTAAGTAAGAATGAAATGGGGACGCGGTGCGGTTTAAAAGAATATAATAATGTAGTGACAAAAATTGAAAAGAGTATGCTTAGATGGTCATGTTGAGAGGATGAATGAACGGCGACTAACAAAATATATTTACAAGGCAAGTGTGAGTGGAAACGCCGGACGCCCTAGGAGGACATATAGTGACCTTATTGGGGATGTTCTTCAGAAAGGTCAGGTGCGTACCTAGAACTCGCAACTGGCGTGCGTGTATGACCAGATATATGAAAAATGTTTAAATGCATTTTTACAGTACTATGTTTATTTTATGATGGAAGGATTCTCTTGGCTAAATAATAACAGCCGCGCGGGTTATTTGAAGGTTAAGCTACGTTTGCCGGGATCGTTTCATAGATGGGTGACCATCCATTACTTCGGAAAGCACGTTAAGCCGTTGGTCTTTGACCGAGTCAGAAGTCCGAAAGTCTGACAACCGCAGTCTTACCAACGGGTGTCGTGTTCCCAGTAACTGCAATGTGTTGTGGAGGTCAGACAGGCAGTCGCTCCATGTAAAATTAAGGTATTCAGCTGCATCCGGTTAGACTGGAAGCCGACCCCAACATAGTTGGAAAAAGGCAACCAGGCTAGGCAGATTAGTTAATTTTTGTTTACTTTATGATGCTTTGCGTGCGTAACACATCTATACTTATAATAAATCTGTAGAAGTGAAAATTCTGTACATTGAAAATGCCAAAAAAATAAATGGCAGGGGGTGTTACTAGACCGACACCGAACCCAAAAGTGTGATTAAAAAAATTTTTGTCTGTCTGTCTGTCTGTCTGTCTGTCTGTCTGTCTGTCTGTCTGTCTGTTTGTTCAGGTATCACGCAAAAACTACCGGTTCGATTACGATGAAACTTGGTATAATTATTCTTTAATATCCTGGGCACCACACTGGGTACTTTTTATCCCGGAAAAGTATCCTATCCTACGGTTGGGGGGTGTCAAAGTTTGTATGGAAGAATTTTAACGCGCTGTCCGATTAACTCGAAACTCAATATTTATACTTAGACCCAAAAATTAAGAATAACGTGTATCAGGATTTTTCGAAATTCAACCCCTAAGGGGGTAAAATAAGGGATGAAAGTTTGTATGAAAAATCTTATTCCTTGAGGTAATAAACATGAAACTTCGCACGAATAGTAATCTAAATAAATTATAAAGTTTGTAGTTTTTTGTTTTTCTAAATTACCCCCTAAAGGGGGATTGGGGGGTGTCAGTGTTTGTATGGAAGAATTTTAACGCGCTGTCCGATTAACTCGAAACTCAATATTTATACTTAAAACCCATGGGGATGTATGGGGTAATTTCCGACACTCACGCGGGCGAAGCCGCGGGCAGCAGCTAGTCCAAAATAATATTTTACACCTTTTTATTTAGCTTGCATAGTCAATAATCACAGTAGCATAACAAGAAATTGATAATTGATTAACTGACTTGCGATTTACGTAATTCCAAATGCTCTAAAATATGTTTAGCATACAATAGACGTAGATATATTTAGTAACCTATTCCGCTTAACTATTCCTAAAGAGTCACAAATAAACCCTGTAAGAAATCGACACGTATTTCACCTCTCAATGAGGCGTCCTCAGGATGTCGATTGATTTGTCGCGAACCCGACCACGACGTGCTGCCACGCCGGCGGCGCGTTCGGCGTGGCAACACGACGTGTGCGGGTTGGATTTCTAACGTAGTTTTTTTATGACTCTTTAGGAATAGTTAAGCGGAATAGTTTACTAAATATATCTACGTCTATTGTATTTTATAATGGATTTCCGCTAAGTCACGCCTGAATCAATTAACAAGCATTTAGCATGTATCGTAATATCCTGCAATTATGATTTTCTATACGTTAATGTAATTATTTTGGTACTAAAACGCTCGAAAGGCCGACAGCCAGTTTTATCAAAAGATATAATAACGTGTTGCTCAGTAACTGTGTTGTGTGTGGAGTTGAGAAAGGCAGTCACTCCATGTAACAAACATCATCTGCATCCGGTTAGACTGGAAGCCGACCTCAACATAGTTGAGCAAAAACAGCAGTTGACACTAAGTAGAAAAAGATGATGTGCTGTTGGATTGTCAACGCTCGGCTCAGCCCGAGTCGACAATCCCAAAGCACGATTTTATTGAACCCAGCATAGTTGGGAAACGGCTAGTAGGCCAGGGGTCGGCATCCTTTCGATATAAAGTTGCGGCTCTCCAGTTCCATATGCAAAAATGAATTATTTTATCATCAAAACCCTTAAAATTCGTGCAATCGATCCAGGATTGAGTACCGTGTTTATCTTTCAGCCACTTCCACTCGCGGATATGTAAAGCAAAGACTTGTGAGGTGTCACCGCACAAGTTCACAGAACTCAAGAGCAAGTAGGAATAGTTGGAGGTCAAGTGTATATCTCTAAAAGAAATGCCTCGAGTCGAGGCACTTAAACTCGGCTCATGGAATAGATTTTCAGAATGCTAAAGTGAGGTGAAAATGTTGGCATTTGGGGTGCTGATGATCGTAAATTTTGGCTCTTCTTTCTCAAAAAGTTGGCGACCCCTGGGATGATCATGACACTTACTGTATTGACACGGGCTGATGTTCTGCAGACCTCTTGGAGGGCACTTCTCACCAGGGTAGTAGCATTTGTTGTCAGGATTCACGTCTGCGCTCTCGAAGGTCGAAGCTGGTGGCGTGTAGAGACCTGCTTTGATGCCTGGGGGAAAGAAAAGTTGTTTTAATCAGGGTTGTATGTAACTGAAGTCGTGTAAAGGCAGAGGACGCCGATGAGGATAAGGATATTGGAAAATTCCTTATTGAGGATGCAGATAAGGAGGCCCTGGTTTTTAATGGCCTCTGCCACTTGTGGCGGATCCACAGGGACACTGCGAATTTAGCCAATAGGAACGCGTAGCTGACACTCCATTTCCACTCAAATTGTTGACATTTCTCTATGAGCCAAAAGGGGTCATTTGGTTGAAAATGACCTCTCCTACATCTCCTAAATGGGTTTCCAACATATGACCAAGTAAAAACCAAGCGGACAGCATGATTTATAAGAATGAAATATCGCAAAGCACATGATGACAAAGCAGTATGGTAAAGCCTTAAATATTGCTTCATAATTTGACAACGAGTCAATTTTCGAGTCATTTAACATTTTATATATTATTTATTTCATACATTTTAAAATATAAAATGTCAAATTAATCTAAAATAGTTGACATTGGCATAGGGGTCATGAGGGGTATTTTGGTTGCAAATGACCTCTCCTACGTAAAGGATTGCCGACATTTATAACCAATAACCCTGTAGAAACTCTTACCATCTTTGTAGACATCTTTTCTGTACTGCAGAGGCAGGATCCTGCAGAGATCCTTATCATACACATGGACGGTGTCAGATTTGGTCAGCGAACGTGGTGGGAAGAAGGAACCTTCGGATGCACTGGAAACAACGAAATGGTTAGTTAAAACAATTGGCGAGCTTTTCGATTGGCTTTCGTTTTTGCAGACTTTGAATTTGAAAGCAATGCTTTTTTTCTCAAACATGCTTGGAAATTCGAGCATTATTTTGACAACCTTCTTCGAGATAAATCGAAATTGCTGTACTGGTCAAAAACAAGTGACGATGCGGCCAGCAATGTTACTATGAAAATTCATATCTGTCCTGTGTAGCGGCCAAATAAATTACTATGAAAACTCATATCTGTCGTGTTATTTAAAAATGGAACGAACTTTTTACTTCAACACGTCACGCCCAGACCCATTTCAGCCTCGAAAATGATAAGCGACAAAATTTTCTCATATAAATTAGTCTGAACAGATGATGGTAAGTTGACCTGTACCTTGTGCGAACAACTTATGTTTGCAGAACAATATTAGTTACAAATATATTCTATGTACTATGACGATTTTGTTTAAAGAAAACGCACTTATGGTGGAGGAGAATATTGTGTGGAAATCTGGACTCTATGCGCAATAATAAAAATAAAAGTAACAAAAACTAAAACCCAACTACGGCAAAAGTCAACTAAAAAGGTATAAACAAGTCATCTCAGACAGACAAATTAAAAATCCGGATTCACACGTGTTTAGGGAATAATCGAATAGATAACGTGTGACTCCGGATTTTTTAGTTGACTTTTGCCGTAGTTGGGTTTTAGTTTTTGTTACTTTTATTTTTATTTAAATTATTTTGGGGTTATAATATATATATTTTTGAAATGTGCTAATTAAGCCCTTTCATTTGATACTCAACATGACACCAATAAAAAACCTTTTTTTTTGAATCCATAACTTTATGTCCTCTAGAGGCCTTATTCAATTTAATGTGACGTCACATAGCCTATAACCAGCGGACGACCAAGACGCTTCCAACGATACCCCATTTGTCAAATTATGATGAATGGTTTAGAAGTTCTGAGGGAACAAATGAACATACATACATACATACATAGTACATACCGGTCAAAATCATAACCCTCCTTTTTGCTTCGCCGTAGTTGGGTAAAAATGAAGTAAGCCAGCGTGCAGGCTGTTAAAAAATCAATCTGCCTAGCCTTTTCCCAACTATATTGGGGTCGGCTTCCAGTCAAACTAGACGCAGCTGAATACCAGTATTGGCCATGGAGCGACTGCCTATCTGACCTCCACAACCCAGTTACTAGGTAAGACGATGCCCCTTGGTAAGACTGATTGTCAAAATCTTCGGCTTCTGAATACCCGTAACGACTGTCAAAGATCTACGAATGACAGCCGGGACCAACGGCTTAACGTGCTTTCCGAGGCACGGAGGGGTCTCGATGTGTAATGGATGGTCACCCATCCACGAACCGACCGCAGCAAGTGTAGCTTAACCTTAGATCGACCTGTGTGGCTGTTATATTATTTAGCCACGAGCGTATATGTTCTTATAGCAGGTCAGTATTAGACAAAGAGTGAAGCGTCAGTCTTACCCAGGGCGCTCGTGTCACCCTGTCACTGGGTTGTGGAGGTCAGATAGGCAGTCGCACCATGTAGCATAATCAGCCTATAACGTTCCCATTGCTGGGTCACAGGCCTCCTGTCTGTGAGAGGGAGTGGGCTGAAACCCACCACGCGGGCCCAGTGCGGGTTGGTAGATGTCACATGTCTTCGAATTTTTTGGTTCTAGGACATGCCGGTTTCCTCACAATGTTTTCCTTCACCGTTTTGAGAGCAGTGGTGATTAATTAATTTTATACAAAGCAAAGTGCTTGTTTTGGTTCGAACCCACGACGTAAAGGATGATATCCACCAAACGGCTCGCATCGCATCGGATCGGAAAGGATACGAACAGATGCAGCGATAGCCGATCGCGTCCGGCAGGATGTCGACGCATACGATCGGCTCCGTACCGTCGCTTGCGAACGTATCCGTTTCTGCGCCTAGTCAAATAGTTGCATTCCTACCGTGCTGCAGCCGAAAGGATCCGATGGGATACAATGACAGGCGAACGGAGTCGATCGCGCGTCGCAGCATACTTTCGGCTACGATCGCGTGTCACGGTAGAAGACCGCGATCAAGCTTCTGTGCGCGGCTCGGTAATATAGACTTTAAATACTGTGTACACGATTTAATATCGTTTAAAGATTGTAAAATCCGTACCGATCCGTTGTGATGCGAGCCGTTTGGTGGAAATCATCCTAAAGTTACGCTCCCTCCCCCTGCTGTAGGTAAGTGACTAATTTCTTAACAAGAATTTATTTTAAAATATTTGCACATTGTTATTGATTTTCTTCGGTGTATTGTAAATAACTTGACCTTGTGGCGACGTAAAAATAATATTTGTTCGACATTGTCGTGCGCACTTATATTTTTAACTTACGACCCGCCCTTGCTTCAAACGGTTTTTACGACTTGACGAAACATCGAGATTTCTTATTATTATAATGAAAGTTTAATAGTAACTTAACTTAACAAAAACAGGAAAAAATTATCTAAATGTTGGTGAAAACCGCATCGAAATCCGTTGCGTAGTTTAGGAGAACAACGCGGTCATATAGATAGACACGAATAGTTACTTTAAGAGCCCACACTACCTCAGGTTTTTATCTCGCTCGCAGCATACTACTCGTGGACTGAGTGCGAGCGAGACAGAGGCGACTCCAAACCGGCAATAGTTTAATTTTAATTGCTTTTTACGGCTTAAAGGTAATAAAAAAAAAACGTAGTCGCTGCTTTATAGTTAGTTCAATTAGTACGTATGCAAAGGTTCATGATCTAATTTGAAGTATTTTTTTAATACCAGCGGTTTATTGTTCGGTTTGGAGGTAACTTTGGATTTTTTTTCCATCGAGAAAATTTTATGAAATCGTGTTTTCGGCTAATATAGTCCTTAACATGAATCCTCAACTTTAACATATATTTATTTCAAAATTAATGCTGCAGTAGTTTCGATATAACGGCGGACCTTGCTAAGCAATTTGAGGTAGCATAGGCTCTTAAGTTATATTATTACGTATAGAATTGTGTGTTGAAGTCCAACGTCCTTCCTATGTACCTACCTATATATTGTTTCTTGGTGCCCAAGAGGCTTAAAAGGAATTATGAGGCCTATTACATTTCTGTCGCAAAATCATGATTTTTGATGCTGTTATTCGTAGCAGGAGTTAGATATTTTCAATTTTTTTTAGTGTTTTTGTGCCCTTTTTTCTTGTAAGTTGGACTATTATTTAGATATCTTACGAACTCAGTTTACAAGAAAAACCGTCAGCGATGGAACTTCGACGCTCAATTTCACATTGTTTCATTCAATGCTAATAAAAGCTAAAATTACTAAAAAATAATTTCAAAAGATGTTTTAAAAACATCTTAACTGATAATTGA
This sequence comes from Eupsilia transversa, assembly GCA_914767815.1. NCBI lineage: Eukaryota > Metazoa > Arthropoda > Insecta > Lepidoptera > Noctuidae > Eupsilia > Eupsilia transversa. The sequence goes on from OU611900.1 coordinate 6,764,190, forward strand.
CTAACTTATTTCAAATCAAATCAAATAATTTATGATCATAACATCCAATTACTTAGTAATTACATAGATACACATCATAAACACTCATTTCGCTACAAATATAAATCAAACATGCAGTTTTTATTATTTCTTGATTAAAAACATAAAGTTTTTTTTTTGTAAATACCATAGAGCAGCAGAGCTCGGTCGGCCAGGTACTATAAAGGTGCATAAATATTATTTTAATTTGTCATTAAGTCTTGTCATTCAATAATACATATAAATAGCTAACGTTTAAACTCATTCATGTTGTTGCTTGATATAATTTGATGGTAGGTAATTTGGTATAAAGTTTTGGTTAATTGTGTCAGGAGTGGAAAACAATTTTCACGGTTACAAACATTCACTCAAAGGTTGGACAACCCTGTCTGGGGATCAGAGCCTGCAATTTAAAAAAAAAATCGTTCACGTCCCTATCCAACTAGTAGGTACATGAACGTACCCCCAGTTATACTAAGAATAACAAGTATAGCGAGAAGACCCCAAAAAACACTATTGTTCTTACTTTTACAGTCTTTTATAACACGGTTTCAAACCCGCGCGGTTGACCCTCTTTACCGCAAACGTAATGCCGGTGACCCTCCCGGAGGGTTCACTTACTCACCAATATGTATTGGTGGTATGGCGTATGAGCTCTATGAAATGTGTGTGGAGTCGAAAGTGTTAATGTTAATTAAATTAAATAATTAATAATTATAATTAATTAATTAATTAATCATTTAATTAAATTAAATTAATTAATTAGATATTTAGTTTCAAGTATTTGAATCCTTACATGTAACTCCTTTTGCTTCGTTTACGCTCATACATCTGGTTATTTATACACGTACTAATTTATGACATGAAAAAACAATAAGAGGAACCTAGTTATCTTATTATTTGTTACATAATAGTTATTTTATCACCTTTACAAAACACATAAAAGATAAGGAAAACGCCGTTCAGAATCATCTCAACTAACTACCAAGGGTTTTATAGCAAATAAATTACCATTTGTATTATTTACTACTGATTTACGTAATTGGTTGCACAGTTAATTATAAATAAACTAGTAGCAATAATTGTAAATGAGACATTATTGTGCAAGCATTATTAATTTTTATTACAAATTAACTTTACTAACAATGAAAACTGAATAGTTAATTGTTGATGTTTGTGTAATAAAACTCAAACTCAAATCATTTATTTCAATTACACTATTTTCAGCCAGTTTTTAATTGTTAAAGAGTCGGTTAGTTAATTGGAAAGTTGAAGCTGATTATCCATTCAATTTCATTGTATAAATCAATCTCTTAGCATTGTATAATTGCATAGCACATGTGTGAGTTCTATGTACCTACTATAAAACTACCATTCACTGGGTCCATTCATTATTGGTTTGTCCATGCCCTGCAATACCATAATTCTATAATTCTGTTCTGATTATAACGCTTGTTTTTCTCTTTTCAGATATGTGATTTTGCATACTTTTTTTTTTCATTCTGATACCCGACTCGATAGATTTGCGAGTTTTTTTTTTAAACATACATTTGGTGGAAAAAAACACCATTTAGATTTTTTTAAATTTTTATTATACTACCCAGAGACAATCGCGTCGGTAATTCAATAAAGAATCTAACAACATCGAAATCGATTCAGCCGTTCAGTAGTTACGAGGGAACATAGAGGCGCGACATACATACATACATAAAGGTCTTTACATAACCCTCCTTTTTTGGCTGCGCCACAGTCGATAAAAAAATTTCATTCACCCATGATTGGTACACATGCCGAAATGTAGGTATAATAATGTAGATACATCTCAGCTACCCCTTGAAGAAATGCAGGCGTGATGTTATGCTATGTTCCGGAAAAAACGAGATAAATCATGTCAATAATTATTATAACACCGCTTATAATAGATTTAATTGCCCTTAATTGTATCAGTGTTCTTTTTCTTATAATTACGTTATAGCTATTATGTCTAAATGCATTATATTCTACATAAATATTGATTAACACATTTAATACCATGGCGATTAAATTCATGAGATTCTTTGTGTATTTATCTATCTCCATACTAATACTAGCTCCTTTCTGCAACTTTAACCGCGTGAAATTTCTTGTTCACCCGACCCACCACGTGGCATCTCACCGCCCGCCTGCGCAATTACTAAGTTTTCGCTTAGCGTTATTTCTGACTTTTTTATTTTTGCTCGGCTCCTAAGATTCGTGTCGTGATGTTAAATATCTTTTATAAGCCGTCCTCCTGGAGCGGTCTCTGTATGTAGCAGATGATTTACAGTTCAATCAGAAAAGATATGCGCTTCGTTAAGCTTCGTGTTTCCGAATTTGCACGATCGTCGCGCCACAGAGTAACCACAGAGGCAAATAGTCTTTTGTCCCTCAAACTTTTTTTTTTTTGGAATTGCATAGAGTTCTACTTTCTTTGTCCACTGGTTTGTGACTAACCTGGTGTCAGAGTTTTTATCCCCCCCCTTGGGCCACTGACTTGGCTTCACATGCCGTCGAGAAATATCTCTCAGGCATGCCGGTTTCCTCACGATGTTTTCCTTTAACGTTTTTGAATCAAGTGTTAAGTAGACAATACGCACATGAATCCGAAAAGTCAGAGGCCTTGGGTTTAAACTCAAGACCTATGACTTGGCAGTCTTGGTATAGAGTTGTTTATTTATTTCAAGTTAGTTAATTGATTCAGGGGTGTCATGTCCATTATAAAATACAAAAGACGTAGATAATAGGCGCTGGACGCTGAGTTACTCTGCGTGTAGCGCTCGGCGTGGCAACACGTCGTGTTCGGGTTCGCGACGAATCAATCTTCATCCTGAGGATGCCTTGTTTCTTCGTCCATTTCTTACAGGATTTTTTATGACTCTTTAGGAATAGTTACGCGGAATAAGTTACTAAATATATCTACGTCTATTGTATTTTAGAACAAGTTATGATTACTTTAACTTGACTTACCGAATGTCGTTGCAAGGCTTGTCTTTCCAGTGAGGTAGATGGTCCAATCCATTGATCTTGTTCATGTATCCAAATCTATCCATTTGCTTTTGACCAGTGTACATTGTTGATACTTCGTCGAGGGTGCCGTTTCTCTGTGAACAAATAGATTATTGAATAAAATAATTGTAGTTATAACAAAATATCAACATATTATTATGCATCATCAGCCTATTATGTTCCCACTGCTGGGAAGCAGGCCTTCTTTCAGTAAACATTTTTTTAGGGTGCCTCCCCTAAACGTAAAGTGGGGTTTATTTTTTTATTTTTTCGTCTATCCCATGGTGTGGGGTATCTTTGGATAGGTCGTTCAAAAATATTGTGAGTTTGTTAAAACCATTTTTAGATTGAAAAATCCGTTTGCGAAATATTAAGCTGAAATATTATATTTATATATTATACTTTATATATATTAAGCAGAACCCTTCATTGTGCGTGGTCCGAAACGACTTTGGCCGGTTTTGTTTATAGGATCCGAGCTTATGTCAATATATCTTTAGTAATGTACTTTTCATACAATTGTGATTTGAATTAACGGACGATTTAAGTAGATAGCCAATTTCCTAAGGTATTATTTTCACTGACTTAACGTTTCGTTCAAGATTGGATTAATAAAAGCTTTCCCAGCCTTTCACCAATCGGTATATTAGTAATTGGATTCTATTCCACATCAAGACATTTCAACCTACATCTCATTTGTTGAAATTAGTTCAGTAGTACAGTTCGATTCAAACTTAATGGCGGCTCGGAAGTTAGCTACTCGCTGCGCAGTACCGCACCCCTCACCCCCGCTGACACATGAAATTGTTACTGCGCAGCGACTCGCTTCATGTTCTGAGCCGCCATTAAGTTTAGTAAGTACGAGATAACTAATTGGGCATGCTAAACATTTTTTCTGGACGGCATTTCACGTGTAGTGAAAACTTCATGAAGAATAGTGAATTGTTCGTGTATGTGTTTGTTATTGTTGTTTTTTTTTTTCTTGTAGAATTCCTCGTAATGCTAACTTTTTCTAAAACTCGTTACGTCTATACGGGTACGTACGTTTATACGGGTTTTGTCGACGGATGAATAGACGAAATGACAGATTGTGATTTTTTATCTGTCATTTTGTCTATTCTACCGTCGACAAAACCCGTTTCTATTGAGGTCATGCTACGCGTGCTGGGCTTAGTTGACGCATTCGGCGCGAGTGAATTTCACCCCGCATCCCGCGCGGGATTCGACTCAGTTTGGCCAGAGGTTTACGTGTGGTTTACAAAAATTCGTCAAAAGTCTACTTACTGCTAGTAGTAGTCCCATCTGGCTGTTAGGTCTTTTTCCTTTTGGGTAGAAATAGTGAGCCAATGTTACTAGTGGGTCGTTGTATCTGAAAGTAATAAAATAGTATTAGTATTAGGACAGGGCACGAAGTAAAAATGAATTTAGAAGTAATGCCACGTAAGGCATTCCGGAATTTGAATTGAATTGGAATTGAATTGAATTCGAATTGAATTCGAATTGAATTGGAATTGAAATGGAATTGAAATGGAATTGAAATGGAATTGAAATGGAATTGAAATGGAATTGAAATGGAATTGAAATGGAATTGAAATGGAATTGAAATGGAATTGAAATGGAATTGAAATGGAATTGAAATGGAATTGAAATGGAATTGAAATGGAATTGAAATGGAATTGAAATGGAATTGAATTGGAATTGGAATTTCATTTAATTGGAATTGGATTGAATTTGAATTGAATTTAATCCCGAAAAAAAGTCACAAGTCCTGTGGAATAGACCGCGGTTAATGATTAACTATCTTACCCAAATACGAGTTCTTCAGCGGTAACATGAACGAAAGGTTTCGCTCGATCTCGGTACGTCATCGCCAGGCCGGAGACCAGCAGGTTGAACACCCAGCTCGCCAGGTTCGGAGAGAAAGAGGTCACGGTCTAAAATTAAATAAAATAACCAATTAATTCGCTGCTGGTATCTGTAAGGCTGCGGACACTAAGTCAGCGGGTGCAGGGTGGCGGTAGCGGCGCGAGGAGCGGCGCGTTTCAATGCAAATATTTATATGGAACTGGCTTCGAAGGCAGCGGCGCGGGGAACGACTATGTATTTGAACGCGCCGCTCCCGCGCCGCTGCCGCCACCGCCCCGCGCCCGCTGACATCGTCTCCGCAGCTTAATAAGCATTATCACACAATGAGGATTAAGAATAAATAATTGTATTTAAGAGGGTGCATCCTAAAAGTTGGCAACGTCGTAAATAGCTGTCAAATATTTACCTGTTTCGATTAATTTGGAAATAATACTGTATGGAAATAAGAAATGTGGCTAACCAATTGACTAGAATATTAATAATGAATTGCAATTATAACATTGAATTTGATGTTGTACCCGTTTTAGGTGAAAAAAAGGCATTTGGAAAGTTACCAAATACTTTTTTTACATCTAAAACTAACTATTCGGTGTTACGATATTAATTATTGCATTTCATAATCAATATTCTAGTTCGCTAGTTAGCCACATTTTTTATTTTCATACAGAAATATTATTAAATTAATCAAAACAGCGAAATATTTGACATCTATTTGCGACGTTGCCAACTTTCAGAATAAACCCTCTTAATTACTTTACACTGAGTTTGTTTCGGCCTTTCTTCTCAGAGTAGTCAGATAGGAAACGCCGACCTCATCTAGTTTTTAAAATATCTTCTCTCTAGATTCGTGGATCTTTGACAGTCGTCAGAAGCCCGAAAGTCTGACAACCAGTCTTACCAAGGGGTATTGTATTACCCAGTAACTGAGTTGTGGAGGTCAGATATGCAGTCGCTTCATGTAAAATACTGGTATTCAGCTGCACTGAAAGCCGTCCCCAACATAGTTGGGAAAAGGCTAGGCAGATTGTTTTTTTTTTTTGTTGTATTTACTTACCAGTAAAGGAATATTAGGCACCACAAGCTTCTGATTCTTATCAACAGACATCTCAGGAACGAAGCGAAGTATCTTGTTATGTTGGTAGGTCACCGTGTCGTTGTCGTGAAACTTTATATTCACCTTCTCCATGTCTTCTCTGGAACAGAAGATGGTGATTTAATTTATAGGAATATGATAGGTATTACTGAGACATTTTAATGGTTAAGGTACACGTAAATATCGGTGAGCAGGACCTTATCAAATAAACATTATAATGGCTTAAAGACCACGATTAATACCCCCATTGGGTCTTTTGCTTCTAATAGTTTTAAAGACCTAGTACACACTTAAGGTTTAATACACATTCATGTAGGGGCAGTGCAGAACAGCCCTACCCCTGACCACTGTCTTACTGTGTAGACACGGGCTCCCCAATCCAACCCCAAAGAATGAATTAGACACTGACTAAGCTAAACGTTACTTGTAATAGGTAGTTAAATTGGCGTGTTCTGGCTCATCATAATAATAAGCCTCTAATGTTCCATCTCCTGGTACAAGCTAATACTACATAAATTGGGATAAAGGAACCAGACATTGTAAAATTAGATGGTGGGGCTCGTGGCTAAGTAATCGTCGATCCATCAGGTTAAGCTAGGCTTGCCGGGGTTTCGTAGTTCCCGCGACCCCCGGCGTAGGTGTGAGATGGAACACGCGGATGGACGGGGTGGTCTCGCAAAAGGAGGCTGCGGAAAGGGAGAGGGAGATTACGTCCACTCACCCGGCCCGCAACAGGCGCACCGGGCGTCGAAGGAGGGTGGATAACGCCCTCTTCCAGCCCCCCTAAATGGGTCCAGGGGCGACGGACCCGGGGACGTCTGTCACCCCCCACACATCAGGACCCGAGGTGGCGGCGCGTAGTGTTCCACGCGCGCCCGTCTTATACGGCGCGGAGGGAGTTTAACACCTCACTCCCCCCTGACCCGAGGAAGAGGCCCGCGTTCGCCGGCCGGCACCAATCGGGGGTTGAGATTTTTAAGTTCCCGCGACCCCCGGTGTAGGTGTGAGATGGAACACCGGGGTGGTTTTTAGTCAGTAAGAGTCTGACAGACCCATCATGGACTTAATAATAATAATGGACGAATATTCCACCCCGGAACAAAAAGAAGAACGGTTTGCCGGGGTTGGTCCATGGATGGGTGACCATCTTTACATATCGAGACTCCTCCGTACCTCGGAAAAGCACGTTAAGCCGTTAGTCCCGGCTGTCATTCGTGAATCTTTGGCAGTCGTTACGGGTCGTCAGAAATACGAAACTCTGACAACCAGTCTTACCAAGGCGTATCGTATTACCTAGTTATTGGGTTGTGGAGGTCAGGTAGGCAGTCGCTCCATGTAAAATACTGGTATTCAGCTGCATCCGGTTAGACTGGAAGCCGACCCCAATATGATTGGGAAAAGGCTAGGCAGAATGATGTTAGAATAATCCTCAAATGTCATGACCTCATGAAATAGGATTATAAATATGAAATTAGAGAGTTGTATTGATGATTTTTATGATTATAATTCTATAAATAAATATTTGATACGGTCGCGAATCATATTTAGATCCTGATACTGACGCTAATTGCAAAAAACGTAAGAAAATTTAAATTTCGCGGACTACGCTTCCACCTTAATTGGGACGAAACAGCCAGACATACTTAGTTAAATAGGAAGACACACAAATATTGCACAGTCATTTATTTAAAAGATCGTTTCCACCATCTTTTGTTACAATAAATTACATGAATAAAAGATCACACACAAATTGTATTTAATCTCGAAATAATCATTTTTGACCCCAACTAACCTTAAGTTGTTTGAATTCAAGGCATGTCAGATAACATCGGCCATTTTTAAATTATTTCCTAGTTTTATACATTGGCCAAGTGCATTTAGATTTTTTCCATCGAAAATTCAACCTTAACCCCTTGCACGCTTGCTCACTTCATATTTTCGCGTAGAGTCCAGTTTTCCACAAAAAGTTTTCCCCCACCATTACTTATAATAATCCTACATGCGTCATCGGTGTCAGTCATATATAAAGAAAAATGTAGGCCTCACAATTCAAATACGTCTATTTAAGTGGAACTTTATTTACTTCCTTCAATATTTCCTTGACACTAACAAATGTAGCGTTGATTATTGAACTAACATAGAACTAAACTTGACACAGAAACATGTAAAATACAATAGATGTAGATATATTTAGTAACCTATTCCGCTTAACTATTCTTAAAGAGTCTTAAAAAACCCTGTAGGAAATCGACACCTGTTTCACCTCTCAACGAGGCATCCTCAGGATGACGATTGACTTGTCGTTTCGCGAACCCGAACACGACATGTTAACACGCCGAGCGCTGGACGCTGAGTCAACAGGCCGTGTGTTGAGAGGTGAAATACGTGTCGATTTCTTACAGGGTTTTTTAAGACTCTTTAAGAATAGTTAAGCGGATTAGGTTACTAAATAATATCTACTTCTATTGTATTTTTTAATGGTATTCCGCCAAGTCACGCCTGAATCAATTAACTAACAGAAACATGTCTCCGTCTCTTTCAATCTGCCTAGCCCTTTCCCAATTATGTTGGGGTCGGCTTCCAGTCTAACCGGAATTTTTAGAAACCATTTTTAGAAAAGTCATTCACGGTGCAAGGTGGTGAAGCTTTATGAGAATAACTAGTGAAAACCCTGAATCAATCAATCTGCCTAGCCTTTTCCCAATAACGTTGAGGTCAGCTTCCAGTCTAACCGGATACAGCTAAATACCAGTATTTTTACATAGAGCGACTGCCTATCTGACCTCCACACCTTTGGGCTTCTTACTACCCGTAACGACTGTCAAAGATCTACGAATGACAGCCGGGACCAACGGCTAAACATTCTATCCGAGGCATGGAAAGGCCTCGATATGTAATGAATGGACACCCATCCACGAACCGACCGCGGCATGCGTAGCTTTACCTTTTATCCACACTCTTTCCTGACAGAATAAGAAACACGACGGACTCGTAGTATTGTGCATGCGATTACATAACAATCTTGGTTTTGGAGAGAATTGCTCGACAAATATTAACGCACGATTTGTCAATGCAATGACGACATTATCCGGTAGTGTGGTTGTAAGGTTACCGTATAATCTGTATTTTTTTAAAGATATAATATGTTTGTTAGGTTAAGCTACGCTTGCCGGGGCTGGTCTGTGGATGGGTCACCATCTTTAGAACATCAAGACTCCTCCGTGCCTCGGAAAGCACGCTAAGCTATTGGTCCCGGCTGTCATTCGTGAATCTTCGTTAGGAGTCGTCAGAAGCCCGAAAACCTGACAACCAGTCTTACCAAGGGGTATTATATATAATTGGTATTAGTTACTGGGTTGTGGAGGTCAGATAGGCAGTCGATGCATGTAAAATACTGATATTCGACTGCGTCCGGTTAGATTGGAAGCCGACCCCAGCATAGTCGGGAAAAGGTTAGGCAGATTGATTGATTGAGATTAGCTCAGTGGAAAAGTGTTCGATGAAGATATTTTTTTAAAATAACATCACGCCTCTATACCCCGAAGGGCTTGGCAGAGGTGTGTGCGGCTGTTATTGACATTGAAAACTATTTCGCAATGAAAAAACAAGTACGCGAAAATAACAAGTTGGGGGAAAGTATGCATCACATCCACGCAAAACGGCCATCGCTCAGCATAATGCTGCGACCCTATGCGAGACAGAGCCCCAGCGCTGGGGATTGGGCGACGTTACCACATGCGGTCGCCATCGATAGAGCACCTTTAACAATTTATTTATTTATTTATTAAGGTCAACCAACAATTGTTTACACCAGTACATTAGCAGCTTATTATTTATAATAGGATACAACAATTAATTATAGGTTAACACCGCTAGCGCAAAAAACAGTGGTAAAACAATTAATTATTAAGTTACAACAGATTCATAAAAATACATTCAAGTGAATAAAATGTGAAAATTAAATTAACAAATTAGATCATAAACGAGTAAACAAAATACAAATGAAATAATAATTGATATGAAAATTAGACTAAAATACAATAAATTACATTGCGGATGCGGATGCAATCATCCCTGGTTCAGATACTTTTATAACCTTACTGCCCCATCTCAAAAATCCACCCTTCTAATAAATTTGCAACAATTAAAATATAGGTTGACAAAAAGTTATAAATAAATAGGTTTTTAAAAAGAGGTGACCATTGTGAAATCAAGTTTTGGATGGCTGGGCACACTGTGCATGATTGTGTCTTGAATCATTGACTAGCATTGTCTCTATCTTTGACCATGGTCATGGATCATCAGGTATCTTAAATTGGTCAGCCTTTATACTGTTGAGCGACCCTGGGAATAGTACCATAAGTTGCCACGTCCATGAAAATATATAGCTGAGTTGCGATATATTCATATTTTAGGATTACAACGATTACTTAATTTGAAGCTACGCTTGCCGTGGTTGGTCCATGGATGGATCTTTACATACCGAGACTCCTCCGTGCCTCGGAAAGCATGTTAAACCGTTGGTCCCGGCTGTCATTCGTGGATCTTTGACAGTCGTTACGGGTCGTCAGAAGCCCGAAAGTCTGACAACCAGTCTTACCAAGCGGTATTGTATTACTCAGTAACTGGGTTGTGGAGGTCAGATAGGCAGTCGCTCCATGTAAAATACTGGTATTCAACTGCATCCGGTTAGACTGGAAGCCGACCCAAACATGGTTGGGAAAAGTCTAGGCAGATTGAAATGGATCATAAAACGTATCTGTGGATACCAATTTGTAGTGCCATTTGCTTTGATTTGATTATTTGAATATTATAATTTTAAATGACCTTTAAGGCTTTTCATTTGGCCATTGAGGTTAATTTAATAACCTTAATATTTTCGGTAATGACTTTTCAATTACAATTTAATCATGTAATTCTAACAATACCATAGTTGAAAAAAGTAATGATATATTATAAGGTTAAAACCTTCTAATGACAGATGAACGTGTTTGTAATTCCTTTAGTAGTGAGTAATTGCGTGGGAATTTGAACAGCACACTAATTGTGTAACACATGATCAATCACAATCATCAATCTGAATCGTTTTGAAACAGATTACTAATCCATGGCTTCATAAATTCGAAAAAAAATCGGCTGAACAACGTAAATAACGCAATGAATGTTGATTGTTGTTGAACTGCAAAATGAAACAGATTAATCTTAATCGTGGGTTTATTTAAACTTTCATCTGATACTTTACCTTACTTTGATGTAATTATTTTATTTCATTTGATTAATTTGACTGTATTGTTATTAATTAATTCGATTGGATTTTTATCTATTGATTTGTTTGATTTTATTATTGTTAACTTATTTGAGTTTATGATTATTTTTATATCTGTAATTACCTAGTTAACTTAAACAGCAAGCTATAAGTGACAAGTTCACCGTAGTAGTAATTATACAGGGTGGCCGGAACATTGACGTCCAAAAATAAAACTTAGTTCCGTCGTATCGTGAGGTATCCAAATCACCCCCATGTATGTTCCGCGATTTTTCATAGTTTTCGAGTTATAATTTTTTTTCTGAATTTTTATAATTTTCTGGACGTCAATGTTCCGGCCACCCTGTATACCGGGTGTAATTTTAATCACCGTTTTCCTCTTAAGGGGTCATTCTACTCATCATTATGAACAACTTTTACTATGGGACCAAACCTGAAATCGTGAAAATAAAATCAGATGTTCCCTACATTTTGTCGAGTTATGCGAACATAAATGTAGGGAACAGCTGATTTTTTTTTCACGGTTTCAAGTTTGGTCCCATAGTAAAAGTTGTTCATAATGATGAGTACAATGACCCCTTAAGAGGAAAACGGTGATTAAAATTACATCCTGTATAATAAGACTAAATTCTCTGTTAATGTTTTTGTGAATTAGTCGTTGGTGTCCCATAATAAATAAATACTTATCGGACAGACCATGCCAACTTATTCCTGGCGTGACAACAGCATATTGCTGGGGTTTACAGCTATGCGTTGTTAACCTTGGAGATAAAGTTGCAGTGTCACGTATCTTCAATGTCACTGCAATACCTTGACAAAGCCTTCATTCATGCTTCATTATTTGCCTAGTCTTTTACCAATGTTGGGGTCTTTAACAGTAGTTGGTAGGTTAGTATTTATTTCTTATTGTTTAGATGCTATAAATGCTTATTTCCACATTATTATGTCTCATGGCGTTCTGCTGTGGGGATCGGCAGCTGATGTAGATTCAATTTTCATTTGACAAAAGAGGGAAATCCGCGCAGTCTATAAAATGGGTCCTCGTGAGTCCCTTAGTCCCTCCCTTAACTCTGCCTTCTCTTTATATCTTAGAAAGTATTTTGTATGTTCGTAAAAACTTAGGATTTTTTTTAATAAGAAGTGATTTTCATAATATAAAATACTTACACGTAGTAAACATGAAATTGTGATACTCTTTAGATTAACAAAAACTTGTAAGTTATTTCTTTAACAGTATCCGCTTTTATAACAAGTTGCCAAAGACGGTTACAGATCTTAGCGATGGAAAGTTCAAAACCCACATCAAACGTGTCCGTCTCAAAAAAGCATAATTACAAGATTAAAGGCTACGTTGAAGACAAGGAAGTTTGGTAATAATTCCTTCTGCACATGTGGCTTCCCTGGTACCTCATTAACGGCATAACTATGTTTGTAAATGTCTATTAACTGCTCCCAAATTACGATATTTATTTTGTTTTACTTTAAATACTTACGAGACATATTTCTTCATTATTTGACATTATATAACTACAATCTATATTTATTAGAGGCTTTTGTGGTATTCATTCAGATTGATTGGAGTTGTAGTGACAACCATGTCATTGTTTGTGTCATCATGTCAGTATTTGAGTCTTCAGAACGTACAGTTTCGTTTGGTGTGCCACAGGGGAGTGTTTTGGGGCCTCCTTTATTTATAATATATATTAATGATCTTCCAAAAGGCATCCCTCAACCTCTGACACTATTTGCCGATGACAGCACCATAACGATACCTTGTAAAAGTGTAGATACTTATGAAAGTGACATAAATGATTCAATAAATTTAATGATAAAGTGGCTAGATGATAATAACTTAAAAATTAACCTAACTAAAACTAAAGTTATACATTTTAGTCAACGTATTGACAGTAACAGTAATTTAAATATACAATACGATGAGCAGCCTATAGAAGAGGTAGAAACAACAAAGTTTTTAGGACTCCATATTGATAAAAAACTGAATTGGAAAACCCATATCGAAATCTTATGCAAGAAAATCAGCAAATCTGCTTATGCACTGCATACATTATCTTCTATAATAGGTGTGGAGGCATTACTTACAGCCTACTATGGCATAACGGAATCCCATCTACGCTATGGTGTCGTCTTTTGGGGCAATTCAACAGAAAGAGAAACGGTGTTCAAGGCTCAAAAGAGATGCGTCCGTTCAATGTTTAAAATTAAACCTACCGATAGTTGCGTGCCGTACTTTAAAAAATATAAAATACTTACGTTGCCATGTCTTTACATTTTAGAGGTAGCTGTATTTGTAAAAACGAATCCACACCGATTTAAACAATTAAATGAAGTTGTACCACGTAACAGGCGTGACAACAGTAGGATATGCTCTCATGCTGCGAGAACATCACTCATGCGCAAAAGTATTTTCTGTATGGCTCCGATGATATTTAATAAATTGCCTAAAAGTTGGAGAGAACTGCCCTTGTCACTTTTCAAAAATAAGCTGAGAATTTTTTTAATTAAAAAAGCATATTACACTATTTTACATTTTTTGGATGAAAAGGACTTTTCTATTCCGACCTCTAATGTAGATGGTTAAAAATACAATTTTATAATGTGAACACAGTTAATTATAGTGGACATAGTTAATTTAATTTATTTTGGACTTTAAAATCGTGACATCAATTTTTATTGTTTATTTCTTACGTATTTTCTAATGAATTTAAAATGACGTGACATGAAATGATTATAATGATACTATTTGATAATTATGTATATATACTGGACATAATTTAATTTATTTTTGACCATAATATACTTTAAATCTTGACATAAATTATTAATGAAATGATTATGAATGTTAATCCAATTAAATGAAATTGTTAACTAATAACTTACAACTTATACCATTTGTACGCCGCTATTGGCAAAACATGGACGCTCACAACAAAATATTAACTCAATACCTTGCATGTCTGGCTAGTCCGTTTATGTATACGCATGTTTGACAAATAAATTATCTTTCTTTCTTTCTTTCTTTCTTTCTTTGGTTTAAATAGGTTTTTTTACTCCTATTGTTTTGTTTATCCTTTATATAGATTCCTTTATATATTTTGTGAATGTGAGAACGTTGTAGGCTCAACAGGCTGTCGATTTGCAGACTGTTTTCTATTTTGTTAAGTATCTTGTTGACAGGCCTACACTATCCTCTCATAACTGTTCACAATGTAAATTTTTGGAAACATTGTAAAACCCATTTATTTTTAAAAGAGTAACCGTGGAGTTTCTTGCCGGCTTCTCCATAGGAAACGACCAATAATTGGAACCGTGCACCTAGCTTCTGAAGTTTCATAAGTGCCCATGTAGGTTTATGTGAAATAAAATATTTTAATATTGATTTTTGATTTGGCTTGGTTCGTGGATGGGACCATCCATTACACCTCGCACCCCTCACTACCTCGAAAAGTACGTAAAACCAAAGAAGCTACACGGAGGACAGTGTAGGCCTGTCAACAAGATACTTAACAAAATAGAAAATAGTCTGCAAATCGACAGTCCGTAGCTTAACCTTCGATAAAGCCTTGTGGCTGTTATTAATTAGCCAAGAGCCCTTCGAATCTTGATCAAAATTATTGCAAATGCCCTTTGGTCATCATAAAATATTTAATTTAAGGTAAACTTCCACTTCCTAGACCCTTGATATACGAGCATGACCTCTAAAAGTCCCATCGATTCTGCGTCATTTGTTTCTGAGGTAACAACAAATTTTATACAGCCAACTGCGAGTCGGAGTCGCACACGAATGGTTCCGTACCATCGTATAATATTTAACCTTATTTATTTAACTTTATTTTTTTATATAATAAGTTACAACATTTTTATTAAATGATGAAATAATTTATTATTAATTAAATGATTAAATAAATTATAAATTAATAATAATTTAGGATATGAGTTAGATAAGTACACTACCGCAATAGGTTACCCGATAAAGATAGATAAGTAGTAAGTTGTAAAATAAATAAATAAATAATTAATAAACAACATAATTTTTGTTGAAAAACGCCGAAAAAACACGTTTTTATTTTTAACTTTGTTTTATTGTTAGTAGGTATTTGTTTTTATAGCGGTCATAGTGGTACCTACACACTCTAAGAAAATGTCAAGTATTACGGTTCAAAAGATAGAGCCCTGTGACAGACGGACGTACAGCGGAGGCACGTAGCGTGCCCCGCTGGCACCCTTTAGGTACGGAACCATAAAAATTGTTTTTCCTAATAATGTAATTATTTGATGTTTTTCGTTATTATTATAATCCGAGTATTGTCAGTTTTTGTTACATTTGTAGTTGAAAAATATTTTTTTGTTTATCTGCGTAATTCATTGAGAGGTTATACTCTGCGATGCTTACTGTCCGCCCCATGAGAAATAAGTCATCAGTAACATAACATAACATCCAACATCCTGTGGGTATTCCCCGAAGGGTTAGGCAGAGGTATACCCAAAGTACACCCACGTTTCGCCAGTCATTTTTAAGTCCCATGTAATAGGGATGAGTCTATTGCCATCAACCGGGTACAAATTCCAGACTCCGGGCAACTACCAGGCCTGTTCCTTATCGGGGGCGAGCTACCTACTGCTCACCACCCAAACCCGCACCTACGGTGGCCGGGAATCGGCCTGGGATTTCCGAAGCCCAGGGCGTCTCCTGTGGGACTAGAAGCGTGAGGGCGCGAAATTTGCGTCTCCCTCACGCGCTCCGTCTCCTCTGTCACGAGCATTACTGCTTGGCAAAAGGAGGTGACGCCTTCCCATGCCCCCCATGCGGTGGTAGTACCCCCTACGAGCTCTTTACTACACTTGCTAGCTTTTTTTGTAGGTACTATTTATGAAATGAAATGAAATTGTTTATTCTGTAAATAGGATATCGGAATCACTTTTACAAGTCATATCGTATCTCATATATCGTGTATCTTACTATGTTTATATTTAGATGTGTTTACAGGATGTAGGAAAAATGACCAGCAACATATTGCAAAGTAAAAAAAAACCTTTTAATTCTGACGTCTACAATGAAAAATTGAAAACAAAAAAACGTTACAAACAAATTGATGATGAAACTTATTATATTACGCAAAATGAAAAACATGTTTTGTACTTAATAAAAAATAAAATTGCTCATTATGTGGGTTTTAGATTTTTTTGTAATAAACAAAATGATGATATAATAATACTTGCATGCAATGAATTGAAAGTTTTTACTTCAAAAACTCACAAAAGAGATGTTTCCTATTAGCTTTTTGCTATTTTTAGAGTTCCGTATTCCATAATGAAAAACGGAACATATGATATTTTTTGCTGTCCGTCTGTTAACCAATTTCTCACGCCATAAAAAATTACAGATATAATTAAATGTAGTAGAAATTGTTTTTTTTATTTTTTTTGTTTTAAAAGTTTGAAATAATAATAACCATTTATTTCAGGCGACCCCCCCCCCTATCTCTGGCTTAAATCATTGCGTTCTGCGAAATTGTCTGAAGTGGGTAATTTTGTTGTGCAACTGAAAACCACACAGGATGACTCCTCAAGTTTAAGTTTTGGGGATTTACAGTCATATTATCCGTCAATAGTGACTTACCCAATACCTCTTAAAAATTATCACCTTCAGTCGAGCGGTTTTCTAGTTTTTCCGACGAAAACTGACTAACACATAGTCATTCAATTTAATAATATATTATATATTTAAATAACACAGATGACTATATTATAGAATTTATTAACTAAGCAAACAATTTATTGATTCAAGAAAAAAACATATTTGTTGTGATTATTCATGTTTTACCGGTTGAGGTAGGTTTGTGGTTATTTTTATTTATTTGCGGGTATTTTAACGTTTTTATTACGTCAATCTATGATTTAGTTAATATAGTAGTCACGATTGTATTTAAATTTATTAGAATTGGTCCAAAGGTTTGGAGTGTTGAGGAAAACCATGGGCCCGGGAAATACATTTTTTTAAACGTTTTTCGCAATTTGGAAGTCAGTGTCAGACTGTATGTTGAATAAAATATGATTCGCGACCGTAAAAAATATGGCTTTACAGAATTATATTCATTAGAATCAGCAATACAACTCCTTAAGTTAAAATAATCCTCAAATGTCATGATTTCTGGAAATAGTCATTAAATGGGATTATAAGAACTTAGAGAGATGTTTTTTATGATTATAATTCTATAAATAAATATCTGATACGGCCACGAATCATATTTAGATCAACATACAACCTGATATTGACCTGCAAATTGCAAAAAACGTAAGGAAATTTAAATAATAACAGTACGTCAAAGTTAAAAAAAATCTGGTACAAACCTATAAACAAAAGGGCCGACCTCCACAAGCTTGGGTTTCTCCCCAGTCTCCAAAAAGGCCTGCGGGTTGGTCACGTTGAAGATGTACACCTTCGTCAGTCTGATGACGCCAGGTTTATGCCAATAGCTGTAGCTTAGGGAGCCGTTCCAGAGTTTTAATTCCTGGAATAAAAAAGTTGGTTATTGAAGGAAAGGAAAAAAAACCCAAAGCTAACAGTTATAGGGTGTAGCTCAGAATTTGAGTGATATTTAGAGATATCATTCTGTAAATAGTTATAGGGTGTAGCTCAGAATTTGAGTGATATTTAGAGATATCATTCTGTAAATATTTCACTATAAGATTCGATGGCTAAATGTGTGTGATATTGCTATTTGTTTTTTTTATCAGGGGTAATTTTGTTTCTTTATGATATCTTCGTTTTGGGTATACCCGACGATATTAATACATACATACGCCCATAATCCCATAGGAGTAGACAGAGACTGCAGATTGTCAAAATCAACTAACCACAGCTCACTTTCCGCCGCTATGCTGCGAGACCTAGCGTGATGAGTGGTGAACTCTATCGCCACCGTTTGATCAAGTCTCTTAAGTCGAATTTTACGACATGCCGCCGAGGAGAAGGCGATGGTACTATTCGTACCGACATCACACGGCTAATGATTATCCAGGAGAGGGTTGAACCTTGTTGGTTGGTTGCTGGTTGTTGTGTTGAGGGTTGGCACAGGAGCGTTGAGATTGGCACAAAAAAGAGAGGCCTGTTGTTTAGCAGTGAATCTATTTTGAAGAATTGTTTTAAAATACCAGTTTTATCTGGAGAACCAACAGGAAAAACTAGGTGCTCATATACTTAATGTTCTTATAGATTAAATAATGAAATTAAAAACAGCACAAATAACAACAACACAACACACATAATACTCACTCTAAATATAATATAATCCAGCCATGGCACGAACGATAGTATAATTCCTAGCACCACGGTGCATATACTGAACATAATCACTGCCAAACGACCTGAAACAAAAGAAATAAAAATGAATATTGCATACGAAACAATGCAGAAATAAATGAGTTATTTTCTTAAAACAGTAGTTGAGAAAATATTACTATAGGTCTCCTGTTTCTTAGATGCGTTCACAAACACAAATCTAATTATAATGCAGATCTCATTCCACTTGCGAAACGAACCCACGACAAGTAATACAACAGTCATACTTTCAGTCACTGCGCCAGCAGTACCAGACAAAAGTACAGGTAACATCATTACAGTGGTAAAACACTTAAGGGCCTATAAGATCTCAAATTGCTTAGCAAGATCCGCCGTTATATAGAAACGAATGTGGCATTAATTTTGAAATAAATATATGTTAAAGTTGAGGATTAATGTTGAGTACGATGTTAGCCGAAAACACGATTTCATAAAAATTTCTCGATAGAAAAAAAACCAAAGTTACCTCCAAACCGAACAATAAACCGCTGATATTAAAAAAATACTTCAAATTAGATCATGAAACTTTGCATACTAACTGAAATAACTATAAAGCAGCGACTGTGTTTTTTATTTTTTAGGAATTACCATTATTTTCGCCGTGAAAAGCAATTACCTAAACTATTTCCGCTTTGGAGCCGCATCCGTCTCACTCGCACTCAGTCTGCGAGTAGTATGGTGCGAGCGAGATAAAAACCTGAGGTTGTGTGGGCTCTTAATAGTAAATCACAATTACTGCTATGATATAAAGGCACAGTCAAAGTCAAATTGTTACCACTAATGTGTCTGTCGGTACCATTACTAACAAGATCTGGCATTTTTTACTGCGGTATGAACTATTCTGATATCTTACTTAGTTTTTGCCGATACGAGAGGATAATGATGACATACAAGGACATACTAACGGCCACTACCCTCATTATTGAACTTCCTGTGACGTCAATAAACTAGAACATAATCTGGATTTAGACATTGTTAGACCTGATTTGTTGAAATCGGATAATACAAAGATCGGATATATATTTTGTTGAAATTGGCTCAGCCTATGACAATCTCTCTATGCCCTATATATTGACTGGGTTAAAACATAAGATAATAATATCGACATTTTTTTAATTTATTGGATTATATTTCCAGGACATCGGTAGAAAAACAACTAATATAGATATTTATGTAAAAAAAAATGATTTGGTTTTCTGGAGTGCCACAGGGTATTACTTTGGGACCAAGTCTCCTCCGTCCTTAGGGAGACAACCCTTGTTAAACTCTATTATAAACAAAAGCCTCTTTTTGCGACATTGAACCACAGTCATCATCTGCCTAGCCTTCTTATTTTTTTAATAACATAACATCACGCCTGTAGTCCCCGAAGAGTTGGGCAGAGGTGTACCTATAGTACACCCACATTTCGCTAGTTATGTTTGAGTCCCATGTAATAGGGGGCGAGCCTATTGCCATCAACCGGGCACAAATCGCGATACCGGGCTGCTACTGAGAAATTCCAGAAGAAAAAACCCAATAACACTTTGCCCGACCCGGAAACGAACCAAGGACCTCATGGCCAGCAGTAGCGCTTGCGACCACTAGACCCACGAGGATTTATTTTTAATAAGCTCTGAGAAATAGAAGGTTAAAGGAGTATCCATTGTTAAGCCCTTCCATTATGTTTTCTTACATTAGGTTATAACCCCAAATACGTCAGTCCAGTGTAATTACATTTGACTATAATGATGTTTACTTCTCTGATGTCGTTAGCGATGATAGCATAGTGGTGTAACCGTCTGACTGCCAAGTCATAGGTCTCAAGTCCGGATACAAGGCACCTCTGACTTTTCAGATTCATGTGCGTATTGTATAATTACCACTTGCGTCAAAAATGGTGAAGGAAAACATGGTCAGGAAACCGCCTCAGAGATAATCTTCGACGGCATGTGAAGCCAAGTCTGAGCTAAGTTAGCGGCTAAGTAATAACAGCTGCAAGGGTCGATCCATCAGGTTAAGCTATGCTTGCCGGAGTTGGTCCGTGGATTGGTGACCATCTTTACATATCGAGACTCCTCTGTGCCTCGGAAAGCACGTTAAGCCGTTGGTGCCGGCTAGAAAAAACACCGAAATAATTTCAGATGTCGCAGTCTCTTTGAAAGACAAAACATTATCTTGGTCAGATCATGTCAAGACCATGCAGATTAGCGTCTGGAATGGTCGGGGAAAGAATCACACAGATATAGGACCTGTCCCATAAGCGCACGCATGTGACAAGGGTCGAGTCGCGCAATTAAAAAATTAAGGAGCTCAATGACTTGAAGAATGATACCAAGGCCACACATAATACATATTATATATCGTTAGGCCGCATAAAGTACTCAAACTGCCAGACAATCGTTAAATCTAACTAGAAAAATCATATTTTTTTGCTCGTTCGTCTAATAGTCGCAAACGTTCCTGCTGAGCATGAGGTCTTGGATCCGATTCCCAGGTCGGGCAAAGTTTCAATCAGTAATTTCGCAATTACAGCCCAGGGGCCTAAGTCTACAAATTCATAAACGTTACAATGGTCTCTCAATCGTGAGTTTTTGACAGTTTTTGTATGGCAAATCTGTCAAAAACTGACCATTGAGAAACCATTGTAACGTTTATAAATTAGTAAGCAATAGGCTCGCCCCCGTATAAAGTACGGGACTTAAACATAACTGGCGAAATGTCGGTATAATATAGGCACACCTCTGCCTAACCCTTTGGGGAATACAGGCGTGATATTATATTATGTGTGTGTCGTAAAAAAACATAAACTTCGCCCTGGTATACTTTTTATAGATTCCTTTATATTTTCAAACTCAAACTCAAAGCATTTATTTCAAATAAACCAATTAGAGGCACGTCAAAGGGGTCGGTCAGTCAGAAAGATGAAGCTATTCCAAAGCGTAGTACGTATCTATGGAGAAGAACGGGCAAGAAACTCAACGGACACTCTTTTAAATTAAAAGATTTTTGTGAATGTGAGAACGTTGTAGGCTCAACAGACTGTCAGCACTGCAGACTATTTTTTATTTTATTAAGTATCTTGTTGACAGGCCTACACTGTCCTCACATACCTATTCACACTGTAATTTAAAAACATTGTAAAACCCATTTATTTTTAAAAGAGTAACCGTGGAGTTTCTTGCCGGCTCTTCTCCATAGGAAACGACCAATTGGAACCGTGCACCTAGCTTCTGACGTTTCATAAGTGTCCATGTAGGTTTATGTGAAATAAAATATTTTGATTTTGAATCAGCTCATTATAAGCGTGCTACACCTGTCTGACCTCTGAACCGCTGACGCCAACTCATGTATGACATAATTACGTTGTAGTAAACAAGTATAATGCCTCTAATTACAACAGGTTATGCAGTCAAGGAAGTTCTGGGTAATAGTGTGTTTAAATACGTCGTTAGTGTTGGGTTGTGGCTTTGGAAGAGCGGAGCGGCTAGCGGGGCGATTAACATGATCAAAATCAATCTGCCCTGCCTTTTCCCAACTATTTTGGGGTCGGCTTCCAGTGTAACCGGATGCAGCTGAATGTGTCTAACATGGAGCGAATGCCTATCTTACTTTCACAACCCAGTAACTGGGTAATACGATACCCCTTGGTCAGACTTTCGGGCTTCTGACGACCCGTAACGACTGTCAAAGATCCACGAATGACAGCCGGGATCGGCTTAACGTGCTTTCCGATGCACGGAGGAATCTCGATATGTAAAATTGGTCCCCAATCCACGGACCAATCTTGGCAAGCGTAGCTTAACCGGATGGATCGATCCATGCGGCTGTTAAAAATTAGGCTAGTTGCCCATTCCTAAACGTAGTATGTACCCATGGAGAAGGACGGGCATGATACTACAAGGACACTCTAAATCAAGACAAAAAAAAAAAACCTGAGACTTAGGAGTCAGTGTTCTACTGTCATTATGACACCAAAAGCCTTTACTATAAAGTATGTTATACAAAATCATTATAAAAAAACAGGTTTGATGAAAGTGCAATGAAATTATTTCAAAAGATTAAACTAGGACTAAGGAATTTATTAAATGTAGTTGTAATGTGAGTGTGCATATGTACCTAATTGTGTGTGTGTGGACGTGGTTTGTGGGTGAGGGAGTTTGTGTTTAAAATCTTGGGCACATTATTCTTGTTGCTTCTATATTATTATTTATATAGGCTGATTATTCTTATGCTCGCTCATACTAATTCTAAATCTTTAATGTATTATCGCTAACCGCTCCGCTACCTCCTATGGCTATAAACACAACCTTAAAAATCTTCCTACCATGTCGGGGTGAAGGATCATTGTCGTGCTAATTTGTGACAGATCACAAATAATAACCACTAAATGGGAACTCCCTAGAATATTCTGCTTACTCAATCTGCCTAGCCTTTTCCCATATGTCATATGCCTAGGCTTCTAGTCTAACCGGATGCAGCTGAATACAAGTATTTTACATGGAGCGACTGCCTATCTGACATGCACAACCCTGTTACTGGGTAAAACGATACCCCTTGGTAAGACTGGTTGTCAGACTTTCGGGAATCAGAGTACTCGTAACGACTGTCAAAGATCTACGAATGACAGCCAGAACCACGAGGCACGGAGGGGTTTCGATAGTATAGTCACCCATCCACCAACCGGGTCCGGCAAGCGTAGCTTAACCTTCAATCATTTAGCCACAAGCCCCTCTATATTCCTAGAATGTTCTACTTACTATGAAAAAGGATTTAATCATAAACATTATCCTCGCATTTTTCTTAGTAAACAATAAAATAATGAAGATGCCATGACTGTTATTTGAATAAGTCGTAAACTGTATCTTCTAGATGTTTTATTTATTAATTACTGTGAATCATGGTATCGTAAATGACTACTAATGTCCAATTCCTAGATTACAAGTCAAACTCAATCTCAAACTCAAAGTATTTATTTCAAATAAACCAATTAGAGCCACTTTTGAATTGTCAAGGGGTCGGTCAGTCAGAAAGATGAAGCTAGTTGCCCATTCCAAAGCGTAGTAGGTACCTATGGAGAAGAACGGGCAAGAAACACCACGGACTCTCAGGTCATCGTCATATATATAGCTATAATGGGCAACTACATAGCTTCATCATTTTGACTGACCGACTCCTTGACAATTCAAAATAGCCTGTAATTGGATTATTTGAAATAAATGCTTTAGTATTTCAGTTTAAAAAGGACAAGCGACAATTTAACAAGTTTCTTTCATACACTTTCTGCTTTACTACACAGCACTTTTCGTGAAAGTGTGTCAATTTCACTTTTTTTATTATTAGCCGGTATTGCGGTAACATTGCCAGATATAAATCAAATGGCGATCGCTTTCAAAGTGTCTTCTACAGGGGAAGAAATGCTGAATTTATTTACATCATCGGCACATAGGATAACATAAAATTACATAACATATTACAAGCTCATTTATCTATCGCGATTTATTGCAATCAGTTTTCAGTTCATCGGCCACATGTACTTTAGTCTTGTCAAATAGGGCTGCTCCATCGTCGAAGCCGAATAACTTTCGTATTTCTAGAGCATCTTTCAACTCAAACTCAAACTCAAATAATTTATTTCAATTAAACCATTTACAGGCACTTTTAAATTGTCAAGGTTTGACATAAGCTTTTTAATAGCTGAACGTTACATCATTGTTATCGTTGACAGAATTTCACTTTATCTAGACTTTTTTAGAAATCGGAACTAATCGTATGTTGTCTTGTATGTAAGGTCAAATTAAGTATACGTATAATCACTTATTTAATTAATATTTAGATAATATTCAGATTAAATTATGAATATAGATTAAATATTTTAAATACATTACAGACTAGAATTAAGCACGCCAGCGCCACCAGCCGTAAGAAAGTTTGTGCGGTTGCGCGTTAAACTCTGCTTGCGCGATGCAGGATTTGGCGTGACGTCAGTGTCACGCTTAGCTCGCATGTAGCGATGTAGATGGCCCCACAAAGGTTTCAGAAATCGGCAGGTATCAGTTAAAACGTGTACCTACATGTATGACTGATTCTTGAAAACAGACGCGTAATGACTCAGGAAATGGTGAATTACTGTTAATTCTATGATTCAAGTTTTAAACTAAAAGCGGTTTAATAAGAACATTAAAAGAACTTCTATGTGTGGCGATACCAGTCCTACAAAGACTCCTCCGTGCCTCGGAAAGCACGTTAAGCCGTTGGTCCCGGCTGTCATTCATGGATCTTTGACAGTCGTTACGGGTCGTCAGAAGCCCGAAAGTCTGACCACCTTAGTCTTACCAAGGGGTATCGTGCTACCCAGTAACTGGGTTGTGGAGGTCAGATAGGCAGTCGCTCCATGTAAAATAATGGTATTAATCTTCAACGGGTTAGACTGGAAGTCGACCTGTTGGGAAAATGCTAGTCAGTAGTCAGATACTGATGAAGACTGTATGGAGCTATTCTCACACCTTTCATTAGATAATATTAGCAAGAGGAAAGAACATATCAGGGTCAAATAAAAAATAAAAATTAGCTAGAGAAACTCCGCAGATGTGTCGATATCTAATTAAAAGATATCATGATTATTTTGCGATCAACGGCCGCTTGTTGTGCTGTTACTTGAAGTAAGGGTTGAGAAATCTGTATTTTTTTTTGTTTCATCTCAAACTCAAACTCAAAGCATTTATTTCAATTAGGTAAACCATTTACAGGCACTTTTGAATTGTCAAGGTGTCAGTCAGTGAGAAATATGAAGCTAGTTGCCCATTCCAAAGCGTAGTAGGTACATATGGAGAAGAACGGGCAAGAAACTCCACAGACAATCTTTTAAATAAAAAAATTGGCTACTTAGTGGTAATGTTGAAATTATACATGTGAGAATAATGTAGAAAGACGTGCATGATAAAAGCGTACGTGATAAAAAGACAAAAATAAAATTCAAAAATAAATCGTAATTTTTATCGTGTTTATATATCGATGCACATCTATGGAGTTTCGCTAGCTAATTTGATCCTATATATTTTCAGCCCATAAACGATGACCGCTGAACAAAGTCCTTTCAATGAATAGTAAATAGACTGTTGTACATATATAGTCATGCCCCTAGATATATGTCAATGGAAAAACTATTCAATATTTACTCGTAAAGTGTCTTTTAAATAAGCAAGTATTTACCATAGATTTATATTTTTGCTATTTACAGAAATCATGACTTGTCTACCTACTGCGTTTGTGTTCTTTCAAAGTTTACTTTGGACTTCAAATAAAGAAAATCAATATAAGAAATCTTGAAATCGCCAACACGCAGGAGGCAACCGTTTTGCTTACTAATTTTGATTTAAGAGCGCACACAACCTCAGGTTTTTCATCTCGCTCGCACCATACTACTCGCAGGCTGAGTGCGAGCGAGACAGAGGCGGCTCCAAACCGGCAATAGCTTAGGTAACACCTTTTTATTTGTTTTATTTTTATCTTTTTTGTCTGCTTGTCTGTTATATTGTGTGTCAATGTATTTTCTTTCTTTTGTTTTCATAGCATTATGGTAAAGTAATAAAGCTATTGAGTATTGAGTATTGATATCTTCCAGCTTATAAATTAGACCATACATTACAGGTGAATTACCTAAATCGTAACAATTTGATTAATTGTAGATGGTTTGCACTGCAGTTATCCATTCACGTTTATATCATTAATCTTGGCACGTGCCTGTAAGTGTGATTATAGCTTGATCAGGGGATTCGTGAAACTTAAGTGGAAGTTACAAAATAAAGGCTGTCTTATAATTTATTGGTAATATTTCAGGTTGCATCGAATTTAAAAAAAATGTCAAACTCAAACTCAAAAGCATGAATATGGCGCCCTCTAGAGAACAAAGTCATGAACTAAAAAATAAATAAAAAATAAAAACAAAAGCCACACGTAATCTAAACGATTTATCCCCTAACACGTGTGACTCCGGATTTTTAATTTAACTGTCTGTGATGAATTGTATCAACCTTTTTAGTGGACTTTTTTTGCCGTAATTGGGTTTTAGTTTTTATTACTTTTATTTATTTCGCCGTTAGTTTTATAGTCGAACATGTGTTTATAATATGCATGAGTTGTTTATATGGAACCACCTCGAGAGCATACCCTTTCAAATAAAAAAAAGAATTTTCAAAATCCGTCGACAATTGACGAAAATATCAAGGGATATAAATAAAAATACATAGAACCTCCTCGTTTTTGGAAATCCGTTAAAATACATGCCGACTCCCGCTTTGAAACAGAGATATATGCAGTGACGGACTTACACATTTGCTGCCAGTAGGCTACTCAAGTTTGGCCCTCCTACTATAATCTCTACAATTCCACACCCTTTTTCACAATCATATTTTTTTTTAATCGATGAAATTGCAACTTTATAATTTGTGCATTATCGTCCTCATTACGTTAGGGTTTCCCCGTTATTAGTATGATTGTGTTGTGAACTAGGGGATCGATGTGTTAGTTCCTAGATTATTTTTACAACCCACGATTTTTTTTTTTTTTAACCACAACGGGGAAGGTCTTGGCCTGAATCACACCTGCTGGTAAGTGATGATCAGGCCGAAGGTGGAAGCGAGCTTCGCCCGGAATCCTCAACCACAGAGGAACTGGCTATCTTACCTCTTACTGCCGGAACACAACAATGCTGTTAACATTGTTGTTATGGCGACAGACTTAGATAAGATGGTGGTAGCTAGCCAGGCGGACTTCAAACAAGCCCTTCCACCAACCAAGCCGAGCAGAATTTTTTTCCCCCACTGGGAATCGAACCCGGGACCTCTGGGTCTGAGACAGGTGGTGTAGCCACTAGACCACAGAGGCGGTTTAGACGATTTAGTGAAGATTACACAAGAAATAGTCCAAACTTGCCGCCCCTAAAATCTGCAGCCCTAGGCTCCAGCCTACTGGTTATATGAAAACAATGCGGCGGGCGATGCGATGTGACGTGTTAGGAGTTAGTTAATAATATAGCTACAATTCTCTTCGAGGAATATTTGCTAGAATTGTTCCTATAAAACCCAGGAGGTTAATAGGTGAGTTTTGCATGCTATTTAAAAGTAGATAAATGACAAATGTAAATGGATATTTTGCGGTCATAATTATGCGTAATAAACTATTATACATAATCGTGCAGGATTATGTATAATAGTTTCTAGCTAAATACTAATTCGTAATCAAGTTGTCTTTGGTTACCTAGATCCTTATCGAATAGAAACGTGTGGAAGGTTTGAAGGTAAAGGTTTTTTATGTAATTTGTTATTCTAGTTTATATGTGTGATGTACTCTCTCACACATAAATGTACGTGGTATGTTGTTGATGGTCACCCATCCACAGACCGACCTCGGCAAGTGTTGCTTAACTTTGAAGATCGATCCGTGTGGCTGTTATTATTTAACCATGAGCCGAAATATATATATTTTTGAAATGTGCTAATTAAGCCCTTTTATTTGATACCCAACATGGCACCATTAAAAAACTTTTTTTTTATGTTCATGTCTTCATGTTTTCTAGATAGTCTAGAGGGATTCTTTAACGTGACGTCACATACGACGGCCTATAGCCAGCGGACGACCGAGACGCTTCCAACGATACCTCATTTGTCAAATTATGATAAGTAGTTTAGAAGTTATGTGAGGAGCTCGTGGCTAAGTAATAACAGCCGCACGGGTCGATCCATCAGGTTAAGCTGCGCTTGCCGGGGTTGGTCCGTGGATGTGTGACCATCTTTACATACCGAGACTCCTCCGTGCTTCGAAAAGCACGTTAAGCCGTCGTTGGTCCCGGCTATCATTCGTGGATCATTGACAGTCGTTACGGGTCGTCAGAAGCCCGAAAGTCTGACAACCAGTCTTACCAAGGGGTATCGTATTACCCAGTTACAGGGTTGTGGAAGTCAGATAGGCAGTCACTCCATGTAGAATACTGGTATTCAGCTGCATCCGGTTAGACTGGAAGCCGACCCCAACATGATTGGGAAAAGGCTAGGCAGAAAAAAGTTTAAAAGTTATTTGGGAACAGATGAACATACATCATACAGGTCAAAATCATAACCCTCCTTTTTGCTTCGCCGTAGTCGGGTACAAAGATATTATACCTACGTATTTTCCGTGAATGATGTACAATTTATATTTAAATACATATGCGTCATAATGACTTATTTACAAGGGAAATAACCTGAAGAATCTTGTTAGGTAATATAACAAAACAACATCATCGCGCAAGCGCGATTGTTTAGCATTGGTTCGATTCCCGGGTCGGGCAACATTTCTCAGTAGCAGCCTGAGTCTGGATTTGTGCCCGGTTGATAGCAATAGGCTCGCCCCCTATTACATGGGACTTAAATATAACTGGCTTTAATGTGGGTGTACTATAGGTACACCTCTGCCCAACCCTTCGGGGAAACAAGGCGTGATATTATATTATGTTTAGTCATTTGAGCTCGGAGGAGCTCGTGGCTAAGTAATAACAGCCGCACGGGTCGATCTATCAGGTTAAGCTACACTTGCCGAGGTTGGTCCGTGGATGGGTGACCATCATTATTTTACATATCGAGACTCCTCCATGTTTTTTTTTTTAACCACAGCGGGGAAGCTCTTGGCCTGAATTTCACCTGATGGTAAGTGATGATCAGGCCGAAGGTGGAAGCGAGCTTCACCCGGAATCCACTACCACAGAGGAACTGGCTATCTTACCTCTTACTGCCGGAACACAACAATGCTGGTAACATTGTTGTTATGGCGACAGACTTTGATAAGATGGTGGTAGTTAGCCAGGCGGACTTAAAACAAGCCCTACCACCAACCAAACCGAGCAGAAAATTTTACCGCCACTGGGAAACGAACCCGGGACCTCTGCGTCTGAGACAGGTGGTCTAACCACTAGACCACAGAGACGGAAAATGTCTCGGAAAGCACGTTGAGCCCGAGTACTGACTTGGCGTTCTGTCTGACTTTTTTGCTCCTAAAGCATGTAGCGTGATGATTTAACCTTCCACAAGAATTGGGCCATGATATGTAAAAAGATTTTTTTAATCCAACTGGTAGTTCCGGAGATTAGAGCGTTAAAACAAACAAACTTTTCAGCTTTACTATGTTATTATAGATTCAAGTGATGTCTTTAATTTTAAACCAACAAAAAAAAGTAGGAGGTTCTAAATTCAACTGTACTTAAGTATGTTATTTTAGGGTTCCGTAACTAAAAAGGAAACAACTAAACCCTTACCTATAGGATCACGTTGTCCGTCTGTCAGTCTGTCCAATGTCCTAATTTTTATGGTGTAGGTACATAACAAAGAATATTTCTATTCTATTCTATTCTTTCAAGACCCTTTTTCTCAGGAACGTGTGGAGGTATAATGTTGAAATCAATACCAAATACGTAAATTTGTGGTCCCTTGGTGCTCTTAAACAATCAAGCTTCTAAATCAACGCAATAAAAAAATACAGCCGTATATACGACATATTTTGATACTTGCAAATAAATCAAAAGCTACAGGATACTTCCCGTTGACCTAGAATTATGAAATTTAGCAAGAAACACTCTTACAGCATAAATAAAGGAAAATGTCGGAAAATCTATTGAAAATTTACATGTCACATTTTGTATGGAAGAACATGTTTTTCAACTAAATGTTAAGTGTATTTTTGGGATAAATCCATCCCAACTACGGAACCCTTCATTGTGCGTGGTTCGACACGCACTTGTCCGTTTTTTATTTTCTGAGTGTCATTCATCAGTACACACTCGTTTATTGCTACAAGTTGCACTTACAATGTAATATTTAGAAAGCTGATGCCCCGGGCTATGTGTACATTGCCCGGAGCATTGTCAATAGCCTAGTGACCTACTGGGCAATACCTACTTGTTACTATGAATTTTTGCACCTTGTAGATTTGAATAGATGAATTGATTGGTAGACTCTATGAGGTACATTGGAATATGCATTTGATTCAAATAAGGTTCAATTTTTTTTTTTATAAACTTTATTGCTTCAGAATTATGCCTCCATCAATATTTTTTATTAATGATTATAGTTTCTTTTTGAGCAAGGAATTTAAAAAAAATGCAAAAACTGCGGGAAATTCGAATATTTGAAAAGCGACACCATTTGTCAGAGCGAATGTGACGTAAAAGTCTATGACAACAATAAAAATGTCACTGTGTTGTCTATGAGTATTTGCGATTAGTTGTCATCGTTGTTATAGACTATGACATAGCGATAAGAGCGCCAAAATGGAGTGCGTTTAAGGCGCCCGTGTCGGTTGGCTATTTTTAACTCTTTTTAAGGTTCCGTAGTAAACATGGAACCCTTATAGTTTCGCCATGTCCGTCTGTCTGTCTGTCTGTCAGCGGCTTAGCTCAGAGACTGTTAGTAACGCTGCAATTTGACATGACTATACATATTAATTACGCCGACAAAGTGGTAAAATAAAACCGAAAAAATTTTTTTTTTTAGAGTCCCCTACAAGTAAAGTGGGGATATTTTTTTTTTCGTCTATCCCATGTTGTCTTTGGAATGGTCGTTCAAAAATATTGTAGTATGTTAAAACCATTTTTGGATTGAAGGATCCGTTTGAGAAATATTAAGCTTTAAAGTGCAAATTTTTGTTAGAGTCAAGTGTCCCCCCCCCCCCTGCCAGCTAAATGGTAAGTTCTGGATATGTGGAAAAATTCACAGCAGTAGTATATCAAGATAACTATCACAGCTAAGTAGGCTCTACCAGTTAACGAGTAATTATCGACCAACTTAGCAGTTGCAAAAACATGTTCTCCCAAACATTTTGCATGGGAGAACATGTTTTTCAACTACAATGTTAAGTTTGTTCTTGGGATAAATTCATCCCAGCTACGGAACCCTTCATTGTGCGTGGTCCGACACACACTTGGCCGGTTTTATTTTGATTCTGGACATTTTATGATGCCAAACTTTTTCCTCCATAAGCATCTCGTTCTTATCCGGCTACGGCGCAGCAAAAAGGAGGGTTATGATTTTGACCGATATGTATGCATGTATATATGTTCACCTATTCGCTAATAACTTCTAAACTCCTCATAATAATTTGATAAATGGGGTATCGTTGGAAGCGTCTTAGTCGTCCGCTGGTTATAGGCGGTTAATATTAATTCCGGAGTCCCACGTAATCTGTTCGATTTATCCCCTAACATATGTGACTCCGGATTTTTTATTTGTCTGTCTGTCATGTCGTAGTTTGATCTTAGTTATTTTCACTTTAGCTAATCCTTTGCATCTCATCATTATAAGCATGCCATTGACCTTGCACGCGTCTTCAAACCGGTCTAGATAATTTAAAAGCGAGGTGAGCAGAAATAGACGTACTTTCACTTTTCTCCTGGCTATGGTGAATTATGGGTATGCTATCGTCTGCTACTTACGATTAGGTTTGAACCCAGACAGGTGCTTTTCTTTGTGTAAATTATTTCATCACCACTGCTCTCAAAACTGTGAAGGAAAACATCGTGAGGAAACCGGCATGTTCTATAGAGCGAAAATTCGAAGACATGTGACATCGCCAACCCGCACTGGGCCCGCGTGGTGGATTACGTAGTACGAGTTGTAAAAAAACGGTTTTTTTTCTGAGATGAAAAAAAAACATTTTTTTTTCTGGAGTAGGATTTTGCGTACTACGTATTGTATATAATCAATTTTTTTTTTCTAACTGAACAGAGAGCTGTGCTGCTGGGGAGTTTGTTGCGCCACTTCTTCTTCCCAGCTAAAGCACTAGGAAGTGGTGAAGGGTGGGAGTTTTGGGGACTGTGTTATGTAATTTTGACGTTTGAAGAGAGCTGATTCTCAGCCTAGTTTGACGGCACGGTTCCCGCACGGAACAAATATTTGTATGACCATCCTGTTTTTTTAGTTTTATGGTGTATTTTTCTACTGTAATGCCAATAAACGCATTTTTCTTTATTTCTTTCTATTGTGATTTATAGTTACAAGGTGTTGTTATTTATCTCACCTTTCATTAACACCTCGTATAGTGTGTTGATGTCTCTAAGGCTGAGGCTACAGTAAGCAGCGATTTGCGATGCGACTGGAAGAGCGAAACGAGATAAACATGGTATGGCTACATTATAAGCGAAAATCCGGCGTATATTCGGCGATAACGTGGCTATACAGTACACATCATCCTTCGCGGTTTACTATAAGCATAATCTAGCCACACGCATATTTAGTAGCACTATTGAACTAGTCGTGCAAGTGAGAAATTTTCTAATAAATTTCGCTGCAATATGTTGATGTAGCCCATGCCGTGATTAAAGTAATGTTGTTCCTTTCGCATAAAGAAATCAAAGATCGCTAGTAATATTTGATGTACGGTGTAGCCATATACATGAACATTCATTAAAAGCTT
This sequence comes from Eupsilia transversa, assembly GCA_914767815.1. Taxonomy (NCBI): domain Eukaryota; kingdom Metazoa; phylum Arthropoda; class Insecta; order Lepidoptera; family Noctuidae; genus Eupsilia; species Eupsilia transversa. The sequence goes on from OU611900.1 coordinate 6,797,235, forward strand.
ATATTTAACTTCACTTGTATGTATGTCCTGGAATATTGCAATCAATATTTCACCCACTTCCACTGAAGCTATTGGGGTGAAATTTGGCATACGTGTTTGGTTCTCGTGACAATGCATGATAAAAGCTTTTTATGTTTTTAAAATTTTAAAAGCTTTTATTTATTTGTTTTAATCGCTCATGTGTCGCAGGTCGCGTCGCGGCCTAATGTAGCCTCAGCCTAAGAGGCAGCGGATCTCGGTATTCGCGTGATGCGCACTTTCACGTGGAACTTTCTTTTACATCATAATTTAAGTTATTAACACGTCATACATTCTTCGTACAATGTACGAAACTATTTTGAAACAAGTCGTGACTGCGAATTAGCTTTAATTTTTTTGATTTTGTCAAAATTGTTGTAGGTTATTTATTTTTAGGGTTCTGTTCTCATGAAATGAGACCCTAATACTATCATTCCATCAGTCTGTCTGTCTGTCTGCCCATCGGTTTGCCATCGTCTGTCTCTTACAAGACAACTATAATTAATTGACTCGCAATTCTCTTTTTGGTCGCATACTTCATTACTAAAGGTCGTGTCCTTGACAGGCCTTTGTGGCTTTACGTATGATGTTCTTCCATTTCGTTCGGTTCTCCGCTTCTCTCAGGGCAGTCGTAACAGAGAGTCCAGTGAGGGCAGTTACTTGGTCAGACCAGCGGGTGACCGCCGCGAGGTCTCGCAATTGGCCGGTTTTAATTTGAAAATTCTCAGTTGTAGTCTGAAGTCTGGATTTATTTTAAGATCGCATCGCATCGGATCGGAACGGATTTGTAAAATCCGTTCCGATCCGATGCGATGCGAGCCGTTTAGTTGAAATCATCTTTATAAGCCTTGATTACAACGAAGATGGCCATCGAAATACCTACGTAATATGCATTTTATTGCCTTGAGAAAACCCCATTGTTTATACATGGGAAAAATTGTAGTAACTTGTAAACATAAATTGTGTTATCAACATTTTATTCATTGCATTTATTATAAAACAAAATACCCCGCCGCGTCTGTCTGTTTGAACGCGATAAACTCAAAAACTACTAAACGGATTTTCATACGGTTTTCACCAATGGACGGAGTGATTCTTGAGGAAGGTTTAGGTGTATAATTCATTAAGGTTTTGTGTAAATTGGCTGAAATATGACGATGATTGTTGAAGATGTAACGAGGAGCTCGTGGCTAAGTAATAACAGCCGCACGGGTCGATCCATCAGGTTAAGCTGCGCTTGCCGGGGTTGGTCCGTGGATGGGTGACCATCTTTACATATCGAGACTCCTCCGTGCTTCGGACAGCACATTAAGCCGTTGGTCCCGGCTGTCATTCGTGGATCTTTGACAGTCGTTACGAGTCGTCAGAAGCCCGAAAGTCTGGCAACTAGTCTTACCATGGGGTATCGTATTACCCAGTTACTTGGTTGTCGAGGTCAGATAGGCAGTCGCTCCATGTAAAATACTGGTATTCAGCTGCATCTGGTTAGACTGGAAGCCGACCCCAACATGATTGGGAAAAGGCTAGGCAGAATGATATGACGTTGAAGATGTAACGCGGCGGCGGACGAGGGTCTTTATTTAAAATGTGGATATTATTTTAGTACAGTTCAATACAAACTTAATGGCGGCTCGGAAGTTAGTTACTCGCTGCGCAGTACCCCACCCCTCACCCCCGCTGACACATGAAATTGTTAATGCGCAGCGACTCGCCTCATGTTCCGAGGCGCCATTAAGTTTGAATCGAACTGTTTAATGTGTATCTTAAGGCCCGGCGCCCATTATCGGCACGGCATGGCAATGTATTTCATATGCGACGAATAGAAATATAACTAAACAGTATGATAATAAAACTGAAATTTCAATGATGATGCATATAGATAGGACGCGGCATGCCTAAGGCGGCTAAGGCGTCGTTGCCGTCAGAAAAAATTTCAACTTTATTTCCATACTATTAAGTTATATTTTTATTCGTCTCCTAAAAATACCTTGCCATGCCGTGCCGATAATGGGCGCCGGGCCTTAAACTACCGCGAACGATGTCGCAGGGCACAACAAGTCTCTATACAATATCAAAGGTCACGGTTATTGACGATTATTTGCAATAACTCTAGACTTGAGACGATGCTGATAATAAGTAATCAAAATATTGGAAAATGACTTTTGCCGCAGACGTAGTAAAGCCACGTGCAGACAGACGCGACCGCGCGACGCGACTCTTAAAATATAGCGGTAGAACAATTACCGGTGTCGCATCGCGCTGTCGCGTCTCGCTAGTCTGCACGCGGCTTAATGAGGTCATTCAATAATTTCCGTATTTATAGATGTTGATTAGAGTTAATCCATCATTAACTATGTTTACTTAACTGCGCTAGAATCTTGGAAGAAAAATAGGAAAAAATAAAAATGCCACAATTTTCTTAACAAAATACAATAGACGTAGATATATTTTGTACTTATTGCTACTAAATATATCTAAGAAAGAAAAAGACACGAAGAAAAGAAGAAAACTACACGTGTTTCACCGCTTGACTTGGCAACACGTCGTGTTCGTGTTCGCGACAAGTCAATCGTCATCCAGAGTGGTGAAACACGTGTCGATATTTGTCTATTGTAAATTATAATGGATTTCCGCCAAGTCACGCCTGAATCCCTTGACTTTCTTAACAAAGTCCACAATCTCTTTAAAAAAATGGTTCGATTTCAAACGGACGCCTTTTCCGTACCTATTTAATGGTTCTTGAACTCAAATTGACGTCTGCGAGAACCAGTAACAGAACAGCTAGGGCCTTCATGATGCGCTCTAGATAAATCTCCGCGCGGCTGAAATCGGAACTAATCGTATGCGGCCATCTTGTCGTTTATGTATTGTCAAAGTAAAGAATGATTTAATTTATTTATTTATTTATTAAGGTTATTATTTATAATAGGATACAATTGCGGGTGCAACAATTAATTATAATTAACACCGCTAGCACAAAAAACTGTGGTAAAACCATTAAATTAAAGACAGATTCATAAAAATACATTCAAGTGAATAAAAAAAAAAAAAGATTATATTAAAATTATTAATATTTTAAATATAGAACTTAGCACGCCAACGTCACCAGTCGCACGCAGAATTATCTTGCGCGCAATATAATTCCCAATAATGACACAAGGACATTTAGCTAACATTTGGGCATTTGGCAACATTATTGAAAGTTTTTTTAATAAGAACAAAATAGTATTATCTCCACAGTTATTCCAGCCACACCAGGAACAATGATTGTATCCGTCTATTTGACTAACTATCTGGCTATCAGCCAGATTAATGACTAAACATATGATAAAACCTTTTGTTCCATACTTCCTATACCTTTTTTGAATGATTTGAAATTATTTGACAGTTCGTCACAGCACTGCGGTGTCTTTAACAAAGACAGAGAAAGCACCCATACCATGACCACTGTAGAAACGGGTTTTGTCGACGGAAAAATAGACAAAATGGCAGATTACTTACATTACTCAAATGTCCTGTCTTTGGTATTGTTCGTCGAGTCGCTGAGCTCCTTAAGTTCTGAGTTGAGCTCCACAATTACTGACAAATGCTTACACGGACTGGACAGGTCCACTCAAATCTGTGTGGTTCTTTCTTCAAAAGACCATTTCAGACACTAATCTACATGTTCCTCGTATGGTCTGGACTTTAAAAGAGACTGTGACCTCTGAGTTTGTTTCGGCCTTTCTTCTCAGAGTAGTCGTTAATAGATAGGAAACGCCGACATCATCTAGCCTAGCACTAATTTTTTTTTAATATGACGTGTAAAAGTGATTCCGATATCCTATTTACAGAATAAACAATTTCTTTTCATTTCATTTCAGATTGTAGAAACATTATGGCGATGTCAAGAATGAAGAGAAGAAATGTTTCTATTCTTGAGTAGACAAAAGTCTACAATGCACCCGTAGCATGAATACCGTAGAAACGGGTTTTGTCGCCGCGAGAATAGACCCAGTGACAGATTGTAATGGTTTATCTGTCATTTTGTCTATTCTTCCGTCGACAAAACCCGTTTCTACGGTTGTCATGCTAGGCACGCGTGTTGAGCGTTCTCTATTCAGTTGTGCAGCGAAAACAGACCGAAAAGTGCGAGAGAAACAAAGCGACTCTGAGGCTAATATACCTGTCTCTTTTCTGCAGGATTGTAAAAGAAAATTCAGTTTTGACAAATAACCTTTTTTTTTAATTCCAATCTTTTTGGGGGTTATTTATTCGACCCGTTTGGGGTTGAAACACTAGGGCCATGGGGTCCAGTGTTCATTTGGGTTTCCAAGACATCGCCGAGCGGTTGGTCGACTCTTCACGAGACCAGAGGGGTGGTTTATTTTTTGAGTTAGCTTCAATAATACGTATTTTTCCCACTTAGGCTATGTGGAATTTGTTCTAATAAGTTCCTGTCACTGTTATTTACATAGCAGGTCGTAATTATTCGAACTTGTGTGGGGTAGGCATATCTAAAAAGTGAACAATAACAACTTTTTTACAAAAAAAATAACCGACTTCAAAAAAAACACTACATAGTGAAAAATAACTTTAACTTCGGAAGTCGGTGTCTTTATTTTTGAATTTTCGTGTTTTGCCGAGGCACGGAGAGGTCTCGGGATGAATGGATGGTCACCCATCCAAAGTTCGACGGTTGCAAGCGTTGCTTAACCTTGCTCGATTGACCTGGGTTACTAAGAAACGAGTCTAGAATTATAGCTAAAGTGACCGCTAAGATTTAAATCAACAGATTCGTAATTAAGGAAATGTTTTTCATATAATCCCTAGGACATCTTGGAAAAATACTTATGTACTTATATAAATATTCATTACTTATAATCTTTGTTGTGGTTCTGGCTATTAATAGACCATGAAGATATTAATATTTATGACTAAATTACATTTGAACTTTACCCCTGAGAATCGAAGGTAAAGCTACCCTTGCGGCTGTCGGTTCGTGGATGGGTGACCATCTCTTACACATCGAAAATTTCTACTCTGTGTTGCGACACTGGCTTACATTGATGCTGGTAAATGACAATCATCAATCAGACCTGTGGAAGATGCGTACATCCATTCATCAAATAGAAAAGAGCCGATAATTTTCAAACGGCTGAACCGATTTTCTTGAATTGTAGCTAAGGACACTCTCGATCAAGACACCTTTCAAACAAAAAAAATATAATCAAAATCGGTTCAGCCGTTTGGGAGCTACGAGGGACAGATACACACGTAACTTATAACACCCCTCTTTTTCCGTCGGGGGTTAAAAACAACATGGCGATTGCGGAGAGTGGAATATAACTACTTTTGTAACAATTCGATTCCCAGTGGGGGGCAAAATTTTCTGCCCGGTTTGGTTGGTAGTAGGGCTTCTTCTAAGGCTAGCTACCACCATCTTATCTAAGTCTGTCGCCATAACAACAATATTAGCAGCATTGTTGTGTTTCGGCAGTTAGAAGTAAGATCGCCCATCGATCGAGAAGCCAGTTCCTCTGTGGTTGAGGATTCCGGGTGAAGCTCGCTTCCACCTTCGGCCTGATCATCACTTACCATCAGGTGAGATACAGGCCAAGAGCTTCCCCGATGTGGTTAAAAAAAATGCTGTGACTTCGGAGGAACCTATTGTCAACAAAATCAAAAGTCATTTATTCAAACTAGGCTGAGAATCAGCACTTTTTGAACGTCAAAATTGCAGTAGACAGTCCTCCAAAACGTACACCCTTCACCACTTCCTAGTGTTTTAGCTGGGAAGAAGAAGTGGCGCAACAAACTCCCCAGCAGCACAGCTGTCTGTTCAGTTAGAAAAATTGATTCTATACAATAGTACGCAAAATCATTTACCTTTCGCAACAGAAAACATACATTTAATGATTAGCCATATGTCAGCTAGCACACGCCATTAAACCAACCAAAAACATCGAGAACTAATACTCAAGCAGAAATAAACAGCGCTGATTTTCAGGAACTACCTTTCATCAGGTTTTTTATCAGGAATTTCTCAAGAGCAGCCCGGAGTCTGGATTTGTGCCCGGTTGATGGCAATAGGCTCGCCCCCTATTATATTATGGGACTTAAACATAACTGGCGAAATGCGGGTGTACTATAGCTACACCTCTGACTAACCCTTTGGGAATTACAGGCGTGATTATAAGTGTAAATTTACCGTTTAAAAAGATGATTCGTGTTAGATAAATTACTTCAAGATGAAAAGGTAATATTTTATCTCAGTAGACTTCAATTTGCATTTAAATATATGTCACTGCATTGTAAATAAATGCATTTGCGTGAAGTAATGATTTCTTACTTTGGAAAACTTGTTTTGAGAAGTGGTTCGACTGTGAGCGATTTGGGGTAGGTCAGAAGCGTGTTACCTAGCGTAATTTGCGTTTTGCTGGGCTGGAAGTGATTTGAGAGATATGCTGATTTGAATATGGATTCGCACACCGTATTACGGCTTGTGCAGACCGGCGCGATATCGCGGGCGCGCCAGGCAGCGCACCCCTTATCGCGCCAGTATGTACGAGCCTTTAAGATCAAGCAAAAAACGCCGCAAAGAAAATACGTCATGACCCCTTTAGTTATTAACTTTATATCATTTTTATTATTTGTTGATATAGCGGCAATTCACAACACACAATATTTATGGTAAAATTTAAACTGTCTCAAACATCAGTGTGTCATCAGTGTGTCTGTCTTCGTGGTCAAGAGATACAGCCCGCTGATCACACGGCTGACGGACGGACAGCCAAGGCTTACAAATCAAATCAAATCAAAATATTTTATTTAACATAAACCTACATGGGCACTTACGAAACGTCAGAAGCTAGGTGCACGGTTCCAATAACCAATTGGTCGTTTCCTATGGAGAAGAGCCGGTAAGAAAGCTTAGTAATAGGGTTCCGTTTGGCACCCTTTGGGTACGGAACCCTTAATACAAGATGGCGGCGTTAATTCCGATTATGGCCACGCGTCAAAAGATCCTTAAACCGTTGAAAATATGTATAAAACCCAAATAACAATTAATCAATATTAATTATGCACCCTTATTGCGTAAAAAACAATCAATCACAACTTTGACAGTTCAACAAAATTCATTGCGTTATTTACGTTGCTGAGCAGACAATTTTTTCCAATATATGAAGCAATGGATTAGCAATTGCTTTCAAAATGATTGAACGTGTTTTAGGCACTTGGGTGCAGGTTAGTAAAAATATTTCGGAAAATTATTAATAAGTTTTTATCCGCTTGCAGTAAGACCTAACCTCTATGCCGTAATTATGTATATTTATGTAAATAAATATATATAGAACTCGATACATAGTGTGCAATATCTAATTTTAACATGGAAGACTGTTCTAAATTGATTTATTTATATAACATGACTCCTTAGTCTAGTGGAGGGGCTAGTTATAACAGCCGCACGGGTCGATCGATCAGGTTAAGCTACTCTTGCCGCGGTTGGTCCGTGGATGGGTCACCATCTTTACATACCGAGACTGCTCCGTGTCTCGTAAAGCACGTTAAGCCGTTGGTCCCGGCTGTCATTCGTGGATCTTGGACAAGTAAAGTGCGTGTCTGGGTTCGAACCTAAACCTATTGTTGGATCGTTAAGTTCCCTTCAAAATGGTTGAGCTAAATGGTGCTGATCCATGCGTCATGTTCGTGAACGGGCACCGTCAGTAGGGACTGGTCATCTCTTAGCTGCCACGGCTTATTTTAATTTTTGAATTGTTTCTATATTTTTATTACGGACGCTTTTAACGTGCACGTCTTTTTACATTGTTCTCACATGTATAATTTCATGTAACAAATATTTTGTAACATATATTTTGATTTAAAAGAGTGTCCGTGGAGTTTCTTGCCCGTTCTTCTCCATAGGAACCTACTACGCTTTGGAATGGGCAACTAACTTAATTTTTCTGACTGACCGACCCCTTGACAATTCAAAAGTGCCTGTAAATGGTTAATCTATACTTATAATAAATCTATAGAAGTGAAAATTCTGTACATTGAAAATATAAAAAAAAAAAGGCAGGGGGTGTTACTAGACCGACACCGAACCCAAAAATTTGATTAAATTTTTTTTTGTCTGTCTGTCTGTCTGTCTGTCTGTTTGTTCAGCCATCACGCAAAAACTACCGGTTCGATTACGATGAAACTTGGTATAATTATTCTTTCATATCCTGGGCACCACACTGGGTACTTTTTATCCCGGAAAAGTATCCTATCCTACGGTTGGGGGGTGTCAAAGTTTGTATGGAAGAATTTTAACGCGCTGTCCGATTAACTCGAAACTCAATATTTATACTTAAACCCAAAAATAAAGAATAACGTGTATCAGGATTTTTCGAAATTCAACCCCTAAGGGGGTAAAATAAGGGATGAAAGTTTGTATGAAAAATGTTATTCCTTGAGGTAATAAACATGAAACTTCGCACGAATAGTTATCTAAATAAATTATAAAGTTTGTAGTTTTTGTTTTTCTAAATTACCCCCTATAGGGGGGTTGGGGGGTGTCAGTGTTTGTATGGCAGAATTTTAACGCGCTGTCCGATTAACTCGAAACTCAATATTTATACTTAAAACCCATGGGGATGTATGGGGTAATTTCCGACACTCACGCGGGCGAAGCCGCGGGCAGCAGCTAGTTTGAAATAAATGCTTTGAGTTTGAGTTAGAACTAGTAAGTGGCGGCCACTGGCCATCATTGCTCCAATGCACGCCCACAAACATGATAACAGCGGAACACATTAAAGATAATATCAAGTTCATTGGCAATACTATCAAGGCAGGACGTAGTCGTTTTTATTTCATTGTAATTTGTAATCGTATTCCCCTCTGATAGGGCTTTTATTGATTTCGAAAGCGGGGAAATGTGATTGTGTTGCTGTAATTTTTAACTGACTACAAAACATTTATAATTAAACTGCGTCTTGTAGGCTGAGGCTACATTAACGCGACCTGCGACACATGAGCGATTAAAACAAATAAATGAATGCTCATGTATATGGCTACACTGTACATCAAATATTACTAGCGATCTTTGATTTCTTTATGCGAAAGGAACAACATTACTGTCAACACGGCATCGCTACATCAACATATCAGCGAAATGAAGCGAATTTATTTGAAAATTTCTCACTTGCACGACTAGTTCAATAGTGCTATCTACTAAATATGCGTGTGGCCACATTAAGCCTATAGTAAACCGCGAAGGATGATGTGTACTGTAGCCACGTTATCGCCGAATATACGCCGGATTTTCGCTTATAATGTAGCCATACCATGTTTATCTCGTTTCGCTCTTCCAGTCGCATCGCAAATCGCTGCCTACTGTAGCCTCAGCCTTAATGCTGATGGCCCAATTGTATCGACCCCAACTTACAAGTTGTAGGTCGTGAGTTCGGACTTAGGCAAGCACTTGTTCCAGTTTTAATAGCTTTATGTAAGTGGGCACGCCCTTTATGCTTGCATGGAGGCTTGAATTCGATTACGTTCTGTTTACATTTTTAATTTTTTTCGCTTGATTATAGATTTCGATGTTTTTTGTGGGTTTAATGGCGTGTGCTAGCTGACATATGGCAAATAATTTAAGATTTACGTTTTTGTGTTGCGTATTGTTAATTATTTTGCAAACCGCCTCCGTCTTGCTCGCACTCAGTCTGCGAGTAGTATGGTGCGAGCGAGATAAAACCTGAGGTTGTTTGGGATCTTAATAAGGTGGCTGCGACAGACTGGATGCAGAAGGCGGAGGGCAGGGTGTAATGGCGAAGCCTGGGGGAGGCTTATGTTCAGCAGTGGACTGTGCTAGGCTGAGTCGTTGGATTGATTGAAATCCCTGTAAATTTTATGCAAGAATCACCAACGAACGCTTTGCCAGAATTTGAAATCGATCCCATGCGGGACGGTATGCTGGGCAATCACGTATTCAACTACTATAGGCCGTGGAGAAGTTGGATTAAGATTTCAATATAAAGAGATTTTGATAGCATAATTATATAAAAGTTAATGTATTAGATACGATGTTACTGATAATATTTGTCAATAATGTTATATTTGGATCTTTCGATGTAAGTAATAGAAATATAATGTAAGAGAATCAGGGGTCTAAGTCTACTTAATTTATAAACGTAACAATGGAGAGTTTTTGACAGATTTGCCATACAAAAACTGTCAAAATCTCACCATTGAGACCAGTATAACGTTATAAATTAGTAGACTTAGGCCCCTGGTTGTATAACTCGCTGATGTGTGTGTGTTGGATAATTTAGCTCTCTTCAAAATGGTTGAGCTGAATGGTGCTGATCCATGCGTCATGTTCGTGAACGGGCGCCGTCAGTAGAGACTGGTCATCTCTTAGCTGCCACGGCTTATTTTAAATTCAATTTTTGAATTGTTTTTTAAATATTTTTATTACGGCCGCTTATTACGTTCTGCATCGTTCTCACGTGTATAATTTCAACATGAATGATGTAACCAATAGTTTGAAAACGGTACGAGAATCCGTTCAGTACTTTTTGAGTTTTTTGTGTTCAGACGGACAGACACCCGACTACTAACGGTGAAGCCAAAAAGGAGGGTACTATAAGTAGTGATTAATATACATAGATTACTATTATTTGTTCCTCATAACATCACAGCGCCATGTTTTCATCAATCATTATTTAAATACCTTAGTTATTTAACTAATCTAATAAATAATATTTGTGATAACAATAAACTATGACAACAAATTCACTAACTACCTATTATAATAGGAAGCTATTGAAGAATTTGCATATTTTATAAGTAATGGTGTATTTTTAATACTTTAAAAGAAAAACCTTGACATATATTTGATGGAAGTATGCAGGGTCAAATAAATTAGCTAGCGAACGTGACCTGATGGGCATCTGTATCTAAACATTCAATCTGCCTAGACTTTTCCCAACTATGTTGGGGTCGGTTTCCAGTCTAACCGGATGCAGCTGAATACCAGTATTTTACATGGAGCGACTGCCTATCTGATCTCTACAATCCAGTAACTGGGTTATACGATTCCCCTGGGTAAGACTGGTTGTCAGACTTTCGGGCTTCTGACAGCCCGTAATGTCTGTCAAAGATCCACGAATGACAGCCAGGACCAACGGCTTAACGTGCTTTCCGAGGCACGGAGGAGTCTCGATATGTAAATTGGTCACCCATCCACGGACCAACCCCGGCAAGTGTAGCTTAACCTGCTTAACTTAGCGTGGTCACTTGAAATTTCAGTTTTTTTTTTTCACAGATTTTATGGGGTAACTCATATTTCAAGTAACACTACTAGCGGTCGTTGACCCCTCAAAAAAAAACTGTTGTTTTTATTTGTTTTATCGTGTTTAGATAATGAGCTGCAGAGTTTCGCTAACTAATTTAATTTGACATTGCATATGCGGCATGTTCGTAAACGGCCTTCAGTTGGGACTGGTCATATCTTAGCTGCCACGGCTTTTTTAATATTTTTTAATTGTTTTTATCTTTTTATTACGGACGCTTTTAACGTGCATGTCTTCCGTACAGAACAATAGTTCTCACATATATAATTTCAACATGTATTATGTAACCAATATTTTGTTACAATATTTTGATTTAAAAGAGTGTCCGTGGAGTGTCTTGCCCGTTCTTCTCCATAAGAACCTACTTTGGAATGGGCAACTAGCTTCATCTTTCTGACTGACCGACTCCTTGACAATTAAAAAGTGCCTGCTATTGATTTACTTGAAATAAATGCTTTGAGTTTATTGAGGTACCTTCACATTTGAGGTTTTAACCTACCTGCCTGTATGTGTCCCACTTCTGCATTGTGTTAGACTGGAAGCCGACCCTAACGTAGTATTGCCGCAATGAGATGGTTATACCTGTAATATAGTTATATCCCTAGGGATATAGCCATATACCGTAATATGAAAGCAGTTCATAACTGCAGAAGTGCCCTAATTTTGTTACTGCGACCAATTTCGACGTAGCGCTCGCCGCCCGCTGCAGCAGCACCGCCCGCTCCGCTCGCTCGGCTCGCGCGTAGTTGGTCACAGTTCTAACCAAACCTACTTGGTCGCAGTGCCCTTAGAGTTATATAACTAGTAAGACAGTACAACTATATCACGGGTTTAATAATCTTACTGTCATAGGTAAAAATTAGGTTTCATTACCAATGTACAGATGATAAATGATGTCTTTTTCTGTAAGTAGGTTTTTACAAACACATTTTCACTTTTTTTTTATGCTTGCCTTGAGTAGTTACTCCTCTGCCCAACCCTTCAGGGAAACAAAGCGTGATGTTATGTTATGTGTCATATTTTAAAAACCAATTTTAAAATATTATTAATAGTGTGAGGTCTAGGTTACCTATAAATCACGAGGTCACAGTATATTTTAAAATCAGCAGTACTATCTTGATCAAATCATCTGAGGACCAAGAAACCCCAATGTCAAAATAATTCCATTATGTCTAAACTGTAGATATTATAAACATGCGTCAGTGACATTTCAAAGTACATATATCTTGAGGTTAAATTATGTAAAGTAACACATGACTAACAAGCAAGTTAACTAGAATTTCCTCTGAACCTCACCTTGGGTGGTGGTTAGATCACATTAGTCTGTTATATTATAACAATATTTGCACAAAATGATTCAAGTTAATTAAGTGAAACATCACGATTTAAAGATTACGTATAATCAACGATTTAAATCGTAGATTTGTACGTCACCGTATTATGTCGCATGAATTACAAAAATAACTTTAATTTCGGAAGTCTTTGGTTTAGAATTTTCGTTTTTTACCACCGACTTCCGAAATTAAAGTAATTTTTCACTTTGTAGTGTTTTTTTTTTGGAAGCCGGTTGTTTTTTTTTGTAAAAAGTTTTTATTTTTCACTTTTTAGTTGTGGTACCTATCCCCTACAAGTTCGAATATCACGACCTGCTATGTAAATAACAGTGATAGGAATATGTTAAAACATCGTCCACATAGGCTAAGTGGAAAAATACGTTTTAATGAAGCTAACTCAAAAAGTACTCGAGCAAAGTTAATAAAATTTATATGGGACCACCTTGAGAGCATACCCTTTCAAACAAAAAAAGAAATTTTAAAATCCGTCCACAATTGACGAAAATATCGACGGACATCAAAAAAAAAAACATACGCTACGAAGATATAACCTCCTCCTTTTTGGAAGCCGGTTAAAAAGAGTCCATACTGAGGAGACTGAGCTCCCACACTAACAATAGCATTTCCATGACCATCAAGTCCTAGTCTCTGCGACAGGTGTCAAAAATGGAACAGAAACGCGACCATCTTTTGACACGGCAGGGCAAATCTACGATTGAAATCTTTCAGTATATCTCGATTTTTATAACTGTGCGCTTTGAGCTGTCAAAGTCGTAGCTTGCTGTCAAAGTATTGAATCCACCCGCACGGTACCTCCTTAGTGCCCCGATGCCTCTTAATACGGTCTACACAACTCATGTCGTCTCCACAGTTCTGTCATATTATTCGTTAAGTTCATTCTGCCTAGCCTTTTCCCAATCATATTGGGGTCGGCTTCCAGTCTAACCGGATGCAGCTGAATACCAGTATTTTACATGGAGCGACTGCCTATCTGACCTCCACAACCCAGTAACTAGGTAATACGATACCCCTCGGTAAGACTGGTTGTCAGCCTTATCCCAACTATGTTGGGTTCGGCTTCCCGTCCAACCTGATGCAGCTAAATAAACCAGTATTTTATATAGAGCGACCGCCTATCTGACCTCCATAACCCAGTCAGACTGTCGGGCTTCTGACGACTCGTAACGACTGTCAAAGATCCACGAATGACAGCCGGGACCAACGTGCAACGGATTAACGTGTTTTCCGAAGCACGGAGGAGTCTCGGTATGTAAAGATGGTCACCCATCCACGGACCAACCCCGGCAAGCGCAGCTTAACCTGATGGATCGACCAGTGCGGCTGTTATTACTTAGCCACGAGCTCCTCCATATTATTCGTTAAGTTGTTATACTTAAACCACTTATACTGTAACATTTTGACGTTGACAGGCGCACAGATAAAAAAATGGGTTTTATCTAATCTGGGTTTTCCGAAGTTTTTTAGTATCAACATTAGAATCCTGTCCAAATAGATTTTTTAATATAATCATCATTATGGAGGTAATGAACCTCGGATGTCACGTTGTTCTAGTTGTCGGAAGCGCTACTGCTGAGCATAAGGTCCTGGGTTCCATCCCCACGTCGGGCAAAGATTATTTGTTTTTTTTTTTTCATCTGGAATTTCTCAGTAGCAGCCCGGAGTCTGGATTTGTGCCCGGTTGATGGCAACAGGCTCGCCCCCTATTACACTTACTTAAACATAACTGGCGAAATGTGGCTGTACTATAGGTACACCTCTGCCTAGTCCTTCGGGGATTACAGGTATGATGTTATGTTATCCTTCACTTCTGTTATTGAGTGGCAGTGACCACACCACCTAAGGGTCTAATAATCTATTTAATGGCTCATAATTCACTACAAGGAGCTCGTGGCTAAGTAAGAACAGCCGCACACGTCGGGGGTAATTCAAATTTTTATTTTTTAACTTACCGAGACTCCTGGGACTCGGAAATCACGTTAAACCGTTGGTCCCGGCTGTCATTCGTGGTTCTTTGACAGTCGTTACTGGTCGTCAGAAGCCCGAAAGTCTGACTGGGTTATGGAGGTCAGATAGGCGGTTGCTCTATATAAAATACTGGTTTATTTAGCAGCATCAGGTTGGACGGGAAGCCGAACCCAACATAGTTGGGATAAGGCTAGGTAGATTGATTGACAATTAACTACATAGCCAATTATACATCCTTTACTTAGCAAGACAGACATTATTTTGTGAATTACAAAAAGTCATGTCCGGAGTCACGTTTGTAGGTAATCGGTTTTTTGAACTTACCACAAAAATGATTACTTACCAAGATAAGATTTTTTTATAATCTCACTAGCGCCCCTGCTATAGACGGTTTTTTCGACTTTATAACAGATTAAGATTTCTGTATTTGATGTAGATTTATTATTAATTTATTACACAAATAAACCTTTCGGAATAAATTCTCTAAAGGATATTGAAAACCGCATCAAATTCTGTTGTGTAGTTTAGGAGAACAACGCGGTCATACAGACAAGTAAGATATGAAACCGTAACAGTTTGAGTCTGCTTTTCCACCAGATATGGTGCTATGATAATTTGCTAAGGATGCGTTTGATATCCAACAATCATATTTATTGGTCCACATGGCATAGCACTGGTAGAAACGGGTTCAATTAAGGGCCTATAAGTCGTCAAATTGCTTAGCAAGATCCGCCGTTATATCGAAATTACTGCAGCATTAATGTTGAAATAAATATAGGTTAAAGTTGAGGATTAATGTTAGCGACTATATTAGCCGAAAATACGATTTTCTCGATAGAAAAAAAAAACCAAAGTTACCTCCAAACCGAACAATAAACCGCTGCTATTCAAAAAATACTTCAAATTAGATCATGAAACTTGGCACACTAACTGAACTAACTCTATAGCAGCGATTTGTTTTTTATTTTATTTTTTATTACCATTATTTTCGCCGTAAAAAGTAATTACCTAAACTTTTGCCGATTTGTTGCCGCCTCCGTCTCGCTCGCACTCAGTCCGCGAGTAGTATGGTGCGAGTGAGGTAAAAACCTGGGGTTGTGTGGGCTCTTAAGCTATGTTTTTTAAATGGAAAGATGCGTGCTATGGATGGGAGTTATGGATGCGCCAATGGCAATGGTGTTGCTATGGTAAAGTTCACTCATACTCTATAAAAAAGGGTGTATGTCGTGTCTGGCTGGCAACTGCCCAACGATTGATGTCGGAGAGTCTCATAAAAAATGTTGATCGCGCGGCAAACTTTAATTGCGCGATGCAGGATTTGTGTGACATTATGTTTTTGATGCGTAGTTCGCATGAGGCGTTGGCCGCCATATCCAGAGCAGTGCTTTCCCTACGGTTGCTCACTTCAAGGTCAGAAAGAACGCTAAGCAAAAACGAAGTAATAGCGCGGGTGGGCGATGCGATGCGACGCGGTCAGAATAGAATAGTATAGTTCGAATAGTGAGTCGGGAGCCGAGGGTGTTTTATAAAATATTGTGGCTGTTATTTTAGTATATTGTGTATCTTACGACTTATGCGCTTGTATTTTTAAATTTTTGTGCGTTTAATTTTGCAGGGGTCAAAAGTCAACTGCAATGTCTTCTAACGGAACTTACCAGCTTATAATTCATTAGTCAAGTGCTTGTTTCGTAAAAAATTGGCGAAGAAAAACGGAACTTGCGCATTAAGATACCAGTACTTTCAGCTTACTGTGCGTCTAAAGGCTCGTACACACTGGCGCGACTTGTCGCGCGACGCGACTTTAACAATACAATTTCTAATAAAACTTCACGATTGAACAATTACCGGTGTCGCATCGTGTGTACGAGCCTTAATACAACAAATAATAAATACAGGACAACTAATATTGGAAGACTACCTTCTGGTACAAGCTTCTAGTAATAGCCTCCAGTACTAGCTTCTAATATTGGAAGACTAGCTTCTGGTACTAGCTTCTAGTAAGTACTACCTTCCTGTACTAGCTTCCAGTGCTAGCTTCCAGTGCTAGCTTCCAGTGCTAGCTTCCAGTGCTAGCTTCCAGTGCTAGCTTCCAGTGCTAGCTTCCAGTGCTAGCTTCCAGTGCTAGCTTCCAGTGCTAGCTTCCAGTGCTAGCTTCCATTATTAATCACATAAATGGCTGTCATTTGGGACCTTTCAACTGTCGTTTTGACAACATATTATTAGATATTTAGCTGACTCCTAACTAAACAAGTTTTAAGCCAAGTAGCTAGTAAACTATCCTATTACCTTCCATACGACCTTTAATACTTCACAAGTAGATATAAACGCCGGATACGACGGCTGTTCAACGGCTGACCCGATTTCGATGCGGTTTGCGTTAAGCAACGCATTGGTTGTTATGGCCACGATATCACCTTCAATAGTTAGTAGTTAGCTGAATTGATATTGAAAATCGGTGATTTGTATAATGATAATGTCACATCACGTACCTATATTCCGCGAAGGGGTTTAGCAGAAGTGTATAGTACTCTTAAAACCACATTTCGCCAGCTATGTTTAAGTCCCATGTAATAGGGGGCGAGCCTATTGCCATCAACCGGGCACAAATCTAGACTCCGGGCTGATACTGAGAAATTCCAGTAACACTGTCCGACCCGGGAATCGTACCAGAAACCTCATGCTTAGCAGTAGCATTTGCGACCACTAGACCAATGAAACGGTAAGTATACTATACTACACCAACCGCACTAGAGCCGCGTAATGCCGCACTGCTGGACAGTTTGTTGCGCCACTTCTTCTTCCCAGCTAAAGCACTAGGAAGTGGTGAAGGGTGGGCATTTTGGGGGACTGTCTTATGTAATTTTGACGTTCGAAAAGTGCTGATTCACAGAGGAAGCCTCAGTGACTCAGCAGTGGGCTGTATACGCTATGTAACTATCAATCTTCCTAGCCTTTATCCCAACTATGTTGGGGTCGGCTTCCAGTCTAACCGGATGCAGCTGAATACCAGTATTTTACATGGAGCGACTGCCTATCTGACCTCCACAACCCACTAACTGGTTAATACGATACCCCTTGGTAAGTCTGGTTGTCACACTTTCGGCCTTCTGACGACTCGTAACGACTGTCAAAGATTCACGAATGACAGCCGGGACCAACGGCTTAACGTGCTTTCCGAGGCACGGAGGAGTCTCGCTATGTAAAGATGGTCACCCACCCTCAAATTGCTTATCATGATCCTTGAGGATTAATGTTAGTTAAGGATGTGACGAAAACGCTATCCCATTAAATTTTCTCGACAGAAAAAAAAAACAAAGTTACCTCCAAACTGGAAACCTCTTGTATTAAAAAAATACTTCAAATTAGATCATAAAACATTTCATAATAACTGAACTAATGAATCTGCATAATAACCGAACTAACTATACAGCAGATACTAAGTTTTTTATTATTTTAAATTACCATTATTTTTTCCTTAAAAAGAAATTACCAAAACTATTGGCGCCTTGGAGGCTTCCCGTTCAGTCTTGCTCTCACTGAGTCCGCGAGCAGTATCGTGCGAGCGAGATAAGGAGTTTTGAGCTGAGGTAATCTCTCCGTGCCATCATATTCAATAGAAAGTCTTTGAATCAATCTCTAAGCGGCGATATCATCGTTGCGATAATTTGAAGGAACAACGTGACTATTGCAGAGATTTTCTCGTCCGTGGAGATGGCGCCTAAGAGATTAGATAAAATCGTGATGTTATGTATGTTCCATTATGGCCAACGCAGGCCGGGACGGGCATGGCAAAGGATTTAAATTATTACCAATGGACATTCAAATGTATCGATATAGAAATATGACATAAATTGCTATGCTTTAAAATGATGCCGTGTCATTGCACGG
Organism: Eupsilia transversa; assembly: GCA_914767815.1. Classification (NCBI taxonomy): domain Eukaryota; kingdom Metazoa; phylum Arthropoda; class Insecta; order Lepidoptera; family Noctuidae; genus Eupsilia; species Eupsilia transversa. The sequence goes on from OU611900.1 coordinate 6,815,782, forward strand.
CATTGAAAGATGCGCCACGGGCTCCCGCGGCGGGATGCCTTGGCGTTCTGCTGTAGGCAACGGCATGCCGAGGACACCAGCGTTCGTTGTGACATACCGCGGGGTGAGGCTGGGATAGAGAAACGGGGGATGCACACCATTTTCGCCTTCGTCTCTGACGACAGTGTACGAGAATCTATCATACTTTGTCGTGCCGCGGCACGCTGTGGCATGCCGTGGCAAGGCGCTGGAATGCCGCGGTATCTAAGCGGCTAGTGTGCGCTGACGGACGGCAAAATCCTTTGCCATCCCGTCCCGGTCTGCGTTGGCCTTAACTGTGCCATTTTTCTAAGATGAGAAGTAAGTTTCTGAGTCTATCATCAGCACTATCATTGAATTCCCCGTAATTATAACAGCGATAGAAAAAACTACCAGCTAACAACCGCGGATCAATTAAAAATAATTGACATTTCACACTTGATGACAAGATTATCTATGGCGTGTTTTAATTAATCTAATGGAGGCATAATAATATCTTACTGTGGTAAAGCAAAGAGCTCGTGGATAAGACATAACAGCCGCACGGGTTGATCTATCAGGTTAAGCTACGCTTGCCGGGGTTGGTCCATGGATGGGTGACCATCTTTACATATCGAGACTCCTCCGTGCCTCGGAAAGCACGTTATGCCGTTGGTCCCGGCTGTCATTCGTGAATCTTTGACAGTCTTTACGGGTCGTCAGAAGCCCGAAAGTCTGATAACCAGTCTTGCCAAGGGGTCGCATTATAACGCGCTCCACAACCCAGTAACTGGGTAATAGGATACCCCTTGGTAAGACTGGTTGTCAGACTTTAGGGCTTCTGACGACCCGTAACGGCTGGGATAAACGGCTTAACGTACTTTCCGAGGCATGGAGGAGTATCGATATGTAAAGATGGTCACCCATCCACGGATCAACCCCGGCAAGCGTAGCTTAACCTGATGGATCGACCCGTGCGGCTCTTATTACTTAGCCACCAGCTCCTCGAGGAATTTTATAATGTACAATGATATAATATTATTTACTTTGTAAAGTATTGTATAATTTTAATTATTGTGAATGTTAAGACTATGTGGGTCATTGTTATTTTTCTCCGTTAGTTTTAATCATGGTCTGGCAGTTTGGGTAATTAATGTGGCAAATTACCTTTCTTTGGTATTGTTCGTCGAAGACACCAATCTACATGGTCTTCACAAGATCTGACCAAGATTATGTCTGGACTTTAAAAGAGACTGTGACCTCTGAGTTCGTTTCAGAGTAGTCAGATAGGAAACGCCGACCTCATCTAGTTTTTTAAATAATGATTGACATGCAAAAGTGATTGTACAAACATTCATTCATTCTCCTGCCCTTATCCCAATTTATTTGTGGTCTGCACAACATATCTTTTTCTTCCATACTTCTCTATTAGTCGTCATCTCGGTAGTCACCCCCTTTCTAGCCATATCATCTTTCACACAGTCCATCCATCGTTTCTTTGGTCTTCCCCTAGTCTTATAGCCATCGACATTCATACTAAAAACTTTCCTCACGACATTTTCCTCATTCCTCCGCATCACATGCCCATACCATGCCAATCGATTTCCACACAACTTTTCAGTCAGCGGTGCCACTTTCAGACTTCCTCTTATGTACTCCTCCTAAGTACTCATTTCTTATTCTATCCATTCGTGTAACTCCTCACATACCTCTTAGTATAAAATCATTTTATCATTTCACTTCATTACTAATACCAAATACTAATTTCTGAGGTCAAGCATTGCTGTTGTTTTAAAATAAACTAGAACAGCCTATGACGCCGTTATTTACTATTAAAATAATAATGTTGTTTGACCACATTTCACTTTTATGGTTCTGTGGGGAAATTAGAACATAGTTAGTTTTTTTTGTAGTTAAGGTATTATTACCTTTAATAAACGCATTTATTATGTCATAAAAATGAAGGTTTTTATTGACATAATACCTTACATTTCTATCTACAGGGTGTATCAGAAAGGTGTGGTAAAATTTAAGGGTGTGGTAGTGGATTTTGTGGAGGGTATTCATTCGGATTGGTTAAAGTTGTAGTGACAACCATGTCATAGGTTTTTATTCTTATTATTTTATTTATCCTTTATACTTTGAAGGCTCGACAGACTGTCGATTTGTAGACTATTTTCTATTTTGTTAAGTATCTTGTTGACAGGCCTACACTGTCCTCTCATACCTATTCACACTGTAAATTTTTGAAAACATTGTAAGGAGTTGGAGTGGAGTGGAGATTTTTGCCGGCTCTTCTCCATAGGAAACGACCAATTGGAACCGTGCACCTAGCTTCTTATGTTTCATAAGTGCCCATTTATGTTTATGTGAAACAAAATATTTTGATTTTGGTACAGACCAACTAATTGAATCGAGAAAAAAATATCAGCTGCCCCATACAAGACTTCAATACCTACTCGACCCAAATGTATGGAACAGTTGATAATTTTTTCTCGATTACGACGTTGGTCTAATGAAGAAAGCTGTTCAGTTTGATGGTCTGTATGTACTACTAGCACACCCTTAAATATGACCACACCTTTCTGAAACACCCTGTAAATGAAGATGTAAGGTATTATGTCAATAAAAACCTTCACTTTTATAACATAATATGTGCGTATTAAAGGTAATAAATGCCCAGGATACAAAAAAAAACGAACTATGTTCTAATTTCCTCACAGAACTATAAAAGTGAAATGTGGTCAAACAACATATTTTAATAATTATTATTAAAGGTGTCATTGGCTGTTCTAGATTATTTTAACACCTCGATTAGTTAGTTGTATTCGTGTGTTTAGTTAAGAGTCCACATGACCTCAGGTTTTTATCTCGCTCGCACCATACTACTCGCGGACTGAGTGCCAGCGAGACGGACGCGGCAACAAATCGGCAAAAGTTTAGGTAATTGCTTTTTACGGCGAAAATAATGGTAAAAAAAAAAAAAAACTTAGTCGCTGCTTTATAGTTAGTGTGCCAAGTTTCATGATCTAATTTGAAGTATTTTTTGAATAGCAGCGGTTTATTGTTCGGTTTGGAGGTAATTTTGGATGTTTTTTCTATCGAGAAAATTTTATGATTCGTGTTTTCGGCTAACATAGTCGCTAACATTCATCCTCAACTTTAACATATATTTATTTTAATTAATGCTGCAGTAGTTTCGACATAACGGCTGATCTTGCTAAGCAATTTGACGACTTATAGGCCCTTAAGTAGTCGTCACCTGCTGACCTGCCTAGCCCTTTCGCAACTATGTTCGGGTAAAAGACGATTTTGACAATTGAGGTTAATTTTATCATATCAATTTTCGTCGATGATTTTTCAATAACAATTTAATAATTTTATTAAATTAATAATTTTTGGAACAAGTTATGGCATGGGACTAATTCCCTTGTGCCTCGCTAATGGTTACTAATTAAAATCAAAAATATTTAACTCTTAATGGTACAGAACTCTTTACTTAAAATCTACTTCCCAACCTGACCTTGACCTTGCAACTACTTACAAAGTTTTCTGCAAATTAATTCACATAATTATCATTAAAATTATATCTCAAACTCAAACTCAAAGCATGTATTTCAATAAAAGAAAAAAAAATGTACAAAAAAAAAATTGAACTGCACTTGCACTTTTGAATTGTCAGAGCCGGTTCGTCAGAAAAGATTGCCATTCTAAAAATGTAGATCTACTTTAAGAAGAAAGGGCAAGAAACTAGAAGGACACTCTTTTAAATCAAGATAATTATTACAAAATCCTGTATACATTATTCTTGTTGCTTCTATAGGTGAGAAGAATGTAGAAAAAAAAACACTTCAAAAATTCATAATAATCCGACATCAGACCTTGTGCGTGACATCTAAAATTAGAATATGTTATTTTGTACAATATTTGTTATAATAACTTGTTAAATTAGAAATAATGTTATTTAGCTATTATCTATTAATACCATGTTATTATATAAATTTATTACATATCATATGCAGTTGCCCGGAAATGGCTAATGATGGACAAGGTAATTTTCGTAACGCAAAGTTTTTGGAAAAACTGATTGCAAATTCGTTTTTTTTTTCGTAAATTACTACTATGCTGTAGAGGCAGGTATAAAAAAAACTACTTATCAATAATTTGCTTGCAACCTGTATTTTTTTTAATAAAAACTATCTCTAATTTAAAAACAACCTGTATAATGTAATTTTATTTATAAAATGACCTGTTCTATTTTATAAATGGCCCTACAATCAATTAGGCCCTTTGTACACACACGTTTTTCTTGCCGTGAAAAACTATGGTTTAGGGCTCGTACACACTGGCGCGATATTGCGGGCGCGACATCGCGGGCGCGACAGGCAGCGCTACCCTTGTCGTGCCCGTGATATCGCGCCAGTGTGTACGAACCGTTATCCGCACAGTCGTCAGTGTTGTATGGATCAATATGGAAGCTTGTTGACAGACACGTTTTTTGACGGCACGGTATAAGGCTCGAACAGACTGACGCGACATGTCACGCGACGCGACACCGTTAGTTGTTCCACCGTGAAGTTTTCTTAGAAATTGTTTTGTTAAAGTCGTGTCGCTCTGTCGCGTCGCGCCTGTTTGCGGGAGTCTTTATACGCCGTACCGTAAAGCCTCGTACAGGCTAATTGTTCAACCGTTAAGTTTTCTTAGAAATTGTATTGTTAGAATCGCGTCGCACCGTCGCGTCGCAGTCTGCACGAGACTTAAACCGTGGGTATACTAAGGGCATTAATTACTCTTGTCAACCTTTAACTATAATTAACGATTTGAACCGAGGTAGTCTAGTTACGAGCAAGTATTTGTTTGTCCTCAGTTATGTTACTAATAGCTAATGGATTAATGTAACTTTGAACCCGTGGAGCTGAGGTAAACCAGAATCAACATTTACCGGTTACATAATTGTGATAAGTTCTGTTAAATCATTGGTTTAACACAAAAGATTAATGATCCAATGATTTAATAGCTCGAATTATCATGACATGAATATTTATTTTGTAAAGTAGATAGGTACCATATTTTGTAACATAATTTTAACCCCCGACGGAAAAAGAGGGGTGTTATAAGTTTAACGTGTGTATCTGTTCCCTCGTAGCTCCCAAACGGCTGAACTGATTTTGATTATTATTTTTTTGTTTGAAAGGTGTCTTGATTGAGAGTGTTCTTAGCTAAGATTCAAGAAAATCGGTTCAGCCGTTTGAAGATTATCAGCTCTTTTCTAGTTGATGATTGGATGTGCAAATCCTCCACAGGTCTGATCGATTCGAAGTATTCTGTTACTTCAATGATATTAGAAGAACTAGTAACCTTGAACCGATACTGCAGCATCACCTGGAATCGTGTCGGGGGTTATTAAAAAATTTAATTTTAACTTGTGATATAAAAGAGTGTCCGTGGAGTTCTTGCCCGTTCTTCTCCATAGGATACTACTACGCTTTAGAATGGGCAACTAGCTTCATCTTTCTGACTGACCGACCCCTTGACAATTAAAAAATGCCTGTAATTGGTTTATTTGAAATAATTGCTTTGAGTTTGAGTTGAGTTTGACGAAATTACCCGCGATTTTTTTTCATGTTCTTTATGGCACCTCTTTAGGTCATGAGCTATCCGAATATAAAAACATACTTGGCCTAGGTCTTAAGGGGGAGGCGTGAAAATTGATTCAATTGATTGATTGTATGTCATTCATTCTGCCTAGCCTTTTCCCAATCATGTTGGGGTCGGCTTCCAGTCTAACCGGATGCAGCTGAATACCAGTATTTTACATGGAGCGACTGCCTATCTGACCTCCACAACCCAGTAACTGGGTAATACGATACCCCTTGGTAAGACTGGTTGTCAGACTTTCGGGCTTCTGACGACTCGTAACGACTGTCAAAGATCCACGAATGACAGCCGGGACCAACGGCTTAACGTGCCTTCCGAAGCACGGAGGAGTCTCGGTATGTAAAGATGTTCACCCATCCACGGACCAACCCCGGCAAGCGCAGCTTAACCTGATGGATCGACCCGTGCGGCTGTTATTACTTAGCCACGAGCTCCTCCATTGTATGTATAATAGACTATAATATTTTAATGATAATTTGAAAACTATGTAGGTCATTGTTTTTTTTCTCATTTACTTTTAATCATGTTCGGGCAGTTTGAATACTATACTCTGCCTACCCAAATGTCCTTTCTTTGGTATTGTTCGTCGAATCGTTGAGCTCCTTAAGTTCTGAGTTGAGCTGCACGATTACTGAAAAATGCGTGCACAGACTGGACAGGTTCACTCAATGGGTTCTTTCTTCAAAAGACACCAATCTACATGGTCTTCATGATCTGACCAAGATTAGGTCTGTATGTATTTATTTCGGGCTTTCTTCTCAGAGTAGTCAGATAAGAAAGGCCCACCTCACCTAGTTAAAAAAAAAAATGATTGACGAGCAAAAGTGTTACACAAACCTACTTACAGAAAGAAAATCATTAATTATCAATAAATAATCACGTACGCTTTATGCGTATCTAATTAATCATTCGATGTGGGTCTCGGTTGAGATTAAGGCATTTTTTCATTTAGTTTTAAAAGCTATCCAGTACCAGAGACCATTAGACCACATGTTATCCAGTAGGCACTAGCCTCCAGTGCTAGCCTCCAGTGCTAGCCTCCAGTGCTAGCCTCCAGTGCTAGCCTCCAGTGCTAGCCTCCAGTGCTAGCCTCCAGTGCTAGCCTCCAGTGCTAGCCTCCAGTGCTAGCCTCCAGTGCTAGCCTCCAGTGCTAGCCTCCAGTACTAGCCTGAGCCCTGCTCCCGCAGACAGGCGGTTTCCACGTTTACATAGATATTGTTGTTCTTCTAGAGTAGTGTCGCGCCTTCCCACTCAATAATGCTCGCACCATAATTACGGAATAAGAAACGTAGTTTGTTAACTTTTATCTTTACACTCTCGTAAGTGGATAAGCAGAGAAGCACACTAGTCTACTGGAGGCTAGTACTGAAGCCTAGTACCTACTGGAGGCTAGTACTGGAAGCTAGTACCGGAGGCTAGTACCGGAGGCTAGTACCGGAGGCTAGTACCGGAGGCTAGTACCGGAGGCTAGTACCGGAGGCTAGTACCGGAGGCTAGTACCGGAGGCTAGTACCGGAGGCTAGTACCGGAGGCTAGTACTGGAAGGCAGCACTAGTAGACAGAACTGGAAGCTATATCAACCATTAATGATGTCTGTTTTTCTTACGTTTACCTACAGCGTGGAAATTTATAATAATTATCGTATTTCGCGGTTTCAAGCCGCAAGTGAAGCGGCGGTGATGTTAATTCGAGCCATTATGGAACGAAACCGACTCACTCGCATGCATTATAATTTACGTGTTCGGTGATTAGCTGTTTTAAGTTATAAGCTATTAGCGGAAAATCAGTTCAAGTTTAAACCAGTGGTGGCCAAGCGGTACCGGCCCCAACTTACGAGCTGAAGGTCGTAGATTCGAACCCAAACAGCAACGGTCTACTAGCAGCGCCCCGCGGTTTCACCCGCATAAGTCTCTATCCCTTGAGAATATCGGGATAAAAATGATCCTATGTTTTAATCCAGGTTATAAGCTATATGTGTGCCAAATTTCATTCAAATCCGTTCAGTCGTTTTTGCGTGAAAGAGTAACAATCATCCATCCAGCCATCCATCACTAGAAAAGCGAAATGACAGCAAAATGACGTGGTGTGAGTGTAAGGGATCTCGCGTACCAGACGGCCAAAAACACGACCGCGACCAGGTAAAGCATAGAAATTAGAAAGCGATCCGAATCGAGAACCTGGTCACAACAGACAACTAGCCGAACACCATACAATACCACTAGTCCGCGAGATCTCTAAGACGAGAATTACACAGAGAAGGCGTAAGATAAAGGCGCGGCACAGGCGTGGAACGGATAAGGCACGGACGCGATTTAAATTATATAGAAGAAGGCCTCATTATACAGCACCCTAATTGCGTAATACACGATCTATCACAATCTGGATCGGTTTGAAACAGATAGTTAATCCATAGCGTCATAAGTTCAAAAAAAAATGTGCTCTAAAAATCGAATCTACAACGTAAATAACGCTATGAATGTTGTTGAACTGTCCAAATGAAACAGATTAGTCGGATTCGTTTACGAAAACGTTTTACGCAGTTAGATAGCAGGCTGACTTAGCTGCTCAAGTAGCTTTGACGTTTCAGTGCATAAATACTACTCATACTGTATATCATGCGACGCGGCACAGGCGACAGAGCGGCGTGGCGAAGGCACGCGCCTCCGCCACGCCGCTTGAGTTTCAGCTGTTTCAAGACACGTCACCTACATACATTTTGTATGAAAACTTTTTGAAGCGGCATCATGCCTGCGCCACGCCTTCACCACGCCGTTTCTGTATAATTCACGCCTAACACGTAACCGTCACGCACACCAGCATAAAAAATTTGGCTTGCTTGTTTAGTATTTTTTAGCATGATACTATATAACTAGACATGTAAATAATCAAAGGTCGCTGATTATATTTTTTTAAGGTTAACAGCCGCACTCCCAGCCGACGTTAATGTTAACGAACTACATAAATTAACATATAGTATCTGTCATAGTACTGCATATTGTGTCCTGAGACCTTAGGGTAAGTTTGCAAGTGAGTAAACGTAACTATCGCGTTTGCGTTAAGATTTGACTGGTAGATCATAATGTTAAGACTATAAAGGTGAGATTAAAATCTTAACGCAAACGCATAGTTACGTTTACTCACTTGCAAACTTACACAAAGGCCTCAGCACTAGTATCGGTTAGGGGCAGCACTAGCGCCGCCATGTTCTCTTCAATAAGAGGACTTTGGAGACTCTTGACTTTGGAGAAAAGTAATCCTTGTATGCACGTTGTATTATTTCAATAAATAATTGATAAAGTCTAATAGTGGTATTCATTAATATCAAATATCATCTTTAGAGATATAACATTTTGGCCACGAGGATGGGATGAATCAAAAGACGTTTACTGTGAAAACATTAAAAAACGAAATTCGAAGTGTTGTGCACGCTGTTAATGGATGCAATAAAGGAATTGATCGCAGAAAATCTTGGATACAAATCAAAACAAAAGTAGATCTTATAGAAATTGCGAATAACTTAGATATTTATTTTGCACCTAAAACTGAATTGTGTGTTCCTTAGACGATATACTGTAAAGCATACATACGCCTTCTTCCCACGGGGGTAGGCAGAAACTACAGAACGCCACCTGCTACGATCCTTACATTCTCCTTTCCTATTATTCCCTCATGTTAAGCCTAAAACGTTCGTATCACTCTTTTAGTCACATGCGTTTCATCCCTCCTACAGTCCAGCCGTTGAGACAATGAGTTCCAGACACTTGTAAGTTGGACAATTTCTAGTAGTAATAAGGATCAAATTCGCAAAACACATATTCGTTAGTATGCAACTGACAGGTGGTTAAAAACGCATTCTCTCAGCGGTCGAACTGTAATCACAACTCCGTGCAGAGACAAGCGATTCCGGATTCCCTTAGGTTTCCAAAATACAGGCATCAGTTACTAACATTATAATTCTTCACTGCCTAGTTGGTCTAGTGTTCGCAAGCGCTATTATTGAGCATGAGGTCCATGGGTTCGATTCCTGGGTCGGGCAAAGAGTTATTGGGTTTTTCCATCTGGAATTTTTCAAAGTCTGGATTTGTTCACGGTTGATGGTAATAGGCTCGACACCTTTTACATGGGTCTTAAACATAACTGGAGAAATTTACTATAGGTGCACCTCTGCCTAAACCTTTTGTAAATACAGGCGTGATGTTATGTTATGTAATTCTTCACTCAAACAATAAGGAACTAATCAAGTTGTTACACAAATAAAATTATAAATGTCAATAACACCTCTTGTAACTTGCACCATTGGTCAATATTACGAAAATCGGATGGCTGTGTGTTGTAAGTAAAAATTGCAGAAATCGTACGAGTTTTAAGTATTTCATTCTATGCGAGGTTAACAGGAATATAATGTAATGATAATACGCTGAAATAGGATGAGCAGAAAGATAATACATCCAGCCAAACGTTGTAGGCCTTGTAGACTCATAGATGTGTCGTTTTGTTGACCATTTTTAACCGAATTCAAAAATGAGGAGATTTTTATATTTTTTAAATGTATTTTCTGTCATAACTCCGTCATATATAGATGGATTCGCAAAATTCTTTTTTTGTTTGAAAGGGTATGCTCTCGAAGTGGTCCGATATAAATTTTATTAATTTCGCTTGGGTACTTTTTGAGTTAGCTTCAATAATACGTATTTTTCGCAGTTAGTCTATGTGAATGATGTTATAATAAGTTCCTGTCACTGTTATTTACATAGCAGGTAGTGGTATTCGAATTTGTGTGGGGTAGGTACCAAAACTAAAAAAATTAAAACTTTTTTCCAAAAAAAAAACAACCATCTTCAAAAAAATAACTAAAAAAATAACTTTATTTCGGAAGTCGGTGACAAAATACGAAAATTGAAAACCAGACTTCCGAAATAAAGTTAGTTTTCACTTTGTCGTTTTTTTTTTTAAGTTTTTCTATTTTGTTAAGCACCTGGTACTCCCTACCTATTAACAGTGTAATTTGTAAAAAAAAAAATGCAAAAGCTAATTATTTTTAAAAGAGTAAGCTTAGAGTTTCATGCCAGCTCTTCACCATAGCAAACGACCAATTCCGTGAATCACTGTGATTATCTTTTCTAACTGAATGCAGCTGAATACCAGTATTTTACATAGAGTAACTGCCTATCTGACCTCTCACCATCGTCCTCTGACCAAGTCACAGTACCAGACCTCTTCGAAAATAACTGTTGATGTGCTTGTGAACATTTGTACGCTTATAAGCTTATATTAAGCAAAACATGTATGCTCTTGTTATTTTTTTTTGTATTTTACCATCTTTTTGTACCATGTTTTTAGCAAATAAATATTATTCTATTCTATTCTATTCTACAGTCCACCTCAGAATATGCCCAAGTTATATCAAGATGGATTCTCTAATAGTTTTTATTTACTATCAAACATCCTTGATTACTGTGATTTGACATTAAACTATCATGTATGTACTAAAATGATGTCAACATCATAACAAGTCATAACCAAATGCGACGGTAAAAAAATTGGTAATGGTTTTAATACAACGTGTAACGTTAAATGCGCAAAACCTCAGACACCCCAACTGATTTATAATTCAATTGACTGAGAGAGAATAAAAATTGTAAAAGTTTTATGTGCTGTTTTAGTTTTACTGGCAATTCTTGGCATTGAAATAAAAGCTATTATTATCCCGCGGATGAGAAAATTTAAATTGGTCGACAACAATTTGTGTTTGTTTACCTATTTTGGCGGGTTTGCGCATGTGATGGCTTGACCTATTAATAAATAGACAACGTTTTTAATGAAGATTTTTTTGAAAAAGTGACCAATTTTAAAAAGTGGTTCATTTGATTCTGCTCGTTATTCTAATCAAACTATTTTCAGGTTTTGCGCATTTAACGTTACATGTTGTATAGTATTGCTGATTCAAAATCAATCTGCCTACCCTTTTCCCAACTTTGTTGGGGTCGACTTCCAGTCTAACCAGGTGCAGCTGAATATCAGTATTTTACATGGAGTGAATGCTTATCTTACCTACACAACCCAGTAGCTGGGTATTACGATACTCCTTGGAAAACCAGCGTCAGGCACTTTGTCGTGCATTTTTACTGAACTGGGCCATGTTGGTGCAGCCGTCTGGCACTAATTTTTTTCATCGTAATTTACACTTTTTATTGTTTTTTTTTAAATCTTTTTATCTGCTGTATATTATTATTGTGTGCCTTATAATCTGTGTTAAATAAATGTATTTTCTTTTGAACTTTAAAAATTACAAAAAACGTAAGAAAATCTGAATTTCGCGATAACTGGCGAAATGTGTGTCCTACTCTAGATACGAACTCCAACCCCTTCGGGGAAAAAAGCATAAAATCAGAATAATTATACAGAACTGCAATCATAATATAAATTTAAATTACAACATCAAACTCGAAGTTAAAAATAACCCGTTAAATGCCACCCATCTATTTCCCAACCTCGGTCATCACCGCTTAACTTTCCAAAATGTATTATAGTCTTTTATTAAGTTAACCTCGGAGATAATTTTCAGAAATACTTGCAAGGCTGACCATCTTTTTTTTGACCGCACATTATGTTGCTCGTCTTGGGTTAGTCATGTCTTGACGTAAATTAGTCATATACTAAGAATACGCATAGTATTGGGTATTCAAATTCAAATTAATTAATTTAATATACACATAGTTCTTGAAACATACAAGTAGGTAGCATATTGGGAAATTCTAATTAACAGAAAAAATACAGCGTGTCTCAAACTACGCACAGCAGGGCCGGATTTAGGGGAGGGCAACCGGGGCTACAGCCCCGGGGCCTCCACAAAAGAGGGGCCCCCACAATAGAGATTTCGAAAAAAAAAAGGTAATTCCGACTAGTAAACAACTTTTCCTTTCATTTTTTTCCCGTTTTACCTTTACCTACAGTAGGTACCGTTACTTCGTACAAACATGTAAAATTTAATTTAGGATAACTCATGTTTTCGATTATATTTATATAAAAAAAAGAATCTACTTGGTTTCACAATAAATTATTTATTGAAAAACTCGACTGAAAAATATTGTTCATTTTATTTGGAAAATAATTTGGGGCCAGGGGGCCTCCACTCCTTTGTTACCCCGAGGCCTCCGGACCTCTAAATCCGGCCCTGACGCACAGCCTGTATCTTGGTAATCCAAACATTACATAAAGTTAATAATTTAACGTGTTCTGCTGCTAGCGCAAGATTAAAATTGTCATTTATAAATTAATAAAGTTTACAAAAAATATGAGTAAAAAGACACTAATATTCCCAGAAATACACAATGTAATGTATGTTTTATAAAAGAGCATGTGGAGTGGAATGCATACTAAAGAGAAAGAATAAAAAAAAAACAAATAATCGAATTTAGGACGAACCAAAAATGTCCCATAATTTTTCGACGAAAAATGTCCCTAAATATTCGAAGAATGCAGGTCGAGTCAAAAATGTGCCTATACAAATACAGGATGAGTCTAAAAATTATGTGGAAAAAAGAGCTTTAAATTCGGATTTCGGTTTTTGATTCTAATTTTTTTTTTTTTGTTAATTCAATTGGTACATAATATATCCACTATTCTATTATATTTAATGGACGCGTTGGTTCAAATATACTACTTAGATGAGTATGGACAAAATAAAAAGTTTTCGTGTTTTCTACTTTAGGAAACATAATTATCTGAAAAAAAATAAAGGAATACATACCACAACTCAATTTCTTCTGCTGAGAGATGAGCATACTGAGCGGCACTCTCCTATCAGGGGTCGGTGCTAAACCGAACAGCCGGTTGCGGGCCGTCTGGCCCACCGTGAGCCGCGTCATGGTCGTGCGTGGTCGTGCACGGTCGGTAGTGGTCGGTAGTGGACGAAAGGGGAGTCGTGCTACATGTGTGGTTTTATTCTGGAAAGAAAAAAAAATGATTTTAATACAGGCTGGTTTTTTTTTTGGAGTGGATATTTAAAGGGACTTATGGACGTAAGGACTTATGCAAAAAAAAAAAAATAGAAATAAAATTATAATATTTTTATTTTACTTTTGTCAACGCTAATTGATTTTAAGTGAATAGGCATACAATTAAAAAAAAACAAACGACGTTTATTAAAAATAATATAAAATTAAATTTTATTGATATTTATTTATTAATTTTTATTGCAAGTATTTACAATAAAGATAAATAAAAAAATCGGTCACGTACGTTATGCACGTTCGTGTGCGAACGAATGGTTCTGTACCGTATTGTCATGTTCGGATGGTCGGAAGGGGTCTTTATCAATGATAAAGCAGCGATCATGACGACTACTTTAATATTATAACGCTTCTAGCTTCTGCCCGCGACTCCGCGTGAAATTTCAACCCCCGGCCCACCGCGTCGCATCCCATCGCCCGCCCGCGCTATTACTTCGTTTTCGCTTAGCGTTATTTCTAACTATTTTCGTTTTGCTCGGCTCCCAAAGTTCGTAGCTTGATGTTACTTACCTAACCTTCCGCAAGAATTGGGCTACCCAATGCAAAAATATTTTTTCAAATCTGACTGGTAGTTCCGGAGATTATCCTCTACATACAAACTTACAAACAAACAATTTTTTACCTCTTTATAATAATATTAGTATAAATTCAACAATATTTCTAGACGGAAGCGAGATGGTACCCGTTCGACTAATTGGACAGGACTCTATTTTAATGGAAGAGAGGACGTCTTATATAATTTTGTATATACTCTCTCACAATCAACAGGATCATTAAGGTCGTCGTCGATCGTCTATAAGACGTCAAATTGCTTAGCAAGATCCGTCGTTATATCGAAACTACTGCAGCATTAATTTTAAAATAAATATATGTTAAAGTTGAGGATTAATGTTAAGGATTATGTTAGCGGAAAACAAGATTTCAGTAAAGTTACCTGCAAACTTGTATACTAACTGAACTAACTATAAAGCAGCGACTATGTTTTTTATTTATTTTTAAATATCATTATGTTCACCCTAAAAAGCAATTACCTAAACTATTGCCGCTTTGGTACCGCCTCTATCTCGCTCGCATTCAGTCCGCGAGTAGTACGGTGCGAGCGAGATAAAATACCTGAGGTTGTGACGGCTCTTAAGAGTGATAGACACATATTCAAAGGTCACGACAAAATACTTAAGAATCGTTACTAAATGAGATGAGAACAACAAACAATTGATTAGGTGTTAATATCTAACACTAGCTTCCGCCCGCGACTTTGTCCGCGTGAAATTTTGAACCCCGACCCACCGCGTCGCATCCTATTCGCCCGCCCGCGCCATTACCTCGTTTTCGCTTAGCGATCTTTCTAACTTTTTTTCTTTTTGCTCGGCTCCTAAGAGTCGTAGCGTGTTGTTACATAGCCCATAACCTTCCTCACATGTGTGTACATTACAGTAATAAGAGGTCTCAGTTTAGCTCCACCATTACTGACAAATGCGTGCACTGACTGGATAGGTCCACTCAAATATGTGTGGTTTTTCCACGAGCTTCTGACCAAGATTATGTCCAGACTTTTTGACTCTGAGTTTGTCAGATAGGAAATGTCAACTCCATTTAATAAATAAAATAAATCTTTTAATTTTTCTTTGTTCCGATTCCGTTAACCTATTTACAGTATAAACAATTTCATTATAATTTTCATATATAAGGTGCTATAAAAATATCTGCCACGGCTTTAATGAGAGGTAGTATTGTGTTTAAAGATAACAATAGTGAAGAAATTTCGTACCCCGGCACAGTTAAATCAATTTGAGAAAATAAACATTGACTCTACTCTGCATAACGTGGTTCACAAATTACGCGCGAAGTGCACTTCGTCAATGAAAACAACTGCTATCTCTTTCCATCTGTTCTGTGAATGAAAACTGAAATCAGCTGACTAGTTCGTCACTTGCAAATTTATACGTACAATTTTTTGTATGAAAAAAAATATGACACATGATCAATAATTTATCTTTACTATTGTAATCTATAAACACAATACTATCTCCCATTGCAGCCGTGGCAGATATTTTTATAGCACCTTATATAAAAAATATTTTGTAAAAATAAATGATTGATTGATTGTTTGAAAATATTTTAGAAATATTTTTCTTTCTACATTGAAAAAAATTTTTTTTTTCCTTAATTAAGCTTATTTTTTTATATACCTATGACTTCTAAAAGTGATATTGATTCCGATATCCTATTTACAGAATAAACAATTTCATTTCATACATAATTTATAAGGTCTTGAAGTAATTATCATATATTATGTAATATCTTGAATAACTTGTATAACTTGAATATAATTTAGTGCCTATTTATAGTTTTTTATAAAGCAAAACATTTCAATTGTTGTGAACTGACCTACAACTTACGAGGAATGGTTGTCAGTAAAAACGATGCATTTTTTTTGCTGTAACTTCTGTATTTTTAGGGTTACGTACCCGAAGGGTGCCCAGCGGAACCCTATTACTAAGCCTCCGCTGTCCGTCCTTACGTCCGTCTGTCTGTCAGCGGCCTGTATCTCATAAACCGTAATAGGTAGACAGTTGAAATTTTCACAGATTGTGTATTTCTTTCTGTTGCCGCTATAACAACAAATAATAAAAAAGGTTAATAATTAAAGGTTAATTTATACAGAAAACTTGTTTTTTTTCTGCGTTTTTTGCTAAACTTTTTATAAACTAAACTAAACTAAAATATTCGAAACTCCACGGTTACTCTTTTTTAAAATAAATGGGTTTTACAATGTTTTAAATTACAGTGTGAATAGGTATGAGAGGACAGTGTAGGCCTGTCAACAAGATACTTAAAAAAATAAAAAATAGTCTGCAAATCGACAGTCTGTTGAGCCTACAACGTTCTCACATTCACAAAATATAAAGGAATATTTTGTATAAAGGATAAATAAAATAATAAAAATAAAAACCTATTATAGTGTGCGAGATCCACTTGCATTTCGCCGGTTTTTACGTTATTTTTTCGTTTACGTTACTGTTTTTTTAGTAAAAGTTATTTTAGCTGCAATGAATGAGCAGCCTATGTAATGGTTGCATCAGACTTTTAGTTACCTAACTACAACTCAAATAGAGTTATGTCTGTGGGCACTAGAGCGAGACAGCAATAGTGTTTGTAATCCAAGTTGGTGTTAATGATCTTCTTTGAACAATAAAAAGAAAAATAAATTTTATTTGCGCTAAGAAAGAACACAAAACAAAAAAGAACAACAAAAAACATCACGCCTGTATTCCCCGAAGGTTTAGGCAGAGGTGTACCTATAGTACACCCACATTTCGCCAGTTATGTTTAAGTCCCATGTAATAGGGGGCGACCCTATTACCATCAACCGGGCACAAATCCAGACTCCGGACTGCTACTGAGCAATTCCAGTTGGAAAAACCCAATAACAATTTGCCCGACCCGGGACTCGAACCCAGGACTCGCTCGATATAATACTGGTATTCAGCTTCATCCGGTTAGACTGGAAGCCGACCCCAACATAGTTGGGAAAAAGCTACGCAGATTGATTGATAAAAAAAAATGCTCTAGATTGAGCTCGTGATTGAGCGAAAAAATGGCTACAAAAACTCGGGGGTCAAGTGTCTTTTAAAGTCCAGACATAATCTAGGTCAGATGATGTGATAGTGTGGAAGTTATTGAAATATATTTTTATTAAACAGATAGCTGCCCGCCCCGGCTGTGGCGTAGCTAGGCGTGGGCGACGTGAGCCCGGCCCACAGCCTCGCACTGAAAGGGGCCTTGCGAGGCCCCTTTAAATGCGATGCCTGCAGACTTTACCACAGATATCTAATTAATTTAATAAAATAAATCACGCCAGTTACAAAATAAAACTTTTTTTTCAAATCTACATAATTATATGCTTTTTAATATTCTCCCACCGCGCATTTATATTTTTTCACTATCATGGCAGTAGGTATATCGTGTCAAAGCATTTTTGGTAGGATATATATCTATTGGGTAGATCTTGGGAACGAAAGAAAACGGCGTACCTACCTAACTACCTGCCTACATACCTACCTACATATTTACTTACATATCTACCTACCTACCTTAAACAAACCTTGTCCTGAGAATAACGAACACAACGATCCAATTTGGTCCAACCGTTCTCAAGATATGGCGTGAACAAGGGAAATAGGGATTACTTTTTTATACAATTATACAGGGTGTTGAAGATATTACGTGCCATAGCTTAGGGGTAAGTTCAGTAGCGATAAAGGAAACAAGGAAAAAACAAAATTGCAAGATCAACCTAATTGTACCTGCAGTACAGTACCTACTAACTTAATAGATTTTTTTTACATCTTTTGGCGATTTCAAGAGGTGCTTTCAATAACTGTATGACTTTAATTTTAAATAATGTTGTGTCGTTTTTTTTTTTTTTTTTTTACTTTTTTTAAAGTTATTTATTTTTTATTTTTTACGGGTTCCTTTATCGATTCTGAACTCACCCTGAAGCTATGGCATGCAATTTCTTTAACACCCTGTATAAAGAAGAAAACTCCTTCATCGTATCACAAGTTCATAAAACATGCAAGATTACATAAACCATCAAATAATTGTAAAAACCGTTATGAGTATGTTCAAATATGGAACGCGGGGACGGCCAATCAGAGGCGCGCGTCGATCCTTGACCACAATGCGCGCACGCAATAATGCTCAAATACGTTGCGTAGGCTATGTTTATGTAGAGTTTATGGATTTACGACTCCATTATTTTTGAGGTATAAATAAACTAAAGACTGGTGTTACTCCTTTTGAAAAAGTTGTTCCGGGAAAGTAACAAACATCACGAAGATGATGGGCAGCGTGTCTTCCTATTTTGACAACTAGCGTTCTGCGATTTACCTATACAGGGTGGAGTTTTGAGATGGGGAATTAATGGCAGCTACGTTAACCTGTAGCTACAAGGAAAAGGTCGTAGGAGACAGTATTAAATGATTTTGAAAAAAAAATCTGATGCCGCTGTAACATAAAAATAGTAAAAATTAAGGGCCGGTTTTTCAATCGCCAGTTAACTTTTACGAATAAGTTTGTCATTTTGACAGGTTTTGTATGGAGAATCTGTCAAAACGTCACATTTATTCTTCAGGTAAAAGTTATCTAATGATTGAAAAATCGGCCCTTAATAAAGTTAACAATTAAAGGTGGTGCCCATACAGGAAACGTGTCTTTTACAGAGATTTTTAGCTAAATATTATACGGTGGTACGGAATCCTTCGTGGGCGTGTCCGACTCGCAATTGACCGGTTTTTTATTTTTTTATTTTAGCGTCCTATCCAGGCACAGTCCCTTTTTTGCAACCAAGACTCTTAAATAACATAACATCACAAAAAATAGCAATAAATCAAGGCATTCTCAGGAAAACAAGAACAATGAAAAAATTCTCATTAACAGAATCGTTTGAATCGATTGCGGTAATCGTAATTACTGATATATCGATTAAAATAGTAATGAAGGCATTTTATTATTAATTATGTTGCAGGAAGTTTCACAAGAAGCCCTTGGATTGTCATTACAGGCTCTATAAATCTAGGACTGCCTCGCTGGTCTAGTGGTCGCAAGCACTACTGCTGAGCATGACGTCCTGGGTTCAATTCCCTGGTCGAGCAAAGTGTTATTGGGTTTTGCCAGCGGCAGAGATAACTGCAGCCGTCGATACTAGTCGGCGGCAACCATAGACACGCCGTCGGTCGGCTGCAATTAGACGTGTCGGCCAACGGCTTAGCGTGATTTCCGAGGCACGGAGGGGTCTTTCTGTGTAATGGATAGTCACCCATCCATGGAACGACCTCGGTAAGCGTAGCTTAACCTTGATCGACCCGAATGGCTGGTATTACTCAGCCCCGCTACCAGTTTTGCTGACTTATTAATATTTTAACTTCATAAATTTCTTGCCGATACACTTAGGGACTACGCACACTTATTCAGCTCCATTCGCGTTTCGCTGAACGATTTTGGTCACATTTATACAGTTCTGCTTCTATCAGCCGCGTACAGCGTCATGAGAATGAGAATAGCTATAATAATAATAAATCAAATCTATGCAGGAACTATGCAGGTCGCAACTTGTCGACAAGGAGTCGAGAACCATCCGTGTACAGCGCTGTTCCGCCGCGTTCGACGCTGAATGCGGAACAGCGCTGAACTCTGCCTATAGCACTCGCATGATAATAACAATTTGTCCTCATTTTATACTTGCTTGCCGCGAAAGCTGAATAGACGCGGAAAGCTGAACGGATGCGTACGCGTCTCCATACAAAATCGTTGTTTTCTGTGGGCATAAGCTGAATTGAGCTGAATAAGTGTGAGTATCTATATATAATCAACCTACTGTTCCCACTGGTGGGACAGGCCTCCTCTCTGTGAGAGGGAGTGGGCTGTAATCCACCACGCGGGCCCAGTGCGGGTTGGTAGATGTCACATGTCTTCGAATTTTTGGTTCTAGGACATGCCGGTTTCCTCACGATGTTTTTCTTCACCGTTTCGCTGATACAAGAGAAGAATAAAAACTGTTTTCTAG
The DNA here is from genome assembly GCA_914767815.1 of Eupsilia transversa. Classification (NCBI taxonomy): domain Eukaryota; kingdom Metazoa; phylum Arthropoda; class Insecta; order Lepidoptera; family Noctuidae; genus Eupsilia; species Eupsilia transversa. Next base: position 6,836,017 of record OU611900.1, read on the forward strand.
CACCGTTTCTTACTATGGCCCTTGTTAATATTTTTAAAGTAAATATGACCTACATATCTGCTCACCTCGTTACTTATAGAGCGTGAAGTTAGGTCGAAATTAATAAGGAGAGTGCTCGCATGATAAGTAGGCGGGCGACTGGTGTCGCTTGCGTGCTTAAGGGCCTATAAGACCTCAAATTGCTTAGCAAGATCTGCCGTTATATCGAAATTACTTCAGCATTCATTTTGAAATAAATATATGTTAATGTTGAGGATTAATGTTAAGGACTATGTTAGCCGAAAACACGATTTCATAAAAATTTATCGATAGAAAAAAAAACCAAAGTTACCTCCAAATCGAACAATAAACCGCTGCTATTAAAAAAATACTTATTACTAACTGAACTTACTATAAAGCAGCGACTATGTTTTTTTATTTTCGCCGTAAAAAGCAATTACCTAAACTATTGCCGCTTTGGAGCCGTCTCCGTCTCGCTGTCGTATGGTGCCAGCGAGATAAAAACCTCAGGCTCTGTGGGCTCTTAATTCTATACTGTATTTAAAATATTACACCTATATTAATAATTTAATCTTACTATTATTAATTTTATATTAATATTAATTTAATTAAAAAATTCTATAATTAATTTGACGTTACATAAACGTCAAGATGGCGGCATACGATTAGCTCAGATTTCAGCCGCGTTCAGACTTAACTTGCGCGCTGTCTAGGCGCAGACACCACAGTAGGCCAATTAAATTCAAAACTATAGTTGGCTAGTTTAGAATATAGTTAAAGAGTTTTCATACTTTTACATTATTAAATCATTTTTACCGCCTTATTGTTCTAGTGGTCGCAAGCCCTGCTAGTGAGCCAAGGGCCCTGGTTTCGATTCCCGGGTCGGGCAAAGTGTTATTGGAGTTTCCCATTTGAAACTTTCAGTAATTTAGCTACTTGTATAATGTAAGTGCTTGGTTAATGGCAATGGTTTTTCCAGCAGGAATTTCTCAGCCCAGAGTCTGAATTTGTGCCCGTTTGATGGCAGTAGGGTCGCCCCGCCCCCTATTACATGGGACTTAAACATAACTCGCGAAATGTGGGTGTTTACTGCTTTATTATTATACGCTTAAAAGAGTGTCCGTGGAGTTTTATTGCCCGTTCTTCTCCATAGGTACCTACTACGCTTTGGAATGGGCAACTAGCTTCATATTTCTGACTGACCGACTCCTTGACAATTCAAAAGTGCCTGTAATTGGTGTAATTGAAATAAAAGCTATGAGTTTGAGTTTGAGCGTAACTAATTCTTCGTGGAAATAGCGTGATATTATATTTCTTGTAATTTGGCAAGAGTTTTTCTTGTCTTACGAAATATTTATTTCCAAGTCCTGGTTTCAAATAACAGTGTTGTTTTACAAAAAGTAGATATTTAGTTTTAGTTGCAAAATCACAAAAAGTGTTGTTTAAGGGAATATTTGCTCCAGTTTTAAAACACGTGTTTTATTATTTGAATAGGTAGATTTTTGTTATGATTTGTGTAACCTTCTTTTGGGAGTAGACGAGCGGTTGAAACGCGGGTAGGCGCGGTTGGAACGGTAAAAAGCGCGTTCGTAATGTTTTTGTGAATAGTATAATTATATTTTGGTGAGCTGTATATTTACGATAGATAATCTAGATACTTTCTATACCTAAAATGTTGACTAATATTATAAATGCGAAAGAGAGTTTGTTTGTTTGTTACGCTTTTACGCTAAAATGGCAGAACAGATTTGGATAAAATTTGACATATGGGTAGACCATGACCTGGATTAGGACATTGGATACTTTTTATCCCGATAGTCCCAGTCAGTGGCATGTTTCAATGCTATATATTACGATCTAGAATATATTTACCCTTGAATGGTGACTATCTATTTATTTATTTAATACATCAAGCACAGAAATTTACAGAGGTGGACTTAATGCCATAGGCATTTTCTACCAATCGACCTTTGGGTGATGCAGAGCAAACAGTGGTATCTGCAATTACGAAATATTTTGTAATAAAAAAATATTCAAATTAAGCTATTACTAATGTCACTATCTCGAATGTGTTAGTTGTGAAGACTAGCAATCCAAATGGATTTTCATTGTAAATAACTTTTGACTCATAATTTCAGGCGTTGTAAACCTTGGGGTTCGAATTGTTTGTCGAACTGATAAAGAAAATCATGGTAAAATATTCCGTTAAAATAAACTCCCGAAAAACGTTACACAAACGCTCGTGTGCAAATAAATTTACTAACTAAGTAATTACGTGTTATTATAAATTAACAACTCAACAGTAATTGGAGCGTAATTATAATTACTGTACGAAAGTAATTTACGGCCATTCTAATATATTAAATAAATATCATATTTTTTAATTTAATTTGCCGAAAGTCTGACTACCAGTCTACCTAAGGACCGTGTTACCCAGTAACTGGGTTATGCAGGTCAGATAGGCAGTCGCTCCATGTAAAATCATCCGGTAAGACTGGAAGCTGACCCCGACATAGTTGGGAAAAGGCTAGGCAGATGATATCTGTGAAATTAAATAACTATGTTTTGTACATTACTTCCTCAAAGCAATAAAAAATTATATTTAAGTACATTAATAAGATGACGGAAAAATATAACATCCTCTTCTATAAACATATCGAAATTGTCTCGTAATGAACTTACTTTTATTATTATAATAAAATTTCTTATTATTTTATGAGAAATGCGTAAAGGTCATTCTGTTCCTGCATTAATAATACTATGAAATTGTATTTTCATTAAATAGGATACAGGAATGGGGACTGTTTTATGTAATTTTGACGTTCAAAAAGTGCTTATTCTCAGCCTAGTTTGAATAAATGACATTTGATTTTTGATTTTGATTCGAGGAGTTTCTGTTCCTATTCTTCTCCATAGCACCACTGACGTAGAAGAATTCGCCTGCATCATACATACCTGTAACAAAAGACATATTTAAATTAATAAAATGTCGCAAAAACTTTTGCAAACTTGTTTACGTTGTAAAATCAATGAATGAAATCGTGTCAAAAACTGCATTGCAATTTTTAAAGGTTTTGCAATAACATTAATTTATTGAATTACAAGTTATAATAATTCCGGATTGCGGACGCGAGATGATTTTAAAGTTATGTATTTTATCAGAAAGGTCAGGTGCGTAGTACTCGCAACCGGCGTGCGTGTATGACCAGATGTATGAACGTTATCGAGGCAAAAGGAGTTTGTAAGGATCGTAGCAGGTGGCGTTCTGTAGTTTCTGCCTACCCCCATGGGAAAAAGGCGTGAGTTTATGTATGGAGGTATGTATGTATGTATTTTATTAGGTACTAAGAGGGACGAATGAAGGGCGACTAGCAAAAGGTTTACAAGGCAGATGTGAGTGGAAACGCCGGGAGAGGACGCCCTAGGAGGACAGTGACTTATTTTTTTTAGACTTATTAAAATTATTGTGAAAGCCATTTAAAAGTTATAGTAATTCAATGCAAATTCTCGAATACCTATTTGAAGAATTTGCAAAATATCTTTTAGAAGTTAAGTAAGCAAAACACTAACATATTCGGATTTCTAAAGAGATTTATTACATTATACCACATATTTCTTTAATGGTAACACTTTCAAAATTGCATAATTTCTGTATAATACGATGTTTGGATGCGGGAAATCTCCAAGAAATTATGAGACCATCCTTGAGAGACAATTGACCCTCGCGACCAAAGTAAAAAAAAAGCTGATTACACATTAGCATTGCATTTCAGTGATAAAACTGTTAATTTGACGTAAATTATAAGCATTTAAAATGAGTTCCCAGTATTGTGAAGCATAACCTCTGAAACAAACGCAGGTACCCAATTGCACGCTTGCATGCATGCAGAATACAATGACACTTAGGTTATAAGATCTCATCTGTACCAAAACAATGTATTTCTAGTAAATAATCGCTTAATTCGATTTAAATTTATATCATAACTAGCTGCCAGCCCCAGCTTTGCACGGGTATCTACCCTATCTAACCTAACTACCCTACCTACCCTACCTACCCTTCCTACCCTACCTACCCTACCTACCCTACCTACCCTACCTACCCTACCTACCCTACCTACCCTACCTACCCTACCTACCCTACCTACCCTACCTACCCTACCTACCCTACCTACCCTACCTACCCTACCTACCCTAGCTACCCTACCTACCCTACCTACCCTACCTACCCTACCTACCCTACCTACCCTACCTACCCTACCTACCCTACCTACCCTACCTACCCTACCTACCCTACCTACCCTACCTACCCTACCTACCCTACCTACCCTACCTACCCTACCTACCCTACCTACCCTACCTACCCTACCTACCCTACCTACCCTACCTACCCTACCTACCCTACCTACCCTACCTACCCTACCTACCCTAGCTACCCTAGCTACCCTAGCTACCCTACCTACCCTACCTACCCTACCTACCCTACCTACCCTACCTACCCTACCTACCCTACCTACCCTACCTACCCTACCTACCCTACCTACCCTACCTACCCTACCTACCCTACCTACCCTACCTACCCTACCTACCCTACCTACCCTACCTACCCTACCTACCCTACCTACCCTACCTACCCTACCTACCCTACCTACCCTACCTACCCTACCTACCCTACCTACCCTACCTACCCTACCTACCCTACCTACCCTACCTACCCTACCTACCCTACCTACCCTACCTACCCTACCTACCCTACCTACCCAGAGAGAGTCAGAACAAAGCCTAAACATTTGGTTTGGATAGGTGAGCCCGTTAATGAGTTATAAAATTACAACGAAAAGTGGCATTGATTTTTATATACAATATAGATAATATTATTGTGTTAACCATGAGTGATACAGAAACCCGCAGGGCAGCATGTGGCGAGCTGTTGGACAGTAGCGACCCCACGGATCCTATCCCCCGGGAGAAGTCTTGTTCCTCACCTTCTGGCTTGCCTTTATTGGCCGGCTGGAGTGAACACTGGCTAAGTAATACAGCCGCACGATTCGATCCATCAGGTTAAGCTACGCTTGCCAGGGTTGGCCTGTAGATGAGTGACCATCTTTACATAACGAGAGTCCTCCGCGCCTCGGAAAGCATGTCAAGCCGTTGATCCCGGCTGTCATTCGTAGATTTTTGACAGTCGTTTCGGGTCCTCAGAAGAAGTCGCTCCATGTAAAATGCTGGTATTCAGCTGCATCCGGTTAGACTGAAAGCCGACCCCAATATGATTGGGAAAAGCCAAGGCAGAATGGTTTATTTATGAAATAATTGAACACAGAACTATAATATGTAGTTTTTGCTCAATCACTAAGAAATCAATAAGTTCAAGGAATAAAATAATAGATAATCACTTTCGTTCATCACAAAAGACATTTTGAGGTGCCGTTGCGCTTGCGCATTTGACCCACATTCGTGCCGTTGTCTCTTAACTATCTTAGAAAGTTACGGATAACTGTGAACTTGACGGGCGCAGTTTTTAACCGCGGTTTAGTGTTTTTTTATTTTTAATATTACGGTTTCAAAGTGTTGGTGATTGTGGGTAGTTAGGTACTTACTTTATTTTTCCTTTAGTTAAGAGGGTTTATTCTGAAAGTTGGCAACGTCGCAAATAGATGTCAAATATTTCGCTGTTTTGATTAATTTGATAATATTTCTGTATGGAAATAAAAAATGTGGCTAACTAGCGAACTAGAATATTGATTCAGCATCATTGATCTATTTGCGACGTTGCCAACTTTCAGAATAAACCCTCTTAAGTGCGAGTATTTTGAAAGTTGGCAACGTCGCAAATAGCTGCCATATTTCACTGTTTTGATTAATTTGGCAATATGAAATATCGCTAATAATAATTTTAATGCTAATAATTTTGGTGCACTAGGCACCAAAATATTGATTGAAATGCAATAATTAATATCGTAACACCGAATATTTAGTTTTAAATGTTAACAAAGTATTTGGAATCAAATGACCTTTTTATATCTACATACGCGAAAAAAAAAAACATGCATACGCGACGAACATAATTATAACCTCCTCCTTTTTGGAAGTCGGTTATAAAGAAAGCGCAAAGAAGTTTTCTCTTCAAAAAAACTTTTCCCGACCCGTGAATCGAACTTAGGACCCCATGCAGTCTAGATGAACAATTTGCACCGCCTTGTAATCGAATCAACGACCTTAGACAACAATGAAGAGGTTATTTAAAAAATTAAATTCTGAGAATTCAAAGTACACTAACTAGTTTTCATAGTTATCCCTCGTGACCACGAGGATTTTTTGTTGTTCACTGGATTTTCAACGCACTGTTCAGCGGTGAGAGTTCAAAATGCAACAGAGAGTTTTTTTCACGCGCTGTGATATGCTCAGTTCGATTTTCAATGCTCAGCTCAATACAGAGAGTTGAAAATCCAGTGCGCCAAAAAACATCGTCGTGTTTGAAAATTGTCCGTGGGTACTTGGGCTTAGGCGGTATTACAGCTAAATAAACAAACCAATTTTAATGGAATTCGGTAATACGGTGTAGCCCAGAAAAAAGAGATAAACGTTATACACGTGTTTCTGTGATAATTAATCCTATTTTTAGCCAACTGCGGTCAATAAAAGTCAGTTTGTGACGTCACATTAAATTGAATATAGCGCCCTCTAGAGGACAAAAAGTCTTGAACAAAAAACATTTTTTTTTTAATGCTGCCATGTTTGGTATCAAATGAAAGGGCTTAATTAGCCAGAAAAACATATTATTTAAAACATTAAAAAAAATATTCCTGTTTGGTCGAATCCGCCCTTAGTAGGACCAGTTGTCAGACTTTCGGACTTCTGACGACCCGTACCGACTGTCAAAGATTTACAAATGACAGCCGGGACCAACGGCTTAACGTGCTTTCCGAGGCACGGAGGAGTCTCGATATGTAAAGATGGTCACCAATCCACGGACCAACCGTGGCAAGCGTAGCTTAACCTGATCGATCGACCCATACGCCTGTTATTACTTACTGAATGAAGTAATAAATTTTAAAGGAAACATAAATCGTTCGTAAACGGGAATGGAACTCGCGACCCTGAGCTCAGAAGCCGACATGCATTTACTGAGTCATCTGGGTCATCGTCTGTCATAATATAAATATAAAACCGCGACTTTCCTTATAACATTTTTTCAAGTTATATTGGCAAACCTACACGACGGCTTACCACATGGAAAGTAGTCCCTACATGCACCCTAGTTGCGTAAGTAATACACGATCAATCATAATCTGAATCGTTTTAAACCATTGCTTCATAATTCGAAAAAAAAATCTGCTCAGCAACGTAAATAACGCAATGAATGTTGTTGAACTGTCAAAATGAAACGGGAAAATTTTAAATGCATAATGAAACATTCAGTCATCATGCTAGGGCATCATGCGTACTACCGGGATTAAAAGTACCCTATGTGTTAATCCAGTTTATAAAAAAACTGTGTGCCAAATTTCATCCAAATCCGTTCAGCCGTTTTTGCGTCAATCCGGAAAACATCCAGAGAAGAAAAATTAAGGTAACAATTACATTGCATAAAGCCTCGTGCAGACTGGCGCGACGCGACTCTTACAATACAATTTCTAAGAAAACTCACGGTAGTCTGCACGAGGCATAAATAGTGAGGAAACCGACATGCCTGAAACATATTTCTCGACGGCATGTGAAGCCAAGTCAGAGGCCCATGGGGGGGATAAAAAAACTCTGACACCAGGTTAGTCTAGTTACTAACCAGAAGAAAAAAAAGAATCCATTTATTCTTTCATAATAATTTAATATTTTTCAAACTCAAAGCATTTATTTCAATTAAACCATTTACAGGCACTTTTGAATTTTCAAGGAATTAGTAGTTAGTTTCATCACTACATAAAGAATAAGGGGCTGCGCAGACGACACACTTTTTGTGCGATCGAGTCTGTAGTGCGGCATATAATTGCTTAGGTTCTAATGTAAGTAAATAGATATTTTTCGACTCATACACTTCCTTTATCTGTACTTACAATAAAAATAGTAACGAAGGCAAAACTGTGCATATAATTGTTTAGGTTCTAAGCAATTATATGCATCACTACAGACTCGATCGCACAAAAAGTGTGTCGTCTGCGCAGCCCCTTATTCGTTATGTAGTGATGAAACTAACTACTAATTCCTTGAAAATTCAAAAGTGCCTGTAAATGGTTTAATTGAAATAAATGCTTTGAGTTTGAAAAATATTAAATTATTATGAAAGAATAAATGGATTCTTTTTTTTCTTCTGGTTAGTAACTAGACTAACCTGGTGTCAGAGTTTTTTATCCCCCCCATGGGCCTCTGACTTGGCTTCACATGCCGTCGAGAAATATGTTTCAGGCATGTCGGTTTATTTGCCAAACTGTAGGTGTACAGAGTAGTATGATCTTATTATAATGTGGCACATTTACATTCTACCATTCTATTACAAGTGGTGTGCAAATATTTAATTTCATAATACATTAAATTATTAAAAATGTCCTAACGTAACTAATGTTCTAAATGTAAAAGTGAGTTTGTTTGTTTGTTACGTTTTCAAGCGAAAACGGCTGAACTTATTTGGATAAAATTTGGCAAAGGAGAAGGACATAGGATACCTTTTAACCCGATATTCCCATGGGATCGATACTTATGCGGACGAAACCGCGGCGAGCAGCCAGTGTTTTAAAAATTAACTAGATATAATTAGGTACACAATTATAGTTTTTATTTTTTTTATTTTTTCATATTATTTTTTAATTAACTGCATACATTTATTTTATTTAGTTATTAATTTTAATTAAAAGTCTGCATTAAAATATTATTATAGTTTGTTTTTTTTTGGGTAGATTGCTTCTCTTATTATAAAAATGTCGTGAGAAAACCTAAACTTATAGTTTACTAGCTGTACCCGCGGCTCTGCCCGCGTGGAATTCAGTCTGTGTCAGTAAGCAGCTAATTCACCCCATTCACTCTCCCTCTCCCCTGGAGGTGGAACTTGAAGTAAAGTTGACAGATGGACACGCTAGAGGACTGTAGTCAGTAAAATATTTTACAATTACCACTAAATAAAACTACACTCCAAAATCAATAGTTTTTTTCGCCCTTATTCAAATTTTTTACGTGACACACACCAACTTTTTTTCGAATATCTTCCATGTACAGACTTTCGACCCTCTCCAGCTTTAATAAATGTATAGATGTAAACTAGCCACTCTTGCCCTACTGACGACATTCCTAAATACCGGACATCATAAAAAATTACGTTAAAATTACACAACTAACGAGTTTTCTAGTTAAACTAACCTTCAGTTCAACTTTAACGGTTTTAGGGTCATCAGATTAATTGCTGCGTCAATGTTTTATAAAGCCCTTTGAATGTTTTTAAGCCCCTTGCCGTTAATTACTTACAACAACAAAAAAAACCGACTTCCAAAAAAAACATTTTTTATTTTCCATTTTTGCCATCGACTTCCGAAATTTAAGTTTTTTTTTCAGTTTGTAGTGTTTTTTTTTGGAAGTCGGTTGTTTTTTTTTGTAAAAAGCTTTTATTTGTGGTACCTACCCTACACAATTCGAATACCACGACCTGCTATGTAAATAACAGTGACAGGAACTTAACATAACATCATCCACATAAGCTTAGTGGGAAAAATACGTAAGTAATATTGAAGCTCACTCAAAATCTACCCAAGCAAAGTTTATAAGATTTATATGGCACCGCCCGCCGTGCAAGCTTCAGTCCTCTAAAAAGAATTTTTTAAATCCGTCCATCATCCGACGATTAGAGACGTTCGGCGTGGCATCACGTCGTGTTCGGGTTCGCGACAAGTCAATGGTCATCCTGAGGATGCCTCGTTGAGACGTGAAACACGTGTCGATTTCCTACAGGTTTTTTTTTATGACTCTTTAGGAATAGTTCAGCGGAATAGGTTACTTACTAAATATATCTACGTCTATTGTATTTTATAATGGATTACCGCCAAGTGACGCATGAATCAATTAACTATCATTTATGTAAAAATATAAACTGAATTAATACAAGCATATTCGTTGTCAATAAAGTTATAAAAACAACAGTTAAATACATGTTTACACGCAAACCCAGAAACGATAATTAACACATCGTAAAGTCGTTGCTTACTTGTTTTTTTATAACATAATTGATTGTTGTAGGTATCTAATTATTTTTCGGTTGAGATCAACAAATCATTTGCATATTCAAATATCTTGTTAAGACATGGTTATAATCATAGGGCCAACCTTTAAGTTTGGTTATCTTTTCAAATCAAAATATTTTATTTCACATAAACCTGCATGGGCACTTATGAAACGTCAGAAGCTAGGTGCACGTTTATGGTCCATTTTAAAACCTGATATTAGATCTGACAGACTAGCCGAACATGAATAGTACTGTAATGTGAGTAATTTAAGTATACTGGTTGGATTTTTAAAATATCGTAGCATTATGCTGAGATAGGAGCCTTTTTGGCCTCGCGCTGCGCGCAGGTTTTCTTTGCCCATTGATTTGTTTTTTATTACTTGTTTTACATAATGTGTTAGTTTTAGTGTTTGTTTTTATTGTTTTATTTCCTATGCGTGTCCCAAATAAAATATTTTTCTTTCTTTCAGATGCGGCAGTAAGAAAAAGTACTCGCTACAAGAAAACGGTCTTAGAAGACTGTCCTTTACTTTTTGAGAAATTTTGATCTGCATTCACAGATTTTGAAAAAAATGTAGGTGAAAACTCTTTTTGATGACAATCTGTTTCTTATAAGGATCAAAAAAGTCTAGAAAGTAGAAAAGTCAGAAATCGCAAAAAAAAACCGACACTGGTAATTTTCTTAGAAAATTTATTATTAACTAGCTTCCACCCGCAGCTTCGCCCACGTTGTATGTCGATAAAAAATCCTATGTCCTTCCCCAAGGTTCAAAGTATTCCCGTACCAAATTTCATCAAAATCGGTTCAGACGTTTTCACGTGATGCGCGATCAAATAAACAGAGAAAAAGACAAAAATTCTAAAAACTGTTAGAACGTGTTCTGTTATCGATTCTAAGTATCCCCAGCCCAGCCAACTTTTTTTCCAATATCTTCCATGTACAGACTTTCGACCCTCTTCAGCTTTAACTTGCCCCGCTGACGACATTCCTAAATACCGGACATCATAAAAAAATATTTATTAAAAATTAATTATTATTATGTATAGAAGTCTCGTGTCGCGCCTGTTTGCGGGAACCTTAAAACTTCATTCATATCTCCTTAAATGTCGTCCAAAGTTTAAACATACATTGTAAGAAAGTTGAAAGTTTATAAAATTGCTCTCAGTAGTGACAGATACTTTCTAACGAGCACTGACAACCGGACGGACAGATGTATTCGTCATTATTATATATATATATTATGCTTGTCGGAATGTCTATTTAAAAAGTACTACGAAATTATTCAGAAAAAATTTGGGTCAGTTTATAACGAGTTAAGGCTCCCGCAGACAGGCGCGATGCGACACCGGTATCGGTAGAACAATTTCCGTGAAGTTTTCATAGAAATCGTCGTGACTGTCTGTGGGAACCTTTATGTAGTTAAGACACCATCTGAGTTACAGTAAAGGAAAACGCTTATAAGGAAACCAGACTTTATGCTTTTAAATTGTCCACACGCAGTGACACATCTGCTATGTAATTGCGTAAGACATTTTCGTAAACGATTAAGACTAATCTGTTTCATTTTGACAGTTCAACAACATTCATTGCGTTATTTACGTTGTTGAGCAGATTTTTTTTTCGAACTTATGAAGCAATGGATTAGCAATCCGTTTCAAAACGATTCAGATTGTGATTGATCGTGTATTACGCGACCACCATTTGGTGACTCCTGCCGGTAAATTCTGTAACAATCTCATCGTGAAAACTTAGGTGAAGTGAACTCGAAGTGAGCTGTGATTTACCTGATGCTTGGTGACATGACAGCTCACAAACGTTTGACGCATGTCGGATGTATTGTGGGCTAAGACCACCACAACATGGGTTCCTGAAAACGTCCAACGGCATCGCGGTAGACCCAGGCATAGATGGCGGGACGAACTTGACGTTTATAGGAGGTATTGGTCCGTTTTGGCTCAGGATCCAGGTGAGTGGATTAAGGAAAGGCCTTTGCCTTGAAGTAGGACAATACAGGCTGATTATTGTTATCATTATTTAGAAATTGACACTATTGACTCAGTTAATTAATTGATTCAGGCGTGACTTGGCGGAAATCCAATAAAAAATACAATAGACGTAGATATATTTAGTAACCTATTCCGCTTAACTATTCCTAAAGAGTCATAAAAAACCCTGTAAGAAATCGACACGTGTTTGAATGACTTGTCGCGAACCCGAACACGACGTGTTGCCACGCCGAGCGCGGGACGCTGAGTCACGCTCGGTTTTTTATGACTCTTTGCGGAATAAGTTACTAAATAATATAAGTCTATTGTATTTTACTATTGACTTAGCGCACTTCACCTTTCAGGTCCAGTTGAAAACCAGCGTCAGGCACTTATTGTGTTATTATTTTAACTGCCTCTGTGGTCTAGTGGTTAGACCACCTGTCTCAGACCCAGAGGTCCCGGGTTCGATTCCCAGTGAGGACAAAATTTTCTGCTCGGTTTGGTTGGTGGTAGGGTTTTTTGTAAGTCCGCCTGGCTAGCTACCACCATCTTATCGACGTCTGTCGCCATAACAACAATGTTAACAGCATTGTTGTGTTCCGGCAGTAAGAGGTAAGATAGCCAGTTCCTCTGTGGTTGAGGATTCCGGGTGAAGCTCGCTTCCACCTTCGGCCTGATCATCACTTACCAATTACCATCAGGTGAGATTCAAGCCAAGAACTTAACCGTCGTGTTTAAAAAAAATAATTGTTGTCTGCCATTTTTGATGGCACTGGGCCTTTTTGGCGCAGCCATGAGGCATACTCCGATGCCAATTTTCTTACTTCATACTTTACACTTTTTTTATTTATTTTATTTTTATCTTTTTTATCTGCTGTATGTTATATTGTGTGCCTTTCTTTCTTTCTTTATGTGTTTCTTTATTTCTTCTTTATGTGTAATGAAACGTAACGTCAAATGAAAATGGCCGCATTTTTATCTATGGTGTGAGCACAAACCGCTCACTTTTAACGGTAGTTATTTTGTAACCGATTTTAAATTGGAGTGAATTGTTGATATTGACATGGGTTGAGCAACAAATCTTGTTCTTCACGCTTGTATTGCTTAAGAGGTAAGCAGTGTTGAAGGTGGTGCTAATATAATATAAGCAGTGGTGTTAATATTAAGAGCTCATACTACTTTATCTCAAATTCACTTTTTATCTCGCTCGCACGGTTCTGCTGGCGGCTCCAAGGCGCCAATTGTTTAGGTACTTAATAGCTTTTTACGGCGAAAATAATGGTAATTAAAAATAATATAACATAGTCACTGCGTTAAAGTTAGTTCAGTTTTTATGCAAAGTTTCATGATCTTATTTATTACGCTGTACTTATATTATACGTTACTATTATATTATACGCTTTTAAAGGAGCTATCGTGATGTACCACGTTCATGACGCACCAATCAATCCGTCTAGCCTCTTCCCACCTATGTTGGCGTCGGCTTCCAGTCTAACCAGCAGCTGAATACCAGTATTTTACACAGAGTGACTGCCTATCTGACCTCCACAACCCAGTTAATGTATAATACGATATCCCTTTGGTAAGACTAGTCTGTTGTCAGACTTTCAGGCTTATGACGACCACGATCCACGAATGACAGCCGGGACTCTCCGAGGCACGGAGGAGTCGATATTTAAAGATGGTCACCCATCCACGGACCAACCCCGCCAAGCGTAGCTTAACCTGACGGATCGAGCCGTCCGGCTGTTATTACTTAGCCACGAGCTCCACGTTCATGACCCGCCAAAAACTAATATAAACATAAAGAAATATATATATATAATCTCTTTCAACATGACTGGTTTAGAGACTATTCGTTTGCCTAACGTCTTAGTAGAATGTATGACTGTGTGTCACAAGCTTATGTAACGGAATGGCTATTACATAAGACTAGCGTTGATCTTATAGTGCAATAGTTATGCTTATGACGATGTTTAAGACAGATTTATACAGGGTGTCTCAAACGTAGTGGTCCAAAGGCAAATGAGGTAAAGCGAAGGGATCCACCTATCATAAAAAAAAAAATGGAATATTCTGAACGGTTCAGAAAATTTCGCCATTATTGTTTTCAAGAAATTTTACACTTTTAGTTCAACTCGTTACGTCGAAAATTATGTTTACAGGGTCGAAAAATCTAAGTGGAAGTGTAAATTTCTTGACAATAATAATAGCGAAATTTTCTGAACTGTTCAGAATATCCCAGTTTTTTAATTTTTTATACAATATGCCTGCCTCGTTGGTCTAGTGGTCGCAGGCACTAGTGCTGAGCATGAGGTCCTGGGTTCGATTCCCGGGTTAGCCACAGTGTAATTGGGTTTTTCCATCTACAATTTCTCAGTAGCAGATGAATTGAAATGATTTTATTATCTGTAAATAGGTTTGTACAAACACTTTTACACGTCAATAATATTTTAAGAACTAGATGAGGTCGGCGTTTCCTATCTGACTACTCTGAGAAGAAAGGCCGAAACAAACTCAGAGGTCACAGTCTCTTTTAAAGTCCAGACATAATCTTGTTCAGATCATGTGAAGACCATGTAGATTAGTGTCTGAAATGTTCATTCACGGACCAACTCTGGCAATCGTAGCTTAACCTGATGGATCGACCCGTGCGGCTGTTATTACTTAGCCACGAGCGTCTCGTATTATTTACAGAATCATTTTACATAAGACACGGATATGCAGGTTATGTCCATTAACATCTCTTTGAGTACAATGTTATCTTCTAGTTTATTACACTCATGTAAATTGGCGTATATTGAATTAAACCCTGGACCAAAAAAGAAAAAAAAAACATAACATAACATCACGCCTTGTTTCCCCGAAGGGTTGGGCAGAGGTGTACCTATAGTACACCCACATTTCGACAGTTATGTTTAAGTTCCATGTAATAGGGGGCGAGCTTATTGCCATCAACCGGGCACAAATCCAGACTCCGGGCTGCTACTGAGAAATTCCAGTTTTTTTTTGTTAAAATACCACAATACCTGCGAAATTTCGCGGATTTATGTTTTTTTTTTTTAAATCCATATTCTTTATGACAATTTTTTTAAATACCTTTTTGTATTGATTACGAGCCTTTTGGCTTATCTATAATTAGTGTGTATTTACTATGTCAAAAATTATAGTGTGCGTTTAGTTTGTGCAGAATAAACAATTTTTCTTTCTTTCTTTCTTTCTTTCTTTCTTTCTTTCTTTCTTTCTTTCTTTCTTTCTTTTATGGCACCTCTTTAGGTCATGAGCTCATGACCTAAAGAAGTGCCATAAAGAATATAATATATAAGATGACATAACCAAATATCAAAAAATAATTGGCCTAGGTCTTAAGGGGGAGGCGTGAACATTGATTCGCTGTTACAATGTTTATTAGATTATTTTCTATCATGCTTGTTAGTGATCCGAAAATTTCTTCTACTATTTCTGTTTTTACCCGTGAGAACTTGTGATTGGCTCTTTTTCATCATCATTAATTTTGTATAGCTTTTTTAATTTATCCTATATTAAAGTTAAACAAAAACACACTTCCCTGTGCTTATTATTCTAGCGTATGGCACTCGTGGGTTGCAGCTGAAAATCAGCGTCAGTTGGTACACTTTATCTTGTCATCTGACATTATGCTGAGCTGAGGCCCTTTTGGCATTATAATCATTGTTTCCTGTTTTTATAGTTTTAAGGTGTATCTTTCTGCTGTAATGCCAATAAACGTAATTTACTTTCAATCATCTTTAAATAAAAAATAAAAAAAACACAAAAACCTACATGGGCACTTATGAAACGTCAGAAGCTAGGTGCACGGTGCCAATTGGTCGTTTCCTATGGAGAAGAGCCGGCAAGAAACTCCACGGTTACTCTTTTAAAAATAAATGGGTTTTACAATGCTTTCAAAAATGTACAGTTTGAATAGGTATGAGAGGACAGTGTAGGCCTGTCAACAAGATATTTTTCTTTCTTTCTTTCATTAAATTGATATCCATCTGATAAAGCTATTGGTTCTCTTATTAATAAATAAACGAATACTTCTCTACAATTATTGTAATGTTAGTCGTCAAGGTTTCCATCTTTCTAGGTTACGACCAAGACCTAATAACTAAGCCTTGTTAGGTTAGAATCGGTGTTTTATTACAAATTCATGTCGATCTTTGAAGATAAAATTGCTTCATTAAAGTGCATCTAGTGAGAAAACGCTCATGTTGGATTTTGTCGCGTCTTTTGAAGTAAGTTTCATGGAAATATGTGAGATATCACTCGTGAGAGAATTTGTCGTGTTAGTTTGTAAGATAAAATATTTGTGCCTACCTACTTACTTAATAACTTACTAAGTGCATTTAAAGGTTAATGTTAAAAGCTAGCCCTGGTAAAGGTCGTATTTATATATTGTGAAGGCTTTTTGTCGTATCATCATAATCTGCCAAGCCTTTTCTCAACTATGACTGGGTCAGCTTCCAGTGTAACCGGATGCAGCTGAATACCAGTTTTTAACATGGAGCGACTGCCTATCTGACCTCCACAACCCAGTAACTGGGTAATACGATACCCCTTTTGGGCTTCTGACGACTCGTAACGACTGACAAAGATCCACAAATTACAGCCGGGTACGGCTTGACGTGCTTTCCGAGGCCCGGAGGAGTCTCAATATGTAAAAATGGTCACCCATTTACGAACTAACCCAGGCAAGCGTAGCTTAACCTGATGGATCGTTTTTTACATGGAGCGACTGCCTATCTGACCGGACCCTATCTGACCCCCCTTGGTAAGACTGATTGTCAGACTTTTTGGCTTCTGACTGCTCGTAAGGACTGTTACAGATCTATAAATGCCAGCCGGGATATGCGTCACGTGTTTCCGAGGCGAGAATATTCGGAAAAACCGGTTTATAATGTCGCCATAGTACGTAGGTCAATATCAACAAACACTTTTTGAACTTTGCCCAACTGTAAGTGGTCATTGTTTGACATTGCAACATGTCCATCACATGATAACTATACAAATCTCCCAGTTAAAGTATGCGCTTCGGCAATCATCGTCTTTCTTCGGAAATACGAACGCGCGATTATGAGAGCTTATATCGAGCTGTTAGAACTGAGGTTAGAACCATGAAAGTACTTGACTATTTTGTGTAACCATGGTTACAAAATTTGAGATTAACAACTCT
The DNA here is from genome assembly GCA_914767815.1 of Eupsilia transversa. Lineage (NCBI taxonomy): Eukaryota > Metazoa > Arthropoda > Insecta > Lepidoptera > Noctuidae > Eupsilia > Eupsilia transversa. The sequence goes on from OU611900.1 coordinate 6,853,401, forward strand.
ATGCAGTTTCAAAAAACCTTTTCAAAAGTTTCCATAGACATACACTAACGATAAAAAATTAATAAAATTGCTCCATTATGAAATGTCAAACCTGATGAAACTTGAGAAGATTCCCCATTCTCACTCAGACTCATACTCACAGACTCTTGACTTTATATGACAAGGTGTAACCAACGTAGGTAATCCAACAGTCAAAATAGGCCCTTCTCCCATTACGATACGCCCAGGCGACTCTAGTAGGTATCTTGCGAGTCTCGGAGACTAATCGCCGCGGAGTATCGCAAATACATTTGTATCGGTGGTCGCACACTACGCTACCGGTATCGTACGCGTCCGCGACTCGCCGTGCTAGTCGCTCGCACGTCGTGTCTCCTACGCATCTCGATAAATCAGTCAATCATTTTGCCTTTGTACGTATTTTTCTGTTCCTTTCTTCTTGTCTGTTTGTATGTGTGTGCATAAATGGTTAAATAAATAAATAAAATAAATAAATATTTTTCAGTAGCGTAATGTGCGGATGTCGAGTTCCCAACAAGTAGGTATTCAGCTAGTATGCGACTTGAGTATCGTATCCTACGTGTTTCGTAATGAGAGACGGGCCTTACAAATGTGTAATTATAGGTGCACTACGTTATCGCGTGGCAGTACAAAACTTAGAAGCTTTGCTCTGCTGGTAGTTTCTCGTGTGGCGCAACGTTCGTACTAATTCGGAAACACGAAGATTACCGAAGCGCAAACCTTTTCTGGTTATCCAGTAAGCAGGTATTTTTTGTAAGATTTTATAAAGATTCAGCTGCGAAAAATAGAGCATTTTCCTTAATAACCGGCTAACGACTGTCAAAGATCCACGAATGACAGCCGGGACCAACGACTTAAGGGGGCACCGAGCTTTTTGTACATAAAAACAAGTTTTTATAACCCGTGTTTGAAGTAGTAAACAATTAAATTAAAATATAGGAAAATATATTGGCATTTTTGGGTTTATATACTAGACAGTTTATACGATGGAAACACGATTTGAATAAATTCGCAAAGTTAACTCTTATCGAGTATTTTTTTCCTCTATTTCCCTACTTTTTTATATAAAAAAGTAATTTTATATTATGATACATTTACTAAAATAAAGTTCATAATTGACTGGAGCGTTTATATACGATAGTTTTTTATTTAAGAGCAATATGATGAAAATAACACCGGCAAACATTAAAAAAGTGTCGTTATTTTCTTTACTCTTTACACGTAAAGAAAAAGACAGAGACAAATGCTCGGTGCGCCCTTAACGTGCTTTCCGAGGCACGGATGAGTCTCGATATGTAAAGATTTGCAGCCGAACCCAGCAAGCGTAGGATAACCTGATGGATCGACCCGTGCAGCTGTTATTACTTAGCCACGAGCTCCTCTAAGAAAACAAATCAAAAGATATAAGTAGGTATTTTTTTTTTCAATCTTTTTTTTAAAATTTATTTAAAAGGAGTTTTTGTTCAATAAGTATATGTCAACCCCATCATACCTTATATAACAATGTACACTTAAATATAATAAACAACGATAAAAAAAAAAAAATTACAATATAGTAATACAAAACACTGCTGCGAACTGCTGAACGACTATTACTAAATTACATAATTTTTTGGCTGCCTCCGATTTAGGGTTTGCCAAAATGCTTTGAATCAAACTTTGATTAGTTCAGCAGCAAGTCGTGTTCATCTTTATTCCATACGCATTCCATCAGCAAATGCTGAACATCTTCAAGATATACTTACACAAGATATTAAGTATCAAAACATTCTCTTCGTGATTGACAGTAGTCAATTATCCACCTCAAGGGTCAAGACGTTTTTTTCTTTAGTCTAGTCGGTATACAAGTATTGAAATGGTAAAGTTATTGGCCTACATTAGAACCTGTTTTTCTGTCTCAGAGTTAAGAATATTGGAGGCGGTTTGTATTTGTAAAATGTGTTGTGATGTAATAAGATTTTGTACATTTTTGTTAAGAGCCCACACAACCTCAGGTTTTTATCTCGCTCGCTCCATACTACTCGCGGACTGAGTGAAGCGCCAATAGTTTAGGTAATTGCTTTTTACGGCGAAAAGAATGGTAATTAAAAAAAAAACACATAGTCGCTGCTTCATAGTTAGTTCAGTTATTATGCAAGGTTTCATAATCTAATTTCAAGTATTTTTTTAATAGCAGCGGTTTATTGTTCGGTTTGTAGGTTCTTTTTTTCTATAGAGAAAATTTTATGGATTCGTGTTTTCGTCTCACATAGTACTTAACGTTAATCCTCAACTTTAACATATATTTATTTTAAAATTAATGCTGTAGTTTCGATTTAACGGAGGATCTCGCTAAGCAATTTGAGGTATTATAGGCCCTTAAGTATTTCTGGTGATCTAACCTCGTAGATCTTTGACATTCCTTACGGGTAGAAAATTTCGCAGTCATTATTCTCATTTTTTTTTTTACGTTTTTAAATTTTTACTCAAAACTCGTTTCGTCAAAAATTATGTTCACAGGGTCCAAAAATTCAAGTGGAAGTGTAAATTTCTTGAAAATATTAATAGCGTTTTCTGAACTGTTCAGAATATCCCAGTTTTTTTTTTTTTTAATGATAGGTGGATCCCTTCGCTTTAACTCATTTGCTATTTGGACCACTACGTTTGAGACACCCTGTATATTCGAATGACAGTTTGAAAAAGTCGTATGGACACGTCATGTTATGATTACTACTCAAAAGACCATTTCAGACACTGGTCTGCATGGTCCTCATATGGCCTGACCAAGATTATGTCTGGACTTTAAAAGAGACTGTGACCTCTGAGTTTGTTTCGGCCTTTCTTCTCAGAGTAGTCAGATAGGTAACGCCGACCTCATCTAGCCTAGCACTAATATTTTTTTATTATGACGAGTAAAAGAGATTCCGATATCCTATTTACAGAATAAACAATTTCATTTCATTTCACAAATGTATGAAAATTAACTTTTGATTTAGCTACTTACATACATAGTAATGCAACCTTAGTTTTATTTTAGATATCAAGTTGAATGTCATTGGCAAGCCAAGATACAAAAAATGAAATAACACTAATGTTTTTCTGTGAGATCTAAATTTAAAATTACCTCCTCTATTCTTATACTATTTCTAATTCTGACTTTAGTAAATGTTTCAAGGCACTTATTTTAACTTAAATAAATCTATAAATAATCAGCCTATAATGTTCCCATTGACACAGGCCTCCTCTTTGTGAGAGGGAGTGGGCCGTAATCCACCAAGCGGGCCCAGTGCGGGTTGGTAAATGTCACATGCCAGTTTCCTCACGATGTTTTCCTTCACCGTTTTGAGAGCTGTGTACACAAAGTAAAGCGTCTGTCAGGGTACGAACCTACGACCTACAACTCATTTTTTTTTTTTTTAACATAAACACCCAAAGCCAATTACATAATAAGGTCGTTACCATTTAGCCACAAGCTCTCAATCAAATCTACCTTCAATTTTGTTATTTAAGTGCTCGTGGCTAAGTAATAACAGCCGCACGGGTCGATCCATCAGGTTAAGCTACGCTTGCCGGGGTTGGTTCGTGGATGGGATCTCTTTTTTTGAACCTCTAATAATGCCTATTTTTTATCTAAAAATACTTAATAGTCATGTAATATGTAGATAAGAAGTGTGCATAGAAGCTCAAAAAGTTTTTAGCGATTCATTTATTTTAAAAAGTATGCAACTATCAATGAATCAATCAATCATTTATTTGCAACTTTAGGTTACATTAAAATACAGGTGAAGTATATAGGACTGAGCCATGTACATTCTGCTTGGAAATAGGCACGCAAAAATTATAAAAAATTACTAGTAGGTAACTAGAAATAAAATTACAAAAATGTGAATTATTACAATTATACATTAGTTATTATTTAAATATGTCAAATTAAAATAAATGTGATGCATAAGCTCATTTTTTTTAGGATCAGTTAATTAGTTAGCTAAATGAAACATAATGGTGCTCTCACACTAGCTCATAGCAATTTTTACAAAGTTAACAATGTTTAGAAACAGTAAAAACGAACATTAAAAAAAACAAAATAAAAACTGGACAATTTTTTTTTTAATATCCCTTTTTACTCTTTGTAACTCCTGTGAATTTATTGTGTTCCTGTATTGATGTAAATAGTGAATATAAAAAAAAAATTGGACCCTATTTTTTCATTTTTTCGAATTTTGTTAGTTTTAAATCTCCTTTTTTACTGTTTGTATAAATTTCCGGTGCGTTTTGCATTTTGACATAATATTATTAAGTATTAATAACCCACAATAAAAGAGTTAAACTGGTCCCTGTCAGTAGAATGTTTACTAGAATCTGAATAAATCAGTGTTAAGATGGCGCCCATTGATGCGTCAGTATCATTAGTAAGATAGAATCGTGTGATACGGGGAATACCTACCATTGTTTTTGTCATAACATAACGTAACATCACGCCTTGTTCCTCTAAAGGATTGGGCAGAGGTGTCCACCTATAGTATACCCACATGTAGGTACACTCGTGTGTGTTGTCTTTGTTATAATCTATGTTATTTAATGTTGATGTCTTAATGGGTTGTCGGAGGAGCTCGTGGCTAAGTAATAACAGCCGCACGGCTCGATCCATCAGGTTAAGCTGCGCTTGCCGGGGTTGGTCCGCGGATGGGTGACCATCTTTACATACCGAGACTCCTCCGTGCTTCGGAAAGCACGTTAAGCCGTTGGTCCCGGCTGTCATTCGGGGATCTTTGACAGTCGTTACGAGTCGTCAGAGTGCCAATCGGAACCCTATTTTACTAAGCCTCCGCTGTCCGTCTGTCTGTCAGCGGGTTGTATCTCATGAACCGTAATAGGTAGACGGTTGAAATTTTCTCAGATTGTGTATTTCTATTGCCGCTCTAACAACAAGTAAGACACGTATTTTTTTCGATTTTTGCTCGATCTTAATACGGTACGGAACCATTTGTGTACGAGCCCGACACGCACTTGGCCGGATTTTTAATTCTTACAAACCAACATCACTAGAAATAATATTCAACTGTGGGACAGTAAAGTCAAAGACTGATGTACTTACTTATAACAAATTTTATTTTTGTTTTGTTTGTTTTATTTTTTATGTTTATTTAAAGTTTTTAACTAACGTATTGGAAATGTGACATCATAATGAATATTAAAATTTTATGACTATTATGATTTTATAGTATTTTCAATGTTATGTATGAATAGGTTTTAATTATATACGTGTACTACTAAAACCTACTGTAGACCAAAAAGTTGTCTTTGAATAAATGAATAATAAAAATTCATACCATTTTTTTTTTTTTTTAATAAAGTTAATAATTATAGGGGATCCCTTTATCCACCACGGGGGCCCACCCGGTGCGGGTGGGTGTCACATTGACATGCAATGATTTCTCACAATGTTTTTCATTCGAGGGTTCGTAAATTATTTAACACTAGCTGCGCTCCGCGGTTTTATATATAAGGGCATAAGTCTCGATCCTGTAGAAGTATCTGATTAAAAAGTATCCTATGTACAAACCCCGGTCATGGTCTACCCATGTGCCAAATTTCATCCAAATCCGTTCAGCCGTTTTAGCGTGGAAGCGTAACAAACAAACAAACTCACTTTCGCAATTTTAATAAAGTTTACTTACCCAGTTACAGGCTGTGGTTTGAGTTAATATCCTAAACAATAAATGAGAAGAACCAGTCTTTACCTGTAACAAGAAAAACAACATTTTTTTATTTAAATATTGTAGTTCCTCCATCGTGTACTACAAACATTAAAATTTTGAGGTAAATAAAAATAAAAACCTTTTTCACGAGTGACAAACAGTAATAAATTCTATCCACGGAATAAGATTTTCTTCTGACAGTTTTCGTATGGAGTCTGACAACCAGTCTTACCCAGTTACTGGGTTGTGGAAGGCAGATAAGCAGTCGCTTAGATTGCTGCATCCGGTTACACTGAAAGCCGACCCCAACATTGTTGGGAAAAGGCTAGGCAGATTGATTGAGTTTTCGTATGGAGAAACTGTCAAAAATTCAAAATTTATTCGGAAGCGAAGGCTTATTCGGCGGATAAAATTTATTCGCGAAATCACGGGCGCGACAGGCAGCGCGACCCTTGTCGCGCCCTTGTGGGTTCCGTACCCGAGGGGAGACGGACCGTATTACCCCGGCTACGCTTTCTGTCTGTCCGTCGGTCTCCCACAAGTCTGTATCTTTAGAGCCGTAAGACGCATAGCAGACGATAGACAATTTTTCCCCGGACTATTTAGAATCGTATAGAAATCTAACACGCACGTTATATTATTACTTGTAATACATTGCATGTAATGCATTGCAAATATTGCAATACATGAATTACAAGCAATAATAATAGTATTATTGCTTGTAATTCAATGATATTATTGATGCAATAATTATAATACCTAGTAGTCGAGACTGATAAAATTAAATAAAGCATGCATTCATTATTTTAATTTATTTATGAATGTAATTTATTTTCACATGATTCACACATCTTATACTGAGATGGGTACCTACCTACTTCATTCATACAGAGATATGTACCCGTACACGTCGTTTTTTTTACTTTTTTATTCCTCTTGTTGCATTTATATGTACCTATAGGTAGGTATGTCCCCAGGTGTGGCCGTGGAATCACAGACGGCCCATCAGAATACCAGCGCTGTGGTATTTATTTTTTAAATATCGTAGCTTTGTTTATTCAGCAGTGTTATATCCGTCCACGACATAATTGGTTATTATTTGTTATAATTTATTATAATCCTAGTCTGTAATGTAATGTGCTAATAGCTAGTTCTTTAATCTTGAATTGTAAATAAAAAGTTATATTTTCTTTTATTTCATTAAATACATATATTTTACATTTTTAAATATTAGAATATAAAAATTATAAAAACATTTAAAAATATAAAAAATTGTAGCCCATTGGTATCGGGAACAGGGTCCAAGCTACCGCGGTGGTCAGGACTGTTATATTATTATTATTATATTACGCTGAGGTTAAAGCCTTTTGGCGTCGCACAGGTCGTTTTTTCTTTGATTATGTTTGAAAAAAATATGTTAATTTTGCTAGTTTGAATGCTCCTTTTTTACTGTTTGTATTTCCTATGTGTGTTCCAAATAAAATATTTTTAATTTATTATTTCTTAGTGTATACATACATAATATTATATTATCATCAAGATTGAGATTGACATTGAAATGTATAAAATAAGATATTCAATTATTTATTTATTTAAACTTTTCGCACTCAAAAAAGGTAAAAAGGCTTAGATGAATGTCCTTCTTAAAGGTATATTAATACAGATTAATTATATATTTAGTAATAATAATACATTATTTTAATGTCATTCCTAGAATTATTACAATACATCAGATTAATTATTTATACATGCATAATATTGTTCTATTACTTGATGTCACTGTGAGATCTTGAGTTTCACGGATCATCGCCGAAAACACGATTTCACAAAATTTTCTCGATAGAAAAAAAATCCAAAGTTACCTCCAAACAGAACAATAAACCGCTGCTATTCAAAAAATACTTCAAATTAGATCATGAAACTTGGCACACTAACTGAACGAACTAGAAAGCAGCGACTATGTTTTTTTATTTTTTTTAAATTACCATTATTTTCGCCGTAAAAAGCAATTACCTAAACTATTGCCGTTTTGTAGCCGCCTCCGTCGCGCTCGCACTCAGACCGCGAGTATGGTGCGAGCGAGATAAAAACCTGAGGTAGTGTGGGCTCTTAAATAAGAAGATTTATAATGTTTGACATTCATTTCGTTATTACCAAATGTTTATTTTCCAATTACGATTTGACCGTAACCTAATAACATTTAATTCATTATGTTATTACTATGTTCTTTGAGCTTGTGGATATAATAACAGCCGCACGGGTCGATTGAAGGTTAAGCTACGCTTGCCGCGGTTGGTTCGTGGATGGGTGATCATTCTTTACATATCGACACACACACAAGCATGTAGGTATAGCCGTAGGTTTCAGCTGTCATTCGTAGATTTTTGACAGTTGTTACGAGTAGTCAGAAGCCTACAAGTCTGACAACCAGTCTTACCAAGGGATATCGTATTACCCAGTTACTGGGTTGTGGAGGTCAGATAGGCAGTCGCTCCATGTAAAATACTGGTATTCAGCTGCATATGGTTAGACAGGAAGCCGACCCCAACGTAGTTAGGAAAGGGCTAGGCAGATTGATTGATGTCGTATTGAGTTAAGACTTAACTACAAACCGATTTAAAAAATTAAAAAATAAACAAAAATGTGCTTTGCCACATAAACCTACGTAAAAAAACCTGTTAATTATTAAACAAAATTAATTTTTATAAAATACTAATTACTAGTAGACAGTTAAAAATAAATTAAAATTGATTTATGATGTAATAAATTAAACATGTTTATGATCCATGATCATGTTTATGAACTTTAAACATGTTTTTTTAGGAAGTCAAAACAATAATACGTTGTTTTTGTTTTTTTTTATTATGTAACAATCATTTGAATACCATTGACTGTCAAATAAGTTACAAAGGACATAAATATTTTGCCAGCGATTTCGTCCGCGTGAAATTTTGGCCCCCGGCCCACCGCGTCGCATCCCTATCGCCCGCCCGCGCTATTACTTCGTTTCGCTAAGCGTTCTTTGTGACTTTTTTTCATTTTGCTCGGCTCCTAAGGGTCGTAGCGTGATGTTACCGTCCTAAGGGTCGTAGCCTATAACCTTCCTCAAGAATTGGGCAATCCAATGCAAAAAGATTTTCATTTTCATAACTTTCATCACAACTACGAAGCTGATTATTTTATGCATAAAAGTAGTACTCTTGAAGATTCAGTTGCAAAAAAAAATCTCGTAAGTCTTTTTAAATTGATCAGGTCGAAGGTTCTCAAAAATTCTGAAAAAACAATCATAACTCGAAAACTATCAAAAGTCGCGGAACATACTTACATGGGGGTGATTCGGATACCCCACGATACGAGGGAACTAAATTTTATTTTTGGACGTCAATGTTCCGGCCACCTGTATAGGGGGGCTCAGAATGATGCACTGAATACGTGGTAACCGTTTTCGCGTCGATGTCCCTCCCACCCTGTATACTTTCATGTGCATTTAGTAAAAAGTTTTTTATTTAGACATTACAAACAGACACTTCGTGCTTCGCTTCAAGCTCGTGGCTAAGTAATAACAGCCGCTGGGCTCGATCTATCAGGTTAAGCTACGATTGCCGGGGTTGGTCCATGGATGGGTGACCATCTTCACATATCGAGACTGTACTACATGGGCCTTTAACATAACTGGGGAAAAGTGGGTCTACACTGTTTAGATATACCTCTGCTTAACTCTTCGGGGATTACATCCGTGATGTTATGTTTATTTCGATTTCATATTTATTTATTTTTTATATATTTACTCTTACTCATCTTTAAAGACCTTCGACCTAATACGATAGTGTGGCTATCAACTATTATGCATAAGCGCATCATTTAAAGTGACTATACAGTGTGTCCGGACCTGGACTAGCGATATTCTAAATACTTAAATATAAACTATTTTAAAGTACATTTACACTCTAATCTTGGGTCCAATACACTTCCTCGCTATGTACCAGCGCAAGTTTTTTTTGTTGAAATATTCTCTATGCGAGTACAAAATAAATAATATCTCTCAAAGTTTCAATCATACTGAGATAAAAATAGGCTTATTCGAAAGGCAATAATATCGTTTACCGTCAGCATTATAAATCAATGCGTTATCAATTTCTTTTTTTTTTAGCACGAACTTTAATTCGCAACAAAAAAAATGGCTTTCCTGTATAAAGGTATACCCGATAATATACCCGATTGGACCTTTTTGTATAAGGTCAATTTATTTTTTGCGAGTGCTTAGTTGTTCCCATAGTAAAAGTTGTTTATATTGATGGGTAGAACACCCCCTTAAATTTTGTTGCAAGTTTTCAAAGTCAGCCAATAGAACTTTTCACTCAAGCTAGTACTAGTAGCTCATAAATCTACATAGCTAACGCATAGCTTAAAGTTTTAAGATTTCTTTAAAAGACCGGTATTTTTTCAACACATCAACATGTGTTTGTCTCAACATTCAAATTTTTTTGCATCACTCATTCTGCCTAGCCTTTTCCCAATCATGTTGGGGTCGGCTTCCAGTCTAACCGGATGCAGCTGAATACCAGTATTTTACATGGAGCTACTGCCTATCTGACCTCCACAACCCAGTAACTGGGTAATACGATACCTCTTGGTAAGACTGGTTGTCAGACTTTCGGGCTTCTGACGACTCGTAACGACTGTCAAAGATCCACGAATGACAGCCGGGACTAACGGCTTAACGTGCTTTCCGAGGCACGGAGGAGTCTCGATATGTCAAGATAGTCACCCATCCATCTTAGCCACGAACTCTCCTAATTAAATTGTTTAAAAACCGGTTCATTAGAAAATAAAAGTATTTTCTAATGAACGGTTGTTTTATTAATAGAATATTTAGTAAGGTCAGGTATAACCTAGGCTTTTAAAATTAAATACTAAATCATATTATCAAAATCTTTTATTCATTACTAGTTTCTGCTCACGATTTCATCCGCGTAAATTTCTATGTGCGTGTAAATATATACATAACATAACATCACGACTTGTTTCCCCGAAGGGTTAGTCAGAGGTGTACCTATAGTACACCCACATTTCGCCAGATATGTTTAAGTCCCATGTAATAAGGGGCGAGCCTATTGCCATCAGCCGGACACAAATCCAGACTCCGGGCTGCTACTGAGAAATTCCAGATAGAAAATTCCAATAACACTTTGCCTGAACTGGGAATCGAACCCAGGACCTCATGCTCAGCAGTAGCCCCTGCACATATTATATTTTAGACTTTTAGACTGTCGATTTGACTATTTTCTATTTTGTTAAGTATCTTGTTGACAGGCCTACGCTGTCCTCTCATACCTACTCACACTGTAGATTTTTTTAAATATTGTAAAACCCATTTATTTTTTAAAGAGTAACCGTGGAGTTTCTTGCCGGCTCTTCTCTATAGGAAACGACCAATTGGAACCGTGCACCTAGCTTCTGACGTTTCATAAGTGCCCATGTAGGTTTATGTGAAATAAAATATTTTGATTTTTGCCACTGGATTGGGACTGTGCTGATTCTCAGCCCTTGAATAAGGCCGGATTCGATCAAACACGAATAAATTTTATCCGCGGAATAAGATTTACCCTGACAGTTTTCGTATGGATAAACTGTCAAAAATTCAAAATTTACTCGAAAGAGAAGGCTTATTCCGCGGATAAAATTTATTCCTGTTTGGTCGAATCCAGCCTAAATGAGTTTTGATATTGATATTTATCCCCACATAGCTACTAATCCTCCAAGCCACAAACCCTTCCTAGCTACGAATCCTACAGAGCCACCCGCCTCCTTACCCGCTAACCCCACAAAACCACAAATCCCTGCCAATCCTATACAAATTGTGTTATTTTACAACAAAATTCGTTCACATTCGGCTACAAATATCTAGTATGAAACTGGTATACAAGTAGTTTGTTTTGTAACGCACCGGTTGTGGCAACACCGACTGGTCTAGTGAACTTGTGCCAATAACTATGTTCTTACTTTCCAACGAGGCATGTACGTAAACATAGCATCGTAGCTGTATTTCACGAAAGAATTTACGCTTTTTTTAAAGGCTCAAATGGATTTCTGCAGAAAAACATGATGAAAAAATAAAAACTTTTTACAAAAAAAACCAACCGACTTCCAAAAAAACACTAGAAAGTGAAAAATAACTTTAATTTCGGAAGTCGGTGTCTTTGGTTTTGAATTTTCGTTTTAAGCCACCGACTTCCGAAATTAAAATGATTTTTCACTTTCTAGTGTTTTTTTGGAAGTCGGTTGGTTTTTTTTGTAAAAAGTTTTTATTTTTCACTTTTTCGTTGTGGTACCTACCCCGTACTAGTTCGAATATCACGACCTGCTATGTAAATAACAGTGACAGGAAAATGTTAAAAGATCGTCCATATAGGCTAAGTGGGAAAAATACGTATTAATGAAGCTAACTCAAAAAGTACTCAAGCTAAGTTAATAAAATTTATATGGGACCACCTTGAGAGCATACCCTTTCAAACAAAAAAATAATTTTCAAAATCCGTCCACAATTGACGAAAATATCGAAGGACATACACAAAAAAAAAAAAAAAAAACATACATACGCTACGAACATATATAACCTCCTCCTTTTTGGAAGTCGGTTAAAAATGCAACGTTGCGTCGTCGTGTTTATGTGTTTGAGCCCTAACGGTCGTCAGAAGCCCGAAAGTCTGACAGCCAGTCTTACCAAAGGGTCGATCCCTCAGGTTAAGCTACCCTTGCCGGGGTTGTTCCGTGGATGGGTGACCATCTTTACATACCGAGACTCCTCCGTGCCTCGGAAAGCAGGTTATGCTGTTGGTCCCGGCTGTCATTCGTGGATCTTTGACAGTTGTTACGAGTCGTCAGAAGCCCAAAAGTCTGACAACCAGTCTTACCAAAGGGTATCGTATTACCCAGTTACTGGGTTGTGGAGGTCAGCTAGGCAGTTGCTTTATGTAAAATACTGGTATTCAGCTGTATCCGGTTAGACTGCAAGCCGACCCCAACATGATTGGGAAAAGGCTAGGCATAATGAGTGATGCAAAAAAGTCCTGACTGACTGACTGACTCATCAACGCCCAGCCCAAACCCTTGGACCTAGGAAGTCGAAATTTCGCACCCCCCATTCGCAAAAGCACGAATACTATAATGATTCAACATAAGCATGATAGGTAGTGATAGCAATTTTAATGATCGACATCAGAATACCCGCGAAATTTCGCAAATAACTTTTTTTTTTTCACCACGACGCGGAATCTCTTGGTATGTATCTCATCGGATGGTAAGTGATGATCAGGTGGAAGCGAGCTTCACCCGGAATCCTCGACCACAGAGGAACTGGCTATCTTATCTCTAACTGCCGAGACACAACAATGCTGTTAACATTGTTGTTATGGCGACAGACTTAGATAAGATGGTGGTAGCTAGCCAGGCGGACTTAGAACAAGCCCTACCACCAACCAAACCGAGCAGAACATTTTGCCCCCACTGGGAATTGAACCCGGGACCTCTGGGTCTGAGACAGGTGGTCTAACAACTAGACTACAGAGGCGGTTAAAATAACTTTTTTTTTCGTGGAGATTTTTAATTCATATTCTATAAGGGACCTCTTTAAATCAAAATCAAAAGTCATTTATTCAAACTAGGCTGAGAATCACTTTTCGAACGTCAAAATTACATAAGACAGTCCCCCAAAACGCCCACCCTTCACCTCCCAACCGCTTTTAGGTCATACGAATATCAAAAAATATTTGGCCTGGGTCTTAAGGGGCATTTATTCATTAGATACACATGCAATCATGAAAGTAGGTTAAATTACATAAAACTAGACAAAATAAGATGAATTTTAATTAAATAAAACAATGAATTAATGTGTGATGATGACGCATTTTACTGATTATGAAAAAATTACAACATAATGCATCTAGTAACGACCCAAAAATGTAATGCAACATTTCAAAATAGTATCACAGACATTCACCAATATACGTAGCCTTTTCCCAAGTATATTGGGGTCGACTCTACCTAGATGCAGCTACATTCCAGTATGTTACATGGAGCGACTGCCTATCTGACCTCCACAACCCAGTTACTGGGTAATACGATACCCCTTGGGTAAGTCTGATTTTCTCACTACTAAAGAGAGCCATGATCATGAAAAAAACATGAACGAAATCGCGCGATAATCCTAGCCAGTAATCTTTTAATGTATGTGTGTCAGTACAACGCATCAATCTCGGAAATTGCTTAACTGATATCAATATAATTTGTTTATTAATTTATTTTGTAATTTTACAAGTTTTTATTGTATTTGCAATGGTTTATTTATGGAAAATCACTGGTATATTATTGATCTATGACTTATAAATACATTTAGAATGCTAATGGTGTTTATGGGTTTTTACTGCATTATCTGTGGTCGTTAAGTCTAACAACGAGCGTATCGTGTTTCCCAGCAACTGCAATTGTAGGAGGTCAGATAGGCAGACGCTCCTTGTACAAGTTAAAATTAAACATTTAAATAACCCCCGACACAATTCCAGGTGATGCTGCAGTATCGGTATAAGGTTACTATGTTCTTCTAATATCATTGAACTAACAGAATACTAAATTTCGAATCGATCAGACCTGTGGAAGATGCGCAAATCCAATCATCAACTGGAAAAGAGCTGATAATCTTCAAACGGCTGAACCGATTTTCTTGAATTATAGCTAAGAACATTCTCAATCAAGACACCTTTCAAACAAAAAAATAATAATCAAAATCGGTTCAGCCGTTTGGGAGCTACGAGGGAACAGACAGATACACAGATACACACGTTAAACTTATAACACCCCGTTTTTCCGTCGGGGGTTAAAAATACTGGTGTTCAGCTGCATCCGGTTAGACTGGAAGTCGATCCTACCACATTTGGGTTTTACGTCGTTTGGTTCAATATTTCGCCACACAGTGGTTGCGACAGGTGAGCAACGAACCATGCCTTTCTTACCACTTCGTTATGTCATATATGGTCGGTTCGCCTTTCAAAAATGTAATGGAATTTGATGTTTTATTTAATTATTTTTTTCGTTTGTATATCAGCAGATCTATTCTGTAAAGATCTCGCCGTGAAAACTTAGATGAAGTGACCTGTCAATAGTGTCAATCCCTAGTATTAGGGCGGAATGACAGCTCACTTTAAGCTCACTTCACCTCAGTTTTCACGGTGAGATTTTTACAGAATCGAGCGGCTGGTATTGGCAAGAAATGATATGCCATCGGATGTCGCCGCGTTATTTTTGACGTAAAACGCGCGTGTGTCGCCGTTTTTTTAACCGATTTCCAAAAAAGGAGGTTATATGTTCGTAGAGTATGTATGTTTTTTTTTTTGTGTATGTCCGTCGATATTTTCGTCAATATTGTGGACGGATTTTGTAAATTCTTTTTTTGTTTGAAAGGGTATGATTTCGAGGTGGTCCCATATAAATTTTATTAACTTTACTTGTGTACTTTTTGAGTTAGCTTCATTAATACGTATGTTTCCCACTTAGCCTATATGGACGATGTTTTAACATATTCCTGTCACTGTTATTTACATAGCAGGTCGTGATATTCGAACTTGTAGGGGGTAGGTACCAAAACTAAAAAGTGAAAAAAATAAAATCGGCCGAGGTATCCATACCTATTTGATACATATATGGGCCCTGGTTTCGCACATATCAAAAATTGATATCCCGACAGTTAAGTATAGTCTGGACTGCCTTTTCCCAACTATGTCGGAGTGGGCTTTCAGTCTAACCGGATGCAGCTGAATACCAGTATTTTACATGGCCTATCTGACCTCCACAACTCAGTTTACTGGGTACGATACCCCTTGGTCAAAGATCCACGAATGACAGCCGGGACCAACGGCTTAACGTGCTTTTCGAGGCACGGAGGAGTCTTGATATTTAATGGATAATCGCCCATCCACGGACCAACCCCAGCAAGCGTAACTTAACCTTCGATCGTTAAATATTAGCATGATTAAAAAAAACACATTTAATGTGGATGCTCCACGGTAGCCCGCGACATTCAAATTTTCTTACATTTTTTGCAATTTGCAGGTCATTAAAATATGATTCGTGACCGTAACAAATAATGGCTTTACAGAATTATAATCATTAGAATCAGCAATGCAACTCCTTAAGTTAGAATAATCTTCAAATGTCATGATTTCGTGAAATAGTCATTCAATAGGATTATAAATGAACTTAGAGAGCGTATTGATGATTTTTATGACTATAATTCTTTAAATAAATATCAGATACGGCCGCGAATCATATTTAGACCCACATACAACCTGATACTGACCTGCAAATTGCAAAAAACGTAAGCAAATTTGGATTTGCATCCACCTTAACGTGGCGTTACATTCTACCAATAACGCCTGGCAACTCTCTTAAAACGACTCATTGACTTCAACACTTAGGGAAAAATGAAACTAGAAATGGTAGCCAAGTCGATGAAATCTAGGGTAAAATCTAGGTTAGTCTACCTAGCGAAAGTGTCATCATTTTATAAAGTGTTATACAACAACAGGTTTTCTTAGAACACGTTTCTTCAATGTGTTAGGACATCGAGTGTCGGTGCATAGTGACATTATATGGCCGATAATGTACATAGCAACATACATTTAAACTTTAATTCATAAAAATGTTTGCATAACTTATGCCACTAAAGATAAATTTTTATGTTTTTATGTTTATGTTAATTTCGGAAGTCGGCGTCTTTGGTTTTAAATTTTCGTTTTTTGCCACCGACTTCCGAAATTAAAGTTATTTTTCACTTTGTTGTGTATTTTTTTTGCAAAATATTTTTTTGTTAAGAGTCCACACTACCTCAGGTTTTTATCTCGCTCGCACCATACTATAATACTCGCGGTCTGAGTGCGAGCGCGCAGGATGCGGCTACAAAACGGCAATAGTTTAGGTAATTTCTTTTTAATTTCGAAAAAATAAAAACCTTAGTCGCTGCTTTACAGTTAGTTCAGTTAGTATGCAAAGTTTCATGATCTAATTTGAAGTATTTTTGGAATAGCAGCGGTTTATTGTTCTGTTTGGAGGTAACTTTGGATTTTTTTCTATAGAGAATTTTTTATGAAATCGTATTTTCAGCTAACTTTAACATAATATATCCTGTCGAATTCAAAATATAAGATTAAAAATAAGCCCTGGCAGATAAGAGATGACCCGTCTCAACTGACGGTTCCCGTTCACGAACATTACGCGTGGATCAGCATCATTCAGCTCCACCATCACCATTTTAGAGAAAACTGACCTGTCCAACACACGCGCCGCCATCAGCGAGACAAAATGCCAATGACGTGTGATAACACGTCGTGTTCGGTCATGCTGAGGATGCCTCATTGAGAGGTGAAACACGTGTCGATTTCTTACAGGATTTTGATGACTCTTTAGCAATAATTAAGCGGAATAGGTTACTAAATATATCTACGTCTATTGTATTTTATAATGGAGTAGCTTCCGCCCGCGGCTTCGCTCGCGTTGTATATCGACAAAAAAGTATGCTTTATCCTTCCCCAGGGTTCAAAGTAATCCCGTACCAAATTTCATCATAATCGGTTCTGCCGTTTTCACGTGATACGCGATCAAATAAACCGACATACAGACAAACAGACAAAAATTCTAAAAACTGTTGGTACGTGTTCTGTTATCGATTCTAAGTATCCCCAGCCAACTTTTTTTCGAATATCTTCCATGTACAGACTTTCGACCCTTTTCAGCTTTATAAGATTTCCGCCAAGTCACGCCTGAATCAATTAACTATCATCAGCAACACGTAGATACCGAAACCCATCACGTTTAACAAGTTTTGCTAGCTAATTTTATTTGACCCTGCATACCCACTTGGCAACCTGCATTAGGTAGCTATGACGCAAGATATACTTAGTGATAATTGCTTGTAACAACTGCATACAATAGCAGAACTAAAAAACACAAAACACGAAGTACTAGATACTATGGAATTAATAATTTGCACATGCACAGATCAATAATTATCATTGTGAGTTATAAATTTAGATTTGTTATAAATTTACCTTAATAAACGAATAATTTGCGAAGGTTAAGCTACGCTTGCCGCGCTCAGTTCGTGGATGGGTGACTATCCATTACGTATCGAGACCCTTCCGTGCCTCGGAAAGCCGTCGATCTTTGACAGTCATTACAGGTAGTCAGAATCCCAAAAGTCTGACAATTTTTTTTGCCAAGCAAATATCACGCTACCCAGTAACTGGGGTTGTGGAGGTCAGATATACGGTCATTCCATGTAAAATACTGTTATTCAATTGCATCCGGTTAGACCGGAAGCCGACCCCAACATAGTTGACGGCACGGTTGGCGCAGTGGTTAAGCGATTGACTGCTGCGCTGCGTGTTGCGGGTTCGATTCTCGCACGGAAATTGTTTTCTTTCACACAAAAAGCGCCTGTCAGGGTTCGAACCTACGACCTACAACTTGTAAGTCGCGGCCGTTGCCACTGAACCACCACTGCCGTCAGATTGTGTTCAATCAAGCTTAATTTTATTGGTTCTGCCAATAAAAAAATCTAAACGGACGCACAATTATTGACACAATCCGGAAAAGAACCAGTAACCCTGAGGAAACGAAGCTGTTTCAACTTTTTTTTTAATACTAATGCACACAAAAATACAACAAAAAAAAAAGTCTTCGGCCTTACCTCAGACCGGATATTTACTTGTACTCGGAAAACCATGTTTTAGGGTTCCGTACGCGAAGTTTGCCAAACAGAAACCTATTATCGCATCGGGTCGGAAAGGATACGAACGGATGCGGCGACAGCCGATCACGTCCGGCAGCATATCGACGCATACGATCGCCTCCGTACCGTCGCTTGCGAACGTATCCGTTTCTGCGCCTAGTCAAATAGATTCATTCCTACCGTGTTGCAGCCGAAAGGATCCGATCGCACGTTGCAGCAAACTGTCGGCTACGATCATCACGTGTCGCAGAAGACGCCCGCGGTCAAGCTGTTGTGCGCGGCTTGGTAATATAGACTTTAAATACTGTGTTCACGGTTTTATATCGTTTCAAGATTGTAAAATCCGTTCCGATCCGATGCGATGCGAGCCGTTTGGTGGAAAACATCCTTTAAGCCTCCGCTGACCGTCCGTTTGTCTGTTAGCGGGCTCTATCTCATGAACCGTAATAGAAACAGTTGAAATTTTCACAGATTTTGTATGTTTTTCGCTGCTATAACAACAAATAATTAAAGGAAAGACAAGAAACGTGTTTTTTTGGCGTTTTTTGCTCGATCTTAAAGCCTCGAGTAGAATGGCGCGACGCGATACAATTACTACGAAAACTTCACGGTAGAACAATTACCGTCTGCCCGAGACTTAATACGGTACGGAACCCTACATGTGCAAGTCTGACTCGCACTTGACCGGTTTTTTCGTTATCTTTTACCTTAAAAAGGTAAAACTTTTAACGACAATGGCTCTTTAAAAACAATTGTAAAAAGTTTTTAGATTTTTTTCCAAGAAAAGGATAATTTATTAACCTGTTGATTTTTGTATTTAAAATTATTTATCATCTCTAAATTCTAGCTAAACTTGCTCTCAAAACGTTGAAGGAAAACATCGTGAGGAAACCGGCATGTCCTAGAACCAAAAATTGGAAGACATGTGACATCTACCAACCCGCACTGGGCCCGCGTGGTGGATTACAGCCCAGTCCCTCTCACAGAGAGGAGGCCTGTATCTAATGGGAACATTATAGACTGATATATGTAATGTAACATGATCCAGTAATGATTCTACTGCCTTTTTTTTTTAATTCGGTTTGGTGCACGAAGCTCCAAGATCACAATGGCAAAACCTAAGGGGCGTCGCTCACACGAGCTGGAGTCGAGGCGGCGTCAAGGCGCGGGCGCACAAGCGGCGCGCCGTTTCTACGTTTACTTAGGAATAAATGGCAGTGCGCTCATATACTAGAGTCCCGGCACGGGCGGACGAGCATACAGTCCTACACAGAGACCACGCCTCCACCGTGCCGCAACCTCGCCTCGACTTACCAGTGAGCGACGCGCCTATGGGAGAGAGGAAAGGCAAATCTGCCATCAACGAAGTTGTAACTCGTGTTTACTTACATAAACGGCTTCATGGAGTGGGATTGAAGAAACGAGCTCCGCGAGCCAGCACAGAGGAACTGGCTATCTTACCACTAACTGCCGGAACACAATAATGCTGTTAACATTGTTGTTAATGCGACAGACTTAGATAAGATGGTGGTAGCTAGACAAGTGGACTTTGCACAAGCCCTAACACCAACAAACCGAGCAGTAAATTTTGCCCCACAGGTAATCGAACCCGGGAACTCTGGGTCAGAGACAGGTGGTCTAACCAGTAGACCACAGAGGGTTTTTATCTCGCTCGCACCACTCGCGGACTGAGTGCGAGCGAGACAGAGGCGGTTCCAAATCGGTAAAAGTTTAGGTAATTGCTTTTTACGGCGAAAATAATGCTAATTTAAAAAAAATAAAAACATAGTTGCTGCTTTATAGTTAGTTCAGTTAGTATGCAGTTTCATGATCTAATTTGAAGTATTTTTTTAATAGCAGCGGTTTATTGTTCCGTTCGGAGGTAACTTTGGTTTTTTTTTCTATCGAGAAAATGTTGTACATTAATCCTCAACTTTAACATATATTTATTTCAAAATTAATGCTGCAGTAGTTTCGATATAACGGCGGATCTTGCTAAGCAATTTGAGGTCTTATAGGCCCTTAATAGTACAATTTATTTATTTATGTACAGTCGCCAGCACATCAAGCTATTAAAATCTGTCAAATTTCTTTAGTAGATTTTAAACTTTATCGCTAAAGCTAAATTAGGTTCAAGTTTGATTGGGAAAGTTTGACAGTTTTGGGTAGCTTGATGGAGGACTTATAGCTAATAAAAACAGACAAAAAAGGGAAACCATAGTCACTAGAAAGCCAATTACAAATCCTCACGTATAGACTTATAATAATGATTTATGATGTGAGAACAAAAACAAAAACATTTCTTTAATTAAAGGTACCCCACTCTCTAAGAAAACTTCAGGGAAGAACAATTACCGGTGTCGCGCCGGTATGCACGAGCTTTAACGCGTTTCAGTTCAACAGTCGGCTTCGAACTCATGACTTTTAAACGCTTAAGTAATTACATAGTTAAGTAATAAAATAATTCATTCGTAGACTTAATCGTCTTTGTAGCTTTGGAACAGGATTTAGTTAATGATTGCACGTCTGGGTTACGTCTGGGTTTGAGGTATTTACCTATACCAGTGTGACTTCTTTATGTACAGTGGCCAGCACATCAAGCTACTAAAATCTGTCAAATTTCTTTAGTAGATTTTAAACTTTATCGCTAAAGCATTAGGTTCAAGTTTGATTGGGAAAGTTTGACAGTTTTGGGTAGCTTGATGTGCTGGCCACTGTACATAAACAACAACAAAAACAATAAACAATATTAACAAAAAAAACGGCCAAGTGCGTGTCGGACCACGCACAATGAAGGGTTCCGTAGCTGGGATTAATTTATCCCAAGAACAAACATTAATAACATTGTAGTTGAAAAACGGGTGGGATGGGAGAACATGTTTTTGCAACTGCAAATGTAAGTTGGTCGATAATTACTCGTTAACTTGTAGAGCCTACTTAGCTGTGACAGTTTTCCTTTAAATTTCGTTATATATACTACTGCTGTAAATTTTTCCACATATCCAGAACTTACCGTTTAGCTGCTGGGGGGGGAGGGGACACTTGACTCTAACAAAAATTTGCACTTTAAACCTTAATATTTCGCAAACGAATCCTTCAATCCAAAAATGGATTTTAAGAAACTCACAATATTTTTGAACGACCTTTCCAAAGATACCCCACGCCATGGGATAGACGAAAAAAAAAAAAGATATCCCCACTTTACGTGTAGGGGAGTTACCCTAACACAATTGTTTTTACATCATTTAATTTTACCACTTTGTCGGCGTAATTAATATATTATGTATATTATCTCAATCCAAATTACAGCTTTCTAGTACTAACAGTCTTTGAGCTAAGCCGGGGACAGACAGACTGACAGACGACATGGCGAAACTATAAGGGTTTCTTGTTGACTACGGAACCCTAAAAATTAGTTTATTCATTAGATCATAATTAAAATGATATTTAATGTTTTTCGTTAAAACTTATAAAAATACAGTATTTTAACTGTAAAATCACGCCTGGAAAATCACGTAAAACGGCGAAATCGGCAAAATTTCGTATACAGTAAAGAGAGACCTCTGGAACTGGACTAGTTACTCTGAAATCAACAACACGCAATGAGCACGCGTGGTGATTTGGTGATCAAAGCTCGTATCTTCTCTGAATTGCCCTGCAGTGAAACGCGGAGTTTCTTGCCCGTTCTTCTCTGGGAACCTACGACGCTTTGGAATGGGCCACTAGCTTCATCTTTCTGACTGACCGACCCCTTGACAATACAAAAGTGCCTGTTATTGGTTTATTTGAAATAAATGCTTTGAGTTTGAGTTTGAGCGTACCTGCAATTATTTATAGGTTATTAATGTTTCTTGCTTAATTTAAGAATAGTTGATTTATGACTAAAGAATACCATAAATTAAGTAATAATGCCTTGAACGGAGACGTTCAAACTAATATGTTTTGTAATGGTTTACTTAAAGAAACATGTCTATGAATATCTTTAAGTTGTGAAATAAATACGACTGTCGCGTTGGTCTAGTGGTAGCTAGCGCTACTGCTGATGAGGTCCTGGGTTTGATTCCCAAGTCAGGAATAGATATTACACAAAAAATATTGTAGCTAAATTGGAGTAACTATACAATAATTTAGAGGTGTGACGAACAGGGTGTAAAGTTCACTCATCCTCTATTGAAAAGGGAGGATCCTCCGACCAGACGGGTTTCGTGTCTGACGGGCAACTGCCCGACGATTGATGTCGGATAGTCTAATATTTATTGATCGCGCGGTAAACTCGAATTGCGCGATGCAGGACTTGTGTGACGTCAGGTCTTTGATGCGTAGTTCACATGTGGCAATGTAGATCACTCCACTTGGGTCGTTTTAAAGAGTGTATAATTTTAAAGCAAAATCGGACGTGCAATCGCCTTGAGGCAAGGTCGAACACTAAGATCGTTGAACTTCAAATAGCAATAATATTGCTATTCAAATAGCAATTTATTATATTATGTCGGATATACGTCAGTGATTTGACTAGGCGCCAGCGCCGCCTAGCGGCACTCGACAGAATCCCCAACATAACGCTGGACTAGGGATAAGCACTATTGGTCGGTGGCTGTCAAGCAGTGAACACGTTTAAAAACTGTCGCGGGTTCCCTATAGTTGTGTTGTGTGTGAATTGCTAGTGTGATTAATTTGATGTGAACTGCAAACGGTTTTTCTATTGCGTTACAACCAACCCATAGTACACCCACAGTAGTTAAAATATGGCTGACTAGCAGCACCCCGCGGTTTCACCCGCGTAAGTCTCGATCCCGTGAAAATATCGGGGAAAAAAGTATCCTATGTGTTAATCCAGGTTATAAACTATATGTGTCCCAAATTTCGTTCAAATCCGTTCAGTCGTTTTTGCGTGAAAGAGTAACAAACATCCATCCATCCATCCATCCATCCTCACAAACTTTCGCATTTATAATATTAGTAGGATAATAACTAGAGACACCTACCCTTCTCCGTCTAATATATTGCAGATCATCTGATGCAGATGATATAAAAAAAAGTGTTTTTTTTTAAATAAAAATATTTAAAAATATAATAGGATTGAAAATGAAATAAAGGAAAATTAAATTAAAAAATTCTGCAAGAACAGATTGGACGGTGACCCCCAAGCTAGGCATTTGGTGTATCTTGGGGGTTGGAAATACATTTTTTTTTTTTGTGGTACTTTGTCGTTTGCTAGCTGTGACGATATGGCTAATCATTAAATTTATGTTTTGTGTTGCGAAAGGATTTTACGTAGGTACTATTGTATCTCAATTTTTCTAACTGAACAGATAGCCGAGGAGTTTGTTGCGCCACTTCTTCTTCCCAGCTAAAGAACTAGGAAGTGGTGAAGGGTGGGTGTTTTGGGGGACTGTCTTATGTAATTTTGACGTTCGAAAAGTGCTGATTCTCGGCCTAGTTTGAATAAATGACTTTTGATTGATTTTGATTTGATTGACATAAACTACGCGCTTTCAAAAAAAAGCGAACTCTTCAGCTTTATTATATTAGTAAATAGATCAATTTAATACTCATAATATATATACTTAATATTATTACATAACTTTTTAAGCATAAAAAATAACACAATAGATAATAATTATTTTGTTTCTCTGGGATTCTCATAAACATTAATAATACGCTAGATGTCTAGACTATGATAATAATTAAAAAATTAACAAAAAATCAAAATATACCTGAGACAATTATGAAAAAAGATACCAAAATACCATTTGCTGTAATATACAATCGTGGAACGATAAGACTACACTATTATATATTAAGACTATTTTAATACAAAAGTCCCCTCGCCCGCCGCGTCTGTCTGTCTGAACGCGATAAACTCAAAAACTACGGAAGAGATTTTCTTAAGGTTCTCACCAATGGACGGAGTGATTCATTAGGAAGGTTTCAATGTATAATTCATTAAGGAGTTGTGTAAATTAGCTGAAATATGACTATGACTGTTGAAGATGTCGGAAAAAATCATGTCGACTGTAAAGCGCGCGTCGCCTCGTAAGATAAAAATGCTGTACGTTAAGAGAGAAGTCATAAAAAGAACATAATTATCTAATAATAAAATACTAGTTGCTGCCCGCGGCTTCGTCCGCGTGGACCCTAATTATTTTTCTAAAATAAAAGTAGCCTAAGTTACTCCTTCTAACATTAGCTATCTGCCAGTGAAAGTCCTGTCATAATCGGTCCAGCCATTTCGGAGATAAGAACAAGCAAATAGAGAGATAAACAAAATATAAATTGTTTTTTTATTATAAATACCGTATATACTTTCTTTATGCATTTAGTAAAAAGCTGTTATTTTGACATTACAAACAGACACTTCAATTTTGTTTATTTGTATACGTATTTTTACTATGTATATTTATAAAAGATGTATAGATCAATATTATTATCTAGTTTATAGACTTTTTTATTATTATAATTAATAATTAATAATAAATGTTAACTTCCTCTATCTTACTGGTTGTTGACCGATTAGTGTTTTTTATAACTTTATTATAATAATAATGAAATGTTGTTCATTGGCAAGCGCATAAAGCAAACAGGCGCGACACGACTGTAGTGGAAGAATTTCTCTCGAAATTGTTCTGCCTATGTCGCGTCGCATCGCGTCTGTTTGCGGGAGCCTTAATTTGAGAACTGCTGGATCGATTTAGCTATTTATTATTCATTTTTTTTTTGTAATAATCCGAATAAGGAAGTTACGGGAAAAAAAAGGAAAAGTTGCGAGAAAATTGCTGCATTTTCTATGGGAATTTTATATGAACTATTGAAATATCCAGAACACCTGGACCGATTTGGCTATTTATTATTTAAAAATGTTTCTAATAGTCCGAAGAAGGTAGTTATGGAAAAATAATAGAAAAGTTGCGAGAAAATCGCTGCATTTTCAATGGGTTTTTTTTTTAACTATTAAAATTTTGAGAACAGCTGGATCGACTTGGCATTTATTGTTTAAAAATGTTTGTAATAATCCGAATAAGGAAGTTACGGCAAAAATAATTGAAAAGTTGAGGAAACATCGGTGCTTCTGCTGAGCATGAGTTCATGGGTTCGATGTTGCAAAGTGGCAAAGTTTTATTGGGATTTTTCATCTGGAATTTCTTGGTTGCAGCAATAGGCTCGCCTACTATAAAATTTCTGATTATTTAGAAGACAAAAAAGCTTGGGAGTGAGCTGCTCGCTCTGCTAAAATTTGTGATAAAACCATAAAAACTTGCCACTTTAATAATTAATATGTAAAATCATGAAAAAATACCAGTTTTATATACACATTGACATTGTTGAATATTACAACAAAATCACATGCTTACTTTCTTAAGTATTAGATATATAATTTTTTAAATATTGTGAATGTGAGGACTATGTGGTCATTTTTTTTTTCACATTTAGTGTTAATGATGTTCTGGCGGTTTGAGCATTTATGCGGCCTACTCAAATATCCTTTCTTTGGTATTGTTCGTCGAGTCGCTGAGCTCCTTAAGTTCTGAGATGAGCTCCTCGATTACTGACAATTGCTTGCACTGACTGGACAGGTCCACTCAAATCTGTGTGGTTCTTTCCTCAAAAGACCATTTCAGACACTATCTACATGGTTCTGATATGGCCTGACCAAGATAATGCCTGGACTTTAAAAGAGACTGTGACCTCTGAGTTTGTTTTGGCCTTTCTTCTCAGAGTAGTCAGATAGGAAACGCCGACCTCATCTAGCTTAGCTCTAATATTTTTTTAACATGACGTGTACAAGTGATTCCGATAACCTATTTACAGAATAAACAATTTCATTTCATGGAACTTAAACATAACTGACGAAATGTGGATGTACTATAGGTACACCTCTGCCTAACCCTTCGGGGAATACAGGCGTGATGTTATGTTTCCTTGCTAATTGAGTGCTTTTTATTTAATTATTACTCGAACTATTTTGACGTCTGAAATACACCGTTGCAATGGTAATAATAAGCCGCCATTTTGAATCTGTGTACATTCGACGACAAATGAAAAACATAGTTGAATATGTTGAGTTTATTTTTTATTTTGGTTAGCGAGCGGATATTTTTAGTGTTCGGTACCCATAGGATGGGCTCCTGATATCAGCATCATCTGCCTAGCCTTTTCCCGACCCCTTATGACGCCTTTTTGTGGTCAGCTTCCAGTCTAACCCGATGCAGCTGGCCTCCAAAACTCGGTTCCTCGGGTTGTTCGACCCTTGATAGTAATAAAAAGACAAATAAAAAGTGCAGTTGAAAATAACACTTCTCAGACGAAGCTTAAATAGGACATAATTCTGATTAATATTATGTGCGTACCTATTTAATGTTATTTCCTATCTTGTTTATGTAAATTCTCCACTTTAAAGCAACAGGTGTTTTATTGCAGAATGCACAATTATTAACGTATTTATGTCGTTTATTAAGTCTTTATAAATATTAAATACATTTTTAAATATTTCCTAAAAACGTTTAAAAATATAAAAAAATACTGTTCCGCCGGTGTCGGGAGCAGGGTCCAAGTTACCGGTGGTTAGGATTGCAGAGACAGGAACCTCCTCACAATGCGAGCCGTATCGAGGAGAACTGCCTTCTGATCCAACCGCCTAACCAGAGCCTCGAAAGATGTTGGTCCAGGCTTTCGGCCATCAGGCGATTGGCTGTTACGACTATCGGCAAAATGATAGCTGAGCTCACATTCCACATGTCAACAACCTCGTGTGCTAAGTCTGTGCATAATTGCCGACGTCAACGCCGATATATATATACATAAGCTTAAAAATAATTATTAAAGGTATTTATTTGAACGTTTGAAAATGTTTTCCTTATTTTATCGAATAATTCTAAAATACACAATGACTTTTACTAGAGACTGTACTTACACACAGTGAAAAACTTTAAAGCGATTATAATGTCATTTGCGTCATCATAATTTCTACAGATTTAAATATAAGTTACACGTGTATATTATTTTCATGAAATAACCGTTATTTTTACCGGCTCGAAATATGAAGAAATATCTCATATCAAACAATCTGCCTAGACTTTTCCCAACTATGTTGGGGTCGGCTCCCAGTCTAACCGGATGCAGCTGAATACCAGTATTTTACATGGAGCGACTGCCTATCTGATCTCGACAACCCAGCAACTGGGTAATACGATACCCCTTGGTGAGACTTTCGGGCTTCTGACGACCCGTAACTACTGCCAAAGGTCCACGGATGACAACCGACACCGATTTACATACCGAGAAATCTCGGTACCTATGTAAAGATGGTCACCCATCCATGGAGCAACCCCGGCAAGAGTAGCTTAACCTGATGGATCGAGTCATGCGGCTGTGTGACTATACATTACGTTAAAAGCTTTAGTTCCCCGCTAATCATTCGTAGATCTTTGAGGAGGTCAGATAGGCGTCTCTCCATGTAAAATACTGGTATTCAGCTGCATCAGAGTTGACTGAGTTGAAAAGGCTAGGCAGATTAATTGCTTTGTTTTATTATAATTGACAGGTGAAGGTCGCAGGTCATAATCTTGTGTATGCAGTAGGTATATAATTATAATTTAATTATAATTATAAAAAAAATAAAAAACACGTGTACAATTTATAATTCTCGGCTACATGCTAAGTGCATAATTAAAAATAATTATCTTGGCTTTCAAATTAGTGACCTAGAGAGATTTACCATGCATCATAATTATTATTATGATTGTATCAACTTATATTTATATCGTAGATTGTTTGCCTAGGGAACAATCAACTATTTTAAAGGCGACAGTGTTGAATCCAGAGCGGAGCGAAGGATTCTAAAGTAGAATCCCGAGCGCAGCGAAAGATTCAAACTACGTCACTCGACTTTAAAATAGTGTTGCTCCCGAGCTGGACTCTCTACTTTTTATCACCCTCTGTGAGTAAATAAGTAAGTGCAACTTATAAATAAGAATAGTATTAATTTATTTACATTCATTAATAATAATTTATGTTTTTAAATGTTTTTTTTATAAAAATAAGTATTGAAAATGAAATAAAGATTTATAATAGTTTACTGAATATAGAATTTCGGGCTTCTGATGACCCGTAACGACTGTCACAGTTACACCAATTACAGCCGGGACCAACGGCTTAACGTGCTTTCCGAGGCACGGAGGAGTCTCAGTATGTAAAGATGGCCACCCATCCACAGACCAAGGTTTGACCCCTACGGCTGTTATTACTTAACTTCCTCCTTAAATATGTAATGATTGGAAAGATATAGAAATTAGGCATTAGAAAAGTCTATAAAAATGGATAGCCTATTACATTAAGTATACAGAATAGCCAACGGCTACGATGTTTTCTAATAATTTCTATTGTTAAAGAACTTTCTTTTACAATAATACTCGAGGCATTTCGCCAAAGCATTTCTTCGAAACTCGCACTGCCGTACTAACAGTCATCACAAAAATATACAGTCAATAAGTTAATTAATTAAACAAGTATACATTTGGTGCCGATTCTCTTGTACACTGAACTAAACTATCACTAAAATTCCTTACTTTTTGGCTATGAGAATTCATAAAGCTATTCTGCAAAAAAAAGAATTTTGACTCAACTAAAATCGAATGGCGGGGCAGCCTCGATGTGTTTTTTAAATGGAATTGTTCAATTTTTGTATGGAAATTATGAAAAAATATCACCTACATGTTGAGTTTTAAGGGTTAAAGGGACTTATTTTTGCCATTGGATACACCATTTTTGAGATATAAGCAAAAGAAAAGGAAAAAAAGATGCAACTGAAGTCGAGGTGTTGGTGTGAATTTTAGTTCATGACAACGAATTTTAGTCCACACCTTTTTAATCGCGACTAAAAATAGTCAGCTTTATCCACTCAAAGGCCAGGCAAGCAAAATTTTAGGTGAAGAACGTCCGACTTCCAAAAAAAACATGGGGTATAAAGTAAAAAATTAAATAATTTCGGAAACCGGTTCATTTGGATCTCTATTTTAGTTTTTTGCCGCCGACTTGCGAAATTATCATCCGGTTTGACTGGAAGCCAACCCCAACATAGTTGGGTAAAGGCTAGGCAGATTTACTGCTTTATTTCATTATAATTGACAGGTGAAGTCCCAGGTCATAATCCTGTATAGCAGTAGGTATACTATTATAATTTAATTATTAATTATAAAATAAAAAACACGTGCACAATTTATTATTCTCGGCTTCATTATTGAAGCAAACTCAAATAAATTGTGTGCAACAACTTAAAAAACGCAATGAATGTTGTTGAATTGTCAACCTCAAACTCAACTCAAAAATAAATGCTTAGAGTTTGAGTTTGAGTTTGACTCAAAGCATTTATTTCAAATAAACCAATTACAGGCACTTTTGAATTGTCAAGGGGTCGGTCAGTCAGAAAAATGAAGCTAGTTGCCCATTCCAAAGCGTAGTAGGTATCTATGGAGAAGAACGGGCAAGTAACAAATTGTGACTGATCCTGTGTTACGCAATTATCGTGCAGATTTATTCAAGACGTTTTTCCTTCACCGATATCAGTAATGTCCAAGATAAACTCAGAATATGAATTGAAACAGTCACGTTCGTAGATACTTGCTCAGATTTCAACCCACATTGCCTCGTACATCAGAGGCGAGTTAAATACTGGGCCATTAAGACATAAAAAAAACCCTTAAGGCGAATCCAACCACAATTTTACATGTTTGTCATAAACGATTATTAGAGATAAAGATACGTTTAAACGTCAAAAATGTATGGTGACATAAACTCTATCATTACTTAACTTTAAGCAACGTTTATGAATAAAGGGATTAATGACAAAAAAGAAACGAAAAGAAACTGACAACTTTTTATAGATTTATATTTAATAGACAAAAACTGTCAGACGTCAATTATATCTTTAGTATTACTAATATTATAAAGAGGTAAAATTTGTTTGGTAGGGGGTAAGCTCCGGAACCACCCGTCGGATTTCAAAGATTCTTTTTGCATTGGATAGCCCAATACTTGAGGAAGGTTATAGGCTATGTAACATCACGCTACGACCCTTAGGAGCCGAGCAAAAAGAAAAAGAAAAAAAAAAGTCAGCGAGAACGCTGTGCTAAAACGAAATAACAGGCCGGGCTGGCGATGGGATGCGACGAGGTGGGTCGGAAACCGAATTCTCACGCGAACGAAGTCGCGAGCAGAAGCTAGTATAAAATATATTATGTATTGTATGTATGTATTTGTATTCTATTCTATTCTAATATATTGGTTTGGGCTCTGGTTAAATCAGCCCCAACTAGAAAAGTGATATTTTGCATGTTACAAGAATGCCCGCAAGATCGCGTATATATCTGCGTAACTTTTTCATTCGTCTAGATTTTTTATTCATATTCTTTATAAATGGGACTTCTTTAGGTCATGAGCTATCCGAATATAAAAAAAATATTTGACCAAGGTCTTAGGGGGGAGGCGTGAATATTGATTCGCTCTAACAATGTAATATAGGACAGAATATTCGCCAAATTTCGCGTTTTATTATTTTTTATTCATTCTATGTATATGGCACTTCTTTAGGTCATGAGCTATCCGAATACCAAAAAATATTTGGCCTAGGTCTTAAGGGGGAGGCGTGAAAATTCATTCGCTATTACAATGTATAATTGAAGATAAATTAAATCGAAGTGTTGATGCAATTAAAAATGTCAAGTATATAAAAGATGAATTTCGCATAGCCAACAGAATTACAGAAAAATGCATTTTATCACGTTCGTCCATAATATGTCGTCTAATTCAGGTCATCACTGCATTATTTTAGTGGAATTAGCATGATTTTAAAATTGCGCATATTCATAACATAATATCATGCCTGTAATCGCCAAAGGAGTAAGCATAAGTGTAGGTTTTCGCAACTTATTTTATAAGTCATCATCATTTTACCTAGCCTTTTCCCAACCATTTTGGGGTCAAATTCCAGTCTAACCGGATGCAGCTGAATGCAGTTTTTTTTTTTAAATATTTTACTTTAATCAATCTGCCTAGCCTTTCCCAAACTATATTGGGTTCGCTTCCAGTCTAACGAATACCAGTATTTTACATGGAGCGACTGCCTATCTGACCTCCACAACCCGGTAACTGGGTAATACGACACCCCTTGGTAAGACTGGTTGTCAGACTTTCGGGCTTCTGACGACTCGTAACGACTGTCAAAGATCCACAAATGACAGCCGGGACCAACGGCTTAACGTGCTTTCCGAAGCACGGAGGAGTCTCGGTATGAAACAATGGTCACCCTTCCACGGGCCAACCCCGGCAAGCGTAGCTTAACCTGATGGATCGACCCGTGCGGCTGTTATACCTTAGCCACGAACTCCTTAAGTTTCCGTTTAAGTTATTTTATAAGTCCTAGGTACATTATTATGTAACTGCACCACCTAGATTTCGTTCGCGTGAATTTCATATTATCTCCTACAAATCCCATCACCCCTTCCGCCGCTATAAAAAGAAAACCTCCCACCAGCCGCCTGCCGGCTGTCGCTGAAAACTAGCGCTGGAGCTGTCTCGTATAGGGTCGCAGCATTATGCTGAACGATAGATTTTTTTTTGGATTTTGGAATTCTTTTTAAACAATAACTTATAATTAATAGTACATGTACATGTGTTGTGTGCCTTTTAGTCTGTGTCAAATAAATGTATTTCTCTCTTTCTTTCTTTTTCTTTTACATATTTTAAAAATAAACATTTTCTTATTCGAATAATCATTTTTCTTCTTCAATACAACGGAAAATGCATTTTCCATCCTTGATTATTCGAAAAAACATATTTTATTCCAAAAGCTCCACAGAGACGTGCGTACATTACAAGAAAATGAAAGTAAATCTCAAGTAAACGCATTATCGTTCATCTTACAAGATACTTTCGTGGCACACTGCCCCAATTCCCCCTCTTAAAAGTGAAAGCGAACATACCTGCAAATATAATAATATGACATAATAATGCATAACATATGCAAATGCGGTCTTAATAAACGGTTAATATTACTCCATTTATTATAATAATAGGTGGTGACCGAGTTTCGGAATTTTGGAATAATCAAAAAAACGAATAATCTTTTGGCGGAGTTCGAATAGGTACTTTATGCAGATATTTTTACAGTACCTAGATATAGTATAATATATTTTTTTGCTGTAATTATTTTTACGGTGTGAATTAAAATTTAAATTTAATAAATAATTCGAAAAAAAAATCCGTAGACTTACACATCTAAGAAAAAATTAAAATATTAACTAAAAACCTACCTCAAAGAAAAATCCCAGTTTAAAAAACAGGAGCTCCACAAAAAAATCCACAAAGACACTTCAAGAAAAAAAAAACACCACAAAAAAAACACAAATATTGTTAACAAAAAAAAATTTTTTTTTCACAGAAAACTATTACGAAACTGCACTAAGTCGTAAATATTTTTTTCTTATTTGTATATTTCCGCGGCGCGTGATATCTTTACGGGCGCGATCGCCCGACTGCGGTACGTTCACTTCAGAACGGTGAGCTGCAACGCTTCAAGCAATTTTTCTGTTTTAGAATCAACAGAGTATTAATTAGTTGTATGTGTCATCTTAATTGCATTTTTTTTGTTGTAAAATTGGTTTTGAGGTCTGTGGAAATTAGGGTTTCAGAGGACTGAGAGGCTTTGTTTAGCAGTACGTAGGCTGGGCGTGTATGACCAGATGTATAAACGTTAAGGAGAGTAGCTGGTGGCGTTCTGAAAGAAATAAACAAAAAGTATTTCTTATGACTCCTACAGGAACATCACAAACTAAACTAAGCACAGCGATACAAGTATAAACAAGTGCGAGTCGGACTCGCGCACCGAGGGTTCCGTACAAAACTTTAGGTACCTATATAAGTAAAAGTTCACCCATCACGACAATCGAGTCATAGTTATGGTATTTTTTTTTAAATATTTTTATTTTAATAATATGATGTAAGTAAAAATTTACGGTTTTCGCAATTTTTCCTTTATCTGTGCTTTATGACGTTGCTTCGTACCAAATTTCAAGATTCTGAGTTCACGGGAAGTACCCTGTAGGTTTTGATTCCCTTGCGAATTTCGAAAATTTGCGGAAATTTGCAGCATAAACGGCTGTATCTTTTGACAGTAGACTTGAGTATTTGATATAAATTTCAGCTTGATACCTCCACGCGTTCCTGAGAAAAAAGGGTCTTCACAGACGGACGGACAGACAACAAAGTGATCCTATAAGGGTTCCGTTCACAGAAGCTTCAGTACGAGGACAAATGCTGCGACATTTAAAATGACTGTCGCAGCGCTGGTATTCTGAAAGGGCCAGCTGTGATGTCACGAGCAGATACAGAAACACATAAATAATTATCAATAAAATAGATATAATTATGTAAAATGTTAACAACTCCAGCTTTTGGCTAAGTAAAAACATCCGCACGGGTCGATCCATCAGGTTAAGCTACCCTTGCCGGGGTTTTTCCGTGGATGGGTGACCATCTTTACATACCAAGACTCCTCCGTACCTCGGAAAGCACGTTAAGCCGTTGGTCCCGGCTGTCATTCTTGGATCTTTGACAGTTGTTAGGAGTCGTCAGAAGCCCCAAAGTCTGACAACCAGTTATCGTATTACCCAGTTACTGGGTTGTGGAGGTCAGATAGGCAGTCGCTCCATGTAAAATACTGGTATTCGTTAGACTGGAAGCGAACCCAACATAGTTTGGGAAAGGCTAGGCAGATTGATTGAAGTAAAATATTTAAAAAAAAAAACTGCGTGTCAGCACCTGACGTAACCGCATTAGGCTGCGCGCAATATAATCTGCGCGCGGCTGAAATCGAAACTAATCGTAAGCCGCCATCTTGTCGTTTACGTAAGGTCAAATTAACTAAATAATTATTTAATTAATTAATTTTAATATAAGATTAATAATTATAAGATTAAATTAGTTATTATAGATTTATTATTTTAATATTACAGTATTGAATTAAGCACGGTGCCACCAGTCGCGCGCAGATATCTTGCACGCACTCTACTTGTCTGTTTATTTTATTAACAATAGACTCAATATGTTGGTAACACTTAACAACTATATTTGTAAACTTAACCTACACACTTAACCTAACACTGCCCTATAATTATGAGAATCCCTGTTACAAGCTCAACACTGATGTGGAAAGCTTACAGCAGCGATTCACACATAAGCAGTATACTCGCGACACACTACAGGAAATCAAAATCAAAAGTCATTTATTCAAACTAGGCTGAAAATCAGCACTTTTCGAACGTCAAAATTACATAAGACAGTCCCCCAAATCGCCCACCCTTCACCACTTCCTAGTGGGAAGAAGAAGTGGCGCAACAAACTGTCCAGCATAATGTTGGGACTGGTATATGCCTTAAGTGGTTAGAGGCTTTAATTGATGTAGTAGAGTTAACTTATCGGAAAAACTTTAAAAAAGAAATGACTAACAGTTTTTTATTTCGTTGAAAAATGCAATTACAAAGTTTTATGCCTTCTAAATAATTTACGCTTTATTTTGTGAAGAAAAACATCGTGAGGAAACCGGCATGTCCTAGAAACAAAAATTTGAAGACATGTGACATCTACCAACCCGCACTGGGCCCGCGTGGTGGATGACGGCCCACTCCCTCTCACAGAGAGGAGGCCGCAGTCCCAGGCTGGGACAAAGGCCTTGTTGGGACAAAGGGATATGTTATTTTTTTTTATAAAAATTAGCCTATAATGTTCCCACTGCTGGGCTGGGAGTCCCAGCCCAGCAGTGGGAACATTATAGGCTAATTATGTATGCCCTCGTAGCTTAGTTGGGATATAAAAAACAATCACAAAGTAAATACCTATATCTATCTATATCTATACTTATAATAAATCTGTAGAAGTGAAAATTCTGTACATTGAAAATATCAAAAAAATAAATAGCAGGGGGTGTTACTAGACCGACACCGAACCCAAAAATTTGATTAAAAAAATTTTTGTCTGTCTGTCTGTCTGTCTGTCTGTCTGTTTGTTCAGGCATCACGCAAAAACTACCGGTTCGATTACGATGAAACTTGGTATAATTATTCTTTAATATCCTGGGCACCACACTGGGTACTTTTTATCCCGGAAAAGTATCCTATCCTACTATCTATATTTATACCTATTAATAAAAAGACAAGTCCTGACTGACTGACTCATCAACGCCCAGCCCAAACAATTGGACCTAGAAAGCTGAAATTTTGCACAGAGGTTCCCTTTATAATGTAGGCAAGGAATAAGGAAGCATTTTTTTAAATTCAACCCCTAATGCGGTCAAATAGGGGATGAAAGTTTGTATGAAAAATCTTATTCCTTGAGGTAATAAACATGAAACTCCGCACGAATAATTATCAAAATAAATGAAAAAGTTTGTAATTTGTTGTTTTTCTAAATTACCCCCTAAAGGGGGGTTGGGGGGTGTCAAAGTTTGTATGGAAGAATTTTAACGCGCTGTCCGATTAACTCGAAACTGAATATTTATACTTAAACCCAAATATTAAGAATAACGTGTATCAGGATTTTTCGAAATTCGACCCCTAAGGGGGTAAAATGAGGGATGAAAGTTTGTAGGAAAAATCTTATTCCTTGAGGTAATAAACATGAAACTTAGCACGAATAGTTATCTAAATAAATTATAAAGTTTGTAGTTTTAGTTTTTCTAAATTACCCCCTAAAGGGGGGTTGGGGGGTGTCAGTGTTTGTATGGAAGAATTTTAACGCGCTGTCCGATTAACTCGAAACTCAATATTTATACTTAAAACCCTTGGGGATGTATGGGGTAATTTCCGACACTCTCGCGGGCGAAGCCGCGGGCAGCAGCTAGTAGAGTAATAAAACGCTGCAGGATGTGACGGCCACGATGCGTTGAAGGAACTGTGGTCGGAGAAGACAAAGCACAAACAAAATGGAAAGCTATGGGAGACTGTTGCCCAGCACTGGGGCGATACAGGATGAGGATAAATAAAAAAAATTAAAACTCAAATAAAAAAATCTCTTTGCCGTGTTAAGTATAGACATACGACAATGTTATTTATTCAAATAATATTTACATAATATATACGCTAACACACTTAAAATAATAATAATAATATTACCGCCGCCACCGGTACCCAGCCCCATCGTGAGCGCTGTGTCGACACCGGCTGCGGTAGTTGCGTCGAGCTCGAGCGACGAGTATTTTTCCCCGCCGACGTCGCCAACACCTGTACGTCGGCAGGGGAGAGGCCGGCCACCGAAGAGCTTGGGACTTAGGGGCCAACCGGCCCCGAGCCGGGTCCCCGCTGCCGGTGGTTGTGTGCAGCGCATGAGATGGACTCAGTCTATGAACGAGAACGTCATGCGCGCATATTACGGGTCTACAGAGGGGGGAATTAATCTCACTGCGTACCGTGTTAGGATGCTGTCTCTATTTCAGGAACTAGAGCCAACCGTCAACGTATCGGCCCAACGACTGTCGGATCAAGTGCGTGTCATCCAACGCAACCATAGGTTGGACGATGCCGAGCTTGATAGGCTACGCTCAGAGGTACTGAGCAACCATATCATCCCCTCTCCAGCACAAACCGCAGAACTAGCGACACCTAGTAATGTAATCCCGCCGCGGTCCAATCGTGGTTTGGAACAGGAGGATGATAGGGTTGCTACAGTAAGTAGCCAGTGCAACGACCGATTGAGGAACGCACTGGAGGATGCGTTTCGCGAGTATAGGTACACGCCTACCGAACTTAGGCCTCGATTACCACGCTTACCTATGCACAAAAAGAATAGGGCGCTGGTGTGTGCCCTGGACTCGCAGCTTAAGAATTTCTTCGAGAGCAGCGAGGACCTCATTGATACACACTCGATCCTGTACTGCGCGGCTGTTGCGGCATGTCGTTTAGCTAACGTCAAGTTCCCAAACTGTGACGCAGCTACTCGACCAAAACCAGCCGTACCAGCCTGGCAGTGCAGGATCGAGCGACGTATCGATGGGGCCAGGGTGCTCATCGGCAAACTATACTGCTTCAGGGAGGGCAATACTCGACCACGAGTGATGCGCTTTGTGAGGCGGGCATTCTTGGGGACTGGAATCAGCCCTCAAGAATACATGTCCCGTGTCACAGAGCGCATCGACTTCCTGAAGCAAAAAGTTTGTGCATGGGCGAGCCGTATTCGGCGGTATAAGCGGCGGGTTGACCGATACACGCAGAATCGCATGTTCCAGAGCGATGAGAGGTGGGTATATAGAGCTTGGGAGCGACCTGAACAAAACGTGGCGGACGTATGCCGTCCGGATGATGCCGCCACGAGTGCATTCTGGCGTAGCATCTGGTCGGTGCCCGTCTGTCACGCTGAGGCTGGCTGGATGCATGGTGTCGAGCGAGTGTGTGAAGCTATTCCAGAAATGGAGGCTGTAATAATTACGCCATTAGACGTGGCCAGAGCGGTCCGCCCGTTACCGAACTGGAAATCACCGGGACCGGATGGACTACACAACTTCTGGCTGAAATGGCTAATTAGTTCACACACTCGCCTGGCATCTCAGTTCCAGTCATCCTTAGAGTCTGGGTCGCTACCACAGTTTTTAACAACAGGCGTTACCCACTTGCTCCATAAGTCAGGTAGTCCCGCGGAACCCAAGAATTATAGACCGATCACATGTTTGTCGACGGTCTATAAACTTCTTACATCCATCTTGAGAGCGAAAATCAACTCACACATTGACAGTCATTCAATAATGTCTGCCTCCCAAAATGGATGTAGGAACGGGTCCCGCGGCACTAAGGAGCTACTCCTCATCGACATGGCCATAAGCCAACAGGTTCGTCGATCCCGCAAGGATCTGTCGACATGCTGGATAGACTATAAGAAGGCCTACGACTCGGTGCCACATACATGGCTCATGAGGGTGCTGGAGTTGTATAAGATAGATGCAACTCTGCGCACCTTCCTGATGTCATGTATGGGGCAATGGAGGACGGTCCTTCGTTATCCCGGATGTCGACAGATCCAGGGGAATGATGAACCTGTATGGATTAAACGGGGAATATTCCAGGGCGACAGTTTGAGTCCACTTTGGTTCTGCTTAGCCCTGAATCCTCTAAGCACACTGCTGGAGGAATCAGGTCTGGGCTATCGGTTGAGGAGAGGAGGTCAGGTCATATCTCACCTCCTCTACATGGATGACTTGAAACTCTTTGCCCATAACAAATTGCGACTGATGGAGCTACTGAAGGTAACTGAAACATTCAGTAGTGCCATCAGGATGGAATTTGGTGTGGACAAATGTGCAGTCATGCATGTAAAGCGAGGGGAGATTATGGAATCCGAGGGTACTCAACTCTCGGACTCCATACACCTCCGATCCCTCTCCTCAACCGAAAGCTATAAGTATTTGGGTATGTCGGAAGCGTTAGGCATCAACGTTGCTGACATGAAACAAGCGCTGAAGGAGCGCTTCTTTGGTCGCCTGAAGAAGGTATTAATTAGTCTTCTTTCGGGCGGAAACAAGGTGCGCGCCTTCAACGGTTGGGTCATGCCGGTTTTGATGTACTCTTTCGGCATACTCAAATGGACTCAGACTGAACTCGACGCCCTGGACAGGCGGGTCCGTACACTACTGACCGCAAACCGGATGCATCACCCACGTTCATCGGTGATGAGACTGTACATCCCGCGGAAGTGCGGAGGTCGGGGCTTTTTAAATGCAAAGACCCTCCACAACCGCGAGGTGTGCAGCCTCAGGGAATATTTTTTAAAAACCGAAGAGGGTATGCACCGTGATGTAGTCGCAGTGGACAAGGGGCTCACTCCGCTCTCCATGGCTAAAGAGAACTGGCGCAAACCTGTGGTACTCACCACAGATGACCGCAAGGAGGTATGGCAAAGCAAGGAGCTCCACGGGCGCTTCTATCGGGTTCTTCACGAGCCCGGTGTAGATTTCTTAGCGTCCGTATCCTGGCTACGTTTCGGTGACCTTTTCGGAGAAACTGAAGGTTTCGTCTGTGCAATTATGGACGAAGTTATCCTAACGAATAACTACCGGAGACATATTATGAAGGATGGGACGGTTGACGTGTGTCGGGCATGCCACCGTCCGGGTGAATCCATCAGACATATTATCTCTGGTTGTTCGCGTCTGGCTAACGGCGAGTACTTGCACAGACATAACCAAGTGGCCAGGATTATTCACCAGCAACTTGCTTTGAAATATAAACTTGCGGACTCTGAGGTACCGTACTACAAGTATGCCCGACCCAGTTCTCGAAAATGACCATGTTACGTTGTACTGGGATCGGTCTATCATCACTGACAGGACTATTGTAGCCAATAAGCCTGATATAGTGGTGATAGATCGATTAGCGCGCCGCGCAATGATAGTCGATGTTACCATTCCACATGACGAGAACCTCGTGAAAGCTGAGAAAGAGAAACAAATTAAGTATCTAGATTTAGCACACGAGGTTGTTGACATGTGGAATGTGAGCTCGGCTATCATTGTGCCGATTGTCGTAACGGCCAATGGCCTGATGGCCGAAAGCCTCGACCAACATCTTTTGAGGCTCTCGTTAGGCGGTTGGATCAAGGGCCTGATTCAGAAGGCAGTTCTCCTCGATACGGCTCGCATTGTGAGGAGGTTCCTGTCTCTGCAGCCCTAACCACCGGTAGCTTGGACCCTGCTCCCGACACCGGCGGAACACTATTTTTTATATTTTTAAATGTTTTTTTTTTATATAACCTTTAAGAAATATTTAAAAATGTATAAAATAAGTATACAAAATAAATAAACGAAATAATATTATTAATTATTTGTACATGTAGGTATCATAGAGCTTCAAAGAATTCGTCCACATCGCTGTCAACAGGAAAGTTGCCCAGAATGCTGGCAGCATTGCCACATTTAATTCATTTTATTAATACTTCAAGCTCACAAACGTAGAGGCGGATTTATTGCCAAGGCATAAAAAAAACTCCTTTTCCTGTAAAAAATCTAGACAAGACATTAGATGTTTTTCTAACACATTAGAAAAACATTGTCACCGCGATTTATTCTCATTTATCTCCATGAGAATCCGACATCAAAGATGATTAAAATCTTCATATTTTTAATATTTCCAAAGCAATTGGGAATGTCCGACATATCTACCAATGATTAAAATCTTCATAATGTCACAAAGCAATTATTTGTGTAGTTTCTACAGTTCGATTCAAACTTAATGGCGGCTCGGAACATGAGGCGAGTCGCTGCGCAGTAACAATTTCATGTGTCAGCGGGGGTGAGGGGTGCGGTACTGCGCAGCGAGTAGCTAACTTCCGAGCCGCGATTAAGTTTGAATCGAACTGTACTAGGCGTGACGTCGATTTCTATAGAAGCTTTTAAGAAACGAAAACCAGCTGAAATAAAGTACCTACCTTTCACAGCATAAAATACAGGCGTTACTGTGACGCGGAAGGGTTAGGCAGAGATATACTTATAATAATTAGTAAAAATTTAAATATTTCTCATAGTGCTAGTTACAAAAAAAATATATCCAGATTTTTAATTTGTCTGTGATGACAGACAAATAAAAAATCCGGAGTCAAGCGTAATCTATTCGATCTATCACTCACTTGTGACTCCGGATTTTTAATTTGTCGTTTTTCCTGCGACCCCGCCGTTTTTTTATTTTTTATTGTTTCCATTTCTGTTCCCACGAGTTTAAACTTTTTCTTGTCCCAAACATAGTGGACCGCAATAGTGAATAATTTAGCTCCCCATCAGTCAAGCTATCAACCTCCCTCGCGGTGCGACGCCGCTTGGAGGTTTGGGGTTATTTTTTATAGAGGTTTTCCTAAATTAAGCCAAGACCCACAACCCCCGTCAACTGCCAGAGACATGACCTTGACAATCTTCGGGGCTACGAGACCAACGGTGGCAGGAGGAGAGAACTTCCTCCTACCTGCCCGCTCCCACTCAAACGCTACTCAACGCGTGCTCCCTAAAGTACACGTTAGAGTGTTTTAGTTCCTGGGTAACTCGATTCCAGTTGCAGTAGCAGTGGCAGTAAGCTGCATGATGGTTGGTAGAGCAGACGAGTCCTAGAGTGAAGACCGGGTATCAGCAAGCGTAGTGTGGGACGCCCCCCAGCTAGATGGCTGGACGGCCTTAAAAAGGTCGCTGGACAGACAGATGCGGAAGGAGGAGAACAGGGTGTTGTGGCGCAGCCTGGGGGAGCCCTATGTCCAGCAGTGGGCTGCAATAGGCTGAGTTGATTCATTGACGAGCAAGAAACATTTGTGATAAATCTTATATGAAAAACCTACCACAACAAGTTTTATAGAGGTGCTATCGTAACGATAAATAATAATTGCACCTTCAAGGAAATGACTTCGTAATGATATATTTTTCAATCATCGCGTAGGGTTCCGTATCCAAAAGGGTGACAATGGGACCCTATTACTAAGTCTCCACGGTCGGTCCGTTCAAAATCAAAATCAAAATATTTTATTTCTCATAAACCTACATGGGCACTTATGAAACGTCAGAATCTAGGTGCACGGTTCCAATTGGTCGTTTCCTATGGAGAAGAGCCGGAAAGAAACTCCACGGTTACTCTTTTAAAAGAGAGAAAGAGTATGCATAGATGGTTTGGTCATGTTGAGAGGATGAATGAAAGGCCACTAACAAAATGTATTTACAAGGCAGATGCGAGTGGAAACGCCGGCAGGGGACGCCCTAGGAGGACATATAATTATAATGACCTTATTGTGATGTTTTTCAGAAAGGTCAAGTGCGTAGTACGCGCAACCGGCGTGCGTGTATGATCAGATGTATGAACGTTAACGAGGCAAAAGGAGTTTGTAAGGATCTTAGCAGGTGGCGTTCTGTAGTTTCTGCCTACCCACATGGGAAGAAGGCGTGAGTTTATGTGTGTGTACAAACAAGAAACGTGTTTTTTTAATACATTTATAATTTATTTTTAAGTCCGACGGAAAAAGAGGGGTGTTATAAGTTTAACGTGTGTATCTGTGTATCTGTCTGTTCCCTCGTAGCTCCCAAACGGCTGAACCGATTTTGATTATTATTTTTTTGTTTGAAAGGTGTCTTGATCGAGAGTGTTCTTAGCTACAATTCAAGAAAGTCGGTTCAGCCGTTTGAAGATTATCAGCTCTTTTCTAGTTGATGATTGGATGTGCTCATCTTCCACAGGTCTGATCGATTCGAAATTTAGTATTCTGTTAGTTCAATGATATTAGAAGAACATAGTAACCTTGAACCGATACTGCAGCATCACCTGGAATTGTGGTGGTGGTTGTTGGTGTTTGTTTTTCTTTTTTTGAGGTCTTTGTTTGTGTCGGGGGTACTAACATTTTTAATTTTAACTTGTTTTATTACATTTAGTTTTATTTATTGTACGGCGGTACGGA
Organism: Eupsilia transversa; assembly: GCA_914767815.1. Taxonomy (NCBI): domain Eukaryota; kingdom Metazoa; phylum Arthropoda; class Insecta; order Lepidoptera; family Noctuidae; genus Eupsilia; species Eupsilia transversa. The sequence goes on from OU611900.1 coordinate 6,896,331, forward strand.
ACCCTTCGTGTGCTCCGTCTCGCACTTGTCCGGTTCTTTAATCATCGCGTGTCTAAGCCAAGATGATTGTAAATCGTTACCTTTGTACCTACTTATATTGATTAATTAGGTTTCACAACGGATGTACCAAGCTGCTAAGCGTTGATGAATGACCTTAGGCCTTATATTATAGAAGAATAGAAATAGAAAATAGTTTATTGTCCAGGTAATACAGTAAGCAGGCTTACAGGTTAACACCAAGTTGAGACGGCATGACTATCTTAAAATATTACCTATAGCTAGGTTACAATAGTTATTTGTTATGCAAGGCTGCAAAGTTGTTTTTTGGCGCGAGTACTTGTATTTAAACCTGAGCAAGCGAAGGATTCAAATATAGAATCCTGAGCGTTGCGAAGGTTTCAAAGGTACGAGACGCAGAATAAATTTGCTGCCGAGCGAAACACACAACTTTTCACCTCACTTCAGCGAGGAAACTGCTTGGTGAAGAAAAACAGCTTCATGCAGTCGTCTTACTGGCCAGTGCGATTATTCTAAAAATGAGGTTGACGCATTGACATGAAATAAGTATTTATGCATTTTCAGTGGACCCGGCGGTATAGAAAATTATTGAATAGAAAGGTTCGAATTTTAAAAACTCTTTCCACGCTAGCGGGTAAAATGCACTTTTGCACACAGATTTCGAATGACAAACAGAATCTTTCCGAGCTTTATAGTAATGTAACGTAGGTAGGTATAATAATTTTGTTTTCTCAAGCTTAGAAATTCGAGCATTGTATGTTAGTCGTTGATGAATAGCAGGTTGTAATAAAGTAACAACATGCAAATAGGTTTTTTTAGTCATTCGATAAAAAGCTAGGATGTTTTTATCATCATGTTGTAGTTCAACAAAATTGCAGTTTCTTTGGTCGGACACGCATTTGGCCGGTTTTTAATTAACATTGAAAATATTGAATACATTGAGTAGTAGAGGCTTATATTTGACACTAAATTCATTGAAATATGCCATCAAAACATTTTCAGGGAATGATTGAGTATTTCTTCGAGTTATCCATGATATAAAATTATTGTAAATCATTAAATAAAGACCTCACCCGATTTTGGCGGTCCATTTTCTGCAATTTGCGTAGATTGCATATACAGGGTGGAATTTTTTAATGCCACCTGGAGGGAAAGTAGGCTCTTAATACTGCAGATAGAAAGTTTTACTCAAAGGAAACATTCCTTTATTTTTGAATAGAAAGCAAACTGCATTCAAAGATTTTCGAAAATTCTCTTCTCCCACACCCGGGAATCGAACCGGCTAAAATCTGAAAAAATTATACCCTGTACTTTTATGTTAGTGTTAGTGTTAGTCCACGTGTACGAAGGTCATTTAAACACTGTCAAGTACATTGAAATACTGGATCTCTTAAGAAACGAGTTAAATGGTTTCCCCGAGGAAGAGCGAAGCGAAAAAAAAAAAAAAACTACAGCAAAAATGGTGCTCCAGCACATAACAGCAGAATCACTACTGCCTACATTAATAACCATTTTAATACCTGGATTGGTACAAACAGCACAATCAGATGGCCTGCGAGATCGCCAGATCTCACCCCATTAGATTTTTTTTGTGGGGATATGTAAAAAATCAAATTTACATGAAATCTTATGCGAATGACAACGAGTTGAGAGTTGAAGTTCAGAATACGATTTATAATATTCACCACAACACTTTATTAAAGGTTACTAGAAATGAATTCGTTAAAAGAATAAATTTGTGTATCCAAGAGAATGGAGCCCATTTCGAGCAACTAATTAGTTAGTTTACCATTTTTTGTAAATAATTAAATTAATTTAAGATTTCCTGGTTTTCCTTTCATTTAATTTATCATGTTTGTTAGAGAGATTTCATCCTTATAATTATTGACCCTAACGATCGAGGCAATAAAAGTACAGGGTATAATTTTTTCAGATTTTAGCCGGTTCGATTCCCGGGTGTGGGAGAAGAGAATTTTCGAAAATCTTTGAATGTAGTTTGCTTTCTATTCAAAAATAAAGGAATGTTTCCTTTGAGTAAAACTTTCTATCTGCAGTATTAAGAGTACTTTCCCTCCAGGTGGCATTACAAAATTCCACCCTGTATAGGTACTAATTTCAGATTCCTCGCTTAAACTCATAATTATTTTGTTTATAATAGCATTCGGTTGGCTATAACCTTAGTTTTTTTTTTCTTCCGACCGCAAAGGTTAATGTTCTATGAACAAAACAAATGAACTTTTTAGTTCAGACATAACATCATGCCTCTAATCACCAAATGGATGGGCAGAGGAGTTTAAAAACACATAAAGTGGATACATTTCGCCCGTTAATTACATAAGTCCCTTAAGTAAACCCCCTTAAGTAATAAAACTTAAACCGAACATTTAAAAAAAACCGGCCAAGTGCGTGTCGGACCACGCACAATGAAGGGTTCCGTAGCTGGGATGAACTTATCCCAAGAACAAAATGTATGGTAGAACATGTTTTTGCAAGTTGGTCGATAATTACTCGTTAAGTAGTAGAGCCTACTTAGCTGTGATAGTTTTCCTTTTAATTTCGTTATATATACTACTGCTGTGAATTTTTCCACATATCCAGAACTTACCGTTTAGCTGGCAGGGGGGGGGACATTTGACTCTAACAAAAATTAGCACTTTAAAGCTTAATATTTCGCAAACGGATCTTTCAATCCAAAAACAGTTTTAACAAACTCACAATATTTTTGACCTAAGATACCCCACACCATGGGATAGACGAAAAAAATAAAAATATCCCCACTTTACGTGTAGGGGAGGTACCCTAAAAAAAAAATATTTTTCATGATTTTATTTTACCACTTTGTCGGCGTCATAAATATGTATAGGTACTCATGTCTCATTACAGCTTTCTAGTACCTACTAACAGTCTCTGCGCTAAGCCGGGGACAGACGGACATGGCGAAACTATAAGGGTTCCTTGTTTACTACGGAACCCTAAAAATCCCCGACATTTCGTATTAGGTATGTAACATACTACAGCATCCATACCTCCCTGTATTCAGCACCCTACTCTATCATACCAAATCTGACTCATTCATTCATTCACGTTAAACATTCATAGACTATTTTACCAAAAACGGTAAGAAGTACTACAGCGTATAATTCCCAAAATTTCATCTATACTTATAATAAATCTGTAGAAGTGAAAATTCTGTACATTGAAAATATCAAAACAATAAATGGCAGGGGGTGTTACTAGACCGACACCGAACCCAAAAATTTGATTAATTTGTTTTTTGTCTGTCTGTCTGTCTGTTTGTTCAGGCATCACGCAAAAACTACCGGTTCGATTACGATGAAACTTGGTATAATTATTCTTTAATATCCTGGGCACCACACTGGGTACTTTTTATCCCGGAAAAGTATCCTATCCTACGGTTGGGGGGTGTCAAAGTTTGTATGGAAGAATTTTAACGCGCTGTCCGATTAACTCGAAACTCAATATCTATACTTAAATCCAAAAATTAAGAATAACGTGTATCAGGATTTTTCGAAATTCAACCCCTAAGGGGGTAAAATAAGGGATGAAAGTTTGTATGAAAATCTTATTCCTTGAGGTAATAAACATGAAACTTCGCACGAATAGTTATATAAATAAATTACAAAGTTTGTAGTTTTTTGTTTTTCTGGTTGGGGGTGTCAGTGTTTGTATGGAAGAATTTTAACGCGCTGTCCGATTAACTCGAAACTCAATATTTATACTTAAAACCCATGGGGATGTATGGGGTAATTTCCGACACTCACGCGGGCGAAGCCGCGGGCAGCAGCTAGTATCAATTAAACGAGTAAAATTTGCTTAGCAATTTCCTACTCCATCATTTCTAATTCTATTCTATCATTTCTAATTTAGATCCTGTTCACGATCTATCTATACCTAGCCTCAGACCATTCCAATGAGCCCACACACGATACCAGTGCTGTAAAGTTAGTGAGGGAGTAGTAATTCCAGGTGATGCTGCAGTATCAGTTCAAGGTTACTATGTTCTTCTAATATCATTGAAGTAACAGAATACTACATTTCGAATCGATCAGACATGTGGAAGATGCACACAGTATCCAATTATCCACTAGAAAAGAGCTGATAATCTTCAAACGGCTGAACTGATTTTCTTGAATTGTAGCTAAGAACACTCTCGATCAAGACACCTTTCAAACAAAAAAAATATAATGAATCGGTTCCGCCGTTTGGGAGCTACGAGGGAACAGACAGATACACGTTAAACTTATAACACCCCTCTGTTTCCGGCGGGGGTTAAAATAGGTCGGCGTTTCCTATTTGAATTTCGGAGATTTATAAAATGCAGTTAACTGGTTCGCGAATTATGAACTTGTAAAAGTCTTTTTTATTTTAATTCGTCGTGATTTAAAAAAATATAATGTGGCGGCATCTATTGGCAGCATCCCAAACTATTTTCAGTCATTGACACCTCTAACATTGAATAAAAGTGAATACTGACCACGATAAAAGTTCAGCAACTGGCCACTAGATGACAATATTTCCAATGTAGTTTATTTTCGAAGTTTCAAATAATAAAATTAATAGGTTATTTTCAAATGAATTTTGATAGTTCTGTGTATCTGAATAGACATTTTCAAATAATGTAGTTGCGCAAAAAGGTTACAAAACTACTAACAAACTATTATTACTTATTTTAATGAATGAACGCCTTCGTTAGGGTATTATAGGTACCTACTGGCACATCACTGATACACTGATGAAATCTGTAGAGATTATTCCTGAGTTCCTGACCAACGGTTAATTATTAACAGAATAATTATTATTTAAATCTTCCAGAATTCCCTTTGTACGAGCGTGAAGTTATGTTATGTCCCCCTAGCGGGAGAAATTGGCAGTAAGGCAATATCTGTTACTTGTCAATAGATGTCACTGAAAACAAATGACGTATACATAAAATATGTTCGGATATGTTTTATTGTAAATCTTGTTGATCATTTTAATCAACAGTAATAAAAATCTATTAGAAATATTATTACAATTTAACTATTATTCGTAAATACTGAGATCAGATAACGCGTAATTTATTATTTGTAACAAGTTTCTGAAGGAGTACGGAAGTAGGTGTAAATATCCGACCGATTCAAGAATCTCAGCTGCTCGTTATCTTGAACTAAAAATTATCTCCCAATTCGGGGAGATTTTTATCGTCATCACAGGACGGAATGCATAGCGCGCATTGTATTTTTTAATTTTAAGTTATAAATATTGCGCATTTAATAAATATTGCGCATTTATGTAATTTGGCTTAAATAGTTTATTTTATTTTATTTAAGTATCTTTATTAAAATTCTTTTTTGTGAATAGGAAAACGCTGTAGGCCTTGTAGATTCATAAATGTTTCGATTTGTCGGAAATTTCTTATTTTATTAACTACCTGGTACTTATTCATAGACCTGCACTGTCCTCCTATACCTCCTATTATACACAGTAATTTGAACTAGTTTTAGAAGAGTGACCTTGGATCTTCTTGCCGGCTCTTCTCCATAGGAATCGACCAATAAAATTGGAACCGTGCACCTAGCTCCTGTCGTTTCATAAGTGCTGTGTATTTATGTGAAATATTTTGAATTTGAAAGTAACCCATAGAATTTCTACATAATAACTGACTCATTGTTCAGATTACATTAGAGATAAAGATAAGATGAGTAATAATGATTAGGTAATTTAGTATCATTATCGTTTTTCTAAAAATATATACTCCTACAGCTGCAATGGAGAAACATTGTCAATCACTGCCCGCATAGACATGTAAATCATTACATATAAATTTTGATTGAGATGAGTCTTTGTTGTAGTCTCAACTGCCTTTGTCACAGTTTCATTCACGAGAAGACCGTCTGTTTTATATAAACAAGGAAAACTATTTATACCTAAACTTCCGCCATCTCAATCAGAATAGGTATTCAATTAATTAATGACTTCATTTCGTCTCATTACAATTATTATTACTACAGTGTGTGTTTCTACGTATGTAATATAATGTAAAGCCACTGTTAGTCATTATATTGAATCAGTCGTGTAAATTTAATATGGACAGCTGTTGTTAAGGAAAAACAGGATACTAAATGCACAATACTGACGCTTTGTGTAGATTAGGTTAACAGTGAAAGAGTGGAAATTGTAACATTAAAATAAATTGAAAGTGACTGAATTGCCGAAAAAATATGTTATGAAGTGCATTGAAAATAATTAAATAATTTTTTTTTATAAATCAGTGTAGTGGAAAAATATTATCACTTTCTCCGATGATAATAAATCGGGGTAGATTTTTCTTACATATGGCAATACCAAATGTGCCATGCCGTGGCCTCGCTCGTCGTCGTACGTACGAACAACTGTTTATATAAACTTTCTGTCAAGTGCATTGTGTTTCAAAATAGTTAGCACCGAGTAAAATAACAATTGACGTTCCACTTTCGCAATTAAAACTACTGTGTCGTGCAACTTCCTACTACAACAAGCATTTTTTAGATAACGCAGTTTATAATCAGTCCGTTATTACAGCTGCCAGTGCTTTGAACCGTGTTTTGAAGAAAAAAAAACAAGCAGGCTGTTTCGTGTTTATTGTTATAAAATTCCACAATGGGTGCATTAAAAGTGTTTTAGTGGTAGTGTTTAGCACATAGGCTAATAAAAATCGTTGTGAGTAAATAATTAGTGGCAATAAACATGTACTATGCATCGAAATGATATCAGCAAAGAACAGGGTGCAAGAAATAAAGAGTAAATTCGAGAACTTGAACAGTGAAAACGTCCCGAAGCGTGTTGAAAACCAGTTGTGTAGACAAAAGAATGTTTTTGCTACAAATTATGGGAAGGAAAACAGCGAAAATATCGATTACGAACTATCATTTAAACAGGATAATATCGGGAATGAATCAGAGGCCAGTGACGAATGGACGCCTAAACCGAACTCCAGTTATTTATACAGTAAAAGCGAAGTGAAACGTAGTGTGAGCGACACGAAGAATTCTCTGTCGCGACAGAGCAGTGATCCAGGCAAGAAATTGCACAGGAGTCATGCATTTCGTTGTGACAAGAGTCAAAAGATTGTGAACAGCCCCAAACGTCACGGTAGTTGCAACGGTAGATCTGAAACCAGTGATTTTTCATTCAAAATGGAGAGAAAACTTAGCAAGGACAGACTAAAAAGGCTTGGAAACTTTTTAGAAGAACAGATGAAAAAAGAAAATTTTGTTCCACAAACAGAATACACTGAGATTGTTGGACAAGTGAGTGAACTTGAAAGTCAATTTGATTCTATACCAGATTCTGAGGTTCCTCAGCACATCCTAGACCAGTATGCAACCATTGTCAAACCGAAACGAAAAGAAAATGAGAAACAGGAAGCCATGACAGACAGCGGTGTTAGTTCTGAGACTGAAAACGTAGAAGAGGATAAGAATGGCAGGATTAAACGTCTCATGTCTCAGTTTGAGAAGTCTCCGGAAAAAACTCATCTAACAAATCTTCAGGCTATGGATGAATTCTGCGATTCCAGTGAAACTATACGTCTAGAACGTAAGAACCCTCATTTAAAACTAACAGACACACTGAAAAAGGCTTTAAAGCAACCCCTACCCGCTGGTCCACCGCCGGCAAAACCTCCACGAATCTTCAAAGTCCCAACTATCCCAGAAAACCCAGAACAACAAAAGAAGGAGGCAAAAAGAATGCTTGAGAAGTTAGAAAAAGTACTTCAAAAGCGTGAAGGGACTACAGAAACACCAAAAAAGCCAAAAGAAATACACTACTTATGTACTGAGATACTGGATATCACCAACCGTACGTTACTACCTAACCAAAGCCCTGATACTATGTCCCGCTGCCTGAATTCCTTGAACTGTGCCATAACTAACAATTCTACGTCAAGTCTTCCATATACAAGACTAAAAGCTGATGAGGATTCTAACACATGCTGTGCGTGCTCGAGTGAAAATACCGATCCAAATCAATTGGACGATCAAAAGTGTTTAAAATGTAAAATTAATGAAGAAAAAGATGGTCGCTTCAAATGCCATCTCAACTGTGAATGTGAAGTGAAAAATTCTAAGTTTTACATTGATAATGATGAACCTATTTATGATGTGCCTTGTGAGGATGAGCATACGAAGTTTGTGAGACGTAACACGTACGGAACGTTGAATACGTTGAAGAATAGCAAGAGTATGGAGGATTTGCGGACCGAGAAAGATGAGGTGAGTGCTATTATTAAGTAACTGAGCAGATCTAAAAGTGTTGCTTAAAGTTAGTAACCATATTTTTTTTGTGTAAAGCTAATAGGTAGCTATAGCACCATTTGTAAAAATAAAGTGGAAAACAAAAAAAGATGGAATTTAAGGTGCTTAATATTTCCTTTATTTCATTTTATACATTATTTTTTTATTTTTTTAATATTTACAATATAAAAAATAGTAGCCCACAGGTATCGGGAACATGGTCCAAGATATATGGCAGTATACATTATTTAGGTTTTTCTAATACTATCAAGTTTTGCTTAGTTATCTGCAGTCTAATTACATGTTAGCTATTGTTTTTTATTAGCTTTTTCGGGTAGATCCAAAATCAAAATTAAAAGAAATAATAATAAACAAAAATCTTTATTCATACAAAAACCTTCAACAATACTTAAAAACTAGGTCGCATGACGTGAGGGAGTTGGGTAACCTGTGAATTCCAGGTGTTGCTGCAGTATCCGTTCAAGGATACTATGTTCTTCTAATATCATTGAAGTAACATAATACTAAATTTCGAATCGATCAGTCCTGTGGAAGATGCGCACATCCATACATCAACTAGAAAAGAGCTGATAATCTTCAAACGGCTGAACTGATTTTCTTGAATTGCAGCTAAGAACACTCTCGATCAAGACACCTTTCAAACAAAAAAATAATAATCAAAATCGGTTCAGCCGTTTGGGAGCTACGAGGGAACAGACAGATACACAGATACACACGTTAAACTTAAAACACCCATCTGTTTCCGTCGGGGGTTAAAAAATACAAATTATCGAAATTGCCTCATTCCTAACCTAAGGTGTTTAGAAATGAGGAAAGAAAGAAATAAAATACGTGTTTTTTATCATGTCAAAATCTGGGTTTTTGTGTGACCATGTGACGGTATGTTAATGTCGTGATTAGATTTTGAATATTGCATAAAAATGTTTGTAAAATAGCAACATGAATTTTGTAATTATGCAAAGAATTTTTGTTCTTATACATATAAGTGTTCGAATTGTAAGAAGTTTTGTTCTTATATATATCTCCTCTTTCATCAAAAATCCCATTTTTTTCCGAATGCGCGACAGCAAAGAACTGTCTATCTTTCAAAATCAAAATATTTTACACATAAACCCACATGGGCACTTATGAAACGTCAGAAGCTAGGTGCACACGTATGTGGGACACTCGAGCATCCTAACGGCTGGATGGATTTTAATACATAGGTGTCCATCGACTGGTGCAGGTTGCGCCATGATTATAGGCTAGGTTTAGGCTTTTGTAAAATAATTATTTTTAAAGAGCCAGTGTAACTATAGGCCATGGAATTATTGTGTACTCGGGAACATACTTAAGGCGCTTCCCCTAGCGAGCGACCTTGAGCCTTCGGTCCTTCTCGGTCCCGCCGCGCGCGACGGATTGTTTTAATTATTTTAATTAAAAAATAAAACCGATCTTTTGAATAAAAATAAAACGTGATCTTAATTTAGATTTTTAAATTATCTATCCATTAGTGTAATCCTCAAATTAATAGAACGTTACTTTTAGCAAAAGATTTGTTTTGAATTTTGTTTACTTCTACGACTAAGGTTACCGCTATCTGGGTAACCTAAGAAGAAGAAACATGTTACCTCTTTTAGGTTTCCGTTTAAGACGGCACGTGTAAGATGGACGTAATTTTTTATTTCGGTAACCGGTATTAATACTCGTAAAAATATAAATGTTATTTACCTATAATTTAGATGCATACAATTCTATTGTATTTGTTAATGATATATACTTTGAATGTCCTTGTGTGTATTTAGTTGGTTCGCCTAAATAAATAAATAATAAATAAATAACATTTATATTTTTACAACGAGTAAACGAGAAAAAATACCCGTATTGATTTTAACGTATTCCGTCCGTATTTAATAAAGTACATATCAATCAATCAATCTGCCTAGCCTTTTCCACACTATGTTGGGGTCGGCTTCCAGTCTAACCAGATGCGACTGCCTATCTCAATCATTCAATCAAAATATTTTATTTCACATAAACCTACATGGGCACTTATGAAACGTCAGATTCTAGGTGCACGGATCTGACCTCCACAACCTAGTAACTGGGTAATACGATACCCTTTGGTAAGACTGGTTGTCAGACTTTCGGGCTTCTGACGACTCGTAACGACTGTCAAAGATTCACGAATGACAGCCGGGACCAACGACTTAACGTGCTTTCCGAAGCACGGAGGACTCTCGGTATGTAAAGATGGTGACCCATCCACGGACCAACCTCGGCAAGCGTAGCTTAACCTGATGGATCGACCCGTGCGGCTGTTATTACTTAGCCACGATCTCTTATTTAATAAAGTATATATAAATAAATAATACCGGTTTCGGTCGCTGGTCTCAACCACATTGTTTCGATTTTCAGACAAACCGTATTTATAGTGTAAACATTTTCGGTCGATGTGTTAAGACTGCTGCAGTTAACTGTGAGTCAGAGAGCATTGCTCTTAGCATAATAAGTAATTATGTACTGTAACGATGCACTATCGTGTGTCTGTTTGTTTATCTTAGCTTAGGAACGGCTAGACTTAGTTTGATGATTTATTTATTTATTCAACTTACACACACTATCTTTACAGAATGACCCCAATTCAATAGTGGTTTGAAATCACTTGATGTTTCCTTTTAGGGAGTACTCACACTTATTCAGCTCCATTCACGTTTCACTGAACGATTTTGGCCACACTAATACAGTTCTGCTTCTATCAGCTGCGTACAGCTTCGTAAGAATAAGAATAGCTGTAATAATAAATCAAATCTATGCAGGAGCTATGCAGGTCGCCGCTTGTCGAGAACCGTCCGTGTACAGCGCTGTTCCGCCGCGTTCGACGCTGAATGCGGCGGAACAGCGCTGAACGCGGCAGAACAGCGCTGAACTCTACTATAGCACTCGCATGATAATAACAGATTTGTTCTCATTTTGTAATTGTTTGCCGCGAAAGCTGTATAGACGCGAAAAGCTGAACGATGCATTCGCGTCTCCAAACAAAATCGTTGTTTTCTATGGGCATAAGCTGAATAAAGCTGAATAAGTGTGAGTAGCACCTTATTGGTACCTACGTTATTCTGCACCCTAATTGCGTAATACACGATCAATCACAATCTGAATCGTTTTGCAACAGATTGCTAATCCACAGCTTCATAAGTACGAAAAAAAAATCTGCTCAGCAATAACGCAATGAATGTTGTTGTAGTGTCAAAATGTGTCGCGTAAACGCGCGCCTTACGCCTTCTCTGATGTTACCAATGGGCCTCCACTGCTCGTAATAAAGTGACTAATGGACTACTCACACTTATTCAGCTCTATTCAGCGGTTGTCCATAGAAAACGCGCGAAACGCGTACGCGTCCTTTCAGCTATCCGCAGCTGAAAGGACGCGTACGCGTCTCATACAAAATCGTAATTTTCTATGGGCAATCGCTGAATAGAGCTGAATAAGTGTGGGTAGTTCCTAAAGCTATCTAATCGGTCGATGTACTGAAATCAAAGAATACTTTGTGATTACAGGATAAGTAAAATAATCTAAGTACTTTTATTTCTTATCTAGGTATATCAGTAATACTCATGAATAACCTGGTTATATTAGTCGACAATTCTTTGTTTTTGATGACAGATTGCTACAAATGGTTCACTCCGCGAAATCATTTAAATAAAAAGCGACTCTTGCTTTCACACAATAAAGTGCAATTCAGGTTGCACAGTGCTAATTACCTACAGCTATATTCACCTAGAAGTTGCCTCTCTTTCTATCGCGTAACTCTTATATCTTCTGACTACGTTACGCTCACTGAATTGGCCCGACAAGTCGAGCCCGCCGCGTACTTGTAGCTTCATACCTAAAATGCAGTGAATCATCTGTGGTTTTATGAGCAAAGGAATGCATAAAATTTGTATTTTTTTCTAAATGACGAATTTGAAGGTCCCACTCAATCTGCCTAGTCTTTTCCCAACTATGTTAGGGTCGGCTTCCAGTCTACCCGGATGCAGATGAATACCATTATTTTACATAGAGCTACTGCCTACCTGACCTGCACAACCCAGTAATTGGGTAATACGATACCCCTTGGTAAGACTGGTTGTCAGACTTTCGGACGACTTCTGACGACCCGGAACGACTGTCAAACATCCACAAATGATAGCAGGGACCAACGGCTTAACGTGCTTTCTGAAGCATGGAGGGAGTCTCGGTATGTAAAGATGGTCACCCATCCACAGACCAACCCCGGCAAGTGTAGCTTAACCTGATGGATCGACCCGTGCGGCTGTTACCTATTACTTATCCACGAGCTCCTATATATTAGTCATTCTCGTATTTTTTTTATGTTGCGCGCCTTTTTTGATAATTGCTGACCACAATAAGTATTAAGAATTGCTTAGTTTATTATTTTATATGAGGAAAATGGAATATATTCTAGTTTAGAGACGTCATCGAATCAACATCGGCGTTTCCTATCTGACTACTTTGAGAAGAAAGGCCGAAACACCAACTCAGAGGTCACAGTCTCTTTTACAGTCCAGACATAATCTTGGTCAGGCCATATGAGGACCACGTAGATTAGTGTCTGAAATGGTCTTTTGAGGAAAGAACCACACAGATTTGAGTGGACCTGTCCAGTCAGTGCAAGCATGTGTCAGTAATCGTGGAGCTCCACTCAGAACTTAAGGAGCTCAGCGCCTCGACCAACAATACCAAAGACTATGATTGACTGTGAGATTGTGATTAAACTGAACCAGTATTTGGTTTGTTCCTGTATTATCTATCTTAAAAGAGGAATATTACAAAAAAATTGAATTAATGTTTAATTCTACTCAAATATCTTTTGTTGCAAGAGCGAGCGAAGCGAGCTCGGGGCTTGGGGCACCCCGACTCTGACAGGTTAGGTTCAAAGGAGATGGCGGGGTCTAGTGAGCGAGCGAAGCGTGCGAACTAAGACCCTGCTATCCCCTTCGAGGTTATTTTTTTTAATCCATTCAGATGTAGGAGCCCCGCAAATTGGTCTCCGTCGACTGCGCCGTCCCTATTATTGATTGGAACTGCAATGTTATTAGGAGAACTTAGGATGCATGAAACACACCTTTTTATTACCCTGTCCAATAAGTGATGGGCATTATTCAGAAAGCCCGGTCAATTTAATTATTTCAATAGTTTTTATCAAATTGCCCGGGCATTATGTAACGAGTCAATTCCAAATAAACACCATACAAAAGTTACGCCATATTTCAGGTTATTGGTTTGCCGCGCCTGCAATACCAATATTCAATAGATCATAATGCTTGTTTTTCTCTTTTCTGTTATGCGTTTTTGAAGTCGGGTTTTTTGTTTTTATAAATAAATTTCTATAAGAAAGAAAGAAAAATGCGTTTATTGGCATTACAGCAGAAAAATACACCTTAAAACTATAAAAACAATGATTATAATGCCAAAAGAGCCTCAGCTCAGCATAATGTCAGATGACAACATAAAGTGTACCAACTGACGCTGATTCTCAGCTGGAACCCACGAGTGCCATACGCTAGAATAATAAGCACAGGGAAGTGTATTATCCGTTAACAAATAAATACTGCAGTATTTTACTATCGTATCGGAACGAACTACGATGTGTAAGAACAGCTCGTGTTTTTTTTGTGAATGGCATCTCACAGGTCTACTTAGGAAGTCGTCGGCTATTTATCCAGGCTATCCAGAGGATCCTTCAATAAATTAAGGCCTCCAGGGCACAATACTTATAAGCTAAGCGACTACACGCAAACCTCACGGGTGGGGGATGGACCTCGGCTTAGGGCGTCGCTGGAGCAGCTAGCCATGGTTATAAAGCGGGGCTGACTGCGTGCTCTGCACTTACATTTAATACAGCGTGTCTCCCCTCTTGGAGTCTATTTAAGTGCACCTATTTTGATAATAAGGGGTGCTTGCAACCTTGCTGGCACCCCAGTTTCCCCCTCATGGTGGCTATTTCAATAAAAGGGGTAAAAAAGTAACGGTGGTCTAGTTTTCTCCTCACAGCAAGGCCGTTGACTAGCGAGCAATGCCTAGTGATTCTTTTGAAGTTTAAATATAAAATCTACCAAGGATGAATTTCGAAACTTAAAAATGGTTGAATTCAGCTCAACCATTTTTAAGTTTCGAAATTCATCCTCGGTGATAATCCATGCGTCATGTTCGTGAACGGGCGCCGTCAGTAGGGACTGGTCATCTTTTAGCTGCCACGGCTTATTGTAATTTAATTTTTGAATTTTTGCTTTTTTATCATTTTATTACGAACGCTTTTAACGTTCTGCATAGTTCTCACATTTATAATTTCAACATGAATGATGTAACCAATATTTTGTAACCATAGAAATATAAATATCTTATATCTATGTTTGTAACCATATTTTAATTTAAAAGAGTGTCCGTGGAGTTTCTTGCCCGTTCTTCACCATAGGTACCTATTACGCTTTGGAATGGGCAACTAGCTTCATCTTTCTGACTGACCGACCCCTTTGACAATTCAAAAGTGCCTGCAATTGGTTTATTTGAAATTAATGCTTTGAGTTGAGTTGAGTTTGAGTTGTGGAATGTTTTTTCCTCGCACCACAGCCTTTGACTACGGAGCTGTGCCTAGAAATGCATGACAGTTTTGAAGTTTAAATACAAAAGCTACTAAGGGCGAATTTTGCCAAGCCAACAATGCCATCAGCCAACTGAACCGCGCTGAAGAGCCGAGTCCATATTCCACAACAATGATGACACTGACAGCTCTTGAACGCGATTTAGGGATCTCACGCACTAGACAGCCACGACTCTGGCCCGGTCTGGTTGGTTGGCTGTTGCGACCAACGCGACGCGGTTTCTATAGTTTACCTGGTCGTGATCGTGGTAGTGGCCGTATAGTGTGCAAGACCCCTTAGATTGGTACGCGGATTATTTGGCGCTTTGATGACATTGACCTGGCGTTACTGGTAAACATTTGTAAAATTGTATTGAAAAAATAGATGGCGGCGTTATTTAGCGCCAAAAGATCCTTCTACAAACGTAAGTTTAAATCCAAAATCCGATGTCGCGGTCTAAAGCTAGCCGATCACATAAAGTTATCGATGCATAAAGATATGAGACGACACGGCTCGCCAGTTGGAACTGTACCCGCAGCTGTCGAGCGTGACGATGGGAACTGAGAACATGAGTCATCAGGTTTCTTGTACTTCCTGTAGGTACTTATTAAGGCTAATGGGTTTGATTTTATGTTATAACTGGAATCACGGCACATCGTTTACATATATGTTGACCCTCCTCAGTCCCTCGCTCGACTTGCTCAGGGGTTGATCTTCGAAAGATTATTATTTTATTTATTTTTTAACACAACGGGGAAGCTCTTAGCTTTAATCTTACCTTATGGTAAGTGATGATAAGGCCGAAGGTGGAAGCGATCTTCACCCGGAATCCTCAACCACAGAGGAACTGGCTATCTTACCTCTAACTGCCGAAACACAACAATGCTGGTAACATTGTTGTTATGGCGACAGACCTAGATAAGAAGGTGGTAACTAGCCAGGCGGACATAGATCAAGCCCAGAAAATTTTGCCCCGACTGGGAGCCCGGGACCTGTAGCTCTGAGACGGGTGGGCGAACCACTAGACCACGGAAGCGGTTAATTTCTTAGTACTTACAACTCTACACTCTCCATGGAATATATTCCTTAAATGTCCTAGTGGTGTTGGATTATCGAAGATGGATCTAGATGAATAAGAAACAATAGTTAATACACAGTATCATTATTTCAATGCAAGACAAAGGTCTCTTCGGAGAAGAGCATTGATCGGCTCGCTGCGAGTGGACATAGTCTGAATGCCAGAATTTTTATTTAAAAACAAATATTTTTAACCGACTTCCAAGAAGGAGGAGGTTCTATGTACCTATATGTATACGCTACGAATAGGCTGGTAGTTAAGGTAATTTCTTTTTACGGCGAAAATAATAGTAATTAAAAAAAAGCTTTTTAGATCAGTTAAGTATCTCATTTGAATTATTTTTTTATACCAGCTGTTTATTGTTCAGTTTGTCGTCATATATTCCTTTCTAAATAAACTAAAAAAAAAAAAACTATAAAACTATTTTTTTATAACTACCTCGTTGGTCTAGTGGTCGCAAGCGTTACTGCTGAGCATGAGGTCCTGGGTTTGATTGCCAGGTCGGGCAAAGTGTTATTAGGTTTTTCTATCTGGAATTTCTCAGTAGCAGCCCGGAATCTGGATTTGTGCCCGGTTGGTGGCAATAGGCTCGCCCCCTATTGCATGGGACTTGGCGAAATGTGGGTGTACTGTAGGTACACCTCTGCCCAACCTTCGGGCAAACAAGGCGTGATGTTATGTTTATGTTATTTCTAAATTAATGCTGCAGTATTTTCGATATAACGGAGGATCGTGTTAACCAATTTAAGGTAGTATAGGCCCTGAAGTTCTCGCGTCTCTTGTCTCTGTCGGCGGCAATTTTGTGCTCTATGGTCTATGGCCTAGTTCTATCTATCTCCTGCCTTTACATATCGAGACTCGTCCGAGGTCCCGGCTGACATTCGTGCATGTTTGAAAGTCGTTACGGGTCGTCAGAAGCCCGAAAGTCTGACAATCAGTCTTACCAAGTATTGTAACCCAGTTTCAGGGTCTTGGAGGTCAGATAAGCAGTCCCTCCATGTAAAATACCCGTATTCAGCTGCATCCGGTTAGACTGGAAGCCGACCCCAACTGACCGATAGTTGGGAAAAGGCTAGGCTTCATTGATGAATAAACCCGGATAAGTCTAGTATTAACGTTATCTCAGGTGTCAATTAGCCTTATTATGGACGAGGTCTGTAGTTAATACGACCCCAAGGTTACTGATAGTAATATACTCAAGTTAACCATTCGTTCTATGCTTCTTTG
Source organism: Eupsilia transversa (assembly GCA_914767815.1). Lineage (NCBI taxonomy): Eukaryota > Metazoa > Arthropoda > Insecta > Lepidoptera > Noctuidae > Eupsilia > Eupsilia transversa. The sequence goes on from OU611900.1 coordinate 6,913,574, forward strand.
TGTATGGCACTAGGTCGTTTCGTTGTCGGGCTCATTCTGCCTAGCCTTTTCCCAATCATGTTGGGGTCGGCTTCCAGTGTAACCGGATGCAGCTGAATACCAGTATTTTACATGAACCGACTGCCTATCTGACCTCCACAACCCAGTAACTGGGTAATACGATACCCCTTGGTAAGACTGGTTGTCAGACTTTCGGGCTTCTGACGACTCGTAACGACTGTCAAAGATCCACGAATGACAGCCGGGACTAACTAACGGCTTAACGTGCTTTCCGAAGCACGGAGGAGTCTCGGTATGTAAAGATGGTCACCCATCCGTGGACCAACCCCGGCGTTATTACTTAGCCACGAGCTCCTCCTGCGTGCTCCCATTGCGTTTACTGACTGCCACTGCATAATGCCAGATGTAGAACTATAGAATGTGGAGGCGACAATACAACAATCAATGAAAACACAGGAAATATTAATGCTTAAGAATATTTAGGAACTATCAAATAAATCCTAACAATGAAATTATAAAAGTAAAGACACAATATGGAGACGACAATACAACAATAAATGAAAACACTGGCAATACTAATGCATAGGAGTATTTAGGAACTATGGATAAAATCGTAAAAATTAAATTTATAAGTTACGAGTACTTTTTCTAACAAACTAAATAGTAGTGATGCGCCGACTATGGGTTTTGCCAATCTTTGACTAGCTATAGTAACTAAACTATTGGCGATCTTTGATTGAATTTTCGTATGCAGACTGGGAACGTCATTAGATATACGCAGTTTAATATTTACTGTTGTGTAGTCGTCTCTATCTTGTATAAGGCCTTGCAATATTAATTCTGTGGACAAATCGACCATCGTGGCTAAGTAATAACAGCCGCACGGGTCGATCCATCAGGTTAAGCTGCGCTTGCCGGGGTTGGTCCGCGGATGGGCGACCATCTTTACATACCGAGACTCCTCCGTGCTTCGGAAAGCACGTTAAGCCGTTAGTCCCGGCTGTCATTAGTGGATCTTTGACAGTCGTTACGAGTCGTCAGAAGCCCGAAAGTCTGACAACCAGTCTTACCAAGGGGTATCGTATTACCCAGTTACTGGGTTGTGGAAGTCAGATAGGCAGTCGCTCTATGTAAAATACTGGTATTCAGCTGCATCCGGTTAGACTGGAAGCCGACAAACATGATTGGGAAAAGGTTAGGCAGAATGAATTCTACGGACTATGTCGGTTACCTTGATCCTGCGTATCTCTTCATTTTTCATTCGATCACGTATGAAACAAGTACAATCGTTTAGCCAGTAAACACTGCATATTCAACATGCTTACTGTATTAAAGGCGTGCATAATTTCCAATTTTAGCCTTTACAATGTTTGTTTACATTCCTTAGTGGACTGGCTTCCACTCGAGTCGGTTTAATGTGGAAAGGAACTGTTGGTGAATTCAATACACTCGCCACACAGAGAATTTCAATAATTCATTGCGTTAATTACGTTTTTGAGACGATTTTTTTTCGAACTTATGAAGCAATGGATTTTTATTTCTCAGTTAGTGTTAATGATGGTCTGGCAATTTATACGGCCTACTCAAATCCTTTCTTTCTTCGAGTCACTGAGCTCCTTACGTTCTGAGTTGAGCTCCACGATTACTGACAAACGCTTGCACTGACTGGACAGGTCCACTCAAATCTGTGTGGTTCTTTACTTAAAGACCATTTCAGACACTAATCTACATGGTCCTCATATGGCCTGACAAAGATTATGTCTGGACTTTAAAAGAGACTGCGACCTCTGAGTTTGTTTCGGCCTTTCTTCTCAGAGTAGTCAGATAGGAAACGCTCATCCGCTCACCTCATCAAGCTTAGTTCAATTTTTTTTTTATATCAATCTGTTTCAAAACGATTCAGATTATGATTGATCGTGTATTACGCAATTAGAGTGTGTATTTGTACAGAATATACTTAATAATATCTACTGTGAATATAAATACAAGTAAAACAAAGATGGCGCCGATTGGCGCCTAATGTGAGCCAAGTAATTCGTGTCGTTAAACCGTAGTTTGTCACCTGTCATGTTTGTCTGTCCCTAGGCACTTTCTCCTCACTTCCACGTAGTTTCTAATGCAATCATTGATACGTGATAATGTTCGTATGTTCCCACGCAGGTTAAGCGTGTGCTGTCGAGGCTTCGGATTTCGATGGGTGGGTGTTGATTGTCTTAATGTAGATCTGCTGGTAGTTAAATTCTTCTCGTATGTAGTTATGTTGTTTGTGAGTTCTCATGCAGGTTATGCGTTACAATATTATGTGGAGGTTCATTTGAAAATGTTAATTTGAAATAAAAACTGTACAGGCGTGTTTTGTTTTTTGGTTTTACCACATCGTTACAGCTACCACCAACCAACTGGGGCCTAAGTCTACTTATTTATAAATGTCACAATGGTGTCATAATGGTTAGTTTTTGACAGATTTGCCATACAAAAACTGTCAAAAACTAAACATTATGACACCATTGTGACGTATAAAAATTAGAAGACTTAGGCCCCTGGACGTAAAATTTATTTTTATTATATCAAGAAAAAATCTGAAAAAAATCTGGATCTGAATCTGTGAAACAACTGTTTACCTATTACGGTTCATGTGATACAACCCGGTGATAGATGGACGGACAGCAGAGGCTTAGTAATGAATGTTCCGTACCAGAAGGATTCCATTTGGCATAATTCGGGTACGGAATTTCGGATCCCTAAAACAATGTTTTGGGCGAAGACTAGATGAAAGAAAGTAGGTATCATTTCGAAATTGCTCGAACTTTTTTTTTTTTTGAACTGATGATCAGGCCGAACGTAGAAGCGAGCTTCACCCGGAATCCTCTACCACAGAGGAACTGGCTATCTTACCTCTTACTGCCGGAACACAACAATGGTGGTAACATTGTTGTTATGGCGACAGACTTAGATAAGATTGTGGTAGCTAGCCAGGCGGACTTAGAACGAGTCCTACCACCAACCAGACCGAGGAGAAAATTTTGCCCCCACTGGGAATCGAACCCGGGACCTCTGGGTCTGAGACAGTTGAGTACTTATACAATGCGTACATACAGCTCTATCTGATGTCACTTTCCCACGGACGCCATTAGTAGGTTAATCGTTCATCGTTGAGGCCGTTATCCGGATGGGAGACAGTTAAAATTTAAACTAATATAGCATTGCGAATTTTGTATCCGACATGTTAGTTTTATGGTTGCCGGTAAAAAAACGTTCATGAAATATGATTTGTGTTAAGAGTCCACACAACTTTAGGTTTTTATCTCGCTCGCACCATACTACTCGCGGACTGAGTGCGAGCGAGACGGAGGCGGCTCCAAAGCGGCAATAGTTTAGGTAATTGCTTTTTACGGCGAAAATAATGGTAATTAAAATAAAAAAACGTAGACGCTGATGTATAGTTAGTTCAGTTAGTATGCATAGTTTCATGATCTAAATTGAAGTATTTTTTTAATAGCAGCGGTTTATTGTTCGGTTTGGAGGTAACTTTGGTTTTTTTTCTCGAGAAAATTTTATGAATTCGTGTTTTCGGCTAACATAGTCCTTCTCATTAGCATATATTTATTTCAAAATTAATGCTGCAGTAGTTTCGATATAACGGCGGATCTTGCTAAGCAATTTGAGGTCTTATAGGCCATTAATATTTCGCCTGCTCACTGAGGGGGGTAAACAGATTACATAGTACACCAATATTTCGCCAGTTATGTTTAAGTCCCATGTAATAGGGTGCGAGCCTATTGCCATAACCGGGTATAACTCCGGAAACCGGGTCGCTTTTTTTTACCGCTACTGGAAAGCTCTTGGTCTGAATCTCACCTGATGGTAAGTGATGATCAGGCCGAAGGTGGAAGCGAGCGTCACCCGGAATCCTCAACCACAGAGGAACTGGCTAATGTTGTTGAACAGTCAAAATGAAAGCCATTGCTAGTAAGTGTGTTACGCAAGTACCGTAAAGTTAAAATCACCTGGAATTTTATAAACATTCAAGTTTATTTTTACAGATCTACAACTATCCCCGTTTGTTTTTTTTACAAGAATTGACACTTTACAAGTATGTCAGCAAAAAATAATTGTTTGCATACAACTTGACGTGTGAAAATCGTACTTATTACTGTGAGTTAAGGTTGGTTTTTTAATGAGAGATTATTTACCTAGTAGTTGACTTGTATGAGTGTATAGAAAATCTTACTTATTACTGTGAGTTAAGGTTGGTTTTTGCATGAGAGATTTAGTAGTATGACATGTGTGTATAGAATTAGGAGCGCCAGATAGTGTTGACGAATTTGGAACCACTTTTTGGAGGAAAGCCGTTAGGGATAGTGACAAGTTGATTAGTACTAGCTTCTAACCGTGCATATCGGAAATTATCCCACAGGAATGTACAACCGGAATTAAAAGTATCCTATTTCCTAATCCATGTCATGGTTTACCCGTGTGCAAAATTTCATCCAAATCCGTTCAGCCGTTTTAGCGTGAAAGCTCAAGGCCTAGTAATAACAGCCACACGGGTCGATCCATCAGGTTAAGCTACGCTTGCCGGTGTTGGTCCGTGGAAGAGTGACCATCTTTACATATCGAGACTCCTCCGTGCCTCGGAAAAGCACGTTAAGCCGTTGGTCCCGGCTGTCATTCGTGGATCTTTGACAGTCGTTACGAGTCGTCAGAAGCCCGAAAGTCTGACAACCAGTCTTACCAAGGGGTATCATATTACCGTGTGTGTGTGAAATGTGACGTCACATAGCCTATAACGAGCGGACGATCGAGACTAGTGTTGCCAGGTCCGATTTGTTTTAAATCGGGGCAGAAGGCAAAACAAATCGGGATTTAGGGTCGTAGATCGGGACATTAAAAAAAATCAAGGTTTTTTTAACTAAGGTGTATTGGTGTTTAGGTGTAGGTATTGGTGTAAGGTGTATTGGTGTATTGCGTTTCGTAACTAATCACCGGTTCTTCAATCGCAAGTTATCTTTTATCCGACGAATAAGTTTGTTAGTTTTTATATGGACAATCTGTCAAAACGTCTCATTTATTCTTCAGGTAAAAGTTATGTAATGATTGAAAAATCGGCCCTAATATTACTGTAAATCTGAATTTAATCATAAAATAATAATCAGCCTTTTTTTATAACGTAGTTGTAAAATTCACTGCAAGTCATGCTAAAGTTCGTTTGAATTTCTGGTTTGACATGCTCGTCTGTCAAACGGTTTCTCCTCCCAGACCAAATTAAGTTGGCCTGGGAAAATACCCTTTCCGTTGCCGCGTTTGATACCGGTATTGAAGCCATAAAAGAAAATAACTTTTGCAGATTTGCAAGTCGAAGAAGTCGTTGATTGTCTTTAAAAATATTGTGCCAGTTTTGGAGCGGCGTCATGTCTTTGTTTTGCACTGCTGCCTTCACTACTTCTTTGACTTCACACACTTCATAAAGGTGATCCATGTTGAAGAACGTATCAATTTTAAAATTTTCTATAATGTTAACCATTGACGCGTAAGTGAATGAGTCGTCCTCGTCCTGGAGAAAATGGTTTTAAGAACCGTAACAAACTGAACGGACGAATGACGAATGAATGGACGAACGAAGATCGATTGATTGACTGAAGCACACATCGCGGTGTAGGACTCGCGTGCTTGAGCGAGAGAATTTTGTTCTCACAAAGCTATTTTTGCTAATAATAATGGTTTTTCATTTTTATTGATTTATCGGGACATTTAGCGTCCCGATCAGGTGCAAATCGGGACGCGTCCCCAAACCCCTGAAAATCGGGACGTCCCGCGCAAATCGGGACACCTGGCAACACTAATCGAGACGCTTCCAACGATACCCTTTTTGTCAAATTATGATGATTAGTTTAGAAGTTATGAGGGAACAAATGAACATACATACATACATACCGGTAAAAATCATAACCCTCCTTTTTGCTTAGCCGTAGTCGGGTAAAAATGGGTCATTTATTTGTAAATTACCTCTCCTATAACCCCTTAACGGATTGCCGACATATTATAACCAATAACCCTGTATACCGGGGATCGTTCAAAACACGTCTGGCGAATGTAACTGGTCTCTTAACAAAGAATGTGTCTGTTCATCTTGCGTGCCTTACCGTTCATTACTGGACAAATTACTGTGGGAATAGTTAACTGTAATACGGCATATGAGTACAACTGTAAAGAGTAGCATCTGCCTATCTGAAATCCACAACGTGTATAAGACACGTTGTGGATTTCAGATAGGCAGTCGCTCCATGTAAAATACTGGTATTCAGCTCTGGAAGCCTTTTTAGGGTTCCGTACCTCGAAAGGAAAAAACGGAACCCTTGTAGGATCACTTTGTTGTCCGTCCGTCCGTCTGTCAAGCCCCTTTTTCTCAGGAATGCGTGGAGGTATCAAGCTGAAGTTTATATCAAATACTCAACGTCTACTGTCCCTTGGAGCTGTGAAAATCAAACTTCTAAGCTAACGCAATCAAAAGATATTGCCGTTTTAGCCGCCAATTTTCGAAACTCGCAAGGGAATCAAAACCAGAACAGGGTACTTCCCGTGAATCTTGAAATTTAGTACGAAGCAACGTCTTATAGCACAGATAAAGGAAAAATTGCGAAAACCGTAAATTTTTAGTTAAGTACATCATATAATAAAAATATTTTTAATAATTTTAAAGATACTACCCACCATAACTATGAATCGATTTTCGTGATGGGTGAACTTTTACTTACGAGTATATACCTACAAGTTTGTAAGGAACCCTCGGTGCGCGAGTCCGAATCGCACTTGGCCAGTTTTTTTTTTCTTTTTGTGACTGGATCGAAAATCCTCATAGATGTCGTCCGCCCTGGGGCGGCCGGTGGGGTCTGTGAGACTGTTACTTACTAAAAAAGTAAATACCAGTGACCCGTCCTCACACATAGACCGGGATCATGGAAACACCCTCCAAGATCCCCGGCTAATCCCGGGCCACCTCAGGCCCGCGGGGGTAGTGAGGTTTAAGACTCCCCCCCCGGAATCTTATCCCAACATAGTTGGGAATAGGCTAGGCAGATCGAGAAGATCAGTATGTATATAGGTAGTGGTCTGTGTATCCTTAATTGGTGATACCCAATACTTTACAATGATTAAAAATTCAGTTAGTAAGTTAAGATTTTAACCCAATTTCACAAGAAAGTATTATAATTATAACCTTATAGCTTCATCTTTCTGACTGACCGACCCCTTGACAATTCAAAATGAATGCCTGTAATTGGTTTATTTGAAATAAATACTTTGAGTTTGAGTTTATAAAAATAAAGTTTACTCAACTAGCTGTGAGAACGTGTTTTATTTCCACAAGAAAGTTTACTATTGGCACTTACGTATAGTCAACAGCACGTCTTCAATAATACGTATTTTATTAAACTCTATGAAAACTCTAAATATTTATTTCTCTGTTGTTTACATAGTAACTGGTGTGGGGTAGATACGACAGCTAAAAAGTGAAATAAAACCTTTAAACAAAAAAATAACAACCGACTCCTAAAAAAAGACACTTCTAAATATTTCGGAAGTCGATGGCAAAAAACGAAGATTTAAAATAGAGACACCGCACATTTCGCAGCAGTTAGGGTTTTTTTAATTCAAATATTACTACAGACGTGCATTTGACTGTACTTAGGAACACAGGATGTAAAACCTGTCGTTCAAGGCGATAGCTTGCTTCATGCGCTTGCGCAGTGCAGCCGCCGATAGTGTCCGATAGTGTTTATCTTTGTACTGTTCGAAAGGATGGGTCTACTGTTATTGTTAGACAGAGAAAAAAGTTACTTTGATGTCTCTGTCTCGTTCTTTTAATCGACTTACAAAGAGGAGGTTTTGAATTCGGCTGAATTGGCTATGCAAGTAAATGTAATAAAAATGCAATGCGATGAAAAAAATGGCCACTTCGGTGTCTGCCTGTGCCAGGTTAGTTTCTCAAGAACTATTTGACGTAATTAGTTTACACATGGAAAGATAAATAGATGGATAGATAGATAAAATCGTTTATAGGGTGCACAAAAAAGACGCAGCACAACATCGATAAAATAATAACGAATTACATACATATTCGAAAATAGCTACCTACAAGGTGCAATAATTAACAAAAAAAAAACACATTAATTATCTTTGAAAGAGGTTGTCTTTAAATAGAAGTGATTTAAAATAAAAATAAAATGTAAGTAATATCGGGCAGTGTTATTGGATTTTTCTATATTTCTCAATAGTAGGTCGAAATCAGGAGTCCTGGGCAAAAGCCTCGCTGCCTATTACAATACAATTTCTTAGAAGACTTCATGGTTGAACAATTTAGTACCTAACGGTTTCGCGTCGCGCGACAAGTCACGCCTGTATGCACGAGCCTTTAATCCTTACGTTTTTTATTTATTTACGTATCATTGACATTGTCCTGTCGTTAACAAGGAATTAATTTATTAACATTTTTAATTTAATATATTTATTTATACATTTATATAGGTATATATAAATAAATATATATACCCAATCTACATGGTCTTCATATGATCCAAACAATATGTCTGGACTTTAAAAGAGACTGTGACCTCTGAGTTTGTTTCGGCCTTTCTTCTCAGAGTAGTCAGATAGGAAACGCCGACCTCATCTTTAAAATATTATTGACGTGTAAAAGTGTTTGTACAAACCTATTTACAGAAAATAAAATCATTTCATTTCATCATTTCATTTCATTTCAATACTCATAATAAACATTATCCTCACCATGTTAGCCTTCGTTAAAAACTGGTGATAACTAATGACCTAGTTTTTTAATTATTCATTCTATTTTTACAAATTCTAGACTGCGAAAGATAAATGTTAAGAACCCACACAACCATTTTATATCGCTCGCACCATACTACTCGCGGACTGAGTGCGAGCGAGACGGAGGTGGCTCCAAAGCAGCAATAGTTTGGGTAATTGTTTTTTACGGCGAAAATAATGGTAAAAAAAAAAACATTGTCGCTGCTTTATAGTTAGTTCAGTTAGTATGCAAAGTTTCATGATCTAATTTGAAGTATTTTTTTAATAGCAGCGAAAGTCTTGAAAAATCCGTAAATTCATGCTGACATGACACAGACTGACAGACAATTTTCAATTTGCCGCCAAATCGTAAACAAATGACAATGAATGATATACAACCCGTGCGCATTAACATGGCACCTGGCTCGAAAAGAAAAAGATTCATCTATTGAATCTATGATGAATTGAATGAATGTACATTCATACGTATATGTTTCAATACAATGAATGTATTAAAACAAACATGTTGAATCTACTTATTACCTACGAATCTACCTACAATTTAAACGTCATTAATTTGGGCCAGGTGCCATGTTAATGCGCACGGGTTGTACAATAATAATGGCAAAGAGTTCCATTTTCAAAATTTGAACTTATTTTTCTATTATATCGTTTACAAGTGGCCAGTTCTAAAAATTTTTAGTATCGCCCTCGTACAACCTGATTTGGATAAAATTTTGAATAGAATAAAATTTGAATTTCGCGGGCTACCTTGGAGCATCCACCTTAAAGTAAATGCTTTGAGTTTATGTTGGAAAATGGCTTTTGAATTTCGCGGGCTACCTTGGCGCATCCACCTTAAAGTAAATGCTTTGAGTTTATGTTGGAAAATGGCTTTTGAATTTCGCGGGCTACCTTGGAGCATCCACCTTAAAGTAAATGCTTTGAGTTTATGTTGGAAAATGGCTTTTGAATTTCGCGAGCTACCTTGGCGCATCCACCTTAACGGGGCACCGAGCTTTTTATACATAAAAACACGTTTTTATAACGCTTGTTTGAAGTAGTAAACAATTAAATTAAAATGTAGGAAAATTTATTGGTATTTTTGGGCTTATATACTAGACAGTATACACGATGGAAACACGATTTGATCAATTTGGCTCGATAGAATAAATTCGCAAAGTTACCTCTTATCGAGTATTTTTTTTCTCTATTTCCCTACTTTTCTATATAAATAAGTAATTTTATATTATGTTACATTTACTAAAATAAAGTTCATAGTTGAATGGAGCGTTTATACACGATAGTTTTTTATTTAAGAGCAATATGATGAAAATAACAACAAAAAACATTAAAAAAGGGCAAAAGTGTGGTTATTTTCTTTACTCTTTACACGTAAAGAAAAAGACAGAGACAAAGGCAAATGCTCGGTGCACCCTTAAAGTAAATGCTTTGAGTTTATGTTGGAAAATGGCTCGGCAGGTGATAAACAAGTGCAGCGGAGTTTTATTCAACTCCCAAGTGTTTTGTAACTAGACGATTAAGTCCAGGTTTCCTCACGTTCTTTGCTAGTCAATTAATAATTACGTATCAATTATTTATTCATACAGAGAATCGAAAGTCAATTGTTTTTCGCGCGTGGGTAGGTAGAGAAAGTGTAAGCGGAATATAACGTTTTTATTGATGGAGTTGATTAGTTTGTGGGGATTTTGTTCCGGTTTAGTGGATGCTACGAGGTGGCCCGCGAAATTCAAATTTTCTTACGTTTTTTGCAATTTGCAGGTCAGTGTCAGGTTGTATGTTGATCTAAATATGATTCGTGGGCGTATCAGATATTTATTTATAGAATTACAGTCATAAAAATCATCAATATAACTCTCTAAGCTCATAAACTTAGTCAAATTCAATGACTATTTCATGAAATCATGACATTTGAGGATTATTCTAACTTAAGGAGTTGTATTGCTGATTCTAATGATTATAATTTTGTAAAGCCATATTTGTATACTTTGGAGCAGATGCAACAGATTCATAAACTACTATTAAGGTAGATACCTTAATAGTAGTTTATGAATCTGTTGCATAATGAGGGGTATTAATCACGAGTGTTTAAAAACCGAGCAGTAGGCGAGGATTTTAATAGTATCATGAATGTTTGTCTTTAATACCTAGTTATGTGCAGTTTCATACAATGTTTTACCTACTTTCAAACATTGGGATTGAACCCGCTAAATAAAAGATTAAAGCTAAAATTATAAAATAATTATTACCTACTTACTTATTTATACGAGTTAAAAAAAAAAACCCGACACAATTTCAGGTGATGCTGCAGTATCAGTTCAAGGTATTTCTAATATAATTGAAGTAACAGAATACTATAAATTTCGAATCGATCAGGGGCCTAAGTCTACTTATTTATAAACGTCACAATGGTGTCATAATGGTTAGTTTTTGACAGTTTTTGTATGGCAAATCTGTCAAAAACTAACCATTATGACACCATTGTGACGTTTATAAATTAGTAGACTTAGGCCCCAGACCTGTGGAAGATGCGCCCATCCATTCATCAACTAGAAAGGAGCTGATAATCTTCAAACGGCTGAACCGATTTTCTTGAATTATAGCTAAGAACACTCTCGATCAAGACACCTTTCCAACAAAAAAATAATAATCAAAATCGGTTCTGCCGTTTGGGAGCTACGAGGGAACAGACAGATAGACAGATACACACGTTAAACTTATAACATCCCTCTGTTTCCGGCGGGGGTTAAATAGGTCGGCGTTTCCTATTTGAGTTTCGGCGAATTATGAACTTGAAAAGTCTTTTTACAATACACACGTTAAACTGAACACCCCTCTTTTTTCGTCGGGGGTTAAAAATAACCAACAATTAATAATTCCTATTTCCCTGCGAGGCTCTGAGGAATGTAGGTATGCGTGCCAATTTCTTCTCAAATTAATGAATCTTTCACCAGAGTATTTATTTTAGAAATGTTATTTCAATCCTGAGTTAGTCTATTTTTAAAACTTTCACACAATATGCAAATAGTTCCCAGATATTATACAATCGAGCTAAAAAATCTGCCTAGCCTATTCCCACCTATGTTTTTTCTTTTTTTAACCACAACGGGGAAGCTCTTGGCCTGAATCTCATGTGACGGTAAGTGATGATCAGGCTGAAGGTGGAAGCGAGCTTCAACCGGAATCCTCTACCACAGAGGAACTGGCTATCTTACCTCTTACTGCCGGAACACAACAATGCTGGTAACATTGTTGTTATGGCGACAGACTTAGATAAGATGTTGGTAGCTAGCCAGGCGGACTTAAAACAAGCCCTACCACCAACCAAACTGAGCAGAAAATTTTGTCCCCACTGGGAATCGAACCCGGGACCTCTGGGTCTGAGACAGTTGGTCTGACCACTAGACCACAGTAAACGCCTTACCACAGAGGCGGTTGTTGGGGTCGGTTTCTATTTTACCCGGATGCAGCCGCATACCAGTATTTAATATGAAGCGACTGCCTATCTGACCTCCACAACTCAGTACCTGCGTAATACGATATCCCTTGGCAAGACTGGTTGTGAGACTTTCGGGCTTCTGACGACCCGTAACGACTGTCAAAGATCCACGAATGACAGCCGACACCAACGGCTTAACGTGGTGCACGGAGGAGTCTCAATACGTAAAGATGGCCACCCACGTACGGACCAACCCGGCAAGCATGGCTTAACCTGACGGATCAACCCGGGCGTGTGGTTGTTATTACTTAGCCACGAGCTCGTATGTCCTATATCCTCCATATAGAACTCAAACATACCACTAAAATATAGATCTAAATTCTACACACGCCACAGTTTAGGGATTTCCGTGTATCTGGTTGTTCTATTTGGACCAGCTCCAACTTCCATGTTAAAACAAATGAATGCTGTTTATTAATTTATTATTCATAATAAAATTATCGTCAAAATCAAAATATTTTATTTCACATAAACCTACATGGGCCAAGGGGGTCGGTCAGTCAGAAAGATGAAGCTGGTTGCCCATTCCAAACATAGTAGGTTCCTATGGAGAAGAACGGGCAAGAAACTCCACGGACACTCTTTTAAATCATAATATGTTACTGGTTTCACTGGAAACATTAGACACTGATTTGGTACAATGATCTGCATTGGGGATTTCCGCATGTCCTATTTGGACCAGCTCCAAACTCTGTTTTGAAACGAATGAATGCAGAATTCTATTAATTAATCATTGATGTTAGTATTGTTATGTAATTGATATTCATCCATCTTGATCTCCAAGTTAGGATTGAAGGCTAGTCAGGTACCTAATGGTACCTAAATTCATTGGATTATTGACGCTGACGAATTTTTCAAACGTATGTGACAAATGGTTTAAGGTGAATGAAATCAAAATCAAAAGTCATTTATTCAAACTAGGCTGAGAATCAGCACTTTTCAAACGTGAAAATTACATAAGACAGTCCTGCAAAACGCCCACCCTTCACCACTTCCTAGTGCTTTAGCTGGGAAGAAGAAGTGGCGCAACAAACTCCCCAACAGCACAGCTGTCTGATCAGTTAGAAAAAAATATGATGCTCCAATTCTAGTTCACTAGTTAGCCATATTTCATATTTTCATACAGTAATTTTGCCAAATTAATCAAAACAACGAGATATTTGACATCTATTTGCGACGTTGCCTACTTTAAGAACAAACGCTCTTAAAAACGTTCAAATTCAAGTCGCAATCTGTCAAACTTTCAAAAATGATGCTCTTAAGTACGAGTATTGGCCATCTGGTATCAGAGTTTTAAAACTATATGATTATTGAGGAATCAAACAAGACAATAGAACAAATGGAATTCAATGCTCGCGAGGCTTAAACAAACTGTCCGTCAGTTAGTTCAAACTTTGTCTACGCTAACAACTGTATTGTTTCAATAATATTTTGCAAGGAAATGGTTGGCATTATTCTCGCTTTTGTATTAACACTTCCCATCATTGTGCTTTTCTTTATTTAGTAAAAAAATCGGCCAAGTGCGTGTGGCGTCACGCACAGTGAAGGGTTCCGTAGTTGGGATGGATTTATCCCAAAAACAAACTTAACATTGTACCTAGTTGAAAAACATGTTCTCCAATATATCGATATGTAACGACACTGTCAATCTTCCAACTGAAAATGTAAGTTTGTAATCGCAAAAAGGCTTTTTTTTTGTGATAAAACTACAAATGAATTATTGTCGTACTTTTTCCTTTATTTGTGCTGTGTGTCCTTGGTTCTTGCCAAATTTCATCATTCTAGGTCAACGGGAAGTACCTTATAGGTTTTGATTTATTTACGAGTATCTAAACATATCGCTTAAATGGCCATATTTTTTTATTGCGTTGACTTAGAAGCTTGATTTTTTTAGAGCACCAACGGACCACAGACTTTCATATTTGATATTAGTTTCAACTTGATACCTCCACGCGTTCCTGAGAAAAAGGGTCTTGACAGACTGACAGATGGACAACGAAGTGATCCTATAAGGGTTCCGTTTTTCCCTTTTGAGGTACGGAACCCAAAAAAAGATATCTGGCATTGTGTTTTGTACAAGTTAACATTCAACTAGCTGTTTCCGTGGTGCTCCTGCGTGTGAAGATGTTAACTTTTTTATTTTGTTTTTTGTATTTGTGTTTCACGAACTGTGTCGAAATAAACGTTATTCTTTCTTTCTTTTTTAGGGTTTCGTAGTTAACAAGGAACCCTTATAGTTTCGCCATGTCCGTCTGTCTGTCTGTCCCCGGCTTAGCGCAGAGACTGTTAGTACTAACAATGTTCTACCATACATTTTGTATGGGAGAACATGTTTTTCAACTTGGGAGGAATTCATCCCAGCCACGAAACCCTTCATTGTGAGTCGTCCGACACGCACTTGGCCGGTTTTTAACTTCAACAATATCAATTGCGCCTTATCCTTGCGTGGATGGATGGAAAGCAAGAGGAGTGCCATAGAGAAGAATCATCAAATAATTTTACACAATACAGTAAGAATTCATTCATTCTGCCTAGCCTTTTCCCATTCATGTTGGGGTCGGCTTCCAGTCTAACTGGATGCAGCTGAATACCAGTATTTTACATGGAGCGACTGCCTATCTGACCTCCACAACCCAGTAACTGGGTAATACGATACCTCCTGGTAAGACTGGTTGTCAGACTTTCGGGCTTCTGACGACTCGTAACGACTGTCAAAGATCCACGAATGACAGCCGGGACCAACGGCTTAACGTGCTTTCCGAAGCACGGAGGAGTTTCGGTATGTAAAGATGGTCACCCATCCACGGACCAACCCCGGCAAGCGCAGCTTAACCTGATGGATCGACCCGCGCGGCTGTTATTACTTAGCCACGAGCTCCTCTACAATACGTTAAGAATAAATAACAGTATTGATATTATTTGACATTTGTTAAAAATTCTGTCGTCACAACACACTGGCTGCTTGCTCTCAATTTGCTACAATCACGAATATAAAAGTGAAAAGCAATCAAAACCTCGTTTATAATGAATGCCAGGTAAAAGTGAGGTATATGGCTGTTTGTGAGTGGACAAAAGATGGTATTGTGTTTATGTAATATACAATATGGTATTATAAAGTTATCTAATAATCTTAATTGAGGTGATGTGAAAAGGGTAATTAATTTGGCCCTTTCACCTAAGATGATGTAGTTCTTTGCTTATCGAATTTAGACACTTTTTTATCAAAACTAAACACTCTGCCTTACTTGAGGATTGAATCCAGGACCAGCACCCTAATAGCGTAATACACGATCGATCATAACCTGAATCGTTTTGAAACAGATTGCTAAGCCATTGCTTTCTACTAAGTACTTGCAACTAAGAATAAATGAGAACACGATTTGACACCATGTACCTAACTAGCTTTAACCTGCGAAAATTAGCGTCTTTTTTTTGCTTTTTTTTCCTATTCCTAATGTCACCTCTGTAGGTCATGAGGTATCCGAATATCAAATAATGGCCTAAGTCTTAAGAGCCCCCACAACCTCAGGTTTTAATCTCGCTCGTCGCACCATACAACTCGCGGTCTGAGTGCGAGCAGGACGGAGGCGGCTCCAGAACATAGTCGCTGCTTTATCGTTAGTTCAGTTAGTATGCAAAGTTTCATGATCTAATTTGAAGATTTTTTTTAATAGCAGCGGTTTATTGTTCGGTTTGGAGGTAACTTTGGTTTTTTTTTTCTATCGAGAAATTTTTATGAAATCGTGTTTTCGGCTAACATGTCGCTAACATTAATCCTCAACTTTAACATATTTATTTCACAATGAATGCTGCAGTAGTTTTGATATAACGGCGGATCTATTTGACGTCCAGTAGGCCCTTAAGAATTGAATCCAGGACCAGCACCCTAATAGCGTAATACACGATCGATCACAACCTGAATCGTTGAAACAGATTGCTAAACAATCGAACTGAACAACGAACGAACTGCGGATCTTGCTAAGCAATTTGACGACTTATAGGCCCTTAAGGGGGAGGCGTGAAAATTGATTCGCTGATACAATGTATAATAGATCCTGATATGTTTTTGTTTTGACGGACCAACTATCTTTCGGACGGGTCCGTATCTTCGTTGGCCCGGATTTACCCCCAGGGATAAAACAGAGGAATACATTAGCATACATGGAATGAACGCCTACGACCACGTGACAGGGTTTCCTCCATTTGATCAAATAGTTTTTGATTGAAGATCATCTCTGCTTTACTCAAGGATGCATATCCGGTACGGCTCGCTAATCCTTCCTTATCCCGAGGGCATATTCTTTCCCTACCATTACCCGCGCCACCTGGTCTACTCCCGGATATGCAATGGCCTCTGTAGCCCCATGAAACATGAGAATCCAGCGGCTAGTGCAAATCTGGGGTTCATTCGATTTATCGAGTCTGGTTAAACCACGCTGGGATCGGTGCAATTAATTCATTCATTCATTCATTTGATTGAAGATCATCTCTGGCAGATTATAACCATCATCAAATCTGAAGCAATTTTGAAGATTGATGCTAGATTAGAGTACTTAATTAAAAAGGCTGTTATATAGCCGTTATACAACTATATTATTACTATCTTCACGCTCTGCTTCGTCAAGAATTCTCAATTATATGATGTATTGTAAACTGTACTCAAGTCTTCAAGCCTCGAGTGAATAGATTAGTGATACACGATAAACACGAGCGGCACGCGTCGACGCCACTTCTTCCCAGCTAAAGCACTAGGAAGTGGTGAAGGGCGGGCGTTTTGAGGGACTGTCTTATGTAATTTTGACGTTCGAAAAGTGCTGATTCGCAACCTAGTTTGAATAAATGACTATTGATTTTGACGGCAGAGGTAAATGCAGCAGTCGTGAACGTGTCGGCTGCTGCAGTTGCCTCTGCTGTTAGCAGTAGGCATGCGTGCATCATTATCGACCTCATCATCGTGTACCATCAGGTGTCTCAGGTGAGATAGTGGGCAAACGCGAGCCTCAGAGGAGAAGTTTATAAAACGGTTTAGTTGCATCTCGGCATCATCCCATCTCGGCACCCATGAATTTATTTAGGTATCATGCCCACGAAAATTGCCCATCTGGGCAACCTGTCATTAATCATTTTACACACACGTCATCGTCACAGTCATCAAAAAATGGATACAAAATCAACTTGTAATAGTATATTATGCAACTAGTGAATAAAGAACGGATTTAATGCGAGGGATTCATCTATGAATCACGAGCAAGTGAAGGATTTTAACGACTGAATCACGACCGTAGGGAGTGATTCATGATTATTGAATCACGAGCATAGCGAGTGATTCAAGTGTTAGAATCCTGAGCGAAGCGAGTGATTCATGGCCCTCGATATAAATCCGTTTTATTCAAGAGTTGCATACTATACTTTATACCATGACTACGAGAAAAAGAAAGATATAGCGAAAATAGACATATTATATTATTATTAACCCACACTAGGAATTTCTCCTGTATCGTGGGTACGTATAAAAACATTTAAACTGACATACACAAACAGCCAGACCCGGAACAACTACATGTAGGTCATACAAATATTTGTTCCGTGCGGGAATCGAACCCACGACACGCAGCGCAGCAGTCAATCGCTTAACCACAACTCCAACCGTGCCGTCGAATTAATTTAAATGCATATTAATTTTTTCGCAAGTAGGTTGTATAGCATTGAGATGGGGGTCACCAGGAGAACACCAAAACAGTGATTAAAAGTGCTTTTTATTCACTGTTTTGCGTGAATAAAATAAGCTTTTTAGAGGGGGAATGGTATAAAATATATTTTTATTCACTGAAAATTAATGTACAGTGAATGCCTAACAATGCATATAATTCAGTACCCGTATGAAAGCCAAGTGTTTACCTACAATGATTTATGACAGGGTGACATGATGGGAACTTTTCGTGAGCATGATCATGATAAATAAATTTATGGGTGCCGAGATGGGAATAAACCTATAAAACCTAGTTTTTATTGTAGGTAAAGCCTATTCAAATCCTTGTTTTATTTTCGACCTCCACGCGGGCAAAACCGCTCCTTTGCCTGTCAATTAAGTAAAATTCTTTCAAAGTCATAACATTTTTCCATTCATAATT
The DNA here is from genome assembly GCA_914767815.1 of Eupsilia transversa. Classification (NCBI taxonomy): domain Eukaryota; kingdom Metazoa; phylum Arthropoda; class Insecta; order Lepidoptera; family Noctuidae; genus Eupsilia; species Eupsilia transversa. The sequence goes on from OU611900.1 coordinate 6,932,030, forward strand.
GCGTTTAAAAATAAACATACAGTAGGCCCCCTTTAGTTAAAAATAACCAGACACGTTCTAAAAATAACTTGAAGAGGGTTAGAACGTCAAAAACATATGGTTCAAATCGTTTGTTGTTTATTTTTAGATAAGTATGAGATGTTCTGAGAGGGATGCTGTGTTCAAGTGACTTTGGAAAGGAAGTATTGTTACTTGAGGGTGAAAAAAGTTGGTCTGTTAACTGTAAGTTTTTGTAATATCGGAGCGCTAGTTCAGGAAAAGGCGCCATGACAGTAATAAAAAAAAACTTAAACTGTGTCCTCTTCTGACCAGCCTGTTGCATTGGGTATCGAACGATAAAAACATTAAAAACCATTTAGAATAGAATATAGAATAGAATATATTTATAGTAAAACATGAGTATGCATCAAATAATATGTGCAAGGTCTTAAAATAACAGGTAGATCTGCATGTTTTGCCATTTATGGCGTACAAAACAACATATTTTACGTTTACAATAATCCATTAAAGAGAGTTGAGTCTACACAACAAACTATGAAGATTGTAATGATGAAGTATTGTTTTTACAGATATGTTGGTGGAATTGTGAAAATGTCGTAATTATAGGAATTAAATAAAAATAAAAAAATAATATTTTTAAAAGAGTAACCGTGGAGTTTCTTGCCGGCTCTTCTCCATAGGAAACGACCAATTGGAACCGTGCACCTAGCTTCTGACGTTTCATAAGTGCCCATGTAGGTTTATGTGTTTTTTTTAATACCTCCTCATGTATTATTGTTTTAAATACAAGGCGTATCTAAGAAAAATCTATCAATCTGCCTAGCCTTTTCTCAACTATGTTGGGGTCGGCTTCCAGTCTAACCGGTTGCAGCTGAATACTAGTATTTAATAACCCAGTAACTGGGTAATACGATTACCCTTGGTAAGACTTTCGGGCTTCTGACGACGCGTAACGGCTGTCAAAGATCCACGAATGACACCAGGGACCAACGGCTTAACGTGTTTTCCGAGCCACGGAGGAGTCTCGTTACGTAAAGATGGTCACCCATCCACGGACCAACCCCGGCAAGCATAGCTTAACCTCATGGCACCTCAGAATTTGAACATTTTCATACATTTTGTTAATTCACGCAATATTTTACGGCTATACCCACTCTCCATTTCTGGATCATAATGTCATTACAGTTCGATTCAAACTTAATGGCGGCTCGGAAGTTAGCTACTGGCTGCGCAGTACCGCACCCCTCACCCCCGCGGACACATGAAATTGTTACTGCGCAGCGACTCGCCTCATGATCCGAGCCGCCATTAAGTTTAAATTGAACAATATTTATTATTGTCGCATGTTTCCAAATTTTTTGTAAACAAACTCAAGTGAAAGTGCGTATACAATCTTGATTATACTTTTATGATTGTTGTAATTAAACCGAACCATTAAATTTATTGTTGTTACATAAAGTTTTCAAAAGGCTAAGGTGGTATGGTAATGTATTGCAATTATACTGTCATACTACCAAGCTCAAATTCATTTTTTGTCTCGCTTGCACCATAATGCTCGCGAACTGAGGATTTAGTGTAAGTTTGCAAGTAATTAAACGTAACTATCGCGTTTGCGTTAAGATTTTTATTCTCACCTTTATATTCTTAGCACTATGATCTATCAGTCAAATCTTAACGCAGACGCGATAGGTACGTTTACTCACTTGCAAACTTACAGGCTTTCTGACCTCCACTACCCAGTAACTGGGTAATTCGATACCCCTTGGTAAGACTGGTTGTCAGACTTTCGGGCCACTGACGACTCGTAACGGCTGTCAAAGATCCACGAATGAGAGCCGGGACCAACGGCTTAACGTTCTTTCCGAGGTACGGAGGAGTCTCGGTATGTCAAGATGGTCACCAAAATCAAAAATCAAAAGTCATTTATTCAAACTAGGCTGAGAATCAGCACTTTTCGAACGTCAAAATTACATAAGACAGTCCCCCAAAACGCCCAAACGCCCCACTTCCTAGTGCTTTAGCTGGGAAGAAGAATTGGCGCAACAAACTCCCCAGCAGAGCACAGCTGTCTGATAAGTAAGAAAAAAAATTGAATCTATACATTAGTATGCAAAATAATTAACAATACGCAACAGAAAGTCAAGCTTAAATTAAATTATTTGCCTTATGTCAGCTAGCACACGCCAATATACCCGCAAAAAACATCGAAATCTATACTCAAGCGAAAAAATTAAAAACTAAAAACGTAAACAGAACTTAATCGTTATTCGATTAAGTTCTGTTTACGTTTTTAGTTTTTAATTTTTTAAGCCTCCATGCAAGCATAAAGGGCGTGCCCACCCATCTTCGGACTAAGCCCGGCAAGCGTAGCTTACCCTGATGGATCGACCCGTGCCATCAGATCTGACAACAACTGTGGTAGAACGATTCTATACTATATAAACACTATCTATATTATTAACACTTCCTGATTAATGTTCCACTAGAGACACGCTGCATCGTCGTGTCGTATCTGCTTGCGGAGGCTAACAGCGTATCAGAAATGTCTTAGTAATAATATTATCAAAACACTGATTAGTAATAAAACCCAGTCCTCTGTTACTCTCATTGTTTGCTATGTTTTGAGAACTTTCCATTTATTTACTTATCAGGAATCTTCATAAATATTTTATTTTACCATCCGTTTATCATGCACAACTATAATCATAGACAAAACGTGAGAGGTTTTATTTTTCTTTGGGTTTGTGTGACGTTTGACAGGAGAGAATGGATGCTAACGACCATTGCATTCAGCCTAGCTGGCTCGTGGCTCCACATTTTATTTTTACCACAACGGCGAAGCTCTTGGCCTGAATCTCACCTGATGCTAAGTGATGACCAGGCCGAAGGTGGAAGCGAGCTTCACCCGGAATCCTCAACCACAGAGGAACTGGCTATCTTACCTCTAACTGCCGAAACACAACAATGCTGCTAACATTGTTATTATGGCGACAGACTTAGATAAGATGGTGGTAGCTAGCCAGGCGGACTTAAGACAAGCCCTACCACCAACCAAACCAAGCAGAAAATGTTGCCCCCCTGGGAATTGAACCCGGGACCTTTGGGTCTGAGAAAGGTGGTCTAACCACTAGACCACAGAGGCGGTTAAAACATAGTGATTATACCCACAGCTTATTAGGCATGCGGCAGACGTGGCCAGCCCAGTCCCAATTCAACATTGCGGCCTTTTGAGGCATGTCAGTAGTAGTATCTGTGGTTTCGAACGCAGTGTGGTGTTGCGGATTTATGGTCCGTTAATTTCTCGCCCAGAATACTGCGCCGAGGTCGCCCGAGCAGTAGGTAATCCTAATAAATGATGTTGACGGGCGGTGTGGCTCACTCCAGCCACTGAGCCAACCGGCGGCGACGTCGTAAAAAGATGCCCATCCATAGATAAACATTACCCGTCTCTCCGCTATTCCATTGCTTACTCAAGGATGCATATCCGGTAGGCTCGCTAATCCTTCCTTATCCCGAGGGCACTTTCTCTCCCTGCCATTACCCGCGCCACCCGGTTTACTCCCTGATATGCAATGGCCTCTGTAGCCCCATGAAACATGAGAATCCAGCGGCTAGTGCAAATCTGGGGGTTCATTCGATTTATCGAGTCTGGTTAAACCAGGCTGGGATCGGTGCAATTCATTCATTCATTGACGGGCGGTGTGGCTCACTCCAGCGCTAGGCGTGGCAACACGTCGTTACCGGGTTCGCGACAAGTCAATCGTCATCTTGAGGATGCCTCGTTGAAAGGTGAAACACATGTCGATTTCTTACATGGTTTTTTTATGACTCTTTAGGAATAGTTGCGCGGAATAGGTTACTAAATATATCTACGTCTACTGTATTTTATTTTACGTCTATAATATTAAAGTCTTTTGATTCTGTTTCTTCTTTCATTAGCAAAACCGTTATCTCCATAATATCTTGTTGTCAATACTAAGTTATTATTATACAAGGAGATAGTCTTATTAATTATCGTAATGTATCGTAATATCTGATGCTCTCTGAACTTAGAAGATCAATAATACACGTGTTTTGGGATGCCTGCGCGTACGCAGTATGTTTTAGTTGGAAAAATGCATCTGTTCAGACTGGAATGTAATTTACGAAGTGTAGATAATATTTGCCCTAAATTATACCTCTGCATGGCTTTTCTCGTAGGTACTGAGAAGAGTGTCCGTGGAGTTTCTTGCCCGTTCTTCTCCATAGGTACCTACTACGCTTTGGAATGGGCAACTAGCTTCATATTTTCTGACTGACCGACTCTTGACAATTCAAAAGTGCCTGTAAATGGTTTAATTGAAATAAATGCTTTGAGTTTGTCGTAGGGACCGAAACGGGTAATATCAATATGGGTATTTTAAAACAAAGACCCTTGTATCTTTACCAATAATGAAGCAAAGACCTCATAGCTTTGCATAGTAGACCCTCCCATATGGAAGTAACCATCACAGGTAAAATTTGCTTACGAATCTATTTATATGCCATAAAAACGTTATTGGTAAGAAAAACGAATAGTTTTTAGGGTTCCGTAGTCAACAAGGCATACCTTAATACCTTATAATTTCGCCATATCCGTCTGTCTGTCTGTCCCCGGCTTAGCGCAGAGACTGTTAGTACTAGAAAGCTGTAATTTGGCATGAGTATACATATTAATTACGCCGACAAAGTGTTAAAATAAAATCATATTTAGGGTACACGTAAAGTGGGGATATTTTTTTTTTCGTCTATCCCATGGTGTGGGACTGGGGTGGGGTATCTTTGGAAAGGCCGTTCAAAAATATTGTGAGTTTGTTAAAACCATGGATTGAAGGATCCGTTTGCGAAAAATTAAGCTTTAAAGTGCAAATTTTTATTAGAGTCAAGTGTCCGATCCCCCTGCCAGCTAAATGGTTAGTTCTGGATATGTGGAAAAATTCACAGCAGTAGTATATGCATAATTAAATTAAAAGGAAAACTATCACAGCTAAGTCGGCTCTACAAGTTAACTAGTAATTATCGACCAACTTACATTTGCAGTTGCATAAACATGTTCTCCCATACATTTTGTATGGGGAACATGTTTTTCAACTACAATTTTAACTTTGTTCTTGGAATAAATTCATCCCAGCTACGGAATTCTTCATTGTGCGTGGTCCGACACGCACTTGGCCGGTTTTTGTTTATAGGAATCGAATATTTAATCACAATGGATTTGCCCCAGATTTATCCATTCAACTATAAACAGATAGTTTTATCTCTTCTAATCAGATCGAAATTCCATCTATTGGATGATCGGTCATAAAATCTAGATATGTCAATAAGGTCTAGGTTTTATCTGAGATCAGCATAGCCCTTGACCTCTATTATCTTTGACATTGTATCTTGTACTAATTGATTTGTTTATTTTCATTCGAAAAAGGGTCAATAGTATATTAAATATAAAATAAATGAAAATAAAAAAACAGTCGAAATGTGTCGCGGGACACCCGGTTAAAACGAAGTTATTCTCGATCTTGCCACAGAATAGTACAGAAGGCGCACTCCAACACACAGGCAACTGGTGGAACACGACATGAGTAAGTAAGAGTCTGACACGCCCTCCCCCCAAGAAGAAAGAAAAATAGGTTTATTTGTCGCAAAAACGCGTGTATACAGTAAGAGGGGTAATCACCACTTACCATCAAGAGCTCCTGCATAATATCATTAAAAAAGTTAACCAGGAAACTCATTTCGTCAAGATACTTCGAAATAAATTAATTAACGATATGCATAACTTTATCAGCGAATCGGTTGCCCTTGGCCGGTTTTTTGCGCTGCGCTGATATGTTAAGTTCGGTTATCTTGGGGCATCAGTTCCTGGTGCCAATCTGTCTCTAGACCCACGTGGTGCTAGTGTTGGTCCAGCGATTTGTCGATATTCTTTACTTACGATACTTTTTAAATCTCATTTACGATATGTAAGCGGGCACGCCTTTTATGCCTGGAGGCTTTTATCTAGATATTATGTCCGGTTACCTTTAGTTTTTATTTCTGCTTGAGTATTAGTTCTCCATGTTTTTGGTTGGTATATTGGCGTGTGCTAGCTGACATATGGCTAATCATTAAATGTATGTTTTGTGTTGCGAAAGGTAAATGATTTTGCGTATTGTAAAGAATCAATTTTTCTAACTGAACAGACAGCTGTGCTGCTGGGGAGTTTGTTGCGCCACTTCTTCTTCCCAGCTAAAGCACTAGGAAGTGGTGAAGGGTGCCCGTTTTGGGGGACTGTCTTATGTAATTTTGACGTTCGAAAAGTGCTGATTCTCAGCCTAGTTTGAATAAATGACTTTTGATTTGATTTTATTTGAATCCCGGTAGTACATTCCCGTGGGATAATTTCCGAACTTCACGCGCACAAAAGCTATATATATACCATAGTAAAATAACATCATATAAGAAATGATTATTATTATTGTATACAAGTTCTAACTTTGTATGCTATCACTTCCGATTTCCTGCCAAATTTTTCGCTCTAAGACATGTAGATTACCTTTTTCAAAATCTTCCGAATTTCCGACTCACCTTTTTTAATAGTTTAACCTACTAAGATAATGTTACAATAGCAAGAACATAGGTCTGACTCAGTTTTAAAACATTGTCATAATATGACTCAGATTAGTTTATTGTTGAAGTAAATGTTAGATATATGGGGCGGTGTTATAGGTTTTTCAAGAGTTTGTTTGAGTTTGATCAGATGTTCAAAAAAGTTATAAAAACTGGTAAAGGTTATACTTCACAGGTGGGCCCATTGTCAACAAGTCAGGATCTGATCATGGGATCCTGGAGAAATCGAGGGAATTCTTCAAATATTATAGGCACACCTATAGCGATTTGGGTATTTTTTATAGTAACTCGTGCTCTCGAAAAGTACCATTTGGTGAAGTGGAACTGATGATGAAGACCACAGATGGCCACCGGAACTACTCAATACTAATAAGTATTTCACGGGTTGCGATTCGATTACTTTAATATGGTTACCAAGTAATTTATGCTAGCCACAATGCATAGTATTATGGTGAAGTGGAGCTGCTGGTCAGGTACCAGGAGAACTCCTCAAAAATTAACGACCCTGCATCGAGAAAAGCAATATTTTGTAAAAGGTGATGACTTGTTGCCATTAGGCTATTGTAACTTAAGTTACAAACCGACCCACTAAAAAGACATAAATAAAAACTTTTTTCTAAACAAATACAACCGCCTTCCAAAAAGACATTACAAAGTGAAAAATCTCTATCTTTTTGGAAGGTAGTTGTATTTTTTTTAGTTGACTTTTTTGTCGTTGTTGGGTTTTAGTTTTTATTACTTTTATTTTTTTACTTCGTCTCACTAGGTATTTTTTCTTCTATCTTCGAAACCAATACAATTACTTCATTTTCTCTTTTGACGGCTAATTAATTCATGTTACTGCCAGCCCTATCCACGCAGTTAGCCGCAATACTTTACCATTGTATTAAAATTAAACCTAGTTCACACTGGCTTTGTCTTCTTCTGGTGTCAAATGACGTGTCCACAAGAATGTTTGAGATGTTATGATTTGTTCTCAGAACTAGTAATTTGGGGCACTAGAGGTTGTAAATCTTTGGAGAGCCTGTCATGTCCCAAAAGGGAAGACAGTGTTTAGTACATTTTCATTTCGCCAGTTATAACTGTTGAGAGAAAGAAAAAAAGAAAAAAAAAATTTGGGACACGCACAGGAAATACAAACAGTAAAAAAGAAGCAAAAGTTTTAATTTATCAAAAAAAAAACTTAAATATAAAATAAATTAGAAAATTTAACGACCTCTGCAAGGCCAAAAAGGATCCTATCTCAGCATAATGCTGGGGTATTCAAAGACACCACAACAACCTACGTTGCAAGTTGTTCTATCTGCTCATACAGAAATGGAACGAGCATTGATCACCAAGATTGCTCTAATACTGCTTGTTGGTGATTATGGATGAATTCCGGTTTCCTCCGGATTTTCTTCTTCATTGAAAGGCTTCAGTGTCAGAGATTAACATAGGCTTACGAGCTTTAAACCATCTTTAATCTATAAAAACAATTTTCAAATCTCTCTCAAGACTTCGATTCTAAGGGAAGAGGACATCCATGAGGATTTTCCACCACGGAACAAAAAATAAGGCTGGATCATAACTAGGCGTACCCATAATGCACGATTTCCCTTTCAACTTTTATGTCTTGGACACTTTTAGTGGCGCCAGGTCCTCTAATATAGGTACAGACGCCAGCACATCACGCTATCTCGCATTTCCCTTAAACTTAAGGGGAAGGTATATAAAACAATGGTTAGACCTGCTGTCCTGTATGGATCAGAATGTTGGGCCACTAAAGGGAGGAATGAAAGGCAATTGCATGCAGCTGAGATGAGAATGCTAAGAGGGATGTGTGGTGTTACACGAATGGATAGAATAAGAAATGAGTACTTAGGAGGAAGTCTGAAAGTGGCACCGGTGACTGAAAAGTTGTGCGGAAATCGGTTGGCATGTATGGGCATGTGATGCGGAGGAATGAGGAAAATGTCGTGAGGAAAGTTTTTAGTAGGAATGTCGATGGCTATAAGTCTAGGGGAAGACCAAGAAAGGGGGTGACTACCGAGATGACGACTAATAGAGAAGTATGGAAGAAAAAGACATGTTGCGCCGACCACAAATAAATTGGGATAAGGGCAGGAGAATGAAATGTAGTAGCTTGACTGTACGTCATTTCTTACTAGGCTTGTCGTCTTCAATTGCTGTGCTTGATAAAATCATAACAGGTTCTCGTCTACAATAAAGAATGATAGACGATCTCTCGAAAATCAAGTCTTCACACTTTTAATTAATTTTATTTATCTTCTTAAAGATATAAACTAGTTTATGAAAGAACCTGTTTTGTGAATAAATTAATAATGTAGTCTAGAATATTTATTATGAATAAATTCATATATAAACAGTTTTTTTTCTTGTGGGGTAAATCCCCTTAAGTAATCTCCATAAGTGGAGAAAGTACCCTCCTTTCTTGATAGAAGAATGGGACTTATGGGGATCCCAGGACTAAGGGTGCGTTTCCACTGAAGCCGAGACGAGCGGAGGTGAGCGGAGACGTGCAGGAATCGTCCAATAATAGACGAGAAAGGACACGCGATGAGGATTTCAACCATTGTGATTGGTCGATTCCTGCAAGTCTCCGCTCCACCAGAGATGAGCAGGGATGCGTAGCGAGGGATGTCCGTAAAACTAACCAATAACAACGCTAGCGTAGCTCAAGGTATTACAATGAAGCGATATTATTGGCTAGTTTCACACACCATCCCTAGCTACGCATCCTCGCTGATCTCTGGTGGAAACGCAGCCTAAAACCTGTATTCTTTTCCCTGCTATAAGACTGGTAGGATCCAGGATCCGATCTCCGACTATTTTGCTTTTTCCATCAGGAAATTCTCAGTAACAGACCTATGTCTGGATTTATGCCCGGCTAATATCAGTAGGTACTCACACCATCTATATCTATACATATTATAAATACAAAAAAATAAAATAAAAACTAAAACTCGACTACGGCAAAAAAGTCAACTAAAAAGGTATAAACAAGTTTTAGGGGTATGAGGAACAGGGTGTAAAGACGGGTGTTGTGTCTGGCGGGCAACTGCCCAAGGATTGATGTCGGATAGTCTTATATATGTTAATCGCTCGGTAAACTCTTATACCGCGATGTAGGACTTGTAACGTCAGGTCTTTGATGCTTAGTTCGTATGTGGCGGTGTAGATGCCGCCACAAAGTCATCACAGACAGACATATTAAAAATCCGGAGCCACACGTGTTACGGGATAAATCGAGTAGATTACGTGTGACACCGGATTTTTAATTTGTCTGTCTGTGATGACTTGTTTATACCTTATTTATATTTTGTTTTAGTTCATGACTTTTTGTCCTCTAGAGGGCGGCATATACAATTCAATGTGACGTCACATGGCTTATAAGTACTTATAACTAGCGGACGACCGATACTCTTATAACGATACCCTATTTGTCAAATTATGATGAGTAGTTTAGAAGTTATGAGGGAACAGATGAACATACATACATACATACCGGTCAAAATCATAACCCTCCTTTTGGCTTCGCCGTAGTCGGGTAATTAAAGTCAGCCTATAAAGTTCCTACTGCTGGAACAGGCTTCCTCTTCGAGAGGAAGTGGGCTGTAATGTAATCCACCACGCGGGCCCAGTGCGGGTTGGTAGATGTCAGATATGTCTTTGATTTTTTGGTTCTAGGACATGCCGGTTTCCTCACGATGTTTTCCTTCACCGTTTTGAGAGCAGTGGTGATGAAATTATTTACACAATGTAAAGTGCCTGTCTGGGTTCGAACCCCAGACCTGCAATTCTTACCCTCTTACTTAGTCAATGCCACAAAATTAATAATATGTTTTATTTTGCAAAAATATTGAAACTGGGCATTGATCTCTCTGTTTTCGCCTATTCCTAAATTAGAATAACAACTTTAAAAACCGGTTTTAATAAACCTGATTCTATTTCGAATATTAAGTCATAATACCTAAGTCACGATTTCTAGTCTTATCAGATACATAAACTAACCACACAGGCACAGTATAAATAAGTAACGGTATTATCTCATCAAAGAAAACGGCCGAAACGATGCGCTTCGAAATCTCACTGTATATCATTGTCTCTCCTTCTCCCTTTAATCCATCTAAAGGTTGGCTGTAAAAGATTGCTCTTAGCGATAAGACCGCCCATTGTGTGACTTTGTGAACATTTTCTAAATTTATGTCTGTAATTTTTATGGTGTACGTAATAAAGATTGATTTGTCTATCTATAAATTACGCTACAGTCGAGTCGAGTGCGCGGCAGTTACGCACGGACGCGGAAAGTTTATCTACCGAGCGGCCATAGGTAATTATTTCAAGGTCACTGCCGACATATAATACTCTTACTTATTTTTACTGTGATATAGTAACGTCAAATATTTGTAATAACAATACTGAACTGATTTATTCAAATGATTTTCTTGTGTCTTTCTTGCATCATTTCGTTTATTTCAACTCTCATTTAAAAGAGCGTCTACGGATTATGAAACCACCGTGAAAATTGATTGATCCACAAGGTCAAGTATTGTTGGAAATGACAGACTTGGATTTTGATGTGGTAATTTCTTCAATAATACGTATTTTTCTCACTTATTCTTTATGGATGATGTTACAATAAGTTCCTGTCACTGTTATTTACATAGCAGATACAGTTTGATTCAAACTTAATGGCGGCTCGGAAGTTAGCTACTCGCTGCGCAGTACCGCACCCCTCACCCCCGCTGACACATGAAATTGTTACTGCGCAGCGACTCGCCTCATGTTCTGAGCCGCTATTAAGTTTGAATCGAAGTGTAGTGGTATACGCATTAGTGTGGGGTCGCACTTAGCACATTAAAACGACCATATCCCGTAGCCCTCCAAGCGTGACGGAGCGAATTTTGGAAAATGTGAATCATGTGTCGGCGCGGGGGTCAGCAGGTGACCAAAAGGAATCTAAGAATTGCATAATTAAAATGTAGTACAAGATTATAACACTCGTTTGGATGATATAATGGTTACTATGACACTGGTCGTTTTAATGTTGGCAATAAGCTAACTGTTTCAGAAACTTTTATAGAGGATAAAACCTGTTATAACACTCAAGTTGAACAGTAAATTAAATAGTAAGTAAGTATCTTAAAAACAAAGCACCGGAAGCTGCAGCCCCGATACGCATGGCGGAGATTGCATCAGAGTAATGATGGTACGTAATAAGTGGGTGAGCAGAAATGGTTTGAATAGGACTGATTAATTTTATGTTAATGAGATGATGTATAAGAATTTGTAGTTGTACGTTTTTGGCAAACGTCAAGGTCGCTTATCATCTGTTTCATCATTAAAGCATCATTCTGCCCAGCCTTTTCCCAATCATGTTGGGATCGGCTTCCAGTCTAACCGGATGCAGCTGAATACCAGTATTTGACATGCAGCGACTGCCTATCTGACTTCCACAACCCAGTAACTGGGTAATACGATACCCCTTGGTAAGACTGGTTGTCAGACTTTCGGCTTCTGACGACTCGTAACGACTGTCAAAGATCCACGAATGACAGCCGGGACCAACGGCTTAACGTGCTTTCCTTAGCACGGTGGAGTCTGTATGTAAAGATGGTCACCCATCCATGGACCAACCCCGGCAAGCGTAGCTTAACCTGATGGATCGACCCGTGCGGCTGTTATTATTCAGTTGAGATTATGGAGAGGGACACATCCTCCACGCTCTGCTTGTATCGACAGGACAAACAGCCCCCACATTTACCCTTCAACCATCTTGGATTTCTAAGCGGTCTTATTTACATATTTATAAATCTAAATTATATTAAATTAAAGAACTAAGTAATTATCCGGCAAACTATGTACATGTATATAGAAAAAGGGGAGGGGAAAGAATCATAGGGCATCGAAGAATTCGTCCGCGTCGCTGTCAATAGGAAAGGTGCCCAGAAAGCTGGCAGCATTGCCACGTTGTATGGCAATGCTGATTCTTTGGCCAAAAAATAAGCCAGCCCCTCTGGTCATGTGAAGAGTCGACCAACCGCTTGGCGATCTCTTGGAAAACCAGGTGGGCACTCGGCCTAATGTTTCAACCCCAAACGGCTCGAACAAATAACCCCCAATAAGATTGGAATATTTTCGCCGTTTGAGGTTTTCCGCACCTGCAGCAGCCGCCCCAGCACAGCCCGCCGTGCTTCGAAGATGGGATGGCGCAAGGGTGTCGACACATGTTGCATCCCACACCAAAGGCCGACCTAACTTCCAAGGCATATGGTCATTCCGTCTGGTCTCTTCCCATCGTCGCGCGCCAGGCCGTTGGGTTCTAATACAGCTGGCACCCCGGCGGTGGCAAGAGCACGACGGATGATGTCATTAATGCTGGCGTGCCGTGCTATCTTGTGGTATGCGGTCTTTGGAAGAATCTCTACATAAAGTTTTATTCGGATTAAACCGCGCTGTTCCATCCAGCGTGCATCCTCACAAGTGTCAGCACAAACCAAGGGCAGAGCAGAGCATTTTTTGAGACTACTGAAAAATGAATCTTATGACAATACCATAAATTGCAAAATTAAATACACGTCAAACAAGAGCAGAGCATTTTCTGAGACTACTGAAAAATGAATCTTATGACAATTCCATAGATTGCAAAATTAAATACACGTGTAGACCATACGCGAGCATTTTGCAGTTCGGTGTGCGCTGGCTCCTAGTAGTGACATGTTGCAACAGTTATTTTAGATTAATCAATAAACCGGTCAATTTAGGTTAAGATAAATTTCTTATTATATAAATTATATTTATATGTATATATAATATCTATAATATAGATAAGAAATTTAAAAAAAAATATAATTAGAAAAAAAAACGGTATATTTTTCGGTTCCGAGCCTTTGTAGGGGGGGGGGGGGGGTATTCTTCGGAACTACTGATAAAATTCTTTCACTAATGGGAAGCTACAGTATTGCCGAGTGTCATAAGATATGTTTTTATGTTCAAACAAGAAATTTACTCTGCGTCCAGCGCTCGGCGTGGCAACACGTCGTGTTCAGGATCGCGACAAGTTAATCGTCATCCTGACGATGCCTCGTTGAGAGGTGAAACACGTGTCGATTTCTTACAGGGTTTTGTATGACTCTTTAGGAATAGTCAAGCGGAATAGGTTACTAAATATATCTACGTCTATTGTATTTTAAGAAATTTAACGCTGACTAAGTCTCGGGCAGATGCTAGATGACAGTATTCTCCTCTTATGAAAGCTTTCTACTAAATTATGTTAAAAACAATGCATTTATCTACAATTCCACAAAAGCGACGTGTCCAGCGATTCGTTATAGCGATACGCGTGTTAAAAACTATATTATTCACAGATTTCATAGCAGGTTTTTGGTTGAAGGTCATTCATATAGAGACTATTAGATCTCAGAGCTACAGTTTTATGTTTTTTGTAATACATAACTTTAAAGTTATGCAGAGTTATGTAAAATGTGACCCAAAAAAGTAGGACAGTGGTGGAATGGGTAAGCGTTTGCCATGCAATGGGTCATTACGGGCATATTAAAAAGCGTGTGTTCATACGTTCGTTACTTGGTTGAGTTTTAGAAGGATTCTTGACAGATAAAGACGTTTATGCGTTAAATAATACGTTGAAATGTTGACCCTAGTTTTACCTTTAGGGTCAACATTTCAACGTATTATTTTTTATTACGCATAAACGCACCCGCCTAATTATGATTGTACTGTTGAATTCTAAAGCCGAACTTGTGCTAGGCTTGTGGTTAAGTAATAACAGCCACACGGGTCGATCCATCAAGTTAAGCTACGCTTGCCGCGGTTGGTCCGAGGATTGTGACCATCTTTCCATACTAAGTTCCCGTGCCTGGGAAAGCACTTTAAGCCGTTGGTCTCGGCTGTCATTTGTTGATCTTTGACAGTTCTCAGAAGCCCGAAAGTCTGACAACCAGTCTCACCATAGGGTATCGTATTACCCAGGTACTGGGTTGTGGAGGTCAGATAGGCAGTCGCTCCATGTTAAATACTGGTACTCAGCTGCATCTGATTAGACTGGAAGCCGACCACAACATAGTTGGGAAAAGGCTAGGTAGATGATAGTGCTAAAGCTGAACGTTGAAAACCGAAGTCTAGTGTCAAGTAATTGCGTCCCTAATACACGATAAATCCCAATTCGCAACCTAATTGCGTAATACACAATCTATCACAATCTGGATCGGTTTGAAACAGATTGCTAATCCATCGCTTCATAAGTTCGAAAAAAAAATCAGCTCAACAACGTAAATAACGCAATGAATGTTGTTGAACTGTCAAAATGAAACAGATTAGTCGGAATCGTTTACGAAAACGTTTTACCTACGCAATTAGATAGCTGAATTGTGAGAGTTCTTCCGGTCAGATCCCCTGATCTGATCACCTGCTGGTTATTCTTATGTTTTTTAACGTCGTATTATGTTATTCTGATCCCCTTACTCTTTTTGACAAGTAAGTACAGTCAAGAGAAAAAGAGTTGTTCATGTAAAAAATATTTATTTTTATTCGTCACTGGCAATCAGACATATAATATATGTCTTTTAATTTGGACTAACATTCATAATAATAATAGTACATTTCTGCCAAGGCCAGCAACTCAAGCATTGGTGGACGATCGTGAAAATGTGAGCCGAGGCGTAGCCGAGGCACACATACGTGAGTCCATCAATGCCTGGTTGCGGCCAAGGCTTGAATAGTGCTTTTCTCAAATAATGCGCGGAAATTCAAACAAAGTAAATTAATTATAAATTCCAGAATCAATGACGGACAACGATAATTTTTCACGCGCTAATGTGTTCATTTGTTTCTTCTTGGTTGTCATGTGTTGAAGTAAAAAGTTCGTTCCATTTTTAAATAACACGACAGATATGAGTTTTCATAGTAATTTATTTGGTCGCTACACAGGACAGATATGGGTTTTCATAGTAACTTTGCTGGCCGCATCGTCACTTGTTTTTGACCAGTACAGCAATTTCGATTTATCTCGAAGAAGGTTGTCAAAATAATGGTCGAATTTCCAAGCATGTTTGAGAAAAAGATTTTTACCATCTTAATTAAATAACAAAAACAGAACTTAAAATTATTGTAAATCATCACAGACAATAAAACAATTGGTCTTTCGATTTGGACAGATAACAAAACAATAAACAGAAGTTCCGGAGACAAATATAATTTAAGAGTTAAATGAATGACGTGAAATGAAATGCAATTGTTTATTCTGTAAATAGGATATCGGAATCACTTTTACACGACGTATAAAAAATAAAAAATAGGACTAAGCTAGATGAGGTGAGCGGATGAGCGTTTCCTATCTGACTACTCTGAGAAGAAAGGCCGAAACAAACTCAGAGGTCGCAGTCTCTTTTAAAGTCCAGACATAATCTTGGTCAGGCCATATGTGGACCATGTAGATTAGTGTCTGAAATGGTCTTTTAAGTAAAGAACCATACAGATTTGAGTGGACCTGTCCTGTCAGTGCAATTATTTGTCAGTAATCGTGGAACTCAACTCAGAACTTAAGGAGCTCAGTGACTCGACGAACAATAAGAAAGGACATTTGAGTAGGCCGCATAAAATATTCAAACTGCCAGACCATCATTAACACTAACTGAGAAATAAAAAGAAAAGAAAAAAATTATCCACATTGTCCTCATATTATTAACAGATTGCTAATCCATTGCTTCATAAGTTCGAAAAAAAAACTACTCAACGACGTAAATAACGCAATGAATGTTGTTGAACTGTCAAAATGAAACGGATTAGTCTTAATCGTTAACGAAAATGTGTTACGCAATTAAATAGTAGGCTAGTGTAGGCAGTGCTGGCTAGTGTTTGTGAAGACGAGCGCAATATAAGTAACAATCGTAGTAATGCAAAGTCGGAAGCCCGCATGTGTAACAAAGCCAATGGTAGGTATGATTCCTTTCCTATGGAATTTATTACCCTGTAATTGCATTTGTGGAGGTCACAATAGCGTCGCCATCATCAGGCTATAACATTCCATAGCTGAATATGTAAATAAAATAAAAATAACCTTTATTTACTAAGAAAGTTTTAATATTACAGGAAAAAGTGTAAGTGTATCCTAAACCAATTGTAATAACGTTTTTGTGTCTGTGTTTTTGTTTCATGTTTATATTTCATGTATGTATGTATATATATATTTATATAGATAACATATGCTTTATGTATGTATTGTATATGTAAATGGTACACCACTGACTACCTGCAGTATTGTCTCTCCTTCTCCCTTGAATCCATCCAAAGGTTGTCTGTAAAAGATCGCTTTTAGCGATAAGACCGCCCATTGTGTCACCCTATGTAAAATATCCAAATTTATGTCTGTAATTTTTATGGTGTACATAATAAAGAGTATCTATTCTATACAAAAGTTCAATTACACTTTGCCTACACTGTGGAAATAATCCAGGACCTCAGCCATGCTCAGAAGTAGCGCTTGCGATCAGTTGACTAAATACGAGGTCTTAGAAAAAAAAGATAAGTTACTTTTAAAATCAACATCTTTTGTGGCGACGCTAGGAGGTTTATGTCCAGCATGAGATTCAACCAATATTTTTATAAGAATATTTTGATTTAAAGGAAGAGTGTCCGTGGAGTTTCTTGCCCGTTCCTCTCCATAGGTACCTACTACGCTTTGGACTGGGCAACTAGCTTCATCTTTCTAACTGACCCCCTTGACAATTCAAAAGTGCCTGTAATTGATTTATTTGAAATAAATGCTTTAAGTTTGAGTTTGTTTTCCCCATTTCATGTTCTCCCAGTCAGTCCAGCTGTAGAAATGGACGCCATATTTAAAATATCCGGTAACGAGAAGTAAATACCCACATAACTTTCACATGAGGCAAGTTCTCGATAATTACGAGCGCTATTTACGGAAGTGGTTTGTAAACACACCACATTGCTCGATAGTATATTAAATAATTATGAGCAATAGAGGAAAACATTACGTGGAACACTGACTATATTCAGCGTAGCAAAATTTCTTGAAATTATATGAAACAGAAAGTCAAAGTCTTGATTTATGCCCAGTTGATGGCAATAGGCTCGTCCCCTATTACATGGGACTTAAACATAACTGGCGAAATGTGGGTGTTTCAGTAACACATCTTTTGATACCATTTTTATTCCTCTATCTAATTAGTTGAGGATACTAGCCCCCAGTCACACTTTTCTTGAAAACGGGGTACCTTACTGAAGCACTGACAGGTAGGTAATCTGAAAAGCTCAAAGCAGATGGCGCTGGCTGTTTTGGTGGTCATGCGAGCTGTCAAATATGTATTTGAATCGTTATTTGGAGCGACGAAGTTTTCCCCAAAAATTCAAATTATGACCATAGAATATGACTATGATTAGGACATTATGACCTCCAAACTCACTAGCGGCACCAAGCCGGAGTAATGGCGGACATCCCTGCCATTGAAAGAGCATTTACAATGCTAAAATCACTTTTGAATTTCGATTTTAAGTTTTATTTGATAGTTCACTTATTCCTAAGTATTAATATTGCCAGGGTTTTCATTTATTGTCGTATAACCGCCGCGCCGTTTACGCCTCCACATAGTATATGCAAATTGAAGATAAAAAAATCAATCTGCCTGGCCTTTTTCCAACTGCATAATATTAGGGTCGGCTTCCAGTCTAACCAGATGTAGCTGAATAACAGTAGTTTTACATGGAGCGACTGCCTATCTGACCTGCACAGCCCAGCAACTGGGTAATACGATACCAATTTGTAAGACTGGTTGTCAGACTTTCGGGTTTCAAAAGATCCACTAACGACAGCTGGGACCAACGGCTTAACGTGCTTCCCGATTCACGAAGGAGTCTCGATATGTAAAGAGGTCACCCATCTACGGATACGGACCAATCCCGGAAAACGTAGCGTAACCTACACACATACGTGAGTCCATCAATGCCTGGTTGCGGCCAAGGCTTGAATAGTGCTTTTCTCAAATAATGCGCGGAAATTCAAACAAAGTAAATTAATTATAAATTCCAGAATCAATGACAGACAACGATAATTTTTCGCGCGCCAATGTGTTCATTTGTTTCTTCTTTACTTTAAATCGAAATTTAAATAAAATCTTTGATAAGTTACCTCCTTGGTTGTCATTGATGACAACTGGTCATGTGTTGAAGTAAAAAGTTAGTTCGATTTTTAAATAACACGACAGATATGAGTTTTCATAGTAATTTATTTGGCCGCTACACAGGACAGATAATTATGGATTTTCATAGTAACATTGCTGGCCTTAACAAGGTTGTCAAAATAATGCTCTTGTTTGAGAAAAATGTATTTGATTTGTGTTATACTTATATGACACTATTCAGTAAGCTTGATCACCTGATACGATAGACTTTCATTCTCACAGGTTTATGCGGGTTACGCTTACCACAGCCACCGCAGGATCGTATACTAACTCCGTAATTATAATTAGTAAGTAACTCTGTATGTTGTGTTAGAACAATTTATTCATACCTTTGGTTTGAACGCCATTAGCTGCATCCGGTAAGACTAGAAACCCTCAAACTCTAAGCATTTATTTCAATTAAACCATTTACAGGCACTTTTGAATTGTCAAGGAGTCGGCCAGTCAGAAAATATGAAGCTAGTTGCCCATTCCAAAGCGTAGTAGGTATCTATGGAGAAGAACGGGCAAGAACCTCCACACACTTTTTTTTTTTTTTCAGTCTCTCGTCTCAGAGTAGTCGGATAGTAAAAGTTGAAAGATGTCCAAAAACAAGAGTTATCCAACGTTGTACACATGTCTATTGGAGGAGGGTACCAAAATCATTTAAGGTGGAAGCGTCAGGTTAGTCCGCGAAATTCAAACTTTCTTACGTTTTTTGCAATTTCTAGGTCAGTATCAGGTTTTATGTTGATCTAAATATGATTCGCGGCCGTATCAGATATTTATTTATAGAATTATAATCATAAAAATCATCAATCAATCAAAATCAAAATCAAAATATTTTATTTCACATAAACCTACATGGGCACTTATGAAACGTCAGAATCTAGGTGCACGGTTCCAATTGGTCGTTTCCTATGGAGAAGAGCCGGCAAGAAACTCCACGGTTACTCTTTTAAAAATAAATGGGTTTTACAATGCTTTAAAATATAATACAATTGTTATAAGCTCATATAATCCTAGTGAATGACATTTGAGGATTATTCTAACTTAAGGAGTTGTATTGATTATAATTCTGTAAACCCATATTTGTTACGGTCCCGAATCATATTTTAATCACCACAAAACCTGACACTGACCTGCAAATTGCAAAAAACGCATGAAATCTTTCTTAACTTTTCGTTTTGTTAGTTCAAGATTAGTTTAGGAAAATCCTTAAGCAAGAATCAAAGAGCGCACTTTGACTTTCCTTTGCTAACTAAGTGTTTCATACGAATATGCACCTTATTTTCATTAAAGCAACCTTTTTGAGGTTTTTTCCTGCTTGATGTTTTACAGGTTGGATTTGCCCGCGACTTCATTAGCATTCAAAGATTGGCCTTTCGTTTTTGAGTTTCGGGAAATCCTTCCTTTCTGTAACTCTCTAACGAATAAAGTGGATGACATTTTATACCGTCTCGAAAAAAAATTGGTATATTAGGTGAACGGAATGAAAGTGGCGGTACTTGGGGAGGCCGATGTCCAGCAGAGGACGTCTTTCGGCTGATATGATGATGAATGATGAAGTAGTGTCTGATCAAAACGTAAGACCCAAGTTTTTGCTTTAAAACTTGCTTTTTGACCGCCTCTGTGGTCTAGTGGTTAGACCACCTGTCTCAGACCCAGAGGTCCCGGGTTCGATTCCCAGTGGGGGCAACATTTTCTGCTCGGTTTGGTTGGTGATAAGACTTGTTTTAAGTCCGCCTGGCTAGCTACCACCATCTTATCTAAGTCTGTCGCCATAACAACAATGTTAACAGCATTATTGTGTTCCGGCAGTTAGAGGTAAGATAGCCAGTTCCTCTGTGGTTGAGAATTGATGAAGCTCGCTTCCACCTTCGGCCTGATCATCACTTACCATCAGGCGAGATTCAGGCCAAGAGCTTCCCCGATGTGGTTTAAAATAAAAAGGAAACATAAATAAAACTATGTACGCATTGCCTAACAAGTCCTAGTTATACTTTCATAAACGGTGCTGCATTTAAATATATTTTATGATTATTTTGTTTTATGAGTCATGTGTCTAAATAACAACCAGTCTAAGCAAGGGGTATCGTATTACCCAGTTACTGGGTTGTGAATGTCAGATAGGCAGTCGCTCCATGTAAAATACTGGTATTCAAATGCATCCGGTTAGACTGGAAGCCGACCCCAACATGATTGGGAAAAGGATAGGCAGAATGATGAGTCATGTGTCTAAATCAGGGACTAAAAACCTTTATAAACAACGGTACAGGTATCGAAGAATTTTGGTTACTTCTACGACTAAGGTTACCGCTATCTGGGTAACCCAAGAAGAAGAAAAATGTAACCTCTTTTAGGTTACCGGTTACACACACACAGGCGATGCGCTCTGTAACTAATGCCAACGACACGTGTAAGATAGATGTAATTTTTTTATTTCGGTAACCGGTATTAAAACTAAACGCTTGTATTCAATTTAAGGTTACCTTTAAAAATACCGGTGTCCCTCGTAAATGATAGACCTTGGAAGGGAAGAAAGTAAAGCATTTTTTTCAGAGCGTTTAAATTGCCCCAGACTTCGTTTTTTTAAATATATTATGTTATGGGCCAGCTCTCGACCTCAATCTCGCCGCAGTTTGGTGAATTTCAACATTAATTGATTTTTAACATGATAATTGTTTTAGTCGATCAATGTTTTAGTGGTAATGGTAATCATACACTCTTAGGTATAAACAGCATAACATCACGCCTGTGTTCCTCGATAGCTAAGCATTAATAAACTAAATACACACATAAAGGAACTACACACTTCATTGATATAACGGACAACCCCAGCCTAGTCCTTTTACAATGTCGTTCCTAACCCACATCCACATGCCTATGAATGACGGTCTGAGCTAGAATGCGTGTCAACTGTGCAGTATGCATGCTTTGTTCACTTAGTCAATTGATTCAGGCGTGACTTGGCTAAAATCCATTAGGTATCTATTATACATTGTAACAGCGAATCAATTTTCACGCCTCCCCCTTAAGACCTAGGTCAAATATTTATTGATATTCGGATAGCTCATGACCTAAAGAGGTGCCATAAAGAATATTAATTAATAATCTCGACTTATTAAAAAGTTATGCAACAACGCAGGTATGCTGGTAAAATACAATAGACGTAGATATATTTAGTAACCTATTCCGCTTTAACTATTCCTAAAGAGTTATAAAAAACCCTGTAAGAAATAGACACGTGTTTCACCTCTCAACAAGGCATCCTTAGGGTGACGATTGACTTGTCGCGAACCCGAACACGACGTGTTGCCATGCCGAGTGTTGCACGCTTGACTCTGAGGCTTTTATGAGCTCGTGGCTAAGTAATAACAGCCGCACAGGTCGATACATCAGGTTTCGTGATCTTTGACAGTCGTTACAGGTCGTCAGTCCGAAAGTCTGACAACCAGTCTTACCAACGGGGTATTACCACTCTATCGTATACACCTCTCTCTCCATCCTCTGGGCTATGACGGTGTCAGCTAGAATTCGTATCAACGTTGCTGCACGCATGCTATGTTTACTAATATCAGGCTATCATGTATTTCTGATTACATTAACTACTGACTGTTAGGTTACTTGTTCATGTCCCCATAACTTCACGATCTGGCTAGGCTTTTATAGGAAGAGTTTTAAATAAATATGTCTTCCCATAACATTGTTTTTTTTTTTGAAAATTTTATAAATACGCTCCACGTAAAATACTTGTATTCAGCTGCATTCTGTTAGGCTGGAAGCCTGATGAAGAAATTCAGAAATGGAAAACAAAAGTTATAACACTAAAACCCAATTACGACAAAAACGCCAATTAAAACGGTATAAACAATACATCACAGACTGACAAATAAAAAATCCGGAGTCACACGTAATCAGGGGCCTGAGTCTACTAATTTATAAACGTCACAATGGTGTCATAATGGTTAGTTTTTGACAGATTTGCCATACAAAAACTGTCATAAACTAATCATTATGACACCATTGTGACGTTTATAAATTAGTAGACTAAGGGCCCTGTTCGATTTATAATATGCCCTAATACGACGTGTGACTCCCAGGGCATATTATAAATCGAACAGATTACGTGTGACTCCGGATTTTTAATTTATCTGACTGTGATATAGAAGTTATGAGGTTATGAACATACCATACATCCCGGTCAAAATCATAACCCTCTTTTTTGCTTCGCCGTAGTCGGCTAAAAATTATAAATAAAACAAACCACAAGCAACAGAGTAGACTTCAAAAATAATAAAGTAGCGCTTAAGTTAAAACACTTTCTGAAGCACAAAATTGTTACGCCCATTGTTACCTCCAGATTTTTAGAATTGTGTAAAAAATTAACGATTTCATAATTGTTTATAATTTCTTTATCAGTTCTCGAATGACAAAAATTTAACAATGAAAAAAACTCGAGTCTATTTTTCACTTTTTAGTTGTGGAGTTCAAATATCTCGACCTGCTATGTAAATAACAATGACAGGAATATGTTAAAACATCATCCACATAGACTAAATGGGAAAAATACGTATTATTGACGCAAACTCAAAAACTACCCACGTAAAGTTAATATATAATTAAGGGTCAAAACCACCTTGAGAGCATACCCTTTCAAACAAAAAAAGAAGTTTCAAAATCGGTCCATAATTGACGGAGAAATGGTGGACAAAACAAAAAAACCTCCATAAAACGAACATAGTACCTCCTCCTTTTTGGAAGTTGGTGTACAGATTTCCAATAACTACCTCAGCATCAAAAAAACTTATCTTCACTTTCTAACTACCGTCAAAATGACATAACTGACCCGAGAGAGCGGCAAGTATAAACTAATATCACCAATTAGTTTTGATGATTTTTTTAATTGTCTTGTGTACCCGATTGTCTGTGCAACTGCGAAAGTTTTAAGAGCCCACATAACCTAAGGCTTTTATCTCGCTCGCACCATACTACTCGCGGTCTGAGTGCGAGCGAGACGGAGGCAGCACCAAAGCGGCAATAGTTTAGGTAATTGCTTTTTACGGCGAACATAATATAGTTAGTTCAGTTATTATACAAAGTTACATGATGTAATTTGAAGTATTTTTTGAATAGCAGCGGTTTATTGTTCAGTTCGGAGGTAACTTTGTTTTTTTTTTCTATTGAGATTTTTTTATGAAATCGTGTTTTTCGGCTCACATAATCCTTAACATTAATCCTCAACTTTAACATATATTTATTTCAAAATTAATGCTGTAGTAGTTTCCATATAACTGCGGATCTTGCTAATCAATTTGACGTCTTATAGGCCCTTAAGGCTCAGCAAACAGGCGCGACGCGACTTTAACAATACACTTTTGAAGAAAAGTTCATAGTTGAACAATTACCGGTGCCGCGACAATTTGCGCCAGTATGCACGAGCCTTAACGAGAAACGTGTAGAAGCAAACGGCAACGACAACTCGATGGTATACAATGTGGTGACAACAATATAACAATAAATGAAAACACTGGCAATATTTAAAACTTAAGAGCATTATTTAGGAATTAACAATAAATCCTAACATTGAAATTAAAAAAGTGTTTTTTTCTAACGAACTAAATAGTAGTGATGCGCCGACTATGGGTTTTGCCAATCTTTGACTTGCTATAGTGACTAAACTATTGGAGATCTTTCATTGAATTTTTGTATGGAGACTGGGAACGGCGTTGACTAAAAAAATTGGTCGATAGCAATTTGTGTTTTTTTTCCTATTCTGGCGGGTTTGCGCGTGTGATAGTTTGACCTATTAATAAATAGATAAGGCAACGTTTTTAATTAAGGTTTTTTGAGAAATGTGACCTATTTTAAAAAGTGGTTCAATTGATTCTGCTCGTTATTCTGATCAAACTATTTTTAGGTTTTGCGCATTTAACATTACACGTTGTATACAGAGATCCTTTGATCTTAATTAAGAATCCTGATTAATTTGAACCTCCATTACCGATAATGAGGCTGCAGTAAGCAAACTGCATTCGATCTATGGGGGGGACTAACACCTCCAGTGTCTTCCCAAATCAGAGCCCCAGATACGTGGTTTATTTATAAACGTTGCTTAAAGTTAAGTAATGATTAGCAACTGTTTAACCAAACATTTTTGACGTTTGAACGTCACTTAACTTTAAGCAACGTTTATAAATAAACCCCTACATGTCCAATTGTGTATTTTATTAACAAAAACGTTTCTCTTGTTACAGGACCCAAAAATCTACGACATACCATACGAATCCAGACCACCAACCCCAGAAATCCCAGTTCCAGCCCCAGAAATCCCCAATTCAAGTCCAGATACTGCCGCGATACTCCCAAAAAGTGATTTCGCAAAACTGAGACAGAATTTCGAGAATGGCTTCCCAAATGCTGAAGCTAAAAAGCCAACGCCATTGAAACCGAAGCCAATTTTGATTTCGAAGAAACATGCGAAGTCTATAGAGACTTTGAACGGCGACTATGTCAAGTGGCCGGGCAAGTCTAACACTGCAGACCATAGAAGGCATAGAAACAAGTGCGAAAGTGGGATCAGTTTTACTTTGCCTAAGAGGGATACACAGCTGGATATGGATAGAGAAAACGTGAGTACTTTTTTAATAGTTAATTTATTCAGGAAGCCAATGCAAGAACGAAAGCCCATTAAGCGCGGAAATTGCGCCATTAGAGCGGAAGTCCATTATACAGGGTGGCTCAAACGTAGTGGTCCAAAGGCAAATGAGTAAAAGCGAAGGGGTCAGACTATCATTAAAAAATTAAATTTTTTATCTGTTTTTCAGAAAATTTCGCTATTATTAGATTATTATTGGATTTTTCGACCCTGTGAACATAATTTTCGACGTTACGAGTAGGTAAATCGTAACGGAAATCTGGATGGAAGATGCCTGGCAAAGCATCTTCCAGCCAGATTTGTCCTAAAAGTGTAATGTAATGTAATGTCTTAAAAATAATAATAGCGAAATTTTCTGAACTGTTCAGAATATCCCAGTTTTTTTTTAATGATAGGTGGACCCCTTCGCTTTTCCTCATTTGCCTTTGGACCACTACGTTTGAGACACCCTGTATACTTATATTAGTAAACTATTCCGCTTAACAGACTGTTCCTAAAAGAACATAAAAAAACCCTGTAAGAAATCGACACGTCTCACCTCAACGAGGCATCCTCAGGATGACCATTGACTGGTCGCGAATAAACACGGCGTGGCAACACGTCGTGTTGATTTCTTACAGGATTTTTTATGACTCTTTAGGAATAGTGTAGCGAAATAGGTTACTAAATATATCTACGTCTATTGTATCTTAATCAATGGTTTTTTTTTCGATCTAACTGGGCCATGTGCCTTTACATACTAAAAAATCTACTGTACTGTACATTTTGTCGAGTTGTGCGAACACTGTGCGTTGGAATGGAAAGGAGAACATGTTTTTCAACTACAATATTAAGTTTGTTCTCGAGATAAATTCATCCCAACTACGGAACTCTTCATTGTGCGTGGTTCGACACGTTGGTCGTTTTTTTTAGTACGAAAATTGGCCTTCTGTTGTAATTAAAACGAAAATAAATAAAATACTTATTAAAAAATAATTCATACATAATCTCAGTTGATTCTTTAAGAGGGTGCATTCGGAAAGTTGGCAACGTCGCAAATAGATGTCAAATATATCGCTGTTTTGATTAATTTGGCAATATTCCTGTATGAAACTATGAAATATAGCTAACTAGTGAACTATAATATTGACTATGAAATGCAATAATAAATATCTTAACACCGAATATTTAGTTTTAGATGTAAAAAAGTATTTGGAAACTTTCCAAATGACTTTTTTGTCATGTCCACTTTCCGAATGCACCCTCTTAATATGGTCTCATTAATACCCTACTAGAGGTATGGGATATCAAAAGGAACACGTTTTATTGACAGTTTACAATTCGTTGCAAAATTTAAAAGCCTAATTCCCATGAATATGATGTTGCAAAGGTCTATAAACTATAGTAGGCGGATAACCACTTTCCATGACTGATTTCGTCAGCCTGTCTACCAACCGACATTAATCAAAAATGTGTTGCACCACTTTTGATTTAGTATTTTGATTTACATTTCCAACCCATGGAGGCACCATGGGTTGGAAATGTTGGAATCCGCAAAGGAACCCCGCGAAATTCAAATTTTCTAACGTTTTTTGCAATTTGCAGGTCAGTGTCAGGTTGTATCTTGATTAAAATATGATTCGCGACCATGATAAATACGGATTTACAAAATTATAATCGTTGAATGACTTTTTCATGACATTTGAGAACTAAATACTTATCTTGGTGTACCTATGTTTTTATTACTACATTATTATTAATCCTACACATTTTAATAAAGAAAAATCGTTGTTTTATGAGGTCTTAAATACCGTGCGAAGTACGTGGTAATCGCAAGACTAAAATAATTCGATATGTCGACAAACAAATAAATGGTTCTCACTCGCTGTTCCGTTACTTACATAAAACAAGCCATATTCACGAGCTGTGGTATACTGTTTTTATCATAACATAAAAAAGGTAATAACTTCACTACCTATTCAGGAAAATTACCATGCTATTTAATAATAGGTACGTACCCAACAAGGTAACAAGGCACATTGTAATCTGTGGAACATACAGCTAGTGGCGCCTGGCGGCGAATATCGGAAGCTTTGCACAAGCTTTCACAGTCAGTAGTTCAAGGATAAAATCAAAGATGGCGTTGGCTTTATGATGTGCACTGAAACTTTGATGGCTGTCATGAACATTGAATCCCGTACCTAGTTCTTATAGCCTGTTTCTTTGATTAGTAATTATCTGTTATAATATTGTTTGGTTGACCAAATTAATAATGATCTTTTGTTCATCTTTCTTAGTATCTATTAGGTCTCACTTGAGAAGCACATCAGCAATCAGCATATTCCGCTAGTTGTAAGAAAATCATTGTGGTTTCCTACAGTGTCAAATAAAATTAGATAGAGAAACTCCACAGACGTGATGGGTATGGTCAAAATATCGAATTTCAAATCATACACAAGTCGCGTATGATTGTATTGTTTTTTTTTTTTGCGAAAAACATTGAAATTTATACGCCATTTGCTTCTACTCCGTTCACCTATTATACAAACTTTTTTTTCGAGACGGTAGAAAAGTCATCCAGTACAGATATCTAAAAAAAAAACTGTGTTTAAGGAGAGTATTTAGGAACTACCAAATAAATCCTAATATTGAAATTAAAAAAGTGATTTTTCTAATAAACTAAATAGGTAGTAGTGATGCGCCGACTATGGGTTTTGCCAATCTTTGACTAGCTATAGTGACTAAACTCATTCATTAATTCTGCCTAGCCTTTTCCCAATCATGTTGGGGTCGGCTTCCAGTCTAACCGGATGCAGCTGAATACCTGTATTTTACATGGAGCGACTGCCTATCTGACCTCCACAACCCAGTAACTGGGTAATACGATACTCCTTGGTAAGACTGGTTGTCAGACTTTCGGGCTTCTGACGACTCGTAACGACTGTCAAAGATCTACAAATGACAGCCGGGACCAACGGCTTAACGTGCTTTCCGAAGCATGGAGGTGTCTCGGTATGTAAAGATGGTCACCCATCCACGGACCAACCCCGGCAAGCGTAGCTTAACCTGATGGATCGACCCGTGCGGCTGTTATTACTTAGCCACGAGCGCACTAAACTATTGGAGATATTTGATTGAAGTTTCGTATGCAGACTGGGAACATCATTAAGTAGATAAATATTGTATTGTCGTCTCCACCTTGTATAGTACACATCGTACTCTGCTTATGCTCTGTACAATATAAACACGATTCAATTATCTATCTATTCATTATCATATTGTTTTTAAACAATTACTCATCAAAAACATTTATTATTAATCTGAAATAAACTTTAACACTTCAGTATAAAGAGCAAGTTACTTTGATGAACCTTAACAATGTAGTTCAATTACAGTTATTGCAAAATAAACTCTAACTGCAACGAAATTAAGTGCAGAATTCTTTGGGCTTGTTGAAAATATAGTTCATAAATTCACAGTGTGAGCGAGTTAGGTGCATTTTTTGTTTATGGTAGAAAGAGATGGAAGGTTGTGTGTACTGACGTAGATAAAAGTGTTGGCATTGATTTATTTATTTGATTGTTTTTTTATTGTTGAAGTAAATTGAGATTGATTATAATATGACAGTAATTACTATAGAGTGGCTATTACGAAACAATGATCTTAAGAGAATATTATGAAACTATTATTGAGGAACTCGTGGCTAAGTAATAACAGCCGCACGGGTCGATCCATCAGGTCAAGCTACACTTGCCGGGGTTGGTCCGTGGATGGGTGACCATCCTTACATACCGATACTTCTCTGTGAGCCTCGGAAAGCACGTTAAGCCGTTGGTCCCGACTGTCATTCGTGGATCTCTGACAGTCGTTACGGGTTGCCAGAAGCCCGAAAGTCTGACAACCAGTCTTACCAAGGAGTATCGTATTAACCAGTTACTGGGTTGTGGAGGACAGATAGACAGTCGCTCCATGTAAATAACTGGTACTCAGCTGTATCCGGTTAGACTGGAAGCCGACTCCAACATACTTGGAGTAAGGCAGATTGATTGATCTTAAGAGACTATTATTAACTATTTCTCAAATATTCTTGGAAATTCGAGCATTGTTATAATAACCTTCTTCGAGATAAGTAATAAAATGCTGTACTGGTCAAATACATGCAAGCAGCGCCCCTGCTTGCTTGTATTTGACCAGTACAGCATTTTATTACTTATTATTTTTTACTTACTCGCATTTTATTACTTATTTATTACTTATGCAAGCAGGGGCGACCGGCATTGTTATTATGAAAGTCCATATCGGTCGTGTTTAGCGGCCGAATAAATTACTATAAAAATTAATAATTGTCATGTAATTTGTTATTATTGTATTAAAATGTAACAAGTGCTGCCACCACGTATCTATTTGTGTACTAAATTTCAGTCATTGACAATTTGTGTTTATGATCCGTAATACTGTACTCTATGGAATAAAATGTCCTCTCTCAGTTCGTTCGTTGCGAAAGCTAGCACGTTGTTTTATTGAAAACCAACATAATTAAAAAAACTTAGGTTAATTTTATTATAGAAAAAAATACGGTCCACGCGGGCTAATCCTCGGACAGTTAGTCATGCAATAAAATTGGATTCAAGCAAAGCGAGTGAGCATAGTTTAAACTTCTTAAAAAATAAAAAATACAAATGTCATTTATTCAAACTAGGCTGAGAATCAGCACTTTTCGAACGTCAAAATTACATAAGACAGTCCCTCAAAACGCCGCCCTTCACCACTTCCTAGTGCTTTAGCTGGGAAGAAGAAGTGGCAACAAACTGTCCAGCAGCACAGCTGTCTGATCAGTTAGAAAAAAAAAACTACTTCACTTAAATGAAACATTACAAATGAAATAGTTTACGTGAAACAACAATATTGCCAAAGCGGAAAACATCAATTCTATGCGCAGGCGTTTAAAAATAAACCATAGTTTGCGTTGCTGACGAATTGGTACCTAAGTAGGTTTGTACCTACGTCATCATACCTGACGTATAACATAGTAAAGGAAATACAAACATTTGAGGGATTTCGTCAGTAACCCTTTTAGCTCAGAATTGAACTACGACGGTACGCTGAATTTCCTTTGGAGCGTTATCACGCGGCGGGCGATTTGTTTGCGTTTTTCTAGCGAAGCGAAGTCGCGACCACGCGACGCGTTCGTCGCGTTTTCACAATCTTGTATCTTCGCCTGTCTCACTCTCCCTTCTCAATTGCTCTCGTTCCGCAAACGCGGCGAACTTGTTGCGCACACGTGGCGTGCTCGCTAGTACACTCAGCGAGCTCGATCGACTCGCTGGAATCGAACAGGGGCCTAAGTCTACTAATTTATAAACGTCATAATGGTGTCATAAATTATGACACCATTGTGACACCAAAAACTAACCATTATGACTCATAATGGTTAGTTTATGACAGTTTTTGTATGGCAAATCTGTCAAAAACTAACCATTATGACACCATTGTGACGTTTATAAATTAGTAGACTTGGGCCCCAGATTGCGTGTGACTCCGGATTTTTAATTTCTCAATTTGCGATTGTTTACACCTTTTTAGTTGACTTTTTGTCGTAGTTCGGTTTTAGTTTGTATTACTTTTATTTAAATAGATCAAGACGCTTCCAACGATACCTCATTTGTCAAATTATTATGACCAGTTTAGAAGTTATAAGAGAACAGATGAACATACATACATACGGGTCAAAATCATAACCCTCCATTTTGCTTCGCCGTAGATAAAAATCACGATAATTGATAACACTTTTGCCCCTACTGATACATAGACAGCAGTATCTGTTGTGTAATAGTTATTATCTGTGACTCACGTAGATGAGAAACACGGAATGACGTAGCAGGGGTTTACATGGCGATTCCGGGCCACGTGGGCCCGTATCAGAGTGAAGGCAGTTTATGCGTAGGGCAAATCAAGGTGACAGTTAATGAAAAAAACTAAAAAATTAAAAAGTGTTTATTTATTTATACACACAGAAATATATTTTTTTTACTATAATACTACCTCTGCCTAAAGGCAAAGCATTCAAAAAAAAATTTGGAAAAAAAAGTAAAAAAATAGTGGTTAAAATAAATCGTTTTATAGTTTTACCGCACATGGTTCGCATATTTCTAATATTGATCTGGTTTGTGAGTTTCCGGTAATTATCCTGTAGGGGTAGGTCAAGGAAAAATGCTAAGAATTTTGAGAATTTCCATGTAGATTTTTGGAATAAATAAAACTCATTTTAAAGACCTTTAGCACGAATGCGCGACGAAAACATTAAGTAAATTGGATATTTGATCATTTTATAAACCTGCCAAACTGCGTGACAGTTTGTCGTCAGGATTAGCGCTCGTCTTTAAACATTTGGTCTATACAATCTAATTAAACATCTAAGGGCCTATTTCACCGATACAAACTGAACGCGATCAGCACTTAAACCAAGTTTATGAGCTGTCAGTGTCATTATTTTCTTTGGAATATTGACACTGACAGCTCTTGAACTCGGTTTAGATGTGCTGATTGCGTTCAGTTTCATTGGTGAAATCAGCCCTAACTAGGTAGATACAGATAGTTTAAATGGACGGTAAGATTAGTAGTTCAGTTCAGTGCCCGTCAACCGATTATTATTGTCACATGTTGCGCTTGCGACCATTTCATTCAGCGGTTCAGTCTTTAATTGACACTTACAATTACATAGGTTACTAGAACAAGTATTCCTGTTAACCAGTCCAACTTAGCTAAAAGCCTGAAAATGGCAATAGAGCAACGGTTTAAGATCAATATTTAGGCATTATTTTTAACACTTATACACGTATTATCCAATACTCAAACTATTCCTGTCGCTACAAAACACCTTAAAATGACAGAGACAGCATGACACTTTAAGAATATCATTCAAAAATTCGACCGTTGACTTGACAAATCGATTATCTTCTTTATTCGTATATAATATTATCTGTTGTATAACATATTATAACAATAATTTCTGCACACCCTCACGTGTTAAGGAATCGTGGTATGTAAAGAAGATTAGTTTCCATGGAGGCGCCTTTTATTACAAGGAGTACAATACAATGAATGATTATAGCCTTTATTTATTCCTTAATTATAATAACGACCATGATATCTTTAAAAACGTAATAAACGACATAATAATCACATAATTGATATTTCATTCAATAAATGCACCAAAAAAACAATAAAAATAATTCAAAACATTGTTTTATATGAGATATCCTTTTTATTTTATTTACCTTTTATTTAAATACCTATTCTAACTGTACATTTTTGAAGACATTGTAAAACCTTTCTATTTTTAAAAGGGTAACCGTGGAGTTTCTTGCTCTATCTTCTGCATAGGAAACGACCAATTGGAACCGTGCACCTAGCTTCTGACATTTCATAAGTGCCCATGTAGGTTTATGTGAAATAAAATATTTTGATTTTGAATGGAGTAGCAATTACCTCCAAAAGTAATCAGATTATGATTGATCGTGTGTTACGTACCTAGGTGCCGTAAGCGTCTGCTTACGTAGGGAATATTTTGAATTAGTTAGTGAATCATCAAACAAAACTAAACCGTTTTTTTTAAAACCCATTCCATTCTCACTTACAACACAGCGCCATGTAAACCCGCTTCACACTGCCGCATGCCTCACCACGTTTCATTTCGCTAGTCCGCTACCAGTGCGCGTCTGAATCACGTAAACTCACCACCCTTTTTACGTTTGACCGGTAAAAAATTACACAACTGTTTTACCGTAACGAAACATTTACTTAACAATTTTTTTTTTCATTAAAAGACGGAAGGTGAAAAAAAAGTGATTTATTTGGTACTAAGTGTAATATTTAAAAAAAATATATTAAGAAAATTTGTGTCGTTCTGTAGTTTCTGCCTACCCCCATGAGAACAAGGCGTGAGTTTATGTATTTATGTGAGTGATACGTGTTTCGTCTGTATATTTTGCTATCTAAATACGCCAGAAATAGGTGTAATTTTAATGTGCAATTTGAATTTAGGGTCAATTTTAGAAGTGTTAAAAATAGTGATTACGAGAGCTGATTTTAGCACAAAGTGATTATATCTAAAATGCGACGAAATTTTAAAAATATACAAAAGACAAAATGTGAGTTTATAAACAAAGAAACACGTTAAAAGTGATTGGTGAAATAAAACAAACAAAAGAATAATATTTTAAACACTTTTGGAACTAAAAAAAGTGATTTAAAACATAACGGTGTCGGACAAAAAGTGTTACTAAAGTTGGATATTTCTACTAATTAGCTGATTATTTTAGAACAATCAGTTATATTATATAAAGCGTTTTAATGAGCGCTACCCCCCGTGATGAATGGATTCAACTAAAGGTAATTAACTACATGATTAAATCACGATTATTACAAAACTCAAACTCAAAGCATTTAAGACCCCACACAACCTCAGGGTTTTATCTCGCTCGCACTATACTACTCGCGGACTGAGTGCGAGCGAGACGGAGGCGGCTACAAATTTGCAAAAGTTTAGGTAATTGCTTTTTACAGCGAAAATAACGTTAATTTAAAATTTAAAAAAACATAGTCGCTGCTTTATAGTTAGTTCATTTAGTGTGCCAAGTTTAATAGCAGCGGTATATTGTTCGGTTTGGAGGTAACTTTGTTTTTTTTTCTATCGAGTTTTTTTTATGAAATCGTGTTTTCGGCTAACATAGTCGCTAACATTAATCCTCAACTTTAACATATTATATTTATTTCAAAATTAATGCTGCAGTAGTTTCGATATAGCGGCGGATATTGCTAAGCAATTTGACGAGTTATAGGACCTTAAGTATTTCAATTAAATCATTTAAAGGCACTTTTGAATTGTCAAGGAGTCGGACAGTTAGAGACCTTGCGCACTGCGCGATCAGAGCTGTAATTCCCGTATTTTTGAGAACGTTCGCATTTGCATCTCATTCGCAATCTGTCAACAAGTTAAAATTAAAAAATTAAATAACCCCCGACACAATTCCAGGTGATGCTGCAGTATCGGTTCAAGGTTACTATGTTCTTCTAATAACATTTAAGTAACAGAATACTAAACTTCGACTCGATCAGACCGGCTGAACCGATTTTCTTAAATTGTAGCTAAGAATACTCTCGATCAAGACACCTTTCAAACAAAAAAATAATAGTCAAAATTGGTTCAGCCGTTTGGGAGTTACGAGGGAACAGACAGATACACACGTTAAACTTATAACACCCCTCCTTTTCCGTCGGGGGGGTTAAAAATACAATCAATTTACCAACATTTTTGACAAGTTTGACAAATTGCGAACGTTTTTTTAAGTACGAGAATTGGGCTTCTGTTACGTTACGTGGGACTTAAACAGGAGGAGCTCGTGGCTAAGTAATAACAGCCGCACGGGTTGATCCATCAGGTTAAGCTGCGCTTGCCGGGGTTGATCCGTGGATGGGTGACCATCTTTACATAGCGAGACTCCTCCATGCTTCGGAAAGCACGTTAAGCCGGTGGTCCCGGCTGTCATTCGTGGATCTTTGACAGTCGTTACGAGTCGTCAGAAGCCCGAAAGTCTGACAACCAGTCATACCAAGGGGTATCGTATTACCCAGTTACTGGGTTGTGGAGGTCAGTTAGGCAGTCGCTCCATGTGAAATACTGGTATTCAGCTGCATCCGGTAAGACTGGAAGCCGACCGCAATTGGGAGAAGGCTAGGCAGATTGTTTTGACAACGTATTCTATAGGCAAAATCCTTTAGCTGCCCTTTAGGAAAATTACAAACAGGTGACGCAGTATCTTCCGTACCGGGAATCTAAGTAATGTGAATCACCTCTGATTTCTAAAAGCCTAGTACAATTTGTCAAATCATGTCAACTATGACTGCATAACATTACATCACGCCTGTGTTTCCAAAGGGCTTTGGCAGAGGTGCATCCACATTTCGCCAGTTATGTTTAAATCCCATGTCTTTCTCCCTAGCCTTTTCCCAATCATGTTGGGGTCGGCTTCCAGTCTTACCGGATGCAGCTGAATACCAGTATTTCACATGGAGCGACTGCCTATCTGCCCTCCACAACCCAGTAACTGGGTAATACGATACCCCTTGGTAAGACTGGTTGTCA
The DNA here is from genome assembly GCA_914767815.1 of Eupsilia transversa. Lineage (NCBI taxonomy): Eukaryota > Metazoa > Arthropoda > Insecta > Lepidoptera > Noctuidae > Eupsilia > Eupsilia transversa. The sequence goes on from OU611900.1 coordinate 6,967,629, forward strand.
GACTTTCGGGCTTCTGACGACTCGTAACGACTGTCAATGATCCACGAATGATAGTCGGGACCAACGGCTTAACGTGCTTTCCGAGGCACGAAGGAGTCTCGATATGTAAAGATGGTCACTAAATAGAATAGAATAGAATAGAATACTCTTTATTATGTACACCAAAAAATTATAGACATATATTTGACTAAACCACGGACATACCCCGGCAAGCCTCGCTTAACCTGATGGATCGACCCGTGTGGCTGTTATTACTTAGCCACGAGGACCTCAAAAAGAACGTTGTCAGTCCATTTAAAATACTGGTATTCAGCTGCATCAGGTGAGATTGTGAACTGACAGATAGGATCAAAATCAAAAGTAATTTATTCAAACTAGGCTGAGAATCAGCACTTTTCGAACGTCAAAATTACATAAGACAGTCTCCCAAAACGCCCGCCATTCACCACTTCCTAGTGCTTTAGCTGGGAAGAAGAAGTGGCGCAACAAACTGTCCAGCAGAACTGATGAAAAGGTAGCAGTTTCCTCCTGTCTGTCTGCTAATAACAACATAATACATAATCAGCCTATAAGGTTCCCACCATCCACCACGCGGGCCCAGTGCGGGTTGGTAGATGTCACATGTCTTCGAATTTTTGGTTCTAGGACATGCCTGTTTCTTCACGATGTTTTCCTTCATCGTTTTGAGAGCTGCAAAATGAAAAAAAAAAAAAATTGCAAATTGCATATCTGCAATATGGGGGAGGGGGGGTAGGTAAGCTAATAAAGATAGAAAGAAAAATGCGTTTTTTGGCAGTACAGCAGAAAAATATACCTTAAAACTAAAAAGGCCTCCTTAACTAGCACAAATCTAGACTCCATGAACCATCCATAGGGGTGGACCTTCTACCCGACATGGCACAGAACAGTGCTGACGGTCTCAATGGTGATTTTTTGACAGATTTTGTATGGCAAATCTGTCAAAAACTGACCATTGAGAGACCATTGTAATGTTTATAAATTAGTAGACTTAGGCCCCTGATTCAATGCGAAATGTATGTGAACTCTGTCCGCCCTTCAGGGTAAACAGACATGATAGTATACTCTGACGTCACATAATGACCTACCTATATTTACCTCTGTTATCTATTTGTATACATTACTGTATCTCTTCGTTTATTGTTATAAGTATATTGCGCTTTTTGAAGCGAAGCGGAACGACTGCGTAGAATGTCTTTGAAGGAAAATGTGTTTTATGTGTGTGTGGTCAAGGTTTACTAATGTTTGTGTTTATTAAACTTTCAAATAATGCTGGTTCCTTTTTAGTATGAATAAAAGTATATTCCAAAATCAAAACTCATTATAAATGATTTATTTTCTGTAAATAGGTTTGTACAAACACTTTTAAACTGGATGAGGTCGGCGTTTCCTATCTGACTACTTTGAGAAGACAGGCCGAAACAAACTCAGAGGTCGCAGTCTCTTTTAAAGTCCAGACATAATCTTGGTTAGATCATGTAGATTCGTGTCTGAAATGGTCTTTTGAGGAAAGAACCACACAGATTGAGTGGAACTGTCCAGTCAGTGCACGCATTTGTCAGTAATGGTGCAGCTCAACACAGAACTCATTTGAAAAGAAGTTACGGAGCTGGCATTAAGTCCAAGTTTCATGATCTAATTTGAAGTATTTTTTTAATAGCAGCGGTTTATTGTTCGGTTTGGAGGTAACTTTGTTTTTTTTTCTATCGAGATTTTTTTATGAAATCGTGTTTTCGGCTAACATAGTCGCTAACATTAATCCTCAACTTTAACATATAAATATTTCAACATTAATGCTGCAGTAGTTTCGATATAACGGCGGATCTTGCTAAGCAATTTGGCGATTTAAAAATAAAACGGTACAGGGCTGTACTAGATGCGTCCCAGGCCATTATCCACCCTACATTACATAACACAGTCAGTATAAAAATAGCCACCACTTTTAAAAGGCGTGGTGTGACCTTTATGGCGTATGGGCCCCATAGCCAAGCCCGGTAGGAGTGGACTGTTATCGTGATTGATCGCCATTCCCCATGGGCGCCACGGGCTATGACTCATGGAATGTTGTGTCTATGGCGAATATTTAGCGATGGATTTTGTATGGCGTGTCAGGTGAATTTAATGTTTGATTAGAGGGTAGAATATCTAGTATACACATAATCAATCTGCCTAGCCTTTTCCCAACTATGTTGAGGTCGGCTTCCAGTCTAGCCGGATGCAGCTGAATACCAGTATTTTACATGGAGCGACTGAATAACGAATCGGTCTTCAGTAAGATTCATAGAAAAACATAAATCATTGCATTATGCACTCTGCCCGAGTGATCCCCTATAAGGGTTTTTATCGCCATCAGCTAAACTCAGTCAATTTGGTTTTGGAATCGACGTGGTTTCGTTTTTTTTTTCATCGACCAAATTACAAGTTATCGTGTTTTGAACCGTAAATTTCTCTAAAACAGGGATGTATCTATGACATATATTTTTATCATGACCTAAATACACTAATTCGACTATTTAAAATTAATTCTAAGAAAGGAAAATTCAATCAATGATTTACTCCCACTTCAATGATACTTTGAAGGTTATCTACGAGTTAACGATTAAATATAAATATATTTTCCAAGCGCTTGTATTGATCCCCTATTGCAAGTGAAGTTAGGTACGATTTGCACTTGGTTTCATTTTTATTTACAAAGCTGCATCCGGAGCAGACAGATTATTTAACGCCTACACAGTTTTATTTTGATGCATGCCGTCAATTTCAAGTGTAATCAGTACTTGGCAACTGTTAGCCCTTACAACTTAAATTGAATTGGTATTCAAATTAAAATAGCCTCCACGACTGGTATAGTTTGATCGACGTTTCTGTACCATGCCTTAGAATTGCGCGGCAAGGCGGCAGCGTTGACTAATGAGCGCCGGGGACGCCCGTAAGCGTTGACGAATGAGCCGCCTGTACTGCCCCGTCCCGTCTCTCGCCGCTCGTTCGTGCAGCGCACGGTACAGTGGTCTCAGTCAAACTATCATTCTTTAATGTACGTGCGAACCCTGGGAAAGCACGTGAAGTTGTTGGACCCGGCCGTCATTCCTGGATTTTTGGCAGTCGTTACGTGCTTTCCAGGCACGGAGGAGTCTCGATACGTAAAGATGGTCACCCACCGACCAACCCTGGCAAGCGTAGCTTAACCTGATGTATCGACCCGTGTGGCTGTTTTTACTTAGCCACGAGTGTCTATTAACATATTATTACAAACGCAGACGCACATGTAAGAAGCACACGCTAATTATAATGAGTCTAAAACAATGACATCATTGATTCTTTGTTCGGTATACGTCGAGATAACGAAGTAGGTATATAACATCTTATCAGGCCAAATTGTAATAATATTGTAATTATAAAACAGCTGGGAGATGAGATTTATCTGTAAGTTAATGACATAAGTTTATGAAATGTCGTTGCCCGGAGTGTTATGGACCCTAATAGTATGGCCACCTTCACTTCACGGTTCGTGCGTTTGAGCTTCAATTTCGCAGGTGGATCCTTGCAAGTGAACCGTTTGAAATATGCGCTCGCGCGTGTATAATGTCATGCGTCTATCGCCATTCGAGGCACCTAGCCGGCAAGGTTCGTGCGCATGTGCTGGTGCCGACGTAGAATGCATTGACACAACCCCTTTTGACGCGCTCCATTAGTCGGCTTACTCATCAACATTATCATCATCATCTGCGTTGCTTCTTCAGCTTTCAATCTAACCGTATGGCGCGGAATACCAGTATTTTACATGGAGCGACTACCTGTCGAACCTCCACAACCCAGTTACATGGTAATACGATACCCCTTGGTAAGACTGGTGGTCCTTTCGGGCTTCTGACGACCCGTAACGACTGTCAAAGATCCACAAATGACAGCCAGGACGCCCAGGACTAACGTGCTTTCCGAGGCACGGAGGAGTCTCGATATGTAAAGATAGGTCACCCATACACGGACCAACCTCAACAAGCGTAGCATTAACTTGATGGATCGACCCGTGCGGCTGTTAATACTTAGCCACGAGCTCCTCGGCGTAGAGTATCCGGTAGCAAATGTATGAGTCAGCCAAACGTTTGAAAGATTTGAATAACCTGGGGCCTAAGTCTACTAATTTATAAACGTCACAATGGTGTCATAATGGTTAGTTTTTGACAGTTTTTGTATGGCAAATCTGTCAAAAACTAAGCATTATGACACCATTGTGACGTTTATAAATTAGTAGACTTAGGCCCCTGTATGCCTGTACATTCCACCACTAGCTAAGTACTCGGTAGCCGAAGCGTGTTTAAAGGCACTTATTGTGAAGGAAAACATCGTTAAGAAACCAGAACTTAATAGTTTGAAATCGCAAACACGCAACGAGCAAACGTGGTGATCGCTGCTAGTTCCTTCAATTTCAGCCAATTTCAGGCTGAGTAAAAACAAGTTATCCAGTATTAACAGCATGCATCAGAAAAGTGTGGTAATATTTAAAAGTGTGGTCAAAACTGTGGTCATATTTAAAACTGGTTATATCTAAATGTATGGTCATATTTAAAACTGTGGTTATGTCTAAAGGTGTGGTCATATTTACACGTGTGGTCATATTTAAAAGTGTGGTCATATTATGTAAAGATGTGGCCGTATTTAAAGGTGTACCCTTAAATATGACCACACGTTTCTGATACATCCTGTAAAACTATTCTATGTACGCGATTTGGTTTCCAAACATGTAAACAAATATGTGTATTTGGTTAAATAAACAACATCAAACATTTTGATGACTTTACGACCAATACGTCTGGTCATTCTGAAAAAAAATCAATTTACACTACTCAATCTGCCTAGCCTTTTCCCAACTATGTTAGGGTTGGCGTCCAGTCTACCAGTTGCATCTGAATACCAGTATTATACACCACCTTCGACCAAACAGGAATAAATGTTATCCGCGGAATAAGATTTACTCTGACAGTTTTCGTATGGAGAAACTGTCAAAAATTCAAAATTTATTCGGAAGAGAAGGCTTATTCCGCGTATAAAATTTATTCCTGTTTGGTCGAATCACTACTATAAAGTTGATAGAAATATTGAAAACAAGAATTTGAATAGAATTTAGCTATAACTGGATTGATCATTTTAACTGATTTTAACGCTAAGAGCGTGCAAGTTTTAATGATTGCTAAATGAAAATGGAACGAGGGTATACTGAAGGCTTGCGTTTTTATAAAACAATACGATTTTTTTAATGTAAAAAATTGCACAATTTAATCAAATTCATTGGTTGATTGCTAGTGTAACGGGGATTTCTAAGTCTGAAATATATTCATCTTTTTCTCTCAGATAGGCACGAACTCAAAATCAAAAGTCATTTATTCAAACTAGGCTGAGAATCAGCACTTTTGGAACGTCAAAATTACATAAGACAGTCCCCCAAAACGCCCCGCCCTTCACCACTCCCTAGTGCTTTAGCTGGGAAGAAGAAGTGGCGCAACAAACTCCTCAGCAGCACAGCTGTTTGATTAGCTAAAATAACGTGATTCTAAACAATAGTATGCTAGGTAAACTGCATTATTTTTCGGTATACAATGTGTAACTGAATTAATACACATTATGAAAGTATTTTGTTCAGAATTATGTGAATAATGTGTAACTGAATTAATACACATTATGAAAGTATTTTGTTCAGAATTATGTGAATCAGATGATTTTTCAATACACTCTATTATTCATTGTTTCATTGTCTGTGTAAAAGGGGATTCCAGAGGAATCTGGTAACTCCTCTTGACAAACTATACTCCGTGGGCGTCGTCCGGTGTCATTATGATTCAAAATCCCGAAGCAATATTGATGTAATGCTTTTTGCAATCATAATTATATATCTTTGGAGGAGCTCGTGGCTAAGTAATAACAGCCGCACGGGTCGATCCATCAGGTTAAGCTGCGCTTGCCGGGGTTGGTCCGTGGATGAGTCACCATCTTTACATACCGAGCCTCCTCCGTGCTTCGGAAAGCACGTTAAGCCGTTGGTCCCGGCTGTCATTCGTGGCTCTTTGACAGTCGTCAGAAGCGCGAAAGTCTGACAACCAGTCGTACCAAGGGGTATCGTATTACCCAGTTACTGGGTTGTGGAGGTCAGATAGGCAGTCGCTCTATGTAAAATACTGGTATTCAGCTGCATCCGGTTAGACTGGATGCCGACCCCAACATGATTGGGAAAAGGCTAGGCAGAATGAATGATGTCTTTTGTAGGGATATACTACTGTTTACTGATTCAGGGAAACTACAGGAGATGCATAGATTGTAATCTACAGATCCAATGAAGAATTCCTGTTTTAGAAAACCCAGTCATTATCATTTGTGAAGGAATCACAAGGAAAAGATGTGCATTGATAGTGTTAAGTAGTAGTAATTGTGTGGTGTGTCAGTCATTATGGAATATATGTGAATTCTTTAATATTTTTACACCTTCCTTTTCCTGTGGAAATCTAGTTGGTTCATCGGGATCTCCATGTATAATTACAGAAGCTATAAGCAGTTTTTTTAAAAGCTTTTATTTAACTTCACTTGTATGTATGTCCTGGAATATTGCAATCAATATTTCACCCACTTCCACTGAAGCTATCGGGCTGAAATTTGGCATACGTGTTTGGTTCTCGTGGTAATGCATGATAAAAGTTTTTTTTTTTTTTATGCTTTTTTTTCCTCCGTTGTTCTGACGTGTATGATGTTATGGTAAGTTCCTGTCACTGTTATTTACATAGCAGGTCGTGTTATTCGAATTGTGTAGGGTAGGTACTAGGTACCACAACTAAAAAGTGAAAAATAAGTAAAAACTTTTTTATCTTTCATATCATTCAAACGATTACATGGGATTTAAACATAACTGGTGTAATGTCGGTGTACTTTAAGTAAACCTCTGCCCTACCCTTTGGTGAATACAGGCGTTATGTCATGTGTAATTGTAGTGTGTCGAAACTTAGATCCGCACATGGTCATCCAAGAATGTGGGATGAGATTTGACGTCATAGATTCATCATCTCATTAGTCATAATTGGGTCAGTTGGCGCAGTGACCGATTGGTTTCTGTTTGCGCTACGAATTACTGAAATTAAATGAAATTGTTTATTCTTTAAATAGGATATCGGAATCACTTTTACACGTCATATTAAAGAACTGAGCTAGATGAGGTCGGCGTTTCTAATCTGACTACTCTGAGAAGAAAGGCCGAAACAAACTCAGAGGTCACAGTCTCTTTTAAAGTCCAGACATAATCTTGGTCAGGGTATATGAGGACCATGTAGATTAGTGTCTGAAATGGTCTTTTGAGGAAAGAACCAAACAGATTTGAGTGGACCTGTCCAGTCAGTGCAAGTATTTGTCAGTAATCGTGGAGCTCAACTCCGAACTTAAGGAGCTCAGGGACTCACCGACCGACGTCGATTACAACACTCAGCAAGGATATTTTGAGGCTAGAATGGCTAAAAAAATAAAACTGCTGTTTCGTAAAGTACAATACTTACGCGGGCAATTTTTTATTATTTTATATTTACCGACGAAAAATTTCAATTCAGGGGGGGCCCAGCTATCTAATTGCGTACCTAACACATTTTCGTAAACGATTAAGAATAAGTAATCTGTTTCATTTTGACAGTCCAACAACATTCATGGCGTTATTGTTTTTGAGCAGTTTTTTTTTTCAAACCTATAAATAAAGCAATGTATTTCAAAACGGTTCAGATTGTGATTGATCGTATATTACGCAATTAGGGTGCTGGTCTATCAACGTTTACTGGCATTGACACAAAACTTACACTTTAGTATTTTTCCACATTCCAACTGACAAAATAAATACATTCAATCAAGTCCTTATCAAAGAGGCAAATTGTGAGTCAACTCGGATGTGGGTTAATTGCTCATAGAAATTGTTAATTGTCAGTACGAATGCACTTTGTTCCTGCACATAATCAGCCTTTAATGTTCCCACTGTTGGGACTGCGCCCTGTTCTCTGTGAGAGGGAGTGGGTCGTCATCCACCACACGGGTGCGTGTTCCTTCAGTTGCCTGTGTTGCCAGGGGCCACGGTTTGCCTCTTCCTTCACGAGCATAAATGCTTCGCAGAAGGACGTGACGGCTTCCCATGCCCTCTCGCTCCGAACCATAGCCTGGACCGCCGCCGATCACCTCTACGAAGACACGGCAGACCTCCAGAGTACTGTGACCCCTGAGTTTTTTTCACCATTCCTTCTCAGGGATAGTCAGATAGGAAATATCGACTCCATCTAGCTTTTTTTTTTCATGTGTCTTGTTAAAGTGATTCCGTCCGATATAATATTTACAGAATAAACATTCCATTTAATTTCATATGGAAGTTTGATAAGGAGCTCGTGGCTAAGTAATAACAGCCGCACGGGTCGTTCCATCAGGTTACGCTGCGCTTGCCGGTGTTGGTCCGTGGATGGGTTCACCATGGGACCATCTTTACATACCGAGACTCCTCCGTGCTTCGGAAGCACGCTAAGCCGTTGGTCCCGGCTGTCATTCGTGGATCTTTGACAGTCGTTACGAGCCGTCAGAAGCCCGAAAAGTCTGACAACCAGTCTTACCAAGGGTGATCGTATTACCCAGTTACTGGGTTGTGGAGGTGAGATAGGCAGTCGCTCCATGTAAAATACTGGTATTCAGCTGCATTCGTTTAGACTGGAAGCCGACCCCAACATGATTGGGAAAAGGCTAGGCAAAATGAATGGAAGTTTAATAAGGCAGATGGGAAATTCCATTCGTAACAGCTTGTATTGCATAAACATTTAAAATATTGCAAAAAATATAAATAGTAGTACAACCAAGATAACAGAGCAATTTGTAAATATTTTGGTCAACTGATAGCATTTTTTACGTCGCAGTGAAATGGGCTCAAAGTAATTATAAAATGTGTTAACTTGTTACAAGTGAGAGGCGTCGGGCCGTCTGATGTTAGCGCGAAATTGTACTAAACTAATTAGTAGATTTTTAGAGAGGGGATAAGATGGTATCGATAGTTTTGGAGACCGATGTTTCAGTTAACGAATTTTGAAAACGGAATGTCATGAATTCGAATTTCAAAATCGCCGTTTTTAGTCTCACTTATATGATGCATTAGTTACGTGTTCATTATTTGAAGTTTTTCATTACTTCACGACCGCAACACTTCAAAGAGCGTCTAAAAGTTAATTTTTGTTTGACATTCCGGCGGATAGTGTCACTCTCTCTGCATGTGCGTTTTATTGAAGCTTTTAGAAATGTTCTACACTCTTCGCAAATATATTTTGACATTAGTTGGTTCATTTATTTAGTTTAATAGTGTAGCTTATTATTTGCCAAAACTGTGATGCAAACCACGTTACCCTCAACCTCAACTAGCTTTTAAAGGATTCATTTGTTTTTCTACTAGCTACGCCCCGCGGTTTCACCTACATAAGTCTCGATCTCGTGGGAATATCGGGATAAAATGTAACCTTTATCCTAACCCTAGTCATGATCTACCAGTTTGCCAAATTTCATCCAAATCGGTTCGCCGTATTAGCGTGATATGATTAATGACGTGACAATATTGATGATATTGAAATCCTAACTAATATTATAAATGCGAAAGTTAATTTGTTTGTTACTTTTTCACGCTAAAATGGCTGCAATATTGATGTTCCGTTTTTTTTTTAAATACTATTTACATCCGAAAAACAAAGCAAGGTCTAAACAACCGTTACAGAGTTATCTTTGGACATTCGAAAATACCAAGTATAACAGCGGTTTATAATATTTGTAAACAAAAAGGCGGATATATCCTGACCCCAGGTCAATGAAAACTATGTCATGGATGCCATTAAACTTACTATCAATTTATTTTTTACATATATCCTTCTAATTCCGGCGAAAAAATCCTGACCCTGGCAAAAATTCCGCTACGACAAAACTTCGGCCTTAAATAATGTCGATATCGATAAACATTAAAGCACATCACTAGAGTAATAAATCATTATCGTTAACGTCATAATAATACTAGTAATGACCTAGCCTCATTTGTAAGCATGTCCACTATGAAAGATAGAACCAAGAAATTATTAATTTCAGTAATTATTATTTTACTGTCGTTACGGGTAGTCAGAACTCAGTCTTACCGAGTGGTATCGTGTTACCCAGTAACTGGGTTGTAAATATTGGTTGTAAGTTGTAAGAATTGTATGAAACTTGAATCAAAATACAAATTATGACTGTCAAAGATCCATGAATGACAGCCGTGACGAACGTCTTAGGGCCGAAACTGCGTTAAGCGGACGCCCGCGCGGTTCTATACAAAACTGCTGCTGCGGGTAGGGTTACCATATGTAAATAGAGGGATGCCTGTCTATGGTACCTAAAATGCCTGAATTTTCAGAAAAATGCCTGTCTAAAGCAAAATGCTGTAGGTAATAAGTAAAAGCCAACAGATAATAATGAAGAGGGATATTTATTACTGATATTTGTCAGAGGACATTATTTTTTTTAATAGTTCTTTCTTTTCTAAAACATAAACGTAAAAATCTTCACAAGATACAGTTTTGTAATTTTCCGGAGTAATCAATATTGCTTTTACTGATTCAATTGTCAGCCGATTTCTTTCTTTACTCCACTGGGCGTTGACGAGAGAAAACGTACGTTCTACGTTCGCATTGTGTGCCAAAATAGAGAACACAATCTGGCAGATTTTCATGAATTATGTAATGTCACCATTCACTTCCCTTCTTAAAAATTAGAACTTACCTACTTAGAAATTTAAAAATGCCTGTCTCAGAACAATGCCGGCCGCACGCCTGTCTAAACCTTAAAATGCCTGTCAAATGCGGCGAATGCCTGTCAAATGGTAACCCTAGCTGCGGGTGACCCGCGCGGAGCACTTTTGTATAGAACCGCGCGGGCGTCCGCTTAACGCAGTTCCGGCCCTTAACGTGCTTTCCGAGACACGGAGGGGTCTTGGTATGTAAAGATGGTCACCCAATCACAGACCAATCACGGCAAGCATAGGTTAACCTGATCGATCGATCCGTGCGGCTGTTATTACTTAGCCACAAGCCCCTCTGAAGTCCATTTCCCAGAAGTAAAGACGAGAGTTGAACTTTGTATTCAAACAAAGGCACAGGCAATGAATTCCTTTGTTACACAATCAAAGTACAAACAATGAGTAACCTCTTCCATACTCAACAGAGCATAAAGAGTACTTTTTATCTCCTCTCTCGAATGATATAGTCCCTAATGATATGAAATTAAATATTTGTGTTATATGATACTACTTAATAATTTTGACATGAATATTTACTATGTAAAGTATTTTTTTATTTTGTTTATTATTGTGAATGTGAAGACTATGTGGGTCATTGATTTTTCTTTTTTCTTTTCTTAGTTAGTTTTAACCATGGTCTGGCAGTTTGAGTACTATATGCGGCCTACCCAAATGTCCTTTCTTTGGTATTGTTCGTCGAATCGTTGAGCTCCTTGAGTTCTGAGTTGAGCTGCACGATTACTGACAAATGCGTGCACTGACTGGACAGGTCCACTCAATCTGTGTGGTTCTTTCCTCAAAAGACCATTTCAGATACGAATCTACATATTCTTCACATGATCTGACCAAGATTATGTCTGGACTTTAAAAGAGACTGTGACCTCTGAGTTTGTTTCGGCCTTTCTTCTCAGAGTAGTCAGATAGGAAACGCCGACCTCATCTAGTTTTAAAACAATTTGATTGACGTGTAAAAGTGTTTGTACAAACCTACTTACAGAAAATAAATCATTTATCATTTATCATTTGTTATTGATGGGACGATAAAGAAAAGAAAGGAAAAAAATACGTTTATTTGCGGCAAACATGACGCAATGAAAAGAAAGTACACAAAAAATAATAAGTTGGGGCAAAATATGCGTCACATCCACGCAAAACGGCCATCGCTCAGCATAATGCTGCGAACCTAAGCGAGACAGAGCCCCAGCGCTGGTTTTCAGCGACAGCCGATACATCTCCTGCTCTCATCCCAATTTATTTGTGGTCGGTGGCGACATGCCTTTAACTTCCATTCTTTTCTTTAAGGGAAAGCGCCACGGTAGCCCGCGAATTTCAAATTTTCTTACGTTTTTTGCAATTTGTAGGTGTGTCGCGACCGTAACAAATATGGCTTTACAGAATTATAATCATTAGAATCAGCAATACAGTCGTCCATGTCCTTAATTAAACCGTCCATATCATTTTTCTCACAGTTCATCCATCGTTTAAAAAAAAACTATTTTTTTTAGTTTATTTAATTGTATAGTTGGCAAAAGTGAATCAAGATTTAAGAAATTATAATAAGACATTTTAGGTTTTATCTACTAAACTATCTTGATTAGTAATTTGATATTTTTTTAATTCCATTGTCGCGTCACTACTTCTCCTGAAACGTCAAATCTCAAACGTCATTGGACCCACGCTATATTTCTATAATTTATGATGTTTTATCTGTCACACTAAATAAGAAAAAACTATTTTATTTACCTACAGAATTGGATGATTCATTAATCACCATGCTCTTATTAACGCCAGTAATATTTCTATTTTCGTACAAAACAATAATTTCCTCGTCCCTAATCAATTAACAAGGAAAAATAATAAATAAATTGTGCCATTCTTCATAAAACCATGCGCGGCGTTACATACAAGTAGTTATCTGTACGAGAAACAGAATGTTTTCGTGATTATTACAAATTAGATCATTCTGCATAGTTAGTGCCCCGAACGCTTACATTACGGAGAAAAAAAAACTTTTAATTAATTTTCGAAAAAAATATAAGTTTGATATTTTTGATGTCGAAAAATTGTGGTGAATTAAGTGTTAGTGGGAAAATAAAGGATAAATAGAGCACCAAAAACTCTTTTCATAAAAAAATAAAATTTAGTTAAATCATTAAAAAAAAAAAGTTTGTGCATTATTTGTGTCAAAAAATTGTGGTGAATAGATACAGTACCTATCAGTGTAGTGGGATAATAATTATAGGATAAAAAAAGCTTGTTTTTTTAAAAGTAACTACTTAAGTATTAATTCTTTGTGTCAGTGTTCCATTAACCTATTCAAAATGGCGGAAGAAGGTAATTTTCTTTTGCATGAATGCATTTCTAATGTGTGTGTTCAAACTTTCTCTTATTGCCGAGTAATACCTACAATAAAATATATTTATTTGACATAAAAAAGTTCACAGATACAGAGTGACATTATTTATGAGCGTTCTTTCTAAAAGTTAGCAACCTCGCAAATAGCTGTCAAAAATATTTACCTGTTTTGATTAATTCGGAAATTTTACTGTATATTGTAACGACTATTGAAAAGGGAGGATCATCCGGCCAGACGGGTGTCGTGTCTGGCGGGCAACTGCCCAACAATTGACGTCTGGAAGTTTTATATATGTAGATCGCGCGGTAAACTCTAATTGCGCGATGCAGTATTTGGGTGACGTCAGGTCTTTGATGCATAGTTCGCATGTGGCGTGGTAAATGCCGCCACAAGCCTACCCTTCTCGATATTTCTCTCTACTTTATTTATTCTTGAGTACTTTGAAACATAATATAATATAATATGTGACCAATGTCATGAATACACACGTAATTATCAACGCCATGTTCTCAAGCTATGAACTCATCCCTACCTATAGTTTCTATTATTAACTTTCAATTGTTTGATAGACAGAACAAATTCAATATGTCACGCCTTCGTTCCACGGGGGTAGGTAGAAAATACAGAACGCCGTGGGTAGGTAGATGCTACGATCCTTACATACTCCTTTTGCCTCGTTAACGTTCATACATCTGGTCATACACGCACGCCGGTTGCGAGTACTATGCACCTGACCTTTCTGAATAACATCACCAATAAGGTCACTATACAGGGTGTAAGGGACAGCCCTCCGCAGACAGATGCGGTGAATTCAGTATATCATACTAAGATGACCGGTACATTAAATTATTTCAGGAACGTTATGAGAATCCAATAAACCTGATTTGTTTAATTACCTTACTGATTTGTTTCCTCACGATGTTTTCCTTCACCGTTTTGACAGCAGTGGTGATGAAATTATTTACACAAAGTAAAACGCCTGTCTGGGTTCGAACCTACGACCTATAACTCGTAAGTTGGGGGCCACCACCACTGCTTGAGCTACACGATTACTGACAAATGCGTGCACTGACTGGACAGGTCCACTCAAATCTGTGTGGTTCTTTCCTCAAAAGAGCATCTCAGACACTAATCTGGTCCTCATATGGCCTGACCAAAATTATGTCTGTACTTTAAAAGAGACTGTGACCTCTGAGTTTGTTTCGGCCTTTCTTCTCAGAGTAGTCAGATAGGAAACGCCGACCTCATCTAGCCTATCACAAATATTTTTTATTATGACGTGTAAAAGTGATTCCGATATCCTATTTACGGAATAAACAATTTCATTTCATTTCATGGCGTTAATGTCCTCTTAAATTATAAATCCTATACCAATTTTAATCGCCAAAATGCTTAGTCAGCCAAAACGCAATCATGTAAATCAAGGCCACCGTATAACGGTAAATCTTGCACTGTTGTCAAACAATCAGTTTTGGACTCAATTGGGGGGAAATTGGGTTTAGTCAGAGTTGAACATTGAAATAGTGTGGAAGTGGAAGTCTTTGTTCATTTTTTGTGTGGTTAAAATGGTTGTGAATCTTGTGAAGGGCTTGCTTCACCACCAGAGCAGTGGTGGGTGGTAGTGGCCCTGATTTCCAGTTGTAGGTTGTGAGATCGAACAGCGACAGGCGCTTTACTTTGTGTATTAAGAGCCCACACAACCTCAGGTTTTTATCTCGCTCGCACCATACTACTCGCGGACTGAGTGCGAGCAAGACGGAGGCGGCTCCAAATCGGTAAAAGTTTAGGTAATTGCTTTTTACGTCGAAAATAACGGTAATTTAAAAAAAATAAAAAACAAAGTCGCTGCTTTATAGTTAGTTCAGTTAGTGAGCCAAGTTTCATGATCTAATTTGAAGTATTTTTTGAATAGCAGCGGTTTATTGTTCGGTTTGGAGGTAGCTTTGGATTGTTTTTCTATGGAGAAAATTTTATGCAGTCCTGTTTTCGACTAACATTAATCCTCAACTTTAACATACATTAATTTCAAAATTAATGCTGCAGTAGTTTCGATATAACGGCGGATCTACACAGCACTTACATAAGAAGAAATAGCTTCAAAACGCTAAGTACAATACACGAATAACATTAAAACATTAAAATCAAAAGTTAAAATCTAGAAAAATTCAAAAATTCCTGTAAAGCCACAAAAAAAAAACATCATTATTGTTAGGTCCTACGGGTCGATTGATCAGGTTAAGTTACGCTTGTATTTTACATGAACCGACTGCCTATCTGACCTCCAGAACCCAGTAACTGAGTAATTCGATACCCCTTGGTAAGACTGGTTGTCAGACTTACGGGCTTCCGACGACGCGTAACGACTGTCAAAGATCCACGAATGACAGCCGGGACCAACGGCTTAAAGTGCTTTCCGAGGCACGGAGGAATCTCGATATGTAAAGATGGTCACCCATCCATGGATCAACCTCGGCATGTGTAGCTTAACCTGATGGATCGATCCGTGCAGCTGTTATTACTATATTATGTAAAATTATAAAGACATAGCGAATATTTGTGTGGAGTAAATCACCCAAGTTTATGTATAAAAGAGTTTTGTAACTTTCTCTATTTCCGTTTCTAATATCCGTCTTTCTGCCTGTTACAGCTGAACGACCTGATGAACGAGCTCTTCGAGACGGTCACAGCTGTCTGCAATATGGACGAAAACAATAAGCCTAGCAGCTTTCCTACCGAACACTCAGATGGCAGCACCAGTGAAGGTAAGGCGTTTTCTGTGGTCTAGTGGTTAGAACATCTGTCTCAGACCCGCTGCTCCCGGGTTCGAATCCCAGTGGGGGCAAAATTTTCTGCTCGGTTTGGTTGGTGGCATGACAAAATTTAAAGGCAGCTGCAGTAAACAGTTGGTATTATAATCGCGTTTTTGCTTTTCATGCCATCCTTACGCCTACGGAATAGAAGTCAAAATCGTTTGAACGGACTGTAAAAAGTTTTGTTTAAGGTGGATGCTCCAAGGTAGCCCGCGAAATTCAAATTTTCTTACGTTTTTTGCAATTTGCTGGTCAGTATCAGGTTGTATGTTGATCTAAATATGAGTTGCGGCAGTAACATATATTTATTTATAGAATTATAGTCATAAAAATCATCAACACAACTCTCTAAGTTCATATAATCCAATTGAGTGACTATTTCATGAAATCATGATATTTGAGGATTATTCTAACTTAAGGAGTTGTATTGCTGATTCTAATGATTATATTACTGTAAAACCATATTTGTTACGGTCGCGAATCATATTTTAATCAACATACAACCTGATACTGACCAGCAAATTGCAAAAAACGTAAGAAAATTTGAATTTCGCGGGCTACCTTGGAGCATCCACCTTTAATGTCTAATCTTATTGTAAACTAGCTGCTGCCCGCGGCTTCGCCCGCGTGAGTGTCGGAAATTACCCCATACATCCCCATGGGTTTTAAGTATAAATATTGAGTTTCGAGTTAATCGGACAGCGCGTTAAAATTCTTCCATACAAACACTGACACCCCCCAATCCCCCTTTAGGGCGTAATTTAGAAAAACAAAAAACTACAAACTTTATAATTTATTTAGATAACTATTCGTGCGAAGTTTCATGTTTATTACCTCAAGGAATAAGATTTTTCATACAAACTTTCATCCCTTATTTTACCCCCTTAGGGGTTGAATTTCGAAAAATCCTGATACACGTTATTCTTAATTTTTGGGTTTAAGTATAAATATTGAGTTTCGAGCTAATCGGACAGCGCGTTAAAATTCTTCCATACAAACTTTGACACCCCCCAACCGTAGGATAGGATACTTTTCCGGGATAAAAAGTACCCAGTGTGGTGCCCAGGATATTAAAAAATAATTATACCAAGTTTCATCGTAATCGAACCGGTAGTTTTTGCGTGATACCTGAACAAACAGACAGACAGACAGACAAAAAAAAATTTAATCACATATTTGGGTTCGGTGTCGGTCTAGTAACACCCCCTGCCATTTATTTTTTTGATATTTTCAATGTACAGAATTTTCACTTCTACAGATTTATTATAAGTATAGATGGAGTATAGTTAAATATAAGTTTGTTATTTAACCGATGTATATTTCTTCCACAGAATCAGTAAAATTAACAAGAAGTTTGACAGAGAAACGCAAAAATTACGTCAGACGAGTTTCAACAAGAGTTGCGTATTTAGACCCGAAGAACATCAAACGATTCAGACATCAGACCTCCGTTTGTTCTTTCAAGTCTGAAGTCATCGACAATCCTTATTCTACCTTTAGGTAAGACATTAACACTATCCTTATTATCTTAATCATAATTCAAATGACAATCGGCACTTTTCGAACGTCAAAATTACATAAGAAAGTCCTCCAAAACGCCCTCCCTTCACCACTTCCTAGTGCTTTAGCTGGGAAGAAGAAGTGGCGCAACACACTCCCCAGCAGCACAGCAGTCTGTTCAGTTAGAAAAAAAAATACTGATTCTATACTAGTACGCAAAATCATTCACCTTAGAGTCTTGTGTTGAAGTATCAGTCACTAATTACCAGTCACCCTATATGTCCTTCTGGGTGTCTCGTCCCGGCGTTTCCACTCAAATCTACCTAGTAAATACCTTTAATACATTATTAAAATACATTTGAATGATAGGCTGAGGATTGATGTGATAAGAAAACGGTGCGATTTAAAAGAAGATGTAGTGACAAAAATTTAAAAGAGTATGTATTTGGTCATGTTGAGAGGATGAATGGATGGCGACTAATAAAATATATTTCAAGGCAAGTGTGAGTGGAAACGCCGTGAGGGGACGCCCTTGGAGGACATATTGGGGATCTTATTGGGGATGATCTTCAGAAAGGTCAGGTGCGTAGTACTCGCAACCGGCGTACGTGTATGACCAGATGTATGAACGTTAACGAGGCAAAAGGAGTTTGTAAGGATCGTAGCAGGTGGCGTTCTGTAGTTTCTGCTTACCCGCATGGGAAAAAGGCGTGAGTTTATGTATGTATGTATGTAAGTAAAATACATTTTCCTTCCATTCCAGGTCCTGGAAAAGTTTCAGAACTTCACAAGGGAACATAACAAAGATGGACACCGATTCAAAATTCAACCTCACCGATTCTCACGGGAATGTTCTGTCAATGAAAGACGTACTCGACGCCAGCTCAGATAGCTTCGATAACATGAGCATCGATGAGAAGGCTGGGTGTATTGACTTGCCGTTTGAGCCTAGGGAACGTGGGCTGTTTAATCTGTGCCTGCTAGTTGGACTGAATCATATGACAGGCCAGGCGTATGTGAAGAGTGTGTTTCCTAGTCAGGTGAGTTTTATGAAGTTATTTTAGCTTAAATTCTTATTGATTATTTATATAATATACCCTATTTCTTGAGGAGGAGGAGCTCGTGGCTAAGTAACAACAGCCGCACGGGTCGATCCATCAGATTAAGCTGCGCTTGCCGGGGTTGGTCCGTGGATGAGTGACCATCTTTACATACCGAGACTCCTCCGTGCTTCGGAAAGCACGTTAAGCCGTTGGTCCCGGCTGTCATTCGTGGATCTTTGACAGTCGTTACGAGTCGTCAGAATCGCGAAAGTCTGACAACCAGACTTACCAAGGGGTATCGTATTACCCAGTTACTGGGTTGTGGAGGTCAGATAGGCAGACGCTCCATGTAAAATACTGGTATTCAGCTGCATCTGGTTAGACTGGAAGCCGACCCCAACATGACTGGGAAACTAGCCTTTTCCCAGTCATGTTGGGGTCGGCTTCCAGTCGACTAGTATGACTCTTTAGCAATAGTTATGAGGAATAGGTTGCTAAATATATCTACGTCTATTGTATTTTATAATGGATTTCCGCCAAGTCACGCCTGAATCAATTAACTAGATTTGAACTTATTCATAATGCCATATGCATATGGGTCAAAGCTACTCTGAACCACTTCGCGACGACCACAATTATTGTCCACAATATTTATTGAACCATCCCCCTTAATCATTCCAGGTGAGAGTACCACCGCACATAGAGAACCTAGTCTTCCCAGAGACAATGAGTTCCTCCCCGCGCAGTGAGTGGTCAGTGGACGCGCGCAGTCTTCAGTGTTACTCGCTAGTACTTACTGATGAACGAGGAGAGAGGGCTTACGGGTGAGTAACTGAGGAATGTTGTTGTAATACTCAACTTGAATCTGTCCCACTGTAGACCAAAGGTTTCCTCGACTCTGTCCATAACAAAAATATTTTTTTAATAGCTTTAAGCTGTGTGGAGGCCGGAAACTATCCCACGGGAACGTATTACCGGGGTAAAAAGTCCTCTAGTCCTGACCCAGGTCATGGTCTACCAGTGTGCCAAATTTCATGTAAATCTGTTCAGCCGCTAGGGCGTGAAAAGTTAACAGACAGTTACTTTTGCATTTATAATATTGTAGCGTGGATATAGTTGATGGGCTGACAGTAGGAACTTGAATGAATAATAAGACAAGTTAAACGACCATACCGCTATTTTCATTCGTAAAACCAAGATTTTTTGGGTGTTTAACAAAAACTGAGTTTGGTTAAGAATTACACCTAGAATGGATCCCTGCGCAACGCCAACATTTTTTAGTCGAACGTTTTAGCGCATGGAACTTTAGAAGAATTGAATAGCATCCATTCCACAGTGCAAACTTGAAAAAGTCGGATGGACTACCTACATTTATCGTCATGCCAATTAATAATGAAATTGTCATGATGAACTTTGTCGAACGCCTTTGACAAGTCATTAAATTTGCTGAACCATATTTTATTCCACTGCAGGACAAAACTTTCAAAATTTAATTTGAATTTGTTAAATTCAAACTATTAAATCCACCGTATTTCTTTATTCTCTATTTATTATTCTTTCTTTACAGTTATTGCCGACGAGTGCTTCCAGAAGGTGCGACCACATGTCTTCCACTCTGCTACTGTTTAATAGGAAGATACAGAGCTCCCGGATTTTATTATAAGGTATCTATTATACATACATAACAGCAAATCAAGCCTCGCCTAACGCCTCCCCCTTAAGACCTAGGCCAAATACTAAGAGGAGATATAAAAAAAAAAGCAAAAAAAAAATGTAAGTTAAGAACAGATTAAATTTTTAATAAGTACTTAATATAGGAAATGTTGCAAATCTATAATTGCTAACGAAAAGGAATTCCAATAAATATCATACTATTGACATTAAGAACCCACCTTTTGATAGCAAAAGTCAATCAATAATTTATGTGTCGATAATTTATTCACTAATTGTCATTATCGGAACAATAGTTGGCCTTATCAACTATAATTAAGTCTCTTTTGTCGCTAATAAATTATACAAATATTATATTACAGCTTACGCCCGCGGCTTCGCCCGATTTGTATGTCGATAAAAAGTATCCTATGTCCTTCCAAAGGGTTCAAAGTATTTCCGTACCAAATTTCATCAAAATCGGTTCAGCGATTTTAACGTGATGCGCGATCAAATAAACAGACATACAGATAAACAGACAAAAAATCTGAAAACTGTTGGCACTTGCCATTCTTTTTATCCAATTATTTATTTATTCTACCAGATAATAATAATAAATTTAAAAAAAAAATGCGTCGACTCCGTGGATGGGTCACCATCTTTACATACCAAGACGCCTCTGTGCGTCGAAAAGCACGTTAAGCCGTTGGTCCCGGCTGTCATTCGTGGATCTTTGACAGTCGTTGCGGGTCGTCAGAAGCCCGATACTGACAACCAGTCTCACCGAGGGTTATCGTTTTACCCAGTAACTGGGTTGTGGAGGTCAGATAGGCAATCGCTCCATGTAAAATACTGGTACTCAACTGCATTCCATTAGACTGGAAGCCGACCCCAACATAGTTGGGAAAGGTTAGGTATAAAGCTGAACGTCGAAAACCAAAGTCTAGTGTCAAGTAATAGCGTACCTACCTAATAAATAAAACCTACTTACAGAAAATAAACCATTTATCATTCGACTGATGTAAAATAATTATCACCACTTCACCATTTACAGGTTCTAGAGGAAATTGAATCTCACCACGGAAGCTCAGACGTGGAAATACACTCCCTTCTCCAGCAACTCTTCGAAACCGACTTCCCGAATCCAGGCGAAGAAATCACCATACATTACTCGAAAAATCAAAATCACGACTACGATATCCCCAGTAATCATTACGATATACCGAATGATTACTGTGTGCCCAGCGATATTTATGAGATATCACCGAAGAGTAAAACGTTGCCTGATTTACGGAGGGACGTGTCGGTTAATAGTAGTGGAATACCTGATTATTATGATTTGGAAAATAATAATAATGCCGTCAAGAATGTTACTGTTAATTTTGATATGCCTAGGTGAGTTTTATTTACTTTTACTAGAATATGACTCTACTCTCTATATTTAGCGCAGCTTGTGGCTGTTATTACTTACAGCCGCACAGGTTGCTTGCCAGGGTTGGTCCGTGGATGGGTGATCTTTACATACCGAGACTCCTTCGTGCCTCGGAAAGCACGTTAAGCCGTTCGGGTCATTCGTGGATCTTTGACAGTCGTTACGGGCTGTTAGAAGCCAGAAAGTCTGAAAGGGGTATCGTATTACCCAGTTACTGGGTTGTGGAGGTCAGATAGGCAGTCGCTCCATGTAAAATACTGGTATTCAGCTGGATCCGGTTAGACTGGAATCCGACCCGAACATATTTGGGAAAAGGCTAGGTATATTGATGGTCTATATTTTGATTTAAAAACTTATTTATTATTCTTGCCAGACTTGTCTGTCTGTTCCGGCAAATCTCCGAAACATCTCGACTGATTTGGATGGGACTTTCACTGGCAGATACTAAACTTGATGTTACAAGTCAAAAAAAAAAAAAAACCCCGGCACAATGCCAGGTGATGCTGCAGTATCGGTTCAAGGTTACTATGTTCTTCTAATATCATTGAAGTAACAGAATAAAAAATCGATCAGACCTGTGGAAGATGCGCACATCCAATCATCAACTAGAAAAGAGCTGATAATCTACAAACGGCTGAACCGATTTTCTTGAATTGTAGCTAAAAACACTCTCGATCATGACACATTTCAAACAAAAATAATAATAAATAAAATCGGTTCAGCCGTTTGGGAGCTACGAGGAAACAGACAGATACACAGATACACACGTTAAACTTATAACACCCCTCTTTTTTCCGTCGGGGGTTAAAAAGTACACATAAAATAGAACAGTAACACTTTTTAAACCCACAATCCTGAACATACAATTATGAACTTTACTGTTAAACTAATAAAACCCTTTTTTCCATTATGACAGACTAAAAATAATAAAACGCCCCATCGAACCTCGAGTTGACGAAGACAACCTATCAGTGTTACTAGATTTACTTGGCGCTGGTCTAGTGATCAAAGTGTTCGGCTCTCTGCTACTGGAGAGAAAGGTCATCATCATCGGTGATCAGCTGAAGTAAGTGTTATTTGTGTACAGATAAGGTGGATGCACTAAGACTTTAAGGTCAATGATTTTGCGTACTAGTATAGAATCTTTTTTTTTTTCTAACTGAACAGACAGCTGTGCTGCTGGGGAGTGTGTTGCGCTACTTATTCTTCCCAGCTAAAGCATTATTAAGTGGTGAAGGGTGGGCGTTTTGGGGGACTGTCTTATGTAATTTTGACGTTCGAAAAGTGCTGATTCTCATTTGAATTATGATTATGATAATAAGGATAGTGTTAATGTCTTACCTAAAGGTAGAATAAGGATTGTCGATGACTTCAGACTTGAAAGAACAAACGGAGGTCTGATGTCTGAATCGTTTGATGTTCTTCGGGTCTAAGTAAGCAACTCTTGTTGAGACTCTTCTGACGTAATTTTTGCGTTTCTCCGTCAAACTTCTTGTTAATTTTACTGATTCTGTGGAAGAAATACACATCGGTTAAATAACAAACTTATATTGAACTGTACTCCATTTACAATAAGATTAGACATTAAAGGTGGATGCTCCAAGGTATCCCGCGAAATTCAAATTTTCTTACGTTTTTTGCAAATTTCAGGTCAGTGTCAGGTTGTATGTTGATTAAAATATGATTCGCGACCGTAACAAATATGGCTTTACAGAATTATAATCATTAGAATCAGCAATACAACTCCTTAAGTTAGAATAATCCTCAGATTTCATGATTTCATGAAATAGTCATTCAATAGGATTATATGAACTCAGAGAGTTGTCTTGAAGATTTACAAGATTATAATTCTATAAATAATTATCTGATACGGCCGCGAATCATATTATAATCAACATACAACTTGACACTGACCTGCAATTTGCAAAAAACGCAAGTAAATTTGAATTTCGCGGGCTACCCGGGAGCATCCACCTTAAGAGCGTTTGTTCTTAAACTTGGCAACGTCGCAAATAGCTGTCAAATATTTACCTGTTTTGATTAATTTCGCAATATTATTGCATGGAATTATAAAACATCGCTAACTAGTGAACTAGAATATTAATATTGAATTGCAATTATAGCACTGAATTTGATGTTGTAACCGTTTTAGGTGTAAAAAAGTCATTTGGAAAGTTTCCAAATACTTTTTTTACGTCTAAAACTAAATATTCGGTGTTACGATATTATTATTTTATTTATTTTGTGTTGTAAAAAAACAATTGTGATTTACTTGTAACATCGCCTTGGATGATTCTGTAAAGGTGTTATAATTGTAATTTAAATAAATAAATAAATAAATAAATAATTTATTATTGCATTTCATAGTCAATATTCTAGTTCACTAGTTAGCCATATTTCATATTTTCATACAGTAATTTTGCCAAATTAATCAAAACAGCGAGATATTTGACATCTATTTGCGACGTTGCCCACTTCCAGAACGCACGCTCTTAATTTGAATAAAAATAAAAAACTTATCACCTTTTTTTTTCATTAACAGATCCGTCTCATCCTGCGTAGAAGCCCTCCAAAGTTCCCTATATCCGTTCGTGTGGCAGCAGCCCCTAATATCGTCCATACCCTCGGAGATACAACGCGAAGTGTTAGAGGCTCCATTGCCAATACTAGCCGGCATGCTGCATACACCACACGACGGCGATATGACGGGCGTTGTCTTTGAAGAGGTAAGGTCAATCATGATCATTCTAGTTAATTGATTCAGGCATGACTTGGCGGAAATCTTTACAGTCTCCTAAGACCGTTTTCTTGTAGCGACAACGGTTAAAGTAGCTGCCCTTGCTGCCCCATCTCAAAAATCCACCCAGTATACAACGTGTTTTTTATATCCCATAAGTCTAGGGTTATATTCTATAAGTAAAAATAATACAAAAAATCGTAGAATATGTGGTCCAAAAACGCATAGTTTCGAAGATAACATAACACTATACTCTCGATGTGTGTATCTAAGTTTCATTTATAAGTACAAGTAATTCATTTTCATTCAAACCAATATTTTAAAACTAAGAAAATGCGACGTGGTCATATTTCACGTAAGGGTGTTCTACATTAATAATCGTTACTTTGTCTAATTATTTTGTATGAAAAATGAAAACAAAAAAAAGATAATTGAAAAATAATTCATATATATACATATGTACATAAACTCAAACCTTTTCCCACGGGGGTAGGCAGAAACACAGAACGCCACCTGCTACGGTCCTTACAAACTCCTTTTGCCTCGTTAACGTTCATACATCTGGTCATACACGCACGCCGGTTGCGAGTAGTACGCACCTGACCTTTCTGAAGAACATCCCCAATAAGGTCCCCAATATGTCCTCCTAGGACGTCCCCTCCCGACGTTTCCACTCACACTTGCCTTGTAAATACATTTTGTTAGTCGCCGTTCATTCATCCTCTCAACATGACCAAACCATCTAAGCATACTCTTTTCAATTTTTGTCACTACATCTTCTTTTAAATCGCACCGTTGTCTTATCACATCATTCCTCAACCTATCATTCATAGTCACACCACACATGCTTCGCAAGGAACGCATTTCCACAGCATTTATTCAACTTTCATGCTTCTAAAAATAATTCATAAGCCAGTTGATTCTTTGATATGGTCTCATCCATACCCTAGAGTTATGGGATATAAAAAAAAACACCTTGTGTTCTAGTACGCTTAGTAATAATTTTTTTTTTTCATCCACAGGGCATGTTAATAGACTTAAGTCACCCATCAAAAGTTTTATTTTATCAAGGAGATGAATCAACAATCCTGCCTACCCCCTGCTATAAAACCCTAAAGACTGCCCTCCAAATGGAAACCAGTAAGAACAAAGATCGTTCAGAAGATACCAAGACCAGGAATGTCATGATTTCAGAAGCATTTCTAAGGTTTTTCGTGGATATCCTGGGTGACTTCTGGAGATTCTTCTCCGTTGGAGAAGTTAAGGATGGCAGTTTGGGGAGAGATGGCGTTGTGTTTGATGTGAGTATTGCATATACAGGGTTTAATTTAAATTAGCTAGCAAAACTCCGCAGAAGTGTTGGGTATCGATATCAAAGCAGTATTGAACAATAAATTTGTAATGTATTTCTATAGCAATTGATTTATTCATTTGTTGAAAAATCGGCACAATTAGCCTAATATGTTCCCAATGCTGGGACTGCGGCCCCCTCTCTGTGAGAGGGAGTGGGTCGTTATTCTCCACGCGGGCCCAGTGCTGAGAGCAGTGGTGAATAAATAATAATTACAAACTAAAATACCTGTCGGGGTTCGAACCTACGACCTACAACTTGTAGGTCAAGGCAGTTACCACTGCACCACCACTGCTCCTAAACTTCACTCATCTTCTATAGAAAAGGGAGGATCCTCCGACCAGACGGGTGTTGTGTCTGGCGGGCAACTGCCCAATGATTGATGTCGGGAAGTTTTATACGACGTTAAATGCGCAAAACCTGAAAATAGTTTGATCAGAATAACGAGCAGAATTAATTGAATAACTTTTTAATATAGGTCACATTTTTCAAAAAAATCTTCATTAAAAACGTTGCCGTGCCTATTTATTAATAGGTTTAGCCATCACATGCGCAAACTCGCCAAAATAGGTAAAAAAACACAAATTGTTGTCGACCAATTTAAATTTTCTCATACGCGGGATAATAATAGCTTTTATTTCAATGCAAAGAATTGCCAGTAAAACTAAAACAGCACACAAAACCTTTACAATTTTTTTAATGATTTTTTTTCTCTCCGAAATAGGTCATTATAATTAAAAATCAGTTGGGGATTCTGAGGTTTTGCGCATATAACGTTACACGTAAACTATAATTTCGCGATGCAGGATTTGTGGATTGATGATTTGATGGAGGAGCTCGTGGCTAAGTAATAACAGCCGCACGGGTCGATCCATCAGGTTAAGCTGCGCTTGCCGGGGTTTGTCCGTGGATGGGTGACCATCTTTATATACCGAGACTCCTCCGTGCTTCGGGAAGCACGTTAAGCTGTTGGTCCCGGCTGTCATTCGTGGATCTCTGACAGTCTTTACGAGTCGTCAGAAACCTGAAAGTCTGACAACCAGTCTTACCAAGGGGTATCGTATTACCAAGTTACTGGGTTGTGGAAATCAGATAGGCAGTCGCTCCATGTATAATACTGGTATTCAGCTGCATCCGGTTAGACTGGAAGCCGACCCCTACATAATTGGGAAAAGGCTAGGCAGAATGAATATCAGGTATTTGATGCGTAGTTATTAATTTACTGTAAAAATTGTCACATTACTAACATTCAAATATCTCTTTACAGAAAGAATCCTTCATAAAAACAGCGACGTCTAAACAGAACCAGTACTTCCTAGAATGGTTCACGGAGACAGCAATGTTCACCCACTTCATACAGAACATGGCAGCCAGCTATCACCATCACTTATCACCAGAATCACCACTCCGGCCACCAGACCTAGTCGACACACCACTCCCGAATTTCTACGAACTTTTTGACGAGAGGGTACGAAGCAGGACGAAGTCTGGCAGTAAGAATGTAGACAGTAGCAGTAAAAGTAATTATAAAAATGCTGTTAATAAAAAAGTTAGGTTTTTAAAGAGTAAATTAAGAGAATTAGTTGCGTAGTTTCGTAATGGATTTTCATTTGGTTCGATTCCCAGGTCGGGCTTTACCATCTGGAATTACTCAGTAGCAGCCCGGAGTCTGGGTGCCCAATGTTGGCAATAGGCTCGCCCCCTATTACATGGGACTTAAACATAACTGGCGAAATGTGGGTGTACTATAGGTACACCTCTGCCTAACCCTTCGGGGAAACAAGGCGTTATGTTATGTTATTGACTATGAACTTGTAATGTTGACGCGTCGAAATGACGTAGAGTTAAGGGTAATTTTACGTCGAGTTGATGGATTTAACGTCGAGATGACGTGCGTAGAGTTGACGTAAATATATGCGTCGAGTAAATTTTATTTCCGATTGCAATACGGTTTTTTTTTCGACGGTTGAGTGACTACACTTTACTCTTATTGCGTAATATATAATCAATCACAATCTGAATCATTTTGAAACAGATTGTTAATCCATTGCTTTATAAGTTTGAAAAAAAAAATCTGCTCAACAACGTAAATAACGCAATGAATGTTGTTGAACTGTCAAAATTAAACGGATTAGTGTTAATCGTTTACGATAATGTGTTACGCAATTAGGTAGCTGCTGTCAGAGTTTTTATGACGCCCATGGGCCTCTGACTTGGCTTCACATGCCGTCGAGAAACATCTCTCAGGCATGCCAGTTTCCTCACGATGTTTTCCTTCACCGTTTTTGAAGCAGGTGCTAATTATACAATACGCACATGAATCTGAAAAGTCAGAGGTGCGTAATAAACATAACGTAAGAAAATTTGAATTTCGCGGGCTACCCTGAAGCTTCCACTTTAAATGAACGCACAGTAGTGTCAAAAGTGACGTAGTGTGATCTCTCGATTGTAGATGTTTTTTTAAATTACCGTTAAGGTGGATGCTCAAAGGTAGCCCGTGAAATTTAGTTTTTGTTACGTTTTTTGCAATTTGCAGGTTGTATGTTGATCTAAATATGATTAGCGGCCGTATCAGATATTTATTTATAGAAGTATGGTCATAAAAATCATTAACGCAACTCTCTAAGTTCATATAATCCTATTCAATGACTATTTCATGAAATCATGACATTAGAGGATTATTCTAACTTTAAGAGTTGTATTGCTGATTCTAATGATTATAATTCTGTAAAGCCATATTTGTTACGATCGCGAATCATATTTTAATCAACATACAACCTGACACTGACCTGCAAATTGCAAAAAGCCTAAGAAAATTTGAATGTCGCGGGCTACCTTGGAGCATCCACCTTAAAATAATAGTTAACTTCGTCAAATAATACAGAAATGGTTTTAGTCTCGTTCAAAAACTGAGGAACGATAATCTTTCAAAGCCAGTTTATTATTAAGACGTTGTGAACCTTCGAATGTGCCTTGATAACTGTGTGTTAAAAATCTATGTTATAAGCCCCAGAATTGGGGTGTGTTAAATCTTTAGGGGGTGAATTTGAAACTCAGTGTTGGGGTACATTTGAACCCTGTTGAAGATGTTTTGTACCCCAGCTTAATACACACATAGTGTATTGAAGCCCTAGTAATCAAAATATTTTATTTCACATAAACCTACATGGGCACTTATGAAACGTCAGAAGCTAGGTGCACGGTTCCAATTGGTAGTTTCCTATGGAGAAGAGCCGGCAAGAAACTCCACGGTTACTCTTTTTAAAAATAAATGAGTTTTACAATGTTTTCAAAAATTTATAGCGTGAATAGGTATGAGAGGACAGTGTAGGCCTGTCAAAAATCGTGATGATTCTATAAGAATATTTTATGAGGCCATGTCAATGATTAGTGCCTTTTATGATTCCAGTAATTCGTTAATTTCCAAATCACTTGGAATCAAAACTTTATAAAAATATCTTAATTGAATGAATTAAGACAAAATGCCGAAGTGATATTTAAAACACTTTTTAATATTAATTTTAAAGTGAAGAATCCAGTGTTTAGATATTAGCACATTCCCCACCCAGATAAAGGTTAAGCCATAATATGTGGTGTTCCTATAAACATACAAAAATGTGATTTATTAGTAAACTAGCTTCCGCACGCGGCGCATTGTATCTCGATAAAAGGTATCCTATGTCCTTCCCCAGGGTTCAAAGTTTTCCTAACCAAATTTCATCAAAATCGGTTTAGCCGTGTTAACGTGATGCGCGGTCAAATAAACAGATAGACAGACAAAAATTTTAACAACTGTTGGAACGTGTTCTGTTATCGATTCCAAGTGCGAATTTCACCAATGAAGCTGAACGCGATCACCACATCCATACCGAGTTCAAGAGCTGTCAGTGTCAATAATCCAAAGAAAATAATGACACTGACAGCTCTTAAACTTGGTTTAAGTTTTATTATCTACGAAACTGCAGAGTTAAAGCTTTTCTTATGCTCCGAAATAAAACAAGTCTCGAATGCCACAAAATAACCTGCACCATAATTATTTTGTGGAATGATCATCATCTACCGGAAGATAGTTAATAAATTCAGGCGGGACTTGGCGGAAATCCATTATAAAATACAATAGACGTAGATATATTTAGTAAACTATTCCGCTTTACTATTCCTAAAGAGTCAACTGCCGCGTTTCCCCTTCTATGTTGGGGGCAGCTTCCAGTCTAACCTGATGCAGCTGAATACCAGAATGATACATGGAGCGACTGCTTATCTGACCTCCACAACCCAGTTACTGGGTAATACGATACCCTTTAAAGCGACACATTATGGCTTGAACCTTTTCCTAAATTGTATTAGTACTTTAGTTTATCTAAACTATTT
This sequence comes from Eupsilia transversa, assembly GCA_914767815.1. NCBI lineage: Eukaryota > Metazoa > Arthropoda > Insecta > Lepidoptera > Noctuidae > Eupsilia > Eupsilia transversa. The sequence goes on from OU611900.1 coordinate 6,997,695, forward strand.
AATTATGTAATCTCATATTTTAGTTAAAAATCTGTAAATATAGGTAATTTTTTTAATTGTATACGAAGTAGATTCTTATAATTCTTTTGACTATGTATATAAATGCAATAATGTATAGTTTCAAGGTTTCACTTATGTATTGTGTTGTAAATATTGGTTACACTGGGATTTTGCTAATTTTCCATTGTTTTGTTAAAAAAATGGAAGTTAATGTTTCGAAAAAAAAAAAAACGTATTTTTCTAGATCCTGGCGTTTAGGCCTTGCTTCTCATGTTCAAATGAAATGAAATGAAATTGTTTATTCTGTAAATAGGATATCGGAATCACTTTTACACGTCATATTAAAAAAATATCAGAACAAGGTTATGGGTTCAGACAAATACAAATATTTCTAGGGAAATTATATAAATCCTGGTTATAGCCATATTGTTCGACAAATGTATTGGAAACTGAACATCACAAGATTAATTTTATTTGATTAAGTATATCAATTTTTAATTGTACTGAAAAACAATTGAACATCTCTAGTAAAGATCTTGAAAATGTATTGTATTTCATTAAAATACAAAAATAGTTGTTTTAAGTTGTAAATAATTAAACAAAATAAGATACGAATATTATGTAACGTAAATTAATAACATGTTATAATTATTATCATGTTTACAGTATGGTTGGAAAAAAAACAATCAATTAAAAGGTACTTTAGTTTTAATTAAAAAAAAACATTTTTCATTAATTAATCTATTTATTATTTTTGTTTTAATACAAGAATCATTTTTCATTTGCAACCAAGCCTCTCTGTAGTTCACTGCCGCATTGTTTGTACCTATTTATTAAAAATATAAATTATATATTTTGTTTTAACATTCCTTTAAACATTTGATTTGTATAGAATCAAAATTATTTTAAATGTCTCGACTGTATTTTTTTTTTAAATATTTTTTGTAAATATTATAAAAATATTCATATTGTTAAAATATTGTAAAATAAAACAGCCCAGTGGTTTTCCAGCAAAACGTGAGGAGGGGAAATGTTTGTGTGTACACTTCTGCCTTTCCCTTTGGGGATTTCAGGCGTGATGTTATGCTATGTAAACTTATTATACTTAATTACATTTTTTAAAGTTCACAATGTCTTTGAATTGTTTTTCTTAGCAATAAAATATACATTTCAAGACCAAGAAAATTTAGTCCAAGAAATGAATTGTTATGCAACTTGATGCCCTACGTCAATTTTCCTAGTTAAAGCCATTTCGTATGACTGTCAAAGGACTGTTGTGATTTGAATATTACCGACAAGTGGGAGACAAAATTGGCTATCAACTTTAATTGTAAATTGAAAATTGGTAATTTTTCTGTCTTTATATTTCCCTTTATATATCCAATCTTAAATTGCTAGTTCTATACAACTCATATCTATTGAGCCGCGAATCAATTTTCACGCCTCTCCCTTAAGACCTAGGCCAAATATTTTTTGATATTCGGATAGCTCATGACCTAAAGAGGTGCCATAAAAAAATCTTTAAAAAAAACTTGAAATTTCGCGGGCATTCTGGTTATTATAAAAAATATCAGAAGGGGCTTAGTAGACTATTAACTAACACACTTTACAATTTAAAACCATAATGAATGTATGATCCTGGAATTAAAATCGAGCCACCGTGCATTTAAAAAAAATATGAATTCTAACTTTTTAAATGGTCATAAATTCAAATTCGGAACAAAGATGAGACCAAAATGAAGGTCAGTATGTAAACTTCAAAACTTTTTCCTTGGTCATCATTGTTTTCATGTTTTAATAATTATATTTTACATGGAAATGCAAGATGGCTCGATTTTGGAGTCTTATTGGATTTTAAAAGACTGTTGTATAGCCATCCTCTAAGGGTGGATTCGACCAAACAGGAATAAATGTTATCCGCTGAATAAGCCTTCAATTTCGAATACATTTTGAATTTTTGACATTTTTTCCATACGAAAACTCAGAAGTTAATCCGCGGATAAAATTTATTCCTGTTTGGTCAAATCCGCCCTTACAGAATTACTAATTATACATTAACCACATATTCTATTAAACAAAAATAAACAGCTCTACAAGGATCTTTTGGCGTTCGACTGATACCGACAGGGGGCGCCATTGGTAAACATTTGTGCAATTGTTTTGTGAAATGTCACTTGAAATGTATTCAATATACAAGATGGCTGCGTTAGTTCCGCTTTGGCCACGACACAAAATTACCTTGTAGACACATATATTCTTTATATCCTGCTATTCAGCATTAGAAATGGCCTCCACTAGAGGCGATACTAATGTAGGTACGTGTGGCACAGTTTAGACAGTCATCCTTGCGGACTTGCTGACTGGATATCATGACATTAGTTATTTTCTTATATTTAGTGTCGATCAGAGAACAATGTATTGATACCTACACAAAAATAAACGCCTCTACTTGAGAAGCTCCTGCTTTTTTTGTTGGCTAAAAATCGCATTTTTATAAGCAACAGTGCAACAAGTTTTTAATTTAGTTGTGCGTAAACCATGCGTATGACTTTTTATCTAAAAGATAACTTCGTTTTTATTTATAAGTTGAAAATGTGCCTTGATGTTATTTTTAAGCCAATGTACGTTTTATTATCAACAAACTTGTTATTATTAGTAATAAATTGTATTATACTGATTTTAAATGGTTTTATCTATTGAAATCCCCTTTTCCCTGAATTTTAAAGAAATTTTGTTTGTAGATTTTGAAGTCTGTTAAGTTTTTTTTTGTCAAAAGAAATTTAATTGGCGTTTGAATGTTTTTTTTATCTACTTTTTGTTAAAGAATCTTATTAATATTCTGGTCTAGAAGAGTTTGTTCCAAAAAAAAGCAAAAAGCCAACGTCACGTGGTGTTCCCAGGCGGTCACCCATCCAAGTACTAACCACGCCCGATGTTGCTTAAATTCGGTGATCGGACGAGAACCGGTGAATTCAACGTAGTATGGACGTTGGCGATAGCTTATTTCAAATAACAGTTCAGTATGAGTATACCCAAGAATAATTACTAAAGTTTATTGTTACAGTCCAGTTCTGGGTAAAGTTCGCTTTTGCACATAAGCTGTCCTTAAATGTTGTAACATTGTTTTTATTTATGTGTAGGTAAAATAAGCAATAACAATTATTTTATTTGCAAGAATAATGAGTAAACAAGTAAAAATCAATAACTCTTGGTATCTCGATGACCTCTAGGTAACTTGAATTTTAACCAGAGACATCTATCAGGGAGTAGCGGAACTATTGAATGGAGTTTTGTTGCCAGATGGCGTTCACAGATGGCAGCATAAGCCTTGTTAACTCAATTAATTCAGTTCTACCATAGTCCATAAGGCATGCACCATTATTTTACTCAGACCCTATCGATAACAGCATAATAAAATGGTGTAAGGTTAACTGTAAACGTTTACATCGTATTTATGTTGCCTACTAGTAGTTTATTCAAATTTTTCTCAACGTTGATTGTTGGTATCAAGCGTGATTCTGAGGGTAACATTCACAGACCACACACCCTGACTTTGCTAAGTTAGATAATTTAAATCTTATCTATGTACCTAGTATGTTTAACTGCGTAAGGGCCATAGTCGTATCAAATGCTAACTTTACGAAACATTGTCAAAGCGCGATCTATCAATCTTGCCCTCATTAGTAGCCCGGCTATATTTCTGGTTCGGTTAATTGCATAAGGCTTACCAATCATTCTCGTCAGTACCTAAGCATGCCGCAGAGGACCGATAAGGACTCAGAAGACTCAGCTCCGAGTACTTCTAGACAAAACTTGAGTCTTATGAGGTAGGTACTTATATTTATTTGTAAATTAAAATGTATTCTAATTTAAAAATTATATTAGAACATAGGTATATTCATGTACATCTTATTAAAATAAGGTATGTGAAATTCATTTGCATGCCATAAACAGGCAAAATATGGACTCTATAAACCACAAACTTTTACAACGGGTGACATCGATATTTTCTGCAAAAAAATGATTCTTGTGACTTGAAATATTCGAAAGGACTTGAGCTCTGAATATTTTTTTACAAACTCGAGTCTTGACGTGATATTAACATATTATAGTACATTACTGTCGCGGCCAGCAATTCTCTCAGACACACGACACGACACTTTATTTGGCCGCTACACAGGACAGATATGGATTTTCATAGTAACATTGCCGGCCGCATTGTCGTTTGTTTTTAACCAAAAGGTAGGTACAGCAATAAAGCTCGAATTTCAAAGCATGTTTGACAAAAGTTATTTATTTTCAAAAAAGTTTTTATGCTAACAGTCTTAAATTAATGGCAAAGTTCATCAATACGGTTTGTTTCGTATTTCAATAGTTATTTACATAGTACATGGTACTAATTAAAATATTTGACTAATTATGCCGAATGTTATTTATGAGCTGACAACACTATTACTTTTAATGAGCGTTCAGAAATTTTAGAGATACGAATCTTACAACACTATGTCAAATTAAGCCATGAGAAATATTGCGCACTAGTTTCTGCCCGCGACTTCGTCCGGGTGTTTCTTGTTTTAACATAAAATAATATCCTATGACATTTGTCAATACTGTAGCTTCCCATTAGTGAAAGAATTTTCGGAATCGGATCAGTAACTTCGAAGATTAATGAACGAAGATGAAAGTATTTGGAGGAGCTCGTGGCTAAGTAATAACAGCCGCACGGGTCGATCCATCAGGTTAAGCTGCGCTTGCCGGGGTTGGTCCGTGGGTGACCATCTTTACATACAGAGACTCCTCCGTGCTTCGGAAAGCACGTTAAGCCGTTGGTCCCGGCTGTCATTCGTGGATCTTTGACAGTCGTTACGAGTCGTCAGAAGCCCGAAAAGTCTGCCAACCAGTCTTACTAAGGAGTATCGTATTACCCAGTTACTGGGTTGTGGAGGTCAGATTGGCAGTCGTTCCATGTAAAATACTGATATTCAGCTGCATCCGGTTAGACTGGAAGCCGACCCCAACATGATTGGGAAAAGGCTAGGCAGAATGAATGATACAAACAAAGTATTTGGTTAAAATAGAAGTATAGGCGACTGCCTTAGCAATATATAAACATTGTTCCTAGTAACATGTAATGCTGAATAGCTGCATATTAGTATTTCGTATATAAAAAGTTTCAGGAACTTTTTATATCGTTACAATCTTGAAAATTAAAATCGTAAAAACTCCTACGTCAAAAGATATTCAAACTTGCAAAAGAAAAACATTTTGCTATGAACTTTAGGTAGGCGTTTGTTTACAACCTGTAGCAAAAAGTGTATGTAAAAATAGCTTAGCTTTTATAATTCCACATCAAATCAAACTTTATTTTTGAACATAGGTAGGTAGAAAAAAGGTCTTAAAATAAACATGGATCAAACATGGAAAAAAAGGTGGATCAAAAAAACCCGTGGTTGGAGGCCCTGTTCATGAATGCGCCAGACTGTCATGTAGCAGAACCAGATGGAGGGAGATCGTGAGGCGAGCAACGACTAGACCTGCGATTGGACACAGTTCATCGTGACCACGACCGCTCTGTCAAGAGCGAAGCGAATTAGAAGAAGTAGTGTTTGCGAACACCATAGGAGGAAGTCTCAAAAATGCAATAGACGTACATAGATTTAGTAACTAGAGCTCACCCAACCTCAGGTTTTTATCTCGCTCGCGCCATACTACTCGCGGACTGAGTGCGAGGGATACGGAGGCGGCAACAAATCGGAAAAAGTTTAGGTAATTGCTTTTTACGGCGAAAATAGTGGTAATTTCAAAAAAAATAAAAACGTAGTAGCTGCTTTATAGTTAGTTCAGTTAGTGTGCCAAGTTTCATGATCTAATTTGAAGTATTTTTTGAATAGCAGCGGTCTATTGTTCGGTTTGGAGGTAACTTTGGTTTTTTTTTCTATCGAGAAAATTTTATAAAATCGTGTTTTCGGCTAACATAGCCGCTAACATTAATCCTCAACTTTAACATATATTTATTTCAAAATTAATGCTGCAGTAGTTTCGACATAACGGCGGTTCTTGCTAAGCAATTTGACGACTTATAGGGCCTGCATCCTAAAAGTTGGCAACGTCGTAAATAGCTGTCAAATATTTACCTGTTTCGATTAATTTGGAAATAATACTGCATGGAAATAAGAAATGTGGCTAACCAATTGACTAGAATATTAATAATGAATTGCAATTATAACATTGAATTTGATGTTGTACCCGTTTTAGGTGAAAAAAAGGCATTTGGAAAGTTACCAAATACTTTTTTTACATCTAAAACTAACTATTCGGTGTTACGATATTAATTATTGCATTTCATAATCAATATTCTAGTTCGCTAGTTAGCCACATTTTTTATTTCCATACAGAAATATTATCAAATTAATCAAATCAGAGAAATATTTGACATCTATTTGCGACGTTGCCAACTTTCAGAATAAACCCTCTTAACTATTCCCAAAGAGTCATAAAAAACCATGTAAGGCATCCTGAGGATGCCTCGTTGAGAGGTGAAAGACGTGTCGATTTCTTACAGTGTTTTAACGTCTATTGTATTTTCCTACCCGCGAATTTTTTAGATTTTTATTCATGTTCTTTATGGCACCTCTTTAGGTCATGAGCTATCCGAATATCAAAACATATTTGGCCTAGGTCTTAAGGAGGAGGCGTGAAAATTGATTCGCTGTTACAATGTACAATAGATAATGGACTTCCGCCAAGTCAAGCCTGAATCAATTAACTAGGAAGTCTGAAAGTGACAGCGGTGACTGAAACGTTATATAGAAATAAGTGTTGTTGTGTGGTGTGCATGCATGCAGGCATGTGACGACGAGGAATGAGGGAAATGTCATCAGGTGAGTTTTGAGTATGAATTTGAATGGCTATAAGAGTAGGGGAAGACCAAAGAAACGATGGATGAACTGTGCGAAAGATGATATGGCTAGAAAGGGGGTGACTACCGAGATGACGATTAATAGAGAGAGAAGAATGGAAGAAAAAGACATAGAGTCCAAATAAAAAGGAGATGATGATGAGCATATGCGACCAACAGACCAACGACTCGATGAAACATTGTAAAACCCATTTATTTTTAAAAGAGTAACCGTGGAGTTTCTTGCTGGCTCTTCTCCATAGGAAACGATCAATTGGAACCGTGCACCTAGCTTCTGACGTTTCTAATGTGCGTGCCCATGTAGGTTTATGTGAAATATATTTTTTTAATTTTGATTTTGATGCAGTTTTATGTCAAAACACTGCAATAAACAGTGATAAATGGTTTTCATTCATTCAAAACTGCAATAAGTAGCATCATTTTAACATAAAATATTAATTTCGTAATTCCTAGCTCTTTATTAGCATACCTAATTATGCCAATAATTATTGACAAAAAGATTTATTAGACATAATGACAACACAAAAATTATAAGTAGCCAAAATTTTTAATCAAATTCATTATGAAAATTGATTTTTTTAACGAAAAAAATGTATTTATTCATAACTTTTATAATGTGTCGCATCGTTCAATTATAAAAGGTTTGTTTTTCAATAAAATTACTCAATTCTCGTGAATTAATAATGTATTTGTCAGATATATTTATTTACCCAATGTCGTGTTTTTACGACATTTTACTTTAAATTAACATTTTGTGTTACGCTGTTCCGACATTCTTGCCTAATTTCCTGTTAAATATGTTGATTTTATCAATTAATAATTATTGCTAAGGTAACTGACCACCCTTTCTGACGTAAGAAAATATTTCTGACATATATTAGAACCCGTTTTCAATGTGTAGTGTCGAACTTTATCGTCAAAAGGAAAATGTCGTTCCCCTACCCATTCCGTTAGCATTAGGTATAAACATAATGAGCTTATAACGTTCCCATTACGAGGACTCAAGCCTCCTCTTAGTGAGAAGGAGTGGGCCCCAAGCGGGCACAGTGCGGGTTGGTAAATGTCACACGTCTTCGAATTTTTGGTTCTAGGACATGGCGGTTTCTTCACGATGTTTTCTTTAACCGTTCGGAGAGCAGTTGTGAAGAAATGAAATATATTACACAAAGTAAAGCGCAAGCGCCTGCCGTCAAAATTACATGACAGTCACCCAAAACGCCCACCCTTCACCACTTCCTAGTACAAGGCTGGCCAATAGATTTTCCAGGTGAGTAAATTTTTTTAAACTATGGCGGCTCCGGGCCACCACTATTAAGATATTCATAACGTAATCGTGGCCCGCGTGCCTGGGTTTGGCCGGCCTTGTCCTAGTCCATTAGCTGGGAAGAAGAAGTGCCGCAACAAACTCCAAGTGCTAATGACAAGGATCACTGGTCGTTTGTGGTATCCAGCTCGTCCCACTATCTTCAACGGGGTTTGCAGCGACGCCTTCCAGCTGTCTCAGGGCTCCTTATAGTGGTTATTTTCATCCACAGTTCATTGGGCATGCGGCAGAGGTGGTCAGCCCGGTCTCATTTCAACTTTGCAGATTTTTGAGCAACATCCGTGATCTGTGTTTTGGAACGCAATGTGGTGTTGTGAATGTGGTCATTATATTTGTTACCTATTTAATAGAACGAAATATCAAAAGATGCGTGACCATCTTTACATACCGAGACTCCTCCGTGCCTCGGAAAGCACGTTAAGCCGTTGGTCCCGGCTGTCATTCGTGGATCTTTGACAGTCGTGTGGGGTCGTCAGAAGCCCGAAAGTCTGAAACCAATCGTACGAAGGGGTATCGTATTACCCAGTAACTGAGTTGTGGAGGTCAGATAGGCAGTCTGCATGTAAAATACTGGTATTCAGCTGCATCCGGTTAGACTGGAGGCCGACCCTAACATAGTTGGGAAAAGGCTAGGCAGATTGAAACAAGGCATTGTATTTAGCTATTTAATAATTTTATAAACCATGCATAACCGTGGACCATTTGGCAATTATTTGCATATCAAATTAAAAGAATTAGAATTCATTAGAATATATCAATATTTTCACATCAGAAAGATCAATTATATTAATAGCGCCGCGTAATAAAAAGATCACAATGGGAATTTTCAGCTAACCAACTTAAAAAGATCAGATAATTTCTAAAAAAGACAAAATAAATATTAAAAAGAAGCGCAACAATTAAAAAAGGTCTTCATCATTTGAAGATCAAAAATTTGACACCCACTTTAATATTTTCTGTGTAACATTTCGTATACTATAGCGACGTGGTACGGCTGGTTTGGGTCGTGGGTTCAATTCCCGTTGATGAAACATGTTATATTGTAGGTTCAGCTTCAGTATCTTTTATTTTCTGTTTGTTTCAGCAATCATCGTCATATTTCAGCCATTTTATACAAAACCTCAATGAATATACTCCTTAACCTTCCCAATGAACGACTTCGTCCATTAATGAAAACCATATCAAAATCCGTTCTGTAGTTTTTGAGTATTTTGCGTTCTTACAGACAGACACGGCGGGGGGACTTCGTTTTATAATATGTAGTGCAGATGACAAAAGATAAGATGATAAAGCAATCAAACCAATACTTATTTATCACCCAAAAAAAACTATTTCACAAAACCCGACTGTGTCACCAAAGAGCGAAACTATGCGCTTGCGCAAGCACACTCCAATTCTACCAAAGTTTTATGTAAATCATTAAGATAAAGATGTTCCTCTACACTGTAGTATTAAGTACTACATTAATATTTTAAAATGGACGGAGTTTTTGTGTACGATTGAGTAGAAAAGTGTTATGAGGAATATTTATTTTGCGTTTTTTTATTTAGATTTTTCGTCACCGGGAATCGAACCCGGGACGTTTATCACATTTATTTTAGTATACACGTGCATTTGTATATATTTAAATTATTATATATATAAAAAATAAATGCAATATGTTGATTATGGTCACCACGCTGCGGTCTGATTTTTCAAACAATATTCAAGCAATTCTAAAAAAATATTATAATTCATAACACTTCTGTACCCATCAGTACATTCCTTTGCAAAGGTCACGTTTAAAAATATGCGTTCAATATTAATAAATAACATCTCACACAAACTAACAGAGTAAATATTCCTACAGATACTTAGCTTCATTTGTTAAGAGGTCAGCGGCGGCTGCGGCGGCGGCGGCGGCGGCGGCGGCGGCGGCGGCGGCGGCGACGACGGCCTTACAGTTAAAATACTGAATTTTTATAAGGTTTAATACATAACATGAAAGATCATTTCAATTATGATCTAATGAATGACTAGATGTATGAACGTAAACAAAGCAAAAGGAGTATGTCAGGATCGTAGCAGGTGGCGTTCTGTAGTCTCTGCCTATCCTCATTGGAAGAAGGATGGACGTACCCAGCATTTTTTTAGGGGTGGGGCAGAAGTCTATAAAATCGATAAGTAGTAGGAATATTTGTTACATCATTCATGTTGAAATTATACATGTGAGAACAATGTAAAAAGAACTGCACGTTAAAAGCGTCCGCAATAAAAATATAGAAACAATTCAAAAAATAAAATTAAGCCGTGGCAGCTAAGAGATGACCAGTCCCTACTGACGGCGCCCGTTCACGAACATGACGCTTGGATCAGCACCATTCAGCTCAACCATTTTGACATTTTGAAGAGAACTTAAAGATCCAACACACACGCCACCACCAGCGAGACATTTGAGTGAGCATGACATACTCTCAGCCATCAGGGCACATTCAAGTCAATGAAAGATGTACCACAGTCACAATGCTCACACATGTGCTTTGCAATTATACAATATTAACGATTTATTATGGGTTAAGTTGTTGTTTCCTGATTTGTCAGCAATTAATTGTGAAGATTTTTACTATTCGTCTCTGGTGTACTATCTACTCTTGCACTTCAATGACAGAACAACAATAGCGTCATTTTTTAAGCAAAGGTCGTCTTCAACAATGATAAATTATCTACAACGTATCTCTGTGATGGGTTCCCTGTTAATAATAGGTCGCAATGACATCGTCTGTACCCGTAGGTGTCGTGAAAGGTAACTCGATGTCAAGAGGATGTGGAGAATTGTTTTAAAAACTAAGCTTATTGGCAAACGGATTTGCGATTTTATATTACAGGGTATAATGACTGTGACATACGTCATGTTCGTGAACGGGCGCCGTCAGTTGGGGCTGGTCATCTCTTAGCTGCCATGGCTTATTTTTAATTTGTGAATAGTTTTTTTTAAATCTAGGGACGCTTTTATCATGCACGTCTTCCTACATTGTTCTCACATGTATAAGTAATTTCAACATGAATGATGTAACCAATTTTTGTAACAATTTTTTTTTTTTATAAAAGAGTGTCCGTTGAGTTTCTTGCCCGTTCTTCTCCATAGGAACCTACTACGCTTTGGAATGGGCGATTAGCTTCATATTTTCTGACTGACCGACTCCTTGTTAATTCAAAAGTGCCTGTAAATGGTTTAATAGAAATAAATTATTTGAGTTTGAGTTTTGAGTTTGCCTTGAGCTCGTGGCTAAGTAATAATAGTCACACGGGTCGATCCATCAGGTTAAGCTACGCTTGCCGGGGTTGGTCCGTGGATGGGTGACCATCTTAAAATATCGAGACTCCTCCGTGCCTCGTAAAGCACGTTAAGCCGTTAGTCCCGGCTGTCATTCGTGGATCTTTGACAGTCGTTACGGGTCGTCGGAAGCCCGAAAGTCTGACAACCAGTCTTACCAAGGTGAATTACCCAGTTACTGGGTTGTGAAGATCAGATAGGCAGTCGCTCCATATAAAATATTGGTACTCAGCTGCATCCTGTTAGACTGGAAGTCGACCCCAAGATAGTTGGGAAAAGGCTATGCAGATTTTTTTTAACATACCTAACTGGAGAAATGTGGGTGTAAATTAGGTACACCTCTGCCTAACTCTTCGGGTATTACAGGCGTGATATTATGTTACGTAAAATACAATGAATATCAACCGTACCTCGTTCTAATAATTTCTATAGTATAAATGATTTTTTTATTTGAATTTCAATGTAGTATTTATTTCAATGTCATAGTGTATTTTTAGTAAGTAATTTTGCATGCTTAAGTTTTAATATTTTTAATAACACCTTGTTTATCATGTTTTATGCAAATAAAATATCTTATCTTATCTTATCTTACAATAGAATTATAAATCCGATGTTAAAACATGTGACATGTCGTAACTCAACAATTAATTGTAATAAGTAATTGATTTAATTACATTCATTATGATTATTAACCATTCAATCTATCATATAACAGAGTCGGGCCTTAAGATTAGCGGGTACCAATCAGGGCCATCCGATGGTAAAGGATAATTCCCACCAAACCGCTCGCATCGCATCGTATCAGAAGGGATACGAACGGATGCGGCGACAGCCGATCGCGTCGACTCATCATACGAACGGTTCCGTACCGTCGCTTGCGAACGTATCCGTTTCTGCGCCTAGTCAAGTAGTTTCATTCCTACCGTGTTGCAGCCGAAAATATCCAATCGGTTACGACGACAGGCGAACTGAGCCGATCGCGCATCGGAGCATAGTTTCGGCTACGATCGCGTGTCGCGGAAGACGCCCGCAGTCAAGCTGCTGTGCGCGGCTTAGTAACATAGACTTTAAATAGGTACTGTTTTTATTTTTACTTTTTAGAAATTTGTAGTGTGGGGCAACTGTGGGAATTTCGTTATGACATTAAAATAGAATTGATTCTAGTCGCCACTTCCAAAAGGTAATTTCTTATGGAGAAGAATTAGGCAAGAAACCCCATAGTTAATTGATTATAAGATACAATACACGTAGATATATTTAGTAACCCATTCCGCTTAACTATTCCTAAAGAGTCTTAAAAAACCGTGTAAGAAATAGACACGTGTTTCACCTCTCAGGATGACGATTGACTTGTTTGGCTTGACGCAGAGCGCGTCCAGCGCTCGGCGTGGCAACATTTCGGGTTCGGGTTCTCGACGAGAGATGCCTCGTTGAGAGGTGAAACACGTGTCGATTTCTTACAGGGTTTTTATGATTCTTTAGGAATAGTTAAGCGAAATAGGTTACTAAATATATCTAAATTTATTGTATTTTGTAATTAAAATCGCTGTCTCGCTGTTTTAAAGCCTCCACCGCAACGGAACTATCTTTTATCGACAATAGTCATTAATTACAGTTTTTCTACGCAAATATAATTAGAAGTATGTGCCCTTTGCAAGAGATAATTATCTATGTAATTGATTGAGGATATAAAGTGAATGTAGCAGAGACAAGATCTGTTTTTTTTAAACTGTAATACGGAAATGAATTTAATTATTCTAATGGCATATTATGTCTTTAAGGATCAAAATTGTATGAAAAAATCTAGATTTTGCAAGTAAATTTGTTAGTAGGTATACGAACTTCAATCCCTCATTTATAACCCCCGACGGAAAAAGAGGGGTGTTATAAGTTTAATGTGTGTATCTGTCTGTTTCCCTCGTAGCTCCCAAACGGCTGAACCGATTTTGATTATTATTATTTTGTTTGAAAGGTGTGTAGTAGATCGAGAGTGTTCTTAGCTACAATTCAAGAAAATCGCTTCAGCCGTTTGAAGATTATCAGCTCTTTTCTAGTTGATGATTGGATCTGCGAATCTTCCACAGGTCTGATCGATTCGAATTTTAATATTCTGCTACTTCAATGATATTAGAAGAACATAGTAACCTTGAACCGATACTGCAGCATCACCTGGAATTGTGTCGGGGGTTATTTAACTTGTTATGTACGATTTTTGAGGTAGTCTTCGTAACAAGAGTAGGTATGTTAAGGGATTTTTTATTGATCGATAATAATCTTGACACTGCGATTAACTATATTCCGGCCACGAAAGATTCTGTTCCTGGTATCTGTCAGTTCAGTAGGACCAAAGAATACGTGTTCTACGAAAATATCAATTAATTAGTTGAAAAACATGTTCTCCCATACAAAATGTGTGGGAGAACATGTTTTTGCAACTGCAAATGTAAGTTGGTCGATAATTACTCGTTAACTTGTAGAGCCTACTTAGGTGTGATAGTTTTCCTTTTAATTTCGTTATATACACTACTGCTGTGAATTTTTCCACATATCCAGAACTTACCGTTTAGCTGGCAGGGGGAGGGGAACACTTGACTCTGACAAAAATTAGCACTTTTAAGCTTAATATTTCGCAGACGGATCCTTCAATCCAAAAATGGGTTTAACAAGCTTCCAATATTTTTGAACGAGCTTTCTAACGATACCCCACACCATGGGATAGACGGAAAAAAAAGGAAGATATCCCCACTTTACATGTAGGGGAGTTACCCTAAAAAAAAAGTCTACTACGCCAATATACCAACCATTATATAGGTACTTTATTTGTTAGTATTATGTCTACTGAAAGGGCTCAGGACCACATTCTCCCGGCGGCCGCAGCAACCGGTTTGTAAGTGCGTATCTCAGTATTGTAGGATGATTTCTACCAAACGGATCGCATCGCATCGGAACAGAACGGATTTTACCATCTTTAAACGATATTGAAATGAAATGATTTTATTTTTCTGTAAATAGTAAGTAGATATACATTTTAAGTACTTGTACTTATTTTGAGGAGCTCGTGGCTAAGTAATAACAGCCGCACAGGTCGATCCATCAGGTGATCTTTACATACCGAGACTCCTCCGTGCTTCGGAAAGCATGTTAAGCCGTTGGTCCCGGCTGTCATTCGTGGATCTTTGACAGTCGTTACGAGTCATCAGAAGTCCGAAAGTCTGACAACCAGTCTTACCAAGGGGTATCGTATTACCCAGTTACTGGGTTGTGGAGGTCAGATAGGCAGTCGCTCCATGTGAAATACCTGTATTCAGCTGCATCCGGTTAGACTGGAAGCCGACCCCAACATGATTGGGAAAATCCTAGGCAGAATGAATATTTTAAGTACTAGATGAGGTCAGCGATTCCTATTTTTTATTGAATCGTGTACACAGTATTTAAAGTCTATATTAGCAAGCTGGCCCCCAGCTTGCTAATATAGACTTTAAATACTTGACACACACACACGGTACACGAAAGCGTGCGTAGCTTCAGGAGTTGGGACGTACGGAGAAGCGACGATTGAAAAACTGTGCTGCGCTACAGTTGTACATAATCTTGGGTAATATTCGTGTACTTGCAGTGTGTGCTGCAGTGGAAACGTTGACCCACGTTGACAAACAAACGATCCCACGCAGCTAAAGGCGCGTACAGACATCGCGAGGCGTGCGTCGCGAATGGTTCGTCACGCATGCCTCAACCCGAGGCATACGACGGTACATTTATGCATGCGTCACGAAAGACACATACTCAAGCTGAGCACGCAAACAACCACGCACGGTGTTCGTCTGTTCAAAAAGAGAAATAACACCTGTCGGTCCACACGGAGCGCACGGCTCGCACTGAGGCGGCGTTCGCAACGATCGTATGACTCGAATGCTCACTGTGAGCACACACGTCCACACAGCCCGAGGCATGCAAGACGAACCATTCGTGTTTTCGAAGGTCTTTGAATCCCTCATGTGTCCTATTCTAACTTCTCATTTCAAAATAGAGCTAGCTTCCCAACAGCATGGATTCTGTACACAAAGATCCACCACGACGAACCTGAGTCTTTATGTAAATGACCTCAGCATACTTATCGATTCTCGCACACAAGTTGACTCCATTTATACAGACTTTAGTAGTGCCTTCGACAAGGTCGACCACCAGATCCTACTGCAAAAACTCTCAAACCTCGGCATATTCGGCCAGCTTCTCCAATGGTTCGAATCATATCTGACTGAAAGAAAACAAAAGGTCGTAGTAAAGGGGCATCAGTCTTCCTTTTACTATTCCACTTCCGGAGTACCACAAGGCTCCCATATGGGTCCGATATTGTTCCTAGTATTCGTCAACGACATAGTGGACTGCATCAAGCACAGTGAATGTTCACTCTTCGCAGACGATGTCAAGTTCTATAAGCAAATAAATTCCCCCACAGATATATCCTTGCTGCAAGAGGACCTTAACTCAGTGCACAACTGGTGTATAAAGAACAGAATGACTCTCAACGCTGAAAAGTGTCAACACATGACCTTCACTAAAAAACGAAATACCCTTCCATCGTCGTATTCGTTGAATTGTTTAACGCTGCAGAAGGTTAACACAATTCGCGATCTGGGAGTCTTCCTCGACAGCCAGCTCACTTTCATTCCCCACATAGACAATATTGTCAAAAAGGCCACTAAAATGTTAGGATTCTTGAAGCGTATCTGTCACGACTTTAAGTCTATTCGAACCCTCAAACTTCTCTACTTCACCCTCGTCAGAAGTATACTGGATTATGCATCGCAGGTGTGGAATCCTAGCTATCAGGTACACATCGATCGCGTCGAACGCGTCCAAAAAAGCTTCACTAGGTACCTGCGATATAAATCGAACAGCTGCCCCAACACAACTACTTACCCTGAGAGATTGAGTCACTTCAACCTTACATCCCTCGAAAACCGCAGAAAAATGATGGATCAAATTATGCTCTTCAAGATCTTCAATGGACTGATCCATGTTCCGAAACTGCTCGAAAGCATAAATGTATCTGTTCCCCGTCTTAGTCAACCCAGGCCCGATCGCAAATTAGATGTGTTTGCACCATTTGCAGCTCGAACCAACATCGGGCGATCAGCGCCTTTAAACCGTTTGATGAGGACTTATAATGAAAACCACTCCCGCACCAATAGCATTGACATCTTCTCCAACACCCTAGCTCAGTTTCGCAATCATCTTTTACGACAACTTCTGGTTTAAATTCCATCATTCAATTGTTGCTCATATTTTATTATTGTTACAATTTAGAGTTATTTTTAGTTAAATAATGAACCAAAATTTTAAATTTCATTTTATTTGATTAATTTGACCTTAGTATTATTATCGATTAATTTGAGTTTATCATTATTGATGTTTTTGATTTTATTATTACTAATTTGTTTGATTTTATTATTATTAATTTATTTGATTTTATTATCCCCAATTTGTTTGATTTTATTATTATTGATTTATTTGATATTATTATTATTTTTTTTGATTTTATGATTATTTTTATATTTGTAATTACCTAATTACCTAGTTAACTAAAAAAGGCAAACTGTAAGTGCTGTGCACACCTTTAAGTGACAAGTTCACTGTAGTAATTATAATATAATAAGACTAAGTTCTCTGTAAATGTTTTTGTGAATTAGTCGTTGGTGTGCCATAATAAATAAATAAATAAATAAATAAATTCGCAACGCACGCCTCGCGATGTCTGTACGCGCCTTAAAATGCGCCGCGTGCCTGTGCACAGCATGCGCCGCAGTGGGGCAGCGCCTGAATGCAATACCAATACAAGCTAGGACATTAATCCCAAAGTGACGTCACCAATTCCATACAGGTGGCCAATTTCGTTATCCTCGTCACAGGCTCGTTAGCTCAGTGGTCAGAGCGCCCGTTTGCTGGAATAATAGTGGTGGTCGGGGGTTCAAATCCCTCACGAGCTGTTGAAATATATTTTTTATATTGTTTTATATTTTTGTGAAGATGTTTTGCTCAAGAATTATCCATTTTGTGCACTGAATTTGGATCAAATTGTATTTTTGGCATTTAAAAATGCATCCAGCACCCCAATTGAGTAACCCACTTTCTTTAGAAATCCGAAGGATTTTGAAAAAAATCCTAATACATTGCTTCATATGTTTGGAAAAATAGTCTGCTCTTCAACGTTCACAACGCAATGAATGTCGTTGAAATGTCAAAATGAAAGGTTAGTGTTTACGAAATTACCCTTCTGTTCAGCTAAGAGGTCCTGCTAGGCACTATCCAATTAATCTGCCTGGCCATTTCTCAACTATGCTGGGGTCGGCTTCCAGTCTAACCGGATGCAGCTGAATACTAGTATTTTACATGGAGCGACTGCATACCTGACCTCTACAATCCAGTAACTGGGTAATACGATACCCCTCGGTAAGACTGGTTGTCAGACTTTCGGGCATCTGACGACCCGTGACTACTGTCAAAGATCCACGAATAACAGCAGGACCAGGAATGCGTTCCGAGGCACGGAGGAGTCTCGATATGTAAAGATGGTGTCCCATCCACGGACCAAGCCCGGCAAGCGTAGCTTAACTTGATGGATCGAACCTTGAGGCTGTTATTTTTCTACCGGTGTGGCGTGGCGCCTGTCTGCGGGAGCCTTGAATTGGGGAAAATGAGTAGTCATATTTTTGGTTTTTCTAACTTTAATACATGATTCATTCTGTAATTTCCTAAGTAGGTATATAATGTACTGTAATGCTAGTAATTACAAAGGTGTTAACTAATCAGAACTCCAAAAAAAAGTTATGACCCATTGTATGTAAGTTTTTCGGTATTTCTGACTACGTTTAAAGTGTATTTTCCTAAATACTCAAATTCACCTATTATACTGCGTTTTTTCGCTGTTATAAAATATACATATTTTTTTTAACCACAACGGGGATGCTCTTGGCCTGAATCTCACCTGATGGTAAGTGATGATCAGGCCGAAGGTGGAAGCGAGCTTCACCCGGAATCCTCAACCACAGAGGAACTGGCTATCTTACCTCTTACTGCCGCGGAACACAACAATGCTTTTAACATTGTTGTTATGGCGACAGACTTAGATAAGGTGGTGGTAGCTAGCCAGGCGGACTTAAAATTAGCCCTACCACCAACCAAACCGAGCAGAAAATATGGGCAATATTTTCTGCTCGGTCACTGGGAATCGAACCCGGGAACTCTGGGTCTGAGACAGGTAATAATGATTTTTAAGTAGTCTTGTTTGATTTCAAAGAAATGTCAATTACGTTAGCAGACGTCTTGTTGTCGAATTGATCTAGTGGTCAACTACAGCTCACAGCGAGCTCCTGGGTTCGATTCCAGAAACATCCAAACCCAAATTAACTATCGGTAGACGTAATATTAATTCAAAGCGGGAACCTAATCCAAAACCCATAGCACAAAACCCAATCGATTAGTCACAACTCCAACGCATATCATCTTGTTTTGTTTACTTTATTTGCCAATCTTTTAAAACCGCACTTTAACACCGGTTTTTCCTCCAATACCCTGTATCCCACACTAGGTGCTTACTTACCATGACCACAGAATAATTAAATACAGAAGGCGCACTCCGCATTTTAGGTATGAAGCTACAAGTACGCGGCGGGCTCGTCTTGTCGGGCCAATTCAGTGAGCGTAACGTAGTCAGAAGATATAAGAGTTACGCGATAGAAAGAGAGGCAACGTCTAGGTGAATATAACTGTAGGTAATTAGATCTGTGCGATCTGAATTGCACTTTATTGTGTGGTAGCAAGAGTCACTTTTTTAGGGTTCCGTAGTCAACAAGGAACCCTTATAGTTTCGCCATGTCCGTCTGTCTGTCTGTCTGTCTGTCTCACCCCGGCTTAGCGCAGACTGTTACTTAGTACTAGAAAGCTGTAATTTGGCATGAGTATACATATTAATGACGTCAACAAAGTGGTGAAATAAAATCATGAAAAATATATTTTTTTAGGGTACTTCCGCTACGCGTAAAGTGGGGATATCTAATCCCATGGTGTAGGGTATCTTTGGATAGGTCGTTTAAAAATATTGTGAGCTTGTTAAAACTATTTTTGGATTGAAGAATTCGTTTGCGAAATATTAAAGTGCTAATTATTGTTATAGTCAAGTGTCCCCCCCCCCTGCCAGCTAAACGGTAAGTTCTGGATATGTGGAAAAATTCACAGCAGTAGTATATATAACGAAATTAAAAGGAAAACTATCACAGCTAAGTAGGCTCTACTAGTTAACGAGTAATTATCGACCAACTTACATTTACAGTTGCAAAAACATGTTCTCCCATACATTTTGTATGGTTGAACATGTTTTTCAACTACAATGCTAAGTTTGTTCTTGGGATAAATTCATCCCAGCTACGGAACCCTTCATTGTGCGTGGTGATTGTCCGACACGCACTTGGCCGGTTTTATTTAAATGATTTTGCGGAGTGAAACATCTGTACTAATCTGTGTTATGACAAAGATCTGACTCATTTTCTACTCAGATAGCTCTGAAAACAAATATAAATCTTAGTAATAAAACAATTAAAACTGTTAATTGTTTTAACAAAGACATGAGGTGTCGATGACCTTTACTGTTGTGTCCGCTTTTCTGACTTCAGGGTCATTAGAATCATTTAGATTTCACGTAGATTTCTTAAACCATGTTGTTTTCACAAAGGAAATGTGACTAGTTAAGGGATTGGTCAAATAATCTAGTTAATTGATTCAAGGGTGACTTAGCGGAAATCCATTATCTAATAAACATTGTAACAGCGAATCAATTTTCACGCCTCCCCCTTAAGACCTAGGCCAAATATTGTTTGATACTCGGATAGCTCATGACCTAAAGAGGTGCCATAAAGAATATGAATCAAAAATATTTAAAAAAAATGCGATGTTTCGGTTAAGCTAGTAAAATACAATAGACGTAGATATATTTAGTAACCTATTACGCTTATCTATTCCTAAAGACTCATAAAAAACTCTGTAAGAAATCGACACGTGTTTCACCTCTAAATGAGACATAATTATACATTATGCTTGCATTACCCGAAAAGAAGGGCAGGCAGGGTCAGGCTACGGGCTAGTGATTGCTAGGGCGACTGCGAAAATAAAAATAAAAAATTTCACATAAACCTACATGGGCACTTATGAAACGTCAGAAGCTAGGTGCACGGTTCCAATTGGTCGTTTCCTATGGAGAAGAGCCGGCAGGAAACTCAACGGTTACTCTTTTAAAAATAAATGGGTTTTACAATATTTTCATTTACAGTGTGAATAGGTATGAGAGGACAGTGTAGGCCTGTCAACAAGATACTTAACAAAGTAGAAAATAGTCTGCAAATCGACAGTCTGTTGAGCCTACAACGTTCTCACATTCACAGAATATAAAGGAATCTATCTAAGTATGAGGTCCTTGGTTCAATCACCGAGTCGGACACAGTTTTCTTTGTGAAACCAGCCAGAGTTGGTATTGGTGACCGGTTAATGATATAATAGGCTTACTCCCTAATACATGGATCAATCAATCTGCCTAGCCTTTTCCCAACTATGTTGGGGTCGGCTTCCAGCCTAACCAGATGCAGCTGAATACCGGTATTTAACATGGAGCGACTGCCTATCTGACCTCCATAACCCAGTAACTAGGGAATACAATAGAAAGAAAGAAAGAAAAGAAAGAAAAATATTTTATTTGGGACACGCACAGGAAATACAAACAATAAAAAGGAACATTTAAAACGAATAAACTCAACAGAGTCAAAAACAATTGATCTTAACAATAAAAAATAAACATTACGACCTGTGCGAGGCCAAAAAGGCTCCTATCTCAGCTTATAGCTGCGATATTTAGAAAAAATACCGCAGCGCTGGTATTCTGATAGGGCCTACCTACTGGGATGTCACGGACTACCCACGGACACACCCCGCAGGTATACAACAAAATAATTAAAACTAAGTATATAATACAATAAAAAAAAAATAAAAAAAAAATAGATATAAATAAAAAACCGAAAAGAATTACAATATTATTATAAGCGACCCACGACCGACACTCCAACATCACTTGTCCATGGAATAGATCAATAGACTAAAATATTAAATCAATACTCCTTGGTAAGACTGGTTGTCAGACTTTCGGGCTTCTGACGGGTTAACGACTGTCAAGACAGCTGGCCAACAGCTTAACGTGCTTTCCGAGGCACGGAGGAGTCTCGATACGTAAAGATGGTCACCCATCCACGGACCAAGCTTGGCAAGCGTAGCTTCACCAGATGTATCGGCCTGTGCGGCTGTTATTACTTAGCCACGAGCTCCCTAATACATGGATGATGGGACTTATATATCATACCCACCAGTTCTGCCTATCTCTGCGAGGAATTTAGTCGTGAAGTTATGTTATAATCACTACCATGGTAGCTTAAAAGTAAGTCACGTGTAAGATGACCAAGTTTTTGACATTTAACTAATAACTTGCGTATACAGGATGTGGTAGTAAATATACCGGATGACTTTATTACCGTCTCGAAAAAAATAGGTTTATTAGGTGAACGGAGTAGAAGCATAAGGCATACATACCTAGTTTTTTTAGTTTTATCCACATCTTAGAAAAAAATTGGTCTACGAGTATCATCAAAAAACGCTACAATTTTAAAGTAAACTTTTCATATTAGGACAAAGAATGAGAAATTGAACGCAAGTCGCGTATCATTTTTAATTAGATTTTTCTTAATTTTTTTTATCGAAAAAAAAAAAAAAAAAAATTATGCCATTTCCGTTCAACCTAATACCGATTTTTTTTCGAGACGGTAAAAAAAGTCATCCAGTATATAAATTTTATTTCAGATTAAATTACAAGATCCATAAATTGTTAGTAAAGATGTTAACCTAATGTTAGTAAACCACACTTTATGCATTAATAAAATTGAAACGACTGACACCTACCTACTACCACCTCTTCAGGCGTATCCAGTCGAGGAGTGACGGAACAGAAGCCGTTATTGAAATGAAATGAAATTTATTTGCAAGAATTGTAGTACATTACAGATGGTCGGGTTTTTTTAATAGTTTCTAAAACAATTCGCTAAAACTAGCATTGAGCATTGACAAGGACAATTTTTTTTTTCGCTTCTCAAAATTGAAATACACATCCCAATACCAACAAACCGCTTCAAAAACCAGTAAATCCTTCTGGAAACAAAATGTTAAAAGTCGATGGTTTGATCAAAATCCTACAAATACGTTCTATTACTTACACTATGCTATACGGTTTTTTATCATTTTCTGAAAAATTATGTAAAATGGACTTAACGGTTTATGATTAGTTACTCCACAGTTAGAAAGCATGGGGCTGTCCCACCTATCACACAATACACTCAGGATGCTAGCACGTATTCTAGCGAGAATAGAAGCGCACGGTTTCCGTATAATGGCATTAAAATTTTCAAATTGTGCGTGTATGACCAGATGTATGAACGTAAACGAAGCAAAAGGAGTATGTAAGGATCGTAGCAGGTGGCGTTCTGTAGTTTCTGCCTACCCCCATAGGAATACAGCGTGAGGCTATGGGTACAGTTTAATTAAAAAAACTGTACTTGCGAATGAACATCCATATCTATTTACAACACCCTGTATATAGCTCGACTCTACATCTTCATAAGAATTGTGTTAAAATACTCATTTTTTAAACTCTATTAAGAAAGAATTATATTATATTATAATATCGAAACCATTCTCTCTTATCTAACAATATCTACGAAAGAATGCCGCAGGTAAACAGAAAAATGGGCATTCTGCGAAACATCTAGACATTGTCTGTATTACTTTGTTCGGTATCAAATGCAAAATATTTAAAATCAAAATCAAAAGTCATTTATTCAAACTAGGCTGAGTATCAGCACTTTTCGAACGTCAAAATTACATAAGACAGTCCCCCAAAACGCCCACCCTTCACCACTTCCTAGTGCTTTAGCTGGGAAGAAGAAGTGGCGCAACAAACTCCCCAGCAGCACAAATGTCTGATCAGTTTGAAAAAAAAAATTGACTCTATACAATAGTATGCAAAATAATTAACAATACGCAACACAAAAATGTCAAACTTAATTAAATTATTGTACATGAAACGTCAGAAGCTAGGTGCACGGTTCCGATTGGTTGTTTCCTATGGAGAAGAGCCGGCAAGAAACTCCACGGTTTCTCTTTTAAAAATAATTGGCTTGTACAATGTTTTCAAATTACGGTGTTTACAGGGTATATCAACAAGTAACTTAACAAAGTAGAAAATGGTCGGATCAGCTCACATTTGCCCACTAGGTCACTTGATGGTAAGCGATGATTTGTGTTCGACAATCGTGCACGCCTCATTATTACAGCCGAACGACATCCACTGTTGGGTATATATTCACAATACACTGTGCATTATTATATTGGGAGCGCGCGCGCGGGCGCCGCGAAGCTGAGGGTGGGAGCGAGACAGAACTCTGGATATGCTCGTGTAATCATAAGTATCTGTAACGATTTAGGTATGAACCTGTAACGTTTCAATAGACGGCGACTGCCTCGTTGGTCTAGTGGTCGCAAGCGCTACTGCTGAGCATGAGGTCCTGGGTTCGATTCCCAGGTCGGGCAAAATGTTATTGGGATTTTCTATCTGGAATTTCTCAGTAGCAGCCCGGAGTCCAGATTTGTGCCCGGTTGATGGCAATACGCTCGCCCCCTATTACATGGGACTTAAACATAACTGGCGAAATGTGCATGTACCATAGGTACACCTCTGCCCAACCCATCGGGGAAACAAGGCGTGATGTTATGTAATGATTATGTTTTGTAGACGACGGAAAAATATCATAACTTACGATCTTTGAGAATGCTTGGCAGATCGATTTTGACGATCACTGAGGACTACACAAACAAATTCAGAGGTCACCGGCAGTCATGGCCTCATTAACCTTATCATAATTTGCCTGCCTTTTCCCAACAACGTTATGGTCGGCTTCCAGTCTAACCGGAGGCAGGTGAATACCAGAATTTTACATGGAGTGCATGCAACTCTGACCTTCACAACCCAGTTACTGGATAAAACGATACCCCTTGATAAGACTAGTTGTGCAGCTTCTGACGACCTGCCAAGGATCCACAAACTTACAATGAACAATGGCTTTCCGAGGCACGGAGGGCTTTGGTAGGTACGTAAAGATGGTCAACTATCCACGGAATGACCGCGGCAAGCGTAGCTTAACCTGATCGATGGACCAGTGCGTCTGTTTTTACTTTGTCACGAACCCACCTCAATATCTACATAGACAGTTAATTAATTCAGGCGTGACTTGGCGGAAATCTATTATAAAATACAATAGACGTAGATATATTTAGTAACCTATTCCGCTTAACTATTCTTAAAGAGTCATAAGAAACCCTGTAAAAAATCGCGCTCGGCATGGCAACACGTCGTGTTCGGGTTCGCGACAAGTCAATCGTCATTCTGAGGATGCCTCGTTGAGAGGTGAAATACGTGTCGATTTCTTACAGGGTTTTTTATGACTATTTAGTAATAGGTTACTAAATATGACGTGTATCTACGTCTATTGTATTTTATCTACATAGACATTTCAAGAACTGTCTTAAATCAAACACTAAATACAACATATGAATATCCGCTTAAGGAAAAAATATGTATAACAATGAATCATTCGTTTTTGGGTATTACCAAACTATTTGGTTCAAGATAAATGTTTGAGAGCCTATTATTTTAAATGGGTTTTTAGCTAAGTAGGTGAAAACCACAGGATGTAACGTGTATGGTTTGATCCGGGTACGAGATTGGACACGGTAGTGGTCATTTTTTATGTTTGTTGTTTTAAGATAGTTTGAATAATGCGACGATTTACCTGATGGAACGTAAGTAGGTATTTACGGCCGCCATATTTACGAGTAACTTTGAATTAAAAGGTTTTGTTTTTAAAAGTATTACTAATATATTACTAATAATATGTTTATTTTGAAATCATCACAAAATCAAAATCAAAATATTTTATTTCACATAAACCTACATGGGCACTTATGAAACGTCAGAAGCTAGGTGCACGGTTCCAATTGGTCGTTTCCTATGGAGAAGAGCCGGCAAGAAACTCCACGGTTACTCTTATAAAAATAAATGAGTTTTACATTGTTTTCAAATTACAGTGTGAATAGGTATGAGAGGACAGTGTAGGCCTGTCAATTAGAACCAGATACTTAACAAAATAGAAAATGGTCTACAAATCGACAGTCTATTAAGCGTACAACGTTCTCACAATTACAAAATATAAACGAATCTATTTATAGGATAAATAAAAACCTTTATAAACTAAATGACATGGTAATAAAATGGTTATGCAGGGTGGCAGTCACATCGACACGCAACCTGTCACCATGGATTCAGTACACGATTCTCGCCCTTGTTACGTAGAACTTTTGTGAAAAAAAAATTTCAGTCTGTAGCAATGAAGAATTTATTCTATTCCGTTTACTTATCAAATACATTTAAAAAAAAAAAAAATTCAAAAGAAAGAATGTAACTCATCGATAAGAATCGGGAAAACACCCTGTTCTCGATTCTTATCGATGAACCCCTTTTTTTTTTCAAGGTACCGGCATTCAGCGCTTCAGGAAGAGGAACATCTATACTTATAATAAATCTGTAGAAGTGAAAATTCTGTACATTGAAAATATCAAAAAAATAAATGGCAGGGGGTGTTACTAGACCGACACCGAACCCAAAAATTTGATTAAAATTTTTTTTGTCTGTCTGTCCGTCTGTCTGTCTGTCTGTCTGTCTGTCTGTCTGTTTGTTCAGGCATCACGCAAAAACTACCGGTTCGATTACGATGAAACTTGGTATAATTATTCTTTAATATCCTGCGCACCACACTGGGTACTTTTTATCCAGGAAAAGTATCCTATCCTACTATCTATATCTATACCTATTAATAAAAAGACAAGTCCTGACTGACTGACTCATCAACGCCCAGCCCAAACCCTTGGACCTAGAAAGCTGAAACTTTGCACAGAGGTTCCCTTTATAATGTAGGCAAGGAATAAGGAAGCATTTTTTGAAATTCAACCCCTAAGGGGGTCAAATATGGGATGAAAGTTTGTATGAAAAATCTTATTCCTTTAGGTAATAAACATTTAACTCCGCACGAATAATTATCAAAATAAATGAAAAAGTTTGTAATTTGTTGTTTTTGTAAATTACTCCCTAAAGGGGGGTTGGGGGGTGTCAAAGTTTGTATGGAAGAATTTTAACGCGCTGTCCGATTAACTCGAAACTCAATATTTATACTTAAACCCAAAAATTAGGAACAACGTGTATCAGGATTTTTCAAAATTCAACCCCTAAGGGGGTAAAATAAGGGATGAAAGTTTGTAGGAAAAATCTTATTCCTTGAGGTAATAAACATGAAACTTCGCACGAATAGTTATCTAAATAAATTATAAAGTTTGTAGTTTTTGTTTTTATAAATTACCCCCTAACGGGGGGTTGGGGGGTGTCAGTGTTTGTATGGAAGAATTTTAACGCGCTGTCCGATTAACTCGAAACTCAATATTTATACTTAAAACCCATGGGGATGTATGGGGTAATTTCCGACACTCACGCGGGCGAAGCCGCGGGCAGCAGCTAGTCTCCAATAAGAATCTGGTACAGGATCCAAGCTACCGGCATTCAGCTCTCCAGAAAGAGAAAAATACTAATCCTTAGGCACTTCTAATACTGTATACTTACTTTATTTTAAAAAGAAGTATAATTTATGCAAAACAATAAACCATCTGTTAGCACAGTCATAAATTAAAAAATATAGTCTGTTTTACTAGCTAGTAGCTACAAAACAAATGATTAATGTGTAAAAAATCCTTGGGACGGTCGATTTAAAATGCCAGGTCAGATACTTTCGATATTTCTTTATTGTCTGATCCAAATCTAAATATCATGAGGATGTAACCTATGCGGATAAAATATGTACCTTTTTAAGAATTGTATCATGATCTGCCTAGCTTTTTTCCAACTATGTTGGGGTCAGCTTCGAGCGGAGCTCGTGGCTAAGTAATAACAGCCGCACGGGTCGATCCATCAGGTTAAGCTGCGCTTGCCGGGGTTGGTCCGTGGATGGGTGACCATCTTTACATACCGAGACTCCTCCGTGCTTCGGAAGGCACGTTATGCCGTTGGTCCCGGCTGTCATTCGTGGATCTTTAACAGTCGTTACGAGTCGTCAGAAGCCCGAAAGTTTGACAACCAGTCTTACCAAGGGGTATCGTATTACCCAGTTACTGGGTTGTGGAGGTCAGATAGGCAGTCGCTCCATATAAAATACTGGTATTCAGCTGCATCCGGTTAGACTGGAAGCCGACCCCAACATGATTGGTAAAAGGCTAGGCAGAATGATGTTGGGGTCAGGTTTTATATATCAACAAAAAAAAGTATTAATGAAGCTAACTGAAAAAGTACACAAAGTTAATAAAATTTATATGGGACCACCTTGAGAGCATACCCTTTCAAACAAAAAAAGAATTTTCAAAATCCGTCCACAATTGACGAAAATATCGACAGATATACAAAAAAAAAAAACATACTCTACGAACATATAACATCCTCCTTTTTGGAAGTCGGTTAAAAAATTAGAATGATTTAATCTTAATTTACTGATTTAATCTAAACTTGATTGATTGATGAATCTAGACATCCTTTATGATCGATAACCAGATATTAATAATGACATAATCGGCTAGTAGCTCTAGTGAATTAGTAAAGGTTGCTATAATAATAAGAATAGGTTCCTTTTTCTCGCGATAAAATCAAAAGTCATTTATTCAAACTAGGCTGAGCATTAGAACTTTTCGAACATCAAAACGCCCACCGTTCACCACTTCCTAGTGCTTTAGCTGGGAAGAAGAAGTGGCGCAACAAACTCCCCAGCAGCACAGCTGTCTGTTCAGTTAGAAAAATAATTGATTCTATACAATGGTATATGCCACAATACACTTGAAATAAAAATGAAATGAATGAATGAAAATGATGAAATTATTGATGAATTAATTTAAAATTGTGATCTTCCTTACATTTGCATTTTGCAATGAACAATTAAATATCAAGATCATGATATTTAATTTTCGAATAATCAATCTGGCTGCCTTTTTCCAGCTATGTTGGGGTCGGCTTCCAGTCTAACCGAATGCAGCTGAATACCAGTATTTTACATGGAACGACTGCCTATCTGTCTTCCACAACCCAGTAACTGGATAATACAATATACCCTTGGTAAGAATGGTTGTGAGACTTTCGGGCTTCTGACGACCCGTAACGACTTTCAAAGATACACGAATGACAGCCGGGACCAATGGCCTAAAGTGCTTTCCAAGGCACGGAGGAGTCTCGGTATGTTAAAAATGGTCACCAATCCACGGACAACCCTGGCAAGCGTAGCTTAACCTGATGGATCGATCCGTGCGGCTGTTAATACTTAGCCACGAGCTCCTCATGGAAATAACTATCCAAACGCATGCAAATAGCAGGTATTTCTCTTCAATAACTCTACAGGTGTGCTATGAACTCTCGACCTCAGTCACAATTCGACGCCTCAGCCTGTTATGGGAGGCTGCAATGAGCCTGTTTTGGGCACCTATTCATCACAACACAAAGAACAAATAACGCAAACGGCTATTAATTTTGTGAAATGACATTTGTTAGTCACCAGATTTTGTAAGGCCTTGTTTATAATTAGTATAAAATATAATGTAATATTTTACTAACACTCTCTTCTTTAAAATAATAAAGCGTAAATAAATCTTAAAGCGCGACAAGTCAATCGTCATCCTGAGGATGCCTCGTTGACAGGTGAAACACGTGTCGATTTCTTACAGGGTTGTTTAAGAGTCTTTAAGAATAGTTAAGCGGAATAGGTTACTAAATATATCTACGTCTACTGTATTTTATAATGGATTTCCGCCAAGTCACGCCTGAATCAATTAACTATCACTACACCATTTGTTTAACGGTGCACATTACACCTTCTTTACAATTTTCATTGATTTAAAGTGCTAAATAGTCTCTAAGTAAAATGGCTGTGTCAAAACCAGAAAGTCTAAAGTCAAATGTTTACTCTTGACTAAACATGTCACACAATCATAGAATTATGTTTAAAAGTAAGTCAGTTACAATTGTGTCCAGTTATTAGTCTGCTGTCGAACTGGGTTTATAGCCTGTGTTTCAACACCCAGCGCCATGAGCTTACGAGCTTACTTAAATGGACCTAAAGCGAAATTATTTTTTAAGTGAATTTGGTTTTTATTTGAGACAATATTTACATAATATAAAGGGTACAGGCAGGACACGAACTGTTACCATGAATTGAGTACGTAATTCTGAACGTCCATACAATGAAAATTTTCAAAATCAAAATATTTTATTTCACATAAACCTACATGGGCACTTATGAAACGTCAGATGCTAGGTGCACGGATCCAATTGGTCGTTTCCTATGAAGAAGAGCCTGCAAGGAACTCCACGTTTACTCTTAAATAAAATGGCTTGTACAATGTTTTCAAATTACAGTGTTATTAAGTATGAAAGGAAAGTGTTGGGTTCGTGGGTTATAAAAAAAAAATGATTTTTCAAGTGGCCCGTGGATGGATGACCATCCATTAGATTCCGAGCCCCCCCGGGCATTTTTGACAGTCGTTATGGCTAGGCAAATCATAATAAAGCGTCTCAAACGTTTGTTTAATGTAAAAAAAGGGGAACAAAAAGGAGGTAATATAATAAGATGTATTTAAAAAATATATTTTCTGTGAATAAAAACTTTTTCAGCTTTTAATTTTTTATTATTCATCAGAACAAAGCCTTAGTAAATACGCCTGGAACGTAATGTCATGCTCAAATCGGTGTGTAATTTATTTTGCATGGTTATTACATCTGAATAGTTTAATAAGATTAGATCAGTTCATTATAGGTCATTGCTTTAGGCCCGTTTTGTGTGTAAGGTCGAGAACAAATCATTTTGTTACATCCTTTAAGGCTGTGCGCACACTGAGTCACTGAGTGATGTACACGTTTAATAGGGAATACGCATGTGATTCAAATAAGGAACTCTTTTTTTTATAAACTTTTTTGCTACAGAATGATGCCCCATAAATATTTTTGATTATTGTTATATAGTTTCTTTTAGAGCAATTTTTTTTTATGTCAAAAAATCGGCAGGAACTCCAGATATTTGAAAAGCGACGCTATTTGTCAGAGCGAATGTGACGTAAAAGTCTATGACAACAATAAAAAAGTCACATAAGTTTTGTAGGAGTGTTTACGATTTGTTGTCATAGTTGTCATAGACTAGGACGTCACACCAAGGCCGACAAAATGGAGGGCGTTTAAGCGACAGCCGGCGTTGACGTGATGACGTCAATCGGTGCAGCATATAATCAGATACCAATAACAGAAATAAAAAATAAAATAAATACTTTACCTAAATGTTTAAAATAAATATAATATTTAGAATGGCAACATTCCGTTTCGTCGGCGACTCAGGCGATAGACGCCACAAGCCTAATGCAATCTGTGCACGCAGCTGTCATAAAAGCTATTTGTTTTAGTTTCTGCAACTGGCTGTTTATTTATTAAATATGTCTTCTATTGCACAAATGTTTTACCAACAGCGCAGCGTCATTCGAACGCCAAAAGATACTTGTAGAATGTTAATATTAATGATTGTTGTCAATTCTGTCAACAAATCAATCTGATTTGCTGAGAAACAATCACTGGGAATTTATGATTACAAAAAAATATTACTGGGTTGTGGAGGTCAGATAGGCAGTCGCTCCATGTAAAATACTGGTATTCTTCTGCATCTGGTTAGACTGGAACCCGACCCCAACATAATTAGGATAAGGCTTGGCAGATTGATTGAGGTGGTGTTAAATTTTTATTACCTAAATATGCAAAGCGGAATTTATTATCCTGTACTTGAAAAAAACAGAAGCAGACCACGAAACAACCTTTATTAGCGGATCTAATCTTATTAATGTTATGATAATTGAATTTATTATTAATTTAACACCGTACACACGTAACTTACCAATAAGATATAACTTACGATTTTCAATTTATTAATTTATTAACTTTTATTGATTATTTTAGGATTTTATTGATTTTGATTGCACTGTCAGTTAAATTAAAACTGCCTCCACATTGTACAAATGTGCAATTGTTTTTCTCACTTTTTTAAGATGGTGCATTCGGAAAGTGGGCAACGTCGCAAATAGATGTCAAATATATCGCTGTTTTGATTAATTTGGCTATATTACTGTATGAAAATATGAAATATGGCTAATTAATGAACTAGAATATTGACTATGAAATGCAATAATTAATATCTTAACACCGAATATTTAGTTTTAGATGTAAAAAAAGTATTTGGAAACTTTCCAAATGACTTTTTTACACCTTAAACGGTTACAACATCAAATTCAGGGCTATAATTGCAATTCAATATTAATATTCTAGTTCACTAATTAGCCATATTTCATATTTTCATATAGTAATATTGCCAAAATAATCAAAACAGCTATATATTTAACATCTATTTGCGACGTTGCCCACTTTCCGAATGCACCCTCTTAAATTAATTCATCATTCGTCACATCGGACAGTGACATTACTTACCATGTCACAGGTGAGATTCAGGCCAAGCGATTGCCCGTCGTGATTAAAAAAAAAAAAAACCTTTTAAAATGACAGCCGGGACCAATCCCGGGGGTTTTATCCTGCGCTCTGTGGCACGGGAGGGGATATAAACTAGTAACTTCGTTAATTTTATTACCTACTTGTAATTACGAAACGAAATGTTATCGAAATATAAAGGTCAGTTTGTCTATTAAAATACCTTTAATTTCGTTCAAGTTTTTATTAAAGTTTTAACCTTTACTTGTAACTAAAAATGCATTTGGTGCTGTGAATTTGGGATTATCTGATAATGAAATCGATATTAGTAACTATTTATTTACACACCTTGAGTTAAAATGACTATCGCTTTAAGTCCGACAACCAGTCCTAACAGGGGTTTTTTTTTTGCTGTATCATAATTATTAATAAAAAATACTTAGATAAAACGCATTAACGTGGATGCTCCAAGGTAGCCCGCGAAATTCAAATTTTCTTACGTTTTTTGCAGTTTGCAGGTCAGTGTCAAGTTGTATGTTGATTAAAATATGATTCGCGATTCCCCCCCCTGTCGAAGTCATTCGAGAATCAAATGATCCTTGTAACAGTATATTTGAACAGTGCGGTGCGGTGTCTCAAAACAAATGAATTCAAACTCAAACAAACAGGCACTTTTGAATTGTCAAGGAGTCGGTCAGTCAGAAAAAAATGAAGCTAGTTCCCCATTTGAAAGCGTAGTAGGTACATATGGAGAAGAACGGGCAAGAAACTCCACGGACACTGTTTTAAATAAAAAATTGTTACAAAAATTGGTTCTAATCATTCATGTTGAAATTATACATGTTAGAACAATGTAGAAAGACGTGCATGGTAAAAGCATCCGTACCTAAAAATTAAAAACAATAAAATGACCCGCCCCAACTGACGGCGCCCGTTCACGAACATGACGCATGGATTAGCACCATTCAGCTCATCCATTTTGAAGGGAGCTAAATGATCCAACACACGCGTCACCATAAGCGAGACATCTGAGTTCACCATCAGTAACGTCCAAGTCACAACTTTACTCATCAAAGAATTTAATCGATATATTATGTAAATGTAAAGCATATCGTAATCTTTCATTAAAAGTTAAGTTAACATCAATACTTAGTTAAGGTAAGGTCAACGTGTGTTACTATTTCATGAGAACCGGGTCACTGAATAAGCTAAATATACATACATACATGCGGTATAAATATACGTATAAATGCATTTATATGTGTGGCGGCATTTACACCGCCACATACGAACGACACATCAAAGACCTGACGTCACAAGTCCTACATCGCGGTATAAGAGTTTACCGAGCGATTAACATATATAAGACTATCCGACATCAATCCTTGGGCAATTGCCCGTCAGATACAACACCCGTCTGGTCGGAGGATCCTCCCTTTTCTATGGGGGATGAGAGAACTTTACACCCTGTTCCTCATACCCCTAAATATGCACAAATAAATAAAATTTAAGTATCTGTTTGTAATGTCAAAATAATAGCTTTTTTCTAAACTTTATACATAGGAAAGTTTATACGGTAATTGTAACATTATTTTTTTTGTCTTTCTGTTTTTCGTCAAATCTCCGAAACAGCTGGACCAATTTTGATAGGACTTCAATTGGCAGATAGCTGATATTAAAGGGAGTAATTTATTTATTTAATACTTCAAGCACACAAATGTACAGAGGCGGACTTAATGCCATACGCATTTTCTACCAGACAACCTTTGGGTGATGCAGAGACAAACAGTGGTGGGTGCGATAGCGAGAATTAAGAATAAATATTTATTTAAATTTAAGGACATAATGGTGCCGATTCCCTTGTTTACAAACTAAAATAAATTTAAGTTCAGTTCATCTTTTTCTTTCTATTTCATTAAGAAAAGGATAGAAGATATATTTTAGTTTAGTCCTGTCAAATTAATCAGCGCCTGACGTAAAGGCTCGTTCACACCGGCGCGACTTGTCGCGCGACGCGACTTTAACAATACAATTTCTAATAAAACTTCACGATTGAACAATTGCCGGTGTCGCGTCGCGCGACTAGTCGCGCCGGTGTGAACGAGCCTTAAATTGACGTTATTTTAGTAGGCAAGTTTTTAATCACGTCTAAACTTGTATGGAGTAGTGACAGATTTGACAGGACTAAACTAAAATGTATCTTCTGTCCTGTTCTTAATGAAATAGAAAGAAAAAGATGCACTGAACTTAAATTTGGTTTAGTTTGTGAACAAGGGAATCGGCACCATTGGTAATCGGCACCAATGGTGCCGATTCCCTTGTTCACAAACTAAACCAAATTTAACCAACTCTTGAATCACTTGAGTAGGCGCAGATGCAAATCAGACACAATGACTATATTCTAATACTACGTGCACAGAAACACGTCAAAACTGTTTATTGGTACCGATACCCTTGTTCACAAACTAAACCAAATTTAAAAAAACTATAACTCTGGCTACTTTTATTTTAGAAAAGAAAGGTACCAACAGAGTATAGGATACCTACACATTCGAGGAATACTGAGGCGCGATGTATTGTTTATACTATTTCCAACTATTTATTTAACTTTTGACATATATAACTACACGCTTATGAAGTTGCGTAATTATTACATTAAAAACCATAGTGAAAAAATGCAATGCTTTATGGGCACTTTGTTTTTTTAAATAATAGTGACGTGACGTGATTATAACCGTAAAGTTAAATCGATTAAAACTTCTTTGTAAATGAAATCGATTGTTTTTAGAAATCGAGTCAGAAATGCAATTTGACACTCACTACTTTAGCTGTCAAAAGTTAAATAAATGATATATCAACAAACAACCTGATACTAACCAGGAAATTACATAAAAACGTTGGACGAATTTCGCGGGCTACCCTGACGTTTGCGCCTTAAGGTCAAAAAACAAAATAAATTGCGCCAAAATCCGGGTCAATTAACGAGTGAATGTTTACTTCGCATAGCATTCAATTAATATTTGCAATAACTATGCAAATTATATTAATAATAATAATTGACCGCTTCACTTGATCTAGATGTTGTTAGCAGTTTGATTTATACCGTTTTGAAGCGTACATAATAATCATGATGTACCTACATACTCCCTTTGAAATAAGATTAGTTTAAATAAAACTTTTTTACAGTCTGTTCAACCGATTTTGACTTCTATTGCGTTGGTGTCATGACAAATGGCAGCTGCAGTAAACAGTTGGTATTGTAACCCCTTTTTAACCGACTTCCAAAAAGGAGGAGGTTATGTTCGTAGCGTATGTTTTTTTTTTTTTTGTTTATGTCCGTCTATATTTTCGTCAATTGTGGACGGATTTTGAAAATTCTTTTTTTGTTTGAAAGGGTATGCTCTCAAGGTAATATATAAATTTTATTAACTTTGCTTGAGTACTTTTTAAGTTAGCTTCATTAATACGTATTTTTTCCACTTAGCCTATATGGACGACGTTTTAACATATTCCTGTCACCGTTATTTACATAGCAGGTCGTGATATTCGAACTTGTAGGTACCACAACTAAAATGTGAAAAATAAAAACTTAAAAAAAAAAAACCAATTGACTTCCAAAAAAAACACTGCAAAGTGAAAAATAACTTTAATTTCGGAAGTCGGTGGCAAAAAACGAAAATTCAAAACCAAAGACACCGACTTCCAAAATTAAAGTTATTTTTCACATTGCAGTGTTTTTTTTTGGAAGTCGGGTTGTTTTTTTTTGTAAAAAGTTTTTTTTGCTGTTAATGTCATCCTTAGGGCGTTTGTGCACTACAAGGAATTTTACGGTCCGGCAGTCCGATTTTCAAGTAAATATCACGTGATCCGGAAATATAGGTATGAGATTTTACATCCGGAAGGTAAAATTCTGTGTAGTGCACAAACGCCCTTAGGCCTACGGTACAGAAGTCGAAATAGGTTGAGCGGACTGTAAAAAATGTTTATTTAAATGTCTAATCTTATTTCAAATGAAGTATAGATAGGTAAGTAACACCAATAATATATTATCACAATTTTCTAGTTACAGATTTTGTGAAACAGTGAGCTCGTGGCTAAGTGATAACAGCCGCACGTGTTGATCCAGCAGCTTAAGCGACGCTTGCCGGGGTTGGTCCGTGGATGGGTGACCATCTCTACATAGGTACCGAGACTCCTCCTTCGGAAAGCACGTTTAGCCGTTGGTCCCGGCTGCCATTCGCGGATCTTTGACAGTCGTTACAGGTCCTCAGAAGCCCGAAAGTCTGACAACCACTATTACCAAGGGGTATCGTATTACCTAGTTACTGGGTCGTAGAGGTCAGATAGGCAGTCGCTCCATGTAAAATACTGGTATTCAGCTGCATCCAGTTAGACTGGAAACCGACCCCAACATCGTCGGGAAAAGGCTTCTAAAGGTACACCTCTGCCCAACCCTTAGGGGAAACAAGGCGTGATATTATGTTAATACCCGTTTGCCTTAAAACGAAACATCTCCTAATTGAAAACATAAAAAGTTGAGCGTTTACTAATTGCAGAATATTATTATACCTATTACACAAACCGTAGGAACCTCTTTTGCAAATGAATTTGATAGTTGCAAATGAATTTACTGTAATTAAAAAAAAAAAAACAAAAGTATCTGAGTATGACATTTGTATAAAATGTCAAATGTCAGTTTCTAGACTTCTGGTACAATTTATTACGAACTTGGTTGTGGGCGGCAAATCTCTTTATATTATACTAGTAGCTGTCCGCGACTTCGCCTGAGTGAATTTTGTATTTCATAATTCGCTTTTCCAATTCAGGATGTAAAGTAACCTATGTCCTTCTCCAGGACCCAGGCTACCTATCTAACCATTAGTATCGGTGCAGGGGTCTAGGCGTAAAAAAGTGACAGGTGGACCAACAGACAGAGTTACTTTTGCATTTATAATAAACTAGTTCATGCCTGCGACTTCGTCCGCGTGAAATTTCGGCCCCCGACTTACCGCGTCCCATCGTATCGGCCGCCCGCGCTAATATTACGTTTTGTGTTCTTTCTGACTTTTATTCGATTGACTCGGTTCCTTAGAGTCGTAGCGTGATATTGTTAGTATATAAACTTCCTCAAGTATTATGCTAACAAATGCAAAAAGTTTTTTTCAAAACCGACTGGTAGTTCTAGAGATTAGCGCGTTCAAACAAACAGCTTTAGCTTTATTATTAGTATAAATGTAGGTAAAGATATTAAGTATGAATATTTAGTATTTACACATTAAAATATATAACATGTTTAATCAATAATATTGCTAAGTATGACATTTGTATAAAATGTCAAATGTCAATTTATACATTTCTGGTACAATAACCAACTTGCCTGTGGGCGGCAAATAGCTTAAAATGTCGTAAGCAGTGTTTATTTATGGCCGTAAATAGCACTAGTTTTATATGTAAAAACAATCTGTGAACCAGTTAAAAAGGTATGTTGCTTTATTTAAAAAAAGAATTGATACTTAGATAAAATTATTGAAAAATAAACTCTGAAAATCTATAAAAATTACTACCTCGTTGGTCTAGTGGTCGCAAGCGCTACTGCTGAGCATGAGGTCCTGGGTTCGATTCCCAGGT
Source organism: Eupsilia transversa (assembly GCA_914767815.1). Taxonomy (NCBI): domain Eukaryota; kingdom Metazoa; phylum Arthropoda; class Insecta; order Lepidoptera; family Noctuidae; genus Eupsilia; species Eupsilia transversa. Next base: position 7,035,616 of record OU611900.1, read on the forward strand.
CGGGCTAAGTGTTAGAGGGATTTTCTATCTGGAATTTCTCAGTAGCAAACACGGAGTCTGGATTTGTGGCCGGTTGATGGCAATAGGCTCGCCCCCTATTACATGGGACATAAACATACCTGGCGAAATGTGGGTGTACTATAGGTACACCTCTGCCTAACCCTTCGGGGAATACAGGCGTGATGTTATTTTATTATGATATATTAAGTCATAGTATGTTTTAATTCCGGAGCTTACTTTTTGTAAACGGATTAAAGTCATCAGATCAAGCGATGATTGATTACAATATGTTATTGTGATTTGATTGATAAAAAATAAAGATTCATTCATAAATTATTGATTCATAATGATAAAGAAGAGAACTTAGTACTGTCACAGACAGATTATTTGTACCGAAGTACCATTTCCCTCACAAAATAGTTTCCAAGTACCTAACTGTGTTCTGGAGGTCATATATGCAGTAGCTCCGTGTAAAATACTGGTATTCAGAGGGTTTACGCCGAACGGCATTTCATACAAACTTTCAAGCCCTTATTTTTCGAAATGACTGAACCGATTTTAATGAAACTACATACGCATAATTATGCAGGATACAAAGGTCTAAAAACTTAGTTAAGAACATTTTCGAAATGTTTTATTTAAAAACAGATAACTGAAAATCTCTGTTTCTATGGAAAATTTTAAATTGGTCTAATTTGTCTGGAACACTATTTTTCGAAAATGTTCTTAACTAAGTTTTTAGACCTTTGTATCCTGCATATGCGTATGTAGTTTCATTAAAATCGGTTCAGTCATTTCGAAAAATAAGGGCTTGAAAGTTTGTATGAAATGCCGTACGACGTAAACCCTCTTCAGCTGGTGATTAGACTGGAAGCCTTTTTTTGCAGAATAGCTCTAAGATTCTCATAGCCGTAAGGATTTTTAGTGATAGTTTAGTTAGTATAACTCAGTGTACAAGAGAATCGCCTTGGATGAGTCTGTTAAGAGGTTCTAATTGTGATTTAAATAAATAAATAAAATAATAATTAAATTATGACAGGAGAATAAATTGAATCGTCTTTAAAACCTTCGCATTTAACGTACTTGTTTTAAATGGTGTAAAAATAAAACCTTTTGCATATTTATATTTATACTGTGATCAATAGATTTATCGATAGTTCCGCATTGCTTTTATTTTTACCCAATTATAATGATATCTATAGTTTATTATTCGATTACAAAAGCTAGGGTTTTTTTCAAGGATGTATAATTTTATGACGTGGGTGGCTAAACAATAACAGCCGCACGGGTCGATCTTTAAGGTTAAGCAACACTTGCCGAGGTCGATCCTTGGATGGGTGACGATTGATTACTCATCGAGCCGCCTCCGTGACTCGGCTGTCATTCGTAGAACTTTGACAGTCGTTACGGGTAGTCAGAAGCCCGAACCAGTCTTGCCAAGAGGTATAGTATTACCCAGTTACTTGGTTGTAGAGGCCAGATAAAAAAAGACAAAAATTTATACAAAAAAAAAAAAAATACAAATTATAATAATATGTTAAAACTTAATTTGAAATGATAAAATAACTAAAAAGAGTCAAATAAAAAATGTAATACTTACCCAACTGCGTTAAAAAGTACCCTTTAAAAAAGATGGATAAAGCATTGACTAAAGAATCAACATTCCCAACCAATGGCTATGTGGCAATAGTGCAAGTCTTTTGTGCACTTTTCCTGTTGACAGCGGATTTTTTTATTATTATCCTTTCCCGCCTTATATGTACTTATTATTATTTTAAAACGGTTAGCTTATAAATTAAGTATATCTATCTAAGATAGAAGAATACACTTTATTATGTTCACCATACAAATTACAGACATAAATAATAATATAAAACGCGGAGACGAAAATACAACAATAAATGAAAACACTGGCAATATTAATGCATAGGAGTATTTAGGAACTATCAAATAAATCAAACATTGAAATAAAAAAAGTGATTTTTCTAAATAAACTAAATAGTAGTGATGCGCCGACTATGGGTTTTGTCAATCTTTGACTAGCTATAGTGACTAAACTATTGGAGCTCTTTGATTGAATTTTCGTGTGCAGACTGGGAACGTCATTAGATATACGCAGTTTAATTTATTGGTATAATGTCGTATCCACCTTATATAATATTACACAGTAAATAAAAACTTTTACAATACCTAAGTTAAGGAAGAATTTTTGTAAAATAACTTTATTTAATCAATAACAATTGAGAGGTGATTTAAGAACCTCGGAAATAGGGCATTAATTGATGATAAATTCCGCCATTTTTTTTTTTAAAGCTTCTGTCCATAATATGATACACATTGGAATAAATTGAGCCCTACAGTTTAACGCGTTGACCTCAACTATTTCCTAGTTAAAAATAATTACTTTTTGTAACAAAGTTTATGTTATTGTTACCATGATTTTGGAATTATTTGAGACTCGATTTGAATATCATACCGACTAAGTAATACCAGCCGCACGGGTCGATCGATCAGGTTAAGGGCCTATAAGTCGTCAAATTGCTGAGCAAGATCCGCCGTTATATCGAAATAACAGCAGCATTCATTTTGAATAAAATATATGTTAAAATGGAGGATTAATATTAGCGACTATGTAAACCGAAAACACGATTTCATAAACAATTCTCTATAGAAAAAAACCCAAAGTTACCTCCAAACCGAACAATTAACCGCTGAATTAGATCATGAAGCTTGGCACACTAACTAAACTAACTATAAAGCAGCGACTACGTTTTTTTATTTTTTTTAAATTACCGCTATTTTCACCGTAAAAAGCAACTACCTAAACTTTTGCCAATTTGGAGCAGCCTCCGTCTCGCTCGCACTCAGTCTGCGAGTAGTATGGTGCGAGCGAGATAAAAACCTGAGGTTGTGTGAACTCTTAAGCTATGCTTGTCGTGGTTACTCCATGGGTTTACATTCATATACATAGAGCCCTCCGTGGCTCGGAAAGCACGTTAAGCCGTTGGTCCCGGCTGTCATTCGTGGATCTTTAACAGTCGTTACGAGTCGTCAGAAGCCCGATAGTCTGACAACCACTCTTACTAAGGGGTATCGTATTACTCAGTTACTAGGTTGTGGAGGTCAGATAGGCAGTCGCTCCATGTAAAATACTGATAATCACCTGAGTCCAGTTAGACTGAAGGCCGACCCTAACATAGTTGGGAAAAGGCTAGGCAGATTGATTGAGGTGGTGTTACATTTTATTACATACATACGGAATTTATTATCCTGTACTGGAAAAAAACAGAAGCAGACCACGAAACAACCTTTATTAGCGGATCTAATCTTATTAATGTTATAATAATTGAATTTATTATTAATTTAACACCGTACATCACACCTATCTTACCAATAAGATATAACTTACGATTTTCAATTTATTAATCTATTAACTTTTAAAGATTACTCATAAATTTTAGTATTTTATTGATTTTGATTGCACTGTCAGTTAAATTGCCTCCACGAGTAGAGTCAGATATTTTTTTTATTTAATCTTTATTTATATAAAAAAACCAGATTGTAGTATTTATCCAAATCTATAGGTATTAACAATAGCATACATAAAGTCTACCAAACTGCTTAACAGTTTGTCGGCACTTGTTCTCGACTAGCAATGGATTTTTAAAATGAATGTGCTAATGTCGCACCCTCACGCCTCTAGTCGCCGCAGGAGACGACGGAGACGAGGTGAGCAATGGGTTGCTCGCCCCCGATAAGGACCAGGCCCGGGTCGACGGCACGTTGTGTTCCACGTGCGCCTCAAAGATATGTCAACACCAAGGGCGGGGCCTGTTAGGACCGATGCGTGCCGGGGTTGCGGGAAAGTCCGAAAGGGATACCGTGTCCCCTGGCAACATAGGTAAATGAAGGAACACGGGTGGGTTTTAGTCAGTAAGTACCAGCCATCGGTCCTTCAACAAAAATGGCCAGCCCATTGCCACTGTTCAGTAAAAGACGGGAATCCTCAACACGCATTGAGCTTTTTCTCTCGCATGTATGAAAACACGAGGCCTTTGCCCTGCAGTAGAAAAAAAACTGTAATATAATCATTATAGTTATTGATAAACTAATTACTTACTCATAAACATACAAAATATTTGCGAGATCAAAAAAAAAATCTTGTTTTTGTTTCCATTAATCCGAAACCCATGGTCACACTAAGATATTAGCATTAGTATAGAAAATCAATTCGTCAGAGGCCAACCATTGTTTTGATAATTGTCTATGATTTCATCTCAATACTATGTTCTTGTTCGTTTAAGCTGACTTGTACATATATCTTATTGTTAATAAGGTATTCTAAAAGTTGGCAACATCTCAATAGCTGTCAAATATTAACCGATACTACGAATAATAATAATAAAATATTAATAATGAATTGCAATTATAACACTGAATTAGATGTTGTAATCGTTTTAGGTGTAAAAAGAGCATTTGGAAAGTTTCCAAATCCTTTTTTTCACATCAAAAACTAAATATTCAGTGTTACGATATTATTTATTGCATTTAGTAATATTATACATTTTAGTTCACTATTATACCGATATTTCATTATTTCCTTATAGTAATAATATTGCCCAATTAATCAAAACGGCGACTTAATTTGACAGCTATTTGCAGTGTTACCCACTTTCAGATTGCGCGACTATATAATATTATTGTCGCGTCCGTCACGGTATTCACCTGTTTGGCCAGAGTCTAGAGAGAAGTAAGTAGGTACCTACATAACCTGACAGAATATCCTGACTGACTGATTTACTAACGCAGAGCATAAAGGCTCGTACACACTGGCGCGACTTGTCGCGCGACGCGACTTTAACAATACAATTTCTAATAAAACTTCACGATTGAACAATTGCCGGTGTCGCGTCGCGCGACAAGTCGCGCCAGTGTGAACGAGCCTTAAACCACTAAAGCTGGACACTGAAATTAGGTAATTTTTCTAATATTGGAAAATCTAAGTTCATCAAAGTTAATCTACGTTTTTACCTAAGTTGGTAAAATCGCCTATTTTTCTATGAATGGTATGACAATCCATAGTTTTTTTAAATTAAAATTTAAAAAAAATGGTATGATGGCTTTTAATAAAAATTATTTAGAATTTTTGGAAATTTTACCCCTAAAGTGGGATGAAAATTAGTATTAAATGAAAAAAAAAAGTGAATTTTCGATAAAAAATGTAAAACATGTGTTTACCGATGTACAAAAATTCTATCCCAAAAGGGGTAAAACAATTTTAATTTAATAAGTAAAAAAGTGTGAAATCTACGCGAACGAAGTCGCTGGCAAAGTGCTAGTAATTTAATATTTTTTATAATTTTATTGATAGCCATAAAAGTCCTCGCATAACAATAAATGTAGGCAGTTCATTGTACTATTCCTTTGCCTTGACATTTCGATTTTGTTTGCGATAGTTCATGTCAGACATATTTGATTTGAGCTTCAAAATTCGTGTGATAATACTTATCAAGATTTTTTTTAAGGTGGAATAGAAATGCCATTCTTTTGGAATTTGGAAGACGTGAGAGGTTTACATATTGACATTATTATCGGCAGTAAGCGATTGCGACGGATATATCGGACTCTTAAGCAGAATGGATGAAATGGCGGCAGGTCATGGGAAAAATCTGCGACTCCCGCATTCCCCTTAAAGATTTTAGATTTATAAAAATGGTTTTTTTCTGCCACAACGGGATAACTCTTGGCCTGAATGTCATCTAATGGTGGAAGGGATGATCAGGCCGAAGGTGGTTGCGAATCATATTTTAATCAACATACAACCTGACACTGACCTGCAAATTGCAAAAAAACGTAAGGAAATTTGAATTTCGCGGGATACCTTGGCGCATTCCCCTAAGCCCCATGTAATAGGGGGCGAGCCTCATTCTGCCCAGCCTTTTCCCAATCATGTTGGGGTCGGCTTCCAGTCTAACCGGATGCAGCTGAATACCAGTATATTACATGGAACGACTGCCTATCTGACTCCACAACCCAGTAACTGGGTAATACAATACCCCTTGGTAAGACTGGTTGTGCGACTTTTGGGCTTCTGACGACTCGTAACGACTGTCAAAGATCCACGAATGACAGCCGGGACCAACGGCTTAACATGCTTTCCGAAGCACGGAGGAGTCTCGGTATGTAAAGATACTCCCATCCACGGACCAACCCCGGCAAGCGCAGCTTAACCTGATGGATCGACCCGTGCGGCTGTTATTACTAAGCCACGAGCTCCTCGGGACGAGCCTATGACCATAAAATTGAGGTTCTAAGTTCAAGAGCGACTTATGATCACGATCATTAAACAAACAAGGCAGCAAATATGAATCTATAATATAGGTCAGACTCTCATCAACATCATTACTCTGACCTTTTTCCCCACATCTTACTCACAAAATAACCTTCTACTCTCTGACGCATTCAATGGTATTCTAATAGTTAAGTTCTTAGAATTTCACCTTGGATTATTGCTTTAATAATAACAGCGTTTAATGCTCGCAGGAAGGAAGTATTCCAGTAAGATGCTGGTAGGGATCTTGACTGTATTTCCGGGATTGTCCTTATACCCGTGGAATACCTCTCCACTCCTTATAAGCTCCTCAGGACATGTTGCTCCCTTGTCGCTACGACACTTTGTGCTAGCGACCGTTTTCGGGACCACATTATTGTGTGTGCAAGTCACCCCTTGCCGTTTTATCTGTATATTTTATTTAAAAAATTCGTTAGGCAGGGGCCATAGTCTTTCCATAATTCAAGATAACCAGTTCACTTAGCCACCCAAACCCTTAATCCAATATGTTTGATTCCACATCCTGCAATAGTCCTTCTGAAGTATTCAAGATTATTAAAAAAAAAAAAAAAAAATATTTGAATCATAAGCATATTATTCCCTATTACTAATAAACTTTATTAATTGAACACTTTTTCAAAAACATTATTGTTATATATATTTTTATTGAAAAATCTAGTACAACTTTTAGCACAGACTATAATAACAGAGTACTCTGTTATTATAGTTTATTAATTAAGTATCTAATAAACTTTATTAATTGAATACTTTTTTCAAAAACATTATTATAACAGAGATAATAACAGAGTACACTTAATAAATTCCATCTAGGATAGAGAATTTATTCACTAAAATTACAATTAAATCATCAACTCAAACATTAACATAATAATGAAATCATCAGCTGGCTTGACAATTGGCGCGGCCCACCCATCCTATTATTATGTGCACCAGCAGCGACTTAACCTCTACGCCCTACGCCTACGAACATGCCGAGAGCTAAATAATAATAGCTACATACATATTGTAATACATACATCATTATTTACTTGCGTTTGCGCATGGCTCTGTCTACGAATTTTAAATTTATTAAAAACAACTTAATGGTGCATAAACTCACGCCTTTTTCCAACGGGGGTAGGCAGAAACTACAGAACGCCACCTGCTACGATCCTTACATACTCCTTTTGCTTCTTAGAGCCCACCCAACCTCAGGTTTTTATCTCGCTCGCACCATACTACTCGTGGACTGAGTGCGAGCGAGACGGAGGCGGCTCTAAATCGGCAAAAGTTAGGGTAATTGCTTTTTACGCCGAAAATAATGGTAATTAAAAAATAAAAAACATAGTCGCTGCTTTATCATTAGTTCAGTTAGTGTGCCAAGTTTCATGATCTAATTTGAAGTATTTTTTGAATAGCAGCGGTTTATTGTTCGGTTTCGAGGTAACTTTTGATTTTTTTTCTATTGAGAAATTTTTATGAAATCGTGTTTTCGGCTAATATAGTAGCTAACATTAATCCTCAACTTTAACATATATTTATTTCAAAATGAATGCTACAGTAGTTTCGATATAACGGCGGATCTTGCCAAGCAATTTGACGACTTATAGGCCCTTAATGTTTAAAAATATTTTACGAATCGCCTGCAAGAAAGTAAGTAAAAAAAAGTTTTTTCTGTCACAGAAACACGTGTAAATAATAAATATGGTGATGGTGAAGTGCCAAGAGAACTCCTCCACAATAAAATTAACGTCCCTGCATCGAAAAAAGCAATATTGTGTGAAAGTTGATGACCAGTTGACATTATATTGTTCAAAATTACTAACCGACCCACTAAAAAGCTATAAATAAAAATAAAAATAATAAAAAAACAACCGACTTTAAAAGAAACACTATAAAGTGAAAAATAACTCTAATTTCGGAAGTCGGTGTCTTTGGTTTTGTATTCTTATTATTTGCCACCAACTTCCGAAATTAGAGTTATTTTTCACTTTTTAGTGTTTTTTTGTAAGGTGGTTGTTTTTTTTTGTAAAACTGTTTTATTTCTTTTCCAGTTATCGTAATGTCCACGTCTCAGCTGCGTACAGAAATATCATAGGTTAGAGTATAATGTTAAAACAAGACATTTTACGCGCGACATTTTGAGCTAATCTGCAATATTTTTTATTTTATTTATATTTATAAACAGACAGTCATTTGGTTATGATTCAAAATATCAGTTTAGATTATTATAACACCTTGTGAGTCATTTCTAAATGACATACTGACAAATAAGGCGTCAAGGTTATTCAGAGAAAATGAGACTAGTGTTGAGGCAGCGTTGATGAGGTATAGAATTGGATGGATGGCACGATGCTTTGTTGTTTTTTTAAAGGTCATTAGCAGTTGAGTGTTGATATGACTTTTGATTACTAAGTTATGGGTCAAACATGGCATAAGAATACGATAGATTGTGTCAAAAATGATATCGTTAGAAAGGAGGTGACTATTGAGATGACAGATAATAGGAATTGTATGGAAGAAGATATGGTGCCGTTATAAATTGGTTACCGAGATGTAACTTTGCGATCTCAATACCAAAAATTGTTATGCACAGGTAGTTATAGGACTGCCTTGTTGATTCGTAACTCCATAAAAAAAAAAAAAAAAAACGACCGTCTTCACAAAAAAAAACACTACAAAGTGAAAAATAACTTTAATTTCGGAAGTCGGTGGCAAAACCCGAAAATTCAAAATCTAAGACACCGACTTCCGAAATGAAAGTTATGTTTCACTTTGTAGTGGTTTTTTTTTGCAAGTCGATTGTTTTTATTTTTCACTTTTTAATTGTGGTACCTACCTCACATAATTTCGAATGTCACGACCTACTAATTAAATAACAGTGACAGGAACTTATTAGAACATCATCCACATAGGCTGCTAAATGGAAAAATCGTACTAATATTATAAAACCGAAAGTTTATGAGGATGTTTGTTACTCTTTCACGCAAAAACGACTGAATGGATTTGAATGAAATTTGGCACACATATAGTTTATAACCTGGATTAACACATAGGATACTTTTTATCCCGATATTTCTACGGTATCGAGACTTATGCGGGTGAAGCCGCGGGGCCCTGCTATAGTATGTAATATTGAAGTTAACTTAAAAACTACCCAAGCTAACTAAATGGGATCACCGCGCAAGCTTCTTTTATAAATCAAACCTGGGGTCATACCTCGAAAAGATATCAACATCTGCCCATCCTTTTCCAAACTATGTTGTGATCGGCTTCCAGCCTAAACGCATGCAGCTGCAGTATTTTACATGGAGCGACTGCCTATCTGACCTCCACAACTCAGTTACTGGGTAATACGATACCCCTTGGTAAGACTGGCTTGTGACCAACCAAACAATACGTTAAGAAATGTTTGTCGTCGGTAAACATGCGGCGCCTAATATTTCGATTATAAAGGTCGTATGTGGGTGACTCAAATATTGACCAACCCACAAAAATTAACAGTCGCCATTTTAGTTTATCGATAATTTGTCAAATATATTTTATTTGGAGCTCTAAACAGTAATGTCATTATTGGCTTGACCTGTTTCTAAATATATTGTGTTACCAATCTTATGATACATATATACATACATAAACTCACGCCTTTTTCCCATGGTGGTAGGCAGAAACTACAGAACGCCACCTGCTACGATCCTTACATACTCTTTTTCCCTTGTTAACGTTCAAACATCTGGTCATACACGCACGCCTGTTGCGAGCACTACGTACCTGACCTTTCCAAAGACCATCCCCAATAAGGTCACTATTTAAGTCCTCCAAGAGCGTGTAAATACATTTTGCTAGTCGCCGTTCTTCATCATCTCAAAATGACCAAACCATCTAAGCATACTTACTCTTTTCAATGTTACCAATCTTATAAGATAGTTAATTGATTCAGACGTCACTTGGCGGTGGTTTCTCTGCGTCCAGCGCTCGGCGTGGCATCACGTCGTTCGCGACAAGTCAATCGTCATTCTGAAGATGCCTCGTTGAGAGGTGAAACACGTATCGATTTCGTACAGGGTTTTTTTATGACTCTTTAGGAATTGTTAAAGCGGAATAGGTTAGTAAATATATCTACGTCTATTGTACTGAATCGTAAAACACAATATATGAAGAAAAAGATGACCCGAAGGGAGGAGGGCTACGCTTGGAGTTTCCCTACGTGATCGAATCAGAAATAAAGAGCTCCGCAGGACAACCAACATAACCGTCATAGCCCGAAGAATTGCCGAAGTTAAGTGGCAGTGGGCAGGGCACATTGCTCGCAGAACAGATGGTCGATGTGGCCGAAAGGTTCTGGATTGGCGACCGCGTACCGGAAGACGTAGCGTTGGAAGGCCTCCCATAAGGTGGCCCGATGACCTTGTGAAGGCCGCAGGAATCCGTTGGATGTGCTCAAAATTTAAAAAAAAAATTCCTAACCGATTGGCCGGAGAAGGCACAACACAAGGAAGACTGGAAAAATATGGGGGAGACCTTTGCCCAGCAGTGGGACAATATAGGTTAATGCAAAAAAAAAAATCTTTCACATGAGATCCAAAAAAAGAAGTTTTTATTTACAATAAAATTAATTTATGATTCAAAAAATAAATTACCAGATTAATGCGACCGAACTTCCCGTCCGCCGGAATAAAATTATTTGGAACTCCTGGGAATAGGCCGGTCAGAGGCCCATGGTGAAGGGTGGGCGTTTTGGAGGACTGTCTTATGTAATTTTGACGTTCGAAAAGTGCTGATTCTCAGCCTAGTTTGAATAAATGACTTTTGATTTGATGGGTGGCATAAAAATTCTGACACCAGGTTAGTTACTAACCACACAAATAAGAAGGAGAATTCCGAGGTATCACGAGATTATTCCTACGTGATGTTAGCACGTACTCTCCAATAAAACCTTGAAATTTTTGGCACTTGCAATTCGGGGAAAATAATAAAAACAAATTCGAATCATTGCTGACTCACTTAGCTAATTCAAGGCAAATTGACTGACTGACTGACATATAACTGACGAAATCATTCAGGATGAGGATATTATAATTATCAGTCTGTAACTGTCTTACTGCAGGGTCAAGGAGCAAGGCCTGTTTTCATAGAAAGCCAGCAACGTGCGAGTCGGACTCCTATACGAAGGATTCCGTACTTCCGTACAATATTTAAGGGCCTATAAATCGTCAAATTGCTTAGCAAGATCCGCCGTGATGTCGAAACTACTGCAGCATTAATTTTGAAATAAATATACGTGAGGATTAATGTTAGACTATGTTAGCCGAAAACACGATTTCATAAAAATTTCTCGATTAAATAAAAATCCAAAGTTACCTCCAAACCGGACAATAAACCGCTGCTATTCAAAGAATACTTCAAATTAGATCATGAAACTTGGCACACTAACTGAACTAACTATATAGCAGCGACTATGTTTTTTATTTTTTTTAAATTACCATTATTTTCACCGTAAAAAGCAATTACCTAAAATTTTTAGATATGGAGCCGCTTCCATCTCGCTCGCACTCATTCCGCGGGTAGTATGGTGCGAGCGAGATAAAAACCTGAGGTTGTGTGGGCTCTTAAGAGACGCTCAAACGTCAAAAATGTATGTTTAAACAGTCGCTAATCATTTCTTCACGCTCGGTTCCTATAAACAATAACGAATCGTTTTGTTTACCAATGATAACATTTTTATTGCCAAACTGGGCATATAAATAGATTCGTAAGCTAATTTTACCTATGATAGCTACATCCATATGGGAAGGTCTACTATGCAAAGCTATGAGGGCTTTGCTTCATTATTAGTAAAAATACTTGCAAGAGTCTTAACTACCAATAACGGTCCGTAAATTATAGGAATTGCCGATTACGAAACGTTTTTAAATAAATTCCTTAAGATTAAATTAAATAATATGATACAATATTATGAAAGTAACTTGAATCATTCCATAGCTTGCGAAATTTGGAAACCAATAATATTACGGACGTCATAATCTTATATTTATGTCCATTTGGCTGAACGAGGTCTCCCTTTCGCCCTGCCTTGTGCAAGAAATGACTAAGGGTTTATACAAAGACATATAATAATATGTATTTAATTGAACATGAAATAACTAAAAAATATAATAGACGGAGATATATTTAGTAACCTATTAATTCCGCTTAACTGTTCCTAAAGAGTCATAAAATACCCTGTAAGAAATCGACACGTGTTTCACCTCTCAACCTGAACACGACGTGTTGCCACGCCAAGCGCTCGACGCAGAGAATTCTTTCCGTAAAAAAATAACTTTAATTTCGGAAGTCGGTGGCAAAAAACGCAAATACAAAACCAAAGACACCGACTTCCGAAATTAAAGTTATTTTTCACTTTGTAGTTTTTTTTTTAAGCATTTTTTTTTTGTAAAAACCTTTTTTATTTTTCACTTTTTTGTTGTGGTACCTACCACATAAATTCTTATGTAATCGTACCACTACTTGCAATGTAAATAACTGTGACAGGAAGTTATTATAACATCATCACGACACACTATGTGGAAAAAATACGATGGGTCACCCATCCACGGATCGACCTCAGCAAGGGTAGCTTAACCTTTGATCGACCTGTGCGATTGTTATTATATAGCCATGAGTCCCTTACACCCGCCTTCTTCTTCGCCACACGATAAAAATCAATCTGCCTAGCCTTTTCCCAACTATGTTGGGGTCGGCTTCCAGTCTAACCGGATACAGCTGAATATCAGTATTTTACATGGAACGACTGCCTATCTGACCTCCACAACCAAGTAACTGGGTAATACCATACCCCTTGGTAAGACTGGTTGTCAGACTTTCGGGCTTCTGACGACCCGTAACGACTGTCAAAGATCCACGAATGACAGCCGGGACCAACGGCTTAACGTGCTATCGGAGGCACGGAGGAGTCTCGCTATGTAAAGATGGTCACCCATCCACGGAACAACCCCGGCAGGCGTAGCTTTACCTGATGGATCGACCCTTTTGGCTGTTATTACTTAGCCACGAGCTCCTATTTGTTTGCTACACGTTAATGATTTCAATAGATCAATAAAACTAATAATTCTAATGTCCATAGAGGAAGTTAGTTCACATTATATTAACATGGCAGGATGTTTTCTTGCAAGCCACAATTATGACTAATTATCTTATTAAAAACACGCGATGTGAATAATAGCCATATAAAGGTAATCGATCGATTTCTGCGATGGCTGGGACATTGAAGAAGACGATTGTGATATAAACATAGATTTCTATTGTGGTTGGCGCAAATGTACTGAAAGTCTGGGCTTCATTTGTTTTTTCTTTACTCTAAACAGTTTTATTTGCTAGCTAAACCGAAATTGAAATAAAATCTTTTCTCAAACATGCTTGGAAATACGAGCATTATTTTGAAAACCTTCTTCGAGATAAAACGAAATTGCTGTAATGATCAAAGACAAATGACGATGCGGCCAGCAATGTCACTATGAAAATCCATAACTGTAATAATTTTTTTAATCGGTAAACAACCCGCAGCGTTCCAGTAACCTTGTGGCTTATCCTAGTGAATTGAGCACCACAGTTCAAGGTACTATCAATGAGCAAGCCTAGGTCCTTCACATCAATGCTAAAAGGAACCACCATTGAAGAGAACTGGGGCCTAAGTCTACTAATTTATAAACGTGACAATGGTGTCATAATGGTTAGTTTTTGACAGATTTGCCATACAAAAACTGTCAAAAAGTAACCATTATGACACCATTGTGACGTTTATAAATTAGTAGACTTGGCCCCTGGTGGCAAGGTTGTATCATCCACCTTGCTAATACCGCGTGGACTGACAATGTTGATTAACTGACACTTCGTATGGTTCACGGCAAATCAATCAATCTGTCAGCCCAGGTTTTTATGTATATACCTTTGTATACCTTTACAATTAAAAAAAAGTTGGCTGGGGATACTTAGAATCGATAACAGAACACGTTCCAACAGTTTTTAGAATTTTTGTCTGTTTGTCTGTTTATTTGACCGCGCATCACTCCGGAACTACCAGTCGGATTTGAAAAATTCTTTTTGCATTTTATAGCCCAATTCTCGAGGGAGGTTATAGGCTATGTAACATGCCACCTTCAGTAGCGTCTATCATTCCCTGTAACGTGCAGATACGCATCTTCAATAATAACCATAGAAACGCCAATATAACCTACAAACTACAACCATCTTGGAAAAACACAGAGTTGATTGATGAAACACAACGTAAACAACGTATTTTTTACCCATCATTTAGCGGAGCTTAAATACCTGATGTATAATGTACGACATAGGGAAATACGTCATAATCTTTATCTATACCTACATATTATTACTGCTCTGCCTTCGACTTCGTCCGCGTGAAATTTCGGCCCCGGCCCACCTCGCCGCATCGCATCGCCCGCCCTAACCTAAACTAAGTAACAGCGCGTTACTTAGTTTTCACTTAGCATTCTTTCTGACTTTTATTCGTTTTGCTCGGCTCCTAACAGCCGTTAAGCGTGATGTTAAATATGCCTCTGACTTTCCTCAAGACGGGTAGTTCCCGCGAGATAACCACAAAAAAAAATCAAACCGTTTAGCTTTATTATAGATAAAGTTACCGAAGTACTGAGTCACATTATTCAAAATTAATCCCTTATAAATAATTCAAAATATTACTTTAACATCGTAAAAACACATCGTCTCTGCATCAGTGATTATATTTTACGATATGACCGTTAATAAAATCTATAAATAATTCACAAACGATGCTTCGAGCGGCTTCTGTTTTTAATTACTATCCGCCAATTGTTTTTATTATTGTATAAACTTTACATTTATACATAAACTCACGCCTTTTCCCCATGGGGCTAGGTAGAAACTACGGAAAGCCATCTGCTACATACTTTCTACTTATTGTAAAAATTTTTTTTTTTTAATATAGCTTTTAGTTTTTTTTTGAAAACGAGGTAATAGCGCGGACAGGCGATGCGATGCGACGACGGGCCGTAAACTGGCGACACTTTATCCGATAGTGATAGTATGCAGTTTGCGGAACTCTATACACGCCTTATTATAAAAATGCGAATGTAATTCTGTCTGTCTGTCTAAAGCTAGCCTTTTTCATATTTATTTAATTATCAAGTTTGAATTCTAATGATTACAACAACAATAATATCTTCCACGTGCCTCATTAGTGAAACATTGTAAGTAAAAGTCGTTAAAACAAGAGTATCATACTATTAAACTAGTCTATTAAGTAACCTTAACAGCCTATAAAAACGGCTGGACCTAGTGCGTTTGTCATGCAGCCGTCACCGGCCGTCACGTCACGCGTCACCGAGAACGAAACGGCGGCGGCGAAGTAGCTATAGCCGGGTATTTAGTGTCATCAACCTTAAAAAATACAATAGACGTAGATATATTTAACAGGTTCGCTGCCAGCTGTAATATGGTGATGTCATGGGAAAGTCCGATGTTTTTTTTTTGTAATATATGCATGAGGGACGTTTCAATATTGTTATTTTGGATATATTTAACTATTTTTAGGAGTTTTTGGTAAGAAAACGCTAAACAAAAAAAACCCGCAAAGGACATCATTCAGGCTTCGAACATTTTGTACCCAAAAATCAAAGTGCCGGCCAGAAAAAAAAAAAGCTGTTTTCATATGGGAAATAACATTTTGAACATTTTTTAATACTACAACGAAAGTCTACACTTAACCCCCTGGCTGCTATTTGAGTTTGAAAGTACCAAAAATCATAAAATTATTTTAAATGTTTTATATACAACGTTTAAAAAAATACCGAGTTTTAATTGAAAATAACATCGTTTTTTGTAATAACAAAAAGCATTTCGGCTGGGCGAACCTAACCTAACCTAACCTTGCCTATCTAAACCAAACCTAACCTAACATAATCTAACCTAACACTGATAAACTGATCTTAGATTTTGAAGGTCACATGGAACTTCTCAATGATGAAAAGCATTTGCATAATCTTGTGATTAGGTAATTGTACAAAAGATTAACAGAAAACAGCTGGTTAGGTTAGGCTAACCTAACTAAACCTAACAGTGTTCAACTGATCTTAGATTTTGAAGGACACATGGACCTCCTCAATGATGAACAGCATTTGCGTATTCTTGTGATTTGGTAATTGTACAAAAGATTAAAAGAAAACAGCTAGTTAGGTTAGGCTAACCTAACCTTACAGTGTTCAATTGATCTTCGAAAAAGTATCTAACTTATCAGACATTTCAAATGACACTGGTTTCAAACTTGTTGGAGGGTGGGGACGGCCTCCAACAGTCTAAAGATACATGTCATTAATTATGTTAAAAAAAAAGAAAAGACAGAAAAGATTTGCTGTCTTTTTCAATTGCAAAGTCGATAGGATTTTTTTGTGATAAAAAAAGGTTTTCGGCAAATATGTGTTTATTTTTTAACAAAAACCATTGTTCTTATACGTAACCATATCTTAATCATAAAAACTAGACTCTCGAACTGAAACATAACCACAACATTAATGAGAACGCCTCACCAAGAACGTCTCGAGAAATATCACTGACAATAGTAATGTTCAACTTAATAGTGAACGTAAATGTACAACTTATTTTTATTAACAACTACCTAACCTAGCTACCTTTACGTATGTCTTTTTTTCCTTGTGAATCCTTTGCGTGCTACAACCTCTGATGCGACAATTATGCAATCATTGATGAATGAAGAAAATCCATTGCATTGGTTATTGAACAGTGGGGATGTTTTCATAGTAGCTATGGGCTTTACCGATAGCATGAATGATATCGAATCGTGTGGCTATGAAGTCCACATTCCACCTACTTACCGGAACGCTAGTCAGCTTACAACAGACCAGGCAATTAAGTCTTGATTGATCACGATATTTAGGTGGATTGTAGAGGCGGTGAAGGTTTAGGCTGTTGCGAAAAACATATTTTAACCGTGCACTACATCACAATGTTTTATCATTCTAAAATCGCAGCGGCCATAATAAACGCCGTTTATCGTGTCGCTGTTGACAGCAGACTTGCTCCTGAGATTGTTACCATAATTCATTCTAGAAAGAATACCTCCAAGCTTTTGCACGATAACGTACATACGAAAAACGTTAACAGGCAGAGAGTGCCTTTTGTAGCCATGGAAGGAAATCTTCCTTAATTCGTAGGGTTTCCAAATTTTTCAGAGGAGGACGTATTTCTGTTTGTGCTAGGGAGCTATCATACTATAAGCTCGCCAGCAACCCAACACCTAGTCGTAACCGATGTCCCACAGGAGCGGGCCTAGGAACGGGCCCTGTGGAACACCGCACGACATTTCGCGCCGGTCCCCGCCGTCGCGTCCCCTGTAAGTGACACATTTCCGAGAAAACCTAACCTAACCTAACCTGAGCGAACCTAACCTTTCCTAAAAGTGCCCCATACGGGCGCGAGATGCGCCGCGGGCAGCGCGGAGACTTATTTGCACACACAATACAATAAATGGTTACAATACATCATTTCAGCCGAAAAACGTCCACTGCTGGACATAGGCCTCCTCGAAGCATCGCTACTTCAACCGGTTCTGTACTTCTCCCATCCAGCGGATTCCTCCGGCCTTCTCCAGGTCAACGATCCACGACCACCTTAATAGGCCTTTTCCAACGCTACGTCTTCCGGTACGCGGCCACCACTCCAGAACCTCACTATTACCCTTTGTGTAACATTGAGTCTTCAAATGAGGCCCATTGCGGGCGACCACGTTTTAGTGCCATAGGTCATTACTGGCAAGGCACACTGTTCACGATACATTAAAATGTAATGCTCTAAAATAATTTAGTCGAAGTAAGTTTTTTAGTATTTTTAAACTACTACTAGAAAACCGTGTTTTTTTCTTCTGGCCGGCACTTTAATTTTTGGGTACAAAATGCTCTAAACCTGAATGATGATTATATCATACCTGAGTAGACCTAACGCATATTGTCCATTTCTACTTTGAACAAAAGCTGTTTGCGTCTACGAATGTTCAAAACATTGTTGGCAAAATTATGATTTTTTTGGTACTTTCAAACTGAAATAGCAGCCAGGGGGTTAATTGTAGACTTTCATTGTAGTATAAAAAAATGTTCAGGATGTTATTTCCAATAAGAAAACAGCATTTTTTTTTTCTGGCCGGCACTTTTATTTTTGGGTACGATTTGAATGATGTCCTTTGCGGACCTGGCACATAGATTGACAGTTTCAACCCCAGTGCCAAGTCCGCAATTTTGCGGAGTAGTTTCTTTTGTGTATCATGGTTTATTTAAAAGTGTCTATCAAATTTGAATACAAGATAATAGTAGTTTGTTTAATTCTAATACCTTTGGTAACATTTACTAAAATCTTTCACAGGATAATCTTACAAAAAATAGTATAAAAAAAAAAAACTGAAAGTAAAGTTACTTTCAGATTTTTATTTTTTTTATACGATTGCAACAAAAATAGCTGAATTTCAGCATTCTAATTTAAAATAAACACAAAAACCTCTTAAAATAATCACAGCTTCCTAACCATACAAAAAAGCGGCCTCTTCTTCGTCATCTGATGAGATATCCAAGTCCTCAAAATGGTAGTCATCGTAACTGTCATCACTTCCAAAGAGCTGATCTTCAATATCACTGTCCGTAATATTATAATTTAGTGGCACTTTACATCGTTTTGGCCTTCTGCTTCGTCATCCATATTTGAACCTTATTTGTTTAAAATTAAAAGTCAATATCTAAAAACCAAAACTTGTAACGGTTTTTTACATTATTCAAGCGCGGAGCCAGCCTACAAACGTGTCGCCAAGCGCAGTGCCGGGCGCGTAATAATTCATAGAAACCGAACGGCGCTACTCCGCATATATGCGGAGCTGGCAGCGAAGCTGTTAATAACCTTTTCCGCTTAACTATTCTTAAAGAGTTTTAAAAAACCCTGTAAGAAATCGACACGTGTTTCACCTCTCAACGAGGCATCCTCAGGATGACGATTGACTGTCGCGAACCCGAACACGACGTGTTAACACGCCGAGCGCTGGACGCTGAGTGAGCCACACGGGCACGGGTTCGCGACAAGTCAATCGTCATCCTGAGGATACCTCGAAAAGTACGCTGCGACGCGCGGTCGGCTCCGTTCGCCTGTCGTCATATCCGATCGGATCCTCTCGGCTGCAACACGGTAGGAATGAAACTATTTGACTAAGCGCAGAAACGGATACGTTCGCAAGCGACGGTACGGAGCCGATCTTATGCGTCGACATCCTGCCGTTATTATCCTTTCCGATACGATGCGATGCGATGCGAGACGTTTGGAGGAAATCATCCTTAAACCAGTTTGTAAAAATCTAGGTATTTACAGAAACAAAATCACTTATAAAAGTACGAACAAATAATTCAAATCCTTCAATGAAAGCGGATCTTCAAATCTTGGAAAACCCTACTGAGAAGGTCGTAGTACTAAAAACGATGACAAATACATGACATCAAAGATAGACATTATTTGAATAATTCATGCTTCTTATTAAAGGGCAGAACGTTGTATTTATTTACTTGTAAGATGTCCTTTACTCTATGGTATATTAATTTTGTGTTGCCAAGGCATGCTTTCAAGAGAGCAGTGATGGCCCAGTGCTGACTCCGCGCCCTCTTATTCCTCGTCATATTCATTCTGCCTAGCCTTTTCCCAATCATGATGGGGTCGGCTTCCATTCTAACCGGATGCAGCTGAATACCAATATTTTACATGGAGCGACTGCCTATCTGACCTCCACAACCCAGTAAATGGGTAATATGATACCCCTTGGTAACACTGGTTGTCCGACTTTCGGGCTTCTGACAACTCGTAACGACTGTCAAAGATCCACGAATGACAGCCGGGACCAACGGCTTAACGTGCTTTCCGAAGCACGGAGGAGTCCCGATGTGTAAAGATGGTCACCCATCCACGGACCAACCCCGGCAAGCGCAGCTTAACCTTATGGATCGACCCGTGCGGCTGTTATTACTTAGCCACGAGCTCCTCCGGCTGTAGCTACCTATGACTCTTTTATTACTAAACATGACGCATTAGTCATTTAATAGTTTTATCTCGAATTGACTAGAAATCACCTTATTAGCTTAATCAGTCTATAATGTTCCCTCTGCTGGCTCACAGCCCTCCTCTCTGTGAGAGGGAGTGGGCCGTAATCCACCACGCGGGCCCAGTGCGGGTTGGTAGATGTCACATGTCTTCGAATTTTTGGTTCTAGGACATGCCGGTTTCCGCACGATGTTTTCCTTCACCGTTTTAAGAGCAGTGGTGATGAAATAATTTACACAAAGTAAATCGCCAGTCAGGGTTCGAACCTACGACCTACAACTCGTAAGTCACGGTCGTTACCACTGCTGGGCCACCACGTCATTAAATAGTTTTATCTCGGATTGACTAGAAATTACCTTATTATGGCTGTGTTATTATTTAATCGATTTTGCGAGCTTTGGTTGTGAAATCATCATCTAGTGCTTGATTATTACCATTCTAAAACCGCACCTGTGGTCTAGTGGTTAGACCACCTGTCTCAGACCCAGAGGTCCCGGGTTTGATTCCCAGTGGGGGCAAAATTTTTTGCTCGGTGTGGTTGGCGGTAGGGCTTGTTTTAAGTCCGCCTGGCTAGCTACCACCATCTTATCTAAGTCTGTCGCCATAACAACATTGTTGTTAACAGCATTGTTGTGTTCCGGCAGTTAGAGGTAAGATAGCCAGTTCCTCTGTGGTTGAGGATTCCGGGTGAAGCTCGCTTCCACCTTCGGCCTGATCATCACTTAACATCAGGTGACATTCAGACCAAGAGCTTCACTGTTGTGGTGAAAAAAAAAACATTTCTGTATGCCGTACCATAATGTATAGAGTTGGTAGGGAAATAATTATAATAATCACAATTATGGACCCTGTGGGGCAAAGCATAGATCAAGTAGGAAACCGGACGAAGAACAATGTGTGTTTAATGTGATAACTTATATTATTAGTTGGGAATGGGCAACTAGCTTCATCTTTCTAACTGACTGACTCCTTGACAATTCAAAAGTGCCTGTAATTGGTATAATTGAAATAAATGCTTTGAGTTTGAGTTTGATTTTGGAAGTCTTATAAAAATGTTGCTGTTATTTTAGTCAGAAGGTCAGAAGGTCTAATACTCAGGCACTGGACAAGGACACAAGTATTACCTTCAAATCGTGCCTTGAAATGATGTTTCTTTTAATTATTGCTTATTATTGTACTAATATCAATGATTTTGACTTTATTAATAATGATTTTGACTTCATTCATGGTGATTTTGACATTATTGTGTATGATTTTGACATTATTATTATTAATTATCTTGACATTATCTATTATTAATGATCATCAAAAAATATCCAAATATAATGTTTAACTAACTCTAGTGGTTAAGTTGTGTATGTACTAACTAAAAAATTGGATTGTATATTATGTTTAATAAATGATTTGATTTGATTCTATTTAGTGCACTGTGCTGTCTTACGACTTCCACGCGAACGAGTAGGTAATATAATAATCTTGGTAAATGAATAATTTGGTAAAAATATTCAAAATGAATGTTTCTTATATGGGGTCAAAGGCCAATTGCATCCGTCTCGGTAAGCAGCCGCCGATCCGGTTTTAAAAATGATGGGTCTGCAAAAAAGACATAAATATGTCGCTGTTCTTCATTTCAATGTTTTGTTTAGCTATACTAAGGCACCTGACTCAGAGACAACGAGGAAAAGAGGTTATAAAGAAAGATAGAAAAATATTATATTTGGGTCACGCACAGCAAATAAAAACGGCAAAAAAACAGCATTTAAAACTAACAAATCAACAAAAACAAAAAAAGAATTAAGAATCAGAATCTTTATTTGTTAAACATAGGTATTTACATAATGGTGTTAGGTTAACATATTTGAGCGCTATGTTTTGACGGGAAGGCATACAAATTGCAATTAAAATGTGATTTAAAAAAAACTCAAATACAAAAAAAACTAAATAAAACAAACAATTAAAAAAAAAAAAAAAAAAAAAAAAAAAACATACCGAGACTCCTCCGTGCCTCGCAAAGCATGTTAAGCCGTTGGTACCGGCTGTCATTCGTGAATCTATAACAGTCATTACGAGTCGTCAGAAGCCCGAAAGTCTGACAACCAGTCTTACCAAGGGGTATCGTATTACCCAGTTACTAGGTTGTGGTCAGATAGGCAGTCGCTCCTTGTAAAATACTGGTATTCAGCTGCATCCAGTTGGACAGATTAGGCAGATTGATGTTGATTGCTGACTAGTCACACCCGCCGCCGCCGGCGAGAGTTCTCTCACCACTAGTTACTCGCAGCGAGGAGAGCTATCAAAGAAAATACTCGCACTGCGACACTCGTTTGGCGAGATGTACACTCGATGAGAGATTCTCGCTGGATACATTAACAATACCAACAAGTGATTCGGCAGTCATATTCTTCACACTCGCTCGTAACCCACCGACAAAACTATCCGAACAACACACTCATTAATATCTCATCATATATCTAGACAAATAACACCCAGCAATTTAAGTAGATTTAATAATAACTTAATTAGTCAATTAAGTTTACCTGGCAATATTTTAAACAATGTAAATGAATTATATGAGGAATTCTTTTCGGTAGTGCGCACTGAGTTCGATAATACTTTAAAAAAGAAGACAAAAACTATTTGCCCAAAATTTTTGTTCAGTGACTGGGCAACTAAAGGTATTAGGAAAAGTAGGGAAAAATTGTTTGAGCTGTATGGCCTTAAGCCTTATATTAACACCGAAACTTTTAATACATACGTTGCTACTTACTCTAAAATTTTTAAAAATACCTGCAAGTTAGCTAAAGCCTTGTACATTAGCAACAAGATCAAATCAGCTGATAATAAAATAAAGACGGTTTGGAATATTATCAATGACGAAACAAACAGGAATAAAAGACATAATAATGATTTCACACTAGAGACTTCACGTGGCCTCATAAGTACTAACAAAGAAGTTGCTCAAGAATTTGTAAATTTCTTTACCAGTATCCCACTTAAAACGACTGAAACCTTAAATTCCTCGCCCTCGCTTTCTTTTGATTTAGTAAAGAAGAACGTTTCAGCCTGCCCGATTGTATTTAAATTTAAGCATATTAACCCCTTAACGGTAATAAAAGCTTTTAAGCAAATCAAAATAAAATTGACCGAAGATCTTTGGGGAATGTCCATTAAAGTCTGTACCTCCATAATTGAGACCATAGCGCCTTACTTAGCCTTAATATTTAATTTATGTGTGGATCAAGGAGTCTTCCCGGATTTAATGAAATACAGTAAGGTTATACCACTTTTCAAATCCGGGGACAGTAAAGACACCAATAATTATAGACCCGTATCCGTGTTGCCAGCTTTCAGTAAGGTGTTTGAAAAGGTAATGCTAAATCAAATGCTCAATCATTTTAACACAAATAAAATACTGCACGATCAACAGTATGGTTTCACCAAAGGACGTTGTACTACCGACGCTGGTGTTACCTTATTAAGACACATTTTTAACGCGTGGGAAGAGGCCCAAGACGCCATAGGAATCTTTTGTGACCTCTCCAAGGCATTTGATTGCGTCGATCACGAAACCTTACTCTTGAAACTAGAGCATTACGGACTTGGAAAACTTGCGCTCAGTTTAGTAAAATCTTATTTAAATGATAGACAACAGCAAGTTCAAATAAACGGTATAAATTCACTAGGTTTAAAAGTAAAAATGGGTGTACCACAAGGCTCGATATTGGGTCCTTTCCTCTTTTTAGTGTATATTAATGATCTACTCCATTTATTAAAAAATCAACCACAAATGGTGTTATTTGCTGACGATACTTCATTAATATTTAAGGTAGATAGACGTGCTACAAATTTTGACGACGTGAATAACGCCCTACTGCAGGTCCAAAATTGGTTCACTGCTAATAATTTAGTATTAAATGGGAAAAAAACTAAGTGCATAAAATTTTCTTTACCAAATGTAAAAAGTAATGATTGTGAGATAGTATTGAATCAAGAGAAACTAGAATTCGTCGATAAAACCGTTTTCCTGGGGATCACGCTCGACTCAAGGCTACAATGGGGTCCTCATTTAACATCTCTTGCAGGACGGCTAAGTTCAGCAGCATATGCTGTCAGAAAAATCCGTCAATTTACTGATGTAGATACCGCGAGACTGGTATATTTTAGTTACTTTCATAGTATCATGTCTTACGGTATTTTACTGTGGGGACGGGCTGCAGACATCGAGTCTATTTTTATTCTGCAGAAAAGAGCGATCAGAGCCATATATCATCTCCGCAGGCGTGATTCTCTAAGGGAACTGTTTAAAGATATTAACATCATGACGGTACCTTGTCAATATATCTATGAAAACATCATGTATGTAAGAAAAAATTTACATCTTTTTAGTAAAAGAGGTGATAGACATAATTATAGTACAAGAAATAGGGACCTATTAGTTCAACCAGGTTTCAGACTGGCTAAAGTAGACTCATCTTTCATGGGGTACTGTTTAAAATGTTATAATAAAATTCCTCCCCACATACTTCAACTGAATGAGACGAGATTCAAAACATGTATAAAACGCACACTATGCAGGCAGGCATATTATAAGTTAGGGGATTATATCACTGATAAAAATGCTTGGGCCAATGCTGGTCCTGCTCCACAACCACAACTAATTGATTAACATTCGAAAAGTCTGTTGGAGCTGCTGAAGATTGTAAGAACATCTTTGCATTGTATAGACTCAATTTCTTTCGCATTATATAATTGCATAGCACATATGTGAGTACTATGTACTATTGAGCTACCATTTACCGGGTAATATTATGTCTTTCATTGACTTGAATGTGCCCTGGCGGCTGTGAGTATGTCATGCTCACTCAGATGTCTCGCTGATGGTGGCGTGTGTGTTGGATCATTTAGCTCCCTTCAAAATGGTTGAGCTGAATGGTGCTAATCCATGCGTCATGTTCGTGAACGGGCGCCGTCAGTTGGGGCTGGTCATCTCTTAGCTGCCATGGCTTATTTGTAATTTTTGAATTGTTTTTATTTTTATGTACGGACGCTTTTTTTATGCAAGTCTTTCTACATTGTTCTCACATGTATAAGTAATTTCAACATGAATGATGTAACCAATTTTTGTAACAATTTATTTGATTTAAAAGAGTGTCCGTGGAGTTTCTTGCCCGTTCTTCTCCATAGGTACCTACTACGCTTTGGAATGGGCATCTAGCTTCATATTTTCTGACTGACTGACTCCTTGACAATTCAAAAGTGCCTGTAATTGGTTTAATTGAAATAAATGCTTTGAGTTTGAGTTTGAGTTTGAGTTTGATTCAAAATCAAAAGTGATTTATTCAAACTAGGCTGAGAATCAGCACTTTTCGAACGTCAAAATGAAATAAGACAGTCCCCCAAAACGCCCGCCCTTTACCACTTCCAAGCGCTTTAGCTGGGAAAAGAAGTGGCGGAACAAACTCCCCAGTGGCGCAACAAACTTCCCAGTGGCGCAACAAACTCCCCATGACGCAACAAACTCCCCCGTGGTGCAAAATCTGCCCCGTGCGGCAACAAACTCCCCAGTGGCGCAACAAACTCCCCAGTGGCGCAACAAACTTCCCAGTGGCGCAACAAACTCCCCATGACGCAACAAATTCCCCCGTGGTGCAAAATCTGCCCCGTGCGGCAACAAACTCCCCAGTGGCGCAACAAACTCCCCATTACTCGTTGCTCGCCAACTCGTTTCTGTTGCTAACTCTACTCCCTTCTCGCTAATTGCCGGCGGTGGGACGGATGTCTTACCTACATTATTGTTGATTTAGATGAACTTTAAAAATTGTCTATGAGTAATATTGAATACATTTGAGTGTTATTTTTAGCGAAGGTCATGGCTTCTGTAACTGTGATTATTGTAAAAAGGGAGTGTCGTCTTGTCTGCTTATGTCACAAATTATACAGTGTGTCCGGACATGGACTAGCGATATTCTAAATACTGAAATATAAACTATTTTAAAGTACATTTACACTCTAATCTTGGGTCCAATACACTTCCTCGCTATGTATGCGAGTACAAAATAAATAATATCTCTCAAAGTTTTAATCATACTGAGATAAAAATAGGCTTATTCTAAAGGCAATAATATCGTTTACGGTGAGCATTATAAATCAATGCGTTACCAATTTCTTTTTTTTTTTGTTAAAATCGAAAAAAAATACGAAAAATTATGCAATTCAACCAATAATTGTACTTTAAAATAGTTTATATTTAAGTATTTAGAATATCGCTAGTCCATGTCCGGACACACTGTATATACGTATGACGGAGAGGGTAGAATTGCATCATTCAAGTCCAGGGTTGGAACGTGATAAGGACCAGGCCCGGGTCGACGGCGAGCTGTGTTCCAGGCGCGCCTCAAAGAGATGTCAGCACCAATGGCGGGGCCCGCTAGGGCCGATGCCTGCCGGGGTTGCGGGAAAGTCCACAAAGGGATACCGTGGCCCCTGGCAACACAGGCAACTGAAGGAACACGGGTGGGGTTTAGTCAGTAAGAGTCTGACACGCCAGCTCCGCCCAGAGCCGGAGAAGCTATTTGATGATTTCCCACCCATAAAAAAAAGGTTTGGAACGTGTAAACATAATAAAATACGTTGCAACTTTAATTTGTTAAGGTAAACGCGAAATGCAATTTTTCTTAGGTTTTTTGCAATTTGCAGGTCAGTCAAGTTGTATGTTGATTAGAATATGATTCGCGTAACTGCTTGAGCATATTTGTTTTTGTTAGAATTTATAATAATACTAGCTGCCCGATCCGGCTTTGCTTTTTACGGCGTACCTACCTACCTATCCTATCTACAGCAATTTTTCCATATTTTCTCACCATTTAAACCTTCCCAGGACTTCCACAAATATTTCAAAACCAAAATTAGTCAGCCGTTCTCGAGTTTTAGCGGGGCTAAAGAACAGCAATTCATTTTTATTATAGTCTAGCAGCGCCCCGCGGTTTCACTCGCATAATTCTCGATCCTATGGAAATATCGGGATAAAAAGTATCCTATGTGTTAATCCAGGTTATAAACTATATGTGTGCCAAATTTCATTCAAATCCGTTCAGTCGTTTTTGCGTGAAAGAGTAACAAACTTCCATCCATCCATCCTCACAAACTTTCGCACTTATAATACTAGTAGGATGGAAGACTATAATATTTTGTAATCTATTTATAGTAAAGAGCCCTAAAAGACAACGAATTATAACGTTGCTAAATTGAAGAGTAAAACTGTGACATAAATTGACAACTGAAGTGACAGTTATTACGTTTAATCGGTTACTTGACAGCTCTCGCGTCACGTGTTTTTTTTTTGTTTACCTTTATGTAACTACCTAAACCAACGGAGTCTACGTGTCTGTCTAAGAAACAAAAAAAAAACTATGCATTTTAAAACAAAAAAAAAACGTTTGGAATAAAAAGATCATAATAACGGTTTGAACTTTCAGCTTTTAGAAGGTATTTTAAATATTCAACTAAAATAGACGTAGCGCTCTATGTAAAGGATTTCCACCGGTGAAGTACCGTACTACTAGTTTGAAGCATAATTATGGCTGCAGTATTTACATAGTACGTCTGCAAATCTGACCTCCACAACCCAGTTACTGGGTGACGCGATACCACGCGGTAAGATTGATCGTCAGAATTAGATCTTCCGACAAAACCCGTAACGAATTTAAAGGTGCCTCGGTCGCAAGTGCTACTTCTGAGCATGTGGCCCTGGATTCGATTCCAAAGTTAAAAAGTTTAAATAAAAGTTTAATTTTTTTCTTAGATTCGTATTATCTTCTTTAGAAAAACCATCAACAATAATATAAAATATTTACAAAAGTTAAATTTGGTACCTAATTAAATAATTTTATAATAAAAATCTGTTTTTTTAAAATATTGTGTTGATTTGTTCCTTTTTGACAACACTGATTGTTTAATCGTAAATTTTTATATTTTGTTTATGTGTTTCTTTAAAATCAGATTGATTTCTATTTAAAATTATTTATTTGAGGCCGAGTTGGACGGTTTTTTTAACATGAAAAATGTCATCAACATAACAACGATTACATAACTAAAGTATTTAGGTATTTAGTCCAAACGTTATGTGACTTTGACCTTAGACCTTACACCTCAAACTAAGTTTATAATGTTACTTTCTCTAATGGCTAAAAACTAATCGATTAGTTCGAGGTTAAGCTACTGATGCCGCGGTTATTTTATAGATGGGTGACCATCTTCTCTTTAAAATTACAGCAGCAGTGCAGTGGTGGCCCAGTGGCTAATAGATTAGTTCGAGGTTGAGCTACTGATGCCGCGGTTATTTTATAGATGGGTGACCGTCTTCTCTTTAAAATTACAGCAGCAGTGCAGTGGTGGCCCAGTGGCTAATAGATTAGTTTATAATAATAATAGAAATATATGTCAAATAAGTGTTTAAAGGAGCAGAATTTGGGAGCAGTTATTAGACATTTACATAATTATGGAGGTACCAGGGAAGCCACATGTGCAGAAAGAATTATTGCCAAACTTCCTTGTCTTCAACGTAGTCTTTAATCTTATAATATATGCTTTTTTGAGAAGGACACGTTTGATGTGGGTTTTGAACTTTCCATCGCTAAGTTCTGTAACCGACTAAAATTATAAAATATAAACTTACAAGTTTTAGTTATTCTTGGGTATCACAATTTCATGTTTACTACGTGTATTTATATTATGGAAATCACTTTTTATTTTAAAAAGTCACCGTCATAGATTATGACGTCACACGTCACACCAAGCCCGCCAAAATGAAGGGCGTTCCCGTGTCGTTTGGCTATTTTTAATAATACATGCATAATCCCTCATGCGAGTGAATGATGGTGTCTGGTACATCGTACCCTGGGTATTCTGTAAGCCCCACAATGACATGTTCAACGGGTTGAACTAGTCTCTACTGTCGATATTATTGACCAATTTCAGGGGGGCAATTCCCGTATTTTTTAAGAACGTTCGCATTCTCATCTCATGCGCAATCTGTCAAAAATACAATCAATTTACCAAAATTTTTGACAAGTTTGACAGATTGCGACTTGAATGTGAACGGTTTTTAAGTACGAGAATTGGCCTTATGGACTTGCTTTTATTTTGTAACTCATAACATATCTCAGACATCCCGCCGATATAAACCGTAACCATGTCACAGATTAGTACAGATGGTTCACTCCGCAAAATCATTTAAAAAAACCGGCCAAGTGCGTGTCGGACCACGCACAATGAAGGGTTCCGTAGCTGGGATGAACTTATCCTAGAACAAACTTAACATTGTAGTTGAAAAACATGTTCTCCCATACAAAATGTATGGTAGAACATGTTTTTGCAACTGCAAATTTAAGTTTTGTGATTCTTCAATCCAAAAATGGTTTTAACAAGCTCACAATATATTTGAACGAGCTTTCTAACGATACCCCACACTACGGGATAGACGAAAAAAAAAAAGATATCCCCACTTTACATGTAGGGGAGGTACCCTAAAAAAATATTTTTTTCATGATTTTATTTTACCACTTTGTCGGCGTCATTCGTATGTAAACTCATACCTAATTACAGCTTTCTAGTACTAAAAGTCTCTGCGCTAAGCAGGGGACAGACAGACAGACGGAGATGGCGAAACTATAAGGGTTCCTTGTTTACTACGAAACCCTAAAAAGCGACTCTTGCCTCGACACAATAAAGTGCAATTCAGGTCGCACAGCGCTAATTACCTACAGTTATATTCACCTAGAAGTTGCTGAAGCTCTTAGGCTGAGGCTACACAAGGCGGCGACGCGACCTGCGACACATGAGCGATTAAAACAAATATATGAATGCTCATGTATATGGCTACACCGTACATCAAAATATTACTAGCGATTTTTGATTTATTTATGCGATAGGAACAACATTACTGTAATCACGGCATCGGCTACATCAACATATCAGCGAAATTGAAGCGTATTTATTAGAATATTTCTCACTTGCACGACTAGTTCAATAGCGCTACTAAAATATGGGTGTGGCTACATTATGCGTATAGTAAACTGCGAAGGATGATGTGTACTGTAGCCACGTTATCGCCGAATATACGCCGGATTTTCGCTTATAATGTAGCCATACCATGTTTATCTCGTTTCGCTCTTCCAGTCGCATCGCAAATCGCTGCCTACTGTAGCCTCAGCCTTATATCTTCTGACTACGTAACACTCACTGAATTAGCTCGACAAGACGAGCCCGCCGCGTACTTGTAGCTCTTATCTAAAATGCGGAGTGAGCCTTCTGTACTATTCTGTGGTCATGTAGCTATGCGGTGCGCCCATGGCCGCGTGTATCCGGGTTCCAATCTTTGTTGAACAAAATAAGGGAAATAACTATAGTATTTAATTACTGATAGGTCATCATGTGACTGTTTGTCATCTTTTTAAAGAATGTTATGAATACGATGTCGTATTAATCGTTGGTTAGTACCAGGGTTGGTTGAATCATAATTGTTATTTAAAGCTAGCTTCAGCCAACGACTTCTTCCTCGTGAATATTTAATATTATATTAATATAATATAATTTCTTTATATAATAAGAAATTATATTTATCAATATATTCTTTATATAAGTATAAACATAAAGACAAAATAAAGGTTTTTTTTAATAATTATTAAATTATATACTAATAAGAAATTATATCTATACATGTATTCTATCTATATATATATATGTCGGAGCTTCATCAGGATTTATTCCATTAGAATCAAGCATCATGTGGGCAGAAGATGGGTTTCGTGCAATGAAAACACACTGGGTGCGATACACGGCGTTTAATAAAATCACAAACGAACACTATAACAAAATTAAATATACTTACTGATGAAATTTTTTTTTTTTCGGTCCATTAGTTTGAGTTTATTCATTACAAACAGAAATACATTTTTTTTTAATAATATTATTATAGACCACGGAATAAAATACAAAAAAAAAAAACTTGTTTGAAATCATTTCTAAGTTTTCCCATCCCTGACAAAAATATACGTAAAGGTACTTATTTTATGTCTTGAGACACCGGGTACGCTTACCTATAAATATTTTTATGTTAAACAATCTTTAAAAAAAAAAAAATGTGTATTCTTCATAAATTACATTCATATTCTAGTTATTCATTAAGTTGACGGATTTATTGACATATTTTTTTTTTATGCCAATTTTTTTGCCTGTGGTAACGCAGGCCTGCTTCCTTGCTTGCTTATTTACGGTTGTACACCACAAAAATACATAACAAAAAGTTAAGCAAACATTACAAGATATACAATGGGCGTTATCGCTTTCTGCGATCTGTTTCAGGCAACATTGGAACAGTGATTTGCGTGGAAATAAAATGGAGCAGTATTAGGTGCAAAAAAATTATTTTTTTGGGAAATACAAAAAAATATATGGGTTTGGTACGAACACAGGACCTTTTCCTTTTTGGAAGACGTTCAATAAAATGGGTGAAAATAAGTAATAGGGGTCTTCTTCTTCCTCTTCATCTATCAACAATTATACGTTTTGAGTCACGTGCGTTTCCGAGGAACTCTGCCACTATTGTTACAGAAAAACCGGCCAATTACGAGTAGGACTCGCACACGAAGGGTTCCGTGAGTGGCATCCCGCTGATAAACAGACAGACGGACGGACAGCGGAGGCTTAGTAGTTCCGTTCGACACCTAAGGATATGAAACTCTAAAAACGGTTAATTTGTAAAGATATAAAATAATAAATCACTCTTAATCATCACAAAATATAAAAATAAATAATCTAGTTTGACATTTAGAATATTAATAATACCTACCCATTTCTGTCGTTTTATTCTTTTGCATTTTGCGGTTGTCAAAAATGTCTGGCAAGTTTTGTGCATAGCAACTAAAAGAATTGTTACAATATTTTTTAATGACGCAATAAAATGTTTTTTTAATTGGTTGTTTTATTTCAATTTTTGCCGACAAAAGGCGAAGTCTAAAAATGATGTCATTTTTTTTTAGTTTTTGTATTTTATAGGTTATGGGTAACAGGGTGTAAAGTTCACTCATCCTCTATAGAAAAGGGAGGATCCTCCGAGCAGACGGGAGTTGTGTCTGGCGGGCAATTGCCCAAAGATTGATGTAGGGTCATCTTATCTATGTTGATCGCGCGGTAAACTCTAACCGCAATGCAGGATTTGTGTGACGTCAGGTCTTTTGATGCGTAGTTCGCATGTGGCGTTGTAGATGCCACCACAGTATCACGTGTCTCCTTCTATTCCTACATTTTTATCTGAGTGTAAGTGTTATTGGTTTTTGCCATTACGAATTTCTTAGTAACAGCTCAGAGTTTGGAAGTTGGCGGTGTGACACCCCCATGCCTTGGAAAGCACGTTAAGCCGTTGGTCTTGCGCCTGATCTCCAACCGGTCATGTCAGATTGCCTTTCCATTTAATGACTATGAGAGTGTTTGTTTATATAAAGAGAAATATTATATTTTATATAAACATTTTTTTTTTCTTATTTATATCTCCAACCTCATAACTCACAACCCAGTAACTGGGGAATACGATACTCCTTGGTAAGACTGGTTGTCCGACTTTCGGGCTTCTGACGACTCGTAACAACTGTCAAAGATCCACGAATGACAGCCGGGACCATCGGCTTAACGTGCTTTCCGAAGCACGGAGGAGTCTCGGTATGTAAAGATGGTCACCCATCCACGGCAAGCGTAGCGTAGCGTAGTGTAGCGACCCGTGCGGCTGTTATTACTTAGCCGCGAACTTCTTCCACGTAGCAAGTACTACTTATGTAAAATATATTATTATTTTTCACTGAACTGCGGAATCGAAGCATACTTGTATATGTTTTCAAGGTTGTCAGAGCGATTAAAAAGTTTTTATACATATTTCAACTATTGACCCCTCTTCGCATTTAATTAAGACGTAGGTATAGACATTTTTAATCGGAATATATTTAATCGAACCTCAAATAAATCCCATTGTGCGCTTCTAAAAATATTATTAAACACTCTATTAAACAACTTTTTTTTTTTGATATACCAAAACTCTAGAGTTATATTCAATGAGTAAAAATAATACAAAAGGTCCTTAGAATCCATAAAAGTCCAAAGGAATATGTGGTCCAAAAATGCGTAGTTTCGAAGATAACATGTTCTATACTCTCGATGTGTGTATCTAAGTTTCATTGATAAGTACGAGTAAATCATTTTCATTGTCATATTTCACTTAATAATAATCGTGACTTTCTCCAATTACTTTGTATAAAAAATGAAAAAAATAATATAATTGAAAAATAATTCATATGCCAGTTAATTATTTGCTATGGTTTCATTCATACCCTAGAGTATGAAGGAATATTTATATAAAATATAATACTAGGAAATATAAAATAATAAAAAAACACCTTGTATAGGTTACGTCTCCATTTGTGAACCTCCAATATTTCCTTTCATTTCTTAAAAATACTAAATCCCTAAATAGTAACTGCGACAAAGTTGGATGTACAGTTCGGCGGCCGCTGCCGGAGCACGGCACGCTTCGCTCGCTCAGCTCCCGCGTGGTTGGTTACAGTTCCACTAACCTAACCCGTTTGGACGGGGTACCCTAGCTTAGTTACTAACATTAAGTAGTAAAATATCAATAGTTATAAAATATCATAACATAACATCACGCTTGTATTCCCCGAAGGGTTAGGCAGAGATGTATCTATAGTACACCCACATTTCGTCAGTTATATTTAATTCCCATGTAATAGGGGGCGAGCCCATAGCCATCAACCGGGTAAAAATCCAGACTCCGGGCTGCTACTGAGAAATTCCAGACGGAAAAACCCAAAATGACTTTGCCCGACCTGGGAATCAAACCCAAGATCTCATGCCCAGCAGTAGCGTTTGCGACCAACAAGGCAGCAAACAACGTTTTGCAAACATAACCCTTCTTTGCTGTAGAGTAAAAAGTAAAACTATTGAGTTGACCTACTTGTAACGACGTTTTAATTGCAAATGGATCATTAGTAACTTCCTATTACGATAAAAACTTGATTATTACAAAAAAAAAATCAAAGCTTTTTATTACTGTGTGCAATTAGATTACTATGTATAAATGTACATGTACTAAAGAGTAAAATATGACCAACCTGTAACTGTCACACACTCGTCAAAGCTTAACAAACAAACACACACCTTAGCATTTATAATATTAGTTACAGACAGACCAAACTATAAAGTATATCCAATTATAGGTTACAAAACGAAATTAAAATAAAAAAAATCAACAAAAAAAATCTCTACGTTTCATATATTCTTGTAATGTTTATATAAAAAAAAACATCCGCCTTTAATACAGACTTTAAACGAGCATAATAATATTAAGTACAATAAAAAAGAAGGTCCTGTATTCAATAACAAAAACTCATTTTCCTAAAATTTTACGATGTTAAAAAACAATGCCACTAAGCGCCTCTGTCAAAAGTTGTGCTAACCACCAAACTTTTGACCGATTAATAACAAGACCGATTTCTAATAACAGTCCCACCTGTAAAAAGAAATGTAATTGGTAATAGTAAATAAATAAATACAAAAATGTAGTCACCATTTCCACACTCAGAGACGTCACCCATCAACCAAATCACAATCAACATTATTTTTTTGTCGTTTATTGACAGACAGGGGCAGGGTTTTATATCATCCTGTTGAGATGGTTAATAAAAGCAGCAGTAGAGAAATAAAAGAATCTTGCAATTATTATTGTAAATAATCGGAAATCGGAAGTAAAATTTGCAAATCATACGTTGATACAAAAATCTTTTATTTGGTGCACACAAAACACAATTAATTTAAATCGATTAATTTCAAATTACGTAAGTGTAAAGAAAATACATACAAGGTGTTAATATACAAAAAAAAAACATATTTTGACACACATTGGCTATATGAATTATGATATAAATATAAATAAATAAATAAACTACTTTAATCACCTTCTTTTTTTCAAATTACTAACTAAAAAGAATCCTATGACAACCCTTCCCTACGTCCTGAACTAAAATAAAAAGGAAAAATTCCAATGATTCAGCACTCATTCCCAAGGCATGCAGTATGAAAACCGAGGTCACGGTAATTTCATAAACAGTTGTATAAAAGCGTCCGTCGCATCTTAACAGCGGTTGTTCTTATCCGACGAACGAAAGTGATGTGCCACGCGCGCTAAAAAAAACAGTTAAAATAAAAAAAATATCTCATCTGTGATTAAAAAGACGTATTAAGCAAAGTTCTGTCGTGGTTCATTTCAGTGTGGTGTGGTATTCAGTGTGGACTGGTTGCCGTGAATTTTTTAATGTGAGTTTTTTTTTAATATTTTCGTTTTTTTTAAATTTTAAGTGACTTAAAAAAAAAACTGTTTTTTTTATTGGGGTTAGTGCGCGTTGATGTCTAATGCTTAGGGTTTTGATTTTTTTTTGATGTTTACGACTTTTGCGGTTATGAATTATAATATTATATTAATAATTATAATGATTTCGTTTATACTTTATTAAATTAATAGTGATTTAATATTAAATAGGCAATTTAAATAATTGGGAAATATTTTTTGTTTTATGCTTTTTAAATAAGATTAAAATTAAGAATATAATTTTACGAATAATTATGACAGTTATAAAATATTGAAATAATAATATTATAGACATCTTCATACTTACATGTTAATAAATTATGTACCTACTCAGCATGTCTAGCGAATTTGACAATTTAAAAATCTAAGTTTGCTTAATTTTATATATTGCACAATATTATATTATTACAACGACAAATAATATGACAGATGTAAATAATATATGCAGTTAAATATTAAATCCGCAAAAAAACTCCTTTGACTATTGTATAAGAGTTTTTTATAACGCAATTAACTACACACTAGGTATTTACAAAAAAACTAAATGTCATTAATTTTAAAAGAATCCATGACATTTGTTATAAAAAAAACGAAATATAATATTGCCACCCTAAAGTTGACTGGAAATGACTCTGGCATTAACTCCGCCTTTGTACAGTATTATTTTTTACTTGAGCGCAAAGTTTTAATAAATAAATATTGTTTAAAACTATTTATGTTTTCTCTATAAGGTGACTAAGGAATTCTTAAAAAAATAAATTGCTTTAAAACATAAGTTCTATTTAGAAGCTATAAAGGACAATAAAATTCTTATCTACTTATTTGCAACTAGCTCCTGCCATGTTATCCTTATAAATTATAGCCTTTGTTACTCAGTGATAATATAGCAATCTAATGGTGAAAGAATTTTTTAAATCGGTCTAGTCGTTTTTGAGTTTATTCATTGCAAACCCAAATAGTTTTTTTAAATATTAATGTACATAAAAATATTATTTACTTCCTATTTTCTTGCACTGAATTTATGTCCAGTTGATGGCAATAGGCTCGCCCCCTATTACATGGGACTTTAAAATCATAACTGGCGAAATGTGGGTGTACTATAGGTACACGTCTGTCTAACCCTTCGGGTAATACAGGCGTGATGACAAAAACGCCTGTATTCCCCGAAAAAATTCCTGTGAGATAAAATAATTTCCTGGGCCATTCTTCTCCATAGGAACCTACTACGCTTTGGAATGGGCAACTAGCTTCATCTTTCTGTAATTGTAATTGGTTTAATTGAAATAAATGCTTTGAGTTTCAGTTTATTACTAAGAAAAATACATCTGAAGTAAAATAATAATTCTTTCATTATATTTACATCCGTTCGGAATATTTTAATAATGCTTGACTGATAATTATTATTTTTTGCATTTAGCATAGCAATTAAAGAGATTTAAATAATTACTGCTAATTGGTTTGTGGAATTTCAAGATGATCTAGGTATTTAAGAAACTCAGAAGAACATCGTTAGTTATCACTATTAGTTAGTTTAACCACCTCTGTGGTCTAGTGGTTAGACCACCTGTCTCAGAACCAGAGGTCCCGGGTTCGATTCCCAGCGGTTTGGTTGGTGGTAGGGTTTGTTCTAAGTCCGCCTGGCTAGCTACCACCATCTTATCTAAGTCTGTCGCCATAACAACAATGTTAACAGCATTGTTGTGTTCCGGCAGTTAGAGGTAAGATAGCCAGTTCCTCTGTGGTTGAGGATTCCGGGTGAAGCTCGTTTCCACCTTCGGCCTGATCATCACTTGCTTCTGCCGACTTCCTCCGCGTGAAATTTCTTGTTCCCCTCATCGCATCGCATCGCATCGCTTGCTCGCGCTGTTACTTCGTTTTCATTTATTGTTCTTTCTAACTTTTTTGTCATTTTGCTCGACTCCTAAGAGCCCTAGCATGATGTCCAATAGCCTGAAACCTTCCTCAAGAATCGGGGTATTAAAAGCAAAAAATATTTTTCAAATCCGACTGGTAGTTCCTGAGATAAGCGCATTCAAACAAACAAACAAACAAACAACCCCGGCTTCCTGTTACACACTTCCGTCCCATTTCACGAAATCACTCCCACAGATTGCAGAAAACATGTTACACATCAAAAAAACAAATTACGTGACGTCATTACTTAAAAACTACATAAACTAGTGTTAATTATTATTCTCCTCACATAGATTGTATTTATCTTGTAGACACTTAGACATTATTGTTAAATAATGTAGATATTACTTCATGTATACATTAGGATTTCCCCAAGATTAAAGACAGCCAAAGAGACATCTTTAAGATTCTTTACCTGGCAACAGATAATGGCTAAGTAATAACAGCTGCAAAGGCTGATCAATCAGTTTAATATAGAAACAAAAACACTTTAACATATAATATAGCGGCTGTATGTCGGCTAATGCCGCTGTGCATAAAGCTTGCGGAAATAATGGACGTTAATAGCGTTTGTTCTTAAAGTCCCGCCGTGCGCCACCCGACGGCGGTGGGGCCGTTACAGGCTTACAGCTGACACTCGGCAATACTGTAGCTTTTCATTAGTGATGAATTTTCGCAATTGGATCAGTAGTTAGTACAAAAAAACCTACATATAAAACCTCATTAGTATCAATATACATTGTAACAGCGAATCAATTTTCACGCCTCCCCCTTAAGACCTAGGTCAAATATTATTTGATATTCGGATAGCTCATGACCTAAAGAGGTGCCATAAAGAATATTAATTAAGAATCTCCACTAATTAAAAAGTTATGCAACAAAGTTTCGTGGGTATTCTGCTAAATATATTATAACATAATTGGCAAATTGGGTGTTACTTGCACCCCTGCCTTACACAACCCAGTAACTGGGTAAGACGATACCCCTTGGTAAGACTGGTTGTCAGACTTTCGGGCTTCTGACAGACCCGTAACAACTATTATTGCACAATTTTATTACATGTCACATCTTGATCTCACTTTTCGAAACAGCCTATATAAAATCATGTAGTTACCACTGTCAACTTTTTAACCATTGCGCATACGCATACTGTAACCTCTACTTCTATTATCACTTACTATAAAAGAAACTTGCTAACTGATAAGGAATTTATCTGTTACAACATCTGAGAATAAATGCTGTGGAAATGCGTTCCTTGCGAAGCATGTGTGGTGTGACTATGAATGATAAGCTGAGGAATGATGTGATAAGACAATGGTGCGATTTAAAAGAAGATGTAGTGACAACAATTTTAAAGAGTATGCTTATATGGTTTGGTCATGTTGAGAGGATGAATGAAAGACGACTAACAAAAGGTATTTACAAGGCAAATGTGAGTGGAAACGCCGGGAGGAGACGCCCTAGGAGGACATATAGTGACCTTATTAGTGATCTGCTTCAGAAAGGTCAGGTGCGTAGTACTCGCAACCGGCGTGCGTGTATGACTAGATGTATGAACGTTAACGAGGGAAAAGAAGTATGTAAGGACCGTAGCAGGTGGCGTTCTGTAGTTATATAAGCTATCTGACCTCCACAACCCAGTTACTGGGTATCACGATACGACTTTTTCTGTGACCCTGTAACCTAATACTTTGCTTATTACCTACTGTTGTAATACCATGTTGGTTATCTTCATCTAGGATGTCTAAAACTAATTAAAGCCGGATCAATCAAGAAACTCGATTAGAAATGAGCGCGAGAAATTCATTAATATTTAATTATTACATCCATTAACTAATAAATACAGTGATAATGGAGTTACATCCTTAATATTCGTAATAGTATTAATTAATTAAACTTGTAATAATTATAATAAGACTGGACAGTTCCAGTCAAATGTGTGTGGTTCTGTCCTCCAAAGACCATTTCAGACTAGAATCTTAATGGTCCTCCCATGATCTGACAAATAATATTTCTGGAATTTAAAAGAACCTCTGAATTGTTTTCGGCGTTTCGTTCATCTAGTTTTTTTTTTTTTGTACCACAACGGGTAAGCTCTTGGCCTGAATTTCACCTGATGGTAAGTGATGATCAGGCTGAAAGCGAGTTTCACCCGGAATTCTCAACCACAGAGGAACTGGCTATCTTACCTCTAACTGCCGAAACACAACAATGCTGCTAACATTGTTGTTATGGCGACAGACTTAGATAAGATGGTGGTAGCTAGCCAGGCGGACTTAAAACAAGCCCTACCACCAACCAAACCGAGCAGAAAATTTTGCCCCCACTGGGAATAGAACCTTGGGACCTCTGGGTCAGTCACACTTGACGTGACATGACTTGTAAAAGTGTTTGTACAAACCTTCTTACTGAAATAAAATCATTAATCTGTTATAAAGTCTTTATACGTAGGTCGCACTCTGGACAGTCAGCCTTGCTTCCTGGATAATATTGTTACCATGGCAAGAGCATTCTCTGTAAACCGCATTATTATGAGAGATTTAAATCAATTAAACGATATATAAATAAATTTTTATACGAACAACATTGGACCAAAAACATTAGGCCATAAAATCTTGCAAATTAAAATGCCCACGCATCTAAAAATGTAGCAGCACTAAAAAACTAGGGCGCCATGCCATATGCCGAAACGGGGGCAGTCCTAAATGCATTCATTAAAGCTACTATACTGTTTTTGGCGTCATAAAAGATCGGTTTGGTATAATCACGATGTTTTTTTTATATATAAAATCTTTCCTCTCACTTTCCTGCAATCTGTGAGAGTAATTTGGTGAAAAGGGACGGAAGTGTGTAACAGGAAGGCGGAGAAGCGCGCGCTATTTGATTTGACCAATGAGCGCGCGCGTCGCTAAAGCTGGCTGTCAGATGGTACCAACCTATTTTCCTAGAGGTTGGTACTGTCAGTCAAGTTGTCAGATGTTACACATTATATGCAACTACTGTAAGACTGGGTGGATTTTTTTTATCAAAATCAAAATATTTTATTTCACATAAACCTACATGGGCACTTATGAAACGTTAGAAGCTAGGTGCACGTCTAACAATGGTGACCACAACATTAGCATTTGAGGTAACCTAGGCTACTTTTGTGTTATTTTATTTTTTATTCATTCACTCACAAGTGATAATTATAGAAAACTTAAAAATAGAAATAGAATATTATTTATACAATTGAATGCGGTTTAGAATACGTTTAAATTTCTTTGTAAGTATGTATGTATTCTCAGTAGCAGCTCGGAGTCTAGATTTATGCCCGGTTCATGGCAATAGGCTCGCCCCCTATTAGATGGGACTTAAAAACATAGCTTGTGAAATATTGTGGCTGTACAATAGGTACACCTCTGCCTAACGCTTCGCTTTTCTTCATTTTTAATAAAAATAAAAAATAAAATATTTTATTTTTAAAATATTTTATTTTATTTTTAAAATATTTTATTTTTAAAATATTTTATTTTATTTTATTATTTAAGTATTGAATAATTAACTAGTTCGCTGCTGTAAGACGTTATAAATGACATCGTGTATAGAAGATTCGATTTGTGTACTTATTTACATACACGGCTGTGGTATATCCGTAATGACGTCACACATTACGTAATAGACATTCCTTTAACTCGCGTTAAGAGTGACAAATGACATTTTTTATATAAGAATTTTGTGTTATTTTTTTTTCCAAATAGTGCATTGATTGATTAATAAACTACTTTTACTAAAGAGTATCGTATTACCCAGTTATTGGGTTGTGGAGGTCAGGTAGGCAGTCGCTCCATGTAAAATACTGGTATTCAGCTGCATTCGGTTAGACTGGCAGCCGACTCGAACATCGTTTGAAAAAGGCTAGGCAGATTGATTGAGTGCATTGGTTGATTCGAGACTAAAACGTGTTCCCATGTAAGTCAAAAACCTCTTCTCATACGGAGAAGGCGAGGTAATCAATGCTCGTTAAAATCAAAATCAAAATATTTTATTTCACATAAACCTACATGGGCACTTATGAAACGTCAGAAGCTAGGTGCATGGTTCCAATTGGTCGTTTCCTATGGAGAAGAGCCGG
Organism: Eupsilia transversa; assembly: GCA_914767815.1. NCBI lineage: Eukaryota > Metazoa > Arthropoda > Insecta > Lepidoptera > Noctuidae > Eupsilia > Eupsilia transversa. The sequence goes on from OU611900.1 coordinate 7,077,535, forward strand.
CAAGAAACTCCACGGTTACTCTTTTAAAAATAAATGGGTTTTATAATGTTTTCAAATCACAGTATGAATAGGTATGGGAGGACAGTGTAGGCCTGTCAACAGGTACCAGATACTTAACAAAATAGAAAATGGTCTACAAATCAACAGTCTGTTGAGCCTACAACGTTCTCACATTTACAAAATATAAAATAATAAAAGCAGAAAGTCTTAAAAGCAGAAAGAACGATCGTGTAAAACGCATTTAATGCATCATATAAATTCAAAGTCAAATCAATTAGGCACATAAAAGCACTTTTAAATGTCAATTTGCAAGAAATTTTAATTGATTAATAGATATTATTTGCCCTTTCCAAAAGGTAGTTTTGTTTAGAAAAGCAAGAGAAATAAGTAAGTTCGCCTGATGTTCCAGCAACATCCAAAGGCATAACCTTTTGGTGTAGGTAACAACCTCCTGTAGGCTACACGTACATCCTATCTGTTTCCCCTCCCACTGAAACGTCCGGGTGACTAGAGCGGCCCAACCTTCAACGTTAAACCGCGCGACACAACGAAAAACGCTATTATACTACTATTATACTTTAAATATGTAGATAAATACCTACATTGTATTCTAAAATGAATTCATCTGCTCAATTATCAATATATCAATACACGTTTCTATAACATAATAACCTAACCTACATGGTAAATCTTTAAAACGATTTACTGTCAAAATCCCATTACAAAAAAATATGCTATGATTATACTTTATGTTATTAGGCCTTAGATCCATCTCTTTCTGGTGTTTTTACTAATGCACGTGAAGTATAAATGCGACACTCAAAGTACATGGGGTTTTGCCAATCTTCTTTCATAGTTTAATAAAAATGCATAAATGAGAATAAATATAGTTGTCTCAATTTTGTCGACACGAGCACATAAGAAGTCAGAATGGCGGGACGATCCGGTACATTTCACAACAACTTGCGAAAGTCTACAACTGATAATAAAGTTAAAAACTAGCTGCACACCTCACGACACAACGTATCTTTAAGAGCGTTTATTCTGAAAGCTATTATGACATCTATTTGCGAAGTCGTCGACTTCACAAATAGATGTCAAATATTTCGCTATTTTGATTAAATTGTTTCTATAATTAAAATTAGCTTACCAATCTATATAAATGCCCAGTTTGGCAGTAAAAAAAGCTACCATTGGTAAGGAAAAAGATTCGTTTTGTATATAGGAAATTAATTTGAAATATATATTTACAAATAATAATTCCCGAGCAAAGGTTAATGGTGTCACCCAAATATATTCACTTTTTAAATGGTTTTATATACTTACATTGAATGAAACGTGTATATTTATTATTAATATAATATATTATACATATATTGATGACGCAACACGTAGAAGTATCCAGTTTGGAAGGACATGGGTCAATATAATTAGTTTTTATTTACATAACTTGTAGTAATGTAGCCCTAGCTTTAGGGTTCCGCAAACAATATATTTTCTGTCATATTGCTTTAAAGGTTATGTTATTTCTTAACTAAAGCTGTGTATTAAATCAGACTGTTAATGAAAATGTAAAAGAAAGTTTCCAAATAGTTTTGTTTTTTAATTTTCTTTTCTTACTTAGTTAAAACTCTTAATATTATTAAATTAAATTTAAAAAAAAAATAGTATGTACAAGTGGAACTTAAAAAAGGGGGAAGAGCTCATTGGACATCAAAAAATTGATCCACATCGCTGTCAATAGGGAAAGTGCCCAAAAGGCATTAATTGCTAAAAACAAAATGATTACTTATAAACGAATTATTAAAATAATTACATATATCATATATTATTTCAAAGTCAAATATAAAATCTATTCAGTGTAGTCAACATTAGAGGCAAGGAAGTCAAAGGTGTGCAGTATTGGCTTATTAGTATCGACTTACGAGTTATAGGAAGTGGGTTCAACTTCAAACTCAAGCAAGTAATTTACTTTGAGTAATTTATTTCATCACCACTGCTCTCAAAACGGTGAAGGAAAACATCGCGAGGATGCCCTAGAACTGAAGTTTCGATGACAAGTAACATCCATCAACCCGCACTGTGCCCGCGTGGTGAATTCCCAGCTGCAGCAGTGGGAACATGATAGGCTGATTATAATAAGTCCGAAAGCTTTTTTTTTTCAACGTACAAGATTCTGTTTAATTAATGATGGTCACAAAGCATTTAGAAGCGTTTTTTTTTATAAAGAGCTTTGGAAACCTATAATTATTTGTATAGGTAACAACCTGTGCTGTGGTCCGCGTGGTATGACGGCCCACACCCTCATAGAGAGGACGCTTGAGGCCCAACAGTGGGAACACTATAGACTGATTATTTAATGCAAAATTCCCACGCTTATTCCAACTAACACAGCACAAATCAAATAAATAAAAAAAACAAAAAGCTATACACAATTTTGGTATACGGAACTCCTAAAAAATAATAACATATTATTATCTATGATTTTAAACGTTTCGACGAAAATGGTTGTCGATAGATACCTACTTGACAATAACACTATGATTTATATTATAGGATGTTGAGTGGTGGCTTTATTTAATATTATATTTATTACAATAAATATATAATATATATTAACGACGTTTCCTTGTAGGGACGGTCATAAAACATAATCAGGTGTTTTTTAATGTGATTAAATCATAAAAGGATTATTGGGTAAGCGTCGGCTCCGCTATCTGTAGCCTTGTTTTTATCACGGCATGAGCTTCTGAGATGAGGGGCTCGATCGAAGGTTAAGCTACGCTTGCCGCGGTCGGTTCGTGGATGGGTTACCATCCAAGAACTCTGAACAAAAAATAAATTTTCTTTAGAATCGTTACGGGTAGTGAGAAGTCCATAAGTCTGACAAACAGTCTTACCAAGGAGTATCGTGAAGTCGAAATCAACCTGAGATATGAACTATGACTAAAAGCTAAAATCTAATTCGAAATTTTTCCTCAATCAAATGCATATTCTATGCATCATATTTTAACTAGAATTATTACTTAAGAGCTGTCGAGTCACATTTAAGTAAACATTTTTCTAAAGTTATCTCAAAAACTGGTTATTTCCAGTCATTAAATTAACACTAATTCTAGTTTTATAAGTGAAAGTTTAGGTATAATATTTTAAGAAACACGTGACGCACTAGCCGAAGTTAATAAAAAACTCATCATAATACTAACACACTTAAAATATACTTTTAACACAGAAACATATCAAGCTATAAATTCCAGGATAAGCTGACCGTATACGGAGTTCTAATATTTTGGAATAATATAATTTATAAAATAGCGTCCATGGTTTTCTTGCCCGTTCTTCTCCATAGGTACCTACTACGCTTCGACTATTAAAATTAAAAGCGATCTTTTACAGACAACTTTTAGATGGCTTTAATTTTATTTTATTTTATTTAGGATCTCCAATAATTTAAGGGAGAAAGAAGGGAAAGTAAATTTAATTAAATGAAATCGTTTATTCTGTAAATAGGATATTAGAATCACTCTTACACGTCATTAAAAAATATTAAAAATAAGCTAGATGAGGTTGGCGTTTCGTATCTGACTGCTCTGAGAAGAAAGGCCAAAACAAACTCAGAGGTCACAGTCTCTTTTAAAGTCCAGACATAATCTTGTTCAGGCCATATGAAGACCATGTAGATAGTGTATGAAATGGTCTTTTGAGGAAAGAACCACACAGATTTGAGTGGACCTGTCCAATACTCCAGGTGGTCTCTGGTGTACCATCTACTCTTCCTCTACTTCTACGTATCCTTGTTCGAACTATGTTGGGGTCGGCTTCCAATATTACCAGACGCAGCTGAATACCAGTATTTTACATGGAGCGACTGCCTGTCTGACCTCCACAACCCAGTAACTGGTTACGATACACCTTGGTAAGACTGGTTGTTAGACTTTTGAGCTTCTGATGGAGATCTACAAATGACAGCCGGGACCAACGCTTTTACGTCCTTTCTGAGTCACGGAGGGCACCCATCCACCGTCGACCGCAGCAAACATAACCTTACCTTCGACCCGATTGACCCGTGTGGCTATTATTATTTAGCCAGAAGCTCCTGTGGTTTTATAAACTATTTACAGATAGGTATAGGAAATAATCATTTTATAGGATTTTTTTTAGAAGTGTGAAATCTGCTGATACTGTACATGTGTTAAAGCTTGATATTATTTTGTCGTCCATACCACGTGCAGACAAAACGTGTTTGACATAAAAATACAATTCTATAATTTTTATATTATATGAAATAATAATATTATGCCAATGAGGTTATGATACCTTGATACTTCATATAATTCGTTTTTTTTTTCATAATTAATTTTGAATAACTGGTTTTTTTGTTGGTTTCTGGGAAAAGCTGGCTATTTGTATGTTAAGGCGTTATTTTACATAATAATAGATATTTTTAAAGCTTATCTAACAACTAATTAAGGTTATATCAATAAATAAGCCCATTAGTAAATGGGCTTATTATTTTGATTTGGTTTTTGCCGTAATCCACCACGCGGGCCCAGTACGGGTTGGTAGATGTCACATGTCTTCGAATGTTTGGTTCTAGGACATGCCGGTTTCCTCGCGATGTTTTCCTTCACCGTTTTGAGAGCAGTGGTGATGAAATAATTTACACAAAGTAAAGCCCCTACCTGGGTCCGAACCTTGGTTTTGAATGAAACTTAATTATAGACAATTATAGACAAGTTACGTGAAAAGACTGTAGTATATATACCGACCTTTCTTGTCAAAACAAAAAAGAAAACAATCTGCCTAGCCTTTTCCCAACTATCTTGGGGTCGGCTTCCAGTCTAACTGGATACAGCTGAATACCAGTATTTTACATGGAGCGACTGCCTATCTGACCTCCACAACCCAGTAACTGAGTAACACGTTATCCTTTGGTAAGACTGGTTGTCAGACTTTCGGGCTTCTGACGACTCGTAACGACTGTCAAAGATCCACGAATGACCAACGGCTTAACATGTTTTCCGAGGCACGAAGGAGTCTCGATATGTAAAAATGGTCACCCATCCACGGAACAACCCCGGCAAGCGTAGCTTAACCTGGTGGATTGACTCGTGTGGCTGTTATTACTTAGCCACGAGCTCCTCCCATTTCTTGTCAAAATATACAATAATAATATTTCAAATTTACTTAAATTACCCATTCAGCCGCCTACAAAGATATTTTGACTGATATCCTCTGACTCACAGTATTAAGTTTTGCTTTGTGAATATCCATTGTAGTTAAAATATGCATACATTATCATTATTTTATGTACAATTTACAGTGACTTTTATTGTGAAAACAACATTACTCCTGGGGCGTCATCATTATCTGCGCTTTCCCAACTATGTTGAAGTCGGCTTCCAGTCTAACCGGATGAAGCTGAATACCAGTATTTTACATGGAGCGACTGCCTATCTGACATCCACAACCCCGGAACTGGGTAATACGATCCCCTCTTGAGACTTGAAAATGAAGAAGATTTTTCCAGTATTTTTTATTTTTATGCCAGTTTTTTTTTATGCCAATATTTTTAGTCAGTGTTTTTTATGCTAGTTTATTTAATATAACAAAATAAAGAAAAAAGTTTTTAGCCAACCCCATGAAATATTATGATCTCATTTAACATTATTATATATAACAACCGCACGGACCAATCAATCATGTTAAACTACCCTTGCCGGGGTTGGTCCATGGATGGGTTTTCACTTATTGAGATTCCTCCGTGCCTCGGAAAGCACGTCAAGTCATTGGTCCCGGGTGTCATTCGTGGATCTTAGACAGTCGTTACGAGTCGTCAGAAGCCCGAAAGTCTTGATAACTGGTCTTACCAAGGGGTATCATATTACCCAGTTACTGGGTTGTGGAGGTCAGATAGGCAGTCGCTCCATGTAAAACACTGGTATTCAGCTGCATCCGGTTAGACTGGAAGTCGACCCCAACATATTTGGGAAAAGAATGATTTAACATATTATATATATATCATAAATCTGATTGCCACACACAGCATCAGTAGAAATAAACCAAGGTCATTAGATTTACATAGAAAACATATAAACATTATATGTACCGGATTTTAGAGGAAAAACGTAGTTTTGATGTTTATGTAATATTTCTGTACATGAGATTTGAGCATTCAACCTTTTTTATATAATTATGTTCTTTCATGTTCAAAAGCACTGTTGAGTAATAAAAAATACTAAACAGTGCTTTTATAATATGTCAAACATCTATTAATATTCGCCATCCCTGGTTTAAAGGCTCGTGCACACTGGCGCGGCTTTTCACGCGCTACGCGACACCGGTAATTGTTCTACCGTGAAGCTTTTTTAGAAATTATAATTTCTTTTATTTCATTTATAAACATATTATTTACATTTTTAAATATTTTCATTAAAAAAGAAACATTCAAAATTATAATTATTATTAAAATCGCGTCGCGCATGTTTGTAGGAGCCTTAATGCAATCGAAGCAAAGTACGTTATGATGCGATCAAAATAAGTGTGAGTCAGCAAATTCTATTCAAATGTAACCTAATGAGAATTCATTGAATTTAGTTACAGTGATCACAATATTGCCAAAGGTCATACCTATTATTATTTTAATTACATCTACGATCTTTAACGTTTTTAATTCAATAAACGACAGTTTTCGTGACGTGTGTGGTGTATTTATCACACAATGAGTCATTTTAGTTGCCAATGCAAAAAATAAAACAATCGACTTCCAAAAAAAGGAATCAATTGAAAAATAAGGTGTCTTTGGTTTTGAATTTTCGTTTTTTGCCACCGACTTCCGGAATAAAGTTATTTTTCAGTTTGTAGTGTTTTTTTGGAAGCCGGTTGTTTTTTTATAGAAAAACGGCCTCACGTCGCGCGCCGTTCGATTTTATAATAGGGAATATTTATTTTTGGTAAAGAAATTATTCATAAAAAAAACATGAAAATATCGAAAGTAATTTGAAAGTAAGGTCTATAGTAAGGCAAATATTATTACTACCGGAATTTATTTCAGAAAGTATTTTACTACAATACTTAAATATTTATATATAGAATTGAAGTGTACGCGTTCTAGTTTAACATATATTTTTTTCATAACTTACTTGTAGTATTTGAAGAAGTAATAACAGATTTAAAAGTCACTAAAATCATGCCCACACTTCGTTTTTAATTAAACAAAAGCCCATCGCAATTAGAATTCATATACCACGCGTTTGCCTCCGGCAATACCGCATTGATTACACACGACACCAAACCAAACAGAACATAACATCACGCCTGTATTCCCCGAAGGGTTAGGCAGAGGTGTACCTATAGTACAACCACATGTTTAAGTCCCATGTAACAGCGAACCTATTGCCATCAACCAGGCATAAATCCAGACTCCGGGCTGAGAAATTCTTTGCCCGATTTTTTCTTTCACTTTGCCCAACCCGGGAATTGAACCCTGGACCTCAACCTCAGCAGTTACGCTAAACAATGAAGGTAAAAACCGTATACAAATCCGTTGGGTAGTTTATAAGAAAAATGCGGTCACACATACAGACACGAAAATTGGCATTAATTCCTCTGTATAATATTTATACAAAGTAGATACGAAAATACAACAATAAATGAAAACACTGGCTATATTTATTTGCTGGCATTGGTATTTAGGAACTATCAATTAAATCCTAACATTGAAATTAAAAAAGTGTTTTTTTCTAACAAACTAAATAGTAGTGACGCGCCGACTATGGGTTTTGCCAATCTTTGACTAGCTATAGTGACTAAACTATTGGAGATATTTGATTGAATTTTCGTATGCAGACTGGGAACGTCATTAGAATACACGCAGTTTAATTTATTGTTGTATTGTCGTGTCCACCTTGTATATTAAAATATATAATATATACAAATAAAGAGGTATTTGTGAGATTTTATGTAGGGGGTTATCTTCGCAATAAATAATCCAATAAAAAAAAAATCATTCACCTTTTGGAAGCTACAGTATTACCGAGTGTCATAGGTTATATTTTATGCCAAAACCAGAAAAACGCGAACGAAGTCGCGGGCAGAAGCTAGTAACATGTATAGATATAGATGTATAGCTTGTTATGTCGTGTGTACAAGACGACCATGAGGCACAAGGTCGAATACTACTCATTATTGAGGCTTCGAAGAGGAATGTATAGATTCGATAAAATGTCGTAATCGACAAGTTTTTTTAGAAGTAGAATCTTTGGACTCTATGTTGGTCGTCAGTACGATTGCTTGGCGGTTCGATTTTCAGGTCCTGTAATTATGTTTTTCATTAGGATATTATCAATCTGCCTAGCCGAATCCCAACTATGTTGGGGTCGGCTTCCAGACTAATCGGATGCAGCTGAATACCAGTATTTTACATGGAGCGACTGCCTATCTGACTTCCGTAACCCAGTAACTGGGTAATTCGATACCCCTTGGTAAGACTGGTTGTCGTACTTTCGGGCTTTTGACGACTCGCAACGGCTGTCAAAGATCTACGAATGACAGCCGGGACCAACAGCTTAACGTGCTTTCCGAGGCACGGCGGAGTCTCGGTATGTAAAGGTGGTCATCCACGGACCAACCCCGGCAAGCGCAGCTTAACCTGATGGATCGACCCGTGCGGCTGTTATTAATTAGCCACGAAGACCACTTCATTAAGATAAATTATCTACATTAATATTATAAACAGAAAAGATTTGTGTTTTTTTGGAGTGAATAAACTTAAAAACTATACCTACTGGACCGATTTTAAAAAATATTCTTTCTCCAGTTGAATGCTATATTATCACTGCGTAACATAAGCTATAATTTATGACGTAATCACGCGGGCAAAGCCGCTGATGGAAGCTGTCAGTTATAATATGTCAACAAAAAAAATGTGATAGAAATGACTGTGAAAATCATTTTCTTCAAATGACAAAATTTGACTGAAAATAGAAAAATTAGGATTATTAATTAATACACAGCCAAAAACGACATTTATGGGTACAAAAATAACTTTCAGCAGATCAATTTGTTATTTGATATTTTACTTAATATTTTAATGCTAATAAAACCTGTAACATTCGCGAAAACATCACAAACATTTTATAAACTTAAAAATATATATATATTATTTTTATGTTTGGTGATTTATTTAAAATCACCAAACATAAAAATACAAATACCTACTTTTATTATAATTAAAAACTAGCTGAACTGATTAAATCGTTTGTTTTTTGTTCAACTTGACACCGTAAAAATAATAATTAGCCTATCCAACTAGACTTTTAAATATTTCACAAAAATAAAAATAAACGTTACAAAATGTATATTATATAACTTAAAAAGTAGCCAAACTTAGATATTATTACAAAAAAAAAACAGAATGACACTAATTATTTAAATATTATGCAACTATTTAAGTTTTAGGAAATTTACAAAAAAGAAAAAAACTAATCTTAGACACTTTTACTTAAATTAACATAATTAATTTAAAAACTAGTATATCTAGAAATGTAGCTCTAGACATATTGGTATTATGAATTGGTTTTAAAACGAAAAAAAGTGAAACCGACTTGGCAACATGTCACATATAATTTTATCTCAATAACCCAAAGATTGGCAGAGGGGCTCGTGGCTCGAAGGTTAAGCTACGCTAGCCGCGGTCAGTTCATGGATGGGTGACCATTCATAACATATATCCCGACCCATCCGTGCCCGTTAAGCTGTTGGTCCCGGCTGTCATTCGCAGATATTAGACAGTCAGACGGATGAGAAGCCTAAAACCCAGTAACTGGGTTCTGGCGTTCAGATAGGCAGTAGCTCCATGTGAAATACTGATAATCAGCTGTAGGTATCGCACGGGTCGATCCATCAGGTTAAGCTACGCTTGCCGGGGTTGGACCGTGGATGGGTGACCATCTTTAAATACCGACACTCCTCCGTACCTCGGAACGCACGTTAAGCCGTTTGTCCCGGCTGGCATTCGTGGATCTTTGACAGTCGTTACGGGTCGTCGGAAACCCGAAAGTCTGACAACCAGTCTTACCAAGGGGTATCTTACTTAGTTATTGGGTTGTGGAGGTCAGATAGGCAGTCGCTCTATGTAAAATATTGGTATTCAGCTGTATCTGGTCAGACGACCCCAACATAGTTGGGAAAAGGCTAGGCAGATTGATTTGTGTGTGTTACTTATCAATCAAACAATATTTTGACAGCAATAGTCATATAATAAGGTTATTATTACTATTATATTAGGATTTAAATTGACAATGATTTATGGTGATAAATCATGATGATATTTATCAAAATAATAAAGTATGTAATTGTCATTTTAAACATCTAAGTTACACAATGACTGATGCATGCTTACTGTTGAACAGTCGACCATCATAACATAACATCACGCCTTGTTTACCCCAAGGTTTAGGCAGAGGTGCACCGTGCACCCACATTTCGCCCGTTATGTTTAAGTCCCATGTAATAGGGGGCGAGCCTATTGCCATCAACCGGACACAATACCATATTCCGGGTTGCTACTGAGAAATTCCAGATGGAAAAACCCAGAAAACTTTGCACGACCTGGGAATCGAACCCAGGATCCCACGCTCAGCAGTCGCATTTGTTCAAAATCAATATTCTCTAGAGCAGTCGTGGCCCAATGGTAACGGCTGGGACTTCCGAGGTCGTAGGTTAGAACCCAAGCACTTTACTTTGTGTAAATTATTTCATCACCGCTACTCTCAAAACTGTGAAGGAAAACATCGTAAGGAAACCGGGATGTCCTAGAACCAAAAATTCGAAGACATGTGACATCTACCAACCCGCACTGGGCCCGCGTGGTGGATTACAGCCCACTGCCTCTCGAAGAGAGGAGGCCGCAGTCCCAGTTGTGGAAAAATTATAGGTTGATAATGCTAAAATTTTCTGCTCGGTTTGGTTGGTGGTAGGGCTTGTTTTAAGTCCGCCTGGCTAGCTACCACCATCTTATCTAAGTCTGTCGCCATAACAACAATGTTACCAGCATTGTTGTGTTCCGGCAGTAAGAGGTAAGATAGCCAGTTCCTCTGTGGTAGAGCATTCCGGGTGAAGCTCGCTTCCAGCTTCGGCCTGATCATCACTTACCATCAGGTGAGATTCAAGCCAAGAGCTTCCCAGTTGTGGATAAAAAAAAAAAAGACTGGAAGCTGACCACAACATAGTTGAGAAAAGGCTAGGCAGATGATGTTAGTTGAATTATGCATAACCACACAGTAAACGAAGTTATTTATTGACGTGGTTCTATGCACGTAGCGTTATAATACCGTCATTTATTTATATACATACATACATAAACTCACGCTTTTTTCCCATAGGGGTAGGCAGAAAATACAGAACGCCACCTGCTACGATCCTTACATACACCTTTTGCCTCGTTAACGTTCATACATCTGGTCATACACGCACGCCGGTTGCGAGTACTACGCACCTGACCTTTCAGAAGAACATCACCAATAAGGTCACTAAATATCCTATAAATAAATTCTCTAAAATCAATACCACAGTTAACTTAAGCCGTTAAATTTTAACCCTCAACCCAGGAGACAAACAAATGTATTGTGTAATCAGTAAGTTTTTCGACGCACGCGCAACCGCTGTTGCGTAAGCGCAAAGGTAAACGAGATCCGGTCATCAAACTGGTTTGGCGGCACCGAATTCTTTAGCCACCATGTTACTTTTGTATGTATACTTCATCCTTTTTAGCTAAGATGGTAGGCAGAATCGTACACGTAAAGGTATGTGGGTAGGAAAATCTATATAAACAACATTGTTCCTTTTGATATTTCCTCACTAGGTTAATGAGAACATGTCAAAGAATCAACTGGCAAATATGTTTTTTTTTTCGTTTCCATCTTTCATACAAAATAATTCGACAAAATCACGATTATTTAAGTTAAACACACAGACATGAAATATAAAAAAAAAAAACATTTAAATCTGAATATTTTTTTCCATTAAAAAAAAATGACAATAATGATTGATTGGTTTGAATGAAAATGATTTACATGAAATAAACAGTAACGATTTGAAAATATGCAGTAAAGAAAATGTAAAGAAAGAAAAAAACACGAACAAACAATTTTTCAACTCTTTTTTTTTAATATCGGATAGTGTAATCGGGATCATCAAAATAAGAATCTGTCATTTTTCAATTAAAAAATGCAAGTCTTTCTGTCCCACGCTGCCACATCCAAAACCATTTAACCAATAAAACAGTTAATAAAAAATGGAAGCCTATACTATTAATTATTATAATAGTTAAATATTTATTCAGTAGCTGATGGATGAATTATAAGTAAAAAACGTGCATAGCTAATCGACACCATGGGTTATTACGTAAAAACCGACTACGTGCGAGTCGGACTAGCACACGAAGGGTTCCATACCTCCGTACAATAATTAGCTTATTCTTTTTATTAAATTTAAATTTAAATATTATAATTTTTTTATTATTTGTTGATATAGCCGTATAGCGAAAATAGAAATACACAATCTGTGAAAATGTCAACTGTCTTACTATTACGGTTTATGAGATACAGCCCGTTGACAGACGGACGGACAGCGGAGCTAATAAAAAGTAACTTAACCTACCGCGTCTTCCTCCGCGTGAAATTTCTTGTATATGTGACGCAGAAAAAAACAAGCATAATATTCTATAGAATTTTAGTATCGTAGGCCTGCCGGGGTTGCGCGAAAGTCCGAAAAGGATACCGTGGCCCCTGGCAACTGAAGGAAAACGGATGGGTTTTAGTCCTGACCCGCCTTCCCGCTCCTCCCAGAGCGGGAGAAGTTATTTGATATTATCCAACCCAAAAAAAAAATGGCGAGACAGTCAACACCATATTTCAGGTTATTGGGTTTTACCAATAACCTGTATCCCTAATTTTTTTATAATTATAATGGTCGTTTTTCTCTTTTCAGTGATGCGTTTATGCAGTCAGGTTTTTTTGTTTTTGATCTTAGGACAATGACTTGCCGGTTTCGAAAAGCAATTCATAAAACTCTTCATCTTTTTTTTTCCTTAGCGTGTCTTTAATGACCTTGACATCAAAACCTTGAGAGGGCTTACCTACATATTATGAGTAGGTAACCTATTGTGGGCGAACACAATGCAACATTTTAAACTATGATGATCAAGCATTTTCTTTCGCCATGACCAAGAATTTATGAGTCAAAGTCAACGCATTAATTTCAATTAATAAAATTACGGGCACTTTTGAATTGTCAGTCAGTCAGAAAGTTGAAGAAAGTTGCCCATTCCAAAGCGGAGATCTCTATGGAGAGGAACGGGCTAGAAACTCTAAGGACTCTCTTTAATAGATTACGATTTTGGACGGTTATAAGAGTAGGGGAAGACCAAAGAAACGGTGGATGGACTGTATGAAAGACGATACTTTAGGCGTATGAGGAACAGGGTGTACAGTTCACTCATTCTCTATAGAACAGGGAGGATCCTCCGACCAGACGGGTGTTGTGTCTGGCGGGCAATTGCCCAAAGATTTATTTCGGATAGTCTTGTATATGCGCGGTAAACTCTAATAGCGCGATGCAGGATTTTGTGACGTCAGGTTTTTGATGCGTAGTTCGCATATGTGGCGTTGTAGATGCCACCACAATATGGATAGAAAGGGGATGACTACTGAGATGACGAATGATACACATGGGAAGAAGAATACATGCTGCCGACCACAAATAAATTGAGATAAGGGTTGGAGGATGATTCTGTTGATTCATTACAATCATCTGCCTAGCATTTGGACAACCATGTTGGGGTCGGCTTCCAGTCTTCCAGAATTTTTTTTTTAATACCATCGTTTGATGATATTTTGTCTTACAACATCGTTATCTTGTTAGGCAAGATAACCTTGCGGCTACAGGTTTTAAAATCACACGGTATTTATGTGTTTTATCTAATAAAATAATAATACCATTTAAATAAAAGTAGCCTTTTCGAATCAATCGGCCTAGCCTTTTCCCAACTATGTTGGGGTCGGCTTCCAGTCTTACCAGATGCAGCTGAATTTTACATGAAGCGACTGCCTATCTGATCTACATAACCCAGTTGCTGGGTAGTATGATATGCCTTTGAAGACTGATTGTCACGTTGACTGGTAAATAATAGTTATTTGTTATGCAAGGCTGCAAAGTTGTTTTTTGGCGCGAGTACTTGTATTGAAACCTAAGCAAGCGAAGGATTCTAAATAAATATAGAATCCTGAGCGTTGCGATAAGGTTTCAAAGGTATGAGACGCAGAATTTTGCTACCGAGCGAAACACCTCACTACAGCGAGGAAACTGCTAGGTGCAAGAAAAACAGCCTCATGCAGTCATCTTGTTGGCCAGTGCGATTATTCTAAAAATTTGGTTGGCGCGTTGACATGAAATAAGTATATATGCATTTTCAGTGGACCCAGTGGTATAGAAAATTATTGAATAGAAAGGTTCGAATTTTAAAAACTGTTTGCACCCAGCGGATAAAATGCACTTTTGCACTCAGATTTCGAATGATAAACAGAATCTTTTCGAGCGTGTGAGGTGAAAAAAAATATGTTAATATAAAAACTACTAAGTTTTCGTAGTTTTGCTCAATCTAAGAACTGGTAATTTTAGGCTTCAAAAAACCGGCATAATAAGAAGATACTTTACGAAAAACAACTTTCGCCAGAAAATGAAAGTGATAATGCTGTTTTAAAAATAAATGTCCTGTAATGTAGCATCCATAAAACCTTCACTCGGAGAGCCTTAAATTACAATAAAAATTCACTTTCGAAAACTTGTATGAGCACTGCACACGACATGCTATCCTTTTGTGTATGTAACTGAAATGATCTTGAAGAAAGAAAAAAAAAGAAAGAAAGAAAAAAAAGAGAGAAAGAAAAAAAAAAAGAAAAAATGCGTTTATAGGCCGCAGAAAAATACACCTTAAAACGAAGAAGTTTACAAAAGCGTTAGTTTAGTCAACTCAATCTGCTTAGCCTACAATATTCTTTGGATATAGTGACATCATTCTGCAATTATCCATCCGTTTGCCTATTGCCAAGTCTGTTGATTATTCCTTTAAGTTGCCAAGAACAGGACTTGTTATAGGTAATAGCAGTTTCTAAGAAAAATCTATATACATCTCATGATGGCAACAGACTAGTCTCCTAATATTAGAAGGTAAACAAGCGGGTGTTGCCAAGCCATTGTTTGTGGGACAGGATTTAAACAGGGACCGAAAAGCTTTATAAATTACGGTACAGGTATCGAAGAATTTTGGTTACTTCTACGACTAAGGTTACCGCTATCTGGGTACTTACCTCTCCCTCTACTTCTTTTAGGTTACCGTTTTAAAATCGGTTACACACACAGGCGCTGCGCGCCCTTGACTAATGCTGACGGCCCTTGTAAGATAGAGGTAATTTTTATTTCGGTAACCGGTGGTTTTCAATTTAAGGTAACCTTTAAAAATGCGTGTAAAAAATATTAATTGTTGTAACCGAAAAAATACCCGTAAGTATTGATTATACCGGTTTCGGTACTTGGACAGCACCACCTTATATGCTGATTTTATTATATTCATCTACCAAATACCTTGATTGGAGGTCAAAAAGGTTACAATACAATTCATACCGCACTTCCAAGGCGTTAACATAACAGCCTAGCATTATAGTCGTCATCTAAACAGGTCGTCGTTTGTCCTAGGCTGTCTAAATAAGTGCTGCGTAGGCGCAAGGTGAGGCGAAAGTTACTGCTGAGTATAAGGATTGTGGTATAGTGTGTGGAAGTTATACATTATAGTATCGCTTGAGGTATTATAGTTAAGTTACGCGCCGAGGTTGGTCGTATCGTCGGTATCGTATTACCAAGTTACTGGGTTGTGGAGGTCAGATAGGCAGTCCCTCTATGTTAAATACTGGTATTCAGCTGCATCCGGTTAGACTGGAAGTCGACCCCAACATAATTGGGAAACGGCAGGCAAATTAATTGATTGTTTAATGGCTGTCTATCGGCGGCGGAAACCAATAATCTTTGTCAGTTCAGTCGATATATTTGCAAATACCTCTCTGCCAGCGTCTGTGTTCCCTTCCACATATAACCCGTCTGCCTTTAAAGAAGAGTGAACAGCCATCTTCTTGGCATGTTCGTTCTATCATAGACCTCATCCATCGCTTTTCATCAGGCGTGTCCCAGGTCAAAAGTAGGTCCATATTCAGCAATAAAAACAATATAAAAAATATGTACAATCATCAGACATTGATGGTTTTAAATTGCATTATCTTTGACGTTCAAAAAACTAGCTACTGAAAATTTTTAATATTTTGTGATAGGTACACAAACTCTCACATTTTAGTCACTTAAAAAAACCTGGCAATCAGTAACAGCCTGTATCGAGCTTACATATAAGCCTCTGATTACTGGCGCCATGTTGCCCAATATTTTTCTAACTAACCTCATCAATCTCATATCTGACCCACGCATATTTAAAAATACCATCGCAATCATGTTTCTGAAATACCAGATCACTTAAGAATTTATGGTTACCCAATGATCATCGATCATAAATAACTTGTAACTTACGCTTGATTTATCACTTTGAATAATAATTCATAGCTTCGCAAATTGTGAGGAAAACATAGTTGAGAAACTCTTTAATTAAAAAAATGGGTACAACAAATACAAAAATATTCGTGCGTTCTGTGCGTGTCGCAAAATTTTTTTTCTTTCTTTCTTTGTTATTTTTTCTTTCTTTATTCGTGTCTATTCTGTAAAAATCTCACCCTGAGGAACGATGGAGGCACTCTGTGAAAAATGATTTGGCTAGACAGGGGGTGACTACTGAGATGACGACTAATGTTAGACGATAAATTATAGCTGATTTCACTGATATACACTCATGGACGAGAGAAACGCAAAAAAAGTGTGCATAAGATAAAATATCATGGATATTTGTGACTATTAAGTTTATTCTTTTGGATTGTGGGTATTAATCGTTAATCTAAAATTGCTGGGGTCGGAAAAACAAACGATCAAATGACAAAAATTCATAAAATTAAGAAAAAAAGAACATTTTTACAGGAAATAAACATTTTTGTAGGTACTTAAAATTTTATTCATAAAAAAAAAACATTTTTTTGCGTTCCTCTAAATTTGTCCATGAGTGTAGTATCACTATATCCTTGCAGTGCACCACAATCCTTATCGCGTAGGTAGTTAAACATGTACTTAAACTGCAAAATGACGTACATATACAAGATTCACGGCTTGATATTATGTAAATTCACGTTCGGTTTCGTCGCTAAATAAAAACGCAAATAATTTTCACTTTTTTTTCACCGATTGTGAAGAAAAAGGATGTGTAATGATTTTGTAAGACGTGTTTAAGTTATAGGTAGGTAAGTACATCAAGTTACTAAGGTGTAAATGGCGTGTGACCTCAATAAATAGGTCCAAGAGATTTCTAGCAAATATTTTGTACTTATTAGCTCGTCGCTAAATAATAACAGCCGCACGAGTCGATCGATAGTTAAGCTACGCTTGCTACGGTCGGTCCGTGAATGGGTGACTATCCATTACATTTCGTGCCTTAAAAAACACGTTAAGCCGTTGGTCCCGGCTGTCATTCGTAGATCTTTGGCAGTCGTTACGGGTAGTAAGAAGCCCGAAAGTCTGACAACCAGTCTTACTAAGGTATCGTTTTACTTAGTAACTGGGTTGTGGAGGTCAGATAGGCAGTCGCTCTATGTAAAATATTGGAAGCTGCGTCCGGTTAGTCTGCAAGCCGATCCCAACATAGTTAAAAAGCTGGGCAGATGTTGTTAATAGTTGGATGCATATTAACCAGTCAATGGTGCCGATTCCCTTGTTCACAAACTAAACTAAATTTAAGTTCAGTGCATCTTTTTCTTTCTATTTCATTAAGAAAAGGACAGAAGATACATTTTAGTTTAGTCCTGTCAAATTAATCAGCGCCTGTCACTACTCCATGCAAGTTTAGACGTGATTAAAAACTTGCCTACTAAAATTACGTCAAGGGTACAAGGGAACAAGGGTATCGGTACCAATAAACAGTTTTGACATGTTTCTGTGCACGTAGTATTAGAATATAGTCATTGCGTCTGATTTGCATCTGCGCCTACTCAAGTGATTCAAGAGTTGGTTGAGTCATGAGCCATTTCAAATCAGCTGTTTTTTTATAATGTTCAGGGTCAAAAATGTGTCAAAATCAAGTTGTTGTGAAGATTAGTCCGATTTAAGTTTGATAGATTTTTAGTAATTATTTATATAGTTCAGTCACTTTCAAAAACTTAGTAAGGAAGTGCGAAGTGTTGTCTACTCAGGCACTCACTCGATCTAATTTAGACCTTGAAATTAAGCGGTTAAGAGTTTATTTTCCTAACGCCAGTTAACTTTATCTGAGGAATCATACCAGCTTCATGTTTCTGACTGACCACTAAAATATCGATAGACTGCTCTAAAAAAAGCCGAAAACCAAAAATTCGAAGACATGTGACATCTACCAACCCGCACTGGGCCCGCGTGGTGGATTACGGCCCACTCCCTCTCACAGAAAGGAGGCCTATCCCAGCTGTGGGAACATTATAGGTTGATTATGTATGCCGCTAATTCCGATACCAGCGCTGCGGCAGGTATTTCGTTTTTAAATATCACAGCATTATGCTGAGATAGTAGCCTTTTAAGCCTCGCACAGGTCGTTATTTTTTTAATATGTTTTTTCTTCACTTTCTTAATTTTTAAATAATTTGTTAGTTTTTTTAAAGCTTCTTATTAATGCAAAAAGCGTGTGCCTTTGCGTGTGTAAAATATCTTTCTAAACTAAATGTGATGTTCACCAGAGTTGCTAATTCCGAACTAAACTAAATATCTAAAATGATGTTCACCTGACAGTTATGTAACATTTCTGTCATATAAACCGGAAACGGACACCGCCAGGAAAACGGAACCTGCTCCACCTGCAAGTCCTAACAAGCTCAATTATACCTATTTATCACTTATATATTTGGTAACGCACCTCATTCCAAGGTTTTTCGTCATTAGTATAGAACCTGGTTAAAATAAATATTGGTTTATCTTCGCTTGGCCTCTGCTTACCCAGTGTTTGTTGAGCGTCATGTTGGTTTAAGAATGTTTGGAGAAGAATTAGCGAGGTTAAGCTGGGGGAT
The DNA here is from genome assembly GCA_914767815.1 of Eupsilia transversa. Lineage (NCBI taxonomy): Eukaryota > Metazoa > Arthropoda > Insecta > Lepidoptera > Noctuidae > Eupsilia > Eupsilia transversa. The sequence continues at coordinate 7,096,767 of OU611900.1, forward strand.
CCCTAGGTTTGGATTTTGATGGGTGGGTGGGTAATACTACGTACAGAAACTTTGACGTCCCACCACCTGCTATGTTATTTTTTTAATACAGACAGGAAGTTATTATAACATCATCCATATTATAGACTAAGTGCAAAAATACGTATTATTGAAACTAACTCAAAAAGCACCCAAGCAAAGTTAATAAAATTTATATAGGGCCACCTCAAGAGTATACCCTTTCAAACAAAAAAAGAATTTTGCAAGTCCGTTTATATATGACGGAGTTATGATAGAAAATACATTTTTTTTTAAACATCCGAATTGATAATCTCCTCTATTTTGAACTCAGTTAAAAAAGGCTTTGTTTCAAATAGATTTATGATCATCTTTTTATATACATTTTGCCGTTAACCAGTAGATACAAAGAGTAATCTATAAAGTTGATATTTCTGTAGAAAAACACCTGATTCTCAAACAAAACCTATTGATTTTTGTTATCTTCAAATCCAAGGTTGAATAGCTAATCAGATCCGATTATATCACCAAAAACATGAAACCAAACCTTATTTTTATTATAACAACGTTTGAAATTGAACAGCAGTCGGTTGTCAAAGAAAAATTGGTAATTTACATCTTAAGTGTCAATAATTAAGAGCTGTTTTACAATGATAAGTAGTGTTGAAGCTAATTTCAAGGGTTTAGTATAAATAGCATGACATTTAGAAGAAAATACAATGTTTTTGATATGTATTAGAATAAAAAAAGCTTCATCTACTGTGCCTTAATCAGTAACCCTTCAAAAAGCTGTCATAACTTCTATGATTGCCTCAAAAGATATACATATCAGATATTAAATATCGCTTGTCACAATATCTACGAAATACATTCTTCTGGCTATAGTCGGTACAAAGTTCAGAGTTCAAATATAGGCCATGAACTTTCTAAATAGCCGATTGTAGGTACATGACTTATCTTGTTTAGCTTATCAAAGTATTAACATTGTTTAAAAGGTCGCTTTTGCCCTGAGGATTTAGGAGGGCATTTATTTAATCGAACCTCTAATAATTCCTAATTTGCGCTCCTAAAAATATTACCTCAGTATTATTTTATATGTCACGTTTTTATAGAGATTTGTTAACCTATAATTAACGAGAATACACCGGCAAAAATAGCACATCGATCTTCCTTATTCTTAAATACCTACACATTGAACAAATACAAACGGTCTGTCTGTCGCTACCGCGCTTATAACTCGGGAAAAACGAATCTGACCTACGTTTTTTTTAAAATGATATTATACCTATTAAGACTAGAATCTACCGAGATGACGACTAATAGAGAAAAGTATGGAAGAAAAGACATGTTGCGCTGACCATAAATTAATTGGGATATGGGTAGGAGAATGGTCAGGAGTCATGATTCTTATAAAGACGGAAATTGCAATTATTTAGTATTCTCCCAGGGGAAAACACGTTTACTATGGCCGAACCACCGCTGTGGTCTAGTGGTTAGACATCCTGTGTAAGACCCAGAGATCCCGGGTTCGATTCTCAGTGGCGGCAAAAAATTCTGCTTGGTTTGGTTGGTAGTAAGGCTTGTTCTCTCCTTCTGGCTAAGGCGCCTGGAAAAGGAAGAAGGAGATTTTAATCAACGCGAGCGAAGCTGCGGTCATAGCTAAGCAAAAACAAATGATATTTACACGGCTAAATTTTGAACTATTAAAATCGATGAGCAACAAAAAATGTGGTCAGTATTTGAAGATCAAGAGAAGGGTTTAGACAGGTATTTCCGTGTTTTAAAACAAGACATACGTGTATAAAATTACAAGTGAGTTTTGTAGACGCGCAGGTAATAAAATATACTATTTATATGCTAATTTTGTGGCAAAAATAGCTGTTGAACTGGGATTTCTAAGGGCCTGAACACACGTACCACAACCACACCACATCGCAGCAACAAAATTTTGGCAAGCAGTGGTTGCGTGTGAATTTCGCTGCAGCTTCTTGCAATTGCGTTGTGGTAACTACAAAATTTCCATATGGTAGCGTTGTCGCTAGTAGTTGCGATTGTGGCTAGTGTTTAGATCGTTTGGTTTCCGATGTGGCCGGCCGCTAGTGCGCGATCTCACTGGTGGTTGCGTTGTGACCGTGGCGTGTCGTTTATGTGGTCTCGTATCGCCCACACGGTTGCTTTTGACGGCCAAATGTGGTCCGTGTGAATAAACTTTTAACTTTGATACAAATTATCGCCCGTCCACAAGACGTTGTCGTTGTGGTCTGGTTGTGGTACGTGTGTCCTAGCCCTTATGCTGTGTCATCTGTTATTTTTATTTGGGTAGGTGACGGAACTGGTTCTGATTTTATACAGTAACCTTCATTTATTACAAGTCAGCTGCATTATTTATAGTATCACTGATCAAACTGCTAAGCATATCGATATAATATAGCGTTTATCAGAAAGGTGTGGTCAAATTTAAGAGAGTGGTACATACCATCAAACTGAACAACTTTCTTCGTGGGCCAACTTCGTAATCGCGAAAAAATTAACAGCTGTCCCATACATTTGGGTCGACTATGTATTAAAGTTTTTTATGGGACACGCCTTTGTGATACATGCTGTATGCCAACGACGGCGTGGCAACACGTCGAGTTCGGGTTCGCGACAAGCACAGATCTACCTATATCTGTGGCGACAAGTCAGTCGTCATCCTGAGGATGCCTCGTTGAGAGGTGAAACACGTGTCGATTTCTTACAATTTCTTTTATGACTCTTTACGAATAGCTAAGTGGAATAGGTTACTAAATAAATCTACGTCTATTGTATTGCAACACTTTCCATGTTTTCTAATAGCCCCGTTTCTTTGTTACAGAACCATGAAGCCACTATATCCAATAGTGGTTGCCATATTGGTATTAGCGGCCAACGCTCACCCTGAAAACATCGAAGATGTTAAAGAACTGGCCCAAAGCAAGGAGCCAGCCCTAGAAGCAGAAGCCAGCGAACCACAGGCAAGAGCCGAACGCTGCACAGCATGCTCCAGCACCCATAACCTTAAGTCACCCAAAGAATTCTTAGCAGCACTAAAGACCTTACCAAACGCTGAAGTGCACACACAGCAATCCTTCGAAGGATGCTCCTCAGAAAAGGGCTGTGCAGGACTTAAAGTAAAAGACGGTAAAGTTATAGAGAAATTCGGAAACCTGCAAGCTTTCAAAGCTGCAGCAAATGCCGACACTGGCAACGAATTCCAGTTCCAAGCAGCTGGGAACAGCTTTGAAGGTGGTGCAGCCAATGCTGCTCCTTTCTGGTGGATGAACCAGAATTCTCCTTTCAAAGCTGCCGCAGCCGGCAACGGTGGCTCTTTTGAGAAATTCAGCAAATCTTCGTCTAGCTTTAGCAGCTCGAGCAATGGTGGTGCTGAAGGTGTTGGTGGAGGAGTAGATTTGGCTGCCAATCCTTTCTTGAATGGTGATTTCTCTAAACTTGCTGGTGGTGCAGGATTTAATGGCGCTAATGCTGCAGGATTTAATGGCGCTAATGCTGCAGGATTTAATGGAGCTGGTGGTAATTTTGCTAGCCAATCCTTCGAATCTTCTTCAACAAAGGAGATAGATATCTCGAACAATCCATTCTTAAACGGAGGTGTGTCTGGCAGTGGTGCCGGATTCAATGGACAAAGCGGTTTTGGCAGTGGATCTCAAAGCTCTTTCGGTTCAAACTCTCAAACTGGTCAGAGTAGTTTTGGAGCTCAAGGCAGTCAAAACGGTTTTGCAGCTCAAGGCAGTCAAAACGGTTTCGGCAGTGCTCAGGGCAGTCAGAACGCTTTCGGTAGTGCCCAAGGCACCCAAGGAACCGGCTTCAACGCGTTCAACTCCAACAACAAATTCAACTCCGGTTCCGGTTACATTGGATCCTCTCCCGCACCCTTCGCCCCAGCCACCGGCGCCAACGTCAACCGTATTCAGAATACCCAGAAGAACGAATACGACTTCGGACAGCAGACACAACAAAACATAGATGAGGCTTTCCAGAGTACTGGAAATGTTAACGCTCATGACAATTCTGGTGGCGATCTGCAGCAGACCTGTGCTGGGCAAGGTTACGTCTGTGTTCAAAAGTCACAGTGCAATAACGGAGTCGTGAACACCAATGGAGGTGGTCTTCTGCAGGCTAATACTCAGGTGAGTCTTTAATTATTTTTTTCCATTTTTGCGTCCATTCGTCTCTCATAACTTTCCGACTACGCTACAGCAAAGTCAGGGTATCTTTTTCTTTATATGTCTTTATATGTGAGATTTTTTATATCCTCGAAGTATCGTAACAGCTGGTAGTCGGTTCCTATAAAAAAAACGAATCGTTTTGCTTATCAATGATACTTTTTTTATTGCCAAACTGGGCTTATAAATAGATTCGTAAGCTAATCTTACCAGTGATAGCTATTTCTATAAGGTATTCCATATTGAAATAGCTATCAGAGGTAAGATTAGCTTTTTTTTTTAACAAAAACACTTGATGGCTCTATTTTTATACAAATAGACAGCGAAAGGAAATTTGTTCCAACGGGATGTCCCGCGACATCTCCCTTTTTTTTTACCAGATTAGATTTATTTATTAGATTCGACTTATGAAGGCATTGATTTATAATACCTATTAGCTTCTTGTTTTACGTAATGCTTACGTAGGTGTTACTTCCGTGTCGGACACTGGATGTCTTAAATAAGAGGTGATTAATAGGACCAGTTGATAAAAAAATTGAGAATCTACTTTTTTATGCGAGATGTTATTTTTAGTAACGCACAAATGAGGATTGTAGTTTTTTTTTTTTAATGAACTGTTTAATGATAGGTCTGAGCAAGATCCATCTATATTACCGTTAAAGACAATGAAATTGGCAGCTTTTTTTATTTAAACTGAGACCGAGGCATAAGCGTGAGACGGAAACGGTAACGTAAATTAGAATGTTTTTTTTTGTTATTTTTTATTTGTTGTTTTTTTTTGCGACAAGCGCGATTATTATAACAATAAAATCATAAAACTGAGTAAATATTAACAGTGGCCGAGAGTAGGTCGTAGGTTCGAACCTCTACTAAGCGCTTTACTTTGTGTAAATTATTTCATCACCACTGCTCTGAAAACGGTGAAGGAAAACATCGTGAGGAAACCAGCATGTCCTAGAACCAAAAATTCGAAGACATGTGACATCTACCAACCCGCACTGGGCCCGCGTGGTGGATTACAGCCCACTCCCTCTCACAGAGAGGAGGCCGCAGTCCCAGCTGTGGGAACATTATAGGCTGATTATTCAGCGAGTGCGAAACAAGTATTTTCAATATTATTACGTCAAGTTTACTCAAACAACTGCCATAGAAATACATTTTAACAAAACTTTCCAAAAACCATGGAAATGTCAAAAATGGTCACCCATCCCAAAAATGACCGCGAACACAGCTTAACCTCACAGATTAAATAACGACCACCTCTACATTATGCGCAAACGTAATCGGCGCGAATCATTAATCAATACCTGACAAGTATCAAGGAAATATATAAAAATTCAAATAGTTTTATTAAAAAAGGTTTTGTGTTTTGACCTTAAGGAGAATACATTGACTTAAGGTCAAATCTTTAACTTATTAAGTGTACAAAGTTTGTTCTAATGAGTTGAATCATCATATACCATGACGTCACACCAGTATTTCTTAAAGGGGAGGCAGAGCTGTATACAGTCAATCTGGCTGGCTTCCAGTCTAACCGGATGCATTTTGTAACAATATAATTTAAAAGAGTGTCCGTGGAGTTTCTTGCCCGTTCTTCTCCATAGGAACCTACTACGCTTTGGAATGGGCAACTAGCTTCATATTTCTGACTGACCGACCCCTTGACAATTCAAAAGTGCCTGTAAATGGTTTAATTGAAATAAATGCTTTGAATTTGATATACTTCACGTGATATATTATCACTGAGCTTATCAGTGATAGCCTGGTGGTGTGACGGTCGGCCTGCCAAGTTATAGATCTCAAGTTCGAAACCTAGGCACGCACCTCTGACTTTTCAGATTCATGTGCGTATTGTATAATTGTCACCTGCTTCAAAAACTGTGAAGGAAAACATAGTGAGGAAACCGGCATGCCTGAGAGATGTTTCTCGACGGCATGTGAAGCCAAGTCAGAGGCCCATGGGGGGATAAAAACTCTGACACTAGGTTAATAAAGACACGAAAGAAATAAAGAAAAACTGAGCTCAAATATTTACGTAATTACATAAAGCCAGAATTTACTACCAATTATATGAAATGGTTATAGCACGCCAAATTGACAGTGTGTCCATAAGCTTATCAATTAATTTATTACAGTACATAGTCATAGTACTCTTTGAGGAGCTCGTGGCTAATCAATAACAGCCGCACGGGTCGATCCATCAGGTTAAGCTGCGCTTGCCGGGGTTGGTCCGTGGATGGGTAACCATCTTTACATACCGAGACTCCTCCGTGCTTCGGAAAGCACGTTAAGCCGTTGGTCCCGGCTGTCATTCGTAGATCTTTGACAGTCGTTACAAGTCGTCAGAAGCCCGAAAGTCTGACACCAGTCTTACCAAGGAGTATCGTATTACCCAGTTATTGGGTTGTGGAGGTCAGATAGGCAGTCGCTCCTTGTAAAATACTGGTATTCAGCTGCATCCGGTTAGACTGGAAGCCGACCCCAACATGATTGGGAAAAGGCTAGGCAGAATGAGTACTCTTTGTACCTTCTTTTGAGTGCGAATTTAAATAAATAAATAATTTCCTTGACTGTTAAATGATAAATCATTTCCTCTATGTCATCATATTTCAACCACACCTAAAATACCTTAAAAACCAGTCTTAATTAATAATTAATTTACAATTTTAACAATCATCACCAATTTATTGTTGTTTGCTGCCAAGTCTTGTCAGAATTAATCTATCAGTTCTACGTATAGACAGATAAACAAATACATATTAATAAAACATGATTTTTGATTGGGAGGATCCGGGTTTGGTATTCGGCTGTGGCATTTTAATTTTATTTTAAACCTTGACATTTCGCGCATTTTGTCGCAAACATGCGTATAATTTAAATAAAAGATAATTTATTCTTGTACGCATCTTTATTATCTCGTTGTGTAGTGGTTATAAGCTCTACTACTGAGCGTGTGGTACTGGGGTCGATGCCCAGTTCTGGCAAAAAGTTTGTGTGATTTCTGTTATGGAACAGGTCGCAGTCTGGATTTTTGCCCGGTTGATGGCAATAGGCTCGCCCCATTACAATCAATCTGCCTAGCCTTTTCTCAACTATATTGGGGTCGGCTTCCAGTCTAACCGGATGCAGCTGAATACCCGTATTTTACATGGATCAACTGCCTATCTAACCTCTACAACTCCTATCGACTGGTTGTCAGACTTTCGGGCCTCTGACGACTCGTAACGACTGTCAAAGATCCACGAATGACAGCCGGGACCAACGGCTTAATGTGCTTTCCGAGGCACGGAGGAGTCTCGATATGTAAAGATGGTCACCCATCCACGGACCAACCCCGGCAAGCTTAGCTTAAGCTGATGGATCGAACCGTGCGGCTGTTATTACTTAGCCACGAGCTCCTCTCTTTTGCTCACCCCCTATTAAATGGGGCTTAAACATAACTGGCGAAATGTTGGCGTAGTAGATACATAGTTCTGTTGACTTTTGTGTTAATTATTATAAATATTTTTGTTAAAATCAATAATTTCTCTAGAGCAATGGTGGCCCAGTGGTAACTTAGGCCGCGACTTAAAAGTTGTAGGTCGTAAGTTCGAACCCAGACAGGCACTTTACTTTGTGTAAATTATTTCATCACCACTGCTCTCAAAACGGTGAAGGAAAACATCGTGACGAAACCGGCATGTCCTAGAACCAAAAATTCGAAGACATGTGACATCTACCAACCCGCACTGGGCCCGCGTGGTGGATTACAGCCCACTCCCTCTCACAGAGAGGAGGCCGCAGTCCCAGTAGTGGGTACATTAAAGACTGATCATGCAATATTGACTGACCCAGAGGTCGAACCCAGAACCTTATAATCGTATATCGGAAATCGATACGTTATTAAAATACCTTCCAGTTATTATCTTAAAGAAAATCTTAAGAAAACCAGGCCAAGGATATCTTTATTATTAAATAATAATATATAATAATAAGGATAGCTAGAGGCTCGGTAATTAATAATAGTAATTGGTCGTTGGTCTAGTGGTCGCAAGCGGGTTCGATTCAAAGTTTGGGCAAAGTCATATTGGGTTTTTCTATCTGGAATTTCTCAATAGCAGTCCGGAGTCTGGATTTGTGCCCGATTGTTGGCAATAGGCTCGCCTCCTATTACATGGAACTTAAACATAACTGGCGAAATGTGGGTGTACTATAGGTACACCTTTGCCCAATTCTTTTGTAATAAAGAGGACATGTTTAAAATGTGCTCCCTTAATACATGAGAATTATAACATAATTGGCGAATTGACGGTGTACTGTAGACTCTATGGGAGCCTACTGTACCGGGTCGAATGAAACAACTTTTTTTTTGTTTTTTTAAACGTTGCTCCACACTAGAAATTTCTCCTGTATTGTGGGTGCGTTTACAAAAATTATTAACCTCACATACACAAACAGCCAGACCGCGGAGCTCGTGGCTAAGTTATAACAGCCGCACGAGTCGATCCATCAGGTTAAGCTACGCTTGCCGGGGTTGGTCCGTGGATGGGTTACCGTCTTTACATATCGAGAGTCCTCCGTGCCTCGGAACGCACGTTAAGCCGTTGGTCCCGGCTGTCATTCGTGAATCTTTGACAGTCGTTACGAGTCGTCACAAGCCCGAAAGTCTGACAACCAGTCTTACCAAGGGGTATCGTAATACCCGGTTACTGGGTTGTGGAGGTCAGATAGGCAGTCGCTCCATGTAAAAATACTGGTACTCAGCTGCATCCGGTTAGACTGAAAGCCGACCCCAACATAGTTGGGAAAAGGCTAGGCAGAGTGATACAAACAGCCAGACCCGGAACAACTATTTGTAGGTCATACAAATATTTGTTCCGTGTGGGAGTCGAACCCGCCACAGCGCAGCAGTCTATCGCTTAACCACTGCGCCAACCGTGCCGTCTATCGTCGTATGTATGGAATAATGGGGCTTATAATTCCTAGGATTGGAGCTACGTTTATTATTATATTTTCTTCTAGCTCCCGTTGATAAAATCAAAATCAAAATACATGGGCACTTATGAAACGTCAGAAGCTGGGTGCACGGTTCCAATTGGTCGTTTCCCATGGAGAAGAGGCGGCAAGAAACTCCACGGTTACTCTTTTAAAAATAAATGGGTTTTACAATGCTTTCAAAAATGTACAGTGTGAATAGGTATGAGAGGACAGTGTAGACCTGTCAACAAGATACTTAACAAAATACAAAATAGTCCGCAAATCGACAGTCTGTTGAGCCTACAACGTTCTCACATTCACAAAATATAAAGGAATCTATATAAAGGTTGAATAAAATAATAAGAATAAAAACTTATTTAAACCAAATGATTGCCACTACAATAGCCCACAGGGCGACCGTCTGAACTTTTTCCTAAATTCGTAATAGTGTTTTCCTCATTATCTTGTGCCATCATTTTAACAAGTATAAAGATTGCATACCACAAACCATGCAGTTCATAATCTCGACAGTACTATACAGAAACACTTCTGCCTAGTCCTGTGGAGAAAACAGTGCGATGATGTGATAAATGTTACCTATGCCCAATTTCTTAATGGGCAACAAACTAATATTTTACCTAGAAAATGTAAGAATTTAACATAATGTGTGCCCAAGTTAAGGTCAGCATAAAAAGTTAACACGTTTATGCACATGGACTTAAGCAATTGTAAAGAAAACATTTTGATGTCCATCTAGCGAAACAAGGCAAGTACCTACGGTTGGCAAAATAGGCTAGATTTATTTAATGTTGGTAAGTTTTTATTTAAGTAGGTACCACCTTCTGTCAGCGGCATCGATACCTGATAATAACTTTTTATTTTATTATGGTTTATTCAGTTTTTCTTCACATATTTTAATATGTGAAGAAAATACATTTTTTTTTCTTAGAAAAAAACCATTTAAAAATAAAATAAAAAGGTGTTCCGGTGGTGTCGGGTGCAGGGTCCAAGCTACCGGTAGTTAGGCTCCTCAGAATGTGAGCCGTATCGAGGAGTATACTGCCTTATTGTATTTAATATTATTTATTTACTTACTAGCGAAATTCCAAACAACTCTGGCTAACCCTTCGAGGATATCAAGCATTATATTATGGAATAGTAATAAATCTACTCTCACAGCAGGCTACCAACAAAATGTCAAAATGAACAATACTTTAGGCCTGACATTTTGTCTTATTTGTTAACTCGCACGAATTTACTCGCCAGAAACGGGTGAATCGACACTTTAAATAGGTAATATATTTTTTTCTTGAGGCGTTTCGCACGTAGTTAATTTATTTGTGGGCAAATCGACAACTCCGGAAATAATTATTATGCAATTGGTTCATTTTAAATATTTATGCAGTAAAGTTAGTTTACTTTTTTCTTAACTTTATTGGATATAATAAAAATTAAGAATTAAATAAGAATTTCTGGAGTCCGGAGTCGCCCACAAATAAATTAACTGCGTGGGAATCGCCTACACAAAAAATCATATTATTTAAAAGTGACAATTCGCCCGTTTTGGGCAAGATAATTCGTGCGAATCACCAATAAGCAGACATTTTTGCTGACGGTATTATATCTCGATGTCCTTTGGTTCGGCGTCGTCGAGTCGTATGTATGTACCTTTCATATTGCACCATAGATACTAAACCTGATGACCTGCCTGGCTAAGGATATAATGTGTATGTTCACGGTAAATACCTTAATAGAATAGGTAGAGTGCCTAGACATCAAATATTTAAAAATACATTCGCTTTTGCCCGCGGCTTTGCCCGAGTGAATGTCGGTAATTATACCACGGTAATGTATTACCGGGATAAAAAGTGTGCCCTAATTCAGCACCCTAATTGCGTAACACACGATCAATCACAATCTGAATCATTACATCTACACTAATATTATAAAGATAATGATTTCTATTTTTGTTTGTAATGAATAAACTCGAAAACTAAGGGACCGACTTCAAAAATTCCTTCACCAGTAGAATTCTATATTATCACTGAGTAACATAGGCTATAATTTAAAAAGATACCACTCGGGCAAAACCGCTGACGGAAACTAGTAATGTAATAAAGCTGAAGCGTTCGTTTTTATGTTTGTTTGACCGCGCTAATCTCGGGAACTACCAGTCGGATTTGAAAAATGCTTTAGAATTGGATAGCCCAATTCTTGAGGAAGGTTATAAGCTATGTAACATCACGCTAAGACCCTTAGGAGCTGAGAAAAACGGGAAAATATCAGAAAGAACGCTTAGCGAAAACGAAGTAATAGCGCGGGCAGGCGCCGAGCGATGCGTTCTCTGTTCTATGTTAGAGGTTATGGTTTCCGCACTTAGTCCTCGAGTGGACCATTGTGCGTGGGCCATGGCGGCCGTCGGTGGTTATTCCAACCAGCCCACCTCCCTCCAGAAGTTAATTAAAGCTCCTGGTCTGTTAAGAACGTCTGTGAAAGATAAGGGTGATCCAAGTGTTTCTGTTCTGCAATGCGTTTTAAACTGACAGATGCACTGATCCTTTTCCTGTCAATTTACTAGTTACTATTAAGTCCCATGTCAAATGGTAGCGAGCCTACTGCCACCAGGTCAGGAAAAAGGTCATAACATACCCATATTTTACCTTTGTACTTACGAAATAAACAAACAGCTTGTGCAAGCGCCTGTACCGAGGTACGTGTCTACACTTGTCTTCTCGACAGTACACGACGAGATGATAAATGGTAGTTCGCGTATTACAATATCGAATATTATCGTGTTTCGGATAGAAATCTATACATAGATGGTATTTCGAAATGACCGATCGACCGTGCACTACTATACTCTGTACAAAAAGTATCTAATGAAAGTGTAAACAAACCCTGTTCATGTTCTTACGGAATCATTCAATAGAGGGAATTAGCAACACATTCAACTGTATTATGAGGCTGACAACAGCCTATGTGCGGTCACTGTCGGACTGCATAGAAAAGAAAGAGAGGCACGATGACACGACGCTATTAATTTATTGCTAAATATGAAGCAATTAAAAAAAAAAACAAAATACGACTTACTTTATTATGTTACTAGTAGAATAATCTGACAAAAAATCAGAATGATTGCATGTATATTAATAATGGTTTTTAATCGTAAATATATTTTTCAAGGTTTTTTTTTCTATGGTAGGTGTCATTCAATTACTTGTATTATGTTTTCAACACATTGGTGCCGATTCCCTTGTTCACAAACTAAACTAAATTTAAGCTCAGTGCATCTTTTTCTTTGTATTTCACTATGCAGAGGACAGAAGATAAATTTTAGTCTAGTCCTGTCAAATTAATCAGCGCCTGTCACTACTCCATACAAGTTTAGACGTGATTAAAAACTTGCCTACTAAAATTACGTAAATTTACGTCAGGTGCTGATTAATTTGACAGGACTAAACTAAAATTTATCTTCTGTCCTGTACTAGGCTACTGCTGAGCAAGAGGTACTGGGTTCGAATTCCAGGTCGGGCAAGGTGTTATTGGGTTTTTCCATCTGGAATTTCTCAATGGTAGCCCGGAGACTGGATTTGTGCCCGGTTGATGGCAATAGGCTCGCCTCCTATTACATGGGACTTAAACATAACTGGCGAAATGTGGGTGTACTATAGGTACACCTCTGCCTAACCCTTCGGGGAAACAAGGCGTGATGTTATGTGATGTGTTATCATTATTATTATCTAAGAGTATCACTATTATATTACACTACCGTTTAAATACACTATGATAAATTATGGGCGTCAAAATATGCAAGACATATGATTTATGTACCTTTATAGAGGAGGTCATGCTAATATCAAGTATTAAGTTACTTAATATATAAGTATATAATTATTATATACAACGTGTTTTTTTGATATCCCATAACTCTAGGGTTATATTCTAAAAATAATACAAAAAGTCCTAGAATATGTGGTCAAAAAACGTATAGTTTCGAAGATAACATAACACTATACTCTCGATGTGTGTATCTAAGTTTAATTGATAAGTAGGAGTAAATCATTTTCATTCAAACCAATCATTCATATTTAGAGGTAAGAAAATGCGATGTTGTCATATTTCACGTAGGTAAGGGTGTTTTACATTAATAATCGTGACTTTGTCGTATTATTTTGTATGAAAAATGAAAAAAAAAAATGATAGTTGAAAAATAATTCTTAAGCCATTTGATTCTTTGTTATGGTCTCATTCATACCCAAGAGTTATGGGATATCAAAAAAAACACAGGTTGTATAATTTATATACTACCTACCTTCTACCCGCGACTTCGAGTGAAATCGCCCTCGACTCACCGCGTCGCATCGCATCGCCCGCCCGCGCTATTACTTCGTTTTCTCTTAGCGTTCTTTCTGACTTTTTACATTCAAATACAATTTTTTTTAAAAGTACAAGGCGTAGACTCTGAATTTTAATTTTATTTAGATAAGTATTGTTTTAGAGTACTTTTAAATACAAGAATAGGGACATCAGTCATGTAGTTTTCCTTTAAGTTACTCGCAAAGGTTAAACTTAAATTAAAGCTGTACATGTTACAGCTGTTTACACGGCTACAAACAAAAAACCAAAAGCGATCGGGATCTTCCAACTCCCTCAAAAATCCTCTAATCTTTCCTCTTACTAATGATGTGCCACATGCCATAAAAATCATTTAACAACTATGTGAATTCGCTAGAATTGTGAATCGAGTCACTTATGGCTAATATTAGCAATATAAGTTAACAAAAAATTGCCACACACGCCGACATTTCCAAACTAATTGTAATTGCTCGGTTACTATAAACAAAACGAATCGTTTTTTCTACCAACGGTAACGTTTTTTTATTGTCAAACTGGGCATAAAAATGGAGTCGTAAGCTAATTTTACCTGTAATAGCTACTTCCATATGGAAGGGTCTACTATGCAAACTTAAGAGGGCTTTGCTGCATTATTGGTAAAGATACAAGAGTCTTACCAATAACGGTCCGTAAATTATAGGAATCCAACATTAGCTGTCAATTTAGAACTGAAGATAAGGACTACATTATCATATATCTACGTTACATATTGCGTATGCGCCGTTCTTGAAGTTAGGTCAGTTAGCTGTCAAAGCATAACGCAACTTTAACCTTTAGAACTAGGGTAACTGTGCCCTTTTGACGTTTAGACATTTCTATTCTATTTTTAGAATGATTTTGAAACTGTAAGGGCTTACAACTTAGTGTTGCTATTTAGAAAATTTATACAGACGATGGTAGAAAACTTAACTGAAGATTTTCTTTACTACTTAAACTATTCAATTCATTGTTTTTATAGTGAATTTTTTATTTTGTGAAAAAGAATACACTATGAGTAGTACATTAAGAGCTGTCGTGGCCCAGTAAGAGCAGTCGTGGCCCAGCTAGAGCTGTCGTGGCCCAGTAAGAGCAGTCGTGGCCCAGCTAGAGCTGTCGTGGCCCAGTAAGAGCAGTCGTGGCCCATCAAGAATAGTCGTGGCTCAGCAAGAACAATAGTGGACCAATAGTAACGGTTGCGACTTCCGAGATTGTAGGTTCGAAACGAGACAGGCGCTTTACTTTGTGTAAATAATTTCATCGCCACTGATCTTAAAACGGTGAAGGAAAACATCGTGAGGAAACCGGCATGTTCTAGATCGAAAATTCGGAGACATGTGACATCTACCAACCCGCTCTGGGCCCGCGTGGTAGATTACGGCCGGCCCACCTCACAGAGTGGAAGCCTATGTCCCAGTGTCCCAAATTTCATCAAAATCGGTTCAGCCGTTTTAACGTGATGCGCGATCAAATAAACAGACAAACAGACAAAAAATCTAAAAATTGTTGGAACGTGTTACAGTTCTGTTATCGATTCTAAGTATCTCCAGCCAACTTTTTTTCGAATATCTTCTATGTACAGATTTTCGACCCTCTTCAGCTTTATTATATAAGGTGCTATAAAAATATCTGCCACGGCTGCAATGGGAGATAGTATTGTGTTTATAGATTACAATAGTAAAGATAAATTATTGATCATGTGTCATATTTTTTTTCATACAAAAAATTGTACGTATAAATTTGCAAGTGTCGAACTAGTCAGCTGATTTCAGTTTTCATTCACAGAACAGATGGAAAGAGATAGCAGTTGTTTTCATTGACGAAGTGCACTTCGCGCGTAATTTGTGAACCACGTTATGCAGAGTAGAGTCAATGTTTATTTAACTACTTTATTTTCTCAAATTGATTTAACTGTGCCGGGGTACGAAATTTCTTCACTATTGTTATCTTTAAACACAATACTACCTCTCATTAAAGCCGTGGCAGATATTTTTATAGCACCTTATATATATATATATATAAGATAGAGATTTCAGCAATTTTAATAGGATTACCTTCTAATAAAATTAATTGCAAAACATAAACCACAAGACCAATGGAATGCAAATATTTGACGAAACAATGCGTCAACTAATTTAAATGTTTACCCGACCAACCGGGGCGTGTGTTATGCGTTACGCAATGCATATATTGGACCAATTTCGACAACGTCAGATAAAAAATTCGCGTTCATTTTAAGCAACTTCACAAATATTTCAAAGATGACTTCGTCATTAGCTAAATATTCATAAAAAAATAGCTAGGAGTCTATAGCTATGTGTCTGGTCAATCAAAATCCTGTTCAAATTAGGCTGAGGATCAGCACTTTTCGAACGTAAGCAACGCTTGCCGGGGTTGGTCCGTGAATGGGTGACCATCTTTACATACCGAGACTCCTCCGTGCTTCGGAAAGCACGTTAAGCCGTTGGTCCCGGCTGTCATTTGTGGATCTTTGACAGTCATTACGAGTCGTCAGAAGCCCGAAAGTCTGACAACCAGTCTTACCAAGGGGTATCGTATTACCCAGTTACTGGGTTGTGGAGGTCAGATAGGCAGTCGCTCCATGTAAAATACTGGTATTCAGCTGCATCCGGTTAGACTGGAAGCCGACCCCAACATGATTGGGAAAAGGCTAGGCAGAATGATGAAAAATGACATCGCACCAAGGGTGCAGAGCGAACAATTTGTTAAAAAAAATGCCACCCCTGGGAGTCAAACCCGTGACCTCTGGGTTTGAGACAGGTGGTCCTACCACTAGACTACAGGGGCAGTTAAAATTCATGAAGAAGAACGGGTATGAAACTCCACGGAAACTCTTTTAAATCAAGATGTTACAAAACCTTGGGTATATTATTCTTGTTGCTTCTATGAGTAAGAACAGGCATGATAACAAGTTAGTATTAAATTCAGTTTAGTAGCATCCGGTTAGACTGAAAGCCAACCACACCACAGTTGGAAATTTCAGGCATATGATGGTTAGTATTTCACAAACTGGATGTCAGACTATGATAATTACCAACGTTACATTAAAGTTTCCGGATATATCAGTTTTTTTTCTCTATGACGTTATTTCAAGGAAATAACGCAGTTTGTCTTTGGTCTAATTAGTTTTTTTCCCCGTGCGACCCATTGTCCTATTGTTGAGAGAATCTTAATAGTTTTTCTATACTTTTTTTTGTAATTAACATCAATAACAAGTATTTAGATAATATTCCACGATCTGCGTGATGATGTACATAACATCACGCCTCTAAACCCCGCAGGGTAAGGCAGAGGTGTGGGTACTATCGCGGACACGTATATCTGACCACCTGACACCGTAAGGATATTCCTGCTTGGAGCGCTCGGCCGCTATAGTAACCCTTACCTACAAAAAAAAGGGCGGTAAACAATTTTCTCGATTGAAAAAAATCCAAACCGAACAATAAACCGCTGCTATAAAAAAAAAACTTCAAATTAGATCAGGAAACTTTGCATATTAACCGAACTAACTACAAAGCAGCGACTATGTTTTTTTTTTTTTTAATTACCATTATTTTCGCCATAAAAAGCAATTAGCTATACTATTAGTGCCTTGGAACGGCCAGCACCCCATTCAGTCCACGAGCAGTATGGTGCGAGGGAAACGAAAAGTGAATTTGAGCTGAGATAGTATGGCGTCTTAAGAATGTACCATTCAACTGTCACTTGACTAAATAAATCAAACTACAAAGTTAAGATATAATTTACGCAGTACTTAAGGTAATGGTAAGTCAATTTGATAACTGTATATCAAAGTTAAAACCATTTAATAAGACAAGTTTACATGTATATTAAATTACAGCTATTAGTAGTAAGTTATTATTATTATAGAGAAACTAATAGGAATCGTTTAAGGTCTTATCAAAATATTTGCTTATAATGTTAATTACATGCATGGTTAAAACATGTTTATATTTCCATTTGGAATTTCGGAATATGGCAATACCTCGACCTGTATTCCATGGGACGTAGAATATTTGGGACATTCACAGGAAATACAAATAGTACCTAAAAGTGGCATAAAAAAAAATATATTAAAAAAAACACGAAAGTGAAAAATCTATTAAAAAAACGGCCTGTGCGAGTCCAAAAAGGTTCCTATCTCAGCATAATGCTGCGACATTTAAAAAAAACCGCAGCGCTGGTATTCTGTTAAGGCTCGCTGTGATGCTACAGACATATTTTATGAATCCCACTAAGAGATAACAAAATAAATAAATCTATATTTTACAATAAAAAACAAGATCTATATAAAAACCGTAACTACGAGTATGTACAGTGAAATTACGATCGATCCACGCCCAACGCTACAACATCACTTGTCCATGGTAAAGAGTTCTAGAGACTATTCAGCAGTAAAACACCTCGTTGAAATAAATGAACATTATGGACCACCTCTGCTCACAAAGAGCTCTCCTCTGCAATAGGCACTTTTAAATACCAAGGCAATTATATCGATGGATACGTCTTGCAATCACCTACTACGTTCAAAGAAAGTATTTGAAAAGAAGATTTTACAAAAGGTTGTGACATAATGACATATGTCAGTGTCACAAATAAATTGACAGTCGGTGATGTATAAAAGACATCGTCTTTGTAAATGGCGGAGCGTAGGCTCGTTGCACAATAGTTACCATTGGCTGATATTCGGGGAGTCAGAAGCCCGTAAGTCTGACAATCAGTCTGACTTAAGTATCGTGTTACCCAGTACCTGGGTTGTGGAGGTTAGATAGGCATCTGCTGCATCCGGTTAGACTGGAAGTCAACCACAACAAAGTTGGGAAAAGCGTAGGCATATGATGAGTAGCCGGAATATTACAGCACTAGTATTATAATGGCTGTCCGGACACAACGCGACTTACTAACCCGTCATTAATTACTTTGTGATTAGTTACGTAAGTCGTAGATTCGAAGCCAGACAGGCGCTTTATTTTGTGTAAATTATTTCATCACCACTGCTCTCAAAACGGTGAAGGAAAACATTGTGAGGAAACCGGCATGTCCTAGAAACAAAAATTCGAAGACATGTGACATCTACCAACCCGCACTGCGTAAATTACGGCCAACTACCTCTCACAGAGAGGCCTGTGTCTCACCAGTAGGAAAATTATAGGCTGAGTATGGTTGCGTTGCCTCAAAGTTGCTATCAACACAGCTAAGCAACAGTTGCTCAACTTTATTTCCAATGAATACGAAGCTTAACTTTCGCGAAATAAATTGACAAACGAAGTGTGTCATCTAAGAGGCATAGCATTTATAAAAGACAAACCTTTTACGGAACCAAGCCTAAGCATTTGCTATTATTTATCTTCAAGCTTTGTGGCCATTACTTAGTAGTAATTGTTTACGATTTACAGTTAAAGTGGGATAAACTCAGCGGTATGTGTTGCAATTTTAATTAAGTGCATTAGGCTCTTTATGTATAGTAGTGCTTTCCTGTGGGTTCGTCTGCGTGGATTTCAATTAAGAAAATGAAAGTGGTAAAAAAACATAATTTAGTATAGTTTTAGGGTTGTATAAATGTCAAATTAAATCATAGGTTGAACATTTCATGGTCGTCGCACATCAGAATCAGAAAAATCAAAAGTCATTTATTCAAATTCGACAACACGTGTCGATTACTTACAAGGTTTTTTTATGACTCTTTAGGAATAGTTTATAGGAATAGGTTACTAAATATATCTACATCTATTGTATTTTACTGACACTTTGTTTTTAGACATAATTTTTAGCGTTAAATAATTTCGGTCTGCGATTGCCCGTAGCAGTAGCAATGTCGGCGCCAGTGTGATTGATCCTTGATCGAAATGAGTGCATAGTTTTTTAACTGACTCTGTGGTCTAGTGTTTAGACCACCTGTCCCAGACCCAGAGACCCCGGGTTCGATTCCCAGTGGGGGCAATTTTTTTTATTTGTGACACGCACAGGAATTACAAACAGTAAAAAAAAACAAAGGAGCATTTAAAACTAACAAAATAAAAACAGAAACAAAAAACAATCTCTCCTAAAAAGGCTCCTAAAAAAAATTTCACAGCATAATGCTGCGATATTTAGGAAATATACCGTAGCGCTGGTATTCTGATAGGGCCCACTGTGATGTCACGGACTTCCTACGGACATATTTTATTTATCCCACAAGGGGGATATAACAAAACTTACGGTCCTCAAGGACACGAATGTAATAGTCACAACATTCTCGCTTGTCTCAGTCAGTTTTTTTCCATATCCACTCATCGCAGGGCCGTTACCTTTAGCCAATTATCTATTAAATACCGTTGGCTAAAAATAAATTACTATACACACTCTTGTTTGGCTAAAAAAAAACCGGCTAAGTGCGAGTTGGACTTGCGGGCTAAGGGTTCTGTACAAAAACATAGTTTTTTGTTTCTACTTTTCTTGTTGATAGATAGTAGAAAGTATCAAAAACATTATTATTATTTGGCAGTGATAAGCACCATCGTAATAGGTAAATCTGCCTAGCCTTTTCACAACTATGTTGGGATCGGTTTCACTCCTACCCGGATGCAGCTGAATACCAGTATTTTACATGGAGCGACTGCCTAGCTGACCTTCACAACCAGTAAATGAGTAATATGATACCCCTTGGTAAGACTGGTTGTCAGACTTTCGGACTTCTGACGACCCGTAAACCCGATAAGGTAAAAAAAGCTTTGTCAACTATGTGACAGACAAACTGACTAAGCTCCAAAATGTAGACTTCCGTTGTTATTTTTGTACGGAACCCTAAAAACAAGAATTTATTTGGCAATTCGTTTATTTTTAATTGAAATATTTTTAATAATAAATCGCTTTAATAAATTTACTTTTAATTGAAAGGTCAATGTTAGTTCAATAATAACGGTATTAATTAGTATTAAATAATAAATATGTCATGACCTGCGAGTTTCCCTGTTTCAAATGAATAAAAATATCAGTTTCAAATCACATACTGAGACACAACACAAGTTTTAGAAAAAGACTCAAATCAATCTTCCTAGCCTTTTCCCAACTATGTTAGGGTCGGCTTCCAGTCTAACCGGATGCAGCCATCATCCATCTTGCGACCCGTAACGACTGTCAAAGATGCTACGAATGACAGCCGGGATCACGTGCTTTGCGAGGCACGTCTTGATATATAATGGATGGTTACCCATCCACGGACCGACCGCAGCAAGCGTAGCTTAACCATTGGTAGATTTACGGCTCGTACATATCGCGCCAGTGGGTACGAGCCTTTGACGTCAACGACGGCTGCTTATAATATGACGGAACTGATTTCTGATGAAACCAAACCTCAACCTACTTTTCGAATTCCTCCCACTCCTAATAATGTGATCACCTCATCACATTACACACCTGTGTAAGTCTGAGGACAAAACATAACCCTATCTTTGCTGTCGCGCATTCGGTTACAAATAATATTACAATGCTGTGTCATTTTGCTGATGTATAATGAGAACAATATACATCATGTGCGTTTATAGTTATTTATGCACTTGTTGTATAATAAGGGGTATTAAAACACGAATGTGGGTTTATTAGTATCACATGAGTGTTTTAATACCTAATTATGTACAGTTGCATACAATACTTTATCTACACTCATGATATGAATCCTCTAAAAAAGTTTCTGAAAAAGTTAGCTTATTACCAACATTAAAGCGACCATAGCCCCTCTAAGCGTGACGGAGCGTATTTTAGATAATGTCAATCAAGTGTCGGCGGTTAGCAGGTGACCGGAAGGGATCAAAAAAGCAAAGGAGTTGCATAATAAAATTAAGTACAACATTATAAAACTCGTGTGGATGATATTATGATTACTATGACACTGGTCGTTTGGCAATAAGCTAACTGTTTCAGAAACTTTTATAGAGGATTTATAGCATGGGTGTAGATAATTTCATTTTAAGTTTTAAGATCACCTATGATGCAGGAAAATCTAACCAATTAACTTTCTTTTGCCACAGAAACAATACTGCAACACCAGGACTGAAATCTGCTGCAGAATCGAAACCTCCTCCCTCGCTGGTAACACCAACCTTCAAGGCTCCCTAGGAGTTGGCTCTGGCACCTTCCAAGGATCTGCCAACAACGGCCAGGGACTGTTTAGTCAATCAGGTTCAAGCCAGGGAAGCCAGAGCGCCTTCGGAGCTACAGGTTTTGGAACAGGCCAGGCCAATACAAATACTGCTTTTAACGCGAACGCCAACAGAGGCAGCTCAAGCACAGGCTTCGGAAGCCAATTCGGAACAGGATCAGCATTCAACAGCAACAAATTCGGATCCTCAGCTTCTGGTTTCGGATCAACTGCAGCACCAACGCCCGGCCGTTTTGGATCTAACGCTGGAAACTTCAACAATGAAGTCTTCAAATCCACCAGCCAATCGAATTTCGTAGAAACCGATACCTTCTCAGCTGGTTCAGAAAACGCTGGTGTCTTCCGTCCTGGCGGAATCGGATCTGGGCTGAAACCTGGAGTACCTTACCTGCCTCCCGTTGACACTTCATCTAGCGGATCCAATGTAGTATCCACAGCTTACACTCCATCCTTTGTGACCACTCCTCGTCCTTTCTCAACTCCTCGCCCAGTAACGACTCCCCGACCTTACACAACTCCTAGACCAACGTACCTTCCACCTGTGTCATCGACCAAAGCTCCGGAGTACTTGCCTCCAATTGATCGCATTACTGGATCTGAAACCTTCCTGAAGCCAAATTATGTAGAAGGAGGGTTGATTCTTGATCAGTTCCAGACCACACCCAGTAACAGGCCACCACCACCACAGAACAGTAAGTTTCATTTGTTTTTTTGAATTACTTATCTTAGAATAATCAGCCGATAATGTTCCCACAGCTGAGACACAGACCGTGAGAGACAGAGGTCTGTAATCCACCACGTGGGCCCAGTGCCGGTTGGTAGATGTCACATGTCTTCGAATTTTTGGTTCTTGGGCAAGCCGGTTTCCTCACGATGTTTTCCTTCACCGTTTTGAGAGCAGTGGTGATGAAATAAATTACACAAAGTAAAGCGCCTGCCTTGGTTCGAACCCACTGTAACTAACAATACGCGTTTACTGAGAGACTGTTAAAAACTTCATCATCTGTCCAGCCTTTTCTCAACTACGTAAGGGTCAGCTTCCAGTCTAACTAGATGGAGCAGAATATCATTTCATATGGAGCGAGTGAGTCTATCTTCTGTCTACAGCCTATCTGCCCTATAAACTGAAAAAAAAAATTGTTACAAAAGCTTCATTACTTTAACTTCCACCAGATGACATCCCATCCGGCTGCGCTGCTGCCCTAAAATGCACACCCATCGAGTTTTGTACTGCGGAGGGAGTCATCTCCAACACCTCTGTCGCCCTCACCAGGGACCAGGAGGCTTACAGAGTGCCTTTGACTGTAAGTATTAATTTTTCCTCTTCTTTACTCATATCATTGCGAACTTGTATGTTTTTTTTTAAATAATGGACTGCCTAATTGGAATTTGTACCAGACCTCCTCGGCTGCTCAAACTTAAACACAAATAAGCGAGATGTTGGTGTACAGTGAACCACAGTGCTACCAATTCGACATTGACCACGCCTTTATGGCGTATTATTAAGGATTTTCGTAGCGTATTGATATGCGGTTGACAGTACTGACACATTCTGTTAAAATTACATTTTGCAATCAATCCTAACCTCACCAAAAACCTCTTCTAACAGGACTGCAAAGATGTAGAATCTGGCCGCGTCGGCAAGTGCTGTCGTGACCCCTTCTACACTGACCCCTGGCCAACCAACCAGCTCGGCAAGTGGGTTCCCGGTGTTTTCGGAGGCAACGACGGTAAATATGAGGCTGACAGCAGAGGAAGCTCGAACAACCGACCTAACGTCAGTGTGAGGCCCCCGGTGACTGGATCCGTTATTTTGACCAACTATAGGTGAGAATTTGAATCTTGCTATGTTTTATATTTTGTCAAACTCAAGGTGGAAATGTACAAATATTGGTCTCATATTATATTAGTACTTATGATTTAGCAGCTGATCACACAGTGCCTTACCATTCAGAAGATCTTCTTGTTCAAACCTTTCTCACATCAGAATCTATACACTCTTCCACACACCAAAAACTACCACTAACTTGCCAATTCTTTCCAGAACGACCCTCAAGTCAACTCAACCACAAGGCCCCAACCAGGTCACCCAAGGATACCCCACACCCACCACACCTTCTCCTAGCTCCTTCGTCCAGAAGACCCAGTACGGCCAAGGCTCATACTCTCAAGGAGGTAAAGGATCTTATGGCGTAGGAGGTCAGGGTTCCTACCAGACCGGAGGTCAGGGACAAGTAACGGTCCAGGGTCAAGGACAAGGACTTCAAGGTGTGTATCCATTTTATAAAGATTCCTAGCATATAAATTCCCTTCTGGATAAGTAATATGAAGGAGGGGAATCAAATCTTGTTTTCATATCGATACCCATCAAGACTGTGAAGTTTACACAACAAAAACGGTTTTTTTAAATGGATATTTCAACTAAACTGCGGTAAATGGCCCCAAAAAAAAACGTCAATTAATTTATTTCGGAGTTTCACTAGCTAATTTAATTTGATCCTGTATACACAGAAAAATATTATTCTGTATCATTTCATTAGCAGTAGGTAGTTGTTTAATTTATCTATGGCTTTTGCAAGTGTTTTTTTTTTCATAATAATATTGTCTTAATATCTCACGACATCTTTTATGATTCGCATTTCATGTATCTAAAAGGTGGAGACGACAATACAAAAATAAATTAAACTGCGTCTATCTAATGACGTTCCCAGTCTGCATACGAAAATTCAGTCAAAGATCTCCAATAATTTAGTCACTATAACTAGTCAAAGATTGGCAAAACCCATAGTCAGCGCATCACTACTATTTAGTTTATTAGAAAAAAACACTTTTTTAATTTAAATGTTAGGATTTATTTGATATTTCCCTAATCCACGCATGCATTAATATTACCAGTGTTTTAATTGATTGTTGTATTGTCGTCTCCACATTGTATAGTAACATTTAACTGCAGAATTATCATTGCAACTTGCGGAAACACTTTCCTCATACAATTTCTCCATAACTAAAGGTTAAAATCTACATGTCCATCTTACCCACAGGAGGATTCGGTCAAGGACAGACCAGCGGTGGTGGACAGGCTGTGATCCAGGGTCAAGGATCCTACTCTCAGGGTGGACAGGTGAGAATAAGGGTTATATTCGGTTAATTGTTTTAAAATATATTTGGACAACTTCTAAACTTACATCGATCTCTATTCAATTAATACATACTCAATAAACTGATTTAGAATCTAAGGTTTACTGCCGGATTTAGAGATGTTATTTAACAATAATTAATGATGCATTTTAATTGATCAACTATCTAATTGAGTAACACATTTTCGTAAACGATCAAGACTAATCTGTTTCATTTTGACATTTTAACAACATTCATTGCGTAGTTGAGCAGATTTTTTTGTCGAACTTATGAAGCAATGGATTAGCAATCTGTTTTAATACGATTCAGATTGTGATTGTTAGTATTTTACGAATATCCTCGCAGTATATCTTGGAATGCTGTCGGTTAAAATATACATCATTCAAAACATCTGAATTATGTTTACATAGACTAAAATATGGTGGTTGATTCATGTCAATAATAAATTATAATAGAACTAGCTGCTCGCTCCGCCTTCGCATGGCTAAGTACTTTTCTACGGCGTAACTACCTCTATCTACCTACTATCTACCCTACCTACTACCTACCCTACCTACCTACCTCCTACCTACCTGCCTACAGCAATTTTTCCATATTTTCTCCCCGTTTAAACCTTCCCTGGACTTCCAAAAATATTTCAAAACCAAAATTAGCCAAATCGGTCCAGCCGTTCTAGAGTTTTAGCGAGACTAATGAACAGCAATTCATTTTTATTAGATAGAAGATCGTAAGTCTCGATCGAAGACCCTAAGTGCGGCAGTTAGCCTATTATTTCAAGAAATTAGTTTCGTTAGCCGAATACTATGCGAAGTTTGCGATCAGTATCCAATTAAACACTATCATTCTAATAAAAAACATAAAATTACAACATACTCACCAAAATCTTCCTTTTCTCCAAACAGGTTACCAAAGTCACACAAGGAACAGGCTTCGGCGTCACCCAAGGAGGTGGCCAAGTAGTCCGACAAGGCTCAGGAGTTGGAGTAACCACAGGTCAAGGCTTCGGCGTTGCCCAAGGTGGAGGCCAGACAGTCTCCCAAGGATTTGGAACAGGAATCCGACAGGGACAGGGCTCTGGAGTCATTCAGGGACAAGGAGTCGGAGTATCCCAAGGACAGGGAGTCGGTGTGACCCAGGGACAAGGATTTGGCGTGAGCCAAGGCCAGGGACAGGGTGTTATTCAAGGAGGAGGCGTTGGAGTTAATCGAGGACAAGGATTCGCCGTTACTGGTGGACAAGGACAGTACACCAGCCAAGGACAGGGACAGACTGTTACCCAGGGCTCTGGATTCGGAGTTACCCAAGGACAAGGATCTGGGGTCAGACAAGGCTCTGGTTTTGGAGTACAACAGGGTGGTGGATTCGGAGTACAGCAAGGAGGTGGCTTCGGAGTTCAACAGGGAGGTGGTTTCGGAGTGAGCCAAGGAAGTGGCTTTGGAGTACAGCAAGGCCAAGGACAAGGAGTCTTCCAGGGTCAAGGTCAAAAGTTGATCCAGGGAGGAGGATTCTCCGTTTCTCAGAATGGAGGGTATGGAGTGGAGAATGAGTTTGGAGAGTCCATCCAGAGAGTCTACCTGCCAAGATACACCGGTTCTGGAGAATGTGGAATTCTTAACGTGAGTATTTCTTGAATATATATTTCTTTTGTCAGGAGTAAAGTTATGCTAAAATTACAAACGTAACGTATGATCACGCCTGTAATTCTCAAAGGGTTAAGCAGAGTTACACCTGCTTAGTACACCCACATTTTGCCAGTTATGTACAATAGACGTAGATATATTTAGTAACCTATTCCGCTTAACTATTCCTAAAGAGTAAAAAAAATCACCTCTCAACAAGGCATCCTCAGGATGACGATTGACTTGTCTTGAACGTGAACACGACGTGTTGCCACGCCGAGGGTCGGATGCAGAGAAGCGCGTAGTTAAGCGGAATAGGTTGCTAAATATATCTACGTCTTTTGTATTTTATAATGGATTTCCGCCAAGTCACGCCTCTCAATCAATCAATTAATTGGTGTAAGTTAAAATAAAATCTCTAAAAATGTATTGTTAGTCCAAGTTATTACTACCCGGAGTTAATTAATACATTTGTAACTCTACTCTGCGTTTATTACAAGCATTTTTTCTCGTATTTGCATAAACTAGGTATGTTATAAGTCCTTGCGCGACTGCAAGTTACCCGCTGAGGGGAGCAGTGAGACGGGGGTAATAGCCAATGGCCAAGAAAAGTCAGTCTGCCAATTTTTTTAATGGCACCATTGAAAAATCCCTTACTGTCGATCTCATCTACATGAACCCACTGACTGGGTCGGAAATTCCGAGTCACTGGATCCAGTCACACTGTCCTCTCATACCTATGCAAACTGTAATTTGAATACATTGTAAAAGCCAATAAAGAGTAACCGTGGAGTTTCTTGCCGGCTCTTCTCCATAGAAAACGCCCTATTGGAACCGTGCACCTAGCTTCTGACGTTTCATAAGTGCCCATGTAGGTTTATGGCTAAAGCACTAGGAAGTGGTGAAGGGTGGGCGTTTTGGGGGACTGTCTTATGCAATTTTGACGTTCGAAAAGTGTTGATTTTCAGCCTAGTCTGAATAAATGGCTTATGATTTTGATTTTTGATTATGTGAAATAAAATATTTTGATTTGATTTTGATTCAATGCTATCGTACAAACCGTAAACATTTTTAAGCAAATTTACCTACTTAATGTTCTCTATAGATGCCCGAATCAAGTCATGGACTTCTAAATTTAGTTTGAACGATCAACAAATTAACATAAACATCAAATTTCAAGAATAATATTCCTAATTACTCGTTTTAAACACCTCTTAAATCACGTTCAACATTAGTAAGATGAGATTTAGAGTTCATAAAACTAAGTTATAAATTGCTAGGTAGATGGTACCTAGAAACCGGGGTGTGCAGGTCAGATAGGCAGTCCTCCATGTTAAATACTGGTATTCAGTTGCATCCGGTTAGACTGGGAGCCGACCCCAATATATTTAGGACAAGGCTAGGCAGATAATGATGGATGATGGGATACATTGTGAAAAAAACTAGACTGCAATGGTTTGAAATAGTGCACATGCAGTGTGCAAACATGGTGATAATATTTAATGTATTTGTTGTGTTGCGTAATGTAAATGATTTTGCATACTATAGTACATAGAATCAATTTTTTTTTTCAAATTGAACAGACAGCTGTGCTGCTGGGGAGTTTGTTGCGCCACTTCTTCTTCCCAGCTAAAGCACTAGGAAGTGGTGAAGGTTGGGCGTTTTGGGGGACTGTCTTATGTAATTTTGACGTTCGAAAAGTGCTTGGACGCCTTGTTGGTCTAATGGTCGCAAGCGCTACAGCTGAGCGTGAGGTCCTGGGTTTGCTTCCCAGTTCGGGCAAAGTGTTATTGGGTTTTTCTATCTGGAATTTCTTATTAGCAGCCCAGAGTCCAGATTTGTGGACGGTTGATGGCAATAGGCTCGCCCCCTATTACATGGGGCTTAAACATAACTGGCGAAATGTGGGTGTACTATAGGTACACCTCTGCCCAACCCTTCGGGTAAGCAAGGCGTGATGTTATGCTAAGTTATTTCGGTCAATATTTAACGCAGGTGGGTTCAGACACCCAAATTTATTATAACAAGCATAAGCATACACAATAACAATAATAGTCATAATTATTATCTCTGATCAGAATTAATCCTCAAATTACCATATACACACATCTGGCTGATTAAATGATTAGCATTTGCAAAATGTCCAATTATTATTTATTTATTATATTAACATAACTTGCTTCTGAATTATTATTTATGATATGACATCAAGACTTGAGTATCGTTATTGGTAATAAATAATATTAAAGATTATTAAGAAAACAATATTTGTACCAGAGATGAGATATTTTAACGATTCAAAAAAAAAACGACATTTTGTAATAATAGGATGTCGAGTTTTTATCGACATTTTTGTAATATGTTGATGTCTTATGAAAAGTCAAAGTCAAATAATTTATTACAAGTAGGTCATTAAAAGACACTTCTCAGTTTCCTTTATTGTATAAATTCAAGTTTTTCTAACTGATCAGACAGCTGTGCTGCTGGACAGTTTGTTGCGCCACTTCTTCTTCCCAGCTAAAGCACTAGGAAGTGGTGAAGGGTGGGCGTTTTGGGGGACTGTTTTATGTAATTTTGACGTTCGAAAAGTGCTGATTCTCAGGCTAGTTTGAATAAATGATTTACAATAAAATAGAAATGTAGTCTAGTCGTCCCTTGTAATAGGTGGGCAAGAAACTCCACAGTTACTCTCTTAAAATGTTTTACAATAATTTGTAACTCAAATATTAGTTAGTCAGCAAGGTGGTAGCGGGCTGAGTATTCATTCGAAGAGGATCTCGTAGCTAAGTAATAACAGCAGCACGGGTCGATCCATCAGGTTAAGCTACGCTTGCCGGGGTTGGACCATGGATGGGTGTCCATCTTTACATACCGAGACTCCTCCGTGCCTCGTAAAGCACGATAAGCCGTCGTCAGAAGCCCGAAAGTCTGACAACCAGTCTTACCAAGGGGTATCGTATTACCCAGTTAGGTACTGGGTTGTGGAGGTCAGATAGGCAGTCACTCCATGTAAAATACTGGTATTCAGCTGCATCCGATTAGACGGAAGCAGACCCCAACATAGTTGGGAAAAGGCTAGGCAGATTGATTAGAAAATACTACTTTTATTTACATGATAATATTATTTTACTAGTTAAAACATATAAATACCGTGTGATTCTAAACCCTACAGCCGCAAGGTTAACTTGCCTAACAAGATAACGATGTTGTAAGGACAGGTATCGTCAAACGATGGCATTTAAAAATATTTATACTCTCATATATATGATTGGGAAATCGAATTCTTGAAGCTAATTAAAAGGTTTTAGTTTTGCGTGTAACGATTTGTGATTTTATTTGAAGCGTCTCTTTGTTATTCGTAAATAGAAAGAAGGAGACATGTGACATCTCCCACCAATCTTATCAAGGGGTATCGTCTAAATCAAAATCAATAATTAAAATCAAAAGTCATTTATTCAAACTAGGCTGAGAATCAACACTTTTCGAACGTCAAAATTACATAAGAAAGTCCCCCAAAACGCCCACCCTTCACCACTTCCTAGTGCTTTAACTGGGAAGAAGAAATCTTACCAAGGTACTGGGTTGTGAGGTCAGATAGGCAGTCGCTCTATGTTAAATACTAGTATTTAGCTGCATTCGGTAGGACTGGAAGCCAACCCCAACATATTTGGGAAAGGATTGGCTGATTAATTGACATGTAACGTCTACCAGCCCTCGTGGTGGAGTACGGCCCTCTCACTGAGAGGATTATATTTAAACCTTATAAAATAATAATGACAATAACACTACAGGTAAAAATAATAACCTTTTGACCCCAGCTAGACCTTATCAAAGGTAACAAGCTCATTATGTAATCCAAGGTTGTTTTATATTTTCTCAATAGTGATAAATTAACGAAGTCTTCAATACGTGAAGGTCGTAGATTCGACTTTTTTAAATTACTTATGTAAGATAACATAATCAGTCAATAATGTAATGAAATCAAATCGAAAGTCATTTATTCAAACTAGGCTGAAAAATCAGCAGTTTTTGAACGTCAATATAACTTAAGACAGTCCCCCAAAACGCCCACCCTTCATCACTTTAGCTGGGAAGAAGAAGTGGCGCAACAAACTCCCCAGCAGTACAGCTGCCTAATCAGTTAGAAAAATTTGAACCCCATTGTTTATTTGGGCTTCCCCTACTCCTTATAGCTATCGACTTTCTTATAGACATCGATTTTATGAAAATCATACTCCTTGGTAAGACTGGTTGTCAGACTTTCGGGCTTCTGATGACCCGTACCGACTGTCGAAGATCCACGAATGACAGCCGGGACCAACCAGCTTTACGTGCTTTCCGAGGCACGGTGGAGTCTCGATATGTAAAGATGGTCACTCATCCACGAACCAACCCCGGCAAGCGTAGCTTAACCTGATGGATCGACCCGTGCTGCTGTTATTACTTAGCCACGAGCTCGTCAATTCTCAGTACCACTACGTGGTAGGTAATGTGGTCGCGGTTAATAAGAGCCTCGTTAGATCGCCACCCATTAGGACATAACCAGCGAAATGTTTATATACCATACCTTTGATTCCTTGGATTATACAGCCATCATGTTCAATTCAAATCTAAACATATCCTCCTTCCAACAGCCTCAGAAACCGTACGGCAACCGCAAGGATCTGGAGGTAGACTTCGCAGAGATCCCCTGGCAAGCGATGGTCCTCCTGCAGACAAACAAGAGCCTTCTCTGCGGAGGTGTCATCACCAGGCCTGATGTGGTCATCACTTCAGCTAGCTGCGTTGAAGGGTTTGTATTTTAAAATATATTAGGTACCTCAATTTTTCTTCTAAAATGACAAAGTTTTTTACTGACTGACAGATAATAGATAAACCACTGAAGATGGCAACTCGACTTATAAAGATAAATATACACGTGTTTCATGATTCATAGTCCATTTTCTTACGACTTGTAAAGACACCCTAATTGCGTAATGCACGGTCAATCACACGATCTGAATCGTTTTGAAACAGATTGCTAATCCATTGCTTCATAAGTTTGAGTTTGGAAACGCCGACCTCATCTAGTACGGTACTAAAAATATTATTGACATGTAAAAGTGTTTTGTACGAACCTATTTACAGAAAATATAATCATTTCAACATCATTTCATCATTTCATTTCATTTCAGTTAGATAAAAAAATCTGCTCAAACAAAAACAAAAACATAAAACGTAAATAACGCAATTAATGTTGTTAACTGTCAAAATGAAACAAATTAGTTTTAATTGTTTACAAAAATATGTTACGCAATTAGATAGCTGATTGAGTTATGTAGGTTCAATTCTTATTTTTCATGATAAGGGTTTTTATAAAAGTACCCACTATCCAGACAAAATAAAGAATAGTTATTTTCACCTCACAAGCTCGGAAAGATTCTATTTGTTATTCGAAATCTGATTGCAAAAGTGCATTTTATCCGCTAGCGTGGAAAGAGTTTTTAAAATTCGAACCTTTTTATTCAATCATTATCTATACCGCCGGGTCCACTAAAAATGCATAAATACGTATGACATGTCAATGCGCCAACCTCATTATTAGAATAATCGCACTGGCCAGTAAGACGACTGCATGATATGTTTTTCATGCACCTAGCATTTTCCTCGCTGTAGTGAGGTGAAAAGTTGTGTGTTTCGCTCGGCAGCTTTATTCTGGGTCTCGTACATTTGAATCCTTCGCAACGCTCAGGTTTCAATACAAGTACTCGCACCAAAAAACAACTTTGCCGCCTTGCATAACAAATAACTATTATAGAATCCTGAGCGTAATATTACCGAAGTATTAGCGAAATATTACCTAACTGTTTCACCAGAATTTCTAAGAAACACCGTATACCACCTTTTCCTCAACCCAAAATCCTAACCACCACACTTTCACCCCGCAGCCTCCAAGCCAAGAACGTCCTCATCAAGGGAGGAGAGTGGAAACTCGGAATCGACGAGGAACCCCTGCCGTTCCAGATCGTCCAGGTCAAGAACATCCTCCGTCACCCCTACTACAAGGCTGGAACCTTCACCAATGACGTCGCCATCTTAGTTTTGAGCGAGAACTTGAGACTGGCGAAAAATATCTGGCCTATCTGCCTTCCATCGTCCACTGATACTCTGGATGCTTTCTACAATGGTGCCGGAGAATGTGTTGTTACTGGCTGGGGAAAATCTGTGCTGCAAGGTAAGATTTTTTGGTTTTTTTTTAAGGATTTCCATGTTCTTTATTTTGTGTTCCATTATAGGAAGAAAATGCTTGGAAATAAACGGCTATGTGTGTAGTGAGATTGCCGACTATTGCATCGTACATAGGTTGATAAGCAGTTGACGCAAAGAAAGAACTCAAAACAAAAAAGAACATGTTGGGGAAAATATGCGTCACATCCACGCAAAACGGCCATCGCTCAGCATAATGCTGCGTCCCTATGCGAGATAGAACCCCTATGCGGGATAGAACCGCTGGATTTCAACGTTAACCGGCTTTGGCGTGATGACGTCGACCAGGGCAACGTACAATGAGATAGGATAAAAAATAAAATTAATATAGAATCACTTCTTCCTGAATTTGAAAAATTTCGGCGAAACTTTTCAATTTTTTTTTCCCATAAAAACTTAATTTGAACTAGGTATCAAACATTTAAAACAAAACATAGCCAAATCAGTCTACCTCGCTTACAAATGAAATTTATTTATGTAGGTAAAGATAATAATTTCATAAGTGATATTTTATTTTTAAACATAAAAACTATGTCAAATATTAAACAAAGTCTCCGTCACAGTATACTTAAAGATATAGGTAACATTAGACTAGTGGCAATTGACCTTAGAATCACTTAGAACACCAGTTCCCAAAACCCAAATTGTGTAAAGAAAGAATTATTGACAAAATTCCATATATCTATACGTAATCTTATTAAACACCAACATAGGTAGACACTTAAAAAAATAACCATCTCTACCTACTATGATATATAATATAATAAGGCAGAAATGTATGTTTGTTTGAACGCTCTAATCTCAGAAACTACCAATCGGATTTGAAAAATTCTTTTTGCATATGATAGCCCAATTCTTGAGGAAGGTTAGAGGCTATTTAGCAATACGCTACGACTCTTAGGAGCTGCGTAAAACGAAAAAATGTAAGAAGGAACGCTAAGCGAAAATGAAGTTATAGCGCGGGCGGGCGATGGGATACAACGCGATGGGTTAGTGGCCGAAATTACACGCGGACGAAGTCGCGGGCAGACGCTAGTATTCTTAAAATTGAGGTAACACTCACAGAGAGGCCAAGTTAAAATGGCCGACAAATCTCTCGAACATACTCAATTTTGCCGTCGAAAAAATCCGTTTTCATGCGATTTGCGATCTTTATGGTGTGAAAATAGAGTGTAAAGTAGTTTACGTGGATGATAAAATGATTCCACACTGCATGTGACATCGTTTATAGATGGTGACAATGAATTTTAAACGTTGTGTCATATTTTCTATGACAGTTTTGGGCTATTATTGAGAAATATAAACGGCTATTAGTTTACAAAGAATGGCTCAATAATGTCACCTTTACAATTTATACTGTATAAATGAATATCAAACTCAAACCATTTATTTCAATTAAACCATTTACAGGCACTTTTGAATAGTCAGGGAGACTGTCAGTCAGAAATATGAAGCTAGTTGCCCATTCCAAAGCGTAGTCGGTACCGGCGCTGCTCCCAACAGTTACAGTGGAACTTTATAGGTTGATTATGCTTTAGCAACCCCACTGCTGGGACCTCTGTGAGAGGAAGTGGGCAATAATCCCCCACGCGGACACATCGCGGGTTGATATGTTATGTAGTGGTATTGCCAATTGGAAAAACCCAAAAAAAACATAAGAAATACTGACCACAAACAATATAATTAACTTTTAACCCCGCTTGCATAATGTTAAAAAATCGATACACGACAAGAGATTATTCAACATGTTACAAACTAGTATTTTATCAGTCACAAACTGGGGCGTTATTTGTCTTGCTAATAAGCTTTAGCTAAATGACCTTAATAGCTAATTTGACCTTAGGTAACCTTAAAATCTAGGAAGTTGTTTTTTTTTTGGCAGATTTCTAGGTCTTTTTAGGCTTTAGGTGTTAATTCCGGTATCGCAGACAATCAACGTAAATTAAAAAAAAAAATAGTTTAATAAACGTAAATTCAGAATGTTCATGGTTACCCGTTCTTCTCCATAGGAACCTACTACGCTTTGGAATGGGCAACATGTTTCATCTTTCTGACTGACCGACTCGACGTAAATGGTTTAATGGAAATAAATGGTTTGATTTTGAGTTTGGATGTCAAATCCGGCATTTAATTATAATTACAGTATCGTGATCTTCGACAGTCGTCACGGGTAGTCAGACAGAAGCCCAAAAGTCTTACCAAGGGGTATCGTGTTGCTCAGTAACTGGTTATGGAGGTCAGATACGCAGTCGCTCCATGTAAAATACTGGTATTCAGGTGCATCCGGTTATCCTAGAAGCTGACCCTAACATAGTTGGAAAAAAGCTAGGCAGATGCCACCTCTGCTCACCCCAAAAGGGGAGGTCATGATATAACATAGTGACCCGAAGAAGCACGAAGTTTTACGAATAGGTCCGAAAGGAAAGTGCGAGAGTATTGAGGCCAATGCCGATACGTAGCGTTAACAAAACCATTTCATTTTTTTATTGATTTTTAATATATTTTTTTGTTTTTTTTAAATAAAAAGGTAATGTTCGTTATTGTTTTTATGCAGAAATGAGAGGTAGTTAAATGTTTTATTTTTTCGGTAATGTGTTAATAAAAATTGTTTTTATTTGAAAATGAGAGAATATAAATGCATAATTAATATAAGTAAATTGAGGCATTTTCCACGAACTTCGATTTCGTGTCAGGGCCACAATGAAATGCGTTCGGAGAAGATTATTACATTCGAGAGAAGATAATAATAACATTTATTTAGGAACTTATTTAAATTGTTTATGGTTAACTTTTTAAAGTTAAATACTCAGTAAAAAGACCATTTTATAATGAAAAAAAAACCTCTTCGAATGCATAACCTCGTATTGTTTTAAGTCTTTGAGTTTGAGTTCGGGCTTCTGGCAACCCGTAACGACTGTCAAAGATCTACGAATGGCAGCCGGGACCAACGTCCGTCTCAATGTAATTATAATGGATGGTCACCAATCCACGAACCGACCGCGGCAAGCCTAGCTTGGCTGTTATTATTTAGATAATTACAAAATTGATCACAACATAATATAAAACAAGATAACACTTAAAGCCTCGCGCAAAGTTTTCGTAGAAATTGTATTGGCAGAGACGCGTCGCGCCAGTCTGCACGAAACTTAATATAGATACCATAGAAATAGATAAAAAAACTTCATTAAAAGAACAAAACAACATGATAGTTAAAAATATAAAAATGACTCTACCGGATATTTAGTTTTAATTAAAACTATGCGAAGTAATTAGTCATAATTTGTAATTAACACTTTGATTCAGGTGTAAATTATAATTATAAGGTAGCTCGTTTTTATTTATAGCTTGTACTTATGAATTAATTAGGATTTTATAATGATTACGGCAGTTTTGTGGCATAAAGGTCAATTCGCACGAATTTACTCGCCCGAAACGGGCGAATCGTCACTTTTAAATATTTATTTTTTTCTTTCGCGATTCGCACGGAGTTCATTATTTGTAGGCGAATCAACAACTACAGAAATACGTATTAGCCAATGGGGATATTTGAATTTGTAAACAGTCAAGTTATGTTTGAATTGAATGAATGAATTTTTATGTAGTTTTAGGGGCTAATCGACACTTTTATTTGTTCGTGGGCAAATACGAAATATTTCTAGAGATGTCGATTCGCACATTTCGGGCGAGTAAATTCGTGCGAATCGACCAATAAGCCAATTTGGTAATGAGAATTATAAGTAAAAACACTTGGAAGATTAGCGATTAAGAATTCAAATAACTTAAATATGACATATCATCATTTTTATACACATAAACATAAGTGTAGCCTTTTCCCAAGTTATAGTCAGCTTCCAGTCTAATCGGATGCCAAATCAAAAGTCATTTATCCAAACTAGGCTGAGAATCAGCACTTTTCGAACGTCAAAATAACATAAGACAGTCCTCCAAAACGCCCACCCTTCACCACTTCCTAGTGCTTTAGCTGGGAAGAAGAAGTGGCGCAACAAACTCCCCAGCAGCACAGCTGTCTGTTCAGTTAGAAAAATAAATTGATTCTATACGCAAAATCATTTACATTACGCAACACAAAACATAATTACATTTAATGCAGCTGAATACCAGTATTTTACACGGAGTGACTGCCTATCTGAACAGTTACCAAAAGAAATTACTGGTCAAAATTATACAAAATTTTCCTAAATCATTAAAATTCGTCTTTAGTAATACTTCGATGAATCAATGTCATCTTGACCAATTCTATTGAATTTTACAACTTAATTACAACGTGGTCAAAGCCTTGCCCTAAAACATATATGTTTTTTGCTAAATAACATAACATCACGCCTTCTTTCCCCGAAGATATGGGCAAAGGTGCAAGTACACCCACATTTCGCCGTCTGGACTTTGGAATTGTGCCGATTCGCCCTTTATGAAGGGGACTTAATCATAACTATCGATATACCTACTTACTATTTGGCCAATATAGACGTGATTTTATGTATGTTAGTCAAACAATTCGCTTCTTTTTTTAACTCCGAAAAAATCACAAATCGTTAACTTAAAAAACACGTGTTTTGTGCGCAAGACAAATATACGAACAGCCTTGGAAGAACAAATAAAGTTTTTTTTTTAACATCGCATCGTTTCGTACAGTGATATACAGTGATTTTATACATAATTATTTAACCGATGAATAATTAATTATTTGATCTGTGAACCGCTCTGCTTCGTAGAACTATTTGAAGATAAATAAATGAAAGAGCCGGATGCTTAAACTTATTAGGTATTTCTACGGTATTCGATTTTTTTGCTAACCATCATCATTCTGCCTAGCCTTTTCCCAATCATGTTGGGGTCGGCTTCCAGTCTAACCGGATGCAGCTGAATACCAGTATTTCACATGGAGCGACTGCCTATCTGACCTCCACAACCCAGTAACTGGGTAACACGATACCCCTTGATAAGACTGGTTGTCAGACTTTCGGGCTTCTGACGACTCGTAACGACTGTCAAAGATCCACGAATGACAGCCGGGACCAACGGCTTAACGTGCTTTCCGAAGCACGGAGGAGTCTCGGTATGTTAAGATGGTCACCCATCCACGGATCAACCCCGGCAAGCGTAGCTTAACCTGATGGATCGACCCGTGCGGCTGTTATTACTTAGCCACGAGCTCCTCCTTTTGCCCCATTTTTTGCTAACCATTGTTTTTAATAAGTTGTTGTAGCCCAGAGGTTTGCTGGCAGTAAGGTGAATTCATCAATTTAATAAATGTGTGTAATTTTTAGACAGCATAATTATGCATAATCAGCCCATAATGTTCCCACTGCTGGGACTGCGGCCTCCTCTCTGTGAGAGGGAGTGGGCCGTAATCCACCACGCGGGCCCAGTGCGGGGTGGTAGATGTCACATGTCTTCGAATATTTGTTTCTAGGACATGCCGGTTTCCTCACGATGTTTTCCTTCACTGTTTTGAGAGCAACGGTGATGAAATAATTTACATAAATTAAAGTGCCAGTCTGGGTTCGAACCTACGACCTACAAACTCGTAAGTCGCGGCCGTAGTCACTGCTCTAAAAATGGTTACAGAAAGACAAAAGAGTGTCCGTGGAGTTTCTTGCCCGTTCTTCTCCATAGGTACCTACTACGCTTTGGAATGGGCAACTAGCTTCATCTTTCTGACTGACCGACTCCTTGAAAATTCAAAAGTGCCTATAATTGGTTTATTCGAAATAAATGTTTTGAGTTTGAGTTTGACAAAAATAATGTTTTGATTTTTGACTCATTTTTTTTTTTGCGAGTGTATCTAAGAATTTAGTTAAAAATCCTCCACGTTGTGAGTTTCTTTAACAATGAAAGAATTTTGTAAAAACCCATCGAAGAATTCCGCCATTAGTTATTTTTAGACATAGCAACTGGGTTTTTCCTTTATTACGATTTTGTTTATCACGTTAAGACAATCGGTTTCTATTATATGAAACCATATTTTATAGCGTATACTCTGTTCTCAAAGTATCTGATGAAAGTGTAAACAAACCCTGTACTGACGTAATCACTCACTAAAGTGAATTAGTAACACAATAAAAAAAAAACTTTATTTGGATACGCACAGGAAATACAAAACCATAAAGGATCTTATCTCAGCATAATGCTGTATTTAAAAGGTTTCAACTTTATAACTCACAACTTTTTCCAAAAAAAATTGTTTCGACGGAATTTATTATTTATTATAAATAATATAATCAAATAAAATTTTGGCTATAGAGTTAACCTCAATTGTCGAATAAAAAACATATTTAAGGTGATTTAAAATTAGAATTTCGGATTTAAGGATTAAAATGATAAAATTAAAACACTACATTTGTTAGAGGCACTACAAATCAGCATCCATCATTTGTTTACATTTTCCCCAGATAGTTTTGGAACTGACTATACCTATAAAAAACAATGTTAGCCTTTGCTGCCCTTAACAGTCACCATCCTCACGATAGTTAAAATCACTGTCAGACATATTTATCATATGAGATCATTCACGTTAATACACAGAGCAAATAAAGTAGTGTATTACGACAAATATTTAAATATACAGTGTGAGTCTTCATAATGTGCACATATCGAAATGGGGGAATCTATGCTTAATTTTATCGACGGAAAAAATAAAATCTAAATATATATTTTATTCCATTTTTTTTTATTTAAAAAAATTCGTCTTATTGATTTTTTTTTACGATTATTGTAAAAATTGATAAAAAAAACAGATTTTTGGACGAAATACCTGTTTATTTTCAATTGAGGGTTTTTTGGGTTTAATTGGGAGGGGTTTTTCCCACAATTTTCATTTTATAAGAACACTTAATTACTACCAATCATTATGGAGTTGAGTTTGTTTCATCGCGATAGATCATTTAAAAGTTACACCGTTTTTTTACATTGGGGTAAAAAATACAAAAAAAATAAAAAAATAAAAGTAGAATTTTTTAAATATTTTTTCCGTTTGTCAAATTAAGCATAGAATCCCTCATTTCGATATGTGCACATTATGAAGACTCACACTGTATATGTGATAAACTTCCTCAGTTTCGCAAAGGCAATGTCCAGCTGAAAGTTCTAATCAATGGTATAGATTTAAATCAAGAAATTCTTACCAAGGGGTATCGTGTTGTTACCCAGTAACTGCTCGGTGTGGTTGGTGGTAGGGCTTGTCCTAAGTCCGCCTGGCTAGCTACCACCATCTTACGTAATTCTGTCGCCATAACAACAATGTTAACAGCATTGTTGTGTTCCGGCAGTTAGAGGTAAGATAACCAGTTCCTCTGTGGTTGAGGATTCCGGGTGAAGCTCGCTTCCACCTTCGGCCTGATCATCGTAAAAAAAGCACCGTCATCGTAAAAGCCAGGTGTACTAGTCTGGATAGCTTATAATCTGAGCAATGCGTGAATAATAAGTATTTTACATGATAATGAATGATACATAAATTATCGTTAACCTACACTACAACTCCTGCAATAAATGTTCATCAACAGCATCATCTCCACAACCAAAAATGGTTACAAACGTGAAGGCCCAAACAGTCAGGCAGGATAAAAAATCTTAAAATTATTTTGATTCATCCAAATCGATAATCATTGCTGATTAAAGTCTGCGTAGCCATCTTAACTATTTTGGGATCAGGCTGGAGTCTACCCGGATGCAGACGAATAAGTAAATACCAGTATTTTACATGGAGCGACTGCTTACGAAATTGCGTGCAGACTTTCAGACTTCTGACTACTTTCTAAGGTCTCGGTATGAAAAGGATGGTCAACCATCCATTTACCTTGATCGATCAACTAATGCGGCTGTTCTTACTTAGCCACAAGCCCCTCAACATTCAAGTTACATAAGAAGATTATAAATCTTTAAATTCAAGGTTAACTTGAAGATCCACAGCGGAATTTGCACACAAATATTAAAATTGAATATATTACATTAAAATTCTTAGAGGTTATGTTCAAACTTGATTTCCCTTATAGGAACCCAAGGTATTTGGATTAGGTAGGTGCGTCAATGAAGCATGTTTTTTTTTAGATTTCCGGATAAAATATTATAAATAAAAAATAAATAAATATTTAATAAATAAAAAATATAATAAATAAAATGCCTCAGGCATTAAGTCCGCCTTTGTACAGTATTTTTTTTTACTTGTGCATAAAGTTTTAATAAATAAATAAATAAAAGCTCACTGTTAGAACAATATCAGTGAATTTTTCATAGAAAGTGTTTCACCAGATGCGCGGCACGTCTGTCTGTGGGAGCCTTTAGAGCTGGTTCTAGTTAGCCTAGGTTCTTGAAAGACTAAACTCACGCCTTCTTCCAATGCGGGTAGGCAGAAACTACAGAACGCCACCTGCTACGATCCTTACAAACTCCTTTTGCCTCGTTAACGTTCATACATCTGGTCATACACGCACGCCGGTTGCGAGTACTACGCACCTGACCTTTCAAACATCATCAATAAATCTTTTGTTTTGCATAATGAATCCAGGGTCTACCTTCCTGCATCCAAATCAGTATAAAATCGTGATCACATTGATTTATTAAAATTATTAATTAATATTCTACAACAATTACTTGAATATCAAAATATTAGTTGTGATTCTCTGTTTGGCATAATTTCTTAAAAACAATTTTTTTATTCACGATAGATAATTGTTTTAAAACAATTAAAATTAATGTATCATTGGTATTGAGAACTGCATCGATTTTAAAAGAATTCGGTGATTGTTGAAATATTTGCATAGTTTTAATTGTTTACATGCAATTTACATTGGAATTTGGAACTTTTTATTTGCAATGACATCAGCCATTTTTACTTATTACGTAAAACCTTTGGTCCCGGCTGTCATTCGTAGATCTTTGACAGTCATTACGGGTAGTCAGAAGCCGAATAAGCCTGTCAGACAGTCTTACCAAGGGGTATCGTGTTACCCAGTAACTGGGTTGTGGAGGTCAGATAAGTTCTTTATTCAGTCAGACTGATTAGCCATTTTTACTTTTATATTTATTTTCCACCTGCATGTTTTGTACTCGTTAAGGAAAAATAAACGTTTGAGCTTTCATAATAATACTGAATAGTCACAGATTTGTGGTTTTTTTGTGATACACTAAGATATAGTAAACTTTTAACGAAAATTGACCTCAGAAATAAAAATGCGTGTTTTTTTTAAATAATATTTTTCAATAATAATAATAACTGCAGCATCTATAATAATAAAATAATAATGATAAAATAAAACCGATCCTCTTACTTTTATATCGAACGAACTTGAGCCAAAAAAAACACTTTTTTTTTTTCAACAATCCTGTTTATATATTTTATTTTCGAATTAAACTACCAATTACCCAATACTGACCGACGTACTGTAGGTCCCCCATAGCACAGCATCATGCTAAGTGGAAGCCTTCTTGTGACAGTCATGACGTGCAGCTGCCAACTATTTCTGTTCTGAGATCAAGATTATAGATTTATTTTATTTTATAAATTTTATTTTTATAAAAAACATTTAAAAAAATCATTTTATTTTTATTATTACTTACATTTAATTCTCTTTTTCTATGCATGTGTTTTTGTGCTAAGTAAACCTATTTTTCTGCCTACCTTTCATTCAATAATTACAAGAGAAAGTACAAACAAAAAAAAAAGTTGTAAGTGAGAAATAAAAATAATAAAAAATCGCAATAAAATCAAAAATACTCTGCTAACGCTACTCAAGTCAACCGGTTGATACTTCGCGGGTGTTAACGCGTTATTTTGTAGTATTGTGTAATATTTAATCAATACTACGCGGTATGTAGAATACACAATATACGATACACTAGCGACACACCCTGGCTTCGCACGGATACAATTAACAATTAACGTGTTTCCTTTTTCCAGCAAGATTGATTTCATTAATGTCAAATTATCAGTGTTTTCGTAATATCCCAAGGGTTTTCGCGAAAATTCCAATTATCTAATTGTCTTACGACATATTCTAGGACCTTTTGTATTATTTTTACTTATAGAACTCTAGAGTTATGGAATATAAAAAAAAATTATAGGAATATAAAAAAACACCTTGTACCTATATCATCGTCATAGAAATCCACTGGATGTGGTAAGCACCTGTCGAAATCGCGATGCTTGGTGATGCCTCGTTGAGAGGTGAAACACGGGTCGATTTCTTACAGGGTTTTTTATGATTCTCTAGGAATAGTTAAGCGGAATAGGTTACTAAATATATCTACGTCTATTGTATTTTAATAATGGTCTGCACAGCATATCTTTTTCTTCCATACTTCTCTATTAGTCGTCATCTCGGTAGTCACCCCCCTTTCTAGCCATATCATCTTTCACACAGTCCATCCATCGTTTCTTTGGTCTTCCCCTACTTTTTTTTTTTTAACCACAACTGGGAAGCTCTTGGCCTGAATCTCACCTGATGGTAAGTGATGATCAGGCCGAAGGTGGAACCGAGCTTCACCCGGAATCCTCTTCCCCGGAATCTTACCTCTTACTGCCGGAACACAACAATGCTGCTAACATTGTTGTTATGGCGACAGACTAAGATAAGATGGTGGTAGCTAGCCAAGCTTAAAACAAGCCCTACCACCAACCAAACCGAGCAGAAAATTTTGCCCCCACTGGGAATCGAACCCGGGACCATCGACATTCATACCTCAAATTTTCCTCACGACCCTTTTCTGATTCCTCAACAATCATCTTAATTAGTACCTAATCGCAAAGTGGTCGTTGCTTGTTACCCAGTAACTAGGTTGTGAAGGCCAGATAGGCAGTCACACCATGTAAAATACTGGTACTCAGCTGCATCTGATTAGACTGGAAGCCGACCCCAACATAGTTGGAAAAAGGATAGGCAGATTGCATTAAAATCTAGACGAATCAAACATAAATTGACGATTTTATTTCTCTTCATAATTGACTTTACTTAAATACCTTTTAAGTTAGCTCAAAACATTCCGTTGCACATAATGTAAATTTTAACATTTTCCATATTCATTATATAACACTTCAGAATAAGTTACTTCTATAACTTGGTCCCTATGACCATTATTAGTATATTTACTGAATGCGTCGTTGGTATTGTGGCAGCATATACATGCGAACGACGCATCACACTGTCGTTTACTGCGCGACTGGCATATATACAACGCCCCGACAACAATTGTCGGGCAATTGCCCAGACACAAAACTCGTCTGGTCGGAGGATAATCCCTTTTCTATATGATGAGTGAACTTTACACCCTATCCCTCATACCTCTAAAGTATAGTAGCCGCAAGCGCTGCTGCTGAGCATGAAATC
The DNA here is from genome assembly GCA_914767815.1 of Eupsilia transversa. Lineage (NCBI taxonomy): Eukaryota > Metazoa > Arthropoda > Insecta > Lepidoptera > Noctuidae > Eupsilia > Eupsilia transversa. The sequence continues at coordinate 7,140,796 of OU611900.1, forward strand.
CTGGATTCAATTCCCAGGTCTGGTAAAGGGTTATTGGGTTTTTCCATCAGGAATTTCTTAGTAGCAGCCCGGAGTCTGAATTTGTGTCCGGTTGATGGCAATAGGCTCGCCCCTTATTACATGGGACTTAAACATAACTGGCGAAATGTGGGTGTACTATAGGTACACCTCTGCCTAACCCTTCGGGGAAATACAGGCGTCATGTTATGTTATGTGTGCGAACCTAGTGCCATCTACCGGGTACGGACCAAATCATTTTATAGTTCTTTACAACAGAATTCTAACAGAATAAACTTGTAAGCTGAATTCCTAGGTATTTTCGAAATATCATTTTCCAAATTCCTAAAATGACTATCAATATGTGGCCAATTTCCTTAACAAACCTTGTCTAAGGAAATAAGGTGGTCATTGAATATTGTTAACATAAAATTACTAACACTCAACATTTGAAACGCATCTAATGTTAGTAATCTTCATTGAAATTACTAATTAAAAAGTCCGGTTCCTATTACCTACGGCTCGTTTATTTTACCGATCGTTATTTGTGATTCGCTTGAAAAAAGGTCAATTGCAAAATTGAATTTACTTATACTTAGTAATAATCACAATTTTTGAGGTCTAGTCAAGTGGCGCCAAATTCCAGTTGCGTAAAGGCTCGTTCACACCGGCGCATAATACATGTTAAAAAGGTGTTACTGGTATAAAAGATACATTGTATTTATACCCTAATCGATCTAAGGTAAAACTACTCTTGCCGCGGTCGGTTCGTGGATGGGTGACCATTATCATTACATGATATATCTAGACCCCGTCCCGGCTGTCATTCGTAGATCTTTGACAGTCGTTATGAGTCGTCAGAAGCCCAAAAGTCTGACAACCAGTCTTACCAAGCGGTATCGTGTTACCCAGTAACTGGGTTGTCTAGGTCAGATAAGCAGTCGCTCCATGTAAAATACTAGTATTCAGCTGCATCCGGTTAGACTGGAAGCCGACCCCAACATAGTTGGGAAAAGGTTAGGTAGATTGATTTAGAGACCATTAAGGCCCTGTAAAGTAAAAGCCTCTTCTCATAAACAGAAGGAACTATTGATCACAACGCTTGCTCAATGCGTGTTGAAGATGTCACGCCAATATAATATTATCCATCGCAAAATTTTAATAGGCATATAGATACATATCAAATTATGTTAATCAGATACCTATGCTGTAGGTTTTATTAGAATTTATGAGCTTAATAGTAATAAATAACCTAATTTTGATTTATTAACGTAATAAAAAATAATTATCATAAAAACTGGCTTTTTTGTTTATTAAAATTAAAAGTCACTTTCGACAGTCATTCCTAATTTGGAAAAAGAGCACTGAAATTTGTTTTTTTTTTAGCAAAGTCCTCTTCTCATGCAGAGAAGGCTCGTTGCATTGATCACCTAGTTTGCTCAGTGAGTGTTGAGGATTACAGACAATTAATATTCCAGGTTCACTTCACTATAAGTAAAGTACGTCAATGTTGTTATTGATAAACATAAATGAATTATTTATTTATTAATTATTCACAATAAATCACTGATAACATCAAATATTGCAATCGCCTTGGGCTATTGACAAATTAATAAAAAATTAAATCAAAATATTATTAATTTTATGCAATGATGCTTTATTAAAATTCGTACATAATTTAAGATAATTAATTATTTGAATAATTATTTATTCATTAGAAATGATGTAGGTACCTTCTTTTGAATTGCAAATTGCATTTCTGAAATTCTAATAAAGATTTAGTAAATCTTTTGTAAAGTCTAATGTTGCATAAACATAATACCACGCCTTTATTCACCAAAGGAGTAGGGTAGGCAGTGGATAGTACACCCACATTTCGCCAGTTATGTTTAAGTCCCATGTAATAGGGAGCGACCCCATTGCCATCAACCGAGAAATTCTAGATCGAAAAACCCAATAACACTTAGCCAGACCCGGGAATCGAACCCAGGACCACACGCTCAACATTCAAATATGTAGCAACTCTATTCATTATAATTTTTATAATCTATGGTATTCTCTTATCATATAGAATCTTAAAGAATACGACATTTAACCTTGTCATATCGTATAATAACAAATCTGCGAAAATTTATTAGTTTAAAATGCCACTCGCTTGCAAAAATATATAGAGATTTCATAATTAAAGTTCTCGATGTTATTACATTATCTATTCACTTTAGTACGCGTAGATTTTTATTTTGGCTTACCTACAAAAAAATACAATAGACGTAGATATTTATTTGGTAAATATTTCGCTTAATATTCCTAAAGAGTCATAAAACACTCAGCGTCCAGCACTCGGCGTGGCAACACGACGTGTTCGGGTGCGCGCCAAATCAATCGTCATCCTGAAGATCCCTCGTTGAGAGATGAAACACGTGTCGATTTCTTACATGGGTTTTAGGACATGCCGGTTTCCTCACGATGTTTTCCTTTACCGTTTTGAGAGCAGATAATTTACGCAAAGTAACGCCTGCCTGGGCTGCCAAGTTATTCTAACTGAACAGACAGCTGTGCTGCTGAGGAGTTTGTTGCGCGACTTCTTCCCATTTAAAGCACTAGGAAGTGATGAAGGGTGGCGTTTTGGGGGACTGTCTTATGTAATTTTGACGTTCAAAAAGAGCTGATTCTAAGCCTAGTTTGAATAAATGACTTTTGATTCGATTTTTATTTTGAACCGGATGCACCTGAATACCAGTATTTTACATGGAGCGAGTATCATTTCGTATTTATAATATGGATTTCTTAAGAATGCTTTTGTGTTATTTTATTATAATGTCTACAGTTTATATGTAAATAAGTTTATAATTTATTTATTAAGAACATTTGGATTTATTATGTTAAGTTTTATTTATCAAAAGATTTGCCATAGTTTTTGAGGTTATTGGATTGGATTTGCGAAACCGCGGGGCGGAAAGTGTTAGAGCTTTGCATAGAGATTTGTTAGGAAGATTATGATCAAAACAAAGGGTTAACTAGTACCTAGTAGCCTCTTCTCATAACCAGAAGACACGACCATTAATCAGCACGCTTGCTCAAGACGAAGTTGGCGATTTAAGACTATCTACTATAAATCCAGGTTTCTTCACGATGTTTTCCAAAACCAATGTCAGTATTGTCCAAGATATGAATTGAAAACGCCACAATGGTACTTGTCCGGCTTTGAATAACCCACAACCACGTGCATGAGAGGCGAGGCGTTTAATCACTGAAAAAAAAAGATGGTAGAACTCGGTAAAGTCGTTCTCAAGTTATGGTGTGACGAAGGGAAATAGGGATTCATTATAGTTGTAATTTTCAAATGCCACAGAAAAACATGAGCCCACACAACCTCAGGTTTTTATCTCGCTCGCACCATACTACTCGCGGACTGAGTGCGAGCGAAATGGAGGCGGCTCCAAACCGGCAATAGTTTAGGTAATTGCTTTTTACGTAACATAGTCGCTGCTTTATAGTTAGGTCAGTTAATAAGCAAAGTTTCATAATCTAATTTGATGTATTTTTTTAATAGCAGCGGTTTATTGTTCGGTTTGGAGGTAACTTTGGATTTTTTTCCATCGAGAATTTTTTATGAAATCGTGTTTTCGGCTAACATAGTCCTTAACATTAATCCTCAACTTTAACATATATTTATTTCAAAATAAATGCTGCAGTAGTTTCGATATAACGACGGATCTCGCCAAGCAATTTGAGGTAGCATACGCCCTTAAGCAATCAAAGTTATCTAAAACGTTCTAACCATATTCTTTTTCCTCTCATTCCAGCTCATCTCCTAGGCAGCGTTATGCACAGCATGAACGTCTCCCTCCTCAACCCTGGAGAGTGCCAGTCCAAGATCACGCAGGACTACCCCCACCTTCTGGAGCATTACGACCAGGACAGCTGCGTCTGCGGACAGCCCACCAACCCGGCTAACAATATCTGCAAGGTAAGTCAAATAGCCTTTAGCCTCCACGAGTTTATGACACTTAATCGTACGCCAGGTGCTGGGGTGTAAGAAACGCTTCCATATGGTGATTTTTTTTAAACACGGCGTGAGCTGTTTCCTTTTACAACGCCACAAGCGAACTACGCATCAAAGACCTGACGTCACACAAATCCTGCATCGCGCTATTAGAGTTTACCGCGTGATTAACATATATAAGACTATCCGACATCAATCCTTGGGTAGTTCCGCCAAACACAACACCAGTCTGGTCGGAGGATCCTCCCTTTTCAATTGAGGATGAGTGAACTTTACACCCTGTTCCTCATACCTTTAAACAATAAAATAATAGTCTTCCAGACCGAATTTCCGCCATAGCGACCAATTTCAGTGGAGACCAGTCTTCGGCGCAGGAGATATTATATTGAACAAGTGTTTACGAAGACACTGGTTCTCTTCCCTCATAGTTCTCATAGTCTGTTTCCATATTAATAGTTCATGCCTAAACTAGAGAAGAAAACATAACTCGATGTTTTTTTTTGTGGTATATTGGCGTGTGCTAGGTGACATATTATGGCTAATCATTATATGTATGTTTTGAGTTGCGAAATTGGCCAGTGAACAACTGTAACGTTGTATAGATCGAGTTACGTAATATGAGCTCTTGCCAACCATACCATACCATTTTTACGTGACGCGACCTAATACACCTTATGGTTTTTGCGGTTGGCCAGCGCCCTTTTTACGTGACACGATCCGTACAACGTTTTAGTTGTGAGGTTGGCCAGCGGTATTTTTAAGTAACGCGAACTATACACCCTATGGATGTCTCAAGAGGCTACCAAGGGGGCGTCTCTTGGTCGCCTTTTGAGACATCCTGATGATTTCATGGTAATTAGTATACACCACATAATTTTTTGTGTATATTTAACATCTCATTATCATTCCAGGTTGACATCGGAAGCGCCCTCGCCTGCACAACTGGCGACAACCACTTCGTTCTCAGAGGAGTCTACTCCTGGGACTCTGGTAAGCATCTTCTACCTCTTTCTATACCTTAGTAGAGGCGAAAATGCCTTGGCAAAAGCCGACAACAAAAACATAAATATGTGAAATTGCTCGTCCTGAGAAGCAGTACCATTATTATGTTTTGTGCCAGTATCTTTAAGCATTGTTATGTTTCGATTTGAAGAGTGAAATAATTAAATATTATATTATACTTTTCAACTTAATATTATCTGAAGTCAAACAATGATGAAATTATAAAAAAAAACAACAACAAATTAATAGTCTCTAACATATAATATTTGAAAAGTCTTCCTTAAGGCGGATGCTCCAAGGTAGCCCGCGAAATTCAAATTTTCTTGCGTTTTTTGTAATTTGCAGGTCAGTGTCAGGTTGTATGTTGATTAAAATATGATTTGCGACCGTAACAAATATGGCTTTATAGAATTATAATTTTGTTTGAAGAATTAAAAAGTTTTATTGATGATTTTTATGACTATAATTCTATAAATAAATATCTGATACAGCCGCAAATCATATTTAGATCAACATACAACCTGATACTGACCTGCAAATGGTAAAAAACCTTAGAAAATTTGAATGTCGCGGGCTACCTTGGAGCATCCACCTTAATAAAAGCCTTCTATATTCACCAATGGCACTTATATTGGTATTTAATCATAATTATGCAGAACTAACATTATAAATATGTCCCACAGGATGCCAAACCGGTAACCAACTAGCTTCATTCTTCAAATTCGACCTGGAATGGTACGAATGGGCCATCGGTTTGATTGAGAGCGTACGCTTCTCTCAATTCACCACCACCAAGATTACCAAGAACAAGATCATCAGCCAGGTGTCCGGGGTTAAAGGAACCTTCGGTTCTGGTATCAAGGGATCCTACGGTGTTGGAGTCAAGGAGACTACAGGAGGTGGAGTCAAGGGATCAATCTCTTCAGGAGCCACAGCTATTTCTGGGTCAGGATTGGGAGTCATCAAAGGTTTTGGCGTCCAAGGCTCTGGCCAGTCAGGACAATACACCCAGACAGGACAGTACAGCCAATTCGGTTCAGGATCCACGGGATCTGGCAATAAGGGATCAGGAGTTATCACTGGCTCAGGAGCTTTAGGCATCAAAGGATTCGGAATCAGCGGCCAGAGTCAATCCGGAGAGTACAGCCAATTCGGTTCTGGTACCACGGGATCTGGTATTAAGGGATCAGGAGTCATCACTGGCTCAGGAGCTTTAGGCATCAAAGGATTCGGAGTCAGCGGCCAGAGTCAATCCGGAGAGTATAGCCAATTCGGTTCTGGTACCACCAAATTCTCAGAATCTGGGGAATTCGGATCAGAGATCAAGGGACCTATCCAGAACACTTTCTCCGCCACTTACTCTGAAAAGAAGTACTTCCAGAGTGAGCCTAAGATTATAAGTTTTACGACGAAACCCGAATTCGTAACCTTTACGACTAAACCCGAATATTTTACTTACACTACGAAGCCCAAATACGTGACATACACCACTAAACCTGAGATTGTAACATACACCACTAAGCCCGAGATTATAACTTACACAACTAAACCTGAAATAATTACATACACCACTAAACCCAAGATAGTGACGTACACGACTAAGCCACAGATTATCAGGTATGACTACCAGACTTCTGGAAGTAGTAACCAGCAGGTAGTAGCTCCAGGAGTATCTTTTAATCCATCCTTCTCAGAAGTGGTTGGAGCGAAGCACACTCATGATGGAAACTGCAAATGTCTAGAAGGAAAGAAATAAACGATTTTTTACTAAAAAAAGATAAAATTGGTAACAAAAGTTATGGAGAACAAGTGCCATAAAATTATTATTCGCAATTTTTTTTATAAATATTGTTTTTTTTTTTACATGTTGACACAGTACAAAAGATACTCCAGTTCCTATAAGAAAAGTTACCATTTTTCTGGTCATTATGAATTGAGTTTTATTTTTCGGAAACTGCGAGCGAAATAATTCAGATATTACTTTTTTTATTTATAAATATTAAAGATCTGTAAATAGGTAGGATATAAATTTAATTTTTCACGAACCTTGAATTTTTTACGAAAATATTTATCGTTTATTTTTATTCCTCGACATTTTTTTACTTTTATTTTAAAAGGGCTTTAAATTTTTAAACTTTTAATTTATAACTGCCAATTTTTTAATCCTTAAAAGTATTAATTTCTTATTCACCCCGCCCCCTGCTTTGTATTTTTTTAATACATTGTATTTTATTACTTAGTATAGCACAATAAATTTATGTAATGTTTTTTAAGAAAAAAATTGTCAAGCATTAGAAATTTGACCATATTGGATGATCCATATTGGCCAAAATGGTCGACTATCTAATACAATTGGTATTTAGTCGTAAAAATAGAACGTCGCTGATTTGACTCTTAAAAAACGAAACTTTTAAAAATAAAAATCGATTTAAAAAATAAAATGTTTTTTTTGCAAAACTGTATTTAAATTTAAGATTGAAACCAGCGAGAGTCCGTTAAATAAAATAAGTACTTTTTTTATAAAGAAAAATATTCAAAATAAGTATTTAGTCAATATACGTATATTATGTATTGATATATACCGTTTCTTTCTAATTATTGTCTACGAATTAAGATTAAAATAATTGAAATAAATGGAATTTACAAATAATTAAATTGGATTTTTATTTATTAATTCAATTATTCTTCTCACTCCACCTTTCACACATAAAATTAAGCCTGGATTGCGCCGAATAGGTAGCACATCGTTTCAGACGGGTTCCCTCTATTTGGCAGAATCTTGATGTTAAGAAAATTATTTGGTACAAACACACTTGGCATAATCTGCTTTTTAAACGAATATTTTTATGGCATACACATCATTCAGCCGAATTATTGTTTGGCCGGATGTTTATATGTCCGAATTTACTATGGCATACTTTTAATATGGCAGAATTATATTTCGCATAATTTCCTTTAGCATTACGTTTATTTTGTAGAATTTCACTTGGCATACTATGAAGATGACAGAATTTAATTTGAAATCATTTTATTATGCTTATTCCCATTTCTTCAAATAGCATTTTTAACCTTAAATAAAAATGTTGTCAAAGTCAATATGTTATTCTACGAAAGTTAGTAACAGAAACGAATCGCTGCAAAACCAAGTCCACATAGTCTTGTCTGCCCTACCCCTAGAGTGTAAAGCCGAAGCTGCGGGGGCCGTGACAGAAACCATGCCTGCTGCATGTTGCGTACTCGCTTGCATGCTGCATGCTTGACTGTCAACTTTCTGTGATATGATAGTTCTGCCTTTATTTATTTAAAAAGCACAGCCACATCACATACTTACACTTATGCTAGAAATAATCTTAATACCTAGAGGACTACTAGGGCCTTTTATTGACTGATAATGAAATGATATGAAATTTATGCCATTAGACGATTCTGCCTGTGAACTTTCCGCAATATGATGTCTGCTTTTTAATTTTATTATTATGCATATGCCTAAAGATGATTCTGACTTACAAAATTATGCGATTTGATTGTAATTATGCTAAATGTATTGGCGTGTGCAAGCTGTGGCTAATAATTAAGGGGTTTATTTATAAACGAACTTAAAGTGTAATGAATAGCGAATTTGAGATAGCATTTTTGACGTTTAAACGTCACTTTTTAGATAAACCCCGTTTTGTTGTTTGTTTGTGTTGCGTTGCGTAAGGTATTATAAATGATTTTACGTATTAGTGTACAGAATCAATTTTTTTTTACTGAACAGTTAGCTGTGCTGCTGGGGAGTTTCAGAAAAATGCGGTTGTTAGTTTTTGCATGATTCTCAGTTTTTATCCGCGTTACACATGATTTTACAAATAATAACACTATGTAATAAAAACATAATATAAAATATTAACAGATTGAGTTGAAAATGTACAGCATAACAAAATCTGTGAATATTGAACATATTTAACTTTTTTTTTTTCAAATCTTTAACACTAGGTACTCGTGTGTACGTGGTCTTCAATATAAAATCATTAAACGTTGGTTAGAAATTCGTTCCAAAAAAACGATACTACTAGCGTTCTCTATTTTATTAACCCAGCACTAAACAGCGCCCTCTCGTAGTGAGTAGCGATACTACAAAGAAAATGCAGCGCCATCTAGTATTAAGTGGTAATATCATTTTAAATTGCAGAAAAATGTTTACTATTATTATCAACAGATGACAGTAATTTGCCTTTGTTTCCTAAGGAACTACAATTTGCTATCAACTAACTGAAGGCACCAATCTGTAGGTTTGTCAATTATCGCAAAATTTATTCAATATCTACAGTAAAAACAAAACACTACTATTAAAGCCATCTATTTTATTATTGCAGTACTAAACAGCGCCCTCGTGCGGAGAATAGCGATACTAATAAAAAGGTTTATAGCGTTTTCTAGCATTGTACTGAGTTGTACTATCACTTCAAAAACCAGACGACAAATGTTTACTTTTATTATTGACAGTTATTTGCCTTCATTTAAATTTAAATTATAAAAATTCGTTGCCGATTTTTTCTATTTTGCCGAAAATATGTCAGAACTTTTGACCTATTTATTACTATTAAATAGGTCAAAAGACGAAGACGAATACGAAATGGTTCGTATCAAAATTCCTTCGTGAAACTGAAAGCATCTCTCGAAAACTACGTAAATCTTCCGTTTTCAAATCAATCAAATTGACTTTTCTATTGCAAGTCAACGTCAACAAAAAACCTTTATATTTTTTTTATAAAAACCCCCAAAAATATGTCGAGCACTGGGAGATTTCATTTAAAAAAGCCTCGGATCTATCGTGACGAGAATGATAAAGCAATTGACGAATCTTCGTCTGACAGCAGTGACCATGGGACTGTTTGTTATGGAATGGTTCCTCAAGAACATGCCAGACCTCGGCTTAAAGCACAGAAAAGCAGTACTATTAGTAATTTTCATCTTAGAGCTCAGAAAGCCAGCAGTATTAGTCAACTTACCTATATCAATGATCCAGATGTACTCTCTAATACATCTTTAACTGGTTCTATTACAAGGTATGTTAGTATATCAAATTAAAGCCCAATTTACACGATGCAATATTCTTGTCAGTGGCATGTAATTGGTTAATAAATTGAAACAACAAATGACTTGCATCGTCTAAGCACTCACCGTGTAAATCAGCGACTGTGCGCTTAAATACTTTCTACGTATTTCCATACATTATATGGACGTGGACGTCCAACGTCCATATAAAATGTATGGAAATACGTGCACGTCTTCATAACAAATTCCCGTTTAGGATAAAGTGGACGGAAATTGAAAAGCTACTTCATATTATGTATTTCCATACTTACATTTTACGTCAGTGTGTTATCGTCATGCCGTGAACGTCAACGAGGGGTAATACCGTCACGATAGAAATTATAAAAGCACACTAATGTGTGCTAATGCTATCGAGTGTATGTAATGCTCATAAGAAACTTACACTGACACAACTTGGCCCATCGCACGGGGTCAAGTCATCTTCTAAACCTACATTAAATAAAGCTAAAGAAGGTTGAAAGTCTGTACATGGAAGATATTTGAAAAAAAGTTGGCTGGGGATACTTAGAATCGATGGACGACTTATAACAAACAGGTGCAAGACAACTGGCGAAATGTGGGTGTAGTGCGTATTGTAAGGTACCTCTGTCTGACTCTTCAGTGAATATAGGCGTAATAGGTAATACGGGCTGGTGTCCGTTCGTCCCACCAGTGGGACGACGCCAGTGGGACGAACGGGAATACACGCGCAACACCCCGTCAATGCGCGTATTTTGCGTATGTGTGGGAAATCGGTTATTCGATCCACCTCAGCTCCTCAAGAAAGGCCAGCAACGCCTTGATGTTCCTGACAACTTCACAGAGGGTACCTGGGTTTCCGAAGTACTTTGCCCTGTAAGTGGCGACCACCGGGCAGTTTAGAAGCACATGAGCTGTTGTCTCGTCTTCCTCCATGCAGGCCCTGCACAGCGGACTGTTTGTGACCCCCTTACAAAGCGGTGTTTATTAAAAGACCCATGGCCAGTTATGGCTGCAGTAACTTGTCGCAGCTGTTATTTAGTTAATTTAGAACAGCAGTTATTAAACTTTAGTATGGAACAGCTGTTTTTTTTTGCGCGATTTCAAAGGTGGTCCCCTATTAAAAGTTATTCAGGTCGATGGTCTAAAGCACTCCTTAAAGTTTGTAAAGTTAATTTTTTTACACATTGTATATGCGTATAATGTAATACTCCTGAGTTTGTCTCTGCCCTTTTCTTCTCAGAGTAGTCAGATAGGAAACACCGACCTCAATTAGTTCTAGAAATATTGACGTGTTTGCATAAAAAAAAAAAAATAACTTTGTTTAGAACGCGGGAAGTCTTGACATCGATAAATTATTGTTCTTCCAGATTTCGAGGCGATTTCGATACATTGAAATGCAAGTTGCGAGTATTTGATGAGTCGTTAGACTTATGCCGATGTCTAGCAAACGACTACAAATTCAAAATGGATAAAATGGAAAAAAGATTGAGTGTCTTAGAGAGGAGACAAAAATCATTTAAAGTAAGTACCTACCTACCAATACCTCCTCTCAACATGACCAAGCAGAATACAATAGACGTAGATATATTTAGTAACCTATACCGCTTAACGATTCCTTAAGAGCCCACACAACCTCATGTTTTTAACTCGTTCGCACCATACTACTCGCGGACTGAGTGCGAGCGAGACGGAGGCGGCTCCAAATCGGAAAATGTTTAGGTAATTGCTTTTTACGGCGAAAATAATGGTAATTGAAAAAACATAGTCGCTGCTTTATAGTTAGTTCAGTTAGTGTGCAAAGTTTCATGATCTAATAGATTCTGATGTGTTTCTGATCTATCGATTTTTTTTCTATCGAGAAAATTTTATGAAATCATGTTTTCGGCTAACATAGTCGCTAACATTAATCCTCAAGTTTAACATATTATATTTATTTCAAAATTAATGCAGTAGTTTCGATATAACGGCAGATCTTGCTAAGCAATTTGACGACTCATAGGCCCTTGGGAGTGATAAAAAACCCTGTAAGAAATCGACACGTGTTTCACCTCTCAGCAAGGCGTCCTCAGGATGGCGATTAACTTGTCGCGAACCCGAACACGTCGTGGTGAAACACGTGTCGATTTATTAAAGGGTTTTTTTTACTCTTTAGGAATAACTGGAATAGGTTACTGAATATACTTAATAATATCTACGTTTAATGTATCATGGATTTCCGCCAATTTACGCCTGAATCAATTAATTATGACCAAACAAACAAAGGGTATTGGATATTGTACACAGGGTTATTGGTTATAGGTATGTTAGCTATCCGTTAAGGGGATGTAGGAGAGGTCATTGGCAACCAAATGACCCCTCATGACCCCGATGCCAATGTCAACCATTTTCGAGTAATTTGACATTTTATATTTTAAAATGTAGGTATCAAATAAAAATATAAAATATCCAATTACTCAAATTTTTTGGACATTTTAGTAGAAGTCAAAAGGCCGGGTCGTTTGGTTCTAAATGACTTCTCCTACATCCCCTTTAATGGATTGCTGACGTATTACCAATACAGAGTTGTATTATACAGAGAAGATGGATAATATCATATCAGATAGTCCCCATACATTTACCTCACGACATGCAATATTTTCGGATATTTGAATTTATTATTAACGAGCTGCTGCCTGCGCGTGTGGTTTGTAAAGATGGTCACCCATACACGGACCAACCCCGGCAAGCGTAGCTTATCCTGATGGATCGACCCGTGCGGCTGTTATTACTTAGCCACGAGCTCCTCTACAATTAATTTCTATCTAAAGAGTTTATGCTATCATTCAAATAGCTTCTGCTGTCTTGTATCTTGATGACATTAGCCTTCTGTAAATAAGAGTGAATGAAGTGTTGTCGACTTAAAAGCCTTTATGTATTTGTTATAGAGATAAAATTTAATGTATAGTTTTTATAATGATTAAATAAAAATTAGGTACTCGTGAGGTACCTACTTATAAAAATACAAATACGCGGCTTCATCTCTCTCGTGGAGGTCGTAAATTATCCCACGAGAACATGTTATCGGGATAATAAGTAGCGTATGTTTTAACCCAAATCATGGTCTTCCTGTACGCCAAATTTCGTCCAAATCCGTTCGGCCGTTTTTGCGTGATTGAGTAATAAACATACAAACGTTCACATTTATAATATTACTAGCTAGCGCCCCGGTCCCAATCCTGTGGGACTATATTATAAACTCTTCCGCAGCTTCCCCCGCGTTTTATGTCGATAAAAAGACATGAATGATGTAAGATGTAACCAATTTCTTGTAACATTTTTTTAATTTAAAGAAAAGAGTGTCAGTGGAGTTTCTTGCCCGTTCTTCTCCATAGGTACCTACTACGCTTTGGAATGGGCAACTAGCTTAATATTTTCTGACTGACCGACTCCTTGACAATTCAAAAGTGCCTGTAAATGGTTTAATTAAAATAAATGCTTTGAGTTTGAGTTTAATTGGGTCTGGAAAAATCACAACTAATTATCATTATCTATAAAGGCTATTGGCTTTTTGGGTTTTCCATCTGGAATTTCTCAGTAGCAGCCCGGAGTCTGGATTTGTGCCCGGTTGATGGCAATAGGCTCGCTCCCTATTACATGGGACTTAAACATAACTGGCGATATGTTGGTGTTCTATGTACACCTCTGCCCAACCCTTCAGGGAAACAAGGCGTGATGTTATGACAATGATGATGATGAAGATAATTATAAATAAATATTTTTAGCCTTCACAGATAATAGATAATTACTGAGTTGTGATTTTCCCAGACCCAATTAAAAACTACATTTATCAATGAAACGATTAAATTGTCATAAAAGCAATAATTAGGAAATAAATATAGATATTATAAAATACAATAGACGTAGATATATTTAGTAACTATTCCACTTAACTATTCTTAAGAGTCATAAAAAAACCTCGCAAGAAATCGACAAGGTTAACTAAAAAGCAGATAATAAGTTTTATTTTAATTACCATTATTTTCACCGTACAAACTTTATAATTTATTTATATAACTATTCGTGCGAATTTTCATGTTTATTACCTCAAGGAATAAGATTTTTTATACAAACTTTCATCCCTTATTTTACCCCCTTAGGGGTTGAATTTCGAAAAATCCTGATACACGTTATTCTTAATTTTTGGGTTTAATTATAAATATTGAGTTTCGAGTTAATCGGACAGCGCATTAAAATTCTTCCATACAAACTTTGACACCCCACAACCCTTTAGGGGGTAATTTAGAAAAACAACAAATTACAAACTTTTTCATTTATTTTGATAATTATTCGTGCGGAGTTTCATGTTTATTACCTCAAGGAATAAGATTTTTCATACAAACTTCCATCCCCTATTTGACCCCCTTAGGGGTAGAATTTCGAAAAATGCTTCCTTATTCCTTGCCTACATTATAAAGGGAACCTCTGTGCAAAATTTCAGCTTTCTAGGTCCAAGGGTTTGGGCTGGGCGTTGATGAGTCAGTCAGTCAGGACTTGTATTTTTATTAATAGGTATAGATATGGATAGTAGGATAGGATACTTTTCCGGGATAAAAAGTACCCAGTGTGGTGCCCAGGATATTAAAGAATAATTATACCAAGTTTCATCGTAATCGAACCGGTAGTTTTTGTGTGATGCCTGAACAAACAGACAGACAGACAGAGAGACAAAAAAAATTTTAATCATATTTTTGGGTTCGCTGTCGGTCTAGTAACACCCCCTGCCATTTATTTTTTTTATATTTTCAATGTACAGAATTTTCACTTCTACAGATTTATTATAAGTATAGATACGTGGGGCAATACCAAAAAAACTTTTCTGCATAAGTGCGGTTTTACATTTCACTTGGCATAGTTTGTTCACATAATCAAAAAAAAAAAAAAAAATCTTTTATTTCGGACCCATAAATATAGTCCACTTGGTTAGTATACACACGACTTAGAAACTAGTGTTAGTACTTACATCTACCAGAAAAACAACACAAACTAAATTCATTTATACGCCACATTGGCATGTAGGCGTATCCAATGTCCCAGCATGGGGCTGTCCCACCTATCAGCTATAGTTTTCAGGATACTGTTGGGGCTGGCGCGTACCCTGCGCATAATGGAAGCGCAGCGCTTGCGCATGATGGCATGGAAACCATCCATTCTCGCCTCTGCGAACATGCCGGAAGCACTGCAGTAACGCGGCAACCCCATCAACACCCTGAAAGCATTATTGTATTGTACGCGCAGGGCGCTGTATGCCCTCTGCGTGTAGTTGACCCACAGACTGCAAGTATAGAACGACTGACAGTACGCTGTAAAAAGTGTAGCCTTTACTTCGGTCGTACATTTCGCAAATCTGCGAGCCAACATATTACAGCGGACAGCCAACGCCCTGCGCTCACGCTCAATATCCAAATTGTCTCGTAGGTCTTCGGAAACCCAGTGGCCCAGATACTTGAAAGAAGTGACTTGCTTCAAGGAACTTCCACATAGTTTTAGTTGTTGTTCAATTGGGTACGTTTTAGTGCCTGCCTTGAAGACCAGTACCTCACTTTTCTTAACATTGTATCTGAGCCCATGAGTCTCCGCATACCTCTCACATATCGTGAGCAGGCTTATCATTGCGTTAATCGAAGGGCTCAGCAACACCATATCATCAGCATAACTAATATTGTTGACGCAAACTCCGTCTACATAACAACCCCGATAGGTGTTGCTGAGCTCGACGATCAACCGGTTTATGTACAGACTGAAGAGACGAGGGGAGGTCAGGCCGCCCTGCCTCACCCCGCACTCCAGCCTATACACATCCGATAACGAGCCTGCCCACCTTACACAATTTATCTGATTATTATACCAAAACCGTAGAATTGATATAACTTCTCTATCCACTGAAGTATCATTCACCAGTTTCTGCCACAGCAATTCGTACGACACCAGATCAAACGCTTTGGAAAGGTCTAGGAAACACGCATTAATAGGCGTTTTCCTAGACGTATAATACTGGACAGTATGCTTGAGAGACAGTATGGCACTTTCTGTGGAGAGACCAGGTCTGAACCCAAACTGCGCATCATGAAGTTCGATGCGGGTCGCCATATGCCTATCAAGCAAACAGTCCAGCACCTTGGCAATGACAGTAGCAAGGGATATGGGCCTATAGTTCGAAGGATCTGATGTGTCCCCAGTCTTATTCTTCACAATAGGTACAACCACAGTTTTCATTAGGTCACTAGGCAGATGAGCATGCCTTAGACAGAGCGAGAAGAACATCGCCAGTACCCTAGGCAGGTGAACTCCCGCATGCTGCAAGTGCTCGATGCTGAGGTAGTCATGCCCTGGTGACTTGCCCCGAACCATATTTTTAATTACAGTAGCAACATCTTTTGCTGAGAACCTGACATTTGACTCCATCATACAATCCACAGCATCGACCACCTGCGATGCGGAGCCAAGAGGAGACTCAACTTTAAAATGTTTAACAAACAAGTTTGCTATCGCAGTAGGCTCATGTTGCCCCGCCACGCTCACGGGGACACCCGGCCTCGGATTCAATCTATTCGTATTTTTCCAAAACCTTGAAAAATCTTTAGATTTATGATTGTCAGCTATGATGTCCATTTTTATTTTATTTTGATTGTTCTGACACCATCTTAACTTTGATTTAAAGACTTTTCTCGTGTCGTACATATGTTCATACACAGAACCAGAAGTTGGTTTACCAGACAAACTCCAGACTTCAAAAGCAAGCCGGGCGTCCGCATGAGCCTGTTTAACATGCCTATTCCAACCGACCACACGTTTGTTCCTTCTAACCTCCCCCGCATCCACATTACTGGGACATTGGGCAGCCTCTGTAAGTATACACACAATGTTTTTATACATATTGTCCAATACTAATTTGTGATTGGAATCCTCACAACAACCGTTGGCACATTCTTTAAATTCTAATGGAAAATGAAGTTCCCTTAACATTGTATGGCATATTTCTTTGTATTGACATAGAAATAGTTCGGATTTTCCGAACTGCTGACAGTTTTTCAAATAAAGGGTACTTTTAATCTAGTATAATAATAAAATATGCAAAATATCAAATAGTTTTCCTGTTTCAATGTTACTTAGTAGGTAGTAACAGGAAAAAGATTTGATAAAAAATATGTAAATTACACGACAAACAGGAAAATCTTCTTACTCAATATGAGGTAAACGATGCCAGAGATTATGTAATAAATAATTAGTTTGATAACTTTATTGTTTTATAACAAAAACAGACGCAAGTATGACAACAATCATCTATACGAATATTTTAAAGAGGTAAAATGCGTTTGTATTTAGGGGGTAATCTCCGGAACTACCTGTCAGATTTGAGAAAATCTTTTTGCATTGGATAGCCTAATTCTTGAGGAAGGTTTAAGGCTATGAAACATCACGCTACGACCCTTAGGAGCCGAGCAAAACGAAAAAAAGTCAGAATGAACGCTCAGCGAAAACGAAGTAATAGCGCGGGCGGGCGATGGGATGCGAAGCGGTGGGTCGGGGGTCAAAATTTCACGCGGACCAAGTCGCGGGTAGAAGCTAGTAACTAATATTATAAATGCGGAAGTGAGTTTGTTTGTCACGCTAAAACGGCTGAACAGATTTGAATGAAATTTTGCACATAGGTAGACTATGACCTGGCTTAGGACATAGGATATTTTTTACCCCGGTATTCTCATGGGATCGAGATTTATGCGGGTGAACCCGTGGGGTGCAGCTAGTATTATATATAGTTTAATTAATAATTAACTAGCTTCCTTCGCACTGTTTTTGCGACTTGACAGGATATCGAGATTCATTGTTATAATGATACAATGTATAATAGATAGTTTAACTTTACGTATGCTGTAAGTAATTACAGACACAATTAAAACTCCATTGTGAATTGTGTGGATCTACGTCCTGGCTACAGTTCGATTCAAACTTAATGGCGGCTCGGAAGTTAGCTACTCGCTGCGCAGTACCCCACCCCTCACCCCCGCTGACACATGAAATTGTTACTGCGTAACGACTCGCCTCATGTTCCGAGCCGTTAAGTTTGAATCTTACAAATAAATCAAATTGAAGTGTTTGTTTGTAATGTCAAAATAACAACAAAATAGGTAGTAAATGCGGAACTTTTGTGGCGGCATCTACACCGCCACATACGAACTAAGCATCAAAGACCTGACGACACAAGTCCTACATCGCGGTATAAGAGTTTACCGAGCGATTAACATATATAAGACTATCCGATGGATGAGTGAACTTGACACCCTGTTCCTCATACCCCTAAACTTTTAACAAAAATAACTATTAATAAAATGTTTATCAATCTGCCTGTTTATTCCGGCCAATCTCCGGAACGACTGGACCGATTTTGACGAGACTTTCACAGGCAGATAACTGATTTTATAAGGAGTATCTTAGGGTACTTTTGTTTTAGAAACATAATTGTGGTCCACGCGGGCGAACCCGAGGTCAGCAGCTAGTTTATAATAATATTATATATATTATGTACGAGTTTATCGTATAATCTCACCGTATAATTAACAACTTAATTAGTTTATAATCTAAGATCGGTATTATTTCCGTTCAATTATAAACTGTCGAAAAAATGTGAACTGCAACAAACCATTTCCATTTAACGCGCATTATTTTACGGTCGTTTATAAACATGAATAGAATAGAATAGAATAGAATAGAATATTTATTTATTTGCTCGGAATGTAGGTATTTACAATAAGATGGTTACAGTCATATTACAGAATCCTGGTACATTCTACCATTTAGGCATGCAAACATTGATGCAGTGAAGCATCAAAACAATACAAACTTACAACTAAATTAAAAACATTCAACTAAAATTTATCAGCTAAAAAATCCGATACAGAGTAATAACATTTATTTAATAGAAGAGCAGTTAGTTTGTTTTTGAAAGTTTTTACTGGTTCCTCTTTTATTGAATTAGGAATGTGGTTAAAAATAGCCGGTGCCATACCAAAAACGCTTTTCCTCAATAAAGCTGTCCTATATCCACCTGTGCGTAACAAATTTTGGTATTTTGATCGCAAGGCTACATCTCGGTATCTGCTTTCCGATAAAGTTAAAAACAGATGTCGATTATGTTTAACAAAAAGAGCAATTTCTAAAATGTAAAGGCACGGTAATGTTAATAAATTATGACTTTTAAAAATTGGAATACAGCTGTCAGTAACTTTCAATCCAAATATTGCTCGTAGGCAGCGTTTTTGGGCTTTAAAAATACTCTCTCTTTCAGTACAATTGCCCCAATAAATAATACCAAACCTTAAAATGGAAACGACAAGACCATGATATGCTAGTAAGACCGTTTGGATATTAACTTTTTTCTTAAGATTATAAAGTGCATATGCAGATGCGCTAAGTTTTTTACAGATTGCTTCTGCCTGTGCCTTCCATGTTAGTTGACTGTCAATTAAAATTCCTAGAAATTTTGTAACATCTGCTCTGTCCACATTTTGACTATTATAATTAATATTAAGATCATTTGTGCGAAGTCTTTGGTAAAAATGCATTATCTTTGTTTTTTGTATATTTATTTGTAAGTTATTACTATTTAGCCAATTTATTATAACTTTAATGGTGTAATTAATATCATTTTCATAATTTTCATTATTGTCGCATTTTAAGAGGACTGTACTATCGTCTGCAAACAGTACCATGGGATGGTGGATTTGGCGTGGGAGGTCGTTAATGTAAATTAAAAATAACAGAGGCCCAAGGACGCTTCCCTGTGGTACACCGAATTTAATATCTCTATTGGAAGACAAGTATTTTTTTCCTAATTTAGACTTGCTACATATTTTGTAAATTTCTGTCATCTGTTTACGACCCGATAGATATGTTTTTATTAGGTTCAGGATATTACCTCGAATGCCATAGGCGTTTAGTTTTTGAAGCAGTATGTCATGGTTGACAAAATCGAAAGCTTTCGACATATCTGTATATATAGCACATATAGGCGTCTTCGTATCAACATTTGTCATAATAATATTCAACAGGTCAAAAATTGCCATATTTATATTCCTATTTTTCCTAAACCCGTATTGCTCATCGCAAAGTATATTAAATTTAGCCAGGAAAGATGATATTGCTTCATAGATGACTTTTTCTATTATTTTAGAAAAAATGGGAATTAAAGCTATCGGCCTATAATTGGACATGTCATCTTCACTGTTCTTTTTATGAATAGGTTTTACAATGACAGTTTTTAAGTTGTCAGGAAACGTTCCTGATGATATGCTAATGTTTATAATATGAGCTAAGGGCCCGGCTATACTATTAGCAACGAATTTTGTGACTTGAGTGGAAATCCCGTCATAACCAAAGCTCTTTTTGTTTTTTAGCGATTTTATTATTCTAATCACGTCTTGAGGTATGACTGGTGGCACAAATATTGAGTTTGGGTTATAGTCTATATTCTTAACGTCGTGGATTGGTTTATTAGGTAAATTAGTAATTTGGTCAATGAAAAAATTGTTAAATGACTCTGCTATTTCTTTCGGATCCGTTATTGTCTGATTATTATTCCTTATCTGTGAAATTGGTTCTCTATTCATTTTTTTGTTATTTATTATTTGCCATGAGGTTTTTGATTTATTCTTCGAGTTCTTGATCAAGTAATTGTTTTGGGCTTTCTGAGTTAATTTAATTATTTTTTTAAACCTCTTAGAGTAATCAACAAAAGATTTTTTATTTTCTGGTGACGGTCTTAGTCTATGTTTCCAAAGTAAATTTCGTTGCCTTTTACTGCATAATCTTATGCCACGCGATACCCACTTAATTGGTTTTTCTGATTTTATTGTCACTAGCTTATAGGGAAAACATAGGTCATGCATGAGCTTAAATGTTTCAAAGAAATTATCATAGGCTTTGTTCGAATCCTCTGTGTTATATACGTCGGAAAACGATAGATTTTGCAAATGGTTATTAAATTTTATGAGATTTTCTTTACAAGTATCTCGAATCTTAGTTCTCCAAGTTTTAATCAAGCATGATTTATTTATTTTTATCTTACTTATTTGAGCTGTATGATCTGATAGCCCGAAGTCTATTACTTCACAATGACATTTATGTTTGGTATTGTGTGCAAAATTATCTAAACAGGTATTACTAACAGGACGTGTCGGTTTATTAATTTCTAAAATAAGGTTGTAACTCAGGAGAAAGCATTTAAATTCCGAAGTGATTCTATTATTTTTTAAAACGTCTATATTAAAATCGCCGCATACAATTATTTTTGTGTGACGATTAGTACATACATTTTTTAGAATAGTATCTAAATTTTCATAAAATTTACTTAAGTTAGACAGCTTAGGCGGTCTATAGATACATAATATAATTAAATTATGTTGTGTCATTTTAATGGCACAGCATTCTATTATTCCTGAAACCGAGTGTTTCATTATGTCGGGTAATTCTTTATACTCATGACCCTTTTTGACTAAAATGCAGGCTCCACCGCGTTTTGCGTTGCCTCTTGCATAACATGCCGCAAGCTTGTAATTAGGTATATGTAAAAGTTGTTCCTGGCCCGACATTATAAAATGCTCGGTTATGCATAAAACATCTACATTTATTTGTTTACTCATCAATTCCTGTATATTAATAATCAGTAAGTCGGACTTACTTAAGAGACCGGCAATATTTTGATGCATTATATTTATATGATTAACGAAAAAAATCGCATCGTGGAGACGATATGCTGGTTTGGTTGTCAGCTATGTTTTCTTGCTGAGAAAATGAATTATAATCAGCTATAGTTATCGATAGATTATGAAACACATTTCGCATACCACGATCGTTTATTTTCCCACTGAACTTGGAGAACATTGTAAAATCGTAACACAAGTCTAAATTAGTGTCAAACGCCGTTGCATAGTTGTACGTCTGCAAATCTAAATGAAGTAGAGTATTAAAGGTCTCTATGCGCCAGTTAAATAATGCTGAATGATCACATAATTTGAAAGTAGGAACACATATTATAATATTCGTGTGCTGAATTTTCTGCAATTTTTCTCTCAGTTTTATGATTATATCCACATAGTTTTCAGTTTTATGGAAGTCTTTTTCTCCGATTAAAATAATGCAAAAATCATCCATTGTATATTCTATTGATTGACATGGGAAACCTAAAATTTTGAACTGGCATAAAACTTGCATTTAAAGACTTTCGGGCTTCTGACGACTCGTAATGACTGTCAAAGATCCACGAATGACAGCCGGGACCAACGACATAACGTGCTTTCCGAAGCACGGAGGAGTCTCGGTATGTAAAGATGGTCACTCAACCACGGACCAACACCGGCAAGCACAGCTTAACCTGATGGATCGACCCGTGCTGCTGTTATTACTTAGCCACGAGCTCCTCCAGCGGGAATATTATAAACTGATTATGGCTTCGTGGACCGTAGACCATCAGCTTGTTAAGCAATAAAAAAGCCACTTTTATTTCATCGTCAGTTTTTTTATGAAGTAAAAACTACGTCTTTTCAGTAAAAGTAAACTAATTTATCGACAACAATGAATACTCGTAGTAATAGATGTCTCCATTGTTGAAGTTTGACACTGACGGCACGACGGCGGCCATATTGTTTCTGACGTCACATAAGTAGTTCATTTCATTGTCTTTATTTCAATTGTTATTTCTATTGTAGACTTTAAACATGGTTATTCCTATGGCAATGTAGATCGATTTGCAAGGTTAGCGTCAGCGCACACCAAGGGCAGAGCAGAGCTGAGCATTTCCTGAGACTATTGAAAAATTAATCAGACAATTTCATACATTGTAAAATTAAATAGAAAGAAAATACATTTGTTTAACACAGACTAAAGCACACAATATATATACAAACAGCAGACCAAAAAAAAAGGTATAAAGTACCTACCAGGAAGGAAAATTAGCAGGGGAATACACGTCCAAACTTGATGCTCGATCATGCTCGTGCTTGCAAGATGCGCGTTTGAGTATGCGTTCTACATGCTCGAGCCGCCGCGCCTCCGCCGCGCGTCGCCCGCGTTCAGTATGCCACAGCGAGATTTACTGCTGGTTTACTTTACTTACTATGTACCACTGCTATGTACGGCGCGACCGGCGTCAGTTGGGAATAATTGACGAAGAAAATTTGATCGATTTAGTGCAGCGTTTTGTGTTTCTACAATATATCGAGTCTAAGGGTCAGCGCACACTGAACTGCAAAATGCTCGCGTATAGTCTTGACGTGTATTTAATTTTGCAATCTATGGAATTGTCATAAGATTCATTTTTCAGTACTTAGTCTTAGAAAATGCTCTGCTCTTGGTGTGCGCTGACCCAAAAGGGCGATAATGACTGAGTTGAATTTTGGCATCAAACTGGTCATGCAAGCCCGCCTGGCAACCCAGAGCATTTTCAACGGAGCTTGCTCACGGGGGTACGAGCAACAAGCATGGCGCCTGCATGGTCGAGCAGTAAAAATTTTGTTCGACCATACGCGAGCATTTTATAGTTCGGTATGCGCTGAACCTTAAACATCAAACAACTTAGGGTCGGCGCACACTGAACTGCAAAATGCTCGCATATGGTCTTGACGTGTATTTAATTTTGCAATCTATGGAGTTGTCAGAAGATTAATTTTTCAGTAGTCTTAGAAAATGCTCTGCTCTGCTCTTGGTGCGCGCTGACGCTTATGCCACATAAAATACCTCTCCCCTGGTTGACCCTGGTTGTCATGCAATTATATGACAAGTCAGTTCCGGGTTATCGGAAGCCCGGAAGTTTATGTTACTGATATAACCTTAAAATATCAGTCTTACTTACTCAGTAATTGAATTGTGGAGGTCACGTGGAACTTGGGAGGCGATTTATATATTTAAAACAAAAACAAAAAAAAAACTGCCTAGCCTTTTCCCAATCATGTTGGGGTCGGCTTCCAGTCTAACCGGATGCAGCTGAATACCAGTATTTTACATGGAGCGACTACCTATCTGACCTCCACAACCCAGTAACTGGGTAATACGATACCCCGTGGTAAGACTGGTTGTCAGACTTTCGGGCTTCTGTCGACTCGTAACGACTGTCAAAGATCCACGAATGACAGCCGGGACCAACGGCTTAACGTGCAAAGCACGGAGGAATCTCGGTATGTAAAGATGGTCACCCATCCACGGACCAACCCCGGCAAGCGCAGCTTAACCTGATGGATCGACCCTTGCGGCTGTTATTACTTAGCCACGAGCTCCTTATACCTATACTTAAAATATGTAACAAACAAGTTAAAATAAAAAATTTAATTAACCCCCGACACAATTCCAGATGATGCTGCAGTATCGGTTCAAGGTTACTATGTTCATCTGACATCTAATATCATTGAAGTAACAGAATACTAAATTTCGAATCGATCAGACCTGTGGAAGGTCGTTTGATAATCTTCAAACGGCTGATGCAATTTTCTTGAATTGTAGCTAAGAACACTCTCGATCAAGACACCTTTCAAACAAAAAAATAATAATCAAAATCGGTTCAGCCGTTTCGGAGCTACGAGGGAACAGACAGATACACACGTTACACTTATACCACCCCTCTTTTTCCGTCGGGGTTTATACTAGAATCGGCACTTTTCGACCGTCATAATTACATAAAACAGTCCCCCAAAATGCTGCCCTTCACAACTTCCTAGTGCTTTAGCTGGGAAGAAGAAGTGGCGCAACAAACTCCCCAACAGCACAGCTGTCTGTTTGTCTGTTCTGAACAATGGTATGCAAAATAATTTACATTACGCAACATTAAATGATTTTCCAATACCGCCTGCGGGCGCAGACGGCGGCGGGCCGCGGGAGGGGGCGTCCAGTTACGAATCAATATTCGTTCATTTACGTTAAACCTCGTTGATAAGTAAATCTGCGCGCCAGCTAATTGGCTTTAAAAGCCCTCTCACAAAAGCATTTTTGACAAAAGCGGTCAAGTGCGAGTCGCACACGAAGGGTTTCGTACCACCGACCCCCCGTAAAATATTTAACAGTAGATATTTTTTTACGGTGTATGGGGATCCCCATTAATTTTTAGGGTTCCGTAGTCAACAAGGAAACCTTATAGTTTCGCCATGTCCGTCTGTCTGTCTGTCCGCGGCTTAGCTCAGAGACTGTTAGTACTGGAAAGCTGTAATTTGTCATGAGTATACATAATTATTAACTACGTCGACAAAGTGGTAAAATAAAATCATGAAAAAAACTACACTACCTATTAGTAGGGATACAAGTAGGGATATTTTTCGTCTATCCCATGATGTGGGGTATCATTGGACAGGTCATTGAAAAATATTGTTAGTTTCTCCAAAACCATTTTTGG
Organism: Eupsilia transversa; assembly: GCA_914767815.1. Lineage (NCBI taxonomy): Eukaryota > Metazoa > Arthropoda > Insecta > Lepidoptera > Noctuidae > Eupsilia > Eupsilia transversa. The sequence goes on from OU611900.1 coordinate 7,166,268, forward strand.
ATTCAAGGATCTGTTTTCGAAATATTAAGCTTTAAAGCTAGGTGCACGTGCACGGTTCCAATTGGTAGTTTCCTATGGAGAACTCCACAGTTACTCTTTTAAAAATAAATGGGTTTTACAATGTTTTCAAAAATGTACAGTTTGAATAGGTATGAGAGGACAGTGTAGGCCTGTCGACAAGATACTTAACAAAATAGAAAATAGTCTGCAAATCGACAGTCTGTTGAGCCTACAACGTTCTCACATTCGCAAATTATCGAAAATATCAAAAGATCGTGGCTCCAACTAGCCTGAGGGCTTCCTACTTTACGTTTGCCAATTCTCGGTCTCCACTCAAGAACACGCTTCACGGTGGTTCTACGTTTAATCATGGCTGGCCTATTGCCACGTCAGCTTGCTTATTCGTCGACAATTTAACCTAAAAACGTGTCTGTTGCCTTTTAGAATAAACACAGTATTATCTGTTGTAGTAAGTCACGTTTCTCGCATAATAATACAATGTGCAACATTGTATACATGTCCAAATTGTATGTGTGTGTAACTTTGTTGTTAATTGCTTCAGGCGTGACTTGGCCGAAATCTATTATAAAATACAATATTCGTAGATAAATTTAGTAACCTATTCCGCTTAAATATTCTTAAAGAGTCATAATAAACCCTGTAAGATATCGACACGTTTCATCTCTCGACGAGGCATCCTCACGATGACTATTGACTTGTCGCGAGCCCGAACACGACGTGTTGTCCCGCCCAGCGCTGGATGCAGACCTCCAGCCTCATCAAGAGGTGAAATACGTGTCGATTTTTGATTGATTCATATAAATTTTATGACAGCTTTGTATAAGCTTCTAAAATTAACCAAATGAATGGAAAAAAAAACTAAAATTGATTGATTGATTGATTACCTTTAACCTTTAAAATTGCTTTTATTTTGTTTCAGAAAACAAGTAATTACTCGGTGATCATCCAGAAAAACAAGGCATTGGCGCACAAGTCATTGAAAGACATCAAGGTATTTATATATCACATAGAACGGTAGAAGGATCTATTGACGTATGGCCAAAATCGGAACTAACGCCGCCGCCATCTTGTTTTGTTTTGTCGTTCAGGCGCCACAAGATTCTTGTAAAGTGCGCGCAAGATAAGTCTGCGCAAGACTACTAATACAAAAATATTTTTCATCCCACCATCTCGGAAAGAGTATTTTTAATCTTCAATATCTGAGTGGAAAAGCCGTTTTTATTCTCTAGAGGATAAAGTAAATTGAATTTAGAACATCGTGTGCACTAAGTTTGTGAATTAAAAAAAACATTAAACCTATTTACTGCTACCTCTATGGTGCCGAATATATCATACAACTTTTTTTTAATTTGTTAAAAACTCAGACTCGGAACCTTCTTGGTGTTCTTTTTTCAATTTGCTTTGTACGCGGTTCTTTACGCGGCATTTTTTCACGTCATTGTTAAACCTTATATTAAAAACAAGAAACTTGAAAACAAGTGAAAAAACTAAAATGAGTGATTCTAGCGACGAGGAAGTTTGCTTGACGCCAACAGAATTAACTGAAACTGTTAATAATGCGCAAATGAGCTTTCTCCCTCAACAATCACGCGAGAAGTATTTAAAACAGTACGATATGTTCAACACGTGGCGACTAGCAAAAGGAGCCAAAACTTTCTCAGAAAACGTTTTGCTGGCATATTTTATAGAATTATCCGAGAACAAGAAAGCAAGCACTCTATGGAGTACGTATTCGATGCTAAAAGCAACAATAAAGATGAAAAAAGACAAACATATCGATACCTATCCTAAATTAGTGGCATTTTTAAAAAGAGCCTCATCTGGTCATCAACCAAAAAAATCGAAGGTTTTCACAGTATCTGATATTGAAAAGTTTCTTAACGAAGCACCCGATTCCGTATATTTGGCGGCAAAAGTAAGTCAGTTGCACATTCAGTATCTACTTAAGTATATTAATCTCAATTAAATAGTATACTTAGTAGATGTTGATAGGCATAATTATGCGTTCATATCAATTTTATTCATTTATCTACTACAATACTCTTTACGTTACAGGTTGTTCTTATTATTGGAATAAACGGAGCATGTCGAACTAATGAACTAACACAACTTAATGTCAAAAACATTGAGAAACATTCAGATGACTTACTATTAATTAATTTACCTAATACAAAGACAAAAAGAGACCGCAACTTCGTCATTCGCAAGGAATACGTAACGATTGTTGAGAAATATCAAGCCTTACGCCCGCCTAACACTCCAATCAATCGATTTTTTCTACAGTATCGCAATGGAAAGTGTGTTAGACAGCCTATGGGTACTAATAAAATTGGCAGTATCCCACGAGAAATAGCAACATTTCTTGAACTTCCAGAACCCCTGTTGTACACGGGTCATTGTTTCCGACGAACTTCAGCCACACTTTTGGCTGATTCCGGAGCTGATCTCCTGTCCCTTAAGCGCCACGGAGGCTGGAAGTCCAATGCAGTTGTAGAGGGATACATAGAGGATTCCATCCAAAATAAGTCTAAAATATGTGAAGGCATCGTAGGAGCCATTACACTGAAAGAGCCTCAATCGGATCCTTGGACTGGCCCTTCTACATCAAAAATAAGCCGTTATGAAACACCTAACCATCTCCCTCTCTCTCCAACATTCACGCCAAGGGAATCCGATGAATCGGTACAACTATTAAGTATGACAGATAGTTTACCGAAAAACAGTACACAAGTGACTAACACCAATATTACAGTACCAAACAAAAATATTACACTCAATTTAAATAACTGTAGCAACGTTACTTTAAAATTTTCTTAATTATACCTTAGTAATATTTTGTTATAATTTAAAGATTATTCTATATTACTTACCTGTCATAATGTAGTAATTAATACCTAAACTGAAATAAAAGTGTACCTATCTTGTGATTGTAAACGTTTTTTTTTTTTGCATTTAGTCATTTCCTCGCTGAGGTGGAATGAAAAGTTACGTGTTGCACTCGAGTGCAAAGATTTTTCACCTCGTGCTCTTTTGATTCCCTCGCTAACGCTCAGGATTCTAATTTTGAATCACTCGCTACGCTCGTGATTAAATTTTAGAATCCTTCGCTTGCTCGGTCATCAAAATTGAACACGCGGTTAAAAAGCAACTTTGCACTCTTGTATAACAAATACTTAACTAAAACCTACTAATTCCCGAAAAAAAAATAACCCTATCTTACATGTGCCGTCGTCGCCATTAGTCAAAGGGTGTTCATCGTCCGTGTGCGTTTAAACGGTAACCTAAAAGAGATACCATGTTTCTTCTTCTTGGGTTACCCAGATAGCGGTAACCTTAGTCATAGAAGTAACCAAAATTCTTCGATACCTTTACCGTAATTTATAAAGGTTTTCGGTCCATGCTCATTGAAAAAATAATTGTTGAAAAGATGGTTTGCATAATTGAAAAAAAAAAACATAACGGATACGAGGTAAGTATTAAGTATCCGTTATTAACTTTACGTACCTACTTAGATTTTTTTCATAGGCAATGCCAAAACCACGTTGCATTGTCCTCAAAACCTTCAATTTTAACCGTGATCTTCAAACCAAACAATGCAATGTTATTTAACTAAATAAGGACGAGTTCACTGCCCCTTCGTGTGGTCATGTTTGGAATAAATATTATCTGAACCGGACTTGGCATCTTGTTTTTAAAGGGCATTTTCCTTAACATAAATCTGCAAGGATACCTGCTGCATTTTGAGTTTAGTTTATACGTGAGCCATACGTGATTTTATAGCCATTATTCCACGGGAATGTTCTTCAGGTATAAAAATAAAAACGACCGAGACGCTTCAAACGATACCCCATTTGTCAAATTATTTTGAGTAGATTAGAAGTTATGAGGGAACAAATGAACATAAATACATACATACATACCGGTCAAAATCATAACCCTCCTTTTTGCTTCGCCGTAGTCGGGTAAAAAGTATTAGAGCTAAGCTAGATGAGATCGGCGTTTCCTATCTGACTACTCTGAGAAGAAAGGCCGAAACAAACTCAGAGGTCACAGTCTCTTTTAAAGTCCAGACATAATCATGAACATAACATATAACACCAATAATATCAATGTGGATAAACAAATTAAACTGATAGCTATTAGATACGGCCTGGGGTTTTCTACAAACTAGTTTTTGCAACGCACTAGTTAAGATTAAATAATTATTTAAATGCATTTGCATATAATACGCATAACTCTAATCGTTTTTGTGAAATATTTCCTGTTTTTATGTTGTTTTTTTGTGCGTATTTCTATTTCATATCATTCTGAACACACAAAAAAACCGGTAATATAGCCTGACTGGTTACACAAAGCCAAAATTAATCTCCGTCCGCGGGAAATATCGGCCCCCGACCCACCGCGTCGCATCGCATCACCCGCCCGCGCTATCACTTCGTTTCCGCTTAGCGTTCTTTCAGACATTAATTTTCTTATTACTGTGCTCTAAAAGCCTATGAGATGAGACATCAAATGGCTTAGCAAGATCCGCCGTTATATCGAAACTACTGCAGCATACATTTGAAATAAATATATGTTAAAGTTGAGTATTAATGTTAAGTACTATGTTAGTCGAAATAAAGTATTCAGCTGCATCCGGTTAGACTGGAAGCCGACCCCAACATGATTGGGAAAAGGCTTGGCAGAATGAACTATGTTAGTCGAAAACACGATTACATAAAAATTCATCCATAGAAGAAAATCCAAAGTTACCTCCAAACCTAACAATAAACCGCTGATATTCAAAAAACACTTCAAATTTGATCACGAAACTTTGCATACTACCTGAACTAACTATAAAGCAGCGACTATGTTTTTTATTTTTTTTTAATTACCATTATTTTCGCCGTTAAAAGGAATTTTCTAAACTATCGCACTCAGTCCACAATTAGTATGGTGCGAGCGAGATAAAAACCTGAGGCTCTTAAGTTTGAATCGAACTGTACACATTGTATAGGTTTACGAGAGACTAATGACCATCACTATCACTCATAAAACATAAACAATAAGATGACTAAGTATCATGTCAACTTTTTATCTGTTCTATACCAAGACATTTACATTTTATCTAAAGACTATACATTAAGCAACCTGTCTCTGGTTTCACACGGTTTTTACGATTTGACATAACTTCAAGATTACTTTATTATAAGAAGTAAATTAAACTACCTCGTTGCCTGCCTCGTTGGTCGCAAGCGCGTGCCCGGGTTCGATTCCCGTGTCGGGTAAAGTGATAATGGGTTTTCCATTTGGAACTTCTCAGTAGCAGCCCGGAGTCTGGATTTGTGCTTAAACATAACTGGCGAAATGTGGGAAAAAACAGAAAATAGGTAACTCTATATATGGACTATTGTGCGTATAAAATTACATTTTGCATTTGCAAATTAATTAATTCGTACGGTATTATCCCAGTGCCGAACTTACCCCAACATACATCACTATAATTTAAACTCATACAAACTGGAACGACGCGACACTGGTTAAACAATTTCCGTGAAGTATTCATAGAAATTGTTCTACCGGTGTCATGTCGCTCCAGTCTACAGGAGCCTTTATGCAAAATAAAAATGTTTTATTCTATCTTTGACCCCAATGTCTGTCCTTCTTTGATGAGAAATGGTAACAGATATTTAATTTACTCTAGGTTTTTCCATTGTTAAGGAAAATGTACAAACCGCAGCTACTCTTTTTAATAAGTTACCTACTTACCTAACTTCATAAGTTGTTAAAGTGTTTTACAAACATACAAAAACCCACCTCTCCTTCAAAGTCAAAGTCATTTATATGCTTTAAATGCGGCAATACAAAGGTGGTAGGTACTTAAAAAATGATTCTTGTGCATATTTTTTACCGACTTCCAAAAAGGAGCCTTTTCTTTTTTGGAAGTCAAAGTCGGTTCACCACGGATGATCTGTGAGGCCAGAAATTTAAAAATTAGAAGCCCAAAAGTTTTTAAAGGTTGTTTAATTTAAAAACCGGCCAAGTGCGTGCCAAGACGGACTTACACATGAAGGGGGAAAATATATGTTGTGTTAAAATATTGTAAACTGTCGGCGAAAGCGGTACAGTGCCAGCCACCGTACAATACATTACATTTTTTTAATGAAAATAAGAAAAAAAAAAAAAATTGTTACAGGCACAGAAAATACAAACAGTAACAAGAAGCATTTAAAATTAACAAAATTTAACAAATTATTATCAAAACATCAAAAAACGAAAGTGAAAAATAAATTTAAAAAATTTACGACTTGTGCGAGGCCAAAAAGGCCTATGGTTCTAAGGTCACTGCCTAACTCAGCATAATGTTGCGATATTTAAAAAAATACCGCAGCGCTGGTATTCTGAAGTTCCCATCTCCTTGTCGCTGCCAGCCGTAGTGAATGCGATGGTCGGCAGCGAGGAGTCCTGGAACGCGGTTTTGTCCTACTGCGAGACGGTCGTTTCGCAGAGGGAGGCTGCGGAAAGGGACAAGAGATCTCATCCTCTCACCCGGCCCGTAGCAGGCGCACCGGGCGTCGACGGAGGGCGGACAACGCCCTCTTCCAGCCGCCCTAAATGGGTCCTCGATCCAAGGGCGACAGATCCGAGGACGGCCGTCGCCCCCAATATCAGGACCCGAGGTGGCGGCGCGTAGTATTCCACGCGCGCCCCTCTTAGATCTTCCGGTGGGAGTTAAACTCCTCACTCCTCCACCCAACCCAAGGACGCCAGCTGATTCGGGCCGGCATGCACCAGTCAGGGCTTGCGAGAGATTCGTACGTTCCCGCGACCCCCGGCGTAGATGTGAGATGGAACACCGGGGTGCTTTTTAGTCAGTAAGAGTCTGACAGACCCCATCACCCCCACAGGGCGGAGGACATCCATCGGCAATAAAAAAGGGGCTAACTGGTAGGTTTACTCAAGCCTGGAATTCTGACATCCAGTCTTACCAGGAGGTACCGTGTTAACCAGTAGTTCAGGTCAGGTTTGCAGTAAATTATGGGTATTCAGCTGCATCCGGTTAGACTGGAAGCCGACCCCAACGTTGGGGGCAGCACGAAGTCGCGGGCAGAAGCTAGATCATATTAAAGTAGTTATAAAGTAACTTAGTCATTCTCTTGCGTTGCTCGAGATCACTATCCGAGTGTGATGTAATATGATTAGACTTGTTATCTAGGTAAATGAGGAAAATTCCTAGTTTCCTCTTTACTTGCACTATGGTTTTTCTATCATTTATCCGCGGGTGAGTGATTTCTTTGCACAAAGAGACTTCTCCATGGTTCGGTGACCGTGGAGATTGGTTCCAGCAGGATTCTTGCGTATCACACTTAGGCTTAGCCTCATAAGTGCGTTGTGTTGCGACGTCGTCGCAACGGATCAACGCATTGTATGTCACACCTACGTTACGACGCAAGAGGGCGTCGTACGTCTTGTTTCCCCTCTAGCAAACTAGGGCGTTGCCACACGGGCGTTGCCGGTGCGTTGCATCGCCGCAGCGCTGTGATATCAACCAATTGCTCACCGCATTGCTCATATGGCACTCGGTTGGTTGATATAGCGGTGCGATGATGCAACGCACCGGCAATGCCCGTGTGGCATCACCCCTAGTGGAACACTGTCCGTCGTCACACCGTCCGACAGCACGGTGCATCACCTCCCCCCGCTTCGTCTCTCGTTCGACGATCCGTTGAAACGTCGCGTGCGATGACGCATCGTGCAGACCTGCGAGATATCACGGGCGCGACAGGCAGCTCTACCCTTGCCGCACCCGCGATATCGCGCCAGTCTGCCTTGTAGCATGTCACTAAAAAAATAATGTAAAACAACGCGGCGTTGACGCTGCGACGACGCAACGCAACGCACTAATTAGGCCTCAGCCTTAGAGTAAGTCCACACGGCGCGTTGCGTCAGCGTTGCGTCGACGCATCGCTATGATATCAACCAACAGAGTGCCACATGAGCAATGCAGTGTCGGTTGGTTGCTATCATAGCGCTGCTGCGACGCAACGCAACGCAACGCGCCGTGTGGACTGGACCTTAGAGCGATGACCGATGACACACGGGCTTTGCCAATGCGTTGCGTCGTCGCAGCGCATTGATTTCGATGCTGTGAACACGAACGTTGCGCTGCCGCCTTCGATATTGAAAAACATACTGCGCTGCGCACACCGCACTTGGGTCATAGCCAATGCTGTTTTCATTGATTATTATAGTACCTTGTAGGTAGCTATTTCCTAAAAAAAAGAAAAGAAAATACGTTTATTTGCGGCAAACATGACGCAATGAAAAAAAGGTACACCATAATAACAATTACAACACAATAAGAACAATAACAACAACAACAATTTATCGTGCTACTGTATGTTAGGGCATGCCAATTAATTTCACAATAAAACCTAATAGGTATCTACTTATTTTAGGATATACCTATGTTCTAATAGATTTTTTAAATTAAGATACATTTTAAGTTACAAATAAATATAAGTAAACGCGTAACAAAACTTAACCGTAAAATAACACTTTATGTAGGTAGGTAACAATTGTTTCTAAAGTTAAACTAAATAAAACACGTGTTTCTTTATTTTGCAGAAATTCTTGTTGAATTGTTTTACTTTAAAATATTTAAATGGGAGCTCCATTATGATCTCGGGTAATTTATAAAAATTGTTATGCACATAAAATAAACATTATTTTTAAATAGAGTTGTATTACAATAAGTAGGTAACTAAAATGTTTGTTGCATCTCTTGGTTTAGTGTAATTATCACTTTAGAATCTTAAGAATTCATTATACTAGGTGTTTTTTTTTATATCGCATAACTCTTGGGTATGAATGAGACCTTATCAAAGAATGAAATAAAAATAAAAAAATGATAGTTGAAAAATAATTCTTAAGCCATCGAGACTATAGTGTTATGTTATCTTCGAAACTATGCGTTTTTCGACCACTTATTCTAGGACTTTTTGTATTATTTTTACTCATAGAATATAACCATAGAGTTATGGGATATAAAAAAAACCACGTTGTTTAACCTCACAAAAACCGATACCTGTGATAATGTGTGGTGTGTTTGTACAAAGGACCTTATTCTCCTAGTTAGTAATAGAAGTGAGTGGGTGCGCAACAATAACCCAAACTCTGAAGGGCGGGTTTTGATATTCAATAATATTCATGTAACGATCTTCCACCCACCACCATCTGTCACCCTGAGCTTGGCTATTTTTAGCTATGGGTACCTATATTTCAACGCCCACTAGAAGGAAAAACGTTTTATCGTTTTTTAGCATTCATGTAAAGACCAATTTTTAACCGACTTTAAAACAGGACGTTCTATGAAGAGTGTTTTATGTAAAAAAAATAGTAATGTGCGTTTAGTTTGTGCAGAATAAACAATTTTTCGTTGTGTTCCGTATGTTTTTTTTTTGTTATGTTTGTCCGTCGATTTTTTTGTCAATTGTGGACGGATTTTGAAAATACTTTTTTCTTTTGGTAGAAAAAGCTTGCGCGGTGGTCCAGTATAATTTTTATTATCTTTGATTGGGTAGTTTTTGAGTTAGCTTCTATACTACCTATCTTTTCCACTTAGCCTATGTGATTGTTCTAATAATAAGTTCCTGTCACTGTTAATTACATAGCATAGCAGGTCGTGGGAATCGAATTTGTGTGGGGTTGGTTACCTACCACAACTAAAAAGTTTTTTTTTTTAAGTTTTTTTCGGCTTTTTTTATCTTAGAGACTTTAGCAACCTAATACTTACAAAACGAAATAGAAAAGTAGAAATCAAAACGTTTCCAGACATAAATTCTCCTAATGTATGTAGTACCACTGTAGTGTAGTAACAATCATTATCCTTAATAAAAAAGTATTAGATAAATAATAATATAATTGTAGTAGGTACCTAGGTACTTAATTTTCATTTTTGATAAATTTTAATGAACGGCACGCAGCAGATAAACCCTGAGAGTTTTTCGTTGTGTGACTAAAACCAAATTGTAAAATAGGGTACTTATTTAAGTGTTTTAGAAAAAAAAAACATCCAAACTTTCATATTTACTTATACCTAACAATAGTAAAATAAGCTGAAGTTATAATTTGCTAAATTTTCTTTGAGAATAAGAAAAAATGTTGCGTATTAAGCGCGATGTATTGTATTATTTTTTATTTCTTTTATTAAATCTACATAAGTATTAAATACATTTTTAAATATTTCTTAAAAAATTATAAAAACATTTAAAAATATAATTATTTTATCGTTATTATGACGTATCGTATACGAATGACGTCATCACGTCAACGGGTCGCGCATAGGGTCGCAGCATTATGCTGAGCGATGGCCGTTTTCCGTGGATGTGGCGCATACTTACCCCCAATTTTTTATTTTCGTGTATTTTTTCTTTCTTTGCGTCATGTTTACCGCAAAGAAAAGTTTTTTTTTTCTTCTTTCTTTTCTTTCTAGAATATATAAATATTATTTTTTTATAAGTTTATAAGATTGTACATTTTTTTTCCCCATAATAATATATCAATTTTATGATCATTTCAAAAAAACAGTGCGATAAGGAAAATCTTATTTTCCTCATTGTAAACACTCATGTGGATAAACCAGATAGCCTTTGCACGGCCAAACAATCTTAGAATAATATTATCATATTAATATAAGGAAAATACTGAGTTCCTCAAAAGTATATAAACACTCGTAACTTTTAATCATCATACAGTTCAGTCTACACTACTGCAACAACCAGTTCTTCTTGATAAAACAATTCAACAAAATACCAAAATCAAAATGAGATTCAATCTGTTCATCCTGATCGCCATCTTCGTGGTCGCGGCCATGTTCGTGCCAGATCTAGTAGCTGCCTGCATTAAAAACCGCGACGGCTGTCAACCTGATGGAAGCCAAGGAAACTGCTGCTCCGGATTTTGTCACAAGGAACCTGGCTGGGTCGCTGGATACTGCAAGTGATCTATATCATTATCATCCCCATTTTCCTGCTCGTATCCCAATTTATTTGGAGTGGAAGCAACAGAATGGAATTAGCATCTAAAATAACTGTTATTTTTTTTAAATGTTTTTTTGAAAAGTTTACTAATATGTACATTAAAATTAATATAATTCTTTCGTAAATAATTTTAAAATGTTATTTTTTTTATTTTGTATTTCTACCCCATGGGCCATAGGCTCGCCCCTTATTACATGGGACTTAAACATAACTGGCGAAATGTGGGTGTACTATTGGTAGGTACACCTCCAAGCCCAAGGCCAAGTGCGTGTCGGACTACGCACAATGAAGGGTTCCGTAGCGGGGCTGAGTTTATCCCAAGAACAAACTAAGCATTGTAGTTAAAAAACATGTTCTCCTATACGAAATGTATGGAAGAACATTTTTTTGCAACTGCAAATGTAAGTTGGTCGATTATTACTCGTTAACTTGTAGAGTCTATTTAACTGTAATAGTTTTCCTTTTAATTTCGTTCTATACTGCCGTGATTTTTTTCACTTATCCGAAACCAACCATTTAGCTGGCATAGAGGGGGACACTTGACTCTAACAAAAATTAGCACTTTAAAACTTAATATTTCACAAACACCCCGTCACTTGTCCCTTAAAGTTCATTAGAAAACCAGCGCCAGACTGCATTTGTCTGGCATTAATGCTGAAATGAACCTTTTTGGCGCAGCCGTCAGGCACTCACTATTGTTGTACATAATTTTCACTTTTTTTACTTTGTTTTTTGTATATGTGTTTCACGAACTGTGTCCAAATAAACATTATTCTTTCTTTTCTTTTCTTTCAAACGGATCCCTGAATCCAAAAATGGTTTTGACACACTCACAATATTTTTAGACGATCTTTCCAATGACACCCCACACCATGGAGTACCCTAAAAAAACTGCGATTAATATGTATACCATACCCATGTCAAATTATAGCATTCTTGTGCTAAGAGACTCTGAGCTAAACAGCAGCCAGACAGACAAACAGGGGGCTAAGTTTACTAATTTATAAACGTTACAATGGTCTCTCAATGGTGAGTTATTGACAGTTTTTGTATGGCACAGCTGTCAAAAACTCACCATTGAGAGATCATTGTAACGTTTATAAATTAGTAGACTTAGGCCCCATATAGATAGACAGCCCGAAGGACACGGTGAAACTAAAAGGGTTCCTTGTTGCCTACGGAACACTATAAAGGAGTCCGGCTGGGTGATCCCATCTTAGTTAAGTATGTTATTGGGATTGCTTTCCAGACTTAGGAACAGTGCACATCTGTCGAGGCGCAGCGCAGCGCATTCGCCACTGTCAAAGAAATATCGACCTTGCCACACTTGTAATAAAGTTGAAAATAGTGCGGAAAGAGGCGCCCGTTTCAGCTTATTTATTCTCAACTTTATTTTAAGGGATGCAACGTTGATATCTGTTCGGTAGTGACGAATGTGCTGGCCTCGCCAGATGTGGCCCTTAGTCCTTCAATGGACCAGTACGTGGGTCATAGTGGCCATCGTTGGCCATTCAGACCAGCCCACCTCCCTCCACTAGTAGAATGGTCTCCTAGTCTGTTCAAAAGATCTGGGTGACCCGAGGGTTTCTGTTCTAATCTGGGTGACGCATGAGCATTCAAAGACACATGCGCAACAGTTTCCTCAGCCTCCATGCATGGCCTGCACAGAGGACTGCCCGTTTTGCTTATTTCAGTCAGTTCAAATCGCCAAAACGAAAGCTTATACAAAGCTCTCGTTTTGGCGATTTGAACTGGCTGGCCGGATCGCCAGATCTGACGGCGCCAGACGTATTCCTATACTATAGGGATTTTTGAAACCTTGCATAATAGTTTTTGTATGGCAAATCTGTAAAAACTCACCATTAAGAGACCATTGTAACGTTTATAAATTAGTAGACTAACTAGGTACTAATTTATAAACGTTACAATGGTCTCTCAATGGTGAGTTTTTGACAGTTTTTGTATGGCAAATCTGTCAAAAACTCACCATTAAGAGACGATTGTAACGTTTATAAATTAGTAGACTCAGGCCCCAGGAGGTGGTCAGTTGACCGATAACCAATTTTTTCGACATAATGTCATCAATTTTACATCTTTAAAATAATCATTCCGTGAAAATAGGGCCCGTTTTTGTTTTTCATTTTCAGCAACATTACAGCCCCTTCACATTATGATTAAGACATTACTTATGCCCCATCTTGTTAGTAAAGTCACAAATCAAAAATTTGATACTATCAATAAAGATCATTTATTTACATTGTAGTGTCAATCTGCTTGCCTTTCCCAACTATGTTGGGGTCGGCTTCCAGTCTAACCGGATGCAGCTGAATACCAGTATTTTACATAAAGCGACTGCCTATCTGACCTCCACAACCCAGTAACTGGGTAATACGATACCCCTTGGTAAGACTGGTTGTTAGAGTTTCGGGCTTCTGACGACTCGTAACGATTGTCAAAGATCCACGAATGACAGCCGGGACCAACGGCTTAACATGCTTTCCGAGGTACGTAGGAGTCTTGGTATGTAAAGATGGTCACCCATCCACGGACCAACCCCGGCAAGCGTAGCTTAACCTGATGGATCGACCCGTGCGGCTGTTATTACTTAGCCACGAGGTCCTCACATTATTGTATAGTGTATAGGTATGTATTCAGAGAGGAGAAATACACATAACATCACGCCATGGTTTACCTGAAGGGTAGGGCAGAGGTGTACCTATAGTTCACCCACATTTCACCAGTAATATGGCAGCGGGTACGGATTTAGGTGGTATTTAGGTGGCGGGGCAAGCCTATGGCCATAAGGGGGGGGGGAAATTTATTAAAAAAAAACATTTTTAAGGTTATTCTAGAATGAATTTAAATATTAATTTTAATGTACATATTAGTAAACTTTTCAAATACTTAAACATAAAAAAATTACACAGTTATTGTACATGCTAGGTCAATTCTGTTGCGCCAAGTCGCCAAACCCCAAATAAATTGAACAATTTCTGTGGTGGTGTATAATCTCTCGTTTTGACAGTTTGAACTAGCTGGCCAGATCGCCAGATCTGACGACGCCAGACTTCTTCATAAAGGGATACATTTTAATGTAAGTACATAAAAGTAAACTTTAAAAAAAAAACAAAAATCACACAGTTATTACATGCTAGGTCAATTCTGTTGCGCAGAGTCGCCGTCCCCAAATAAATTGGAATACAAGCAGGAGAATGATGTTATTATGATATAGATCACTTGCAGTACCCAGCGACCCAGCCAGGTTCCTTGTGGCAAAATCCGGAGCAGCAGTTTCCTTGGCTTCCATCAGGTTGACAGCCGTCGCGGCTGCGAATGCAGGCAGCTACTTGGTCTGGCACGAACATGGCCGCAACCACGAAGATGGCGATCAGGATGAACAGATTGAATTTCATTTTTATTTTGGTAATTTTGCTGATTTGTTATATCAAGAAGAACTGCTTGCTGCAGCAGTGAAGACTAGTCTGTGTGTTGATTAAAAGTTACGAGTGTTTATATACTTTTGAGGAACCCGATATTTTCTTAATATTATGATATTATTATTCTAAGAGAACTCGTTTACCCGCGCAAAAGTCACCAAAATACACATACTAGCCCTGCCCGCAACTTCTTTCGCGTTGAAGTCCATTACGACAATATAGTACTAAAATAACAGCCACTGATATTAAAATATCCTTTAAGTTTCCTCAAGAATTGGGCTATCAAATGCAAAATAGAACATTGTTCACCTAGGGCAGAAAGTGAACTATTACTAACGAGGGTGTAGTTTGAGGCCCGAGGTTTAGCCGAATACACACGAGTTGGGAAACATACTTTCTTCCGAGTGATACATGGTGCTATATAACTATAACTACGAGGAAAATACAAACAAGACAAAAACAAAGAAGAACAAAGAGGAAGTTTTATATTTCCAATATAAGCTTATCTCGCATTGTATAGGATTTCCGTACAATGAGAGGTCAGCTTGTATTGGAAATGTGTAATTTGATATTATGTAGCCATGTGTACACTACCAGTGAAATGATTATATTGTCATAGGCAAGCTAACCAAAGACACTTGGCTTTTTATTATGATAAATAAACTAATGATATTTCTTAACTCGATGCACAAAGACGTATTATCAGATGAGATATTAATTACTGCCGCTTTGGTCTCGTTCAAACAAACAAACAAACTGTACAGCTTTATTATAATTATTAGATTCATAGATTGCTATGCGAAAAGGAAAAAAAGGCTGTTTTTCCTCAACAAACAGGTTTTGGTTTTAGATCATAATAAAATTGATATACTTACTTATTAGGTAAAATATGTAAATAACAATGATTTATGGAACCTAACTCCAGCATAGTTGTAAAAAAGCTACGCAGATGATAGCTCCAGCATCAACACAGTTAACGAACTGCCTGGATCGTTTTATCAAAAAATAAAAGTGATAAAAAACTAGGGATTAATTTATATTACTTTAATTTTTTACTACGGCAAAAAAGTCAGCATAAACAAGCCATCACAGACAGAGTCCGGAGTCACATGTGTTAGGGGATAAATCGAATAGATTACGTGTGACTCCGGTTTTTAAATTTGACTGTCTGTGATGGCTTGTTTATATATAAAATAATTGCCATTATGTCAGCTAGCACACGCCAATGAACCAACAAAACAGACATAAAACAACCTTCCGCACCCTTTTTTTTTGTATTTGCAGATGCAACGTATAAATATTACGACACCATAAATCCATCAAGCCGTTTAGGCTACAGAGCGTGCCAAAGAAATAGACTTACATACATAAATACTCTCGAAAACATAACCCTCCTTCTGTGGCAGTAGGCTAGCCCCCTCGTCACGTGAGGAGTCGACCAATCGCTTGGCGATTTATTTTTTATTTTTTATAAGGAACTGCCATCAGTCGTTTCTGGACTATTATCAGTTAGGTTGTGTGAATCAGTCGGCGTTTAAGGTACAGGGGCCATAGCCACTGCTACCTCTTCAGATTACTTATCCTCTCTTAAGTCGATTGACAGATTCGCTGCTGTCCAGCAGTTTAACCGCCAGAGGATTTGGGTGAATGGCTAGACGATCAGCATAACACTGTTTTTGTATATTAATTTCGTCAAGAATGGTAGGAGTGTTGAGATAATCATGGATTTCTTCATTCCGGTTGAACCAGGGTGCATTTACAATATTACTCAAGATGGCGTTTCAAAACGCCGCTCTTTGGAGGCACAATATGTTACTTTTGCTGGCGATGTCCCGAAATACTCGCTGAGCACTCAAACCTCACGGCCCTAGAGTATTTCGAACTTTCAACCGTAAACGACTCAAAGATATAAAGCTACTTGCTGCAAGTTACATACATACTTAACCTCACGCCTTCTTCCCATAAGTGTAGGCAGAAACTACAGAACGCCACCTGCTACGACCCTTACATACTCCTTTTGCCTCGTTAACGTTCATACATCAGGTCATACACGCACGCCGGTTGTGAGTACTACGCACCTGACCTTTCTGAAGAACATCCCCAATAAGGTTTATAAATATGTCGCAAGTGCTGCAAGGTTTTAAGAAAAAAATACATAAACATAAATGACTAGCTTTTGCCCGCGACTTCACCTGCGTGGACGTCGGTAAATATCCCACGGGAAACGGATAAAAATTCTAAAACTATTATTTTCGGCAGACTTTTTGTACAGTTTCGACTTCGTAACCATTTTATTTATTACATGTAAAAAAAAAACATTACTGTAAATCATTGACATTTACATAAATTTTACCGATTATGCAGAATGATCTAATAAAAAAACCTGTCCGTTAAGGAAAAGCAGCTTTTTTTTTCTCTTCGCATAGCAATCTATGAATCTAATATAATAAAGCTGAAGAGTTTGTTTGTTTGTTTCAACGAGACCAGCGCGGCAGTAATTAATATCTTATCTGATATAGCGTAGTTTGTGCATCAAGTTAAAAAATATCATTCATTTTTTTTCATTCTGCCTAGCCTTTTCCCAATCATGTTGTGGGGTCGGCTTCCAGTCTAACCGGATGCAGCTGAATACCAGTATTTTACATGGAGCGACCGCGTATCTGACCTCCAAAACCCAGCAACTGGGTAATACGATACCCCTTGGTAAAACTGGTTGTCAGACTTTCGTGCTACTGCCGACTCGTAGCGACTGTAAAAGATCCACGAATGATAGCCGGGACCAACGGCTTAACGTGCTTTCCGAAGCACGGAGGAGTCTCGGTATGTAAAGATGGTCACCCATCCACGGACCAACCCCGGCAAGCGCAGCTTAACCTGATGTATTGACCCGTGCGGCTGTTATTACTTAGCCACGAGCTCCTCCCATCAAGTCCCTCCTCATCAAGTTAAAAAATATCATCAGTTTATAAATAATAATAAAGAGCCATAGAAGTATGGGCGGGAAATGTGGCTGTTATTTTAGTACAATATTGTGGTAATGTGGAAAAATGTCTTACGACTTCCACGCGAACGAAGTTGCGGGCAAAAGCTAGTATGTTTGTTTGATACATTGATTTTGGTGGTTTTTGCGCGGTCAAACGAGTTATCTTAGAATAACAATATTATTATCCTCATTACCTATTAATATTAAGAAAATATCGAGCGTCTCAAAAGTATATAAACACTCGTAACTTTCAATCAACACACAAACTAGTCTTCACTGCTGCAACAAACAGTTGTTCTTGATATAACGATTCAGAAAAGTACCAAAATCAAAATGAGATTCAATCTGTTTATCCTGATCGCCATCTTCGTGGTTGCGGCCATTTTCGTGCCAGATCAAGTAGCTGCCTGCATTAAAAACCGCGACGGCTGTCAACCTGATGGAAGCCAAGGAAACTGCTGCTCCGGATTCTGCCACAAGGAACCTGGATGGGTCGCTGGATACTGCAAGTGATCATTATATGCTTGTATTCCAATTTATTTGGGATCGGCGACTCGGCGCAACAGAATGGACCTAGCATCTACAATAAATGTGTGATATTTTTTGTTTTTAAAAGTTTACTTATATTTACATTAAAATTAAACCCTTTGTGAAGAAGTCTGGCGAAAGATTATACGGCGCAGATTTTTGTTTGGTATGAGCTGTGTGTATCGCTCCATAACATTGTCAACTACTTAATTCTAATCTGTTTACAGCATAAGTGTCAAATCACTATGACATTAGGACGCCATTTGCAAAAAATATTTATCCACATTATGAAATTACTTTTTCCCCCTTGTGTAATTAAATAAATATAATACAGTCTTAAATAAATAACCTAAAAAATATTTTATTTTGTTTCTCCTCTCTGAATACATACACACATAAAAAAAATGGAAAAAAAAAATTATGAAAAATAAATGTCAAAAGATGTATAACATTTTATTTAGAGCAGTAATTATCTTTCAAATCCGGGCAAGTATCAATATGACTTTTTAAATTCATAATGTGTCAAAATCGGTGAAGAAATACGGGCACCGTAAAATAGAGAATGCTCATATAATAGTTTATGAATTAATAGTACTAATTCCATACTATTTTATATTACCGCACTAGTGTAATCTAAAATAAAAAGCATGCGTGTTTAATACGTTCGTATTAAAGCGGTTCAATAAGACCCACTACACGAGCAAGTGTGTTGAAAAATATACAATCCTATAGCTGTTCCCATTACTTCGATTTCACATACTTAGCGTTCTTTCAGTCTTTTTTGTTTACTCAGCTTCTAATTGTCGTAGCGTGATGTTAAATAGCCTAACCTTCTTCAAGAATTGGGCTATCAAATGCAGAAATGCCCATTGCCCATTTATTTTTAAAAGAGTAACCGTGGAGTTTCTTGCCGGCTCTTCTCCATAGGAAACGACCAATTGGAACCGTGCACCTAGATTCTGACGTTTCATAATAGTGCCGTATGTAGGTTTATGTGAAATAAAATATTTTGATTTTCATTTTTGGAAAGAATTTTTCAAATACGACTGGTAGTTCCTGAGATTAGCGCGTTCAAACAAATAAACAAATTGTTCAGCATTACCTATATATTTTTATTTTAAATATATAAGTAGGTAGGTACGTTAATATTATATATAAATAAATGGTATATTATATTATAATTAATAACTAGGTATCTACCTATAGATGTCAAAGGTTTAGTACCTACGATAAAACCTAAAAGATTTGTTTCTCGTAAGAAGTACCTAATTCATTTTTTTTTCTGTGATCTTTGACTTACCGTGCCCGTTTTTATCTCATAATAAACAAGCAAAGCGATTATAATTTCCGTTCATAATATATGAGGAATTGGTCTAAACCTAGACTAGTTGGACGCCAGACGTAAATATTTTGATAATAATGTAACTTACAGATCAAAACAATGTAGGTGTCTACTTTATGTTCATAACACTAACTGCTGCAGGATATTCAAGACAAATTTACCGTAAATAACACCTTATTATACCAAGTACATAATTATTATATTTAAACAGCTGAATATGAAACGCACTAATAAAAAATACAGCTAGTAATCTTGACTATGAAACGAATAGAATGAACAATTTCAGTCAGCATTTGGCCGCCTTATCATTCATGACGAACCTTGTGGACACGTAACAAGGATAGCATTTCGCGGAATATCGGTAACGATCGGCTGTATTCGCGATGCTTCATCTCTTTCGCACCCGTGAAAACGCCAATCACGTCACGCTATCGAATTTCCGTGCTCTTCTTCACTTCATGCTGGCTCCGTCAGTACATATTTATAGATTGTGAAGTGAAGACGTATTCGGAAAAACATTTTATCGGTGATTTTTTAAACGAAATAAAAGAATTAAACCTTTATTTACTGTATTGGAGGTGATACTCGTGTTGAAATGGCAAAGGTAATCTTTTGTTGGGTTTTCAGAGTTACGTAAATAATGTGAACTGGAGACAATACACGAAAAATATGTTTTTTTTTATGCATTGAACGTCGAACCATCTGTGACGTATTGTGTCGGATGATACTCGAATATTAAAAATCAGTTTTTTTTTTTACTTTTTATTAATATTATTTTTGTAACACAACAAACAACCACCTTTTTAGATTGTAACAACAATTTAATTGGCGTAAATAAACAATATAGTAATATTGAGTAATATCGAGAAAACAACAAAACATTAGTCACGCCAGATAACCGCGAATTCCGTGGCATAGTTATATTTTATGCTCACAATAATAAGTAATACGATTTGTATTTATCCAATCTCATAAATATTCTTGTTTATATATTACCTGCTGACCAAAAAAAAAACATTCAAAGCAAGTGTTTTTTTTTGCACTGCAGGTAACATTATATCATTGTCAAAATCAATAGCTAATGAAAAAAAAAAAGAATGTCATAACAACATTGCCATATGAATCACTTCCCGTTGTTCGTGTGAGTTTGAATAATTATAATGAATTCATTAGGAGAAAGGCAAGTTAGTATGTCTTTGTGTTAGTAAATCTTATTAAGATTGTGACGTACATTAAGAAAACTTTCCTAAATAACTATCAATGTTCGTGCATCACATTCATTATTTATTTATGATTAAAATATGGCAAGTTTTCAACAGTAGATATTTGTATAAAGATTTATATGTTGAAATAATGTAACCAAGTACAGCACGTCTCTTTAAGATAAGGGATTCTCGAACATAACATTGTGATATTGACTTCAATTCCATTATGTCTGTGTTTCATAAAAACATACTGCTCATGAATAGTCACTATTTATAAGCCATAAAATGTTAAAACAATGAGTCATTTGTTGTTTTGTTTCATACTTTACCTACCTACATAAAATACTTTATTTAGTTACGTTGGTTTTGTTAGTCCAATGAAACGTATTCTATGTCTATCAGTCATCGATAAAATAATTTTTCAATAATAACTTATTTGTTTTTTTCAAGTAAACAGTTTACACTATATAACTCTGACATCGACCCGGGTATTTATTATTTTATCATGGCAACCCCATCTGTCATATGGTTGACCGGTCGGTCGGGCATATTTTTTACGCGAGATCGATCGATTTAATACGTTATTATGTCGTGCACTATAAAGAATTTACTGATGCAGGCTAGAAATAGCTACAAGAGGTTCCTAGATATTAATAAAAGCAGTTACTTGGTGAGTGTCCATTAATTATTTAGCATTAAGGCGTGTTTTAAGATATGTCTATCAAAAGGCGTAAACTTCCTTGCTTATAAGACGGAAAAAAACCTATAATTAGCATTAATTTACCTTGCGAATGCCTTGAAAGTGTTGGAAAATGATTAGAGTGCAATAAAAGTGGGATTTGTTAAGAATTTGTGGCGTTTTATAGGTTATTCGTGGGCTTTTCCATTTATGAGCTATAAAGTACTATTGTACGTATTTTATTAGTCTTTAAGTCGTCAAACGTCACGAACGTATGTTATCGGTTAGATGTGAACGTAAACAATATCTTTGGCGCCAATTAAATGTCTAATTTCCTCCCTAACAGTCGAATTTACATAAACATAATATAACACCTTGAATCCCCGAAGGTCTAGGCAGAGGTGTACCTATAGTACACTCACGTTTCGCCAGTTATGTTTAAGTCCCATGTAATAGGGGGTGATCCTATATCCATCAACAGCTGCTGCTACTGAGGAATTTCTGATAGAAAAACCCAATAACACTGCCTGACCTGGGAATCGAAACCAAGACCTCATGCTCAGCAGTGGACAAACCAACTCTTCTTCTACTTCTCAGTCTTGCAACCACTAGACCAGTGATGCTCAGACCGCAGCCCGCGGGATGCTTGCAGCCCCCCCAGCAATATGCCAGTGGCCGGCCAGCAAAAATATTGTCTTGTACATTTGAAGGAAAAATATTGCTGAGGCTTACAAATAATATAAGTTTGAATCGCGGGCGTTACTTTGTGCTCTCGCTGTGCGGGGCATGATGCATACTCGCAAGATTGTAAGCACAATGCAGTGCAATCCACGCATCAAACTAGTATATTATTTTTTTAATTAAATTTTTGGCTATTTTTATGTTTTTAATTTGTGCTGGTGGCCGGCCATTCGTTCATCATTTGTCCAAGTGGCCCATGGTTTCAATAAGTCCCTGCACTAGACCAACATGGCAGTCTAAGGCGAATTTATTTTAAAATACGTACGATTTTGCTATGATAATCTTGCTAACACAATATATTAATGTTTGTGTCATTTTATAAGATAACTCTGCCATGATCTGTGCATCCGGATGGCAGTTTACTCTACAAATAATCAAAAGGTCAAAGGTTATGAAGTAATATGGCAAAATGAACACAATAATTATCAGCCATCATTACTAGATTAAAATACCATCAGATACAGGTGATATCCAAATGGACAACCCCTTTTGGTTTTATGTTAAGGGTTTGGTTTCCTTTGTGCATCTGCATGGGCCATGGCGGCCGTTGGTGGTTATTCGAACCAGCCCATCTCCCTCCAGAAGTTAATTAAATCTCCTGGTCTCTTCAGAAAATCTGGGTGAGACTTCTGAACGTTGTAATATCTTGATTTAAAAGAGTGTCTTTGTAGTTTATTGCCCGTTCTTCTCAATAGAGATCTATGCTTTGAAATGGGCAACTAGCTTCATCTTTCTGACTGACCAACTCCTTGGCAATTCAAAAGTGCCTGTAAATGGTTTAATTGAAATAAATGCTTTAAGTTTGAATTGGACGATAGCATATACCAGTGGTCAGCAAACTCATTAGTCAATAGTGTCAAATATCAATACAACTAAGATTTCTTATGAGAGCAAATCCTTTTTGTGTGACCAAACTGTCCCAATACACTTTTATTCATCCTTAAAAGTCCTCTTTCACTCCACAATGCTCAAAACAAAACTGCTCAACAACGTAAATAACTCAATGAATGTTGTTGAACTGTCAAAATGAAACACAATAGTCTTAATCGTTTATGAAAATGTCTTAGGCAATTAGATAGCTGGAAATTAATCTTTGAAATATAGTTTCAAAATCAAAATATTTTATTTCACATAAACCTACATGGGCAAAGATCCACGAATGACAGCCGGGACCAACGGCTTAACGTGCTTTCCGAAGCACGGAGGAGTCTCGGTTTGTAAAGATGGTCACCCATCCGCCGACCGACCCCGGCAAGCGCATCTTAACCTCATGGATCGACCCGTGCGGCTGTTATTACTTAGCCACGAGCTCCTCTTCTGCTAATAGTTCATATGGATAGAAATGAAAATGAAACTATGGTCCAATTTCTTTCCTTATTTATTTCAGCTTTCTGTTCTATGTTTCCTTCCTCATGTCATTTTCCTGCATTAACAGTTACTGACGTAGTTTTTGGGTTTTTTAGTATACCAATGGTTACTCAGCATCACGCTACGGCCCTTAGGAGCCGAGCAAAAGAAGAGATGGCTAAGTGAAAACGAAGTAAGGCCCGGCGCCCATTATCGGCACGGCATGGCAATGTATTAACTTAACAGTATGATAATAAAACTGAAATTTCAATGATGATGCATATAGGACGCGGCATGCCTAAGGCGTCTAAGGCGTCGTTGCCGTCAGAAAAAATTTCAACTTTATTTCCATACTATTAAGTTATATTTTTATTCGTCTCCTAAAAATACCTTGCCATGCCGTGCCGATAATGGGCGCCGGGCCTAATGGAGCACACCTATACAGGGTGTCTCAAACGTAGTGGTCCAAAGGCAAATGAGGTAAAGCGAAGGAGTCCACCTATCATAAAAAAAAAATTAAAACCGGGATATTCTGAAAAGCTTAGAAAATTTCGCTATTGTTATTTTCAAGAACATCTTTCAGCCAGATTTGAACTTGTTACGTCGAAAATTATGTTCACAGGGTCGAAAAATCCAAGTGGAAGTGTAATGTTCTTGACAATAATAATAGCGAAATTTTCTGAACTGTTCAGAATATCCCAATTTTTTTTTTTTTTTAAGATAGGTGTACCCCTTTTCATTACCTCATTTGCATTTGGACCACTATGTTTGAGGCTCCCTGTATAATAATATATATTTTTATTACTAGCTTCTGTCCGCGGCTTCACTCGCGTGGACCATAATTCTTTTTCTAAATAATATTAAAAAGGTATTAAAAAGTCTGACAACTAGTCAGGTATCGTTTTACGCAGTTACTGGGTTGTGGAGGACAGATAGGCAGTCGCTCCATGTAAAATACTGGTATTCAGCTGCATCCGGTTAGACTGGAAGCCGATCCCAACATAATTGGGAAAAGGCTAGGCAGATTGATTTTACCTATGTGGCTGTATTGTACTATGCACTTCTGCCTACCGGTTGTCAGACTTTCGGTCTTCTGACGAGCCGTGAATCCGTGATGACTGTCAAAGATCCACAAATGACAGCCGGGACCAACGGCTTAACGTGCTTTCAGAGGCTCGGAGGAGCACTTGTATGTAAAGATGATCACCCATCCACGATCCAACCCCGGCAAGCGTCCTGTGCGGCTGTTATTACTTAGCCACGAGCTCCTCTTTTCCTTTTAGTCATGAATATTAAAACCCAACAATGTTTTATTGTATTTTTCCCTTATTGTATATTAATGAAGTGTCATCAAGGATACCTACTTAATATTTCTAGGGTTCCGTACCCGTAGGTTTGCAAACGGAACCCTATTACTAAGCCTCCGCTGTCCGTCTGTCTGTCAGCGGCCTGTATCTCATGAACAGTAATAGGTAGACTAGTAATAGGTAGAGTAATAGGTATTTTCCCCCCAGCTTGTTATTTTCGTGTACTTTATTTTTCATTGCGTCATTTTTGCCGCAAATAATTGTATTTTCTTTCTTTCTTATTGGTTAAGTTTGTTCTTGGGATAAATTCATCCCAACTACGGAACCCTTCATTGTGCGTGGTACGACACGCAATTGGCCGGATTTTTTCTTTATCAAAAAGTTGAAGCCCAATTCAAGGATTTTCCTTTAGTATTAATAAAAAATCCGATTTCGAAACGTAAGATTTTTCCATCAGTTAATTAGAAATAATCAGATATCAATGAAAAAATTCCGTAACCTCGAAAATAAATAAAAATATGTGTCAGATATGTTCAGATATCTTGTTATCTTGTTTTTAGTTATTAAATGATAACTTGTCTCTTCACAAACAAATAATAAAAAATAGTCGTACATTGTACACTCAACAGGATACTAAGGTATGTTGTCCTGCACTTTAATTGCGGAATACACGATCAATCACAATCTGAATCATTTTGAAACAGATTGCTAATCCATTGCTTCAGAATTTCGAAAAAAAATCTGATCAACAACGTAGGTAATGAATGTTGTTGAACTGTCAAAATTAAACAGATTAGTCTTAATCGTTAACGAAAATGTATTACGCAATTATATAGCAGGAATAAACACCAGAGTCGTCTCAACTCAAACTTAAAGCATTTCAAATAAACTAATTACAGGCACGTTTGAATTGTCAAGGAGTCGGTCAGTAAGAAAGATGAAGCTAGTTGCCCATTCCAAAGCGTAGTAGGTTCCTATGAACGGGCTAGAAACTCCACGGACACTCTTTTAAATTAAAATATGCTTACAAAATATTGGTTACATTATGCAGAACGTTAAAAACGTCCGTAATAAAAAGATTAAAAAAGCAATTCAAAAATTAAATTACAATAAGCCGTGGCAACTAAAAGATGACCAGTCCCTACTGACGGCGCCCGTTCACGAACCTGACGCATGTATTAACACCATTCAGCTCAACCATTTTGAAGGGAGCTAAATGATCCAACGCACGCGCCACCATCAGCGAGACATCTGAGTGAGCATGACATACTCACAGCCGCCAGGGCATATTATTCAAGTCACTGTCGATATTTGTTTGGCAGTGACGAATGCGCTGCGCTGTGCTTCGTCAGATGTGCGCCTATAGACATTAAGAATTCATTTGGTAATTTGAATTATACCTAGCTTACTACCCATCTTCGTTCAGCTCTGGTAGAATACCAGGGGCCTAAGTCTGCTAATTTATAAACGTTACCTTGGTCTCTCAATGGTGAGTTTGTGACAGTTTTTATATGGCAAATCTGTCAAAAACTAACCATTGAGAAACCATTGTAACGTTTATAAATTAGTAGACTTAGGCCCCAGCCTTAACGTCTCACTGCAGATCAATAAGCCTCTTCACATACACCGAAGCCAAGACCATTAATCATCAAACATACACGTACGTTACGTTTAATAAAATACAAGATAAATTTATCTTATCTACAAGTCTCAACATATCGTAAATGATAGCCTGATTATAAAGGCTGTAATGCAATACTTATCAACCAAACGATAACATTATATTTTGTCGCGTGACCAAAAAATTGACCATGAAATAATCAGCTAGAACCCCCTGCGAATTGTTAGAATACGGATGAGGTCTGAAAATACAAAATGTCCGTAAGTCAGATAAAAAAAAAAAAATTAGACATAGACATTAATTTTTTTTGCAACCTGACACTGACCTACAAATTGCAAAAATCCTAAGATTTTTTTTAATTTCGCGGGCTACCTTAACGCATTAAGGGGTCGTGCACGAAATTTGTTCAATTTTGTTCATTGTCTGTGAGAAAGGGAAAAAGGATTTAAACAGAAATTATTTGTGACTAGCTGCTGCCCGCGGCTTCGCCCGCGTGAGTGTCGGAAATTACCCCATACATCCCCATGGGTTTTAAGTATAAATATTGAGTTTCGAGTTAATCGGACAGTGCGTTAAAATTCTTCCATACAAACACTGACACCCCCCAACCTAGGGGGGTAATTTAGAAAAACAAAAAACTACAAACTTTATAATTTATTTAGATAACTATTCGTGCGAAGTTTCATGTTTATTACCTCAAGGAATAAGATTTTTCATACAAACTTTTATCCCTTATTTTACCCCCTTAGGGGTTGAATTTCGAAAAATCCTGATACACGTTATTCTTCATTTTTGGGTTTAAGTATAAATATTGAGTTTCGAGTTAATCGGACAGCGCGTTAAAATTCTTCCATACAAACTTTGACACCCCCCAACCGTAGGATAGGATACTTTTCCGGGATAAAAAGTACCCAGTGTGGTGCCCAGGATATTAAAGAATAATTATACCAAGTTTCATCGTAATCGAACCGGTAGTTTTTGCGTGATGCCTGAACAAACAGACAGACAGACAGACAGACAAAAAAAATTGTAATCAAATTTTTGGGTTCGGTGTCGGTCTAGTAACACCCCCTGCCATTCATTTTTTTGATATTTTCAATGTACAGAATTTTCACTTCTACAGATTTATTGTAAGTATAGAATAGATTTGAAAAGTTGTATAAAGGGATTTTTTAAAATAAATTAAGTAGGTATTATGAAAAATCAGTAATATTCGCAACAAGTTTTCCAAAAAATGTTGATGGTGGTTTTCGACAGATTTGCCATACAAAAACTGTCAAAAACATACCATTGAGAGACCATTGTAACGTTTATAATTTAGTAGACTTAGGCCCCAGGAGCTGTGACTGACACGAATGATTTAACACCACGAAAACTATACTATTATAGTCAAACAGACTTAATGTTCAAATTATTTCAAGCTTTCTTACAATTCGATAAGCAATTGACAAAACAGGTTTCTTTTTTCGTAGACGGACCCTTAACAAATGGCGCCGAAGTAAGTACGTCTATTATTAATACTTACCTCAATAATCTCAATGTTGTTACTATTAGTGCAATAATTCATTATTAATTACTGCGATTAATAGTAATTACAGCGATACGACATAATTATTATCACCTTTTGAAGAGTAAACAGGGTCACTCGTCGAAGTTGCAAAAGTCTAGATAGTACCTATAAGGTGATCTTTTCATACGTCTCTAGCTGCGCTGGCGCAAGCCCTTCGCCCTTTTCGACGCATTCACTTCATGTAAATTCTACTACGGTTTTACCAGCGTCAGACTGCACTTGTCTGGCATATAGGTAATGCTGAACTGAACCTTTTTTCCGCAGCCGTGAGGCACACATTACTTAGTTGTACATTATTTTTACTTTGTTTTTTTGTATTTGTGTTTCACGAACTGTGTCCCAATAAACGTTATTCTTGCTTTCTGTACTTTTATGTTACATAAATAATAATTCCCTAATTTCCAAAAATCAACTTTTATTGCTTATTAAATTAAAAAGAGAAAGTTATAAAACTAAAACCCAACTACGACAAAAACGCCAACTAAAAAGACATCACAGACAGAAAAATTAAAAATCCGGAGTCACACGTCGTGTTATTATGTTAAATCGAACAGATTAGGTTTTTTTTTAGTTTATGACTTTGTTCTCTAGAGGGCGCCATATTCAATTTAATGTGACGTCACATAGCCTATAACCAGCGGACGAACGATACCTCATTTTGTCAAATTATGATGAGTAGTTTAGAGTGATGAGGGAACACATGAACATACATACATACAAGACCCAAAAATCGACTTCAGCGCTTACAAGGTCAGGGCTCTTATACCCCGCTAATACCTGTACTATACAGTATTGCCATAACAAAAACGTACTATTCTACCATAACGTTTTTTCTACGTCCAAAGGCACATTCAGCAAATTAAATACTACTTTAAAGTAATCAGTGGTGGTATCTAAATGCATTTTAATTGTAAATTATTACTGCTATCACTGCAGACTATCAATTACAATTTGAGTTAATGAATGGTATTTAAAACAGTTTTAATTGATGTTAATTTTCTTGTTATTTTCATGTCAAAATGCAAACAAGTTGCAATTATCAATAATTCTTGAAATGTCAGCCAGTAATTGTTTCACTGAAAGACAAAGGCCACTTCTCATCACCTGCATAGCCTTTTTCCAAGTAATAGCCCTCCAGACCGTATTTCGCCCAAGCCTTTTCCCAACTAATAGCCCTCCAGACCATATTAATTCGGCCAAGCCTTTTCCCAACTAATAGCCGGCCAGCCTCAACGGAGGATAGCCTTTTTTTTTTTATAATGGCATCTCGTAGTTATTCTCGGAGGACCTGTCTCTATATTGTATTTCAGTTTCAAGGTTATTGATGTCGGTGTAATTACAAGCACATGTCACTGGGTTGGCAACACATCTGCCATGTCTATGGTATTGCAGATGTCCATAGGCTGTGGTGAACACATCAAAAGGCCAATTCTCTACTTCAAAAACGTTCACATTCAAGTCGCAATCTGTCAAACTTGTCAAAAATGAAGAATCGAATGAGATGCGAATGCGAACGGGAATAATGTCCATCTGGTGTAACGTCAGCTTGTTTGTCATTTGTCATTCACCAACAAAAAATAATCTGCTGCTAAAATAGCCTCTGGTTGATGAGCGTAGGTAAGCGTGTCTATAGCGGCCGAGCGCTGCAAGCAAGAATAATCCTTACGGTGGTTGGGTATGGGCTTCCGCGATAGTACATACCCTTTATGGAGCAATGGCCGAATTAATACTGCAGGATTTACGTTATCGAATAAAAATACAATCGTAGGGCTTATCACAAATGTACTAATGCAAGGTTATTGTCAGATAAATGATAATATAGGCGGTTTATAATAGATAAGATAATGAATGTCAGACAGATAAAGTTTATATGGCTTTATCTTATCCTGTTACTAACTAACTTCTCCCCGTGACGTCATTCGGAAGTCGTAAGAACACGGGGTGGAAACACGATTTCATAAAATTTTCTCGATAGAAAAAAAAACCAAAGTTACCTAGCTACTCGCGGACTGAGTGCGAGCGAGACGGAGGCGGCTCCAAAGCGGGAATAGTCTAGGTAATTGCTCTTTACGACGAAAATAATCGTAATTAAAAAAAAAAAAAAAACATAGTCGCTGCTTTATAGTTAGTTCAGTTAGTATGCAAAGTTTCATGATCTAATTTGAAGTATTTTTTTAATAGCAGCGGTTTATTGTTTGGTTTGGAGGTAACTTTGTTTTCTCTTCTATCGAGTTTTTTTTTTTTAAATCGAGTTTTCGGCTAACATAGTAACTTAAACATTAATCCTCAACTTTAACATATATTTATTTCAAAATTAATGCTTCAGAAGTTTCGATATAACGGCGGATCTTGCTAAGCAATTTGAGGTAGCATAGGCTCTTAAACTGGACCTACCTACAATCTTCTGTACTTAAATGTCTGATTCCTGGATCGGATGTGGGAAGGAAAGCAAAACATATTTCTTTATGTTAACATTCAGTAATGCGTATTTCATCAGTTGGCAATGTGCCTAACTCGCGGAATTGATCATGTGTAGGTAACGTTATTTTAATGTTATCATAAACAACTTTATATTTAAACTTGTCTTCATTCATCATCTTTTGTCATTAATTAATTAATAACATACACTTGGCTGCAATATAATGTTACAGGAAAATAATAGTTCGATAGATGGCGCCAACAGCATAAGCAATAAACAGTTAGTTTTCTGTATAAGAGGAAATTAATTTGGCTAATAAATTAAAAAAAAAATCAAATTCAAATGTTTATTGCTCAACACAGTATCATAAAACAGTATCAACAACATAATGGTCATTTCTAGATGTCAAGTGAATGCGCATCAATTCAGGCATGCAACATTATTATTAAAATTATAAGCACCATTAAGATTAGGTATACTATTTCATAAATTCACATAATTAGTCAACAATATCAAAATAGTAATATACACAATTTCATGTCAATGTCTAACTATTTGTAATTCCTATCATGCAGAACTGATGCAATTACAATTTTGGTTTAGGTAGTTACATAAATAATTTATAAAATATCGAATGAAAGTACGCTTTGAAAAAAACAATGTATATACTGTCTATGCTGCTAGCGCCGCTCGTGGTAAAAGTTGGCAGTATATTCTCCCATTGACCGCGATTAAAACGTTAACCTAACAGGGGTAACATGTTTCTTCTTCTTGGGTTACCCAGATAGCGGTAACCTTAGTCGTAGAAGTAACCAAAATTCTTCGATACCTGTACTTACCGTAATTTATAAAGGTTTTCACTCCCTGACCTAATTAAAGATTTTATTCACGATTTGGCTTGCAAATAGAGAATTTACAATTATTTTACTCAGTTTGAATTTCCGCGCATTATTTGAGAAAAGTACTATACAAGCCGTGGCTGCAACCCGGCGTTGACGGACTCACGTATGGTTGCCTCGACTTCGCCTCGGCCCACATTTTCACGACCTTCCATCGATGCCCCAGTTACAGGCCGCGACAGTAACATGTACAATTGTCTTTATCCTTGTGTTTGGCAGGCATAATGTTTAAGTTATTGAAAATGTCTTCTCCTACTGTTCCAGAAGCTACAGATGAGCGGCACGGAGGAGGAGATGAGAGAAGTAGCCGTCAGGATCTGTCGGAACTACCTCCATGGACCCTGGAAGACCATAGACCCTAAGGAGCTGGACTTCAAGAGGATCAGGTAAGGTTTCTTTATGTCCTCATTTGTCATTCGTATCCGAACCTATTACAGAATAATTTGCTCATGCAGTGGTGGAGCATCAGGTTAAGCTACGCTTGCCGGGGTTGGTCAGTGGATGGGTGACCATCTTTACATACCTACACTACTCTGTGTCTCGGCCTTTTCGCAACTATGTTGGGGTCGGCTTGCAGTTCAACCGGATGCAGTTGAATACCAGTATTTGATATGAAGCGACTGCCTATCTGACCTGCACAACCCAGTAACTGGGTAATACGATACCCCTTGGTAAGACTGATTGTGAGATTTTCAGGCTTCTGACTACCCGTAACGTCTGTCAAAGATCCACGAATGACAACCGGGACCAACGGCTTAACGTGCTTTCCGAGGCACGGAGGAGTCTCGGTATGTAAAGATGGTCACTCATCCATGGACCAACCCCGGCAAGCGTGGATTAACTGTGACTGACAACCCGGTGTGCCATATACCTACGTATTTAGATACCAGTATAGAGGTATAAGGAACAGGGTGTAAAGTTCACTCATCCTCTATAGAAAAGGGAGGATCCTCCGACCAGATGGGTGTTGTGTCTGGTGGGCAACTGCCGGACAATTGATGTCTGGACGTTGTATATACTAGTCGCGTTGTAAACTCTGCTTGCGCGATGCAGGATTTTGCGTGTCGTCAGTGTAATGCGTAGTTCGCATGTGGCGATGTAGATGTCGCCACACCGTGTTTATTGGCTCTTTAAATTTTAAATGCACATCAGTTATTTGTTTTATTGTAGAAGGCCAGGTTTGATCGAGTATCGATTTGGTTACGAGGTCAAGTCTTGATGGGCAAGTTACACGCGATCTCTTTCAAACTCAAACTCTAAAGTATTTATTTCAATGAAACCAATTTACAGGCACTTTTGAATTGTCAAGGAGTTTGACAGTCAGAAAGAAGAAGTTATATATTATACTTCATGTAATTAACTAAAGGTAAACATATTGTAAAAAGGTTTTTTTTTATAGATGACACTTTCTTATTTAAAAATATGTTATAACTACATTTTTATTTACGATAAAAAAAAATAGAATTAAATTAAATTTGATGCCCATGAATTCGATTCCACCTGTATGTAGGTATGTCGTAGGATGATTTGATAATTCGAATTTTCGCAAAAACACTAGGAATATTGCGAAAACACGGATAATAAGACAATGGTGAAAACATCATCATCAACTCAATCTTACTGGAAAAAAAATAGGGTTTTAGCAAAAATACGAGTCTCTCTTGTAATATTGCGAAACGAAACGTTAGCTATTATTAAATAAGAACGCTGATTGGCCGGTCGGAGCGCTAAAAACGAGACGTCCTCTGATTGGTTGACGTTTTAAATGTCAATCATTCACGCACATTATCAGCATAAGATTTCGTCAGTAAGTAAAAATCTAGCCAATCAAAGTTAAGGGTACTTATTTATTAACTAGCTGCTGCCCGCGGCTTCGCCCGCGTGAGTGTCGGAAATTACCCCATACATCCCCATGGGTTTTAAGGTTTTAAGTATAAATATTGAGTTTCGAGTTAATCGGACAGCGCGTTAAAATTCTTCCATACAAACTTTGACACCCCCCAACCCCCCTTTAGGGGGTAATTTAGAAAAACAACAAATTACAAACTTTTTCATTTATTTAGATAATTATTCGTGAGGAGTTTCATGTTTATTACCTCAAGGAATAAGATTTTTCATACAAACTTTCATCCCCTATTTGACCCCCTTAGGGGTTGAATTTCAAAAAATGCTTCCTTATTCCTTGCCAACATTATAAAGGAAACCTCTGTGCAAAATTTCAGCTTTCTAGGTCCAAGGGTTTGGGCTGGGCGTTGATGAGTTAGTCAGTCAGAACTTGTCTTTTTATTAATAGGTATAAATATAGATAGTAGGATAGGATACTTTTCCGGGATAAAAAGTACCCAGTGTGGTGCCCAGGATATTAAAGAATAATTATACCAAGTTTCATCGTAATCGAACCGGTAGTTTTTGCGTGATGCCTGAACAAACAGACAGACAAAACAAAAAAAAATTTGGGTTCGGTGTCGGTCTAGTAACACCCCCTGCCATTATTTTTTTTGATATTTTCAATGTACAGAATTTTCACTTCTACAGATTTATTATAAGTATAGATATTACCAGAGCGACTCGTGTTTTTGCATTGAGAAATGTTTTCACCATTCTCTAATTATCCACATTTTCGCAATATCTCTATAGGGTTTCCGCGAAAATTCTAATCTAAATCCTACGACATTATACACTTCTGCCATACTCTTCGGGGAATAGAGGCGTGATGTTATGTTCAAGTTAAACACAATATATTGACCTGTTCACAAATCGATTGTTTTAATAGCTTATAACCGGTTTAAACCTTGTACTTTCCGGTTTTTATGGTTACTGATAAGGGAGTATGGAATGAACATGTTAATGCTGATAAGATAATTGTCACAATAATTAGTACTTAATTACATTGTTAGGTACAGTACGATTCAAACTTAATGGCGTTTCGGAAGTTAGCTACTCGCTGCGCAGTACCGCACCCCTCACCCCGCTGACACATGAAATTGTTACTGCGCAGCGACTCGCCTCATGTTCCGAGCCGCCATTAAGTTTGAATCGAACTGTATTAAGAATAAAGGATGATATTCACCAAACGGCTCGCATCGCATCGGATCGGAACGGATTTTACAATCTTTAAACGATATTAAATCGTATACACAGTATTTAAAGTCTATATTACCAAGCCGCGCACAGCAGCTTGACTGCGGGCGTTTTCCGCTACACTCGATCGTAGCCGAAAGTATGCTGCGATCCGATCGGCCCCGAGTGTAAGTTAGCAAGTGAGTAAACGTAACTGTCGCGTTTGCGTTAAGATTTTTATTTTCACCCTTATATTCTTAGCATTATGATCTATCAGTCAAACTTTTACGCAAACGAAATAGTTACGATCACTCTATTGCAAACTCACACTCGGGGTACTGATCCTTTCGGCTGCAACACGGTATCAATGAAACTAATTGACTACGCGTAGAAACGGATACGTTCGCAAGCGATGGTACGGAGCCGATCGTATGCGTCGACATCCTGCCGGACGCGATCGGCTGTCACCGCATCCGTTCGTATACTGTCCGATCCGTTTGGTGGAAATCTTCCTTAAATTAATTTCGATAAGTTTACATTCAAGCGGATTGAATTCCTAGATCGATAGTAGGATTCCCTGTGCTCATGAGATGGGAGATCCCAGGCTCCTTCGTTCTGTCAACTTGGTTGTTATGATACATGTTTTATTCAAGACAAAAGAAGTATTGTAATACAACTTGTGTGTGTGCGTCAGCGCGGGGACTAATTTGTGCATCACCTTTTCAAAAACTTATTTTTTTACGTATCCACAACGCCACATGTGAATTACGCATCAAAGACCTGACGTCACACAAATCATGCACCGCGTAATTAGAGTTTACCGCGTGATCAAGATATAATATAAGACTTTCCGACATCAATAGTTGGGCAGTTGCCCGCCAGACACGACA
Source organism: Eupsilia transversa (assembly GCA_914767815.1). Classification (NCBI taxonomy): domain Eukaryota; kingdom Metazoa; phylum Arthropoda; class Insecta; order Lepidoptera; family Noctuidae; genus Eupsilia; species Eupsilia transversa. The sequence goes on from OU611900.1 coordinate 7,201,338, forward strand.
CCCGTCTGGTCGGAGGATCCTCCCTTTTATAAAGAGTATGAGTGAACTTTACACTCTGTTCCTCATACCTATAAAATATCAAAACGGCGACATCACTGTAATGCGTTTAATTTGCCATCAATATCCAAGGCTAGGCTAAGGTTATGTATTAAAAGAAATCGATTACATAAGCTTTTATATACAGAGACGCAAAAAATGTAAATAAATACAGCAGACCTTGAATTTAGCAAGACCAGTTCTGTTGTTGTTCTGTGGGACATGGTATAAGCGGTGGCGATAAACAAAGTATTTTTTTAATATCTCATAACTCTAGGGTATGAATGAGATCATATTAAAGAATCAACTGGCATATGAATAGTAAAGCTATATTTTAGTTGCATCGCTCATTCATAAATAGATCTATAAAAATCGAATCGATTCTGTGCAAAAATCCCACTTAAAACTAAAGATGCCCGAAAATAAATAAACCCCACAAATAAGTATACCCCACAAATTAGTATATCCCATTAATAGCCTCTCAAAAGTGTATATTTTGGTAAAACAATCTCGTTCGCCGAAGTAATGATTGCAGGCACCATATTCGTTTAATTAATTAATTTATTTATTAAGGTTAACCAACAATTGTTTACACCAGTACATTAGCAACTTATTATTTATAATAGGATACAATTGTGGGTGCAACAATTAATTATAGGTTAACACACCGCTAGCAAAAAAAACAGTGGTAAATCCATTAATTATTAAATTACGACAGATTCATAAAAATACATTCAAGTGAACTAGTTTGGGTACAACTATAGCTATTGTCAAGCTGTATCTTTTTCTCAAATAAAAGATAATCAATCGAATTGATCCTTATTTTTCTCAAATTCTTTTCTTGAGTTGACTAAACACAATTTACAAAAAAAAAAGTTTTTTTGCTCAAAATTACAGGTAAGTAGGTAAACCAAGTGTGACATTGATTTAAAAATACCGCCAACACCTTTTACTTAGACCAGACACCAAATCAGTACCTATTTAAATTGCAAAAAAGTTTTTTTGGATTCGTGCAAACCTTTATAACAAAGTAAATGCAAAAAAATGTAAAAAGAATGAAATTACTTTATTTTTTACAAAATCTCTTATACATATAACAATGTGTCGGTTTTTATTTGTAAACCTGGTAAAAACTGGCTTTTTACACGTTCCTTGAGCTGAAGTAATTTGACTGTTTGAGGTAAAAAGATTATTATAAAAAAACTGCTTTTTTGTGATATTTCTTTTTAGATTTTATTGTTGGTCCGATTTTAAAAATAATAATGACGATTACTAGCAACCAAAGATTAAAATTGTCAATTAAGAAATAAAATAAATTTTTATTTTATTTTATAAAACAAATGTTATGTAAATGAACAAAAATGTTATGTAAATGAACAAAAATAACAAAGTAAGTACTTAATTAATATTAATGTGAATTGAATTGTTTTTCTAGAAAAAGTTTTAGATACTAAGGTCAGCACACAATATGTTGGCGTTCCGGATCCGTATCCGGTCCGCCATTTGTCCGTCTTCTCAAACAAGTTTAATTGAATATGATCATAAAAAAAGAGGAAGAGCTCGTGGCTAAATAATAACAGCCGCACGAGTCGATAGTCAAGGTTAAGCAACGCTTTCTGAGGTCGTTCCATGGATGGGTGACCATTCATAACATACCGAGACCCCTCCATGCCTCGGAAAGCACGTTAAGCAGTTGGTCCCGGGGTTACGGGTAATCAGAAGCCCGAAAGTCTGACAACCTGTTACCCAGTAAATGTGTTGTAAAGGTCAGATTGGCAGTCGCTTCATGTTAAGGCTACTGGTATCAGGTGCATCCGGTTAGACTGGAAGCCGACCTCAACATAGTTGGGAAAAGGCTTGGCAGATGACGATGTTACAGAAAACACTTAAAATGTAATGTCACAAACAACATTTAAAATTAAATGTTACATTTTTTTTTACAAAAAACAGTATAAAAATTACAACGCATTTAGAGACTGTTTAGTGGAGCATTGGAAAATTACCCGTTGATAACATACGCATTGTTTAGTAAGTACTGATAACGAGATATTAAATGCGTATACGTCTCTTTTTGAGCTGTCAGCCATCTTGTTTTGTAAGTACCTGCTTAGTTACGAATTGATAAAAAGATTTTGTTAAGGCCGTATGGCGATACTTGTGTTAATCAGAACGCTAAAGCCTCGTGCAGACTGGCGCGACATAATAACTTCTACTTTGGGTATTATTTCAGTTTAAAATTAAATACTTGAAACTTTACATTTGGACTCGCCTAGAAGTTTTAATTTTACGCTCATAGATATGAGGTGTTCAAAATGGTAGCCATTTTGGCAAAGGCATAGGTTTACTCTCTTTGATGCAGAGCGGGTTACAGCTGATAATGTTCTATGATTAATTCCATAGAGAATCGTTGTAAGTGAATCTTTGAGTTCCTGAACACTGTCGTATTTCTTTTTGACCGACTTCCAAAAAGGAGGAGGTTATATGTTCGTAGCGTATGTATGTTTTTTTTTTGTGTTTATCCGTCGATATTTTCGTCAATTGTGGACGGATTTTGAAAATTCTTTTTTTGTTTGAAAGGGTATGCTCTCAATGTGGTCCCATATAAATTTTATTAACTTTGCTTGAGTACTTTTTGAATTAGCTTCAATAATATGTATTTTTCCCACTTAGCCTTTGTGGACGATGTTTTAACATATTCCTGTCACTGTTATTTACATAGCAGGTCGTGATATTTGAATTTGTAGGGGGTAGGTACTACAACTAAAAAGTGAAATAAAATAAAAATAAAAAAACAACCGACTTCCAAAAAAAACACTACAAAGTAAAAAAAAACTTTAATTTCGGAAGTCGGTGTCTTCGGTTTTGAAATGTCGTTTTTTGCCACCGACTTCCGAAATTAAAGTTATTTTTTACTTTGTAGTGTTTTCTTTGGAAGTCGGTTGTTTTTTTTAAATATTTTTTTTATTATATTTCACTTTTTAGTTCTAGTACCGGTTGCGTTTTTCTTTAAAGTTTGTATGTAACAAACTAAAAACAAAATCAAGAGAGATTTTCAAATATTTGAATTAGATAATCCTTGGATACACCTTTGTTTACCAGCTCAGGATACATGCTTCATGTTAAACATTTCTAAGCAATCGATTTCTTTTCCCCAGCGGAGGCCTCTCAAACTTCCTCTACTACGTGGCCCTCCCCGACGACACCTCCAAATGGGGTTACCAGAAACGAGACAGCTCTCCTGATGACACCGACTCAGATACCGCGGAGTGTAGGACCAGGCGCCAGAGCGTTGTAAAGAGCTATTCTTTTACTTCGCTTGAGGAGCCAAGGAAGGTGAGTTGATTTTACGGAGAATCTAGGTCTTTTTTATTTCTCGTATCACCAATCTCTTTGTAAGGCTAGGCTAGGTATAAACCGCCTCTGTGGTCTAGTGGTTAGACCACCTGTCTCAGACCCAGAGGTCCTGGGTTCGATTCCCAGTGGGGGAAATATTTTCTGCTCGGTTTGGTTGGTGGTAGGGCTTGTTTTAATTCCGCCTGGCTAGCTACCACCATCTTATCTAAGTCTGTCGCCATAACAACAATGTTACCAGCATTGTTGTGCACCAGCAGTAAGAGGTAAGATAGACAGTTCATCTGTGGTTGAGGATTCCGGGTGCAGCTCGCTTCCACCTTCGGCCTGATCATCACTTACCATCAGGTGACATTTAGGCCAAGAGTTTCCCCGTTGAAGATAAAAAAAAAGGCGTACGAGGGACCGAATCCCGACAATTATCCATGTTTGCAATATGCAAGTGCAGCGAAGGACAACCCCTGGTTGGTTATTATTATTATTAATAACTAATACAAACTAAAAATCGATACAATGCTGTTTCCCTTCAGGTGCTACTCCGTATCTACGGCCAGGTTCACGGCGAGCGCGCAATGGACGCGATCGTGACAGAGTCCGTTATATTCACATTACTGTCGGAGAGGCGGCTCGGACCCAGGTTACATGGAGTCTTCTCTGGGGGCAGGATTGAGGAGTATATCCCTGTAAGTTGTTTTTTTTCTCTATTTTCTTTGTTCTCCTGTAAGTATGGCCAATTTTATTGGCTAGATAACGCGCTTAAATGGAAAATAACGGGTGTAAAAATACGCTTAACGTAGCCGAAAGTCTACATATCAAGCTATACATATCCAGTATAAGAAGATCTCGCATTGTATAGGATTTCCAAACCATGAGAGGTCAGCTTATACTGGAAATGTATAGCTTGATATGAAGGCGTGTGTACTATTGTTTTTTTTTTTTTTACTTTTCCTTAACTGGGACCTTTCTGGTTACGAAGACAATGGTGCCGATTCCCTTGTTCACAAACTAAACTATATTTAAGTTCAGTGCATCTTTTTCTTTCTATTTCATTAAGAAAATGACAGAATACATATTTTAGGTTAGTCCTGTCAAATTAATCAGCGCCTGACGTAAATGGACGTAATTTTAGGCCGCGTTCCGAGTTAGGCCATAATCGCTCACAGCGCTGACATCAATATTTTGCGTTCCGATTTAGATATTACGATTATGACAGCTGAGGTCTGTCATCAATTCGGAACGCTCGTGAACGCGCGTACAGTGCTCGCTCAACGTCAAAATTATAACATTACTTAATTCTATGTATAAACATCAGAAATTTCTTTTTCTTCTTTGGTTATGTGGCGACGGTAGCCAGAGGCACAATTTAGAAAAAGCCACGTTAGTAGATATGATGCGACTCAAAACAACAGCGCTACCAAAAATGACAGTTCAGTCAACTGTCATTTTTGACAGTGATCACGGTGATATTAGTAAAAGGCATGGTCGGCGTTATCGCAAGATGGCGCATGTCATGACGTCATCTATGACGATTGACAGACCAAAGTTAGCGCACTCACGCTAACTCGGAACGGGTTTTAGCGCGCTCAAATCGATTTCATCGTAACTCGGAACGCACCCTTAGTAGGCAAGTTTTTAATCACGTCTAAACTTGTATGGAGTAGTGACAGATTTGACAGGACTAAACTAAAATATATCTTCTGTCCTTTTCTTAATGAAATAGAAAGAAAAAGATGCACTGAACTTAAATTTAGTTTAGTTTGTGAACAAGGGAATCGGCACCATTGAAGATCAATTTTTTTTTCATGATATCGAGTTTTAAATGTCTATCTTGATTATGCACCCAAAAGCATGTTTTGCGTGCGTTACATTGCGCTCTGTCGTAAACAGCGATATTTACAACAAAAAGTCGTTTTCCAGCAAATATTTTTGCTCAATGCTACTTAGTTTCATGTACAGGATGCGCAGATAAAGGCTATGTGATGGGTCTTTTTACACCCTGTATAACGAATTTTCGACCGCATCTTGACCTACCATCGCGTGAGTTAGTGGCCAACAATAAAAGTGTTCAAAATATCACTTTTTCATAGAATAGTCTTTTTTGGAACATTATCGGAATATAATCTTAAAAGTTTGGCATACATTTTATTATTATTTTTCTAATTCATGTCATTACGACCGAAAAATTATGTCATTAGCTGTTATAGCGCTACAAGGCTATAGTGGCTCGCGGCCAAAATTGGAACTAACGCCGCCATTTTGTTTTTCATCAACGCCCCCTGTCAACATCATTCGAACGCCAAAAGCTCTTTAAAACAATGTATTGTTACTGAGATAGCGCTCTGTGACTGACAAACAGACGTGTCCACAGACTCTAGAAAAATGTGGCTGTCATTTACTTCCCAGAAGCCAGAAGGATCTAGGCGCCAAATGTAGATATTTTTATAAATTTGTTCTTCGACATTTGGAAACATTTAAAATGGTTTTGTGGTAAGCAATGAATACGTAGATATTCTAAGATTAATAAATAACTAAAACATACTTGAAAAGTGAAAAACCTTTTATTCAAATCACTTTCAGTTTTTTTTTAATTTTAATTATGTAAATCGTTCAATTTCTATTTTATCTGTGGTACTATGTCATTGGTTGTCTACGGTGATCGTATGTTCGGCTATCAATGCCGGTAATTGGGTATTTCTGTTAGGAAATTCTCAGTTGCAGCCCAGGTATAACGCGATAGACCCGCTTACGAGTGGGGCCTAATACCGGACACCAGAAGTACTTCTTAAGCAGGAAACGCACGCGTGGTATGTAATTTGACATTTAATGTCTAAGAAATATGGTTGATTTTTGTTCGTAGTGGATTTACAGGGATTTTTTGGATTTATTTATTTTTATCAAAAATATATGGACGCTATAAACAGACAAAAGTATTTGTGAAAAGATATTAATTGATTTATCAAAATGTTTTATTTTATTGTAATAAAAAAGCGGGTCACAACAATTGGCTTACAACAGTCGGCCAATACTTAAATTTGTGATCTTTGGCCGATATTAGGGTGATGGCCGATATTAAGAACTCAAAGCTAACCAAACCCGGAATTAGGATTACACGAGCCATTCCCAAACAAGTCTCTCCATTTTAAGTTGATATTTGGGTACTGCCCGATATTTGGCATTCAAAACTGCATTCACCCGGAATTAGGAATACATCTGCCGTTTCTCTAAACTCCCTCCAAAAAGCCAGTAACCATTTTTGGCTGATGAAGACGATGGCCGGTATTTAGACACTTAGCTATATTTAGGAAAACACGACCCATTCATAAAACTAACTATAAGTCCTATTTAAGGCCTATCATACCCTATTTCAGGCCTACTTCACCCTATTTTCACTCTGCCCCCAATTTCAGGCCCACAACAATTTCACCCCACCGCCAAAATTCACCCTTCTAAACCTCCCCCCATTTTTCAGGCCCGTCCTCTCCTCACAAAGGAGTTAGCGGAACCGTCGCTGTCAATGAAAATAGCGGAGAAGATGGCGGCCATACACTCTATGGACGTTCCTCTGAGCAAGGAACCCAACTGGATCTGGAAGACCATGAACAAGTGGTTAAAGACTGTGAAGGAGGAGAGGCTGTCGGGAAATATTCAAGGGAAGGTCAGTGTCTTAGCTGAACAAAATTTAACAATAGTGCCGATTCCTTTGTTCACAAACTAAACTAAATTTAAGTTCAGTGCATCTTTTTCTTTCTATTTCATTAAGAAAAGGACAGAAGATACATTTTAGTTCACTACGTCCCAGGACCAGGACCACTACAAATAACTGTACTAATACTTATTTCCTTCTTTTTAAAAGCTTTTATTTAACCTCACTTGTATGTATGTCCTGGAATATTGCAATCAATATTTCACCCACTTCCACTGAAGCTATCGGGCTGAAATTTGGCATACGTGTTTGGTTCTCGTGACAATGCATGATAAATGCTTTTTTTTTAATTGTAATTATTCCTTCTAGAACGAAGAAGAACAACGCATTATAAAGCAGCTGAAGGAAACAGATCTGGAGGCGGAAATAGAATGGTTGAAGAAGTTCCTCGCTTCAGTGGACTCCCTTGTTGTGTTCTGTCACAATGATATGCAGGAAGGTAAGTCAAGGAAGAACAGCATATCCTGGAGATTTCAGCCTAATTTGAATTTTACGGGCTTTCTTGGCGCATCCCCCTTAAGAGCGTGCATTCTGAAAGTTGGCAATGTCGCACAAAGCTGCCAAATATTTCGCTGTTTTGATTAATTTGGCAATATTACTGAATAGAAATATGAATGTTAATTTTTATTTTTTTCATAAAATTGCCATAATTTCATATATTCGAAATGTCAATTTGTCAGTTGTTGTACTTAGCAAGTTTATTTTTTTAATGCCTATGCCCATTTCGTATGCCGCAGAATTATTAGCTGCCATTTTGATTAATACATCAAAACTCGCCCTGTTATATTATCATGAGAATTATAATTTAAAAAAAAAAATTTTTTGACCGACTTTCTAAAACCGAAGTTGATTCTCAAATTTTCTAAATTTCACGCGGACAAAGTCGCGGGCAGAAGCTATACTGTAAAAGACCGGTATTCAGCTACATCCAGATAGACCGGAAGCTGACCAGGCAGATAAAACATTATTTATAAACTCACTCAGAGAACAACATTTTTTTTAAATATTTTTTTGTTATGACAACACTTAAAACCACAAATTTTCTCTACAGGTAACATCCTTCTAATAGAAGACGCGCCCCAAACGGTCCCCGAAGACGACACTTCAGAAATCTTCGCCCGAAGCTATGATGCGCATGAGACTCTCTCGAACAGAGAATGCGAATCAAAAGAAAGCTTCGAAAGACTACAATACGAGGACGCCAATACTTCGGACACAGTGTTAAGCCATTTTTCGGATTCCGGCGAGCCGAAACTTGTGCTGATCGACTTTGAGTACTGTTCGTATAATTATAGAGGATTTGATATTGCCAATCATTTCCAAGAATGGGGTTTTGACTACACTAATCCGGAGCATCCATTTTATTTTGAGAATCAGGATTATACGCCCAGTTTGGAGCAGAAGGTAAGATCATATTAAAGTTTATAAAGGTCAGATAGGCAGTCGATCCATGTAAAATACTGTGTAGGTAACACATTTTCTGATGATTAAGACTAATCTGTTTCATTTTGACAGTTCAACAACATTCATTGCGTTATTTACGTTGTTGAGCAGATTTTTTTTGTACTAATTTAGTCCTTTCATAGGACAGCCAAATAGGAAAAAAAAAAAAAAAAATCATGGCTTTATGTCCTCTAGAGGGCGCCAGATTCAATTTAATATGACGTCATATAGCCTTTAACCAGCGGTCGATCAAGACGCTTCCAACGATACCTCATTTGTCAAATTATGATAAGTAATTTAGCAAGTTATGAAAGCACAGATGAACATACATACCGGTCAAAGTCATAACCCTCCTTCTTGCTTCGCCGTAGTCGGGTAAAAATAATATTAAAAATAATATTTTAATATTATATAAAAATTTATAATATTTTATTAATTTATAAAAATAATTTTTATTTTATTTTATTTATAAAATAATATTTTATTTTATTTATAAAATAATATTTCATTTCTTGTAAGCGCGACTGATCTTGTGCGTACCACTGCCTAGCCCTGTTTATATTATTTTCAACCATTATATAATATATGTTTTACAGGAAATATTCATCCGTGAATACTTAAAGTACTATCACTCAAACAACCAGGATAATACTGAGGCTACACTAGACGATGTGAACAAGTTACTAGATGAGGTCGAAGCCTTCGCTTGCGCCAGCCACCTGTTCTGGGGTTTATGGAGCATTGTTAATGCTTCCAAGAGTCAGATTCCTTTTGGATATTGGGTGAGTGATTTTTCTTCTTCTGTCTCGTCTCTTCTTTTAGAATCTATGATAGAACAGGGGCCTAAGTCTACTAATTTATAAACGTTACAATGGTCTCACCAATGGTGAGTTTTTGACAGATTTGCCATACAGAAACTGTCAAAAACTCACCATTATGAGACCATTGTAGCGTTTATAAATTAGTAGACTTAGGCCCCTGTCGTCTAGTTAACTATTAGCTACGTTAGCTCAATATAGCCAGTTGAAAAAGATAGAGTTTTTGCAGAAAAACGAGTCGCATTAGTAATATTGCGAAACGAAACGTTAGCTATTATGAAATAAAAACGCTGATTGGCCGGTCGGAGCGCTCAAAACGAGACCTCCTCTGATTGGTTGACGTTTTAAATGTCAGTTGTTCCCGCATGCCATCAGAATAAGATTTGGTTAGTAAGCAAAAATCTAGTCAATCAGAGTTGTGGCGGCATCTACATCACCACACGCGAACTACGCATCAAAGACCTGACGTCACAAATCCTGCATCGCGCTATTTAAGTTTACCGTGCGATTAACATAATTATATAAGACTATCCGACATCAATCCTTGGGCAATTGCCCGCAAGACACAACACCCGTCTGGTCGGAGGATCCTCCCTTTTCTATAGAGGATGAGTGAACTTTACACCCTGTTCCTCACAACAATTGCTAACAGATGAACAGACAAAAATTCTCAAAACTGTTGTAACATGTTCTATTATCGATTCTAAGTATCCCCAGCCAACTTTTTTTCGAATATCTTCCATGTACATACTTTCGACCCTCTTCAGCTTTATTATATGTATAGATTACCTAATTTCTACCCAATATTTCAGGAATACGCCCTCGCCCGTCTCGAAACCTACCTCCGATTGAAGCAGGAAGTGATAAAAAAGGACAAATATGGCCTCCCACAAAAGAGGAAAATCTGCGAGGTTGACATATGAGATGAAGTGGCCAGCCTCGCGCTACACGAATAAGATGTTAGCAGCGAGCGAGTCGGGCCTATAAGGCTGTGTCCAGGGTGAGCGGTAAGCGGAAGCGGGCGCGATTTATCCAACATTCTAACGTGTGTTTTCCTCGAAGGGTTTGGCAGCCTCATTTCGCCAGTTATATTTAAGTCCCAAGAAAAGGGGTCGTAATATCACTGAACTTAATATCACGAACATGTTACCGCCTTGAAGATTTAGGCAAAGGTGTACATCAATGTGTTGCCATGTAATAGAGGATGATATCGAACAAATGAAACGGCTGTTAACTCTATTGAAGTGACTATTGCTTGCTATGGTACATTCGTACAGATCTTGACAGAAAGATGAATATTCATTTTAGAGCGTGATTTTCTGGCTTTTATTTCCGCTCATTATGGCCATAGAAATAAAGAAAATCAAGAAAGAAAATGTTTTTGTCGACGCCTAATATAAGGCAGCGAGTGACGCGGAATTCGTCTGTTCTTATCTGCTCGTTGTGGCCACACTGACCTAGGCCGTAAAAAGAAAAAATCAATGAAAACACCATTGACAAATAACATCTTGCATACTATTTGCAACCATTTACAAATATAAAAAACACAGACAGAAAGAGAAGAAAATATGTTTTAACGCCCAATATGACGCAGTAATCCTTCAAAACGCTACAACAAATCGCTATCGCCACAGTGTGACCACTTCCTCGCGCCCGCTACCGCCCCAGTCACCGCTTTCGACCTGGATAAGCTCTACAGGTCCATTCAAAGGTCCAGGTTTTGTTTTCTGAAGAGAAAAACTCCGAATTTGACGTTTGATGGACAATTTTGACGTCCATTTGTGAAAGTCAGAACTGGTTTGTGTGGAACTGATCTATAAACTCTGGGATTGGGTTTCTGACTGTCAAAAACCGTGTTAAGTGATGGACAATTTTGGGTTTCGAGTCTGGAGTGTTAGTTTTTGAATCGAAATGTTAAAAAACTACGTTTTTGAGTGTCAAAAAATAGTGTTGGACAATTTTTTGAGGTCCAGAACTGGATTTTTGTGGGACTGTACATTTTTAGAGGTACAAGTGTTATAGACTGATTCTGGAGTTGTTTTTCTGATATTGAGGAATCCAGTTTGGTGTTCCACCATCATCTACTAGCCTGGTCCAGAATATGTTGAGGTCAGCTTCCAATCTAACCGGATGCATTTGAATACCAGTATTTTACATGGAGCGACTGGCTATCTGACCTCAACAACCCAGTTACTGGGTAACACTATACCTCTAGGTAAGACTGGTTGTCTGACTTTCGGGCTTCTGACTACCCGAAATGACTGTCAAAGATCTACGAATGACAGCCGGGACCAACGGCTTAAAATACTTTCCGAGGCATAGAGAGGTCTTAGTATGAAATGTATGGTCACCCATCCATAGACCGACCTTGACCAGCATACGTAAAATCCAAACCGGATTTCTACATAACTAAGAGTAGAGTTGTAAATAAAAAAGATCAATCATTGGTTCCTTAGATCCAGTATTGTTTTTTCGCATTATATTAAAATAAATGGATATTTTTAGATCCATATTTAGATCTTGCCAAGTCCACAAAACTGTAAGTGATCGCTTTTGATGTTTCAATCTAAGATATTATTCCGTGAAGCCTCGTATTCATTGGACGTAAAGTTCAGAAAAAGTTGCGCAACTGTTGCCCGCAACATCAGATGTCGCCCGCAAAAATGTTGCGTAAATTTAATTTTTGATGTATATCGCATATTGTTATGTTGCTAGCAACACTGCAACATTCTATGTTGCCAGCAACATGTTGCTGCAACTTTATTTCCTAATAAATTTGAGGTTTCAGTTCAAGATTCAATATTGAGATCTGCATATCCTAGCTATAGATAGACTAGTTTCATCAAAAACAGTTAAGCCGTTTTGGGTAAACTCGAATATGTAAGTACAAAAAAAAATGTTTTTTGTGGTCACTCTTCGACGCTGGGTGAAATCGACTGATTGTCTAAGATTGGGTGCACAAAAGGCTATATATTACTAATAGGCTATTAGATTGTTAGGGCCTTCACTATTCGAGCGATCTTGAAAAAGATCTGAAAGTTACATCATGAATGTAGCGCAACTGTGGCTCAACAGTTGCCCGACTTTTAACTATATTTATTTGTATAAATAATGCAGTTAACCGTTGACTAGTAATGGCAACATTCTTCGCTTGCCACATCACGTTATGTTGCCAGTTTATAGATATTTTTTTGCTTAATTATCAAGCAATATACGTTTTGAGCAACATATTTAAGGGCAATTTAAAGGTTTAAATTACCTTTAACTTACTAATTACAAAAGCTGGTCTAAATTTTTGACCTTTTGTAACTTAATAATTGTTTTTCAAATACCTTAAAAAAATTATAAATGTTGCCTGTTGTGCGCCTTTTCTTACTATATGGATATGTTACCTATAAGGATCTCTTAGCTGAGTTTTTAGAAAATAAAAAAATATCGTAAAAAAAAAAATGGAAGAAAATTCTGTATGATAAAAAAGTTATCTTAAAAATTAGTAATATTTATTATTGTAAAAAGTTAAATATCGAGATTACCATTGCAAGCTAAAGTTATTATAAAAATGACAAAATTTATAGTTAATTGTCATTTTATAAAATCCCGACTTACCTTCAAAATGATGCTTTTCGCTATTAATTTGGTTACCAAATATGATTTAGAACTCAGCCTTCAATGGCTGGGACTGCGGCCTCCTCTCTGTGAGAGGGAGTGGGCCGTAATCCACCACGCGGGCCCAGTGCGGGTTGGTAGATGTCACATGTCTTCGAATATACAGAGCGTATTTAAAATTTATTCAGTCTAAGTGCAGTAGCGTTTCATACGAAAATGAACCTTATTGTTATGACTTTATCCTGCATATTCGTATAAGCGACTGATCAAGCGTTTCTTAGGAATGTAAACGTTAAATTTATAAGAATAAGGTTCATTTTGCTACATTTAAAGTCATATTTGGTACTGAAAGCGATACTATCATAGCTGTATAAAAGCTCAAAGTGTTAGTTGGCTCAATAATGTACATAATTACTTTTAAGTAAGCAGGTGAAGTCGGGAAACACAACTTGTATATTTACGAACCTATAATCAAACGATAGAAGATAGAAGTTACATTACGCGGGCATCTTGTTTTCAAACCATCCAGGAACCCATTGAAATATACACACAAAATTTCATCCAAATCGGTCCAGCCGTTTAGGAGGAGTTAGGTGACAAACACACGTACAGAATGATATAAGATATCTCATGGCGGTGGTAACAATATAATTCAATCAACAAGGTGGTATAGTCCTTGCGCGACAGCTAGTCACCGCCTGAGGTATGTGAGCGATGAGACGGACGGCGCCATTGATAAAGTTGTCAGACTAAGATAGCTTGGCCGACGTCTACCTCCCCCGTCTCACCGCTCACATACCTCAGGCGGTGACTAGCTGTCGCGCAAGGACTAAGACTATAGTGAAGCTGACTGTCCGCGTCGAGGTTATTTAATATATTTGCTTTTTTTTGGGCTTAGTCCTCAGTTTTTCATGCTAGATTTGATAATATTTAAGTGCAATTTTCTGTATTTTTTACGTAGAACCATTTAAAAAACTATTTCTTTACATTTTTTGAGACACACAAGTTAATTTTCTGGTCAATATTTAAAATAAAACTAAATAGCGACGCCATTTCCTAGCTGACTAAGCTCTGAGAAGAAACACAGAAAAAAAAACAGTTATACTAAAATTTAAAAAAGTACTTAATGTAACTTCTATAGAATTTCGAAAGCTAATGTTTGTTTCCAAGCTTATAAATATAAAATTTCTAGTTCATAAGCGATGTGATTCTAGAATTATAAGTCTGTGTCCTGCGAGGCATTGGAACGAATGAATTTCTCTTAGAAAAATAACATTCCTATTGAAGTAACATGTATTTATTATATAAAAGATTGTAATAAAAAAAAATCTCTTGATTTTTGTCACATTGTGTACAGTCCGCGAGGTATAAGCTGAGCTTTGCATTTGTGTGAGTGCATAGATAATGTAGGTGTGACATCGGCCTATAGCGCGACGCGTCCTTTGCTTGGTTTAAACCGGTTTCCACTTTTGGTAATCACTCACACATGCAAAGCTCAGCTTAGACCTCGCGGACTGTACTATTGCCTAGAATTTCTGAAATGTCAAGTGAATTTGCTGTCAAATTTCATGTTAGCTTTTGTTGAAAAAAACGGATATACATAGTAAAGCTAGTTTCCTAAAAGAGCGTAACCGTCTTATAATTACGGCCCCGTCATGAAAATCGCTGTAGTTATTATGAGACCGTTCACCGCTTTAATTCTTAGGAAAAGTAAAGCTTAACATACATAAATGCATATCGTCGGGGATAGTGCAAATCCGCGCATTGGATAATTCCGTGTATCTGACAAATGTAGCCAATTTTCAATTTCGCAGGCATTCCACGTAAGATCCCGATTGGCAGCCTTCTCGCTGACGTGACTTTCGTTCGACTAATAGAAAGCAAGAATTCGCCCAAAAACAATTCTTCGTATCAACAGACGGCAATTGACAATTGCGATAGTAAAATTTGATCAAATGCAGATACCCTTTACCTATGGTAGATTCGCGGTTTTGCACTATCCCCGATGATATGGTAAAACATTACCCTTCTTTTGTTCGCCGCACTTGGGTAAAAATGACCACCAATCATATTTATTTATTTCCAATCATAAGTTGACATGAGATTTACAACAGATTAAACAGATTATACATTCAGAAAGAATAGTTTTAAATGATAACTAGATGTTATCTAAAAAAATCGGTCCTGTACTTTATTTAAGATTTTGTGATCGCACACACATAACCAGTATAAGCTGACCTCTCATTGTTACGGAAATCCTATACAATGCGAGATCAGCTTATACTAGAAATGTATAGCTTGATATATAGCCGTGTGTACAATTTGCAAAACAATTGTGTATATTCTCGATCTTGTAATAACGAGAGTTTTCTGAAATGACGTTCACTAGGTGGCAGCACTGAGACGTCAGGTCCGGGCACTTGTCAAAAGTGTCGGCTATTTTTTTTTTTTGTCGTGGCAGAATAATGAACGTATATTTTATATTCATTATCGGTCTTCTTGTCGTGAATTTTTATGAAAATCTTCACTGCATTATCAGGGAGGTGGATGCTCCAAGGTAGCAATTTGCAGGTCAGTGTCAGGTAGTATTTTGACTAAAATATGATTCGCGACCGTAACAAATATGGCTTTACAGAATTATAATCATTAGAATCAGCAATATAACTCCTTAAGTTAGAATAATCCTCAAATGTCATGATTTCATGAAATAGTCATTCAATAGGATTATATGAACTTAGAGAGTTGTATTGATGATATTTTTGACAATAATTCTATAAATAAATATCTGATATGGCCGCAAATTGTATTTAGATCAACATTCAACCTGATACTGATCTGAAAATTGCAAAAAACGCAAGAAAATTTGAAATTCGCGGGCTACCTTGGAGCATCCACCATAAGGTTAAATGTCACTTCTACGTTGTTCCCTCAATGCTGAGGATCACGACCACAAAGGACACGTCTTCAAGCTATGCGACCTTCTGCAGTGTGGACCGCTCGGTAATAGAAATGCTGAACGTCACTTGCACGCGATAAAACGCCAAGATTTATTTGTCTATGTGACACTTAGATAGTTTGAACCTTAGTGAAGCTTCCAGCTATGAATATTTATACAATATGGAGACGACAATACAACAACAAATGAAAACACTGACAATACTAATACATAGCAGTATTTAGGAACTCTCAAATAAATCCTAACATTGAAATAAAAACAGTGATTTTTTCTAACAAACTAAATAGTAGTGATGCGCCGACTATGGGTTTTGCCAATCTTTGACTGGCTATAGTGACTAAACTATTGGAGATCTTTGATTGAATTTTCGGGAACGTTATGAGATATACGCAGTTTAATTTATTGTTGCATTGTCTTCTCCATCTTGTATGTCTAGATATGAGTAACGCGCTGCAAAAGAATTAAAACAAACAAGCTATTCGTGTTACGCTAATGTGCGTGACAGCTACATCTTACACGCGCCACGACGAGTTCACAGCTTTAACTGTCAATCTACACATATTTTTAACTTCGGCTTCCAGTTACGGGGAGTTTTTGTCAAAAGCATTTACGAGAACGGCAACCCTGAAAAAAAATACATTTACATTTTTGACAGCTGTCACTTCTCTCATTCTGCTGTCAAGCCGCCATTTTGAATATGGTTTGATAGTTCGAGTCTGTTACTACAGACGTAATCTTAAAATGGATAATTACTTATACCCGCTAAGTCGTCATAATTAACTTTATCATCGAAATATTATAATATAGTGAAAAGAATTTGTAATTCCATAAATACTTATGATCTGCCCTCTAATTAAATTCACTTAAAAACAGGGACATAGTTTTTATAAACTGTCGAGTTTTTATAAATAAACGATAATGCTAATCGCATGCTGGTTTGGCTACAAAAAAATCGGCCAACTGTCGTACAACTATTGGGCGACAGCTGCGCCACAAACAAAGGCACATCAATCATATCCTCTAGTATTCTATTTGCTAATTAGTATTAAATTCCTGTGCCTTTGATTATAATGAAGCTTAATACTAAATGGGGTAAGCAGAGGCATGTAATGACTGAGTAGATATTGGAAAATATTTGTCAAAATTGTACTTAAAGAAATAATTGGTAACTTAACTTTGATGTCTTACTTGCATTGTATCTCGTGTCAGCAAGATTTGTATCTCATGTCGGAAAGAGATGTATCTCGTGTTGGTACATCTCCTGTCCGCACAATCAATATTCAGTCAGCAAGGTGGTAGCGAGGCTAACTGACCAGTGCGCCCCACGTACCATTGCGGTCACGCATATCTGACCACTTTGAAACCAAAATCCCGTGCACACGGAGACCACATCCTGTTTACCGCTCCTTTTTTTGTAGGTAAGTGTTACTATAGCGGCCGAGCGCTGCAAGCAGAAATAGTCGTTGAGGTGTTCAGGTATGCCTGTCTGCTAAAGTACATTTAAGTATAGCCACGATTGCAGGCTTTTAAAAATTCCTGATATCGACTTAAAATATGACGATAACTTAATAACGCAGACATTTTATTTAAAAATAGTAAATGAGTAATAAAAAAAAAAAGGTAAAATAATAAAAATTAAAAATGGATGAACCGAAAAGTACTGTAAAAAAATGCTTAATAACTTTGTAAAAAAATCAAAATATTGTATTGAAAATGTAAATTTGTTAAACCTATGACTGAATGTATTTATTTTCCTTCAGTATATGTTACATACCCTAAAAAAACCATGTATAGCGCTACAAGGTTCTTTTGGCGCGTGGCCGAAATCGGAACTAAGCGCCATCTTGTTTTTTTCAATGTCATTCAGTTGCCAAAAGATCCTTGAAGCAGTGACCAGTTCCTGGCTCATTTTCATTAGAAGACGATAACTCGGTCGATATACAGCATCCGGGGACTCCCCGCAGGCCGGCTAATGAAAGTCATAAATCAATAACTCGTTCATTACTCAGTCTGCGGCGAATCCCCGTGGCTGGCGTAGCGAGCAATTAAATTCTTCGGTCGGTAAAAACCGTGCGAAGGGTCACTCCCAATGAAAATGAACCTTCAAAGCCATGCCGTGCGGCAGGTTCTCCGTATACCGCAATCGTTCTCTATCGACTAATGAAAACGGTTGCCCGAATACGGAACTGCATGCGTTAAATAAATCGCCCGCAAACCGCACACGAACCCTATCGACCAATGAAAATGAGCCTTTACGCTCGAAGTGTAAATTAGGTCATGAATTCATTTTATAATCATTTTGATAGATTTTTTTTTTTCAATGACAGCTTAAATTCTGTACCTAAAATAAATGTCTATAATGAAATACTGTAAATAGTTTTGTGATGAAATAAATAATGATTTTATGTAATTATTTTGTAATTTTTAGTTTAATTTATATATTTTTTAAGGTTGTTTTTTTTTTTGTAATAAATAATGAATGAATAAATAAAACATTGTTTCGAATAAACGGTTTTTTTTTAATTGAAATAACAATACTTTGATATATGATATTAATTTTGATTTAAAGTAGGTACATCTTATGATTTAATAGTTAAAACCTTGGCAATAATGTACTAAGCAGAAATCTAAATGGCTAAAATACACATCACGCCAGCCACGCCCCGAAGAGGTAGACACAGGTGCATAGTACAGCCACATTTCGCCAGTTTTGCTTAAAACTAAAACCTAACTACGGCCAAAATGTCAACTAAAAAGGTATAAACAAGTCATCTCAGACAGACAATTAAAAAACCCGGAGTCACACGTGTTAGGGGATAAATCGAATAGATTACGTGTGACTCCGGATTTTTGTCTTCTTTCTGTCCGCCTATAACCAGCGGACAACCGAGACGCTTCCAACGATACCCCATTCGTTAAATTATGATAAGTAGTTTAGAAGTTATGAGGGAACAGATGAACATACATACATACCGGTCAAAATCATAACCCTCCTTTTTGCTTCGCTGTAGTCGGGTAATAATAGGGGGCGAATTGCCAAACTGAAGTGGCAGTGAGCACATTGCTCGCAGAACACATAGCTGATGGGGCCGAAAGGTTCTGGAGTGGCGACCGCGTACCGGAAGACGTAGCGTTGGAAGGCCTCCCACAAGGTTGACCGATGACCTTGTGAAGGCCGCAGGAATCTGCTGGATGCGGGAAGCACAGAACCGGTCGAAGTGGCGGTGCTTGGGGGAGGCTTATGTTCAGTAGTGGACGTCTTTCGGCTGAAATGATGAATAGGGGGCGAGCCGTGTAGCGTATTTCAGTTAACGTAAATTCGAGACAGCGGTTGCGTGACATCATCACGACCTAGCTCGAATTATCCCGAGCCGACCCGAACAGGAACCCTATGCTCAGAGTTTCTTTGAAGGATAAAATCACAATTGAAATTATCTAGAAAAGGACTGGAGTTACCGACATAGCTTGCAGAGTAAGCAAGCTGTAGTGGCAGTGGGCTGGCCATGTTTATCGAAGGAGCGATGGCCAGTGGAGCAGACGACTCCTGGAGTGGAGACCACGTATCGGTAAGCGTAGTGTGGGACGCCCCCCAGCTAGATGGACGGGCGACCTTAAAAAAAAAAGGTCGCTGGACATACTGGATGCGCAAGGCGGAGGCCGGGTGTTATGGCGCAGCCTGGGGGAGGCCTATGTCCAGCAATGGACTGCGATAGAGTTGATTGACTGGAACATGATAAAGGCGTGGGCAGATGCCGATCGATAGGAGCCAAATGAAAGCCGAATCAATCAAACTACCCAGCCTTTTCCCAACTATCTTTGGGTCGGCTTCCAGTCTAACCGGATGCAGCTGAATACCAGTATTTTACATGGAGCGACTGCCTATCTGACCTCCACAACCCAGTTACTGGGTAATAAGATACCCCTTGGTAAGACTGGTTGTCAGACTTTTGGGTTTCTGTCGAACCGTAACGACTGTCAAAGATCCACAAATGACAGCCAGGACCAAGGACTTAACGGCTTTCCGAGGCACGAAGGTCGGTGACTTGACGTTGACGTGACTGATGTGTGTGCATGTACCTTAACGCGGCTTGCGTTAAGAGGTGACTGGTAGAAATCGTCACGTAAGGAAAAACCGTTATGCCCATGCGACTTTCCCTCTCTCTGTATCTTTCTATTATATACGAGTGTGTGTGTGCGTGCGCGTATCGCGTAGGGAACATTGTTGTTGTTTTTTTTGTAATTATATTCCATTTGAATTAAGTTTAGACATTTAAATAAACGTTTTTTACAGCCAGTCCAACCGATTTTGAATACTATACCGTAGGCATAAGGATGACATTAAAAGCAACACCAATTGTTTACTGCAGCTGCCATTTGTCATGACACCAACGCAATAGAAGTCAAAATCGGTTGAACGGACTGTAAAACAGGTTTATTTAAATGTCTAATCTTATTTTAATTGTAGTATAGTTGCCTCTTAGATTCCTGCTTATTCAAAGACTAGAGTATATTATTAAAGTATTAAAATACAATAAGATTACATGTGATACATAGTAAGTAAACACTGGCTGATGACTCTCATATATCTTTCCCAGACGCTCTTCAGATCAGCTTCCCTGTAAAAATAAATTGATTTTATTCTAAAATATTCAATAATCGATGATTTCTGTAAAAGAAACCGGCCAAGTGCGTGTCGAACAACGAACATTGAAGGGTTCCGTAGCTGGGATGAATTTATCCCAAGAACAAACTTAACATACCCCACCACCATACACCACGTGGTTAGTCCATACGCTACATAGTTCACATGTGGCGTTGTAGATGTCACCACAATACATTTACAGATATTTACATTGTAAAAACGACATAAAAATATTTTTTGATGTGAAAAATGTTTCTGAGAACTTAAATATTATGAAAATTAACCTAATTTACCTCAATACGTCCATCTGCAACGCACATTGCTCGTAAGCACTCAAGAACTGCGCCAAATCAGTTTTGGGCCATGAACCCAGTCTTAGAGGTTCTACACACCTGAAAATTAAAACAATATATTTAAGTAAACATTTACTTTAGAATTACGACAGCTATTGTGAGGAGCTCGTGGCTAAGTAATAACAGCCGCACGGGTCGATCCATCAGGTTAAGCTGC
This sequence comes from Eupsilia transversa, assembly GCA_914767815.1. Lineage (NCBI taxonomy): Eukaryota > Metazoa > Arthropoda > Insecta > Lepidoptera > Noctuidae > Eupsilia > Eupsilia transversa. The sequence goes on from OU611900.1 coordinate 7,222,403, forward strand.
GCTTGCCGGGGTTGGTCCGTGGATGAGTGACCATCTTTACATATCGAGACTCCTCCGTGCTTCGGAAGGCACGTTAAGCCGTTGGTCCCGGCTGTCATTCGTAGATTTTTGACAGTCGTTACGAGTCGTCAGAAGCCCGAAAGTCTGACAACCAATCTTACCAAGGGGTATCGTATTACCCAGTTACTGGGTTGTGGAGGTCAGATAGGCAGTCGCTCCATGTAAAATACTGGTATTCAGCTGCATCCGGTTAAACTGGAAGCCGACCCCAACATGATTGGGAAAAGGCTAGGCAGATTGAACGACAGTTATTGTGTAATATTATTGAAATGACTGCACTTTAGAATTATATTTTTAATGTAAATGGTAAATAGATTACATTGCTTTGTACATATCGTGAAATAACGGAGTATATAATATAATATTATATTGAAATAACAAAAGGGTGATAACCGTTATTTGTCTAATGTTAAACGAGTTTATGCCCCTTGTAAAGTAACCCAGAATTTTGCAAGCTTATAAGTTACGCTGCGTTTCCAATCAGGCGGAGCTTTGCAGTGATAAACTGATAACAGCCTTTATATTTACCCTCGATTACAAAAAGCCTCTGTATTTACCCTTGGTCGTTAAAAGCGTCTCTTATCCTCCCTTATGACCCTTAATTTAAAAAGCCTCTATATTTACCCTTGATTACAAAAAGCCTCTAAATTTACCCTTGGTCGTTAAAAGCCTCTTATCCTCTCTTATGACCCTTAATTTTAAAAAGCCTCTATATTTACCCTTGATTACAAAAAGCCTCTGTATTTGCCCCTGTTCGTCAAAAGTCTCTCTTATCCTCTCTTATGACCCTTAATTAAAAAAAGCCTCTATATTTACCCTTGATTACAAAAAAGCCTCTGTATTTAGCCTTGGTCGTTAAAAGCCTCTTATCCTCTCTTATGACCCTTAATTAAAAAAAGTCTCTATATTTACCCTTGATTACAAAAAGCCTCTGTATTTACCCTTGGTCGTTAAAAGCCTCTTTTATCCTTTCTTATGACCCTTAATTTTAAAAAAAGTCTCTATATTAACCTTGATTACAAAAAGCCCCCGTCTTTACCGTTGGTCGTTAAAAGCCTCTCTTATCCTCTCTTATGACCCTTCATTAAAAACAGCCTCTATATTTACCCTTGATTACAAAAAGCCTCCTGTATTTACCCTTGGTCGTTAAAAGCCTCTCTTATCCTCTCTTATGACCCTTACTTAAAAAAAGCCTCTATATTGACCCTTGATTACAGAAAGCCTCTGTATTTACCCTTGGTCGTTAAAAGCCTCTCTTATGACCCTTAATTTAAAAAAAGCCTCTATATTTACCCTTGATTACAAAAAGCCTCTATATTTACCCTTGATTACAAAAAGCCTCTTTATTTAACCTTTTTTATTGGTATTCTTACCTCTCAAGTAGATCAATGAACAAGGATCTCAGTTCCCTGCCTCGATGTAGGTTGCAGGCCAGACCGACCAATGCGCGAGTGTATAGCCTGAAAAATATTTGGCATTTATTTTAATATATTTAATATTGTAGGTTGTCAGGATTATGTCATGCATGTAAATAGTCGACACAGGTATTTTTCCTCTATTTCTCATTAACCTATTGACCACCCAGTCGGATTAATACGACAAATGTTTTCGTGCGCGTGGCACGGCCATGTGTCATATTTACGCCGAGGTTTTCGACCGCTCAGTCGTATTAATACGATAAATGTTTTCGTGCCCGTACCGCCTGAGTCGTATTTATACGACTGAGAATCTATGTTAGTTTTGTAGTTGGTTGCACAACCCTATTCGTCGTAGATATTTATTTGTCGATTTATGAGCTGGGCGCCGGGGGCACGGCAATTGATATAAAACTATTTATTAATTTGGTACACCAACAGCAGTACTTATAAAAAATTAAAACAGAATAATAACAAAATAAAAGTACTGGTAAGTATGCCTATTATAGGTATACACAGCATTAACCACAAAACAACGTAGAAATAAACGGAAAAAAACCTTACATAAACATAAAATACAATTAGTAAACAAAATTCAAAATAAAGGCATTATACAAAAAAATATACAAGGTGTCTCAAACGTAGTGGTACAAAGGCAAATGAGGTAAAGCGAAGGGGTCCCCCTATCATTAAAAAGAAAAAAACAGATATTATGAACAGTTCAGAAAATTTCGCTATTATTATTTTCAAGAAATTCACACTTCCACTTGGATTTTTCGACCCTGTGAACATAATTTCCGACGTAACGAGTATGAACTAAAAGTGTAATTTAATAGTAATTTATAGTAATAAATTTCTTGAAAATAATAAAAGCGAAATTTTCTGAACTGTTCAGAATATCACAGTTTTTTTTTTTTTTTAATGTTTGGCGGACCCCTTAGCTTTACCTCATTTGCGTTTGGACCACTACGCCTGAGACACCCTGTATATAAAATATGACCACGAAAAGTGCAAGGTGAAAGTGTATTAGTGTGAGTGATATCTAAGATATTATAATATGGATACACAAAACTAAGCGGTTAATTTAATTTTTGAATAATAATATTGTATGTAGTTGTGGAGTATCTTGTAGTTTTTGTTGATATGCAAGAATTCCGTACCTGAAATTGAGCTCCAATTCTTGATAGGACTTTTCCAATAATTTTGGTCGGAGTCGCATGCAGACCAAACTGAAAAAGAAATCAATTTACAACTATAATATAGTTAATACATTCAGGTGTGACTTGGCGGCAATTATAAAATAAAATAGACGTAGATATATTTAGTAACCTATTCCGTTTTAGTGAGGTAGTCGGGCGGTGTGGCTCACTCTGCGGTCAGCACTCGGCGTGGCTCACTCAAAGCATCTATTTCAATAAAACCATTTACAGGCATTTTTGAATTGTCAAGAAGTCGGTCAGTCAGAAAAATGAAGCTAGTTGCCTATTCCAAAGCGTAGTAGGTAGGTACCTATGGAGAAGAACGGGCAAGAAACTCCACGGACACTCTTCGTGGGACACGCAACACGTCGTGTCCTGAGGATGCCTCGTTGAGAGGTGAAAAACGTGTCGATTTCTTACATGGTTTTTTATTACTCTTTAGGAATAATTAAGCGGAATTTGTTTGTAATTTTAAATCTTCTTAAAGGCAGCTGCCTTTATGGCATGGTATATTGGCGTGTGCTAGCTGACATATGGCTAATAATTAAATGTATGATTTGTGTTGTACAGTTTTTTTTTTTTTAACTGAGCAGACAGCTGTGCTGCTGGACAGTTAGTTGCGCCACTTCTGCAGCTGCAGCATTAGGAAGTGGGGAAGGGTGGGCGTTTTGGGGGACTGTCTTATGTCATTTTGACGTTCGAAAAGTGCTGATTCTCAGCCTAGTTTGAATAAATGACTTTTGATTTTGAAATAATAATATTATACTCACTGCTTATGCTCCTTCTCCTTATCCAGCAGTATACGCAACTCGCGCAGCTCCAGCAGGAACTCCCTGTCCATCTCCGTGTCGTAATACTCGGGGCCCGTGCAGCTGTACGTCCAACTGGTCATTATAGCCTGCAAATGAGAAAATATTACGTGTTTATATGTTTTTTTATCAAACTCAAACTCAAAGCATTTATTTCAATTAAACCATTTACAGACATTTTTGAATTATCAGAAATATGAAGCTAGTTGCCCATTCCAAAGCGTAGTAGGTACCTATGGAGAAGAACGGGCAAGAAACTCCACGGACACTCTTTTAAATGAAAAAATTGGTTACATCATTCATGTTGAAATTATACATGTGAGAACGTTAAAAACTTAAAAGCGTCCGTAATAAAAAGATAAAACACAATTAAAAAAATAAAAATAAGCCTTGACAGCTAAGATATGACCAGTCCCTACTGACGGCGCCTGTTCACGAACATGACGCATGGATCAGCACCATTCAGCTCAACCGTTTTGAAGGGAGCTAAATGATCCAACACACACGCCACCATCAGCGAGACATCTGAGTGAGCATGACATACTCACAGCCGCCAGGGCACATTCAAGTCAATGAAAGACGTAGTATTAAACTCATAGTTAAGTGATATAGGCGTGACTTGGCGGAAATCCATTATAAAATACAATAGACGTAGATATATTTAGTAACCGATTCCGCTTAACTTTTCCTAAAGATTCATAAAAAACCCTGTAAGAAATAAATATAAAGAAATAATAATAATAAAAACCCGAACACGACGTGTTACCACGCCGAGTGCTGGACGATGAGGCGCTCTCAGCGTCGAGGCTCGGCGTAGCACCATGTCGTGTTTAGGTTCGCGACAAGTCAATCGCCATCCTGAGGATGCCTCGTTGAGAGGTGAAACACGTGTCGATTTCTTACAGGGTTTTTTATGATTCTTTAGGAATAGTTAAGCGGAATATTGACTAAATCTACGTTTATTGTATTTTATTAAACTCATGTTATTTTTACCTGTGCACAATGATAGAAATCATTGAAAGTCAAGTACGTAAGCTTCCTCTTCGCCGTCTCGAACCTCATGCAAGCTATGAACACCACGGCACCGTACTTTCTAAAAATAGTAATAGCTTCATTATAATTTTTACCCAATTGAGGAGCTCGTGGCTAAGTAATAACAGCCGCACGGCTCGTTCCATCAGGTTAAGCTACGCTTGCCGGGGTTGGTCCGTGGATGGGTGACCATCTTTACATACCGAGACTGCCGTGTCTCGGAAAGCCGTTGGTCCCGGCTGTCATTCGTGGATCTTTGATAGTCGTTACGGGTCGTCAGAAGCCCGAAAGTCTGACAACCAGTCTTACTAAGTCTAATTACTTATTAGCCAGTTACTGGGTTGTGGAGGTCAGATAGGCAGTCACTCCATGTAAAATACTGGTATTCAGCTGCATCCGGTTAGACTGAAAGCCGACCCCGACATAGTTGGGAAAAGGCAGATTGATATTGAGAACCCAATCTGGCAGAGGAGTTTTAAATTCCTTCTCCTCTCTTTCCAGCTTCAGCTGAACAGCTGCGCTGCTGGAGAGTTTGTTGCGCCACTTCTTCATCCCAGCTAAAGCACTAGGAAGTGGTGAAGGGCGGGCGTTTTGGGGGACTGTCTTATGAAATTTTGACGTTCAAAAAGTTCTAATTTTCAGCCTAATTTAAATAAATGACTTTTGATTATGATTTTAACTCACTTGGCTAAAGGTTCAGACAGCAGGAACGTGCTCCTAATGTTAGCGACCACATTCCCTGGCATTTCTTCAACAGCCTTGAACACTCGACGTACATTGTCAAATTGTCGGCGACAACAACGTAGCGGGGCGCCTGAGCGTTCCGCTACCTGGTGACAGGGGAATGATAACTTGAGTGATGTGGTGGTACCAGGGGCCTAAGTCTGCTAATTTATAAACGTTACAATGGTCTCTCAATGGTGAGTTTTTGACAGTGTTTGTATGGCAAATCTGTCAAAAACTCACCATTGAGAGACCATTGTAACGTTTATAAATTAGTAGACTTAGGCCCCAGGTGAATGATAACTTGAGTAATACACTGACAGTTAATTGATTCAGGCGTGACTTGGCGGAAATCCATTATAAAATACAATAGACGTAGATATATTTAGTAACTTATTCCGCTTAACTATTCTTAAAGAGTCTTAAAAAACCCTGTAAGAAATCGACACGTGTTTCACCTCTCAACGAGGCATCCTCAGGATGACGATTGACTTGTCTCGAACCGGAACACGACGTGTTAACACGCCGAGCGCTAGACACTGAGTGACTCAGCGTCTAGGGCTCGGCGTGGGGATGCCTCGTTGAGAGGTGAAACACGTGTCGATTTCTTACAGAGTTTTTTAAGAATCTTTAAGAATAGTTAAGCGTAATAAGTTACTAAATATATCTACGTCTATTGTATTTTTGAATACGCTGACATGACGTTAATACAGCTCGGTTCGTCTATTTTAGTTCTTTTCATAGCGTTATGTCGTACGGTATTCTGCTGTGGGGCAAAGCTGCTGATATTCTAAATATACTTCCAAAACGAGCTGTTCGAGCAATTTACCAGCTAGGTGCCAGAGTTTCTCTGAGAGATTTTTTAAAATATATTCTCTTTTTAAAGGTAAAATGGAACACCACCAATATTAATACCGGTTACCGAAATAAAAATTACCTCTATCTTACACGTGCAATCGGCATAAGTTAAAAGGCGCATCGCTGTGTGTGTAACCGGTAAAAACAGTAACCTAAAAGAAGTAACATGTTTCTTCTTCTTGGGTTACCCTGATACCGGGAACCTTAATCGTAGAAGTAACCAAAATTCTTCGATATCTGAACCGTTGTTTATAAAGGTTTTCGGTCCCTGCTGACAACCTACAATATTGAATATATTCTTCCGGCCGCGGCTTTGTATGTTGATAAAAAGTATCCTACATCCTTCCCCAGGGTTCAAAGTAGGTATTCCCGTGCCAAATTTCATCAAAATCGGTTGAGCCATTTTAACGTGATGCGCGATCAAATAAACAGACATACAGACAAAAATTCTATAAACTGTTGGAACGTGTTCTGTTATCGATTCTATGTATCCCCAGCCAACTTTTTTTCGAATATCTTCCATGTACAGACTTTCGACCCTCTTCAGCTTTATTATATGTATAGATATTAAAATAAACGACAACATCGAGGCAGGGAACTGAGATCGTTCTAACAACTAATTTTTTCTAAGAATTACCTCATCTAAGTCCTTCCTATGTCTTGAAGACAGTTTCCTGCCAAGCAGTTCTCTGATCACAGCGTCATCAAGATCATAATATCTGCAAGTTTAAGAAAGAAATCAGGATAAATATGTCTAGCTAGGTCTAATAGGATAGTTTTTAAGTTACTGGAGGTCTGTAATAACAGGTACAATTAGAAACCTGTTACACCTGTTCCAGTTCCAGGGAAATAACAGTTCCAAAAACCTGTCCCAAAATAACAGTCTGTTACAGTCCGCGAGGTATAAGCTGAGTTTTGTATTCGTGTGAGTCATTTGCATTTGGAAAGTGCGCGGCGGAGTAAATCAAAATCAAAATATTTTATTTCACATAAACCTACATGGGTACTTATGAAACGTCAGAAGCTAGGTGCACGGTTCCAATTGGTCGTTTCCTATGGAGACGAGCCGGCAAGAAACTCCACGGTTACTCTTTTAAAAATAAATGGGTTTTACAATGTTTTCAAAAATGTACAGTTTGAATAGGTATGAGAGGACAGTGTAGGCCTGTCAACAAGACACTTAACAAAATAGACAATAGCCTGCAAATCGACAGTCTGTTGAGCATACACCAGGTAACCGGTTATAAACCGGTTTAAACCAAGCAAAGTCGCGCTTTAGGCCGACTTCACACCTACACTATCTATGTGCACTCACATAAAAATATTAAAGCGTTTCTTGCTAAGTAAATAACTATGATACGAGCACGATCTAGTAATATTACTATTAGGGCACTCCGGCCAAATAGGTTAGATTAGGTTAGAACTGTGACCAACCACGCGCGAGCCGAGCGAGCGTTACGTCGAAATTGGTCGCAGTAACAAAATTAGGGCACTCCGACATTTATAATATATTTACTAGCGGTCCCGGCAGACGTCGTCCTGCCTAAATCAAGGGCGACATACCGACAGCAGCGCCACCTACCGGGTCCAATTGTGTTTTCAAACCATCCAGGAACCCATTGAAATATACGCACAAAATTTTATCCAAATCGGTCCAGCCATTAAGGAGAAGTAAGGTGACAAACACACGTAAAGAAGAATGATATATATTAAGATATATAGCTATATACCTAGGGATATAACTATATCACGGTTATAACAATCTTACTGCGCCATATACAAAGTATAACTTACTTTTCAATAAGCATATGTTTAGTAGCCTCGTCAATCTGGAATATCATTTGTTCTGATAACTTTGATGGTACTGTGAGCAGACGCTCCAAAAGGGCGAATGTCCTGAAATTCAAAAATGCCACATTTTTTTCAATGTCATTGAACATTCACAGCCGCACGGGTCGATCCATCAGGTTAAGCTGCACTTGCCGGGGTTGGTCCGTGGATTGGTGACCATCTTTACATATCGAGACTCCTCCGTGCTTCGGAAAGCACGTTAAGCCGTTGGTCCCGGCTGTCATTCGTGGATCTTTGACAGTCGTTACGGGTCGTCAGAAGCCCGAAGTCTGACAACCAGTCTTACCAAGGGGTATCGTATTACCCAGTTGCTGGGTTGTGGAGGTCAGATAGGCAGTCGCTCCATGTAAAAGACTGGTATTCAGCTGCATCTGGTTAGACTGGAAGCCGACCCCAACATGATTGGGAAAACGGCTAGGCAGAATGAGTCGGTGAACATTCCTTGCAGTTCCTTGGACGACTTTACAAATAAGATCTATTTGTAAAGTCGTCCAAGGAACTGCAAGACCTATACTTGCTGACTTTGAAAACATGGTATATTACCTATAACATAAAAGTCAAATAAAGGAAAAATGATATATAACCTGAATTAACACATAGCGTACTTTAAATCCCGGTAGTAAGTTCCCGTGAGATATTTTCCTACAAGCAGGCGGGCGAAGCGGCGGGCAAAAGCTAGTCATATTATAAGTATAGATTAATTAAGTGAGTTACCTGTAATGGTCCAGCACATCACTAGCAATGAGTTCCACTGTAGCTCCATGCTGCTTAGCAAATTCTCTCTTATGTAATGTGGAGACCGCTTCACTTGCTGGAAGAAAACATCATTATCAGCATCATGGTCCTGATTTATATCAAGGATAACTGTATTTGAAAGCTACCAATGATGGCTGAATACATTTTATTTACATTTACAAGGCAAGTGTGAGTGGAAACGTCGGGAGAGGACGCCCTAGGAGGACATAATATAGTGACCTTATTGGGGATGTTCTTCAGAAAGGTCAGGTGCGTAGTACTCGCAACCGGCGTGCGTGTATGACCAGACGTATGAACGTTAACGAGGTAAAAGGAGTTTGTAAGGATCGTAGCAGGTGGCGTTCTGTAGTTTCTGCCTACCCCTAAGGGAAAAAGGCGTGAGTTTATGTATGTATGTATTATTTTTATTAATGTTGTGATAGTGGGAAGAGCTTGCCACCTACTACGTACACCTACTACATAGGAGCTATTGGTCCACGTTGGCGCAAGATCGAGTTGAGTGGAAAAAGGTAAGGGAGGTCTATGCGGCTATGCCCTTGATTTAAGTATGAAAAACAGCCATTTCTTTATCATTTTAATCTGGCAACACATATAGCAGCACTTATTATTTAATTCTCCAATAATAACTTTACAGAAATAACCCCAGACAATTAGGAATGGCAGGCAGATGCTCTGCACATTTGTAGTTTATATAAAATTTGATATTATGCCAACATTTTGATCAATTGTGTCTCATTTAGCTCGTAGCTAAGTAATAACAGCCGCACGGGTCGATCCATCAGGTTAAGCTACGCTTGCCGGGGTTGGTCCGTGGATGGGTGACCATCTTTACATATCTAGACTCCTCCGTGCTTCGGAAAGCACGTTAAGCCGTTGGTCCCGGCTGTCATTCGTGGATCTTTGACAGTCGTTACGAGTCGTCAGAAGCCCGAAAGTCTGACAACCAGTCTGACCAAGGGGTATCGTATTACCCAGTTACTGGGTTGTGGACGTCAGATAGGCAGTCGCTCCGTGTAAAATACTATTCGTACGTATTCAGCTGCATCCGGTTAGACTGGAAGCCGACCCCAACATGATTGGGAATAGGCTAGACAGAATGATGTGTCTCATTTTAATACTTATACCAACAATAAATTATTGGTGTGTAGAAACTGTAGAAAGTGTTGGTTGTTTATTTTCATAATACATAACATCATCATCACGCCCGTATTCCCCGAAGGGTTAGGCAGAGGTGTACCTATAGAACACCCACATTTCGCCAGTTATGTTTAAGTCCCATGTAATAGGGGGCGAGCCTATTGCCATCAACCGGGCACAAATCCAGACTCCGGGCTGATACTGAGAAATTCCAGTTGGAAAAACGCAGTAACAAACGACACTAGCAAAATCGAAAAACACCGGGCCTATTAGAAAATCGTCCAACAAACAAAATGATTCTAAAAATAAATGAACAGAACTAGTACAGTCATACTACAGAAATCATAACCGGATAGGGTTGCAGAAATTATATCGATATTTTTAAGCGATATTTATGATTTCGATATTAAATATTTAAAATGTATCAAAAACGATATATTTTCCAATAGCAATATCGTTGTTGCCACTGACTAAAATCGCTGGTATTCAGAGCTGTAAAAAGATTTTTTTTAATTACCTGTGACTCCTGTCACAGGTAATTAAAAAAAATCTGACAGATGTGACTTGACTTTGTACTTTGTTTGTTCCTTTAGTTGAATTTGTATGATATAGTTTGTTTCTAGGAATTTCGTTTTTTTTTTTTTCGTTTGAAAATTTTAGAATCTCACCTATTTATCGTTTTTTTTTTGTTTTTTAATATTGATATTTTTTGGCACTTTTTGCATGCCTAATCCCTATAACCGGAACAGAGAACTATAATCTGTTAATAGACTAGACACACCAGGAAGCCCGCGAGTAGCAGTAGCAACAAACGCTTACGCAGGTGGGCGTGGCCTAACTTTGAAGGCAGTGAAGGCACCATACCGGCCGGTTTATGCAATAGTTTCTATGGGTGCTGACCAGCCAAGCCAACCAGCTCCCGTTCAAGATAAATCTTATTTCTTTAACAGATAGTTGTCAAAAACGTAATGTAAATTTTGCGCACTGGTGATCTTATACACCGCGCGGTAACGAAACCATAGCGACTCTTAATTTTTCCACTAACGCCATCTATCGAGCTTGTGGGCAACTCTACCAATGGTAAACCTCGATACTTTTTTTTGTTAACTATTTCCGTACAGATATTACCAAGAACTGTAATAGAAAAATATAATCATAATGATTATAATACAAAATAGATGGAATTTAACCTCAAATTCAAGTTGACACAAACATCAAGAAATCGCAGAATCAAACCCAGGACCTCATGCTCAGCAGTAGTGCTTGCGACCACTAAAGCAATGAGGCAGTAATTTTCATAATGTAGCCAAGAACACATCATCCCATTGGATATTGTGGTCTAGCAGTAGAGATAAAAATAAATTATGTAGTTGTTGCAATAACAGTTATGTCCTGTACAGTTTTATTTTTTTACCACAACTGGGAAGATCTTGGCCTGCATCTCACCAGATGGTAAGTGATGATCAGACCAAAGGTGGAAGTGAGGTTCCTCCCGGAATCCTCAACCTCAGAAGAACTGGCTATCTTACCTCTAACAGCCGCAACACAACAATGCTGTTAACATTGTTGTTATGGCGACAGACTCAGATAAGATGGTGGTAACTAGCCAGGGAGACTTAGAACAAGCCCTACCACCAAACAGTTGAATGAGTACCCGGTTTTAGGACATAATTAAAGATAATATTAGAGGTATTTTGGCAGATTGAGCCATGACACCAAACACGGAGCATATTGACCAAACTGATCGAACAAGTATTTAATATCTCTCAGCAATCCAGATTAGGACAGAAACCGTCGGATCACCCAGATCTTTCACATATGTTCTGAACAGACCAGGAGCTGAATTTACTTCTGGAGGGAAGTGGGCTGGTTGGAATAATACACCCACAGCCGCCATGGCCCACGCACAATAGTCCACCTTAAAGAGTTAGTGCGGAAAGCAAACCCATAACATAGAACATGTCTCTACAGTGATTTTCTTTTTGAATTATTTCACACACAGATTACTAACTGGTAATGTGATAATGGATGTTGCTGCATCTTCAAACTTGAAAGTTAGGGACTACTCTGTGTATAATTATGTGTAATGTTTTCATGATACAGAAACTGACCACAAACCTAATGTTAGATGTTTGTGTTGTAACTAATAATTCACGTAATATCTCCTTACATAAAACAGACCCTAAATATAGAATTTATATTCGATTCTAAAGAGATAATTTAATGATAACAAAAATTTAGTTAATTAGACAAATACTTACAAGAACATCCTTCAATCCACAGCTGATAGATCTCAGGATCAATTAAAGTGTAATTACTGACGAATACATCCACTTCTGTGTACATTTCTATTTATTTTTATTATTTTTAGCAACCTGAAAATACGACTACGATTTTCGCCCAAAATATGTTTTTGACACTGACAACTATATTCGTGTTGCCTACTCAGAAAATCTAAAAAGAAAACCGTAACATATATCCCATAAAATACAATAGACATAGATATATTTAGTAACCTGTTCCGCTTAACTATTCTTAAAGAGTCCTAAAAAACCCTGTTCTATAGGTAATGGATTTCCGCCAAGTCACGCCTGAATCAATTAACTATCTTGTATATCCCATATTACTTTCCTTGATGTATCCTCACCTCAAGTTGCAGTGTGAAGTTGGCTACAAGTACTGCTGACGCCTGACAGCTAAAAATACGTTCGAAAAACTAGAACTTGAAAAAAAACTCATTTAATTTTCTTTAATTTAAAAAAAGTTTCCAGTAGTCATATGATTATTATTCATTAGTAAACAATGCACAAATTAATGAGATTGCTACACACGAGAAATGGACTTCATAAGCTTTTATAATTACAGGGAAATACAGACGCCTATGATCTAATGATGCTATAGTTTCCGAACGTAAAACAATAATGAAAGATTGATTTTTTTCGTGATCGTGAGCGTTAGTGGAAATTATTGAAGTGTTATTTTTTTCGCTCTTAACGTCAGGAAATAAATGTGTAAGTACTCATTTCAATCTTAATTAGCATTAAAACACAAAATCCTTCCTCTACAAGGAACGTGTGACACAAATTCGAAGATACGGGGTTAAGTTTTTTTTTGTAAGTATCCAAAAATAGATATGGCTCGTTGGAAAATCACTGATATGCTAAGATTTTAGGCCTTAACCGCTTTTATTACTTCTGATAACACACAGTAGGTCATACGCGTGCTTAAAGGATTAACTTCGTCGGTTGCTAAGGCTGTATTTTCGGCAAAACCGGTATCGATACCTACACAACACCAGCATTATTGTTTTTTATTTTATATTTTCGGCATTTTGTGTGTGCACTGTAAACTGTAGTTGGTAGTTATTGTCATTGGGAAACCTGTCAGCAGTAAATGTGTAAGTACAGGATGATACAATGTCTGTGAAATAGTAATTATAGCAGTCTCTATGATCAATCCATTCCATAATCAACCCTTGGCATGTATATACTTGCCACAAATTGACTGAGCAGCTCTATTTGTGTTCTCTATCCGATACAGCAATGCCTGTGTTAAGTACAACTCCACAGTATCATTAAATTTCAGGTAAGTAACCTTTAACCAATTGATCACCAAAGTCGGATTAATACGACAAATTAATGTCTCTGAGCTAAGCCGCGGACAGACAGATAGACAGACGGACATGGCGAAACTATGAGGGTTCCTTGTTGACTACAGAACCCTTTTTTTTTTTTTTTTTTTTGGGTGGGAAATCATCAAATAACTTCTCCCGCTCTGGGCGGAGCGGGAGGGCGTGTCAGACTCTTACTGACTAAAACCCACCCGTGTTCCTTCAGTTGCCTGTGTTGCCAGGGGCCACGGTATCCCTTTCGGACTTTCCCGCAACCCCAGCAGGCATCGGCCCTGGTGGGCCCCGCCATTGGTGCTGACATCTCTTTGAGGCGCGCGTGGAACACAACGCGCCGTCGACCCGGGCCTGGTCCTTATCGGGGGCGAGCTACCCATTGCTCACCGCCTGCAAGCCCGCGCCTACGGTGGCCGGGAATCCTCCAAGGAGTCCCGACGCCCAGGGCGTCTCCTACGGCGGCTAGGCGCGTGAGGGCGCGAACTTTGCCTCTCCCTCACGCGCTCCGCCTCCTCCTTTGCGAGCATTACTGCTTCGCAGAAGGAGTTGACGGCTCCCCATTCCCTCTCGCTCCGTACCATGGCCTGGACCAGGGCCGGACGCGAGAGATCTCCACCGCCGATGGCCTCCACGAGGACACGGCGGTGCTCTGCCCAAGCCGGGCAGACCTCCACCGTATGCTCCACCGTGTCCTCCGGGCGATCCACACAATGGTGACACCCGGGCGCTTCCTCCCGCCTTATCCGGAACAGGAACCTCCCGAAACAACTGTGTCCGGTGAGGATGACTACAGAACCCTAACAACATGAATACAGGGTGGAGAAGTACCTGCCCTTACTGACCTGTCTCAAAAAGGGTTGGTAAGTACTTTAACCGTTGTAGTTACAGGAAAAGTTCCAGTTCCAGTTTCTTATAAGGATCAAAAAGTTTAAGGGATCTACTGAGGTTTGAGTACTAGAAAAGTCAGAAATCGCATCGCTTTTTGTGTGACTTTTTCCATACTGTATGTTTGTTTTAAAATCTGTGAACGCAGATCAAAATGTTTCAAAAAGTTAAGGACAGTCTCCTAAGACGCTACTTGTAGCGACAACGGTTAAGGTACCTGTCCTTACTGCCCCATCTTAAAAATCCACCCTGTATATTCATCAACTTTTTAATTATAATCTACATAGAAGTCACAATCAACAATTATGGCATAAAAAATTATGTATATAGAGGTACCTAAAGATTAAAACTCTTTTTAAATTAAGTGATATTTCTAGACAGCAATGTGATATTCAGTGATCAGATATTCAGATGTAGAAGTTTGAGTGTTGACAAGTACGGAGTGCGCTTTAGTACAAGAAAAGTCCTGGTTTCTAGGATCAAAGAATTTTGCTCCTGGTCAAATTAATTAATTTCATCAATTAAATTAATTAATTTCATCTATTTGCCATCACCACCCAGCGTTTCCAGACCAGACCACCCTCCCGGCGTTTCCAGATTTATGCACTTGTGCCTTATCACTCTATTGCCAACAACACTCAAAAGACTAATGCCCCAGTTGTTTTTACACTCCTGCTAACAACCTTTTCCCTTATATAGTGGAGGTATAATAATAATTATTAAAATTACTCATTTGTACTGTGTATTTAAGAATTAAAAAATTTTGAAGACATTAATTTGTACAATAATTACAGCCAAAATTTTGAAAAACGATAAAATAATAGTTTTAAATATATTAGAAATATTTATTATGCCAAGGAATACTACATTTTATACACACTTTGTTATTTATGAAGCCCTGCAACCCAGAAAGATATGTTTAAGAAGCCGCTTCCATACTTTTGAACCCATTGCCAGGAAAAAACATTCTTTAGGGAAATATGCATCCGAATATCCGATCACTGTTGAGAATACTCTGGTAACACTGCTGTTAATTACTCATTTTATTTTTCTAATATTTTCAGCTGTTCATCATGTCGGAAGACTCAAAAGATGCGAACCATCATGACAATGATATGTTGAATATGTTTGCCAGCGTGTGGGTGAAGGTGGAAGTTGACGAGGATGATGAAAACAACTCGGAAAATTCACACGATGCTGAGGATGTGTATGTATTATCTCCTTTATTAATTACATATGTAAATTTTTAAAGGAGTCAGACAGACAAGGAGTCGGTCAGTCAGAAAATATGAAGCTAGTTGCCCATTCCAAAGCGATTTAGGTACCTATGGAGAAGAACGGGCCAGAAACTCCACGGGCACTCTTTTAAATCAATAAATATTGTTAAAATTGAGACATTAGAGGGAGTCCGTGGATGGGTGATCTGATCATCTCTACATACCAGCACCCCTCCATGCCTCGAAAAACACGTTAAGCTGTTGATCCCGGCTGCCATTTGAAAATCTTTGACAGTTGTTAAGAGTCGTCAGAAGTCCGAAAGTCTGACAAGCAGTCTTATCAAGGGGTATCGTGTTGCCTAGTAAATACGTGCATGATAAAAGCGTCCGTAAATAAAAATTAAGAAACAATTATAACCAAAATTAAAAATAAGCCGTGGCAGCTAAGAGATGACCAGCCCCAACTGACGGCGCCTGTTCACGAACATGACGCATGGATTAGCACCATTTAATCCAAACTTAAACATTTTCTAAAGTCAATCTCATGTTCCAGAAACTACAAGAAAAAGAAGACCTCGACGCATCGCAGCAAAAAAACTCTAAAATGTGATTCTTGCGAATACACTACCATCTACAAAAACTGCTTGAACCTCCATGTATTGGGTCACACCAACGCTAAACCATTTTCATGCGATGAATGTGACTACACCACAAAGTATCCAACATCTTTGCAAAGACATATGATGATCCAACACGAATTGAAGGCATTACACGATAAACTTGAAAGTTTCAACTGTGACGAATGCCCATACACTACGTATTTCAAATGGAATTTAAAAGCACATAAAAGAAAGCATAAATTGGAAAAACAGTACAAATGTGAGCATTGTAACTATGCTACTGCTTACAGGCATAACTATATCAAGCATAGTAAGGTACATAATAAGCAAGAAGTAATTTTTAAATGTGATAAATGTCCGTTTGTAACTAAGTATGAAGGACATATTTCAAGGCATCTCGCTAAGATACATAATGAAGTGTCTGAGAAAGCGAACAAATGTGATCTGTGTGATTTTTCAACTAAAGTAAGATGGAGATTGAATGTTCATAAAAGGAGAAGCAAACAGAACAATGTTATAAAATGTTCGAGCTGTGAATTTGAAACAAGTTACATGTGCGAGTCAAAAAAACATAAATCAATCCATTATGACGAGGCTCATGATTTCAAATTGAACGACACTAGCAATGAATATGATCTTACTGATTTTGAACCGACTCAAAACCCAATTGATGAAGCAAATTTAAGCATTCACGAGAAAAGTAATAATTACATGTTGGATCCGAACTGTGAAATAGATTGGAAGAGCATTAGAGTCGTTGAATCTAACTGTAAAGACCGTCCATACCAATGCATAATGTGCAAATACACATCTCGATTCAAAGCATCCGTGCAACGTCATTTCCAAAGGCATCATACTGGGAATCAGAACCGTCCCTACAAATGCGTCAACTGTGAGTTTTCTACTAAAACTAAAGATCAAATTGCTTTGCACAATAAACGCAGCCAATCCGAAGCAGAGTTAACCTGTCGAGAATGCCCATTTACAACGCTTTTCAAATGTCAATTTGTAACACATCAAAAATGTCACTACCCGCATAAATGCAGCGAATGCAATTACTCTTGTAAACATAAGTACGAAATTCAGAAACATGTTTCTACTATGCATATGGGGAATGGTTTAAAATGCCGGTTTTGTGATTACAAGGCAACGAGGAAAGAAAGCTTACTTTGCCACGAAACCATACATACGGGTAATAAACCGTTCAAATGTAAGTTCTGTGATTACAAGTCAGTCAGAAAATCGCTTTTGGATAATCATGTCAAGAGACACCATAGCGATGTTAGTCATAATCCAGTGATTGTTGCTGATAATAAGATTGAATCTCTAAAAATACCCGTTGGAGATAAAATTAGCAGTCAGGATATCATTCAGAATATCAGGGAGCAGAATATCTCATTGGAGGACATGTTGGATTCGCCGGATGTAAAAGATTTTACTGCTATTATGAATTCTACACAAAACTAGTAATGGACTTCTATAGTTGTACTTAGTTTTGTCCAGCAGCTCATCATCTGCATAGCCTTTTCCCAAGTATGTTGGGGTGGGCATCCAGTCTAACTGGATGGAGCTGAATACCAGTATTTTACATGGAGCGACTGCTTATCTGACCTCCACAACTTACTGAGTAAGACGATAGTGGGAATCTATGTCCTGCGGCTCTGCCCCAAGATGTTTTTTTTCTGGTTAAAAAGTATTCTAATATCTTTGTAAAAGTAATACCCAGAAAAACGAAAACCGCCTTTACTGCTAAGGAATAGAGGCGCTATCCAAGACAAGTTACCATGGAATCCTAGGTACGTTGAAAAAATTCATCTAAATCGGTTTTGGCGTTTACCGGTAAAAGCGAAGCTACAGTCAACCTCAGCAGAGTTAATAATTTGATATTGCGGGTGCGCCAATATTTCTTAGCAATAAGAGCTATGTTTGTAGTGCAAGCACTGATGTGCGGTTGACTGTACCAAACAGACAGGCTCTGTTTCGCATTATTCATAAGAATATGGTTGTATGAAGTAAAATGATCAGAACAATGTTTTTTTTTGTTTTATAAAAGAAGTTTATATTTTTGTTTAAATCTGTAAGTAATCGCGTAATAAATATTTCTTGCTTTTTCCGAAATGGTAGTTTTATTTTTATTCTGGCTATTCTTTTTTGCTTACACTGGTATCCCTAGTTTGTCGTGAAACGAAGTAATACTGAAACTATAATATTTAAAAAAAATGCATGAAGTGTTAAGATCACGAGGATTGCTTCATTGGTATATTGGAAGCAAGCGCTAACTGCTGAGAATGAGGAACTGGGTTCGATTCCCAGGTCGGACAGTGTTTGTTGGGTTTTTCCATTAGAATTTCTTTAACTCCGTAACAGTCTGGAGTCTGGATTTGTGACCGATTTGTGGCAATAGGCTCGCCCCCTATTACGTACTACTTAGCTGGCGAAATGTACCCTACGCACACCTACGTTTACCTCTTCGAGTAAAACAGGTGGGTTTTTTATGTATCTGCAATCTGCGTTTTGGCTATATGCAAATGTGCTGTTTGGTTCATGGCGTGGCTATGCTCCAGTGAGCACAGTACATAATGGTAATTATTCAGCTCGAGGATGTGGAGCCTTTTGAGTTTTTGAGTTAATTTTAATTCTTCGTGGATTTCTGCATTGGTGATGAACCATGGGGCATTGGTGCCGATTCCCTTGTTCACAAACTAAACGAAATTTAAGTTCAGTGCATCTTTTTCTTTCTATTTCATTAAGAAAAGGACAGAAGATAAATTTTAGTTTAGTCCTGTCAAATAAATCAGCGCCTGACGTAAATTGACGTAATTTTAGTAGGCAAGTTTTTAATCACGTCTAAACTTGTATGGAGTAGTGACAGGTTTGACAGGACTAAACTAAAATTTATCTTCTGTCCTCTTAATGAAATAGAAAGAAAAAGATGCACTGAACTTAAATTTAGTTTAGTTTGTGAACAAGGGAATCGGCACCATTATCGTTGCACTATGTTTGAATCTGAGGCCCATAGCTGTATCCCATAGGTCCATATTGGCTATATCATCGTTTTAGAGAGTCTGACACGCCTTCCCTCTCCACCCAGAAGGGGGGAGGAGTTATTTGAAGACTTCCGACCCCAAAAAAAAAGGCAGTCACCGTTCCTTAGGGTGAATGTAATGTCAATACAGGCGTGATGTTTGTAAATAAATAAAACACATAAAAAAGGACAATTACCTTTTATTAAAGTTCATTGTGCATTCGGTAGATATAAAATAAATGGCAAATTAACATTATATTTAGGCGTGCGAGTGGCATCGGGCCTATTAGATACATGTATGATTTAGTTTATATATATTTAACGTACGTTCGTGAGACGGCAGCGTGTCCGCATCGAGACGACATTGTAGGCAAGGCTACACTTGTCACACCCGACGACATTGTTAAGGGGGGGGCGCTAAGGTAGCCCGCGAAATTTAATTTTTTTTTATTGCATGTCAGTGTCGGGTTGTTTCTTGATTTAAAATAAGATTCGCGGCTGTAACACATGTTTTTGACAGATTTATAATCATTAGTAACATCAATATGAAACATGATTTTATGAAATAGTCATTCAATGGGATAATTTGAACTTAGAGAGTTGGATTAATGATTTTAATTACTATAATTCTGTAAATACATATTTTTTACGGTCGCGAATCATATTTCAATCAACATACAACCTGTTACTGACCTGCAAATTGCAAGAAAGGTTGAACATTTGAATTTCGCGGGCTACATTAGCTCTTTCGCCTTAACGTGTCACAAGTGTGTTCCTTTTCAAGTCAGGCTACACTTGTGACACCCGACGGCAGTGTAAACGTGTTACAATTGTGTTTCACGCTTAAGACAAGAGCGAAGCTGGGCCCAGCTTCAAATATTCTTTTTCTTTAATATTTAATAATATCGTAATACTTATTTCTATTAATATTTTAATAATAATCATTACATAGCAGTAACTAAGCAGCAAGACTAGAATTGAATGGCGATGGCGTCTACTTAATATATATATATATATATATTTATTTATATATATACGTTTATACAGTATCGTGTTCGCAGTTGTGTGTGTATGTGAGTACCTACTTATATATATAATTATAACGAAAGAGTTCAATATACCTGCACCTGTGCCCACCCTCTTGGGGAACAGGCACGATGTTATATAACTGCTTGTATACACACGCACACAAACCACATTACACGTCACATTGATATTATTATAATATTCATGACATAACTGGCAACACTTTTCATAATAAATGACATCTGCCTTACTTTTCGGTGAATACTGGCATGATTTTCTGTTACTCTCTTTTATTGCATAGATATTTTAACTTTTAAAACGTTCTATGTTGTCTATGACGAGCGTGTTGCCAGTTACCTGATATTACAATGACACCGCTTAAAAAGTCGTGCCGAGATCATCAAACTAAACATACGCCTGATAGATTCGTTTTAAACTCGTCCATACTATTATTATTTAATAGTGTAGTACTATTAAATAACTAGCAAAATGCAGGCGTAATGTACACCTCTGCCTGCCCCATCAGAGAAAACAGGCGTGCGTGATGTTGTGTAGTACTTATATAATAGTACTAACACTACTTTTAAAACTAATATTTTCAGTTTCTCTCTGAGCGATGTATACAGGGAGGTTTGCACAATGATGTCAATTTTTAACAGGGATTCTGGGGTTAAAATGACCCCTTTTTACCCTTTAAAGTTTAACATCGCTGCACAATGTATATTAACTATTACAACATAAACTTGTGACAATAATTTATAAATCTATTACATTATGTTTTCTGTTTTGTAAATGTTTTAAATGTCGATGTATTTTGTGTTTTATCGTATTTATCATTTACTGTTGCGATGTCACGGCTTTAGGGTGAGCCTATGGCCAGCATAAGGCTGCTACAGGCTGACTTTGTTTTGGGATATGTAGAAGAGGTATGATAGATTATCTGAGAATCCTTTGAAAGGTGTAATTAACGTTATTTTAACTCCACACTATCAACTTCCGAATAGTTTCTAAACCAGCATCTTACAGTAGTGTACAAATGAAAACATAAAATACATCGATCATTCGAAACACAATAACAATATAGCCCAGTCGATACGTTCAAAAGCATAACCATTATTATACCTTAACCATATCTAAGTATTTTAAAAATTACGCTATCCCACCATTTCATCGATATATCGATACTCTTCAAACTATCGATATATCGACGTAAAGGATAGAGAAGTATTAAAATATTTATTTTCCAATCAGCCGATACATACATATTAACAAATTTTGAACTATGTTGCACCCATTTTTATAAAATATTAGAACTTTTTTGTTAAGAGGGTAAAAACGAATTTTGTACATGACATGCTCGTATTTAATTGTATGTAACAATTATACAGATTGGTTTTGTAATGTTAATTCTTAAACGGCTTAAGAGCTTAGAGAACATGAGGTTTATTTATAAACGTTGCTTTAAGTTAAGTGACGTTCAAACGTCAAAAATGTTTGGTCAAACAGTCGCTAATCATTACTTAACTTTACACAACGTTTATAAATAAATCCCCGTGTTTTTAACCTAAAATGAATCGAAGGAAAAGGAGTAAGGATCGCAGCAGGTGGCGCAGCGCAGCGGTGTGTTTAAGTTTGTAATCGCTTTGCAATCATTTTTCGAGGTATTAACATTGGCTTTGTCTAAGGAACGTATTAAATAAATATTTAGATTCATTCTGACTTACTGCCAAACTTTAAGACAAACCAAAGGGGCCTGTAATTGGCTTAACTGAAATAAATGATTTGAATAAAAATATAAAATTCATATTTAGTGCAAAGGTACTTCTGGGTTAAAATGACCTTTCTAAACTTACCCCATTTACCCTTTTAAGAATTAACATTAGCTGACCAAAACAACTTGTATTTCGTACATATGTGTTTTTAACTAAGTATACTTATAGTTCAGTAGCTAAGATAATAAATTGAGTTATGAAAGGTCTTCGATTCAAATCTTAATACCACAATATTTAGCGTAATTTATTATTACTATAACATTTTTATTGAGTTCTGATCGTTATCGTTTAACAGCCAACTGTTAGAACATCTCACTAAAACTAAGTAACATGCACTGGCAAAGTGTGAATGCATCTTTTAAGTCGCATTTTAGTTAAAAACACATATCTAACTAGTTTCTGAGTTAAGTCAAGTAAATCTGCTATCTGCGTATTCTAATTGTTGAACAATAACAACAATCATGAATGAGTTCACTTGACATTCGATAACAGCACCCTAATGGCGTAATACACGATCAATCACAATCTGAATCGTTTTGAAACAGATTGCTAACCCATTGTAAGAAAAGTTAGAATAAAAAATCTGTTCAACAACGTAAATAACGCAATGAATGTTCTTGAATTGTCAAAATGAAACGGATTAGTCTTAATCGTTTACGAAAATGTGTTACGCAATTAGATAGCAGATTACATTGACTAATCTTTCAGAAACAGGATGTGTCCTTATGTTATTGATATAAAATAGATATTATAGCACATTGCATTCCAAGCAATAATTTTCAGCTTGAAATTATTACTATAATGAGAATCGACGTTCTTAGATCACCATTTTTTTTTGCCAAGCGAGATATAACATCTCACAATAAATTGTATAGATATTATCACTTTTAACTATCGGTATTGCTTTGAAAAGCCATTAAAATGTTATCTTACTCCACGGAATCGACGCGCCGGCAGTACTAATAAAATTCTGTCATGAACTGCCTTCAAAGCTGTCAGTTTCTAGTATGTCATTCGTGTCGTTATGCTAGAAAACGGTGACACGCTTGAGTGTGGAACCTAAGATCGGAGGAACAGGGTGTAAAGTTCACTCATCCTCTATAGAAAATAGAGGACCCTCCGACCAGACGGGTGTTGTGTCTGGCGGGCAACTTCCCAACGGGGTATGTTAAACGCGCGGTAAACTCTAATAGCGCGATGCAGGATTTTGTGACGTCAGGTTTTTGATGCGTAGTTCGCATGTGGCGTTGTAGATGCCGCCACAATTCTATGAAATGATAATATGAAAAAAAAATAAGGAATAGAGATTTATATTAACTTTGCTTTCTGTATGTAGTCGTATCGTACAAGCGTGTCTCACGAACAGTTCATAGTTGACATTCCTCTAGCAGCAGCCGCCGAGGCGTCTCCGTGCTTTATGATTTCTACAATGATTATTGGCGTCGAAATTACCAATAAGTTTGCAAGACAATTATCACAGTATTCTACGTTCATTGATATGTGACCACCAATCCTATAACAGAGCGTGGCTGTGGCAGTTTGTTTGTGTAGCTGTATTTTAGGAAGCCCTTATGTAACAGTGAACGTTTTGCAATGAAAATATACCTACATAGTTTTTCGAAACTGACATTTTATTGGGCGCTAAAGCTTTCACGAGTATCGATACTGAAATGTACGTGAGGCGCACCCTGGGGCCTAAAGTCTACTAATTTATAAACGGTACAATGGTCTCTCAATGGTGAGTTTTTGACAGTTTTAGTATGGCAAATCTATCAAAAACTCACCATTGAGAGACCATTGTAACGTTTATAAATTAGTAGACTTAGGCCCCTGGACGGTCAGCCTCGGTACCATCTTGGTGAATGGATGATATTTAGGCGCACATTGGCGCACAGCAGGAGATCCTTCGGCATCCCTACATGTAAGCACACTGGCGATAACTATGCCGTGGCATCCTTAAGTATGCCGCGACGTCCTTAAGCATACCGAAGCGTCTGAGGCTTATGAGCTACGCGCGGGGCCGCGGGGTTTGGGCAGGCGTAGTGTTGCCGCGGTATCCCGAAGACTGTCAAAGCGTTCCGAGGGATGCCGAAGCGTTCCCTGACACGACATGCTTAAGCATACCGCAGTATTTTTTTTGTACTTACGCCCGTTAACATTGAAATTTCAACTTTATTTTCATACTATTAAGTCATATTTTTATTCGTCGCCTAAAAATACCTTGCCATGCCGTGCCGCCAATGGGCCGGGCTATAAACCACGAGAGAAGATACATTTTATAGACTTTTCTCAGCATTATCGATTGAAGAAAAGTGACTTTTATACATTTTCCCTTGTTTTTTATCTCCATATTTAATGAAACTTTATTTATCTACATCGTACAATCGTATAACTTCGTCTATTAGAAAGAGATGGTCGTATGAAATCGTATTTGTATAGCGCTGTCTCTGTCGTTGTCATGATTTACTCGTTGTCTCCTCAAATAACTTAAAAGTATAATAATATAGAGAGCTTTTTAAACCACATAATTAATAAATAAAACTAAACGACTATTTTAATACAACTACGTTGAGGTCGGCTTCCAGTCTAACCGGATGCAGCTGAATACTAGTATTTTACTTGAAACGACTGCCTATCTGACCTCCACAACCCATTAATTGGGTAACACAATTTGTATTATAAAAGATTAATTTTCGAGAAAGAGATAGCGCTCTAGCGAATCCGAAGTTTACCGATTATCTCTTTCTAACAGCTGAAATTGTCTACGGCATAATGTATACTTACTCAATGTCACTTTGTATGCACGCGGACACTTTTAGTGTCAACGTGGCATTTTAAATGTAACTAATAAATAATTAAGAAATACAACACTATATTAAGCATTTTATAGCAAATTAACGTTCTAGTGATGTTTTTAGGTGCCTAATGTGGTACTTTCAGTGGCAATTATGGAAATAGTAAGTTAACGTTAGGTACTTAAAGTTGTGATGATCAAGCCGTTTGGCAGTATTTTTATGTTTTCGGGGTCCTAAATGACCCAAATTTAGTTTATTTCTAAAAAGTACCAAATCGACACATAAAAACACACACAAGATAAAATAAATAACGCACCGCTTTTTTTTAAATTAACTCAATATTTACAAAACAAAATATAATTAAAAATTTCCAATTTCTAACACAATATACAGGGTGACTCGTTTAAGGCGTGATAGTGGAGAAGAAATGCAATTGCGACCCCCTATAGGTCCAAGTTTTCTACATATTTCGTACGTTTTAGTAAAAAAGTGTAATTTTGGAAGTAATTTGAACAAATACACTTTTTCAATAAACTCGATATATGTATTACGGTCGGGTATGCACGTATTCAGCTAGTCTGCTCACATGGCATGCGTGTGTTAGGGCGCGATGGACAGCGGGCGGAAGCGCCGCGCGCGCGCCGCGTTGTGCTGCGGCGCCGGCGCGAGCGGCGGCGGCGGCGCGCCCGGCGGCGGCGGCGGCGGCGGCGGCGAGCCCGACGACGACGAGCGCGACGCCGGCGGCGACGACAGCAGCAGCGCCGGCACGCCGCGCGACGTGCTGCGGCTACACACACACAAATACCCCAATTAAACACACAATTACCCGAGTTACGCGTTGTATAAAAATCTACCAAAGGTGTACCCTATATAAAATATAATAAATAAACCCACGGTACTATAACGCTGCGCAAAAAAATATCCCAATATAAAGCTGTATCCAAAATTACCCAAGTATAACCCTGTATAAAAAAGTTACCCAAGTGTGACCCTGTATAAAAATTAACCCCACTATAATCCTGTATAAAAAATAACCCCAGCATAGCCTTTTATAAAATATTACTCCAATACAACCCAACAATGAATAAAAAAATACCCCGTATAACCCTGCATACAAAATTACCCCATTATCACCATGTATAAAAAATGACCCAAGTTAGACGCTGTAGAACATCAATAGGCGTTGCCTAAAATTTTTGACGTAGCGATATATTGTTTTACGAAAATACATTTGTTTATAGGAATTTCCTTCAAATTTTTTTTGATTGTGATTGAACAAATTGTTACGCAATTATAATCTTTCCAACCATTTATTTAACTTTTGACAGTTAACGTAGTTACATCCAAATTGCATTTCTGACTCGATTTCTAAAAACAATCGATTTTATTTACAAAAAATAAGTTTTGATCGATTTAACTTTACGATTATAATCACGTCACGTCACTATTATTAAAAAAACAAAGTGCCCATAAAGCATTGCATTTTTTCATAATTACGGAAATTCATAACCGTGTCTAAGTCAAAATTTAAATAAATGGTTGGAAATAGTATAGTGTGCAGTATTCCCTGTACTTACCTAGAGTGATGGTGCGGCGGCTGTCGGTGCCTGGGTCGCGCGAACCGCAGGTTCAGTTCCCGCGCGGGGTCTACGGCGTACTTGTCACTCGCGTTCTGACGACGTCGGCGTAGTGCTGCGGAGTGACAACTACTGCTCATTATTATGTTACGAGTCTATTCAGGGGACAGGGGAAGGAGTAATTTGGAAAAACAGAAGGATTTAGCGTTAATTTTTAACCCCCGACGGAAAAAGAGGGGTGTTATAAGTTTAACGTGTGTATCTGTCTGTTCCCTCGTAGCTCCCAAACGGCTGAACCGATTTTGATTATTATTTTTTTGTTTGAAAGGAGACTAAACTTGATCGAGAGTGTTCTTAGCTACAATTCAAGAAAATCGGTTCAGCCGTTTGAAGATTATCAGCTCTTTTCTAGTTGATGATTGGATGTGCGATTGTGCGCATCTTCGACAGGTCTGATCGATTCGAAATTTAGTATTCTGTTACTTCAACGATATTAGAAGAAGTAGTAGTAACCTTGAACCGATACTGCAGCATCACCTGGAATTGTGTCGGGGGTTATTTAAATTTTTAATTTGAACTTGTATTTTAAGTACTAATGTGACTTTTTACCTAACTGCGGGGACACCCAGAAATAGTGATAAAGGATAGTTAATTAATTCAGGCGTGACTTGGCGGAAATCCATTATAAAATACAATAGACGTAGATATATTTAGTAACCTATTCCGCTTAATTTTTCCTAAAGAGTCATAAAAAAGCCTGTAAGAAAGCGACACGTGTTTCACCTCTCAACGCGGCATCCTCAGGCACACGACGCGTTACCACGCCGAGTGCTGGACGCTCAGTGAGACATCTGAGTGAGCATGACATACTCACAGCCACCAGGGCACATTCAATTCAATGAAAGACGTAGTATTAATGTCATAGTTAATTAATTCAGGCGTGACTTGGTGGAAATCCATTATAAAATACAATAGACGTAGATATATTAAGTAACTATTATTCCGCTTAACTTTTCCTAAGGATTCATAAAAAACCCTGTAAGAAATAAATATAAAGAAATAATAATAATAATAACCCGACACGACGTGTTACCACGCCGAGTGCTGAACGCTGAGGCGCTCTCAGCGTCCAACACTCGGCGTGGTAACACGTCGTGTTCGGGTTCGTGACAAGTCAATCGTCATCCTGAGGATGCCTTGTAGACAGGTGAAACACGTGTCGATTTCTTACAGTCTTTTTTTATGACTCTTTAGGAAAAGTTAAGCGGAATAGTTACTAAATACATCTACGTCTATTGTATGTGATATAAGTTATTTTTAGTCCCGGATAAAAGCACGGATATAGTACTAACCGGGTGTGAGGTCGGCGACGTCGGGAGACAAGGGTCCGTCTCCGCTCCAGCTGGCGCACTTGGCGAGTCTCTGCTCGGCCCCGCACGCGACGGGGATGCGGGATGTACTGGCGCTGCCCGTTGATCGCTGGGGATACGGAAATATTATCATTTATTAAACTTGACGGTTCATATTTTCGACCAGGGGATGAAGTCTACTAATTTATAAACGTTACAATGGTCTCTCAATGGTGAGGTTTTGACAGATTTGCCATACAAAAACTGTCACAAACTCACCATTAAGAGACAATTGTAATGTTTATAAATTTGTAGACTTAAGCCCCTGGTGATGTAGAACAGTATTCTTTTATATTATTGATTGGTATATTGGCGTGTACTAGCTGTCATACGGTTAATAAATTAGGGTATGTTTTGTGTAAATGATTTTGCATACTCTTGGTCGGTCCGTGGATGGGTGACCATCAAACACCGACCATGTAACCAATTTTACCTTTTTATAATATTAGTAAGTATGTATTAAACATTAAGACCCTTAAGACCTAGGCCAAATATTTTTTTAATATACGGATAGCTCATGACCTAAAGAGGTGCCATAAAGAATATTAATTTAAAAAAAAAAAAACAATACTAAACACTTAATTTCGCGAGTATTCTACTAGATTGCACTACAAATAAAATACAATACTTACATCTCGCAAGCTTTGTGATCCGTCGCCGCCCGCGCTGGTGATTTCTCTCTTACTAATTGCTATGATGCTTCTGAAAAAAAAAGAAAAAAAAATGTGCAAATTCCTTTTGCAGGTCCAGTTGAAAACCAGCGTCAGGCACTTATAGTTGTCTGGCATTTTTTGCTGAACTGGGCCTTTTTGGCGCAGCCGTGAGGCACACTCTTAATTTCTTACACCTTTTATTTTTTACTATTGTCTGTGTGTTTAGGGGTATGAGGTACAGGGTGTAAAGTTCACTCATACTCTATAGAAAAGGGAGGATCCTCCGACCAGACGGGTGTTGTGTCTGGCGGGCAATTGCCCCGCGCGATTAACTTATCGACATCAATGCCGATAAGTTAATCGCGCGGTAAACTCTAATAGCGCGATGCAGGATTGTTGTGACGTCAGTTCTTTGATGTGTAGTTCGCATGTGGCTATGTAGATGCCGCCACATGTTTAATCTTTCTTTTGCAAAAGTCATATTTTAATCACGGAAAAAACTAAATATTTAATATCACATAAACCTACATAGGTTATGCACTTATGAAATGTCAGAAGCTAGGTGCACGGTTCCAATTGGTCGTTTCCTATATTCCTATATGCGGCAGTATAAAAAAATATGCATCATGACAAGTGTCCATTATAAGGCGTTGCATTATCCAATGTCTTGCAGTACATAAGATACGATGTATTTATAATCGTTCCAACCATTTATTTAACTTTTGACAGCTAAAGTAGTGATGTCCAAATTGCATTTCTGACTCGATTTCTAAAAACAATCGATTTTATTTACAAAGAAGTTTTAATCGATTTAACTTTACGGTTATAATCAAGTCACTTCACTATTATTAAAAAAAACAAAGTGCCCATAAAGCAATGCATTTTTTGACTATAATTTTTAATGTAATAATTACGGAACTTCATAAGCGTATATATTTCAAAAGTTAAATAAATGTTTGGAAATAGTATAGGCTAATGGTGGGTAGCTGCCTACCTGTCTGGTATAGCGTCTAACCGTGTCCTCTCTACCGCTGGACTCTGACTCTTCTCGCCGCTGCGGGTTGATGACCTGAAACCAAAGACAATAATATAGTTTATCTAGACCCATGCTATAAATCCTCTATAAAAGTTTCTGAAACAGTTAGCTTATTACCAACATGAAAACGCCCAGTGTCATAGTAACCATTATATCATCGAAAAGAGTGTTAGAATGTTGTACTAAATGTCATAATGCAACTCTTTTGCTTGTTCGATCCCTTCCGGTCACCTGCTGCCCCCCGCACATGTCACACGTTTTCCAAAATGCGCGCGCGACGGCTATTGGCTATGGTAGTTTTAATGTAGGCAACTTTTAACTATTTATGTAATTGAATGGGTATAAATTTAAATACGATAAAGAGTATTCTATTATAATTATCAACTCTTAGGGGCACTTGCAGCACCAGTGTTACTGCCCCGCATGCATCCGGTTAGACTGGAAGCCGACCTTAACATAGTTATGTGAAGGTTAGCAACAGATGATGCTTACTTGCTTGTTTGCTTAATTTGTACGCCTTAAGGGACTACTCACACTTATTCAGCTCTATTCAGCGTTTGCCCATAGAAAACGCGCGAAACGCGTACGCGTCTCCTACAAAATCGTAGTTTTCTATGGGCAAACGCTGAATAGAGCTGAATAAGTGTGAGTAGTCCCTAAGGGTGAAACATGTGCGTACAAAATATTACTATTGTGACATCCTGCATGCTTAATTTGCATGTATACGCATGTTTAGATAAATAAAATTATCTTTATCTTTACCGTTTGTCCCGATGGTGCTCCGTAGCGTCGTAGTAAACGGAAGCCTCGTCGTGGTTCGGTCGAGTCTCGCCGCTGATAACCGACTGAATCTTCACTGCAAAAACACACATTATTAATTTTATTTACTTTACAATGGTCTATGATTACAGTAACTATAATCTTTCCAACAATTTATTTAACTTTTGACAGCCTCGATTTCTAAAAACAATCGATTTTATTTACAAAGAAGTTTTAATCGATTTAATCTTACGGTTATAACACGTCACGTCACTATTATTAAAAAAACAAAGTGCCCATAAAGCATTGCATTTTTTCACTATTGTTTTTAATGTAATAATTACGGAACTTTATAAGCGTGTATATGTCAAAAGTTAAATAAATGGTTGGAAATAGTGTAGAGATCTGAAGGCCAATTCTCTCGCAATCTGGAGGAGCCGTGGCTAAGTAATAACAGCTGTTATTACTTAGCCACGAGCTCCTCCAGACGAAATTAATCAGTGCCTGACGTAAATTGACGAAATTTTAGTTGCCAAGTTTTTAATCAGGTCTAAACTTATATGGAGTAGTGACAGCCGCTGATTAATTTGACAGGACTAAACTAAAATTTATCTTCTATCCCCTTCTTAATGAAGTACAAAGAAAAAGATGCACTGAACTTAAATTTAGTTTAGTTTGTGAACAAGGGAATCGGCTAATGGCTGCTATAGTTAATTGATTCAGTCGTGACTTGGCGGAAATCTATTATAAAATACAATAGACGTAGATATATCAACGTCCAGCACTCGGCGTGGCAACACGTCGTGTTCGGGTTCGCGACAAGTCAATCGACATCCTGAGGATGCCTCGTTGAGAGGTGAAACACGTGTCGATTTCTTACAGGGTTTTTTATGACTGTTTAGGAATAGTTACTAATTATATCTACGTTTATTGTATTTTATAATGGCTGCTATGTATATTTATTTTAGGCTATAAGTGTAAAGATAATGGATAACAACATGTGTACGTTGTACCGGAGGTGGGCGGCTCGTCCCTTGCGGGCGCACGCACGCGTATCTCCAGCCGCGACGACACTGTCGCGCCCGGCGGGGACGCGGGCGGGGGCAAGGGACGGCTGCTGCTCGAACTTGACAGACTCTGGAATTAAGGGAAAAAACGTTAGGCTTGGAGAAAGATGGAAGTTTTCGAATTGTAGTTATATCTGTAATAAAAAAATATCTGTCTTACTTTCTAATTAAAGTAAAAAAAAAAACGCTTATTGGCATTATAGCAGAAGAATACACCTTAACACTCGCGCGCGTGACGGAGAGTATTTTTGGAAAATGTGTGACATGTGTCGGCGCGGGGGACAGCAAGCGACCGGAAGGGATCGAACGAGCAAACGAGTTGCACTATGAAATTTAGTACAACATTATAACACTCGTTTGGATGATATAATGGTTACTATGACACTGGTCGTTTTAATGTTGGCAATAAGCTAACTGTTTCAGAAACTTTTATAAAGGATTTATAGCATAGGTGTAGATAGAATATATGAAACAATGGCAAGATTCCGTTTCGTCGGCACGGAGCCCACAGATGCTGGACTCACGGGTGCACTGAGCGCGCGCGGCGGCGGCGGCGCGGGCGCGGGCGGGTCGCGCGCCGCCACGCCGCGCATGACGTCGAGGCGGTACCGCACGGAGCCGCCGCTGCCGTCGAACGACGCCTGCTGCAGCAGCGGCGCGCGCAGGGCGCGGACACGACTACCTGCAGTGAGGGAATAAATGTGTTTACTTTGATACTGGATACAAGTCAGGGGATTTATTTAAGAAAAAAAAAAAAAAAATAGGGACCCGCCCAGGAAACACAAACAATAAAAACTATTTTTTTTTACAATTTATAAAAAAAAAAAAAAATTGCGACCGGTGCGAGGCCAAAAAGGCTCCTATCTCAGCATAATGATGCGATATTAAAAAAAAAATACCGCAGCGCTCGTATTCGTTAAGTTCCGTTAAAACTCTAAAAAAAAATCATGCTTCTAAGTCAACGCACTAAAAAAATACGGCTGTTTATGCGACATATTTTGATACTCGCAAATAAATCAAAACCTTTTTTTTTACCAGTTTAGATTTACTTAGGTTTTTTTTTTAAATATGGCAAAAAGCAAGGTAAGACCTTGCTACACATTTAAAGGAAAAAGTCGTCGTTAATTTGTAGTTTTATAACATATATATTATTATTTTTAGCGATTACAAGCTTACATTTCCCTGTTGGAGAATTGATCGTGACGTATATCGATGTATGGAAGAACATGTTTTTCAACTACAATGTTTAGTTTGTTTTTGGGATAAATTCATCACAAATACGGAACCCTTCATTGTGGGTGGTCTGACACGCACTTGACCGGATTTCTATTAGTACTGCCGTCTCTAAACCGTTACAACGATTCCTCGCTCTGTGGAATAATGTTACTATAATCTTTCCAAGTATTTATTTAACTTTTGACAGCTAAAGTAGTGATGTCCAAATTGCATTACTGACTCGATTTCTAAAAACAATTGATTTTATTTACAAAGAAGTTTTAATCTATTTAACTTTACGGATATAACCACGTCACGTCACTATTATTTAATAAAAAACAAAGTGCCCATAAAGCATTGCATTTTTTCACTATGATTTTTAATGTAATAATTACGGAACTTCATAAGCGTGTATATGTCAAAAGTTAAATAAATGGTTGAAAATAATAGTATAGTACTAAAACTCACCGATAACACACACGTCAACATTATTCCACGAATAAAAGATATCTGACAAATCTGCCCAAAGAACTAAGAAAATCAAAAATCAAAATATTTTATTTCACATAAACCTACATGGGCACTTATGAAACGTCAGAATCTAGGTGCACGGTTCCAATTGGTGGTTTCCTATGGAGAAGAGCCGGCAAGAAACTCCACGGTTACTCTTTAAAAAATAAATGGGTTTTACAATGCTTTAAATGTACAGTTTGAATAGGTATGAGAGGACAGCGCAGGCCTGTCAACAAGATACTTTAAAAAAATAGAAAATAGTCTGCAAATCGACAGTCTGTTGTACCTACAACGTTCTCACATTCACAAAATATAAAGGAATCTATATAAGGGTCGAAAAAAATATTAAAAACCTATTTAACCCAAATGGTTGTCACTACAACTTTAACCAATCCGAATGAGAACCCCGTATTCCACAAGTCTCTACTGTAAGTTGAAATTTGAATTGTAGGCATACATGTCAAATAATGAAACTACATGTCAGAAGATTTTTTAACTCACCAATAGCAGGAAGTGACCAACACCTGGGCAAACTTGGCTGCAGTTTTGGATAGGCATCAATTCCAGGTATATAAAGACAATGCAGTTGTTTCCTTCTAGCAGTAGGCTCTGCTTTTCGGGCAGGCTCGCTATGCTGTCTGGCAGTGATGGGCCGTGAGGGGCTGGGAGTGGGGGATGGGACTGGAGGGGGTGGAATTGGGGCGGCGGAAATGGGAGGTGGGACAGGAGCTGCAGAAGTCGCTGGTGGTGATGTCTTTTCTGGCTGTTGGGCGGCCTGTAACAAGGAGCTGGTGGTTAGATTCTTTTGAAATCCACGAGAAACTATGTCGACAAATTGCCAGTTTAGCATATGTTATATTAAAGTAAAATTCTGTAACATTATGGGTTCAATAAATAAAAGTAGATAGTTTTTGCAACACCAAATAGGGGTTAAAAAGCATTAATCCCTTCAACTGTCGGGATATCAACTTTTGATACGTGCGAAACCAGAGCGCATGTGTCGAGGATATCAAATTTTGATACCTGAGCCGAAAAAAAGCATTTAAATCGGCGACACATGCGCGTTTTTGTCAAAAATTGATATCCTGACCGTTGAAGGGATTGTAGAAAAGGGGGTTGTCTTAAGCTCTGGTCAAACTCAGGTCAATCCTGCGTGTTAGGGCCTGTGCACACCACGCTTTTTAAACGCGCCGTCGACGCGCGTTTGTAGCGATACAGACGCGATACGCACGCAAGTCAGACCTTTTCTGTAGGATAAAAGTGCGCCGTCGTCGCGCGTTTCTAACGTGGTGTGCACAGGCCCTTACGTGGAACGCTCGCACAGGTGAGATGTAACAAACTGTAGAAAATAGACTGACTTCTTAAAAAAAGCAATATTCGACGCACGCAGTCGCGTCCTGCGTCGCTGTAGTATGGCCAGAGCTTTATCGTTATCATCGATTTCTACTAGACTACAGCAATTTATCTCACGAAGTGACGCGCGCTTTACTTGTGGTAAACAATTGTACAAACACGCAGTGAATGTGTGTGTAAGCGCAGGTCTCGGTGCCGTCTGAGACATGGGCGAAGTCGGAAGGGTGTGTGTTCGTATGTGTGTATTATATTATGTTGAAGGTACTCGTCATCACGCACACATTCACAGCGTGTTTTTACACTTGGTTACCACAAGTAAAGCGCGCGTCGCTTCGTGAGATAAAAATACTGTACCTTGGATTGGACAGACATTGTAGTATTGCACAGCGATTGAAAAAAACATTGATCAAGTTTATATAAGTTAATTTGTTTTCAAATTGAGGTAATTTGACAAAGGATAAACGGCTTGCAAGAAGGAAAAAACATTGAGGCATCACATTAAAATACATTTTTTACAGTTTAAAGACCAAAAGTATCAGGGCGTGTCCGATTTGATGTCACTTTCTGTTCAGAAAACGTTAAAGCGCCCTCTGTCGGCGCGACCACACGTTCCGGTTCAACGAACAAAAAGTGACGCTGCATTCACGATGATCGCTTTTAAATAGAACGCGGGGTCAAGCATGATAAAGCTAGATTTAAGTACTCGAAATATTAGAGTGATTAATTATAACTGGAAATAAATCGGAAATGCGCAAAACAAAATCATATGAATATCAAAATATGTAAAAATGTAACACATATTAAAATAATATTCACTCCTTCACTCCTTAAGCAATGGTAACATTTGCTGTTATGGCGATAGCTGTGTGACAGTGTAAAGCGGTGTAAACTGTTACTATTTTTTTGCTCTAAAGGCCTATTCAGACCTAAGCGGTATTCGCTACCGTCTGCGGCAGAGAAAACCCAGTGGGTATGCGGTAATATTACTGTACAGACCTAAGCGGTATTCGCTACCGTCTGGTATGTACCTCTACCCACAGCGGCAGCGAATATCGCTCAGGTCGCTCTAGCCGCGGTACCTGATACTAAATACCTGAGCGAAACCCGCACGGTATGTACCTCTACCCACAGCGGCAGCGAATATCGCTCAGGTTTGAATAGGCCTTAAGACGTTCATATACTGTTGGACATTGACAAATTGTTACGTCAAAATCTTCAGCATATGTCTGTTTGTTTACTGTGACTGTTTTGGTGATAGCTGCTCAATATTCTGGTGATAGCTGTTCAATATTTTGGTGATAGCTGTTCAATATTTTGGTGATAGCTGCTCAGTATTTTGGTGATAGCTGTTCAATATTTTGGTGATAGCTGCGCAATATTTTGGTGATAGCTGCGCAATATTTTGGTGATAGCTGCGCAATATTTTGGTGATAGTAGTTCAATATTTTGGTGATAGCTGTTCAATATTTTGGTGATAGCTGTTCAATATTTTGGTGATAGCTGCGCAACATTTTGGTGATAGCTGCTCAATATTTTGGTGATTGCTGCTCAATATTTTGGTGATAGCTGCTCAATGTTTTGGTGATAGCTGTTCAATATTTTGGTGATAGCTGCGCAATATTTTGGTGATAGCTGCTCAATATTTTGGTGATTTTTGTTGTGATTTTGGCGATAACGGGTCATGATGAAGATGATACCTGGTGTAGATGTGGGTGCTGCACGGTGTGCTGCGTGTGGTGCGTGGTGGTGGTGGTGTGCAGCTGCGTGCGCGCGCCGTGCGAGCACGACGACACCGCGGACGTGGCGCGCGCGCGGTGCTCCGGGGACTGAGGGCAACCGGGACCGAGTCAGCTACGTGGCTTCATGAATATGGTTATCGTAAGGAGTTTTTTTTTTACATAAATACAACCAGCTTACGAAAACCTTGGATATACTTAGATCCTCGACACACGATGTGTGATGGCAATTTACGAGCGCGCGAAGCGATGCACCAACCAAGTCAGCTTTGTGCTTTGCTATAGTACCAACACCCACATTTCACCAGTTTAAGGGGGATGCGTCAAGGTGCGGGGGGGGGGGGGGTTAAATTCAAATTTTCGTCAGGTTGTAGTGTCGTAGTGTCAGGTTGTGTGTTGATTAAAATATGATTCACGACCGTAACATACGACTGCTTAACGTAATTTCCGAGGTACGGAGGAGTCTCAGTATGTCAAGATGGTTACCCATCCACGGACCAACCAGCCATTATAGCCAACATAGCCACGAGCTCACAGACAGTGAGTGTTATGAACATTTTAAAATAAAAGATAGGTCCAGCCATTCCCAAGTGATATGACAAAACACCCTAAAGACCCTAAAATAGTCCACGCACCACTAAGTTTAAAATATACACTAGTTTTGAAGATTTGCAGCACTTGTATCAACGGTTATCTTAAAATAACATATTATCAAGCCTGTATCACACAAATGGGTAATCTAAAGTATACAACACTATCCACAACCACCACCTACAACTATATTCGGTAATGAGCCCGCCAAAAGAAAAAATTATGTCTATGACTAACCTGTAATTGTTCTTGTTTCCATTCGTTGTCTGTGGTCTCTTCCGAATCGTCGAACTGTGACTTCCATAATGATACTAAAGTCAGCGCTCCGCCTTTTGTAACCTAAAAAAAAAAACATATTTAAGTAGGTTTTTTTTTTCGTGTTTGATATCGATACCCATCCGCTAGCGTTTCGCTAGATAATTTAATTTGAACCTGTCTATTATTGAAGGATAATTTCATATATTTTTTTTTTTAATCTTTGCTTTTTTAGAGGTATGAGGAACAGGGTGTAAAGTTCACTCACCCTCTATAGAAAAGGGAGGATCCTCCGACCAGACGGGTGTCGTGTCTGGCGGGCAACTGCCCAACGATTGATGTCGGATAGCCTTATACAACATTAGTTTTTGTTTACACTAAACCCGAAAAGGGGTCATTGTACTCATCATTTTGAACAACTTTTTCTACGGGACCAACTTTGAAATCGCGAAAATAAATCAGCTGTTCCATACATTTTGTCGATTTAAGTGAACAGAAATGTATGGAACAGCTGATATTTTTTTTCGCGATTTCAAGGTTGGTCCCATAGAAAAAGTTGTTCAAAATGATGAGTACAATGACCCCTTTTCGGGTTTAGTGTAAACAAAAACTAATGTTGTATATGTTGATCACGCGGTAAACTTTAAATTCGCGATGAAGGATTTGTGTGACGTCAGGTCTTTGATCAGTAGTTCGCATGTGGAGTTGTAGATGCCGCCACACTTGCTTTAATATGCCATCTGATACGGATTCTGACAGCAATTAGTGTAAGCGGCAGATTCCTAGTATATCTAAATATCATCACGCCTATATATTCTCCCGTAGAGGTAGGCAGAGGTGGTACCTATAGTAGGTACACCCACATTTCGTCAGTTATGATTAAGGCCCATGTAAAAGGGGGCGAGCTTATTGCCATCAACCACAAATCCAGGCTCAGGGCTGCTACTGAGATATTCTCAATGGAAAAACCCAATAAAACTTTGCCCGACCTGGGAATCGAAACCAGGACCTCATGCTCAGCAGTAGCGCTTGCAACCACTAGACCATAGGTTCCCAACGGGGGCGGTATTGCCCCCTAGTGGGCGTGGGGCGGCAGAGGGTCCAAAGGCAAATGGGGGGGGCGTTATGACACTCTAGGGGGCGGTCACGGCGTGCCTACCTAATTAGAAATTTAATATAGTTAATATAAAAATACTTTGAAAATACATCTATTTTATAAGAGAGACAGAGAGAGAATCATTTAAAATTGGTATAATTAACTATTCTGTAAAGGGGGGGCGTTGGATTTTTGTTTTCTTGTTAAGGGGGGCGGAAGTCCATAAAAGGTTGGGAACCCCGAACTGTACTAGACCAACAAGGCACTAAGCAATAAATAATGTTGATATTTACCTGCTGCAAAGCTGACACGTTCTCGTCGTCCATGACTGCGAACTGTGTGAAGCTCTGGTCGGCGCGTGCGCGTGCTGTGCGACGTGCTCCTGTTGACAATACATACATAAATGTTAGATACAATACAGGCTGTAAGGGACAGCCCTCCGCAAACTTACAGGGTGCATTCAGCTCCTTATTTTGAATCGTATTTCACCGGAAAAAAACTCAGGATTATTTTAAATAATTTCTTGGCG
Source organism: Eupsilia transversa (assembly GCA_914767815.1). NCBI lineage: Eukaryota > Metazoa > Arthropoda > Insecta > Lepidoptera > Noctuidae > Eupsilia > Eupsilia transversa. The sequence goes on from OU611900.1 coordinate 7,260,997, forward strand.
TTTTTTCCGTTGCAGAAACCAAATTTAACTTAAATTGTAGGTAAAAATGAGAAATTAAATACTGCATAGGGGGGGGGGGGGGGGCAAAAACAAAATATTTTATTTCACATAAACCTACATGGGCACTTATTCTGACTTACGTCAGAAGCTAGGTGCACGGTTCCAATTGGTCGTTTGGTCGTTTACTATGGAGAAGAGCCGGCAAGAAACTCCACGGTTACTCTTTTAAAAATACATGGGTTTTACAATGTTTTCAAAAATGTACAGTTTGAATAGGTATGAGAGGACAGCGTAGGCCTGTCAACAAGATACATCGGTCAACGGGCATCATCGAAATCGATGGCTAAGTGTCCCAACTATGTTGGGGTCGGCTTCCAGTCAAACCGGATGCAGCTGAACACACTTTCCATGGAGCGACTACCTATCTGACCTCCACAACCCACTAATTGGGTAATACGATACCCTTTGGTAAAACTGGTTGTCAGACTTTCGGGCTTCTGACGACTCATAACGACTGTCAAAGATCCATGAATGACAGCCGGGACCAACGGCTTAACGTGCTTTCCGAGGCACGAAGGAGTCTCGGTATGTAAAGATGGTCACCCATCCACAGACCAACCTCGGCTAGGGTAGCTTAACCTGATGGATCGACCCGTGGGGCTGTTATTATTTAGCCACGAGCTCCTCCGTTCAGCCATTTTAGAGTGAAAGCTCACTTGCACATTTATAATATTAGTTAAGATTTATTTATTTAGCAAACACTCACCACTCAACATCTTAGCTGCCGAACTGTTTCAGAAAACAGTTTTACCTTCACTAATTACTTGTTTATTTATAAAACACGTCTATTTAGAACGAGGTCAGCTGTTTGACTGATTTTTACACGTTATTGTGACACGGTCAAGTGCATGCCGTGCCGGAGTAATGTTATAAGAGGAATTGGTTTTCAGTACTGATAATTTTTGAAAAGCATGAACAGGTATCATTGGTGCCGATTCCCTTGCTCATAAACTAAACTAAATTTAAGTTCAGTGCATCTTTTTCTTTCTATTTCATTAAGAAAAGGACAGAAGATACGATTTAGTTTAGTCCTGTTCAAATTTATCAGCGCCTGACGTAAATTGACGTAATTTTTGTAGGCAAGTTTTTAATCACGTCTAATCTTGTATGGAGTAGTGACAGGTTTGACAGGACTAAACTAAAATTTATCTTCTGTCCTTTTCTAAATGAAATACAAAGAAAAAGATGCACTGAACTTAAATTTTGTTTAGTTTGTGAGCAAGGGAATCGACACCATTGTATTAAAGCCTAATAAATCTGCCTGCGTTTCTCCAATGTCGGTCTGCTTTTAGCCTAACCGAATGCAGCTGAATACCAGCATTTTACATGGAGCGACAGCCTATCTGACCTCCATTACCCAGTTATTAGGTAACACGATACCCCTTGGTAAGACTGGTTGTCAGACTTTCGGACTTCTGACGACTCGTAACAACTGTCAAAGATTTACAAATGACAGCCGGGTCCAACGGCTTAACGTGTTTTCCGAGGCATGGAGGGGTGTTGGTATGTAAAGATGGTCACCCATCCACGGACCCGCTAATGTCTCGCTTATGGTGACGTGTGTGTTGGATCATTAAGCTCCCTTCAAAATGGTTGAGCTGAATGGTGCTAATCCATGCGTCATGTTCGTGGCCGTCAGTAGGGACTGGTCATCTCTTAGCTGCCACGGCTTATAATAATTTAATGTTTGAATTGCTTTTTATCATTTTAATCCGGCCGCTTTTAACGTTCTGCATCGTTCTCACAAGTATGATTTCAACATGAATGATGTAACCAATATTTTGTAACCATATTTTAATTTAAAAGAGTGTTCGTGGAGTTTCTTGCCCGTTCTTCACCATAGGTACCTACTACGCTTTGGAATGGGCATCTAGCTTCATCTATCTGACTGACCGACCGACAGTTCAAAAGTGCCTGTAATTGGTTTATCTAAACATATAATAAAGCTGAAGAGGGTCGAAAGTCTGTACATGGAAGATATTCGAAAAAAAGTTGGCTGGGGAATTTTTGTCTGTTTATCTGTTTATTTGATCAGGCGTCACGTGAAAACGGCTGAACGGATTTTGATGCAAAATTACTAATCTGTCGAGAAAATTCCCGGCCAGGTATTGGCTATGTAATATCACGCTACGACCCTTAGGAGCCGAGCAATACGAAAAAAAGTCAAAAAGTAAATTAAGTGAAAACGAAGTAATAGCGCGGGCGGGAGATGGGATGCGACGCGTGCCCCCTTAAAAATAAGTAAATAATTGATAGAACTTACCTCTCTTGAAATGCGTGTCTGAATGTACGCTGTCCACGTCGGCAGACATTATCCTGGGACTAACGGCTTCACCTGTTAGAATACAATAGTTTATTAGTATCTGCGTAATGTATTGGAAAGGATTTGTTTGTGTGACGATGATTGGGGAGGTTTGTATCCGGCAGTTGAAGATTTTTTTACGGGTAAGTATTTTTTAGGGACTCTCACACTTATTCAGCTAATAAAAACTACGATTTTGTATGAGACGCGTACGCGTCCTTTCAGCTGCGGATAGATGAAAGGACGCCTACGCGTTTCGCGCGTTTTCTATAGGCAAACGCTGAACAGAGCTGAATAAGTGTGAGTAGTCCCTTATTCCTTGCACTCGTGTTAGTGACCACGCTCGGTACGCTCGCAGTGAGACGGGCGAGGAAGAGGTATGGTCGCGGTGAGATGATGAGGTAGACGTTGGTATGCTCGCGGTGAGATGGGCGAGGAAGAGGTATGCTCGCGTTGAGATGATGAGGTAGACGTTGGTATGCTCGCGGTGAGATGGGTGAGGTAATAAAGCTCTCAGTTTATGTACTTATTCTATTTTTATGTATATTTAATAAACTTACGCATACAGCTAAATAAGTATTATTTTATTTTATTTTTATGTCCACACTTTGTTCAGATAATTCCGTAGAATTTTTGCTTACCCGATTAACTATTATCACACAGGGGGGCGTCATTACGTTATTCGCAAGGTTTTTGCTGAAAATCAGCGCTGTTGACATAGGTTCGTCCGAAGTCACAGCATTTTGCTGAGCAATGACCTATTCTTGCACAGATGCGACGCACAGCATAAATTATTTTTGTTATTGATGTTTGCTTGTTACAAAAGTAGTTATTTTTCCACTTCGCAATCGAAATTTTGTGTACTTAAGTAATTATGTTTTGATTGTTTGTTTGTTTTCATTTTGTTATTGTCGGAACATAATCATTACGCAATAAGCTACATATCTATATTATCTATGTAAATAATTGTCTTTGGTTTCTGACCTTGACATTGACATCAGGCAATGTCAATTTTTTTGTGCAGTTGAATATGAGGCTTTTGGCTAATTTTGTAAATGTGTGTTTTATGTAATGTGCGTTTAGTTTGTGCAGAATAAACGATTTTTCTTTCTTTCTTTCTAGGTAGAGGTATGCTCGCGTTGAGATGATGAGGTAGATGTTGGTATGCTCGCGGTGAGACGGGCGAGGAAGAGGTATGCTCGCGGTGAGACGGGCGAGGTATAGGTATGCTCGTGGTGAGACGGGCGAGGAAGAGGTATGCTTGCGGTGAGACGGGCGAGGCAGAGGTATGCTCGCGGTGAGACGGGCGAGGTAGAGGTATGATCGCGGTGAGACGAGCGAGGAAGAGGTATGCTTGCGGTGAGACGGGCGAGGAAGAGGTATGCTCGCGGTGAGACGGGCGAGGTAGAGGTATGATCGCGGTGAGACGAGCGAGGAAGAGGTATGCTCGCAGTGAGACGGATGAGGTAGAGGTATGCTCGCGGTGAGACGGTCGAGGTAGAGGTATGCTCGCGGTGAGACTGGCGAGGTAGAGGTATGCTCGCGGTGAGACGGACGAGGTAGAGGTATGCTCGCGGTGAGACGGGCGAGGTAGAGGTATGATCGCGGTGAGACGAGCGAGGAAGAGGTATGCTCGCAGTGAGACGGAAGAGGTAGAGGTATGCTCGCGGTGAGACGGACGAGGTAGAGGTATGCTCGCGGTGAGACTGGCGACGTAGAGGTATGCTCGCGGTGAGACGGGCGAGGTAGAGGTATGCTCGCGGTGAGACGGGCGAGGTAGAGGTATGATCGCGGTGAGACGAGCGAGGAAGAGGTATGCTCGCAGTGAGACGGATGAGGTAGAGGTATGCTCGCGGTGAGACGGACGAGGTAGAGGTATGCTCGCGGTGAGACGGGCGACGTAGAGGTATGCTCGCGGTGAGACGGGCGAGGTAGAGGTATGCTCGCGGTGAGACGGGCGAGGTAGAGGTATGATCGCGGTGAGACGAGCGAGGAAGAGGTATGCTCGCAGTGAGACGGATGAGGTAGAGGTATGCTCGCGGTGAGACGGACGAGGTAGAGGTATGCTCGCGGTGAGACGGGCGAGGAAGAGGTATGCTCGCAGTGAGACGGGCGAGGTAGAGGTATGATCGCGGTGAGACGAGCGAGGAAGAGGTATGCTTGCGGTGAGACGGGCGAGGAAGAGGTATGCTCGCGGTGAGACGGGCGAGGTAGAGGTATGATCGCGGTGAGACGAGCGAGGAAGAGGTATGCTCGCAGTGAGACGGATGAGGTAGAGGTATGCTCGCGGTGAGACGGACGAGGTAGAGGTATGCTCGCGGTGAGACTGGCGACGTAGAGGTATGCTCGCGGTGAGACGGACGAGGTAGAGGTATGCTCGCGGTGAGACGGGCGAGGTAGAGGTATGATCGCGGTGAGACGAGCGAGGAAGAGGTATGCTCGCAGTGAGACGGATGAGGTAGAGGTATGCTCGCGGTGAGACGGACGAGGTAGAGGTATGCTCGCGGTGAGACTGGCGAGGTAGAGGTATGCTCGCGGTGAGACGGGCGAGGTAGAGGTATGCTCGCGGTGAGACGGGCGAGGTAGAGGTATGATCGCGGTGAGACGAGCGAGGAAGAGGTATGCTCGCAGTGAGACGGATGAGGTAGAGGTATGCTCGCGGTGAGACGGACGAGGTAGAGGTATGCTCGCGGTGAGACTGGCGACGTAGAGGTATGCTCGCGGTGAGACGGGCGAGGTAGAGGTATGATCGCGGTGAGACGAGCGAGGAAGAGGTATGCTCGCAGTGAGACGGATGAGGTAGAGGTATGCTCGCGGTGAGACGGACGAGGTAGAGGTATGCTCGCGGTGAGACTGGCGACGTAGAGGTATGCTCGCGGTGAGACGGGCGAGGTAGAGGTATGCTCGCGGTGAGACGGGCGAGGTAGAGGTATGATCGCGGTGAGACGAGCGAGGAAGAGGTATGCTCGCAGTGAGACGGATGAGGTAGAGGTATGCTCGCGGTGAGACGGACGAGGTAGAGGTATGCTCGCGGTGAGACTGGCGACGTAGAGGTATGCTCGCGGTGAGACGGGCGAGGTAGAGGTATGCTCGCGGTGAGACGGGCGAGGAAGAGGTATGCTCGCGGTGAGACGGGCGAGGTAGAGGTATGCTCGCGGTGAGACGGGCGAGGTAGAGGTATGATCGCGGTGAGACGAGCGAGGAAGAGGTATGCTCGCAGTGAGACGGATGAGGTAGAGGTATGCTCGCAGTGAGACGGATGAGGTAGAGGTATGCTCGCGGTGAGACGGACGAGGTAGAGGTATGCTCGCGGTGAGACTGGCGACGTAGAGGTATGCTCGCGGTGAGACGGGCGAGGTAGAGGTATGCTCGCGGTGAGACGGGCGAGGTAGAGGTATGCTCGCGGTGAGACGGGCGAGGTAGAGGTATGCTCGCGGTGAGACGGGCGAGGTAGAGGTATGCTCGCGGTGAGACGGGCGAGGTAGAGGTATGATCGCGGTGAGACGAGCGAGGAAGAGGTATGCTCGCAGTGAGACGGATGAGGTAGAGGTATGCTCGCGGTGAGACGGGCGAGGTAGAGGTATGCTCGCGGTGAGACTGGCGACGTAGAGGTATGCTCGCGGTGAGACGGGCGAGGTAGAGGTATGCTCGCGGTGAGACGGGCGAGGTAGAGGTATGATCGCGGTGAGACGAGCGAGGAAGAGGTATGCTCGCAGTGAGACGGATGAGGTAGAGGTATGCTCGCGGTGAGACGGACGAGGTAGAGGTATGCTCGCGGTGAGACTGGCGACGTAGAGGTATGCTCGCGGTGAGACGGGCGAGGTAGAGGTATGCTCGCTGTGAGACGGTCGAGGTAGAGGTATGCTCGCGGTGAGACGGGCGAGGTAGAGGTATGCTCGCGGTGAGACGGGCGAGGTAGAGGTATGATCGCGGTGAGACGAGCGAGGAAGAGGTATGCTCGCAGTGAGACGGATGAGGTAGAGGTATGTTCGCGGTGAGACGGACGAGGTAGAGGTATGCTCGCGGTGAGACTGGCGACGTAGAGGTATGCTCGCGGTGAGACGGGCGAGGTAGAGGTATGCTCGCGGTGAGACGGGCGAGGTAGAGGTATGCTCGCGGTGAGACGGGCGAGGTAGAGGTATGCTCGCGGTGAGACGGGCGAGGTAGAGGTATGCTCGCGGTGAGACGGGCGAGGTAGAGGTATGCTCGCGGTGAGACGGGCGAGGTAGAGGTATGCTCGCGGTGAGACGGGCGAGGTAGAGGTATGCTCGCGGTGAGACGGGCGAGGTAGAGGTATGCTCGCGGTGAGACGGGCGAGGTAGAGGTATGCTCGCGGTGAGACGGGCGAGGTAGAGGTATGCTCGCGGTGAGACGGGCGAGGTAGAGGTATGCTCGCGGTGAGACGGGCGAGGTAGAGGTATGCTCGCGGTGAGACGGGCGAGGTAGAGGTATGCTCGCGGTGAGATGGGGGAGGTAGACGTCGGTATTCTCGCGGTGACACGAGCGAGTTGTTAGATCGTTTTTTGTGTAATGTGCGGTTTTTTCGTGCAGAAAAAACATTTTTTTTCTTCTTTGTGTCTACATGTCAGGATGTACACACTATGTACAGCTACCTACCCACACTGGCGGGCGCGGGCGCGCCCCCCGCGAGCTCGTGCACGCACGTGGGCGGCGCCGTCACCACGCGCAGGCGCGCCAGCGTGGGGCCGCCGCCTGGGGGAGGGAATTAGCATAATCAGTCTATAACGTTCCCACGGCTGGGGCTGCGACCTGACGTCACAGTGCTGCCACCTAATGCATGTCCTTCCAGAAAACGGTGATCACAAGCTGCAGTAATAATATAATAAGTTACCGGGTGCAGGAGGCCTGGGCTTGCAGGGCGGCACGCTCTGCCGCTCGGGCCGCGTCGTCGTGCCGGTGAGTGCAGAGTTACTGGTCTCTTGAAGCTGTACAATTATAATAGTTTATTAAGGGGGTCATCTCTTTGGTTTAGTCATCTACGCTTACTACTACGCTTTGGAATAGGCAACTAGTTTCATCTTTCTGACTGACCGACTCAAAAATGCCTGTAAATGGTTTAATGGAAGAAAATAGTTTGAGTTTGGGCGATTTCTGACTTTTCTAGTACTCAAACCTCAATTGGTCAGGCAGAGTATTTTGATCCTTATAAGAAACAGGATCGATTGGCATTAAAAAAAGTTTTTGTGAAAACTGCCCATTTTCTTGCTGACTGAACATTTTTTTCAATAAATGCAGATCAAAATTTCTCAAAAAGTTAAGGACAGTCTCTTTAGACAGTTTTCCAATGTGGAGACGACAATACAACAATAAATGAAAACACTGGCAATACTAATGCATAGGAGTATTTAGGAACTATCAAATAAATCCTAACATTGAAATTAAAAAAGTGATTTTTTCTAACAAACTAAATATTACTGATGCGTCGACTATGGGTTTTGCCAATCTTTGACTAGCTATAGTGACTAAACTATTGGAGATATTTGATTGAATTTTCGTATGCAGACTGGGAACGTCATTAGATAGACGCAGTTTAATTTATTGTTGTATTGTCGTCTCCACCTTGCATGTATAAAGTGTGGTATGAATAAAACCAAAAATATTTACATTATTAACCTTGGCATGTCTGTCGGGAGAGGGCGCGGGCGTCGTTCTAGGTTCAGCTTCCTTATCTGTTATTGGCTTGTCTGTGGTTGACTGCAAATAAAGAATATATTTTAATTATATACATTTTTGAAGGATCATTGAACATCGTGGAAACACCATCAGAGTTGGTGGAAGCGTCAAGGTATTTTGTTATGTTTTGTAATTTGCAGGTCAGTATCAGGTTGTATGTTGATCTGAATATGATTCGCGACCGTATCAGATATTTATTTATAGAATTATAATCATAAAAATCATCAATACAACTCTCTAAGTTCATATAATCCTATTGAATGACTATTTCATGAAAACATGACATTTGAGGATTATTCTAACTTAAGGAGTTGTATTGCTGATTCTAATGATTATAATTCTGTAAAGCCATATTTGTTACGGTCGCGAATCATATTTTAATCAACATACAACCGGACACTGACCTGCAAATTGTAAAAAACGTAAGAAAATTTGAATATCGCGGGCTACCTTGGAGCATCCACCTTAATTACGCTGATTGAAACAGTGAGAAACGAAAGAATTAATTAATGTAGAAAAAAAAACGCAGAAAATGTAAGTTTTTACGTTTAATTTACCATATAATAAGTTTGTACAAGTCGATTGGAGTAAAAAGTTATCAAACGCACGGCGAGCACAATCCTAACTAATATTATAAATGCAAAGGTGAGTTTGTTAGTTTGTTACGCTTTAGTAGACCATGACCTGTAGTAGGCCATGGGCTATTATTTATCCTGAATGGCAAACGAAGTCTCGGGCAACAGCTAGTCAACAATACAAAACGTTTAGCCCAGCACTGAGCTATAAGTGGGTAAAAGATGCCAAGCCGCGTGCTATATGTGGGCAACTTAAGCCCAGCAGTGGACAACTTTTGCCCAGCTTCAGACAGTCTACGCCCAGAATTGGTCTATACGTGGGCATCTTTTGCCCAACACTGTGCTATACTTACATATCCATTCAAATGGTTAGGCGCATGTCTCGGCGAGGCGGGATGCACTCTCTTGTCTGTATGTTTGTCTTTGTGTGCGCCTGTCTGTGTGTCTGTCGCGACTGCTGTAGTTGCCTCCGTTTCTAGACGTCGGCGTGTCTGTGCGTAAAATAAAAAAGAAATTAACATGAGAGAGTAACCTTTTTATGTCTGTTGTACATATTTTATTTATAAATGCGATTTAATGAAATATTACGACATTATTATAAATTATTAATACTTTTTTTTTGTTCACCACCCTTGGTTGACTGGTAGAGAATGCCTAAGGCAGCCCGTACCTTTTTTTAGTGCGAAAACTTTAAATAAATAAAATTATTCACATAACTTCACGCCTTGTTTCCCCGAAGGGTCAGGCAGAGGTGTACCTATAGTACACCCACATTTCGCCAGTTATGTTTAAGTCCCATGGAATAGGGGGCGAGCTTATTGCCATCAACCGTGGACAAATCCAGACTCCGGGTTGCTATTGAGAAACTCCAGATAGAAAATCTCAATAACACTGCCCGACCTAGGAATCGAACCCAGGACCTTATGTTCAGCGGTAGCGCTTGCGACCACTAGACTAACGAGGCAGCTAAATTATTCAAATCCTGCCAGCGATTTATCACTGTACGGCATTCACTACATAAATGGCTGAAACTTCGATAAGTCAATCAGAAAATATCATGAGAAAAGGCAATTACAGAGCTACAGTAATGCGCTATAAATCAATCTACCTAGCCTTTTCCGAACTATGTTGGGGTCGGCTTCCAGTCTAACCGGATGCATCTGAATACCAATATTTTACATGGAGCGACTGCCTATCTGACCTCCACAACCCAGTAACTGTGTAACAAAATACCCCTTGGTAAGACTGGTTGTCAGACTTTCGGGCTTCTGACGACCCGTAACGACTGTCAAAGATCCACGAATGACAGCCGGGACCAACGGCTTAATTTCGAGGCACGGAGGAGTCTCGATATGTAAAGATGGTCACTCATCCACGGACCAACCCCGGCAAGCGTAGCTTAACCTGATGGATCGAGCCGTGCGGCTGTTATTACTTAGCCACGAGCTCCTCGCTGATGGCCTTTTTATCCTCATAGTGACAGTTATGCTAAGAGCAGAGTAGTGTGAACATCACTCACAGTGTCGGGCACGGCGTCGTGCGGAGCGTGCTCGGGCGCGACGTGCACGGCCGCGCGCGTGCGCGACACCGACACCGCCTGCGAGATAAAACACAACTATATTTAACTATCGTTTTATAGCTAATAAGTAACAATGTTATGTGACGAAAAGGTGATTTACTAGTTAATTGATTCAGGCGTGACTTGACGGAAATCCATTATAAAATATAATAGACGTAGATGTATTTAGTAACCTATTCCGCTTAACTATCCATAAAGAGTAATAAAAAACGGCGTGGCAATAAGTCGTGTTCGGGTTCTTGGAGAGGTGAAACACGTGTCGATTTGTTACAGGGTTTTTTTATGACTCTTTACGAATAGTTAAGTGGAATAGGTTAGTAAATATATCTACGTCTATTGTATTTTAGGTAATTTACCGTTAAAAACCCAATCTGGAACGATGATACTGAGGCCCTTTCTATATTGCCATAGTCTAAAATGTTAATAAGTTATAACTATTTTTTACTGCTAAAATCAGTCAAAATTTAAATGATTTTTGATAAATTTTGCCAGTCAAGAGTTGACATAAATAACGCACATAAACCAGAAGAGTCCCGTTAACGCCGTTAGCACACCTCCGCCGTGAAACGGCAGTAGTTTAGTTGTTTCGCGTCATGTTCCGCTACTCGCATCCGATACCAGTAGTGGAACATGATATTTCTACATTGTTCTCACATGTAATTTCAACATGAATGAGGTAAACAATAAGAAAAAAAGTGTTTCCGTGGACTTTCTTGCCCGTTCTTCTTTACCTAATACGCTTTGGAATAATGGGTAACTAACTTCATATTTGTAACTGACCGACTCCTTGACAATTCAAAATTGCCTGTAAATGGTTTAATTGAAATAAATGCTTTGAGTTTGAGTTTGACGTGAGCCAGTTGAATTGAACTACTGCTTTTCGCTGCTATGATTTCACGGCGGAGGTGTGCTACAGGCGTAATTGCATAGATTTTGCACAAGACAATATTATATAAATGCGAATCTAAATCTATCTATTATAAAATATCCCCAATTTTCACATACAACACCACAGATGAAAAATAACACAAAATAAAAACGAACAATTCACAATTTCCAACGACAATTTTGAATGAAATGAAAAAAAAAAAAAACATATAAACCCAGACATTTTGGACAAACATACAATGTAACTAAAAAACATGTACAATGTAAATATAATACAAATAATGATAAACCTATTCCGTTTATTTCATTATATTATTCTCACCTATTTAATTTTAAAGATGTTGTCAAAACAAATATGCCTGAAATATAATTTTGTAGATTTATAATCGAGTGGGGATCAATCCTAATGTCTTAACCCAACAAGCGTTGAGTTTGTGACAGGTTATTGGACATGACGTGTGTCATTGTGACAGCGATTTAGAAATGTCTAGATATCAATATAGTCAAATATGACGCATTTTGTAACCTCCCATGGAGGTTACATTTCGTAGGCAATGAGACTCCAACCTACTTTAATTGCTGAAAATAAACACAAAAAAAGTGGAATTTCAAATTTAGAATGCTCATTTTCTTGCTGACTGTATTTTTTTTTCAAAATCTGTGAATGCAGATCAAAATTTCTTAAAAAGTTAAGGACAGTCTCCTAAGACCATTTCCCTGTAGCTACAACGGTTAAGGTAGCTGCCCTTGCTGCCCCATCTCAAAAATCCACCCTGTATACTAAAATCTATTATCAAAATGCCACTCACATCTTTCTCCCAATCGTAAGGGTCAGTATCCCTGATGCCTCGTCTCTTGCAGCACCTCTCAAGCAGTGATGTCAGCATGGCGTAGTCTGGCGTATCGGCGTACTCTAACTGTTGAACGTGTTCTAGAAACTGGCGTAGTTCTGATGGCAGGTGCTTGAGGAGCAGACGGTGGTCGTATTTCTCCTTCATGAGTCCGACCTGAGGAGAAGATGGTTGTTAAGCGCCGTATATGTCAAAGGGTTATTTAATAATTCAAATTTTCGTGAAAACCCTAGGGATATTGCGAAAACACGGATAATTAGAAAATGGTGAATACATTTCTGAATGCAAAAACACGAGTCGCTCTAGTAATATTAAATACTCTTTAGGGGTATGAGGAACAGGGTGTAAAGTTCACTCATACTCTATGGAAAAGGGAGGATCCTCCGACCAGACGGGTGTTGTGTCTGGCGGGCAATTGCACAAGGATTGATGTCGGATAGTCTTATATAAGACTTATATGTGAATCGCGCGGTGAACTTAAATAGCGCGATGCAGGATTTGTGACGTCAGGTCTCTGATGCGTAGTTCGCATGTGGCGATGTAGATCCACAACCCTTAACTCTGATTGTCTAGATTTTTGCTTATATGAATGATTGACATTTAAAACGTCAACCAATCAAAGGACGTCTCGTTTTGAGCGCTCCAACCAGCCAATCAGCGTTCTTATTTAACAATAGCTAACGTTTCATTTCGCAATATTACTAGAGCGACTCGTATTTTTGCAAAAACCCTATCTTTTTCCAGTAAGATTAGACATTTAAACAAAACGTTATACAGTCCGTTCAACCGATTTTGACTTCTATTCCGTAGGCATAAGGATGGCATTGAAAGCAAAAACGCGACTATAATACCAACTGTTTACTGCAGCTGCCATTTGTCATGCCACCAACGCTATAGAAGTCAAAATCGGTCGGTCGGTAGGCTGTGGTCTTTTCGGTCTACTGGCGGTCTACTCACCTGCCCCTCGTCGTTGATTATACTCCACGAGTATATTATAGAATAGGGACCATAGATCTACTGTGTGCAGTATACTGCAGTCTACTCGGTCTACTGGCAGTCTACACGGTCTATTGATGGTCTACTGGGTCTACTCACCTGCTCTTTGTCCTTGATCTTCCTCCACGGCAGCTGCCCATTGACAAACTCCACGAGCATATAGAACAGGGACCATAGATCGTCGTGTCTGCCCATTTCTTTGTTCTTGTGCGCGTTTATTGAGGCGTAGCGGACGGTCCCTGAAATCAATTATGACTATGAATTATTAATATAACATCACGCTTGTTTCCCCAGAAGGGGTAGACAGAGATGTATAGTACACCAACATTTGGACGGTTATTTTTAAGGTGGATGCTCCAAGGTAGCCCGCAAATATCAACTTTTCTTAAGTTTTTTTTAATTTGCAATTCACTGTCAGGTTGTATGTTGATTTAAATATGATTAGCGAGCGTAACAAATATGGGTTTACAGAATTATAATCATTAGAATCAGCAATACAACTCCTTAAGTTAGAATAATCCTCAAATGTCATGATTTCATGAAATAGTCATTCAATAGGATTATTTGAACTTAGGTAGGATATGTATTGATGGTTTTTATGCCTCGTTGAGTCCAATGGTAAACTTTACGGCTTACCATTACACTCAACGACGGTTGATAATGTCTTATATTATAACTACAAGTCCAAATATTCAAGAATAAGTCACAAAAAATAACCCCCGACACAATTCCAGGTGATGCTGCAGTATCGGTTCAAGGTTACTATGTTCTTCCAATATCATTGAAGTAACAGAATACTAAATTTCGAATCAATCAGACCTGTGGAAGATGCGCACATCCAATCATCAACTAGAAAAGAGCTGATAATCCTCAAACAGCTGAACCGATGGTTTTGAATTGTAGCTAAGAACACTCTCGATCAAGACACCTTTCAAACAAAAAAAAAACAAAATCGGTTCAGCCGTTTGGGAGCTACGAGGGAACACATAGATACACACGTTAAACTTATAACACCCCTCTTTTTCCGTCGGAGGTTAAAAAATGTAGGGCCCATCGAGTGCCCCAGCAGGCCAGGGCCTATGTCCGGCAGTGCACGTACCTCTGAAGCCGGCGGCAGCACGAGGAGGGCGCACCTGGCCGTTGCTGGTGGTGTACTGGCGCGCCAGGCCAAAGTCCAGCATGTACACTTTCCTACAGTTCGACGGATGGCGGCCTATACTGAAATTACTCTGAAAAGAATAATTTGAATAGGTCAATTTTTTTTTATTATTACAATGGTGAAGGTCTTGGCCTGAATCTCACCTGATGGTAAGTGATGATCAGGCCGAAGGTGGAAGAGAGCTTCACCCGGAATCCTCAACCACAGAGGAACTGACTATCTTACGTCTTACTGCCGGAACACAACAATGCTGGTAACATTGTTGTTATGGCGACAGACTTAGATAAGATGGTGGTAGCTAGCCAAGCGGACTTAGAACAAGCCCTATCACCAACCAAACCGAGCAGAAATAAAACCAACTACCAAAGATTACGAAGTCACGTCAACGAGAATATTCGGTTACAGGTTTTTATCTCGCTCGCACCATACTACTTGCGGAATGAGTGCGAGCGAGACGGAGGCGACTTCAAAGCGGCAATAGTTTAGGTAATTGCTTTTTACGGCGAAAATAATGGTAATTTAAAAAAACATAGTTCCTGCTATATATACGTAGTTAGTTCAATTATTATGCAAAGTTTCATGATCTAATTTAAAGTATTTTTTTGAATAGCAGCGGTTTATTGTTCGGTTTGGAGGTAACTTTGGATTTATTTCCTATCGAGATTTTTTTATGAAATCGTGTTTTCGGCTAACATAGTACTTAACATTAATCCTCAACTTTAACATATATTTATTTCAAAATTAATGCTGTAGTAGTTTCGACATAACGGCAGATCTTGCTAAGCAATTTATCAGTCAGGGAAGTTGTCTATTGTGTAATAACTTTTTTCAATTATAATTTCGTTTTTAAATTTGAAAACAGTCTTATTTTAAACGTAAAATGAATACTTACAGGTTTAATATCTCTGTGAAGAAATCCTACGGAGTGAATAGAATCTATAGCTTTGAGTATTTGCAGTCCCAATCTGAAACAATAAATCAAATCAAATCATTTTTTATTTGTGTAACATAGGTAGTGAATACAGTTCTTAAATTAAAGTTCATAGATCGCTATGTTATGTCAAGAGGCGTACAGATATGGTTGCATGCGAAATAATAACATTATGGAATAATTTCTACAGTCAAAGCATAATTAATAAATAATCATAAATTACATTAGTCACAATGATGCCGATTCCCTTGTTCACAAAATAAACTTAATTTAAGTTCAGTGGATATATTTCTTTCTATTTCATTAAGAAAAGGACCGAAGATATATTTTAGTTTAGTCCTGTCAAATTAATCAGCGCCTGACATAAATTGACGTAATTTTAGTAGACAAGTTTTTAATCACGTCTAAACTTGTATGGAGTAGTGACAGGTTTGACAGGACTAAACTAAAATGTATCATCTGTCCTTTTCTTAATGAAATAGAAAGAAAAAGATGCACTGAACTTAAATTTAGTTTAGTTTGTGAACAAGGGAATCGGCTCCAATATTCACCCAAAAATGAAAACCACCACCAAAAAATGAAATGATCACCTCATGACTAACATAATTTTAAGATAATATAATACTAACAAAAAATGATCATTATTAGTCTGAAATAAACGATTTTTATTTATTTATAAACATTTTCATGTCATTTTATTTATTTTTTTGTAAAAGTCAGTAAAAGTTTAGCTTTTTCTCACGTCTTCTCTGTCACTCATTCTTTTGTGACACTCTCAGACATCAAAAAAATACACAACAATTCTCTATTGCTGTGTATTTTTTGTTTTAAATTATTATTATTATTTATTTATTTCAATCAACCTTGGATCATACAGTTTTTTTTTTATTGACCGGCCTTGTAGACCTAAACATGTCTGCCTCACCTAAGTGTGGTGGACAGAGAGAAGGCGCCCCTCGGCTGCGCTCGCCTCAGTTCGGCCAGGTTCCGACCTTGCAGCTGCATCACTACGTAGTTAAAGCGAGCATTTCGGCCGCAGCCAATGAAACGACACACGTGTTCTTTGCCTAGAATATAGAAAAGGATATTTGAGTAATACAACGGGGAAGCTCTTGGCCTGAATCTCACCTGATGGTAAGTGATGATCAGGCCGAAGGTGGAAGCGAGCTTCACCCGGAATCCTCCACCACAGAGGAACTGTCTATCTTACCTCTTACTGCCGGAACACAACAATGCTGTAAACATTGTTGTTATGGCGACAGACTTAGATAAGATGGTGGTAGCTAGCCAGGCGGACTTAGAACAAGCCCAACCACCAACCAAACCGAGCAGAAAATTTTGCCCCCACTGGGAATCGAACCAGGGACCTCTGGGTCTGAGACAGGTGGTCTAACCACTAGACCACAGAAGTGGTTGAAGATAAAAAAAAAGTGACTAAAAAGGGAAAAGTTGTTGAAGGTGGCAAAATAACAACCACAGCCAATTTATGGTTCTGTACGTTCCCATGAAACAACGGAACCCTTATATTCACTCGTTTGTCTGTCTGTTCGTTTGTCACAGCCAATTTGCTCCGAATCTAATGGACCGACTAAGTTTGTTACTCAATCACGCAAAAACGGCTGAACGTATTTGGATGAAATTTGGTAGGTACACAGATAGTTTATAACCTGGATGAACACATAGGGTACTTTTTTATCAAGGTAGAACATTCCGTTGGGATAATTTCCGACCTCAACGCGGGCGATGCTACGGGCGAAAGTTAGTCATCAAATAATTTCTCTCGACGTGTGCCGTTCGTAACAAGTCAATTATCATCCTGAGGACGCCTCGTTGAGAGGTGAAACACGTGTCGATTTCAACTCTTTAGGAATAGTTAAGCGGAATAGGTTACTGAATATATCTACGTCTATTATAATTTATAATGGATTTCCGCCAAGACACGCCTGAATCAATTAATTTAAAAAATCTTTACACCCTTCATTCCACTTCTCAACTACGGACCTTGCAACTTCTTCAGCACCGCCACCTCCATCTTAAGGACCTGCTTCGGCTGCCGTGCCGATTCCACCTTCAGAGCCACCTGTTCCTGAGTCACCAGATCTAAACCTTCGTAGATCTCGCCGAAACCACCGCCCCCGATCTTCTTTACCACCTGAGGAGATGAGGTAAAGCAAATTTTAGCATTTTTGAAAAAATAATTGAGTTATTTAATTCACATTCTTTATGGTACCTCTTTAGGTCATGAGCTATCCGAATATAAAAAAATATTTGGCCTAGGTCTTAAGGGGAGGCGTGAAAATTGATTCGCTGTTACATTGAGACACCAGACTGTCGATTTGCAGACTATTTTCCATTTTTTTTTTAAGTATCTTGTTGACAGGCCTACGCTGTCCTCTCATACCTATTCAAACTTTACATCTTTGAAAGCATTGTAAAACCCATTTATTTTTAAAAGAGTAACCGTGGAGTTTCTTGCCGGCTCTTCTCCATAGGAAACGACCAATTGGAACCGTGTACATAACTTCTGACGTTTCATAAGTGCCCACGTAGGTTTATGTGAAATAAAATATTTTGATTTTGATTGTTTAATAAGATTTTGAGGGTTTTCAGCTCGTTTCAGGAAAGGGACCAAAAACCTTTATAAATAACGGTATCGAAGAATTTCGTTTACTTCTACGACTAAGGTTACCGCTATCTGGGTAACCCAAGAAGAAGAAACATGTTACCTCTTGTAGGTTACCGATTACACACACACAGGCGACGCGCACCCTTTGACTAATGCCGACGGCACGTGTAAGATAAAGGTAATTTTTATTTCTACTGGTTGCATTCAATTTAAGGTAAACTTTAAAAATACCTGTAAAAAATATAAATGTCGTAACCGAAAAGTACCCGTATTGGTAACAGAGCCTACAAAACACACGAACAATAAAAAACGAAATAGACAAAATATTACTATGTATTTATTTTTTATTATTTTTTTATTTATTTTTTTTGCACCAAAAACGTTACATATAGACAGATATACAGGACAATTTAAATATTTTCTTAGCTTTATAGTGAAGGCATCTGTGTCTGAACTAGATAAAAAATATCTGTATCTCAGACATCAGCGCTCTTCCTTGCGATGACCATTACAATACTAGCTTAATTAGACAAATCAATATGGAGGTATATCATTACACAGGTTGATATAAAATAAACAAATGGGTATGTGGAGTGTAAACCTCTCGGTGAGTAGTGTGTGAAAGTGTGTGAAGGAGTGTGAGAGGGTGAGTGTGAGAGGGTGAGTGTAAGAGTTTCCTATTTTAATATTGCTAACAAGTTTTCTGTCTCTTCATAATTATGTAAATTTAATAATATAATTGTTAAAACGTTTATGGGAACTAGATTCTGAGCCTATTCTAACGAAAAAGCTTCTTTCGCCCGAAGAAGAAGCTTGCGAGGAGTTTTACGCAAACACGGTGAAAAGAGATGAAGATGGGCGTTATGTCGTAAGCTTGAAGTTGGACGTAGAATCTAGGAAGCAGTGGGAACTGCATGTTAGTAAATCATCCGAAGATCTACCCTCCTTTAAACAGCTTTACGAATTCTTGTTGACTGCAAAAACCTTTTACAGTACGCAACAACCCTCACTAAACGTGTAAGTGATGAATACCTAGATCCCCAAATGGTTTCAAACTCAGACACGAGGTTGGCTGTGTGAACCTTAACAGGTTTCTTCTCCTCATTAGTGCTTATTGACGCAGGTCTAGTATACTGAATAAGTCACATGCTATTTCAATTGTAAACCTATAATGTTGTGCTAAAATTTGTTTGTTTTAATATGTTTTTTCTTAGGGTGCACTATTGTTTTAAAATACCGTGTTATAGGTATGTATATTTTGTGTATCATTAAACTTATTACTGTGTTTGATGGAGTTCAAACATTGAGACTCAATATTGCTATGAAAATGTTTAACTTGTATGTTGTTATTCTATCTTGTCAAGTAGATAAAATTTAGTTGTATTTGTCATGTTTTGATCGGAACCATATTGTAATCGTATGTAATGAAGCCGTCCACTGTTTAGTATTTGTAGTTATTATACAGTCCATTGTTCTTTAAGTTGCTGAGTTTGTTCATGGTGGGCGGTACTAAAAGGAACATATTCCTTTTGGTGGGCGGAATGTTCAATGTACAAATAATATTTCGTTAAAATAAAACTACCTGCTAGCGCGATAGATGGCATTGGGATCGAAATACATCTCGCTATGGTTTCGTTCCGCGGTAGAGTATATAAGTCTAAGGTTTATTCAAATAAAATTGTCTCGCTCTGAGGTACTGCGTTTCATTGGAAAATCACAGGCTCCAAGGCACCTTGTACCGATAATGTACAATAATTAAAGAGTGTACTTTTACATATTTTTTTATTTAGCGGGTATACTTCCAAAGCGTCATTAATCTTATTATATAAGTACGGTATTTTATTGGTCAACGCAAAAAGGGGCGGTAACAGATGTGATCATCGTGTGCATGTGATTTTGTTTTCAAACTGTTTAGATAAGGCCTTCTTCGATAGTACTTTGCATTTGATTTATTTCTTGCTATCATCAGTGATTTTTTTGTCACGTTTGCCGCCTCTAATATCAGGCCGCCCTAGGCCCGGGCCTACTGGGCCTTAGGGCAAATCCGCCACTGCCAGGTTTACACTGCTTACCTTCCAGCGCTCCTTAACCACGTGCCCCGGCTGCAGCAGATCTTCGGACGCCATGGTGATGTGGTGAGCTCGGCGGGAGGTGTCACACCTCGACGCCTCGCGCGACTGACGGCCTCCGAAGTTCGGAAGGGTTCTAGACCTGGAATGTAAGTCAGTTGAAATGTAAAAATAAGGTTTTAAGAAAAATTACTTTATTTTACGCACACATAAAGTTCAGTTTGCGCTGCAACTTCCTTTTTGTATGACTTTTTGAAATCATCTTAATTAATTTACACCTCAAGGGTAATACGATACCCCTTGGTAAGACTGGTTGTCAGACTTTCGGGCTTCTGACGACTCGTAACGACTGTCAAAGATCCACGAATGACAGCCGGAACCAACGGCTTAACGTGCTTTCGGAGGCACGGAGGAGTCTCGGTATGTAAAGATGGTCACCCATCCACAGACCAACCCCGGCAAGGTCAGCTTAACCTGATGGATCGACCCGTGCGGCTGTTATTACTTAGCCACGAGCTCCTCGATACTTCATTACTAACCCTGCTTCATTATACCAACCCTGCTAGGTCAAGGCTGCAGGTTCAATCGTGTATACGCTAATAAAATCCTAAACCTTTATTGCACGAACTGTTGTAAAGTTCAAACAGGTACATTTAACCTTTGACCTTTAGCTGGCAAGATCTCCATTTAGTATGACGAGCGCTGAATTTATGTAAGATGGTCCGGTGAATGGTTCTCGGTATGTAAAGATGGTCCATCCACGGACCAACCCCGGCACGCGTAGCTTAAGGCCCTATAAGTCGTCAAATTGCTTAGCAAGATCCGCCGTTATGTCGAAACTCCTGCAGCATTAATTTTGAAATAAATATATGTTAAAGTTGAGGATTAATGTTAGCGACTATGTTAGCCGAAAACACGATTTCATAAAATTTACTCGATAGAAAAAAAAAAAAACAAAGTTACCTCCAAACCGAACAATAAACCGCGGCTATTCAAAAAATACTTCAAATTAGATCATGAAACTTGGCACACTAACTGAACTAACTATAAAGAAGCGACTATGTTTTTTTTATTTTTTTGAAATTACCATTATTTTCGCCGTAAAAAGCAATTACCTAAACTTTTTCCGATTTGTTGCCGCCTCCGTGTCGCTCGCACTCAGTCCGCGAGTAGTATGGTGCGAGCAAGATAAAAACCTGAGGTTGGGTGGGCTCTTAACCGATTGATCGACCCAAGCGGCTGTTATTACTTAGCCACGAGCTCCTCTATGCGTGAAACTTTCGCCTTAATATATCGGGTGGTTCTATTAATAATCACGTCACTTTAATGTGTACCCTAGCGTAAATTTACGGTGGTCAGCTCAAGGAGACAACATAGATAGCTACAGAAGGTCGACTCCATGCAACGCACGCGCACATAAATGCCTCTGATCTATCGGTTGCGCCACTTCTTCTTCCCAGCTAAAGCACTAGGAAGTGGTGTAGGGTGGGCGTTTTGGGGAACTGTCTTATGTAATTTTGACGTTCGAAAAGTGTTGATTCTCAGCCTAGTTTGAATACATGACTTTTGATTTTGATAAGCTATTATATACATAATATCGGGTGACCACTGAAAATCAGCGCTGTGCTGTGGGTCCCCAAAGCCCAGCATCATGCCTAGTGGAAGCCTTCTTGTCACAATCATGATGTGTCAGCAGTTGCCGGCTATTTCTGTTCTATGCTCGTGATCTATTGTGTTTTATTGTTCTTTTACTAGAGTTAACTTTTTAACCACTTTCCAAAAAGAAGGAGGTACTATGTTCATAGCGTACGTTTTATTTTTATTTATGTCCATCAATATTTGCTGATTTTTTAGAGGAATCTTGCTCAGTGGTCCCAAATTTTATCAACTTTCAGAATCAGAATCAGTAGGTAGTTTTTGAGTTAGCTTCAATATTACGTATTTTTTCCACTTACTCTATATGGAACGGATGAGGTTGCGGTAAGTTCCTGTCACTGTTATTTACATAGCAGGTCGTGGTATTCGAATTTGTGTGGGGTAGATACTACAATTCACTCTGCCTAGCCTTTTCCCAATCATGTTGGGGTCGGCTAATCGGCTTCCAGTCTAACCTGATGCAGCTGAATACCAGTAGTTTACATGGAGCGACTGCCTATCTGACCTCCACAACCCAGTAACTGGGTAATACGATACCCCTTATAGTAGTAGATACTACAATTATAAAAGTGAAAAATAACTTTATTTTCGGAAGTCGGTGGCAAAAAACGCAAAATCAAAACCAAAGACACACTTTCAAAATTAAATTTACTTATATTTCATTTCGTAGTGTTTTTTTGAATGCACGTGTTTCTGGAACAGTAAACTTATTTTTCTTTCTAATATCATCAAGGTCACTCCCACAAAGGTAAGCAGACCCTATACAACGCAATGTGCTACTTTCAACACCTAGTCTCATTTATTCAAGACAGCTTCTTTTCATAGGCGCCGTATGTCAAACCTCAAAGAGAGACCTCGGGATAAAACTTAGTGTTTGAGAGTGTATACAACGTGTTTTTTTTGATATCCCATAACTCTAGGGTTATATTCTATAAGTAAAATAATACAAAAAGTCCTAGAATATGTGGTCCAAAAACGCATAGTTTCGAAGATAACATAACACTATACTCTCGATGTGTGTATCTAAGTTTCATTGATAAGTACGAGTAAATCATTTTCATTCAAACCAATCATTCATATTTAAAGGTAAGAAAATGCGACGTTGTCATATTTCACGTAGGTAAGGGAAAAATTATTATAACGAAGGTATAGTTGAAAAATAATTCTTAAGCCAGTTGATTCTTTGATAATTTGGTCTCATTCATACCCAAGAGTTATGGGATATAAAAAAAAAACACCGTGTATAATGATCTAGGTTAATGTTGGGGCCATTTTGAGAGCAATAAAATAGCCAATCAAAAGTAGCTGATAGAAATGTGATCAAATCGATCCGAAGACCTACAGTACGCGAGGTCTATGCTGAGCTTTGCATTTGTGCGATTGCATATACATAAAATAGACGTCGATATATTTAGTAACTATTCCGCTTAACTTTTCCTAAAGAGTAAAAAAAAAAAACCTGTAAGAAATCGACACGTGTTTCACCTCTCAACTGAGTACTACTGACTAGTTATTCAGAGTCGAGCACTCGGCGTGGTAACATGTCGTGTTCGGGTTCGTGGCAAGTCAATCGTCATCCTGAGGATGACTCGTTCAAAATCATAACCCTCCTTTTTGCTTCGCCGTAGTCGGGTAATGATAAACTTACCTCAATAAAGGGTTCGGTTGTATACGCGGGGCGCTAGCCGCTTCCTGCCGACGCTCTTCCCTCTATAACAAAAAAAATAATAATTAAAAACAAAGACTTAGGCCCGCGGGGTTATTGCATAACACATGATGTTGATGGCATGGTGCCGATTCCCTTGTTCACAAACTAAACTAAATTTAAGTTCAGTGCATCTTTTTCTTTCTATTTCTTAAGAAAAAGGACAGAAGATAAATTTTAGTTTAGTCCTGTCAAATTAATCAGCGCTTGACGGAAATTGACGTAATTTTAGTAGGCAAGTTTTTATTACGTCTAAACTTGTATGGAGTAGTGACAGGTTTGACAGGACTAAACTAAAATTTATCTTCTGTCCTCTTCTTAATGAAGTACAAAGAAAAAGATGCACTGAACTTAAATCTCGTTTAGTTTGTGAACAAGGGAATCGGCACCATTGATAGTAATTGCGGCTTGAAGTAGGAAACTGTCAGAAATCGTCACTTAGGTAACGAAAAAGCGTTATGCCCGAAAAAGTCAGTATCAAAATGAAGTTTTGTATTTTTAATACGGATCCATGCTAAAAAATTGAACAAAAACTTGTGACACTTTAAACTTGAGACCATACTAGACATAATATACAGCGAAATTAACTTTGTTCCAACCGGCACCCTAATTGAGTATACACGATCAATCACAATCTGAATCGTTTTGAAATAGACTGCCAATCCATTGCTTCAAAAGTACAAAAAAAATCAGCTCAACAACGTAAATAACGCAATGAATGTTGTTGAACTGTCAAAATTTAACAGATTAGTCTTAATCGTTTAAGACTCAATTAGATAGACGGACGTCCCACGACACCACGACACCAGACTTTTTTTTTGTGATACTTATGGACGATTTTTTTTAAATTGTTTTTTCAACACTATATTCTACTTACTGGAATAGTGACACACTGTATAATCTGCAACACAGCTTGCTCAAACGACTTCATTATTATTTATCAACACTACTGTTTATCAGTTCTTTGTTATTTTTATTGCCCAAAGTGGTTACTTGTAAGTCGACGTATATCCGTCAGGAGGTGATAGAGTTCTCAGAAAACAACAAATTGAACCCCCTGTATGTATGGCCGAAATTCAATAGTTTTTGAGATATTTGACTTTTAAGGGTTTTTCGATATTTACCCAAAATTTGACAAATAATTCCAAAGGACATCATTCAGGCTTCGAACATTTTGTACCCAAAAATCAAAGTGCCGGCCAGAAAAAAAAAAAGCTGTTTTCATATGGGAAATAACATTTTGAACATTTTTTAATACTACAACGAAAGTCTACACTTAACCCCCTGGCTGCTATTTGAGTTTGAAAGTACCAAAAATCATAAAATTATTTTAAATGTTTTATATACAACGTTTAAAAAAATACCGAGTTTTAATTGAAAATAACATCGTTTTTTGTAATAACAAAAAGCATTTCGGCTAGGCGAACCTAACCTAACCTAACCTTGCCTATCTAAACCAAACCTAACCTAACATAATCTAACCTAACACTGATAAACTGATCTTACATTTTGAAGGTCACATGGAACTTCTCAATGATGAAAAGCATTTGCATAATCTTGTGATTAAGTAATTGTACAAAAGATTAACAGAAAACAGCTGGTTAGGTTAGGCTAACCTAACTAAACCTAACAGTGTTCAACTGATCTTAGATTTTGAAGGACACATGGACCTCCTCAATTATGAACAGCATTTGCGTATTCTTGTGATTGGGTAATTGTACAAAAGATTAAAAGAAAACAGCTAGTTAGGTTAGGCTAACCTAACCTGACAGTGTTCAATTGATCTTCGAAAAAGTATCTAACTTATCAGACATTTCAAATGACACTGGTTTCAAACTTGTTGGAGGTTGGGGACGTCCTCCAACAGTCTAAAGATACATGTCATTAATTATGTTAAAAAGACAGAAAAGATTTGCTGTCTTTTTCAATTGCAAAGTCGATAGGATTTTTTTGTGATAAAAAAAGGTTTTCGGCAAAGATGTGTTTATTTATATCCATTGTTCTTATACGTCGCCATATCTTAATCATAAAAAAATAATGATACGATAAAAAAAACTAGACTCTCGAACTGAAACATAACCACAACATTAATGAGAACGCCTCACCAAGAACGTCTCGAGAAATATCACTGACAATAGTAATGTTCAACTTAATAGTGAACGTAAATGTACAACTTATTTTTATTAACAACTACCTAACCTAGCTACCTTTACGTATGTCTTTTTTTCCTTGTGAATCCTTTGCGTGCTACAACCTCTGATGCGACAATTATGCAATCATTGATGAATGAAGAAAATCCATTGCATTGGTTATTGAACAGTGGGGATGTTTTCATAGTAGCTATGGGCTTTACCGATAGCATGAATGATATCGAATCGTGTGGCTATGAAGTCCACATTCCACCTACTTACCGAAACGCTAGTCAGCTTACAACAGACCAGGCAAATAAGTCTTGATTGATCACGATATTTAGGTGGATTGTAGAGGCGGTGAAGGTTTAGGCTGTTGTGACAAACATATTTTAACCGTGCACTACATCACATGTTTTATCATTCTAAAATCGCAGCGGCCATAATAAACGCCGTTTATCGTGTCGCTGTTGACAGCAGACTCGCTCCTGAGATTATTACCATAATTCATTCTAGAAAGAATACCTCCAAGCTTTGGCACGATAACGTACATACGAAAAACGTTAACAGGCAGAGAGTGCCTTTTGTAGCCATGGAAGGAAATCTTCCTTAATTCATAGGGTTTCCAAATTTTTCAGAGGAGGACGTATTTCTGTTTGTGCTAGGGAGCTATCATACTATAAGCTCGCCAGCAACCCAACACCTAGTCGTAACCGATGTCCCACAGGAGCGGGCCTAGGAACGGGCCCTGTGGAACACCGCACGACATTTCGCGCCGGTCCCCGCCGTCGCGTCCCCTGTAAGTGACACATTTCCGAGAAAACCTAACCTAACCTAACCTGAGCGAACCTAACCTTTCCTAAAAGTGCCCCATACGGGCGCGAGATGCGCCGCGGGCGGCGCGGAGACTTATTTGCACACACAATACAATAAATGGTTACAATACATAATTTCAGCCGAAAAACGTCCACTGCTAGACATAGGCCTCCTCGAAGCATCGCTACTTCAACCGGTTCTGTACTTCTCCCATCCAGCGGATTCCTCCGGCCTTCTCCAGGTCAACGATCCACGACCACCTTAATAGGCCTTTTCCAACGCTACATATTCCGGTACGCGGCCACCACTCCAGAACCTCACTATTACCCTTTGTGTAACATTGAGTCTTCAAATGAGGCCCATTGTGGGCGACCACGTTTTAGTGCCATAGGTCATTACTGGCAAGGCACACTGGTCACGATACATTAAAATGTAATGCTGTAAAATAATTTAGTCGAAGTATGTTTTTTAGTATTTTTAAACTTAAATAGCGGCGGATGGGTTAATTGTATTCTCTCGTTGTAATAGTAAAAAATGTTGAGGGTGTTATTTCCCATAAGAAAACCGTGTATTTTTCTTCTGGCTGACTTTAATTTTTGGGTACAAAATGCTCTAAACCTGAATGATGATTATATCATACCTGAGTAGACCTAACGCATATTGTCCATTTCTCCTTTGAACAAAAGCTGTTTGCGTCTACGAATGTTCAAAACATTGTTGGCAAAATTATGATTTTTTTGGTACTTTCAAACTGAAATAGCAGCCAGGGGGTTAATTGTAGACTTTCATTGTAGTATAAAAAAATGTTCAGGATGTTATTTCCAATAAGAAAACAGCATTTTTTTTTTCTGGCCGGCACTTTTATTTTTGGGTACGATTTGAATGATGTCCTTTAAAAAAAAAACTACATATTGAATGGGTACCATATTTTTTTTTTATCGTAGCTGGCACTTCAATTAAGCTATGAACATAACTAAAAGCACTTAATTCAACAAAATATGTACCTAAACTGTGTCTTCAAAAATGTTGTACCTTTTTTTTTTACTTTTTTAGAAAGCTTACAGAATAGGCAAGTAGTTTTAGTTATTTGTACGATTAATGTAATTTTTTTGACGAGACAACATTTTTGAAGCGCAAAAAAAAAAAATTGTAAGATATTATTCTTAAATCGCGGACGTCGTATTACAAGTAACCCTTAAATTAATTACTAATTTATGCGCTCTGCTGGATTTTCAACGCTCAGCTTAGTACCGAAAGATAAAAATCAAACAGCGCGCGTTCTGTCGTCTAGTGTTAGTAAAAACGGGCTTCAAACATCACTATGCAGGCACGTGTTACATACATACAGAAACTCACGCCTCCTTCCCATGTGGGTAGGCAGAAACTACAGAACACCACCTGTTACGATCCTTACAAACTCCTTTTGCCTCGTTAACGTTCATACATCTGGGGCCTAAGTCTACTAATTTATAAACGTCACAATGGTGTCATAATGGTTAGTTTTTGACAGATTTGCCATACAAAAACTGTCAAAAACTAACCATTATGACGTTTATAAATTAGTAGACTTAGGCCCCTGGTCATGTGCGACTACTACGCACCTGACCTTTCTGAAGAACATCACCAATAAGGTCACTGTCCTCCTAGGGCGTCCTCTCCCGGCGTTTCCACTCACATTTGCCTTGTAAATACCTTTTGTTAGTCGCCCTTCATTCATCCTCTCAAAATGACCAAACCAACTAAGCATACGCTTTTAATTTTTTGTCACTATATCTTCATGTTATACCGCACTGCTATCACCGCAGTGGATACGTGTTATGTACCGCATCATATATCAAATACTGAAGACATCCTTTTGACAGTTCCTTATAGAGAATGGAAATAAACCATTAATTAGTATGTCTGTCGCATACATGGTATACAGGGTGATAATTTTTCAAAGCCAGTTTGGTTATATTCTTAACTTCATTCGAGAGAAATACACTTATACATTTTAGCATTCGACAAATAACGACAGTTATTTTGTAATATTATTGAAATGACTGCACTTTAGAATTATATTTTTAATGTAAATGGTAAATAGATTAAATTGCTTATTACTTATCGTGAAATAACGGAGTTTATAATATCTTTATAACGAAATAACGAATGAGTGATAATCGTTATTTATTTAATGTTATAATAAATGGAGTAAAGATTTTAGAGAAATAGGTACGCTTTAAGAAAATTAATTAGACATTTTTTTTTAATGTGACAATTTTTTTAAGTTATACTTAGTGTAGCTGTGCTCAGAACAAAATGATGGCCACTTAGAACAGCACATAGGATCATGTTCAAGATAAATGTATTTTTTTTATGTTAGTTACCTACTTAACAGCTAGCAACTATGATTATCAAATGTTTTCGTTTTAAAATTAATATGATGCAGAGGCGGTTGGCTTTTTGTCTTACTTTTAGTAATTATCTGCGAAACCTGTTTTCAATGCGTTTTATTGTCACTTTTATTTTCTTTAAAATTGAGCTTAGGGTTGCAAAGGTGGCAAAATTCTGGACGAAGCTTATTTAAAACACTCAAAATGGAATTATCGTACGGCGATGAAGAAGCATTTTTATCTAAGACCGTAATTTAGAACTTAGGTACCCATACTGGCTAGAAAAAAAAACACCCTGTATACGTTTATGATCTATCAGGTAACGATCTATGATTGTGATTGAATGTCGGTCGGTGAACCAAAGGTTTTTTTTTATCGTTTGTTTTTCTTTTATTTTAATAAAGGAATTTTAAAGGGCAGTCTCCTAATTTTTACCTATAACTTCAGGAAGTTCCTGGTTATCCAAAGTTCCGAGCCTACTACCAGTAGTTTTTTATTACGGACGCTTTTAACATGCACTTCTTTCTACATTGTTCTCACTAGGGTTTAAACTTCAAAGCAACCACATTTCCATTCAGTTGCCTCGTCAATTTTTTTTCGTTTTGCCCTCTCCCCTCCATATATCCGCCCTCGTCCATTTGGGGTCCATTCGGACGATACAGGGGGGGTTTTTTAGTACCACTCGTCATCCGGTGGCCTGTCCGATTAAATTTTAAGTGCCATTGCTTTAACTATACGTTTTTTGTAATTTGCAGGTCTGTTATTTCATGAAATCATGACATTTGGGGCCAATTGTAACTAAGAGAGTTGAGCTGACTGAACTGAGCTGTTCTAAAGGGCCTATAAGACGTCAAATTGCTTAGCAAGATCCGTCGTTATATCGAAACTACTGCAGCATTAATTTTGAAATAAATATATGTTAAAGTTGAGGATTAATGTTAGCGACTATGTTAGCCGAAAACACGATATCATAAAATTTTCTCCATAGAAAAAAAATCTAACGTTACCTCCAAACCGAACAATAAACCGCTGCTATTAAAAAAATACTTCAAATAAGATCATGAAACTTTGCATACTAACTGAACTAACTATAAAGCAGCGACTATGTTTTTTTTTTTAATTACCATTATTTTCGCCGTAAAAGCAATAACCTATACTATTGCCGCCTCCGTCTCGCTCGCACTCAGTCCGCAAGTAGTATGGTGCGAGCGAGACAAAAACATGAGGTTGTGTGGGCTCTTAAAATGCTGTAAATACATATATTTGTTATGGGCCCGAATCATATTATTTTTATCAACATAATTATGTATAACCTGATACTGCTCTGCAAATTGCAAAAAACGTAAAATATAATAATTTCGCGGGCTAGCCTGGCACTTTCCACTTATAAAGTAAACCTATTATGATTTCCACTAATGGTAAGACATGGTGGATCTGGTTAAATGTTTCTACCGACTTTTAAGGTCTCTGCACACAGCGGGCGCGGCGCGGCGGGACGGGACGGCGACGCGACGCTGAGCAGTTGTAATGTACTAGATATTACGGACGACGCCACACAGAGCCGTCCCGCTCGACGCGACGGTAACCGTCGCTCTGCTCAGCGTCGCGTCGCCGTCCCGTCCCGCCGCGTCGCGCCCGCTGTGTGCAGAGACCTTAAAAATTGTTAGAAGTATGTAGTTAACTAATGGTTGCTAGAAGCACTTGGTTACCTGTGGTTCATGTCGTCGTGCTCGCTGCGCGGGGGCAGCTGCAGCTGAGCCTGAACCCTGCGACGCTGTGTCAGCTGACGATGTGGAGGATTCTGTAACCGAAGCAAAAGGTTGCTGAAACTAGAAGTAGGTTTAACCTTCTACAGGGTGTCTTACGGGAGAGGATTTCACTGCGTGTTTTAATTAACTTGAAAACGATATCCATTTTCACGTCACATCACCTATAACATAAAAGTCAAATAAAGGAAAACTCCCCTTAGGATTTATAACCCTATGTGTTATATAGGGTACTTTTAATCCCGGTAGTACGTTCCTGTGAGATATTTTCCTACAACCACGCGGGCGAATCCGCGGGCAAAAAAAAAGATGTCAGATGTTACACATCATTATGCGACTTCTGTAAGGCTCGCTCGTTTTTTTTTCTTTTAGATTGCCTCACCAATAGCAGAGGGGCAATTTTAGACTTGCGCATTCATCCACACACCTCGCCAGGTATTTGGACCCCCTAGATGTTAGGGCACCGGCACCCAACGGCTGCAGTTCCTCCTGACTGCTGAGATGACCACACCGCATCCTCGTGCTCTCAGACTTTACGAAAGCTCAGACTTGCGCATTCATCCACACCTCGCCAGGTATTTGGACCCCCAGATGTTAGGGCACCGTCACCCAACAGCTGCAGTATCTCCTGTCTACTGAGATGAGAACACCACATCCTCCTGCTCTCAGACTTTACGAAACCTTAGACTCGCGCATTCATCCACACACCTCACACCAGGTATTTGGACCCTATTCAGGACCCCCCAGATGTTAGGGCACCGGCACCCAAGGTCTGCAGTCCCTCCTGACTTCTGAGAAGACCACACCGCATCCTCGTGCTATCATAGTTTACGAAACCACAGGCCCCCAATTGCGTTACACATTTTCAATCACAATCCGAGAATTTTGAAGGATATTGCTTCATAGGTTTGAAAAATTCGTCAGGTCAACAACGTAAATAACGCAATGAACGTGGAAGAAATGTCAATATGAAACCCATTCCGATCAATTGTCATTTATTCAATTTGTGTTACGCATTTGGGGTATTGGTTGGAGACGGGTTGTTTTTTTTCATGGCCACACAGTTTTTATGCACAATATAAAATATATTAATAATAAGTAACCAGGTATTGTTAATGACACAATGATAATAACTAAAAAAAATTTTTTTTTTTTATGGATGTTGCTTATCCGAAATAAAGATTATTTTATTTTACTTTTTAGGTTAGTAAACAAAAAAAAAACATCTAAAAGTCTTTACCTGATCTATTAGACTGGTGCGGCGCCTGTTGTTTGAAAGATGTGTCTCTCTCGCACGTCGGCTCTTGTTCCCTGCAACAAATTGAAACGATCGATGAAAAATATGGCCAAGTTTAGTGCTAGTCGTTTTGTTTTTTATTACGATTTTGTCCCCGATGGATGCCAAACGGAACCCTATTACTAAGCCTGTATCGTATTTGATATTCCGCTTTCATATTTAATTATTTAAAAATAAAACTATTCAAAAAAAAAGTTTTTTTTTTTTCTTTTTTTTCCTTTTTTTTATGGTATAGACAATTGTAATTTTCACAGATTGTGTATTTCTATTGCCGCTATTATAACAAATAATAAAAATAAAATAAATTTATTTTACATTCGCTAAAAAAAAACAGCTGTTCTTTATATTTATGTTCGAATAGCTCGTCAAAATGTAGGGAACAGTTGATGTTTTTTTCGGGATTTCAGGGTTGGTCCCATAGTGAAAGTTGTTCGTAATGATGAGTATAATGGCCCCTTAAGAGGATACCCATATATTAAATTTTCATTCTGTATAAAGGGTCCATAAAAAAAAAATGTCTTTCTAAAGATACAAAACGGGACTACGGGACTGGACTTTTTTTACTCAGCATCCCGCTCTCGGCGTGGCAACACGTCGTGTTCTATGTCAATCGTGATCCTGAGGATGCCTCGTTGAGAGGTGAAACACGTGTCGATTCCTTACAGGGTTTTTTATGACTCTTTAGGAATAGTTAAGCGGGATAGGTTACTAAATATATCTACGTCTATTGTATTTTTTCCTGCTATTGTTAGGTACCGTAACGATGGATCTGCTTAGGTAAATTTTGCAAGCTAAATGTCACCACAGATGCATAATGATGTATAGTCTTTCGTTACGCTTGTGAGTCTTAAAAGGTCATGAAAAGGTGTGCCGTAGATATAATATCTAATGTATGTATGACAAAATTATGTTTTGATACACCATACATAGGTCTTATGTATGGTCTGCTCCTAAAGTATCTGATGAAAACGTAAACAAATGTATCAGAAAACGTACATGTGGATGTCAATTTGTAATTCTATTTACAAATTGAGTGCTCCGATTTGATTATATTGGAATATTTAATATTTAAAAAATATATTTTTCATTTGACAATTGAGGCTAAGTTTATAACTATAATTTTCATCGAAGATTTATAAATTACAATTGAATAATGATAATTTCACACAATTGTCCGGAAAAGTGGTGGGATATAAAGTTGAAACCTACTAAATACAAATGAATGTGTGACTAATTCCCTTTAGTTAGTTATTGCGTAAGAATTTAACCTGAATAGGATTTGTTTACACTCGCATCAGATAATTTAGGAACAAACTATAGTTTGGGAAGCTGATTTAATGAATACTTGAGACAAAATTGGTTGGCTTTCAAAGTTAAAATTACTTAGGAGCTTACTTACCTACTAAGAGTAAGTAAATAAACTAGGTAATGTTTTATATCACGATACTAAGCCTTCATAAAACCTTTATTAGAACTATTCACGTGGAAAATATCAGCTGTTCAGCCAGCTGTATACAACAACCTTGGGTGTTTCTTTGCCTCAGCTGTTTTTTGTTGCCATTCGCCGTTATTAATAATTGAAGCTTCGATTTTAGTCCTTATAGTATAATCAGCCTTTAATGTTTCCACTGCTGCACAGATGAGGCCTCTCTTCAAGAGGGCCTGGGCTGTAATCCACCACGCGGGCACAGTGCGGGTTGGTAGATGTCACATGTCTTCGAATTTTTGGTTCTAGGACATGCTGGTTTCCTCACGATGTTTTCTTTCACCGTTTTGAGAGCAGTGGTGATGAATGAAACCACCCAAAAAACTGAAATTAGGTCGAAATCGCCAACTCGTCTTTAGCAAGCGTGGTGATCAATGCTCGTGACTTCTCTGTTTGAGAAGAGGCCGCTCCCCTGCAGTGGGACAGTAAGATGTGAGCGAGCCTATTGCCATCAACCGGGCACAAATCCACCGGGCTGCTACTGAGAAATCCCTGACAGGAAAACCCAATAACACTAAGCCTGACCCGGGAATTGATACCAGTACCTTTTTTACCTCCACGGGGAAGCTCTTGGCCTGAATCTCACCTGATGGTAAGTGATGATCGGGCCGAAGGTGGAAGCGAGCTTCACCCGGAATCCTCAACCACAGAGGAACTGGCTATCTTACCTCTAACTGTCGGAACACAACAATGCTGTTAACATTGTTGTTATGGCGACAGACTTGGATAAGATGGTGGTAGCTAGCCAGGCGGACTTAAAACAAGCCACCAACTCAACCGAGCAGAAAATTTAGCCCCCACTGGGACTCGAATCCGGGACCTCTGGGTCTGAGACAGGTGTAGACCACCTGTCTCAGACCCAGAGGTCCCACTAGACCATAGAGGCAGTTAAAACCTCATGCTGAACAGTAGCGCTTGCGACCACTAGACCAACGAAGGGGTCCTCAAAAAACTTTCATGACACTTCAATCAAAACATAGTAATTACAACAAAAAAAACCCCGACACAAACAAAGACAATGCCAGGTGATGCTGCAGTATCGGTTCAAGGTTACTATGTTCTTCTAATATCATTGAAGTAACAGAATACAAAATTTCGAATCGATCAGACCTGTGGATGATGCGCACATCCAATCATCAACTAGAAAAGAGCTGATAATCTTCAAACGGCTGAACCGATTTTCTTGAAGTGTAAATAAGAACACTCTCGATCAAGACACCTTTCAAACAAAAAATAATAATCAAAATCGGTTCAGCCGTTTCGGAGCTACGAGGGAACAGACAGATACACACGTTAAACTTATAACAACCCTCTTTTTCCGTCGGGGGTTAAAAAAACATATAAAACGAATTGAATATTTCCAAAACCAACAAGAACTTTGCAGATGCACTACCACGCACAGATGATAAATGGTTCACAGCTAATGAACAAATAACAATCAATGAATCAATTAATTTGGCCTATATAGATAATATAGAAATACATGATAATAATTTGAAATTTATTGCTTTATTTAATTGAATTTGATATCAAACTCCACTGGGCCTGCGGGATGGACTAACAGCCCGCTCACTCTCACAGACAGGAGAACATTATAGACTGATTATAAAGATCTATGTTATTTATTTGAATAAAACTAAGTAAGACATGTAAATTCAATAAATCAATTCAATTGTTTTCAATAAATTAACTAAAAAATATAGACGGATTGGTGGAAGATGATAATGGCCAGAAAGGGAGTGAATACTGAGATGTGCCGCGCCAAAAAAAAAATGTGACCTAGGTGAAATGGGTTAGGTTAGGTTCGAACTGTGACAAACCGCGCGCGAGCCAAGCGAGCGTAGCGAGCGGTACCGCGGTAACGGCCGGCGAGCGCTACCTCCAAAGGTGCTCGCAGCTAGGCAAGCTATTAACTAAGGCAAGTATTAGAGCAAGGTGCGTTACGTCGTAAGCAAGTTTGATATCTGCAGTGTAGACGGAGCAAGTACTGTATTGCTGTCGTTTTTGTTGAAACAATGTCTTTCGAAGCCGATCACATTGCAGACAGTTTTCAAATATCTGTGGTGTAATCGTTTTTGTAGTACTTTAATCATGCAGACGTGGCTGCGTTACAGAACAGCTACTGTCTGTGTTGCATCCGCCGCGTATTTGCGCTACCCGATTCAGCGTCACCGACCCGAGCCTGACGGTTCAGTTTCGTTCACTATTCCAAAAATCTCACCGCAAGATGAAATGAAATGATTTTATTTTCTGTAAATAGGTTTGTACAATGACTTTTACACGTGAATCATATTTTAAACGAGATGAGGTCCGATCCGGTGAGGTCCGATCCGGTGAGGTCCGGTCCGATGAGGTGATCGCCTATCTGACTACTCTGAGAAGAAAGACCGAAACAAACTCAGAGGTCACAGTCTCTTTTAAAGTCCAGACATTTTATTGGTTAGATCATAATTATGAAGACGATGTAGATTCGTGTCTGAAATGGTCTTTTGAGGAAAGAACCACACAGTTTGAGTGGTCCTGTCCAGTCAGTGCTCGAATTTGTCAGTAATCGTGCAGCTCAACTCAGAACTTAAGAGCCCACACAACCTCATGTTTTTATGTCGCTCGCAACATACTACTCGCGGACTGAGTGCGAGCGAGACGGAGGCGGCTCCAAATCGGCAAAATTTTAGGTAATTGCTTTTTACAGCGAAAATAATGGTAAATAAAATAAAAAAACATAGGTAGTCGCTGTTTTATAGTTAGTTCAGTTAGTATGCCAAGTTTCATGATCTAATTTGAAGTATTTTTTTAATAGCGGTTTATTGTTCGGTTTGGAGGTAACTTTGGATTTTCTCTATAGAAAAATCTATAGAGAAAATTTTATGAAATCGTGTTTTCGGCTAATATAGTGGCTAACATTAATCCTCAACTTTAACATATATTTATTTCAAAATTAATGCTGCAGTAGTTTCGATATAACGGCGGATCTTGCTAAGCAATTTGACGACTTATAGGCCCTTAAGGAGCTAAACGATTCGAGGAACAATACTAAAGAAAGGACATTTGGATAGGCCGCCTATGAGAGAGAACTCACATCTACGTCTAGTGCACTTATGTATAAACAAATCAATGAATCATATTCAAAGCGAACCCAAAACTAGATAATTAATGATACTTACAGAAACAATTAATATCAGTTAGCAAGTAAATAATGTGCCAAAGTTAATACAGATAACCTTACAACTGGGTATTGTTTATATTATACTTTATATCTGACTTAGCAACATCTTTATAGCTTGATGCAAAATTTCTACTTTTCATCATCATCTGCCGTCAAACCGCATGCAGCTGAATACCAGTCAAAATCTCTACTCTTAGAAGATGATTTCAAGCTGCCTAGCCTTTTCCCAACTATGTTGGGGTCGGCTTCCAGTCTAACCGAATGCAGCTGAATACCAGTATTTTACATGGAGCGACTGCCTATCTGACCTCGACAAGCGACTAACTGGTTAATACGATACCCCTTGGTAAGACTGGTTGTCAGACTTTCGGGCTACTGACGACCCATACCGACTGTCAAAGATCCACTAATGACAGCCGAGACCAACGGCTTGACGTGCTTTCCGAGGCACGGAGGAGCCCATCCACGGACTAACCCCGGAGAGCGTAGCTTAACCTGATCGATCTACCCGTGCGGCTGTTATTACTAGCCACGAGCTCCTCCTCTTAGAAGATGGATTATTATATATTAATTTAGCATTATGAGTGTTTATTCTTAAAGTTGGCAACGTCGCCATTAATGTATAAAATATGAAATTTGGCTAAACTAGAAGCATCCTCAGGATGACGATTGACTTGTCGCGAACCCGAACATGACGTGTTGCCACGCCGAGCGTTGGACGCTGGGTTGATGCCTCGTTGAGAGGTGAAACACGTGTCGATTTTTTACAGGATCTTTTATGACTCTTACTAAATATATCTACGTCTATTGTATTTTATAATGGATTTCCGCCAAGTCACGCCTGAATCAATTAACTATCTTGTGTAAGTACTTTCTTTTAATAGCACATGTAAAATTACTATGCATTAGATACACCCACATGCTCTACTAACACGACACGATAAACTAAAAATGCAAGTGATATGCGTACATTATAAACAAATAACATACCGCTCTAATAATATTCTAGCATTTTCTTACTTACACATAACATCACGCCTTGTTTCCCCGAAGGGTTAGGCAGAGGTATACCTATAGTACACCCACATTTCGTCAGTTATTTTTAAGTCCCATGTAATATAGGGCGAGCCTGTAACCAGGCACAAATCCAGGCCACAGATCACCAGATAAATCACTCCATACAAAATTATCAATACGTACTGCTATAATAGCCTACACCTTTGAGTCGCTAGACGCTGCGTCGGTAACCCACTGAGAAATGGGTCGCGTGCGACCCGGCGGCCGGAAGGTAGTTAGCGCGTGTAAGTACATGGAGTGATTTATCTGGTAATCTGTGTCCAGGCTCCGAGCGACTGCCTATCTGACCTCTACAACCCAGTAACTGGGTATAGGCTCGTGCAAACTGGCGCGATATCGCGGGCGCGACAAGTGTCGCGCTGCCTGTGCGCCAGTGTGCACGAGCCTTAATTTTTCTACTGTGAAGTTTTCTTAGAAATTGTATTATAAAAGTCGCGCCTGTTTGAAAAAGCCTTAATACGATACCCCTTGGTAAGACTGGTTGTCAGACTTTCGGGCTTCTGACGACCCGTAACGATTGTCAAAGATCCACGAATGACAGCCGAGACCAACGGCTAACTGTGAGATGGTGGATATGGCTGGATCTTAATATAAAGTCTTTAAAAAAATCTACAAACAAAAAGTAAGTGCATCAAATGTCAGATACATCCATTTCGTTCCAAAAGATGGTACCAGATAATCGTCTGACCTATATTCACGATGTTCTCAAATATTATACTATTCAAAAATAAGTATTAGGCACAGTACAGACGAGCAGCACTTTGCTGTCGACAGAGGCAACTGCAGCTGCCACTATTGGTCGGCGTTTGCCGTAGACACGTGGACAGCAAACACCGACAAATGGCAATAGTTACAGCGCGCTGTCGACTGCGTGCGGTTTTATTTTACATGGAGCGACTGCCTATCTGAGCTTCACAACCCATTAACTGGATAACACGATAATCTTTGCTAACCTATTTTATACATCAATGTTGCTAACTCTGGTTGTCAGACTTTCGGGCTTCTCATTATCCGTAACGCCTGCTTTTAACGGCGAAAATAATGGTAATTAAAATTGAAAAAAACATAGTCGCTGCTTTATAGTTACTTCAGTTAGTATGCAAAGTTTCATGATCTAATTTGAAGTATTTTTTGAATAGCAGCGGTTTATTGTTCGGTTTGCAGGTAACTTTGGTTTTTTTTTCGATCAAGAAAATTTCATCAAATCGTGTTTTCGGCTAACATAGTCAATAACATTAATCCTCAACTTTAACATATATTTATTTCAACAATAATGCTGCAGTAGTTTCGATATAACAGCGGATCTTGCTAAGCAATTTGACGACTTATAGGCCCTTAAGATCTACTAATAAGTACCTACCAACGCTCGTAGAGGTTATATTTTTACCAGACATGGCCCTGCATTTTTAGGCTCACATAAAATCCTAATAATAAAATGTTTGGACTTTAAAAGAGACCATGAAGAGTTAGTTTCGGCATTTCTTCTCAGGGATCAGTCAGCTAGGAATGCCGGCGCCATCTTGTTTCAAAATAATGACCACAAAATTGACGTGTAAGTGTCTATAAACACGAATTTCGTTATCATTTCATTTCATTTACCTTGTAACACAGCAGACACTTTCAACTATTTCAATGAACTACGAAAAAAGTAATCCCATTACATTAAAAAGTCCAATCACTTAAAATTTTCTATGCAGTGAAATAAAACACCACAGAATTTGGCAAAAACTTGGCATGGATAGTAAAATCTATCGTGAAAAAATGCCGAAAGAAAATGCTTGGAGGTGGGTAGTCGTAGAACGGATCGACGAGCGTTGGTAGGCCTCCCACAAGGTGTACCGATGACCTTGTGAAGGCCGCAGGAATCCGCTGGATGCGGGAAGCACAGAACCAGTCGAAGTGGCGTTGCTTGGGGGAGGCCTATGTCCACCAGTGGACGTCTTTCGGCTGATATGATGATGGGTAGTCGCAGTGAAAGATATACATACGTTTAGGACATAAATCTTTTATGAAGAGATCTCGTGTTTATTTCAAGTAATCAAAAAACAAAAGATCTTGAATGAAGGTGAAGTGAGACAACGGCATGTCTTAGAACCAAATAATTTGAAGACATGTGTGACGTCTGCCAACCCGCACTGTGCCCACAAAAGAGTCTGTGACCTCTGAGTTTGTTTCGGCCTTTCTTCTCAGAGTAGTCAGATAGTAAACGCCGACCTCATATAGCTTATTTTTAATATTTGTTTAATATGACGTGTAAAAGTGATTCCGATATCCTATTTACAGACTAAACAATTTCATTTCATCCACTTAAAAGTTTAATCCTGCGTCAAACGAAATTGACACCGAGAACTAATATAAAATAAAGCACTTAGGCTGAAATCCAGACTAGGCTAGAATTGCGAGAACGTCCTTGTGACGCTCTAGGCAAGGACAAACTAAGAGGCAGCATCTCACAGATCAATACCGACTATGTTACAAAGACATGCCAGCAGCTGTTCGCATCAAACTTCTGATTATTCATTCTGAAAAATTGATAACGTGGCTAATATCTCTCAAATACTAATTACATAATTACTTTGCATGGACATTTTTGTTGTATTTACTATGTTACCAACTTTCAGATAACACCTCTAAAGGTTGCACTTCTCCTGATAATTGAAGAAAACAGACCTCCTTAGTTATTTTACTATTACAAGAACATTACCAGCCAACATTAAGGGCACCATTAGTCATTTTATATCGGATTCCTGAACCGTTACTATGGCAGTTTATAACGTCTAATAGTCTCTAGATTTCGTCATAGACTACTTTATAGGTAATGTCGTTAGGATGCCTGTCGGGAGGCCATTAATCATTGGCATGTAATACCTTGGGGGTTAATGCCTCTTAGGGATTTATGGGGCAATTTGGACGATTGGGAATTTTGGCTAGGTGGCGAAATACTGGTAAAATCAAGGACACCTTGACAGTATTAGTTAAAGCCTTTTTCTGGTAATAGAGAACGAATTTTCGAAGATAGAAAAAATAAAATGTTGTTTTAAACTCAAGTTCAAAGCATTAGCGTATGATTCCGAAAAATACAATAGACGTCGATATATTTAGTTACTTATTCCGCTTAACTATTCCTTTAATTAAATTAACTTAAATTATATTTTTAAAGAGTAAAAAACCCTGTTAGAAATCAACAACGTGTTTCACCTCTCAACACGACGTGTAGCCACACCGAGCGCCGGACGCAGAGTAAATACCAATGTAGTAAGTAATGCGGTGTCTTTTGCCTAGAGCCTAGAGAAGTGAAACACATGTCGATTTCCCACAGGGTTTTTTACTCTTTAAAAATATAATTTATTAATGAAATAAAGGAAAATGATGAATGCGAAAGTAACTCTCTGTTTACCCTTTTCACACCTAAACCAATGCACCAAACCGACCAGTTGCCAGGGCAACCGTTTCAGAATAAAAAGCTTGATTCAATAAGGTCACAAAATAGTCCAGAGCGAATCAAGATTAGTTTTAATCAAGAGTCCATTACATCATGACCATCAAATACCTCCCACGTCCCTCCCACGCTATTTTTTTATCTCGTCCTTGTCGCAGTGCCGTGACAAGAGACGAGAAGTGTCGCGAACTTTGTCGATGCAAAACCAAGGTGTTGATTTGGTTACTAGTCTCTGCTAAATGACTTTTATACAAGATTAAGACCTAGTTTTCGTGATGGAACGGAACGGAGGCAAAAGCTCGATTTCACATACCCATCAGTCAGCATTTGCGCATAGGCTGATTTTTGACATCGCATCGGATCTGAAAGGATACGAACGGATGCGGCGACTGCCGATCGTCTGCGGCGGGATGTCGACGCATACGATCGGCTCCGTACCGTCGCTTGCGAACGTATCAGTTTCTGCGCCTAGTCAAATAGTTTCATTCCTATCGTGTTGCAGCCGAAAGGATCCGATCAGATACGAGGACAGGCGAATAGAGCCGATCGCGCGTCGCAGCATTCTTTCGGCTACGATCACGTGACAAATTGACAATAAAATAGTGTGACAAATTGACAATATACGGATGCCGACTGCAGAAGTATGCGAGATGTATTCATTTCCTAAGATTGAGTGCGTTAACGCCAAGATCCGCTACAGCAGTGCTGTAACCATCTCATCGTGAAAACTGAGATGAAGTGAGCTGTCAGTCCACTCGATGCTGGGAATTGACACTATTGGCAGCCCACTTCACTTAAGTTTTCACTGTGAGATTTTAACAGAAGATACCAACAGGACTACAGGAGTGGCCGATGTAACCAATGAAGTCTGCTAGGCTGATTTGTGATTGTGTGGGCCATGTATGTAGCCTGCATTGGGACAGATAGGTCAGAGCCATTACACAGCGTCGCTGAGCACGGCGTTGTAAACGCAGACGTCATAACTTGATAAAAATCATGGGTGACTGGTGACAGCCAGATGGATGAAAGAAAATTTAAAGATTAAATTGAGACTGAGATTGATTGATTGAGATTTGAGATTTTTAAAGGTTTTTTGTGTGAATTGAATGAATACCGGTTACCGAAATAAAAATTTAACTCTCTCTTACACGTGCCTTAGGCATCAGTCAAACGGCGCTCATTGCCTGTGTGTGTACAGGTATTAAAACGGTAACCTAAAAGAGGTAACATGTTTCTTCTTCTTGGGTTACCCAGATAGCGGTAACCTTAGTCGTAGAAGTAAGCCAAAATTCTTCGATATTTGTACCGTAATTTATAAAGGTTTTCGGTCCCTGCTTTTCACTTCGCGTATAGAAAAAAGAAAACATC
This sequence comes from Eupsilia transversa, assembly GCA_914767815.1. Lineage (NCBI taxonomy): Eukaryota > Metazoa > Arthropoda > Insecta > Lepidoptera > Noctuidae > Eupsilia > Eupsilia transversa. The sequence goes on from OU611900.1 coordinate 7,303,004, forward strand.
TATTTTTATAGAAGAACGAAAATAAAACACTAAACAAAAACACCCTTTAAATGTTCTACAAGTTAAAACTTTGATGCATTTAGCTCAAACAAAACTTTGTTCAGAAGCTGACGTACAAAAGACCTTGCTAAGGTTGTATTTATTTTTAACTAGCTGTACTCATGCTCCAGTGATTGCATGCGGCTGAACGTGGTATTTTGTCCAGTAAAGTAGGATGAAGTGGTATTGGGTTTTTCCAATAGAAATTACCCAGAAGAAGCCTAGTCTATTTGCTCCCGGTAAATGTGAAAAGGCTCGTCCCCTATTACATGGGACTTAACATTTATTTGGCTAAAGATAAATGATTCAGGCGTGACTTGTCGGAAATCCATTATAAAATACAATAGACGTAGATTTAGTAACCTATTCCGCTTAACTATTCCTAAATAGTAAAAAAAAACCCTGTAAGAAATCGATACGTGTTTCACCTCTCAACGAGGCATCCTTCAAGATGACGATTTACTTGTCGCGAACCCGAACACGACGTGTTGCCACACCGAGCGCCGGACGCAAAGTAAGTACCAGTGTAGTAAGTAATGTGGTGTCGTTTGTCTAGTGGCTACTCCAGAGGAACATTATCAGCCTAGCCTTTACACAACTAGGAAGGTCGGCTTCCAGTCTAACCGGATCAAACTAACTAGGTAAAGGTAAGATTATGAGAACCATTACTTTATAATCTATCGGTATTATTTCCGTTAGATTTTATACAGTTGAAAAATTGTGAACTAGGTGAAATTGGTAAGGTTAGGTTGGCAATGTGACCAACAGCGCGCGAGCCGAGCGAGTAAAGCGAGCGGTGCCGCAGCAATGGCCGGCGAGCACTAATCCCAAGTTGCTCGCAGTTTGACAGGCTATTGAGTATTAGCGCAAGGTTCGTTACGTCGCAAGATTCGTCACAATGAATTCCTTCAAAGTTGCTGAACTGTCAGTAAATTAAAAGCTAATTAAAATAACTTCATTGCCAACAGTAATTTCAAGGTCAGCTCACTTCAAGCTGCATAGAACATAACTTGAATGCTCTTGACATGCTATTAACTACTAAATTACTTATAAAGAAAAAGTATAAACAAATATTTGGCAACAATATAATATGTAATTACAGCCGCATGGGTCGATCTTCAAGGTTAGACTTAAATCCGACCGTAACATAGTTGGAAAAGGCAGGCAGATAGTTTTTACAGCCACGCTGGTCTAGTGGTCGCGAGCTCTGCAGCTGAGCGTGAAGTTCTAGAGGTCGCAAGCTCTGTAACTGAGCGTGAAGTTCTAGTGGTCGCGAGCTCTGCAGCTGAGCGTGAAGTTCTAGAGGTCGCAAGCTCTGTAACTGAGCGTGAAGTTCTAGTGGTCGCGAGGTATGCTGCTGAGCGTAAGGTTCTAGTGGTCGCGAGCTCTGCAGCTAAGCGTGAGGTTCTAGTGGTCGCGAGCTCTGCAGCTAAGCGTGAAGTTCTAGTGGTCGCGAGCTCTGCAGCTGAGCGTGAGGTTCTAGAGTCGATTCAGGGCAGTATTTAGGGACTTTTTTTAATGAAGAAATCCGGAGTAGCAGCTCAGACTGTATTTGTGCCAAGGAAATAATAGGCTCATCCTCTATTTGGATGTCTTCTACATGGAATTTTTATTTGGCAAAATGTGGGTATAATATGAATTTATGGTATGGTAATCTCTTTGTTGGGTAAAAACTTCCCATCTTGCTTCTAAACTTCCGCCTTTCGCCATAGACCTAGACTTGTTGGGATCGGCTTCCCGTCTAACCAGATCCAGCTGAATACCAATATATTACATGGAGCCACAGCCTATCTGACATCCACAACCCAGTAACTGCCTAACACAATACCCCTTGGCAAGACTGATAAACTGCTGCCTTTTGTAAAATCAGAAATCATCTGATCAATTCTTTCCTACAACATCAATAACTACCATTGATCATGAACGAGAAACTCCCCATTGTGTTCACACACACATGCACATATTTGTATATATGGCTATTGTGTACAGGAATAACACAGCCTTTTATTATGGGTTTTTATCAAAAGAGATTTTCTGAGTCATACTACAGTCTTTATCCCAATTTATTAGTGGATAACACGGTACTTATGTCTTTTTCTTCCACACTTCTCTATTAGTCGTCATCTCAGTAGTCACCCCCTTCCTATAGCCATATACTTCTACACCAGCACTTTTCCTGTCATCATTCTAACAAATTCTGAAAGACTGGTATTCAGCTACCGCCAGTTATACTAGAATCCAACCTCAATAAAGTCGGGCAAAGGCTAGATAATTATGATGTGCTCAATTCCTCTGCATCACATGTGCTTAATTTAATATGACAATTGGTGTCACCTGAGTTTTTCGGTCACCAGAGTTACTTTCAGATATACTGACATACGTCTGAAAGTAACTCTGGTGACTGAAATACTTTCTTACATACTGACATACCTCTTTAAGTCTTTATATTAGAAAATTTGCTTGAATCAACATCATCGTCTTTATGCCATTATGCCATGATACTCGGGGTTGGTGCAACACATTTTCTTCTTCCATGTTCCCCTGTCAACCATTGCTATCATTTACTCCCTTCCCTTTCATTTCCTCACACAATCCATCATTTTTTTTAGGAAAGAAATCAAGATTGCCTGGATAACACATATATAAAAGGCCCTGAGAACAAAAGATTGGTACAAAACAAAAAGTAACTAGTAGGTAATATACGTCTGAAGCTTTGTGGGATGTTAAGTACTGCTTTATTTTCTTCTAAAGTATTGCCAGATGGAATTTATGAAGAAATATACTGAATTATTATAATGCAGTATCTGAAAGGGTTTATAATTATTTATTTTTTGTTTTTCTCGAAAACGGCTGTAACGATTTGATGAAAGTTGCAATAAAGAGGTGTACGGGGCGAAAAATCGATCTAGCTACGTTTGCCCTATTTTCACCCAAGCAGAGCTCGGTTGCCCAGGTTCAACAACAACCTAATAAGCTGTAGTCTATAACTAGCCAATAAACTCAAACCAATCCAGATATTTTTTATTTTTTTATTTATCCAGCTGTTCCTGCCTATTGTACATTATGAAACAGGCCGTTTCAGCCATAGATAATTATGAAATGATACTGATAAAGATACTGTACAAATAATGGCTAGAGTACCAGGAGAGCATACTTTTCAAAGAGATAGAAAATTCATTAGTATTGACCTTCTAAAAGGTCAAGTTTACAGCAGAGTAAACAGAATATACTTATTCATGGGTGAGTCTCTGCGTAGCCTAGCATAATCAGTATATACCGTATATTATAACTCCTGGGACACAGGCCTCCTGTCTTTGAGACGGAGTGGGCAGTATTCCATCATGGTCTTTGGTCTCGGCTGTCATTCATAGAACTTTGATAGTAATTGTTAGAGGTAGACAGACGCCAGAAAGTCTGACAACCATTCTTACCAAGGGATATTGTCACCCAGTAACTGGGTTGTGGTAGTCATGTAAAATACTGGTATTTAGCTGCAACCCGTTAGAATGGAAGCCGAACCCAGCATAGTTTGGAAAAGGCTAGGTAGATGAGGATCTAAAAGATTTATTCCAATTTTTTTCCTGTTTTATTATTTATTATTACAAACAGACTCATATTCATAAATTCATATGTGTTCTGTGTGATTACTACCATTAGCCTAACTTTTAAATATAGTCTAACTAGACACAGCTGAACTTCAGGGAACATGAAGAAATTCTACAACTCTTAAGCCATATTGTAGCAAACAATTTTAAAGAAAATACTTTTTTGTCCAGACTTTTTGAATAATAGTTGCCTAGGTGTTGTAATAAAAAAAAACGAGTGATTAATAAGGTTGCAGACATCTTACTGGGGTCACCTTTTGACCTTAGGGTCTGCAAAGCAGTAATTTGCAGCAAATTATAGACAAACCAGATTGTATGTCATTGTTAATAAATCTTGTAAGCTACTGGTGTTGAATTACAAAAACTATTCAAACATTACTTCCTCATTCAAGTAAAAAATAAAGGCTAAATCATTCATAATTTTAGATTGTATCAACAAAAACAGTTTTTCGCATGCAGTCATTTGAGAGTTGAGTTTGACATTCATTTATTTTCAGTTCCAATCAAACAGGACAAGGCAAATGGATTAAACAGCCAATAAACTCGTATTGGAATCTTATCACGTACTTTATTGTTATTTCTAAAGGGTGGAGAGACACACCTGTAATATACGACACTCCTTCACCGCAAATTAATTAATTCGACGCCAAAACCATCTACAATTTATTACTTTTTGCACTCGCGACATTTTCCAATAATAAAAATATCACGCAACTTTCGCTCTTACGGGAGTATCGTCCGATTAGATGAACACTCATTATCGATTAAATACAGCACTATTTAAGAAGAAAACTATCGGTCTGTCTATCGCGAATGACGCGCAAACTCCCATAGAATACATTCGTAACGTGATTCATTTGAGTTTTACTTAGAAAACTGTGAAAGAATCCCGAAAAAAATAACTAAAATTAATAAGACATTACGCTAGAAAGGAACAGATATGGTTACCCGGCCGATTTGAATGGACTGCGACGCGATGCAGACGTCGCATTATTACGTCACTCTCACACACTGCCGGGTTATACACAAGTGAGACAGGGACAGGTCCCAGCAATCCCACCCACTTATAATCGATTTTTATTCAAGCAAAAGACATTTTTTTCTCAAATAAATACACATATTTACAAATAAAACACTTATCTATCTTTTAAAATGACCGCCTACGCACACGTGAGTGTCGCAAAAAAACACAAATACTCACCGTGAAAATTTTCACGACTGGTCCCGTCCCGTCTGACAAGGAACAAATTTAGATACGCTCGAAATTCACACAATAAACACTTTACTAGTGTAGCGATACGTCAAATATAATTATTATAGTTTTGCGAAGGCGCGAGCGACGTCCTTCAGCGTTTGCCGCGACATATTTTTTATGTTTTCCAGTAATTTTTAACTGGGTACTAGCATCGATCGCGTAGCCATGACAGATACATTTTCAACTGAATGAAGTTGGTCGCGGTCGCTCAGCTGACGGACTAGTTTTTTTTCTGGTTGACGCAGTGAAGTGAGTGGTTATTGCTGTAAGGAGGTTAGTGACCTATGCGGTGTAAAATTAGGGTTCCGCACGGTACCGCAATGTATGGTTTGCAGGTGACATTTGTGCGGAATTATGTAAGACTTTTTTTGTATGTTTTACATAAAGGGTAATTACGGGGTGAAGTTATAGATTTTATTTTCATTTGATCTATCATTTATACCTATTATATCAAACAATAGGTAAATAAACATTGTTCTTCCATAAATTCTTTATATTTTTTCCTTCACCATTTTGAGAGCAGTTGCCATGAAATAATTGACACAAAGTGCTGGGTGCGAGCCTACCACAGTCGCGGCCGTTTCTACTGGGCCACCATTGCTCGCTTCACGATTTTATTTTTGAAGGAGTTTTTGAAGTCGATGCCAAAAATAATCAAACCAACGAAATCAAAGAAATCTGCCTGCCCTCTTCACACACATAATCCCTTTCTTAGACCATGTTCTATTTTGTGAAGTACCTACCTGGTACATATTGACAGGCCTACACTGTCCTCTCATACCTATTAACACTGTAATTTGAAAAGCCCATTATTTAAAAGAGTAACCGTGGAGTTTCTTGCCGGCTCTTCTCCATAGGAAACGACCAATTGGAACCGTGCACCTAGCTTCTGACGTTTTCTATGCCCATGTAGGTTTATGTGAAATAAAATATTTTGTTTTTTTTCAAGATTCAACCGCGATCCAAACATCGCTTTTCGAAGATGACCAGCTACCTACTGCGCATGTCCAGGGACAGGGACTAATAAAGGCAACTAGGAGATGCCTTGACCGATCGGGTCTTCAGATAAAGTGGGTCAAGTTGACCCACTTTATCTGATGGCCATCTGCGTTAGTTGTACAGTGGCCAGCACATCAAGCTACTAAAATCTGTCAAATTTCTTTAGTAGATTTTAAACTTTATCGCTAAAGCATTAGGTTCAAGTTTGATTGGGAAAGTTTGACAGTTTTGGGTAGCTTGATGTGCTGGCCACTGTACCTTTCTGCGGCCCTTTGGATTATAGTTGCAAAACTTCTGAAAAATTCGGAATTATTCCGGAATACTTCTGGGAAAGTTTCTTTAAATCAGAATTATTCCAAATGAATTTAATTAAGATTTTTTTTTTGCTGAAAAATCGTATTTTGCATCGATCGTCGATCGTCGCCGCCGCTGCGCTCCTCGAGTCGTGCGTGCAGGCAATGGCGGTGCGGGGTGCGGTAAGACGGGAGATGCTCCCCGGAGAAGTTTTCCCTCGCCCCGCGAGAAAGATTCGTACCCCGCAATCGAATGTTTCCGCGGAATATTTCGCCTGAATAATTCAATGGGAATAAACGTGTTTGTTTGTGGTGTGGTGGGTGAGTTAATTATTGTTCAGTGGCACATACGTAAGTAAAATATAAATTTTTATTTTATTATAAATGGAATTGATTAAGTATATGTTGATATTTTTATAGGTAGATAATTATGTTAGCCTGCGATTAACAGGATTTTAATTCTTTTGTATTTAGGTCGGTACCTACTTATTTCGAAATCGAATGCTATTTTGGAACCAATGATGTTTTAGTAAACAGATATGTTATGAGCGCGCAAAACGTGAAGACTAGAAAAGTACCCAATTGGGAAATATTGCTTTTAGTCTGAGCCACACACGCTTACGAGTGATACGGTGCGCGCTGCGCTCGGCGCGGAACACTTTTTTCTGTTGTTTTGTACGTGTTAACATATCTGTTTATTAGAATATCATTGTTTGGAACGAAGTTCCTTATCGCGCGTTGTGAAAGGGGGCTAGACGGAAAAAATTCTTACGAAAAGTTGTCACGACACTTTTTACCCGACTTTTTGCGCGACGCAAAGGAGGGTAATGTGTTTATTACCATGGAATGGAATGGAATGGAATGGACGACTGGACTGGAATGGAATGGAATGGAGTGGTGTGGAGTGGAGTGGAGTGGAGTGGAGTGGGGTGGAGGGTCGAAAATCGCTTGAACCTTTTTTTTAACCTGCTATCGTTAAGCAAGTAAAAAAAACAGGTGCAAGCGATTTTCGACCTTATTGACATTTAAAATTTAGTTTGTTTTTTCTCACATTCTCGTTAGCTAACATTGCTCTGGCAATTGCAATTTAATCACGTCCCGCTGTCCCCGTGACGGGGATATGGCATACGGGGACAACGGGAATAAATCTTTTCAAGTACCATTTGACAATTAATTAGAGGTCATTGACGTGCACATTCTTAGTTGCAACGCATTATACCTACCTGACGCGACGTTGTGTGTGCTTGAATTGATGCGACGTGCACTCATAACCATAAACTTAATATACCTACCGCTCACAACATAACTAAAATAATCTATTTTACAACTTCCAAGCGCGAAATAGGTAGTAAGGTCGATTTTCCTGGTTTTTTTTTGACAGTTGAAATATTCCCAAAGCTTCGGAATATTTCCGAATACTTCCGAAGTATTCAACGGGAATGATTCGGAATTTTTCCCGCCAGCATCTATACTTTGGATGTTCTTTACTTTTCAGGATAGTCTGACGATCGATTCTGTAAGAAACTCACCGTGAAAACTTTCGTAATGTGAGCTCTAATTCCACCTGATGATAACATAAGCATAATCAGCCTATAATGTTCCCACTGTTGGGCAACCAGCCCTCCCTTCTTCTCCATGGAAATCCTGTTAAGCCGTTGGTCCCGCAAATAATTCGTAAATCTTTGACAGTCGTTACAGTGAGCCAAAAACTCGAAAGTCTGACAATAAGACCGGTTGTCAGACTTTCGGGCTTCTGACTCACTGTGACTAACCAAGGCGTATTTCATAGTGTAGCTCAGTAGGTAACTGGGTGTTGGAGGTTAATTAGCCAATCACTCCTTGTAAAATACCTACAGGTATTCTACTGCATCCGGTTAGACTGGAATCCGACCCCAACGTAGGTTGGAAAAGGCAGGCAGATGATGAGGTAGGTACCTAAAATGGCTCCTGCTGGACTCCATAAGTTGGCCAGTTAAGGGCTTCAATATTCAGGATATATTCTACGAATGAAATTCTTTGTATTGCTGCATGCATTTGGCCAGTTCCTCTCCGTTTTATAAAATAAAAATAAAACAGTTATGAGTCAATACAATAAAATACTAATAGGACCAAGCGTATCTCCACAAAACGGCTCGAATGAATATAAAATAAATAATATTACTTACTGGTTCAAAATTGAAACGTTTTATAAACCGTCAATAGATGGCAGGAAATATTTTTCCAGTTACCCCACAGCATACGAACAGCCGTGAAAAAAGTTGAAGCGTTACTTTGTATGCCCGCCTGTGGCGCCTGTGCAAAGACAACAACATGCCTTCAGTTTAGCTGAGTGCTATATTTTCAAGACAGATGGCGCTACATATCACTATTAATCTACTTTTAATACCTAACGAACTTTTATTATCTAGCCATATTTATGGGGGATGCACTAGGAAAGCCCATGTAATTCAAATTTTCTTACGTTTTTTTGCAATTTGTAGGTCGTCGTACAAATTGCAAAAACACGTAGGTATCTAGATAAGAAAATTAAAAAAAAAAAATTTGGTACGGCCGTGGATCATAATTATTCTAAATCAACTTACAACCTGAAACAGACTTCACGTTGTATGTTGATTTAGAATATGATCATAAGAATCATCAATACCTACTTACAACTTTCTGAGTTCATATATCCTATTGAATGACTACCTATTTTATTAAATCATGACATTGAGGATTAATTAATTTAACTTATATGGAGTTGTATTGCTGATTCTAATGATTATGATTCTGTAAAGCCATATTTGTTACGTGCGTGAATCATATTTTAATCAACATACAACCTGACACTGACAGAAAATTTGAATTTCGCGGGCTACGTTGGCGCATCACACAGCACACTAAACCACTAGAATAATCCATTGTTTATTTAGTTCCTGAATGTAAGAAACTTTAGAAACGTTCAAAACTGGAAGCATCTTCGTCTTGGCGTTGAGAATACCTTTTTCGTTTCGTTCAGAAATGGTAGCAGTACTTTTACGGCGATCTATTTAATTTAAATGTAGATAGGGCCAGCTATCTAATTGCGTAAAACGTTTTCGTAAACGATTCCGACTAATCTGTTTCATTTTGACAGTTCAACAACATTCATTGCGTTATTTACGTTGTTGAGCATTTTTTTTTTTTAACTTGTGATGCATTGGATCAATCTGTTTCAAACCGATCCAGATTGTGATAGATTGTGTATTACGCAATTAGGGAGCAGTGGTGAATTGGGATTCATCATCTAAACTGTGTTAGTGATAAAATGAAGTGAATCCTTGAATGAATCTTACCATGGTATTATCGAAGGAGCCCAATCAAGTTGAACTCTTCTTGGAGCAACCAGCGACATCTTCTGTCCTTTTCTATCTGCCACACTCAATATTAATCTATCTCTTTCACACAAACACTTATTTACTTTAATATTTCTTTTCGAAATGCCATTTATTTTCGTTTATTTACATAGTAATATTCACAACTAGTGTTATGCGTTTAAATTCAGGTAAAGTTTTTATTAAAAAGTATTTGTTTTGATTTTTTTGCGGGAATTAATATGCTTGGTCGATTTTTCATACCTGGAACAAAAATAAAATCGATTAAATATAGGTACGATAAAACATAAAACATTATAAAAACCAATATAAACACTATGTGAGATTGAGAACTACATGACCTGCTGGTAATGTAGTTCTCACATTGTGCTTTTTTTTAGCCCCGACGGAAAAAGAGGGGTGTTATAAGTATCTGTGGATCTGTCTGTTCCCTCAGAGCTCCCAAACGGCTGAACCGATTTCGATTATTTATTTTATTTTTTTTGTTTGAAAGGTGTCTTGATAGAGAGTGTTTTTAGCTACAATTCAAGAAAATCGGTTCAGCCGTTTGAAGATTATCAGCTCTTTTCTAGTCGATGATGTGCGCATCTTCCACAGGTCTGATCGATTCCAAATTTTGAATGCTGTTACTTCAATGATATAGAAGAACATAGTAACCTTGAACCGATACTGCAGCATCATGTGGAATTGTGTCGGGGGTTATTTAAATTTTTAATTTTAACTTGTGGTAAAAATCTTGTCGTGGCCACTAAGATGAATTGTGCTATCTATATTATCAAGCCTCAGCATTAGATGGATTGACAGCCCACTTCAAGCTCACTTCACCTCGGTATGTTATCACGGTGTGGCTTGTTAAATAAATTATTTGGCGCAATCGGAGTTTAAAAAAACCCTCTCAAATAAAAAATATATAATCCCTCTCAAAAAAATGAGCTGTAAATATTATTTAGTCGAGTAGCTGTTGAAAAAGTAAATATCTAACAACCATGTCAATGTCATCGTATATTCTGCGACGCAAATTGTACATGCTATATTTTTAGTAAGTTACAGTATTTTCTGACGAAAAAATGCACTTTTGGTTTCGTAACATCTGGGTTGTAGAGGTCGGATAGGTTGCCGCTCCATGTGAAATACTGGTATTCAACTGCATGCGGTTAGACTGGAAGCCGACCACAAAATATTTGGGAAAAGGTTTAAGCAGATGATGATAGTTGGTCAAGTCAGTGGTCGCTAGGGAGACTGCTGAACGTGGGATCCTAATTTACTGAGTTCCGTTCCAGTGTTATTCTGGTTCTGCGTCAACAATTTTGCCAATAGCAGCTAGCCAAGCAATCAGCGAGCCGTGGTGGCCCAATGGTAACGCCCCAGACTTACGAGTTGCAGGTCCCATCACTGTCCTACAACTATGTTATATATACTTATGTTTTAGTATGATTATGTTGTGTATGACTAACGATTAATGACACCTGTCAAGTCCTGTCGTCGCCCGGAGGGGTCGGTTTGGTGTAGTTTCATGACACTTACTAGAAATATTTGCACGACTGATAAGTCAAATGTAGTGAGACTAAAATTATTTCACCATGTCATTGTGTTCCTACCTATATTCTGGCATATCAATAAAGTTCATTTCATTTCGTATGTCGGGGGGCGTTCAGACAATTGGCTGCCTTCATAATCAGCCTATAACAAAATGCTGGGACACAGGCCTCCTCTCTGTTACTAGGTGTAGGCCGTAATCCCCCGGTGTGGGTTTGTAGGTTCCGGTTGGTACATGTTACATGGTCTTCGAATTTTTGGTTCTAGGACATGCCGGTTTCCTCACGATGTTTTCCTTCACCGTTTTGAGAGCTGTGGTGATGAAATAATTTAGACAAAGTAAAGCTCCTGTTTGAGTTCGAGCCTACGACCTATACAACTCGTAAGTCGCGGCCGATACCAATGGCCACCACTGCTCTAAGACGTTTAGTAATTAATAAACTAATTTAAACATTATCAAAGGCATTATTACTTCAACACTTCTTATTACGAATTATTACTAACATTAAAATATAATCTTAGGTCAATAAGCACCCTAATTGCCTAATACACGCTCAATCACAATCTGAATCGTTTTGAAACAGATTGCTAATCCAGCTTCATACGTTCGAAAATCTGCTCAACAACGTAAATAACGCAATGAATGTTGTTGAACTGTCAAAATGAAACAGATTAGTCTTAATTGTTTACGAAAATGTGTTACGCAATTAGATAGCTCTCCCCTTACGTAAAGTGGGTGCACCTCAGTGACGTATAGGTACTGTACTCTAAACCTCTACCTAAACCTTCGAGCAATCGTGACCTATCATCAGAATCACACACACACTAATCGAACGGCACGATTTTATTTACGCGAACCATAAATATTTTAAATTATAAATATTCTTTTATGGACTAAAACAAAACAGCAGTCAACTCGTCAAGATATTTAGGACAATATAAATACTTGGGACGAGGTATTCTTGCATTAGTTTCCAGCAGGTGACGCCTACGAGAAACGTAAATAGACTTTGACTGCAAAATGATTCTGAAATTTTGAACGCTCTGCGTTGTTTTAATTTCAAAATGACGGGCATAAATGCAATTTATTTTCGCGCGCTTTTCACTTTTCATGTAATGCAGGGGTAAGGTACGAATAAATGCTAGAATTAAGTTATTGTATTCTTATTTGTAACATTAATAAAAATGAAAAACAAAAAAAACATTTTTTAGTTAAAAGCCTGTTACTATGTAAATAGAATACAGCGTAACGCCAAATATTGCAGTACCAAAATGGCAGGCGCTTTAAAAAAAAAGAAACATTTCGTAAACACAAAAAAAAGTTTTTAGTAGAGTTTAAAATGTGCCAGCTGATTCATTTTATTCTTTCCGAGTAAACTCAGTAACAAACATGTTTTTAAGAATCATTATTCTCAAAATAACTTAGAAAGCGAAAAGTTTCATAATTATCGGATTTTTTGTTTTCAGAAAGGAGTTTTTTTGGAAAGTTTATAGCACTAATTACGTACTTGTCTTGATGGTAACGCTCTGAAGAAGGATTATTATCAGCCTATAATCTTCCCACTTCTGGGTCCAGGCCTCCTCTGTGTGAGAGGGAGTGGGCCTCATCCACCACGAGTTCTCATTGGGAGATTAAACAGGTCTTCGAAGTTTTTATTTTAGTACACATATTTTCTTCAGTGTTTTGAGAGCATTGGTGATGTAAATTGCACAAAGAAAACATTTCAACTTCGTAGGATATGAGGAAGTGGTTTTAATTTCAACTTGCACGATATATGACTAATACATAATATCAAGGCTTAATAAGTTAAAAAAACGCTTGTTAAAATGCGCTCCTGCTTGGTAGTACCCGCGAGCTGCAAATGCTGCAACTCGGTAAATATGAGTCGTTTAATTAATCGGTAAATTAATCAGCGCCTGACGTAAATTGACGTTATTTGAATATGCAAGTTTTTAATCACGTCTAAACTTGTATAGAGTAGGTAGTGACAGGCGCTGATTAATTTGACAGGATTAAACTAAAATTTATCTTCTGAAATACAAAGAAAAAGATGCACTGAACTTAAATTTTGTTTAGTTTGTGAGCAAGGGAATCGGCACCATTGTATACTTTACATCTGGGCTGTAATTACCTACCATAGAAATAGAAAAAAAAACAGGTAATTACGCCATGACAAAGGTTATAAACATGCATAAGTCAGTAGTTAGGAATTTATCAACGACCAGTGATGCTCAAATAGTCCTTTTCCTCGGTAACATTCAGCTTGCCATAGATAAATAAATCGAATACTTTTCATAGATACCATAAATACTGCAGTTAATGTAGAAATTTTAGGTGACACATTGGCGGTCTTATCACTAAAAGCGATCTTTTGTGTACCACTTATAAGTAAGTATACTTAAATATAAAATATTAAGATATAATGTATAGGTACAGGGAGGATTTTTGAGATGGGGCAATAAGGGCAGCTACGTTAACTGTTGCAGCTACAGGAAAACAGTCTTAGGAGACTGTCCTTAACTTTTTGAGAAATTTTGGGTACACAGCATTCACAGATTTTGAAAAAAAATGTAGATACAGTCAGCAGAAAAATGGGCAATTTTTTCGCATTTTATTTTTTGTGGCTATCAATCCTGTTTCGTATAAGGATCAAAAATCTCTAATGTACCAACTGAGGTTTGAATACTAGAATAGTCAGAAATCGCAAAAAACTTTTCCCATGCATATCGTAGGAAATGAAACTCGCAACTTACATTTTTTACCATCGATAAACTTGGCGTCATTGTAATCATCATTATGAACAACCGTCATTATGGGGCGAACGCTGAAATCGCGACAAACAAATCAGCTGTTCCCTAGGTACATTTATATTCGCATAGCTCTTCACAGCTGATTTTTTTGTTCGCGATTTGATGATTTAATGAGGCCGGACCGACGGCGACGACTTTAGCAAAATATAAGTAAGTAATTTTGATGATATGGCTAGACTACTAGAGGGTGATTACTGAGATGACAACTAATAGCGAAGTATATGAAACAGACGCTGCGCGGACCCCAAATAAATTTGAATAATGATAAGAGAATGATGATATTCATAATGTTCATAAAAGGAATTGAAAAAAAACTTTAACAAACACTACCACAATAGAATACAACAGAGGTGTTAGAACGATCATTATAATATTCACAATAACTATACAAATAACCGGAAAGATGAGCCAGCAAAAACGAGCGCAAGGTTAACGATATCGTACCTTATACCCTTCAGTATACAAACAGTTGGCTACCGGATAACAGGTCGAGCAAAAATGGCCAAAAAATACCTCTTTTTACTGGCTGTATTATATATGTGCAATGGATTACTAACTGATAATCTATTCCCGCCAATAATACAAAGAATGTCGAGGAATATAGTTGAAGAAATTACCAAGGATCCTGTTCTAAGTTTGACAACGCACGCATATACCAACGCGTTTGCAGCAGCAGTGAATGCGGTGACCTGGATGCCTCATGCCATAGCAAGGGCCTTGGGTCCTGTGGCACTCCCGAATTTGATCAGCGACACAAATAATGGCGACAGAATCGACCAATTCGTAATAGATTTTAGTAAAGCAACTCGAAATGAAGACGTAAAGTTAGGAATAGTTGATTTGATCAATAAGTATGGGTTTCCAGTTGAAGTTCACGTTGTGGAAACTGAAGATGGATATAAGTTGACACTGTTCAGGATTCTCGGGGATGGGCCAACTGTGTTCCTCATGCATGGATTGTTGGGCAGTGCTGATGACTTCGTGGTTGCAGGCAGAGAGAGTGCACTAGCTTATCTGCTAGCTGATGCAGGATACGACGTCTGGATGGGCAATGCTCGCGGCAACAAACATTCCAGAAAACATATCATTTTCGAACCCTCAGAAGCTGAATTTTGGAACTTTTCTTGGCATGAAATTGGTTTCTACGATCTACCAGCTATGATTGATTATGTACTGAATAAAAAAAATGAAAAATCATTGAAATACATCGGACATTCGCAGGGGACCACCTCATTCTTCGTCATGGCTTCGGAAAGACCAGAATATAATGAAAAGATAGCATTAATGATTGCATTATCTCCAGTAGCTTACATGTCAAACGTAAGATCACCAATAGTGCGTCTAATGGCCCCTGGAACTTTCATTTTGCACGGATTATCTAAGAGTCTGGGTCTCTACGAGTTCCTACCTGACAACAATTTAATTCGGACATTAAAAGTTCTGATTTGTGGAACTGGACCTCTAACAGAAATTCTGTGCAGTAACACGTTATTTCTAGTGTCTGGATTTGATTTTCCTCAGCTTAATGCTACGACTCTGCCAGTGATTCTTGGGCATATACCTTCAGGAGCTTCCATGAAGCAATTCGCACACTACGGCCAAGGAATCCTATCGAATGATTTTCGGAAATTTGACTACGGTGTGGAGCAAAATTTGATAAGGTATGGCGTTAAGGAACCTCCGAGTTATGCTTTAGAGAATGTTGTGGCTCGAGTGTCGATGGTTTGGAGTGAATCGGATTGGCTGGCTCATCCTACAGATGTGATTAGATTGCAAAGTAGCTTAAGTAATGTGGTGGGGTTTTATAAAGTTCCCTATAAACAGTTTAATCATGTAGACTTTTTTATGGCGAACGATGTGAAGTCGCTGGTTTATGATAGGTTGCTTAAAGAGTTGGATTGGTTTTAAATATGAGTTTTTGTGTGAGAGTAAAGGTGTGTATTATTTTTTCTTCACGTGGTGAGTGACTAACCTGGTGTCAGACGTGCCTCTGACTTGACTTCACAGATAGTCGAGAAATTACTTCTAAAGGATCACTTCCACCGAACGGCTCGCATCGCATCAGATTCGAACGGATTTTACCATTTTTAAGCTATATTAAATCGTGTAGGTCTATATTACCAAGCCGCCCACAGCGGCTTGACTGCGGGCGTCTTCCGGGACACGCGATCGTAGCCGAAATTTTATTTTCACTCGTGGGATTTCAATTACAATGTAGTTATGTATTATTTAAACAATGTTGAAACAGTGGTGAGTTTTATGCAAATAATTAAATTCTAGTAGATATTTAACACTACAAAGCATCAAAAGGTCTGTACTTTTTCAGATTCATTTGTTTACATTTTCAGAAAATACTTTTGGAACGAACCACGCAAATGGCCTAGGTTTTTCATAAGTAGGTACATCCTTCTTATGGTCGATTTCTGTAAAAAATATGATGTAAGTTGGTACCTAAGTTACAAAAACCCGATAATATGAGATGAAGATCGCTTTATAACTAGGATTGATCATCAAAATTATGTTTTTGTATCCATTTAGCGATAATTACCACGCATTATTACGTTTCTGTTTTTTCCTTGTCACAAATCTGTTTTGTTAGGTACCCGGTATGTTTTTGGCAACTATATTTTTTAAATAATTGGTTAAAATTTTGAAACGTGCCACCTCGAGGGGGAGGGGGGGTGAGAGGGAGGTTTAGTAAAACTTCCACTCCTCCTCCGCCGTAGAGTCCCATCTTACAATCAATCTGCCTAGCCTTTTCTCAACTATGTTGGGGTCGGCTTCCAGAATAACCAGATGCAGCTGAACACCAGTATTTCACATTGAGCGAAAGCGAGTCCCATCTGACGTTACAAATAAAATAATAACCTCTTTTTTTTAAGTCGGTAAACGGTCGGTCGGTTTTTTAGAGGTATGAGGAATAGAATGTAACTAGTCCACTCATCCTCTATTGAAAATTGAGGATCCTCCGACTAGACGGGTGTCGTGTCATGTGTGGCGGGAACTGCCTAACGATTGATGTATGGAAGTCTTATATATGTTGATCGCGGCGGTAAACTTTAATTGCGCGATGCAGGATTTGTGATAATTTTTTTATTTATAACTACGGATGCTTTTATCATGCACGTCTTTCTACATTGTTCTCACATGTACCTATAGGTAAGTAATTTCAACATGAATGATGTAACCAATTTTTGTAACAATTTTTTGATTTAAAAGAGTGTCCGTGGAGTTTCTTGCCCGTTCTTCTCCATTGGTACCTACTACGCTTTGGAATGGGCAACTAGCTTCATATTTTCTGACTGACTGACTCCTTGACAATTCAAAAGCGCCTGTAAATGGTTTAATTGAAATAAATGCTTTGAGTTTGAGTTTTATGAGTTTGTGTACCGTCAGGTCTTTGATGCGTTGTTCGCATGTGGCGTTGTAGATGCCGCCACAAATAGCTACTAATGTTGCAAAACTGCACGTTTTTGTGTTTCAGTTCAGTCACAAAAAAACAAAAGAGATTCACGCATTAACGCATGCGCGGCCTGGAAATGTAAACAACTTTTTTTTATAACTGAATTTCAAAATACATCCTAATGATCTTTTTAAGGATTAAATGTAGATTTAGTATGACAAATATTGATGGCAGCAATTCATCATGAGGATAAAAAGGTTTTTTTATTAACCAACATCAGATTTAAAAAACCCGAAAGAATTATACACTCGTATACTTGTACAAATCGCATTATTAGTACTATAACACCTTAAATTGTAACTCGTGACCATTTTCGTCGTTTTTATCTGAGATTACCTACAGGATTAATGCCCCGCGCCATTTTTCTCATTTTCTCAAAGTCATCTAAGGGTTGCCACAACTAATAACAATAAAAAAAATAAAGTTGCAACCCACAAATAATATTAGTCGATTATTTTGTATGCTAACGTACCTATATCTACAAGAAGAAGGTTTGTGTGTGAGGGGCTCGTGGCTAGGTGAGAACAGCCGCATTGGTCGATCGATCAGGTTAAGCTACGCTTGCCGCGGTTGGTCTGTGGCTGGGTGACCATCTTTACCAAGACCCTTCCGTGCCTCGGAAAGCACGTTATGCCGTTGGTCCCGGCTGTCATTTGTAGATCTTTGGCATTTGTTACGGGTTGTCAGAAGGCCGAAAGTCTGACGACCCGTGTTACTGGGTTGTAGTACCCTAATTGCGTTCCACACGATCAATCACAATCTGTTTCATTTTGACAGTTTATTAAGTCAAGTTCAAATGTTTCGCTGGTGGTGGCGTGTGTGTTGGATTGTTAAGTTCCCTTCAAAATGGTTGAGCTGAATGGTGCTGATCCATTCGTCATGTTCGTGAACGGGCGCCGTCAGTAGGGACTGGTCATCTTATTTTAATTGTTTTTATCTTTTTATTACGGACGCTTTTAACGTTCACGACTTTCACGACACTACATTGTTCTCACATGTATAATTTTAACATGAATGATGTAACAAATATTTTATAACATAATTATTTTGATTTAAAAGAGTGTCCGAGGAATTTCTTGCAAGTTCTTCTCCATAGGAACCTACTACGCTTTGTCTTTCTGACTGGCCGACTCCTTGACAATTCAAAAGTGCCTGTAATTGGTTTATCTATACTTATAATAAATCTGTAGAAGTGAAAATTCTGTACATTGAAAATATCAAAAAAATAAATGGCAGGGGGTGTTACTAGACCGACACCGAACCCAAAAGTGTGATTACATTTTTTTTTATCTGTCTGTCTGTCTGTCTGTCTGTCTGTTTGTTCAAGTATCACGCAAAAACTACCGGTTCGATTACGATGAAACTTGGTATAATTATTCTTTAATATCCTGGGCACCACACTGGGTACTTTTTATCCCGGAAAAGTATCCTATCCTACGGTTGGGGGGTGTCAAAGTTTGTATGGAAGAATTTTAACGCGCTGTCCGATTAACTCGAAACTCAATATTTATACTTAAACCCAAAAATTAAGAATAACGTGTATCAGGATTTTTCGAAATTCAACCCCTAAGGGGGTAAAATAAGGGATGAAAGTTTGTATGAAAAATCTTATTCCTTGAGGTAATAAACACGAAACTTCGCACGAATAGTTATCTAAATAAATTATAAAGATTGTACTTAGTTTTTTGTTTTTCTAAATTACCCACTTTTTTTTTTTTTTTTTTGGGTGGGAAATCATCCAATGACTTCTCCCGCTCTGGGCGGAGCGGGAGGGCGTGTCAGACTTTTACTGACTAAAACCCACCCGTGTTCCTTCCCTTGCCATGTCAGGGGCCACGGTTTCCCCTTAGGACTACCCGCAACCCCGGCGGGCAACGGTCCTAGCGGACCCCGTCAGTTTTGCTGACATCTCTTTGAGGCGCGCGTGGAACACGACGCGCCGTCGACCCGGGCCTGGTCCTTATCGGGGGCGAGCTACCCATTGCTCACCGCCCGCAAGCCCGCGCCTACGGTGGCCGGGAATCCTCCAAGGAGTCCCGACGCCCAGGGCGTCTCCTACGGCGGCTAGGCGCGTGAGGGCGCGAACTTTGCCTCTCCCTCACGCGCTCCGCCTCCTCCTTCGTCTAAATTACCCCCTAAAGGGGGATTGGGGGGTGTCAGTGTTTGTATGGAAGAATTTTAACGCGCTGTCCGATTAACTCGAAACTCAATATTTATACTTAAAACCTATGGAGATGTATGGGGTAATTTCCGACACTCACGCGGGCGAAGCCGCGGGCAGCAGCTAGTTTAAAATAAATGCTTTGAGCTTGAGATACAAGTTACTGTAGACTCGTTATAACTTCCAAAAATAGTTAAATAATTATGAACTAACTATATTTTAAAGATTCTAAATTCAGGCTCAAACCACTTGCAGTTTAAATAAAAAAGGCATTTCCTGAAAATGCCTCGCACATTTCTGTTTAATTTTGTCTTTGCCTAAAGTCGGCTGAGTTCATTGACTTGTATGAGTTTTAAATTCGTAATAACTAAATTTCAAATAATGATAATCTTCAGTCTGCTTGTCACCCGTTTGTGAAAACGTATATTTGTCATGTTTTCGTGTTATAATCGTAATTTATTTGATCTCTCTATCGCCGCCATCTTGGATTCCACGTCAAAGTCTTTTGAGATGATTGAACTATTGAACGAAATTATAATGATTTATGTCTGTTTGTGACTTCTAAAGATTTAAATGATTATTAATAGGAGACTACAATGAAAGCTTTGTTTTTTTAATTTTAGATCTTGTTTTTTTTATTACCGTTTTATTTTGACAGTTATTACTATTGCTTCAAAGATAATTATTTAAAGACGAATAAGTAATTACGATCTTTTATCCAGGCATTTACCTAAGACTAATCATAAGGAATTACCAGTTACTACTTAATTAATTGATTCAGGTGTGTCTTGACGGAAATCCATTAGGTATAAAATACAATAGACGTAGATATATTTAGTAACCTATTCCGCTTAACTATTCCTAAAGAGTACCTAATAAAAAGAAATCGACACGTGTTGCACCTCTCAACGAAGCATTCTCAGGATGACGATTGACTTGTCGCGAACCGGAACACGACGTGTTGCCACCTTGCCACACCGTTTTGGAACAGATTATACATAATTATGCATAGCAGTGAGGAGCTCGTGGCTAAGTAATAACAGCCGCACGGGTCGATCCATCAGGTTAAGCTGCGCTTGCCGGGGTTGGTCCGTGGATGGGTGACCATCTTTACATACCGAGACTCCTCCGTGCTGCGGAAAGCACGTAAAGCCGTTGGTCCCGGCTGTTATTCGTGGATCTTTGACAGTCGTTACGAGTCGTCAGAAGTCCGAAAGTCTGACAACCAGTCTTACCAAGGGATATCGTATTACCCAGTTACTGAGTTGTGGAGGTCAGATAGGCAGTCGATTCATGTAACATACTGGTATTCAGCTGCATCCGGTTAGACTGGAAGCCAACCCCAACATGATTGGGAAAACACTAGGCACAATGAATAGCAGTGAATGGTCAACTTACCTGGCAATAGGACTATAGTATTTAAACAGCTATTAGCAACATTGTTATCGTATCAGAAAGTGATAAACTGATAACAAACAATCCAATGTCGAATAACATCGCCAAACGTCTCAAGAATGCCAGCATCCATCTCTCAACAGTTAATTTAATACAATGACCTGATTATGAACCAATAATAGCTGGCAACACCCGCTTCACCTTGCCAGTATTAATTTCTGATTCTCGTCTGTCAATGCCTTCTGTTATTTGCAGAGGAACAGATGGTGCTGTAACGTAAACTTATTGTGAGTTTAACTGAGTACAGTCACGAGCAAAAATATGTCAATACTAAGTAAAATTTTAAAGCGATATTCTCATTTAGAGTGTGGATAAAAGTATTGCAATTTCAAAAGTTCTGTTAAAAAGTTCTGTCTGCACAAAACCCTATAATTTCAATAATTAATTTTAGAGTAATTCGTTTTTTAATTCTACTTAGTGTTGACATATTTTTGTTAGTGACTGTACACTGTACAGTCATACTATGTAATACCTATCTAATTTGTTTTAGTAGTAGAGGTCAGTGGGGCAGTATTATATAAATATTTTTATTTTGCTACATTTAATTTGAGTTGCACTGTAAACTCAAAGCATTTATTTCAATTAAGGGCCAATAGGTCGTCAAATTGCTTAGCAAGATCCGCCGTTATATCGAAACTACTGCAGCATTCATTTTGAAATAAATATATGTTAAAGTTGAGGATTAATCTCAGCGACTATGTTAGCCGAAAACACGATTTCATAAAATGTTCTCGATAGAAAAAAAAAAACAAAGTTACCTCCAAACCGAACAATAAACCGTTGCTATTCAAAAAATACTTCAAATAACTTCATGAAACTTGGCACACTAACTGAACTAAGCAGCGACTATGTATTTTTTTTTTGAAATTACCATTATTTTCGCCGTATTTATTTCGCAATTACCTAAACTTTTGCCGATTCGGAGCCACCTCCGTCTCGCTCGCAGTCAGTCCATGAGTAGTATGGTGCGAGCGAGATAAAAACCTGAGGTTGTGTGGGCTCTTAAACCATTTAGAGGCACTTTTGAATTTTCAAAGACAGCGGCAGGGGTCTATTCCTTGACGGTTGGTCCGCCGTGGATACGTGACCATCTTGGCATGCCGAGAACCGAGCACGGTGAATCGCAGATTATTGACAGTCGTTACGGGTTGTCAGAAGCCAACCAAGAAGAAAAGTGTGACAACTAGTCTTACCAAGCGGAATTCGCGTTAAATATAGTTTTTTTGCTACATTTTATTTGAGTTGAATTTGTAATATATAGGTACTACCGAGACCTCTCCGTGCCTCGGAATTGGTCCCGTCTGTCATTTGTAGATCTTTGACAGGCGTTACAGGTTGTCAGAAGCCCGAAAGTTTGATATCCAGTCTTAACAAGCGGTACCTATAGTGTTACCCAGTAACTGTGTTGTGGAGGTCAGATAGGTAGTCGCTCTATGTAAAATATTGGAATTCAGCTGCACCCGGTTAGACAGGTCGGAGATGTTGATGACCATCGGCTTCTGAAGACCAATTGGATATTGTGGGCTGTCGTTTTTGTGCTCACTAGTTGGCGCGCCCGTCGAGTAAGGTCCAGCACGCATAGCATGAGCACCGTAGAAATGGGCTTCGTCGACGGAAGGATACACAAAACGACAGATTGTGATTGTTTTTCTGTCATTTTGAAACCCGTTTTTACGGTGGTCAAGCTACGCGTCCAGCTGTTTTACATAACGGAGCTGTTTTGTAAGACAGCTAGCGGTTATTTCCATCTACGACGAGGTACAACCTTAATTGTCACAAGAAAACTATGTTTAGGGTCAAAGTATTCAATTAATCAAATTAAAACACTCAATTTGTAAGTGACACTACAATTTGCCTTCCGCAGGTACGTTTTCTGACATTTTCTTCAATTTATTTTGGAACAAAGTATAGAGAGAGACTTATTTTTAACACCAGACCACACACTGAACGCATTAAACAATTCCTTACATCACACACAAATTGTTTATTCTGAAAAGATCACAAACAAGAGTCAATGATATAACGGGCATAGACAATAATATAAGAAGACAGAAATAAATTGTGCTATTTTGTAGCGCATAAAATATAGTTGGCGTGACATTCTTTGGTCTAGTGCATTTTTGTTATTAGCTTTTTCATACTGATTTGCTAACCTAAACAGATAATTAAAAGATTTTTTATTGCAAAGGACCACCATTAAAACCCATCAGAAGGCGCAAACCGTCAAACTTGTCAAAAATATTGGTAAATTGATTGTATTTTTGACAGTTTCTGAATGAGATGCGATTGCTCTTAAAAATCACGGGAATTGCTCAGTTTCTATACGTCATTTGTGTTAAAGTGCGAGAAAACTTCGACACGCCTCCTGGTTTATAAGGAAGTGTTGACAGTGCAGCCTCTAGCAGCGACCACTGAGGCTAGTATAATGAAATGAAATGATTATATTTAAATAGTCGGCAAACTCAACATATTTCAGCATACATTTTTAGGGTTCTGTACCCGAAGGATGCAAAACGCAACCCTATTACTAAGCTTACGCTGTGCGTCCGTCCGTGTATCTGCCAGCGGGCTGTATCTCATGAACCGTAATAGTTAGACCGTTGAAATTTTCACAGATTGTGTATTTCTATTGCCGTTAAAACAACAAATAATAAAAATAAAATAAATTTAAAAAATAAAGGGGGTCCCGATACAAGAAACGTGTTTTTATCGGCGTTTTTTTGCTAGATTTTATAAATACGGTACGGAACCCTTCGTGTGCGACTCCGACTCGGAATTGGCCAGGTTTTTTGCACGTGAATAGTCTCCTACATTTTGATGCACCGTTTTTCTTTAGAATCATAACAGAAAGTCATAACACACGTGCTATTTTAACATTCCAAAAACAACAATTTTAATAGTGACAAATTATTGTTTTTCTATAAAAAAGTTAAGTAATAAAAATTGTCTTTGAATTTCTTTTGAAGCACGAGACAGCAATATGTTGTGACTAGACTGTTTACAAAGTTTCCTTGGTCATAAAATATAAAGGGATTACGAATGAATTTATGACGGATGAAATTGCCAAAAGACTTGTCTCGTTGTTCTAGTGGTCAAACGCAATGAGTGCGGGGTCGTTCTCCGAGTCGGGAAAAGTGTTGTGAGGTAATCTTTGGGAGTTTCTAAGTAGCAGCCCAGAGTCTGGTTTTTTTTACTTTAACTTACGATTTGTCGTGAGTTCAAAGTCGGACCATTTTGGTTACCCATTGAAAGGGTTGTCGATAGGGTTTTTCTAAGCAGTTAATTAAAAAGCCATACGATGTGGGTAACCCTTTGAATGGTTTTCAATTATAGAACCCATTCAATGGGTTATCCATATTGAAGAGATAACCCTTTTACTGGGTTTCAAGCATACCCATTCAATGAGTTACATCATGATAAAGGTATCCTCATAAACGGCTTACCCCTTCAAAAAGCTTAACTCTTAACCGGGCTTGTATGGTCCCTGGATCAAACCCAGACATGAGTTTCACTATTTGTGTAATTTAGAGGTATTCAGAGGAACAGGGTGTAAAGTCACACATTCTCTATTGAAAAGGGAGGATCCTCCGACGAGACGGGTGTTGTGTGACGGATTGATGTCTGATACTCTTATATTTATGTTAATCGCGCGGTAAACTCTAATAGCGCGATCCAGGATTTAGTGACGTCAGGTCTTTGATGCGTAGTTCGCATGTGGCGTTGTAGATGCCGCCACAACAGCATTAGCTGTGACACACTATGTCCACTGTCTAGGTATGTCCTAGCCGTGGAAATATTGTAGGCTGATTTGCTTATGTCAATGTCAATAAGCTCGCCCCATAAAATATTGGAATTTACCATAAGTAACTGGTGAAATGTGGCTGTATTATAAACCTAGGTACATCTACCTACACCTTCGGGGAATACACGCGTGATGTTTTGTTAATCACAGCAAAGTCAACAATGTGCATCCAATATGATGTCACTCAGTAAAGTGCCAACAATTTGAAATACAACATGACAGCTGTCCAGAGACCAAATTACTCCTTTAAAAGTTGAAAGTCTTTCTTAACAGTAATGAATTTGTAAAAATTTGAAGTTGCTTATTTTACCTATTTTATTCTCCGCCAGCTTATTTTATGTATTTTTCGCAAAAAAGTCCTGAGCTCAACGACAATCAAAGAGCAGCTGTCAAAAATCTCCTCGATTGTCGTTTGATTAGGTTTTTTTTTTCCCTTTTACTGTTATTCACTTCTTTTATTACAGCTGCCTCTTTAATAATAAAAAAGCTACATTAATCGAATTAGACGTAAGAACCAAACAGTTCGTTAT
This sequence comes from Eupsilia transversa, assembly GCA_914767815.1. Taxonomy (NCBI): domain Eukaryota; kingdom Metazoa; phylum Arthropoda; class Insecta; order Lepidoptera; family Noctuidae; genus Eupsilia; species Eupsilia transversa. Next base: position 7,328,306 of record OU611900.1, read on the forward strand.
ATTTAAAGAAGAATAGAAGCTTGACAAATCAAAGAGACATCAGGAACATACAGATACAAAACTTGTCAAAAAATACCGCCATTTTTAAAAACAACTGCATTCCCGCGCCATTTTAAATTTAACCTAATCAATATCATCTACCTGCCTTTTCCTAACTATGTTGGGGTTGGCTATCAGTCTAACCGAATGCAGTGGAATACCCGGAATACCAGTATTTTACATTGAGAGACTGCCTATCCGACCTCCTCAATCCAGTTAATGATAACACGATAAATACCCCTTGGTAACTGGTTGTCAGACTTTGGGGCTCCTGCTGACTATCCGTAATGATTGTCAAAGATCGACGAATGACAATCGGGACCAACGGAATACTGTGCTTTTCGAGGCACGCAGGAGTCTCGTTATTGGATGGTGACCCATCCACGGCTAACCAAACAAACGTCGAAATAATTTTAAACATACCAAGCAACTATTTGAAAGTAAAAAAGTTAAACTATTCACATAATTTCACCTTTTCCCAATATATTCTCAGGACGTACCATAAACAACGCTAGTAACAATCGCGTCCATCTTGGATTCGTTCCAACAGCGTTCGTTTTATAAATTGCATGTCAAAACTTTAAGTATTTTGATAAGAGACTATTATACAAATTGATTGAGATAGTATAATGTAATAGCAGATGAAATTTATTGGTGTACCTAGTACTTCCTGGTTCTTGTTTTGGTAAGCAACGAGATTAATATTTTGGTTAATTCGAGTTATGGCCAGACTGAACAGATTATTATTTTTAAAGAGGCTGTACATTTTGCGGGATCATGTCAAATGGATCGGCAGTGTCAGCAGACATCTACCTAAAGCTTCGAGCAACGCGGGCTTCCGTGCCGACCTAAAGCAGTACAAGGTTATTTTGGCGCGTTGCTCAAAAACGGAACTAAAGCCGCCATCTTGTTTTTGAATTTGACATTTCACAAAATATGTTGACTAACAGCAGCGCCCCCAGTGTTAACGTTATTCGAGGAATTAAAAGATCCTTGTAGCAGTGTATCACTATCAACTGAAACGTCTTATGTGCCTGTAATAACACCCGTACTCTACCCTTTACACTGAAACATAGTAAAGCTGCGGCCCCACGGCCGTACCAGACGTTGCAACGCCTGGCGAGCATTCCCTGTCGGCTTGGTGCGGCCTGTTGCTCGCTGTTCCAACTTGCCAAGTGATACGGAGCGCATGGCTACGTTTGCACTGTGTAGCCGCTGTGATTTTATTCAGTGGGCAACATTTGATAAACAAAGCAAAAAGTAAGTATAATAAACGCGCCCGTATAGGCGTATACGCTGCGACAGGCGTCCTTGCGCCGCATCACGCCATAACTTTGAACTTACTGACTTCCGACGATCGCACGAGAGACGACAGGCACCGAGAGGCCTCTCGTCGGATGCGACGGTTCCCATGGCCTGTCGACCTGGCTTGGCGCGATCTGGCCTGCGAGAAAGCGGACCTGGGGACCGCAGCTTTATGCTTTTTGGCAGTAGAAATAGATATTGTGGAACCACTTCTCTAGACGAGCTCTCACATCACAGAGAGCTCCTGGCTACTAGCTACTTACGACTAAAATACAAAACAACAAAATATGTATTGTTTTGTTTAACCAAAGGAAGATCAGCGTAAACAGACAACATACCAACATGAAACGTCATACATAAACACTGCTCTGCCTATCTCCTTAATGATTTAGCAAGATATAAATAGTTTTATAATTAAACCACAGCAGAGCTGCGCAGATTTCAAAGAATTAGCAATAAATGTTCAATACGTAGTGAAAACTGTTTAGATTTTCTTTGCAGCTGGGGTTTTTGTGAGTCATCGGATGTTTTGGTTCCCACGGTATGGGTTTTGAAAGCCACCCTGTCTGTTACTATGCTCGCAGAAGGAGTTAGTTGGTTTTATGTCATGCTCACTCAGATGTCTCGCTGATGTTGGCGCGTGTGTTGGATCATTTAGCTCCCTTCAAAATGGTTGAGCTGAATGGTGCTGATCCATGCGTCATGTTTGTGAACGGGCGCCGTCAGTTAGGGCTGGTCATTTCTTAGCTACCATGGCTTATTTTTAATTTTTGCATTGTTTTTTTTAAATCTTTTTATTACGGACGCTTTTGACATGCATGTGTTTCTAAATTGTTCTCACATGTATAATTTCAACAAGAATAATGTAGGTAACAATTTTTTTTATTTAAAAGAGTGTCCGTGGAGTTTCTTGCCCGTTCTTCTCTATGGGTACCTACTACACTTTGGAATGGGCAACTAGCTTCATATTTCTGACAGACCGTCTCCTTGAAAATTGCACGGCACGACTTTGTGTATTTAATTTCATCACCCACTGCTCTTAAAACGGTGAAGGAAAACATCGTGAGGACACCGGCAAACCAGACAATACGAAGACATGTGACATCCACCAACCCGCACTTGCCCGCGTGGTGGATTACAGCCCACTCCCTCTCACAGAGAGGAGGCCGCAGTCCCAGCAGTGAGAACATTAGAGGCTGATTATGTTATGCAGAGACGAGCGGGTATGACGAATGCTACGAGTGAATCCAACGCCTTCCTGAAATTGCCAAATCGTAACGAATAAGGTAATAATGATCAATGATCTTCCACTGTTTACCTTTGCTCAGCATTCGGCAAAAACATATTTACATACACGAAAATTGTAATGCACAGTTCGATTCAAACTTAATGGCGGCTCGGAACATGAGGCGAGTCGCTGCGCAGTAACCATTTCATGTGTCAGCGGGGGTGAGGGGTGGGGTACTGCGCAGCGAATAGCTAACTTCCGAGCCGCCGTTTGAATCGAACTGTTTATAGAACTTTGTTCAGATTTTTTGCACGATTTGCGTAGATTGATCTTGTGACTCGATGTTTTTAGCTGTACCTACCTACCTAGGTATATCTAAGCATGCATGGAATAATGATTTTCTCGATTTTCCTTGTAAAACAGATTGTTAGTTAGAGATGATCTCATCAGATAATGCCTGAAGTTTATTTTAATGCCAATTCGATCGATGGATGAAGTCAAAATTGTTTTGGTATTGGTATTTCTCGCGAGATTCAATAATCAGTTAATTTTGCTTTTGTACTGTGTAATGTAAGCGCATCTTTTTAACACATCGGCAATTTTTTTTAACATCTAAATGAAGCAATGTATTTATTTTGACAAATCTTAAATAAAATATACAAGCGAACATAAAATATATTAAAATAAGAATTTAATTGTAATTGCTTGTTATGTTAATTTAGTACGCCATATTATATTGGCAAAACGTAGTGCACATATTTTAGACAAATTATATTTTAAGTAACCATACCTATGTTTAACTAAATAAATGATTGATTGATTGAATATAAATATGTTACGCACGCAGAAAGCAAGAAGGAAATTAACATACTCCCAAAAAAAAAAAACGGTTCACCCGTTTGGGAGCTACGAGGGAACAGACAGATACACAGATACACACGTTAAACTTATAACAACCCTCTTTTTCCGTCGCGCGTCGGGGGTTAAAAACAGCAGCAGGCATGAAGTCACTTTGAATCGTATCAAGTGACGTTCTGTAGTTTCTGTCTACTCCTATGGGAAAAATCGTGATATCTTATGCAAGTTAAAAGGAGAGTGTTACATAAGTAGGTTCGTATAATTGAAGATTGCTCCAAAAATACTCCTCGTTTGTTTAAACTCTCTTGTGCATCGTTCTGTTTGACGTTTTCCCGTGTTTGTGTTGCAACGTTATAAAATTATGCAATGGCTGGGTAAAAATATAACGGGATCGAGTTTCAGAACTTTAAGGGGTATGCGTTAAGGTAGTCTGCGCAATTCACTTACGTTTTATGCAGTTTGCATGTCAGTGGGTTGATGTTTTAGAGTTATGAGGAACAGGGTGTAAAGTTCACTCATCCTTTATAGAAAAGGGAGGATCCTCCGACCAGACGGGTGTTGTGTCAGGCGGGCAATTGCCCAACGGTTGATGTCGGGTCTTATTTATGTTCATCACGCAGTAAACTCTAATAGTTCGATGCAGGATTTTGTGACGACAGGCCTTTGATGCGTAGTTCGCATGTGGCGTTGTAGATACCGCCACAATGTTGACCAGAATATTGTTAATAACAAATGACAATAGTAACAATAGATTCGCGACAATAGTATCAAATGTGTAGGTATTTATAGAATTATAATGATAAGAACCATTAATACAGCTCTATATGTAAGAATTGGCCTCAAATGTGATGATTTCCTGAAATAGACATTCATATCTGTACCCTCTCCAAGACTTAAGAGTCTTACCTCAAATTGCTCAGCATGATCCTCCGTTATATCGAAAATACTGCAGCATTAAGAGCGTTCATTCTAAGAGTTGGCAACATCGCAAATAGCTGTCAAATATTTACCTGTTTTAATTAATTTGGCAATATTACTGTATGGAAATAAGAAACATGGCTAACTAGTGAATTAAAATATTGAATACGAAATTAAATAATTAATATCGTCACACCGAATATTTCGTTTTTCATGTAGTTTCATTCCTACCGTGTTGCAGCCAAATTGGATCATTTTTTTGTCGGATACGACGACAGGCGCACGGAGCCGATCGCGCGTCGTAGACTCGTAGCATACTTTCGGCTACGATCGCGTGTCGCGGAAGACGCCAGCGGACAAGATGCTATGCACGGCTTGGTAATATAGACTTTAAATACTGTGTACACGATTTAATATCGTTTAAAGATTGTAAAATCCGTTCCGATCCGATGCGATGCGAGCCGTTTGGTAGAAATCATCCTTTAAAGTTCATTATTTATTGCACTTTCTTCAAAAGTTACGTAAAAACTTCACATTCGTCCGACAATAATATGCATAACCATCACTCCAGCTACTAAAAACATAAACATTATCTATTATTTCGAGAAATATTTACATCTTTCTACGAAACTCGCGCATTCTATTATTATTTTTTATGTTCCTACGCAACGGTAGAATAACAGATTGTATGAAATTTTTTACATACTTTACGTATTATAACCGTAAAACATATAGTTCGATTCAAACTTAATGGCGGCTCGGAAGTTAGCTACTCGCTGCGCAGTACCCCACCCCTCACCCCCGCTGACACATGAAATTGTTACTGCGCAGCGACTCGCCTCATATTAATGATAGATGCGAATGCGAAATAAAATATACATATAAGTCTCAAAATGGAGGGTGCATGAGGTTCCAGGGCTTCGGAGAACAGCTTTGTAGCAACAAGATTTTAAGAAGAAGTGAAAATGTTACTTTTTCATATACCGGGTGTAATTTTAATCACCGTTTTCCTCTTAAGGGGTCATTCTACTCATCATTATGAACAACTTTTACTATGGGACCAAACCTGAAATCGTGAAAATAAAATCAGATGTTCCATACATTTTGACGAGTTATGCGAACATAAATGTAGGGAACAGCTGATTTTTTTTTCACGAAATCAGGTTTGGTCCCATAGTAAAAGTTGTTTATAATGATGAGTACAATGATCCCTTAAGAGGAAAACGGTGATTAAAATTACACCCTGTATAGAGCAAAGACTAGAGACTAAAAAGAAGAAATTGGTTGTCAAACAACGAATTAACCAATGGTAGGTTTGACGTATCATCATGCTCATCATTTCAGCCGAAAGACGTCCATTGCTGGAGCTAGGGCTCCCCCAAGTACCGCCACTTCGACCGGTTTTGTGCTTCTCGCATCCACAAGATTCTTGCTTATTATTGTCTAACGTATGTTTGTTTGACGTATAATGGATCGTGAAAACTTACCGATGGCTACTTCGTTTAGAGGGGCTCGTGACTACGCATCACACTGACGCCCCACAATCCTGAATCGCGCAAACAAAGTTTACCGCGTTACTAGCATATACAACGTGTAACGTTAAATGCGCAAAACCTCAGACACCCCAACCGATATTTAATTCAATTGACCTATTTCAGAGAGAAAAAAAATAATTAAAAAGATTGTATAGGTTTTATGTGCTGTTTTAGTTTTATTGGCAATTCTATGCATTGAAATAAAAGCTATTATGCCGCGTATGACAAAATTCAAATTGGTCGACAACAATTTGTTTTTATTTACCTATTTTGGCGGGTTTGTGCATGTGATGGGTTGACCTATTAATAAATAGACACGGCAACGTTTATAAAGAAGATTTTTTTGACAAATGTGACCTATGTTAAAAAGTGGTACAATTGATTCTGCTCGTTATTCTGATCAAACTATTTTTGAGCATTTAACGTTACACGTTGTATACAACGTCCCGACATTAATAGTCGGGCAGACCATCAGACAACACCCGTCTGGTCGGTGGATCCTGCCTTTTCAATGGAGGATGAGTGAACTTTACACCCAGCACGCGTAGACGACCACGGAAGTCGTCATGTCGACGGAAGAATAGACAAAATTACAGATTGTCATTGTTTATCTGTCATTTTGTCTATTCTTCCGTCGACAAAACCCGTTTCTACCGGGTTCATGCTACGCGTGCAGTTGTTCCTCATACGTTTATAATGTCATAAGAAAAATCTGTACCGCCTATTTCATGTAAGTACCTATAACACTTACTGCTATCACACTGCGCAAACGAAATACAAAGAAACGATGGATGGACTGTGTGAAAGATGATATGGGTAGAAAGGGGGTGATTAGCGAGATGACGACTAATACAGAAGTATGGAAGAAATGGACATGTTGCGCCGACCCCAAATAAATTGGGATAAGAGTAGGAGAATAATAGAAAGAAAGAAAGAAAGAATAATGTTTATTTGGACACAGTTCGTGAAACACATACAAAAAAAAGACAATTTTTTTTAAAAAAATTACAAAATAATGATGATAATGACTACATAGAAACAAAAAAAAATCTATTAAACATTATATAATAGCGAATCAATTTTCACGCCTCACCTTTAAGACCTAGGCTAAATATTTTTTGATATTCGGATAGCTCATGATCTAAAGAGGTACCATAAAGAGTCAATCTGCCTACCCTTTTCTCAACTATGTTGGGGTCAGCGTCCAGTCTAACCGGATGTAGCTGAATAGATGGATCGACTGCCTATCTGACCTCCACTACCCAGTAACTGGGTAATACAATGCCATAAAGAATATGAAATAAAAATATTAAAAAAAAACGCGAAATTTCACGGGTTATCGTTATCGCTAGTATAATACAAAAGGACAACCTTGTCATCCACACAATAATTTATCTAAGTTCTAAAATACAAGATTAAACGCAAGGTGTAGACAGCAGGAAACCATACGAAAATAAAGAAATAATAATATAGAGAACGAACTGTCACAGGAAAATGTTCATAAAAACAATATCATTATATTTATAAACGTTTTTACGGAGAAAAGAATAAATCAGGGAGACTAATACGTTACATGTTCTATGAGGCAGGGATGGCAACGCATGGAAATATATGATTCTACTAAAACTAAAACTTTAGAAAGAGCAATAACTACATATCAGATTAAAAATATAGTTACTTATTAATACTAGTTACTAGGTACATAAAAACCGTGCACTCGATGGAATTTCATCGGCATAATGACGAACTTTCATGTAACAATCTTTCATTCGCTATCCGTAAATATCCCTCCTTAGTTTTAACTTTAGTTGCAAAAGGAACTCTTGTGCGTGAACAACAACAGTGAAAAAACTTTCACGGTTCCGGGAGCCAGTGGTTCCGTGATTTTTACTAAGCAGATATCTTCCTAAATATTCGTTGAGTTATCTACAGATCCGTGGGATGGTGGGACAAACCTAATTTTCATCATTCCCAAAGAATTGCGACCGCATCCAAAAGTACATCATTTTTATGGTACGGTAAGCTTCAAAACAACATCCAAGTTGCAGGCAGGGAGATAGAAAAGCGATTAAATCATATAACTAAGTATATGGTCCGCGCCAGCACTCAAGTCCGATAGACGAGGCGCTAGTGTCGATATTTATTTGCATCCAATTGCAAAAAAAGAAAGAAAATTTGTTTATTCTGCACAAATTAAACGCACATTACATTTAAAAAAAGAAAAACACAAAAATGGAGTTCCACAATTTTCCGTCGGACGTTAGTGGTGGCGCGAACTGTACAACTTTTCACCGTCTTTCCAAAGCAATTTCGGCTAAAACCACAGACAACCCTGAACTAGAGACTCTATGCGTAACTCAAACGTTTTTAACCTGACATTGACCTTCACGGACGCCATTTTAAATCGACCAAAATACGCGGGAAAAGTTTAATGTAATTGCGTTACTCGGTACTCGGTTTTGAGGTTAGACTTTTTAGAGTTTTTGAAATTTTATTGAATTTGAAAAGCTCTGTAGTTTTAATTGCAATTACATTGCCATGTGCTATAAATATGTAAAAAAAAATCTGTTTTTTTAATAGATCGAAAAAAAACACTATTGAATGACAAGCATGCGTGAATAATCTTTGCAGTAAGTCTTCAGATAAGTCTTTCAACCTTGCTGGCAAAACTTGTGTTTAGGTTTCAGTAGTCGGCGAATTTCACCAATGAAACTGAAAGCTATCAGGTTCATTTAAACCGTATTCAAGACCTGTCAGTGTCATCATTTGTGCGGAATATTGACATTGACAGCTTTTGAACGCTTATTCTCATTATTTATCAAACCATAAACAAGATGCTATTAAAGGAAATGCACAACCCACCACATTCATAACGCTCATAAAACCAGGTTGGTGACCCTTTCATTCCCCTCGTTTTTCATTCCCAACAGAATTTCAACACAATTTTAAAACATTCACATTTTTTTATTTCCTGGCATTCTTTTCTTTTTAAAATGTTACAATCAACATTTGAAAAGCTAACGCAAGAGCCATCAGAGAAAATAAAACTTTCAACTAGAAATAAGTTAATCAAAGCATAATATTTCCCTCAGTTGGGACACACGCCTCCTCTCTGTAAGGAGTGGGCCGAAATCCACCACGCGGGCTCAGTGAGGTAGATGTCACATGTTTTCGAATTAGGTTCTGGGACATGCCGGTTTCCTCACAATGTTTTCCTTCACTGTTTTGAGAGTAGTAGTGACCAAAATAAAGAGAATACAAAATAAAGCGCCTGCCTGGGTTCGAATCGAGGTAAATCGGGATAGTTATCACTGGGTCACGTCTGCTCACTTATTGAATCATAGCTTAGTACCTGTTGAGGGATACAGCCAGATGTTTTGATGGATCGTTTTTAAACGACTTCGTCAATTGTCGACGGATTTTGAAAATTCATTTTTCATTTGGAAGCTTGCGCGGTGGTCCCATATCAATTTTATTAACTTTGCTTGGGTAGTTTTTGAGTTAGCTTCAATAATACGTATTTTTTCCACTTAGTCTATGTGGATGATATTCTAATAAGTTTCTGTCACTGTTATTTACATAGGTCGTGATATTCCAATTTGTGAGGTACCACTCACAAATTGGAACAAAAAAGTCAAACATAAAAACTTCCTAAATTAAAGACAATCCTAACTATATAAATACCATATTTTATATAATATAATATCCTAACTAATATTATAAATGCGAAAGTGAGTTTGTTTGTTACGCTTTAGCGCTAAAAGACACAGGCACATTTGGCACAGGGCTAGACCATGACCTGGATCAGGTTATAGGATACTTTTTATCCTGATATTAAACCGCGGAGCACATCTAGTTCTAAGATAATGATGTCCGTCCATTGCTGTAAAACAAAGCGTCATCTATTTATAATGGTTTGGCGCCAATACACTTAAAACTAGGAAGAATAATGGAGGAATCATGACAGCTGATTTGTAGATGGATAAATTGGATATGCCAGATTCAAATGCAAATGAATGTACAGAGTAATCTAGCAATTATTTTCTGTGATGTAAGAGCGTTTGGATTTACTGCAGTAATGAAAAAATACACGGGTTTTAAGATATTCTAGTTATGTCGGTAGATATTCCTTTTTAACCGTTTTACTGTAAGCTGATTGTAAATTATGCTTGTGATAGAAATCTACGGCAATAGGCGTTCCACACAACGAAAAAAAATTGCCTTGGAACCTTCTTCCCGCTGCTCAGTCTCGCTCTCAGTCCGCGAGTAGTAGTGTACGTGCGAGTTATAGAGTGAATTTGACCTGACGTATTATGGACTCTTTTAAATTATTTTTAGACAATTTCCAGGCACTTTTGTAGACACTAACCTACTCGTTGCATTTTCAGTTTACAGCCAAATAGGCCACAAAATCCAGCACAGATTCTAAGAAATGCCTAGACAAAAACTGTCTTATTTATCAGGAAGTATCACTCCGTTTCTTATAACGTACTCAGTCTGTCATCTTGTTGGCACACGAGTCACGACACATTCATAGTAGTTGTCTGGCTGAGACACGACACACAATATCTTAGGGCATTGTAACGTTTACTCTTGCGTGGGAAACGACCTGTGTGTTTTAAAGACTATGAGTAACTTAAGGTACAAGCTAACACGAAGTACGCAAGCACGAAGGCAACAACAGACTGTAGACTGCAGCAGCAGTGCCGACCAACTGCAAGGACAGATCGCAGAGACACTATTGGTTTCTGTGAAAACGCTTCCGTAGCTGACAATGCTGCCGATTTCTGCGATCGAGCGGCAAATGGCTAGTGCCACAGAATAGATAAGTACTGACTTTAACTAACTCTGAATATGATATTCTCAAAATATCATAATCTCAAAATATCATAATCTCAAAACACCATAATCGCAAATCATTACATTATCAAAACATCATGCTCGTAAGCTCGGAGCTAAGTAATAACAGCCGCACGGGTCGATCCATCAGGTTAAGCTGCGCTTGCCGGGGTTGGTCTGTGGATGGGTGACCACCTTTACATACCAAGACTCCTCCGTGCTTCGGAAAGCACGTTAAGTCGTTGGTTCCGGCTGTCATTCTTGGATCTTTGACAGTCGTTACGAGTCGTCAGAAGCCCGAAAGTCTGACAACCAGTCTTACCAAGGGGTATCGTATTACCCAGTTACTGGGTTGTGGAGGTCAGATAGGCAATCGCTCCATGTAAAATACTGGTATTCAGCTGCATCCGGTTAGACTGGAAGCCGACCCCAACATGATTGGGAAAAGGCTAGGCAGAATGACTTTATTTTTATTATTTGTTGTTATAGCGGCAAGAGAAATACACAATCTGTGAACATTTCAACAGTCTACCTATTACGGTTCATGAGATACAGCCCGCTGACAGACACACGGACAGCGCTGGCTTAGTAATAGGGTTCCAATTGGCTCCCTGCGGGTACGAAACCCTAAAAATGCTCGAAAAATATGCATTATACTGCAGTAGACGTCACCAGTTAAAAAAGCATAATTATGAAACCAGTTTATGTTTATTTTGATTCAAAGGAATATCGTCTTTAACGCTGAATTGTGCTCGTGCCAATTCCAATGTTTGGATAGTGGACTCAGGTTTAAAATAGATGCAAGTGTAGAATGTAACTAGGGTTATATACCTATGTGTCGGGGGGATTGACTTGGGTGCAGCACATTCTGGGGCGAGACCTTGGCTGGTTAATCACGTCCTGCACGCATAGCATGGCCACAATAAACTGAACGAATAAATTGTCGACCGGAATAATAGACAAAATAACAGTGAACTGTCATGTGTGTTCTTCCATAATGCTACGCGTACTGGTAGACAGTTACGTGGAACAGATGGCGGGAGAACGCGAGAGAGGATAGGGAGTCACAATCGCTTTTCATTCAAAACGTTTCGTCTTTCTTATACATGAAGAAGAAGTATTTCACATGAAGGGACTGCCTATCTGACCTCCGCAACCCAGTAACTGGGTAATACGATACCCCTTGGTACGTGGTTGTTAGACTTTCGGGCTTCTGACGACACGTACCGACTGTCAAAGATCCACGAATGACAGCCGGGGACCAACGGCTTAACGTGCTTTCCGAGGCAAGTAGGAGTCTCGATATGTAAAGATGGTCACCCATCCACGGACCAACCACGGCAAGCGTAACTAACCTGTAACTAAGTAGCGTAACCTGATTGATCGCCCCGTGCGGCTGTTATAACTTAGCCACGAGCTCCTCCACAACGAGCTCTACTACTAGGATTGAATTATATTGTCATGAACAGGGAAACAACAGTCTTTATTTACTCCTAAAAATACGTACACCTTTCGGAAATATCTCCTCCAATAATCCCACGGTCTGTTTGGCAAAGTTTGTGCCCCATTAACGCCAATAGTGCCCTCGATATGTTGCCAAACAATCCATTGTCCTTTTTACGTGGATCGCCATTGCATGACATTCGGTGACATACTGATTGCATTGTTTTATTGGGCTCTTGTTGCTGCTTCATGTTATGTTAATTTCATCAATCTTGGTTTTTTTCTGAGCATCGATCTTAGCGGCAACGCCTTCCCGAGTGCTTGGCCTCAAACTCTTTGAACTGTCTCTGACACCTGTACTTTTCATCCTCCTCCTGGGCCTCATCCTTAGCCTGCTTTAGGCGTTTTGCTTTCCGCTTCTTCGCCTCTGAGACCTTTTTGGCAGCCCGCTTTTCAGCCGCCAAAAGTTGTTGGATTCCCTGAGTCTGACTCGCCATTTCTGATACACACAAAAACTATGTGAAAGCGAGAATCAAGACCTGGGGTGAATAACTTCAATTGTACAGTTGTCTTAAAACCACTAAAAACAGAAACCATCTCAAAAAGTCTTCTCATATAGAGAAGGAAAGAAGCTCATCTGGAAGTCTCTTATCAGACTAAGAAGCCAGGTCGGCCGCTGCAGGTACCACTTGGTTAGTGATACTGAGGAGCCACATCACAGAAGATGCCTCAACTTTTTTCGTGGTCATTGTGTAATACCTGCTGGGGAGTATGTTGCGCCACTTCTTCTTTCCAGCTAAAGCACTAGGAAGTGGAAAGGCGTGCCGGGGGATTGTCTTAATTTAATATGTAATTTTGACGTTAGAGAAGTGCTAATTCTCAGCCTAGTTTGAATAAATGACTTTTGATTTGATGTGATTTGACCTCCAGCGTTATGGAAGACCTTTGCGAGGCCAATGCTACGGTGTCGAAAGCGAATTCTAGTCGAAGCTTAACTGAAATATACGTATAAATGACATCGTCGATACGGAGGAGGATCAAGGAAGTCTCCTTGTTCCTCCTCCTATGTTTGCTCACTGTGTCATGTTGATTTCAGACCTCTAATTCCAGGTTTTGTCACCAATTTTTCCTTCACCGTTTGCTAGTGGCAGTCTTAGATTTGAACCGAGCATCGTAGCCACAAATCGTATTGTATTGACCAATAACTGGGTCGTGGAGGTCAGACTGGATCCCGCCCCCAGCGTAGTTTGTAAAAGGCTACACAGGTGTTGTTCCGGAAACGGAAGAAAATCAAGGCAGCCAACCACATCACAGAACTTTCTACCTATCATGAACGTTTCTGGAAACAATGACACACGTTTTTGAAATGACACACGTCTTGGAACAAAGCTTTTTGTTTGGTTGTCCTAGTTATAAAACGAGGTGCTTCCTAGAGCGGTCACCTATAAGGTCATTGTCTCTTCATTCTCACAGAAGAACCAAAATAAACCGTGTGGAATAATTTCAATGTGCGTGAGTGTTTCAGATGAATTTTTGTTATCTTAGCTTTTAATTTTTTTGTAAGATTTAATAATAATTGCATACATTAATTTTTCATAAATCTTAATGAAGCTAACATTAAAATATATACAACGTGTAACGCTAAATGCGCAAAACCTCAGCCACCCCAACTGATTTTTTATTCAATTGACCTATTTCAGAGGGAAAAAAAAACATTAAAAAAATTGTAAAGGTTTTATGTGCTGTTTTAGTTTTACTGGCAAGTCTTTGCATTGAAATAAAAGCTATTATTAACTTGAGAAAATTTAAATTAGTCGACCACAATTTGTTTTTGTTTACCTATTTTGACGGGTTTGCGCGCATGTGATGGCTTGCCTATTAATAAACAGACACGGAAACGTTTTTAAAGATTTTTTGAAAAATGCGACCTATTAAAAAGTGGTTCAATTGATTCTGCTCGTTATTCTGATCAAACTATTTTCAGTTTTTGCGCATTTAACTGATTTAACGTCAAACGTTGTATACAGGTGGATGTTTAAGATGGCTACAGGAAAATGGTCTTAAGAGACCGTCCTTAACTTTTTGAGAAATTTTCATCTGCATTCACAGATTTTGAAAAAATGTACAGTCAGCAAGAAAAAGGGCAGTTTTCACAAAAACTTTTTTCATGCCAATCGATCTTGTTTCTTATAAAGATCAAAAACCTCTATTGGACGAACTGAGCTTTGAGTACTATAACTTAGAAATCGCAAATAACCTTTTCCTATACATTTCATATGAAATGAAAATCCAACTTACATTTTTACCATCGATAAACTGGCCGCTACGAAAAAGACTGAACAAAAAACAAATAAAAAACTTCTACTTTGGGTATTATTATTATTAAAATTAAACAGGGAAATGTGTGTCCGTTTTAACCTGACGGGCGCTTCACTTTGTGTTAATTATTTCATCACCACTGCTCTCAAAACGGTGAACGAAAACATCGTGACGAAACCGGCATGTCCTAGACCTAGAATCAAAAGTTCGAAAAATGTGACATCTACCAACCCGCACTGGGCCCGCGTGGTGGATTACGGCCCACTCCCTCTCACAGAGAGAACATTATAGGCTTTCGAGACTCCGTCCTTAGCCTTTTAAAGTACGAGTAAATAACTGGACTTTGACTTTTGCTCAGGTGTATCCGAAATTCCGAACTGAATCTTTGTAATCCGATGCAGTATAGTAACCTAACCTTCTATTTATTTTAATTTCAATTTCAAATAGCCTTTATTAGCAATCTTAAACTAGTTTTACAATTTAAATTAAAGGCTTAGACATCAGAATTCTCCAGACTGCTTTGCTCTTTAGCATAGGCATCCCCCAGGTTTTTCCATAGCTCACGGTCGTGAGTGGTTCTCCTCCATGTCCCTCCCGCAGTAGTTCTCAAATCGTTTTCCTATCTTTGGAATGGTCTTCCTCTTTTCCTCTTTCCTTCTCTAGGATACCATTCTGTTACTTCTCTGGCACATCTTTCGTTTTTACCCCTGATGACATGACCTACCCACTTCCATTTCAGTTTTTGTAGTCACGTGACTCGTCTGCTACGTTTGTTTTGCTTCTTTATAAGATTAAGATTTACTTGCCGTCTATTTATATCCTGACCTATATTTGTTAGTGCGATGACCTTTTTGCGTATTGATGGATCGTGGCAGCGCGTCAAATTATTTCTAGTATTAATTATGAGTGGTAATTGATTTAGGTTTTAATATAAATAGATGTAGTGTATCTAAGTAAGGTCAATCAATCTGCCTAGACATTTCTCTACTACGTTGGGGTCGGCTTAGATGGGTGACCATCGTTACATATCGAGACTCCTCCGTGGCCCGGAAAGCACGATAAGCCGTTGGTCCCGGCTGTCATTCGTGCATCTTTGACAGTCGTTACAAGTCGTCAGAAGCCCGAAAGTCTGACAACCAGTCTTACCAAGGGGTATCCTATTACCCAGTTACTGAGTTGTGGAGGTCAGATAGGCAGTCGCTGCATGTAAAATAATTGTATTCAGCTGTATCCGGGTAGACTGGAAGCCGACCCCAACATTGTTGGGAAAAGGCAGGCAGGTTGATATGTATAGATAAGATGTTTTCTTGTTTCTTTTTTTTTGGGCCGTGCAGTGCTGTTGATAGACTCTATCCCATTATCCTGTGTTTTTATATGTGATTGATGATTTATAATTGACTAACAGTCTCATTTACTAATTTTATTCTGTTTTTTTCAGCTTTCAGCAAGCCTTCCAAAGAAAATAAAGTAAAACCATCCCATTGTGTTTAAGTGTGTGCGTGCGTATTGTTTCTAAATATATCATAAGTACGCGACACTCAAGCGCATGCCAGGTTGTCTTTCGCCAACCAGTTAATATGGCGCCTGAGTTATTGTATTTGTTTATAGTTTGGTTTGTAAGTCTATGTATCGACAATAAGATTATAACAACCTATAACTGTCCCACGGCACTTCAATCTGGTCCAGCCTGTCCCTTGCTGGCCTCCCCCAGCGAAGCCCTAAGCTAAGGTCCATACCTCAGAAAGGCTGGTGCCCTTAGCGTGTAGTCGTTTATTTTTACCCGACTACGGCGCAGCAAAAAGGAGGGTTATGATTTTGACCGAAAACCTTAAACTACTTATCATAATTTGACAAATGAGGTATAGTTGGATGCGTCTTGATCGTCCGCTGGTTAAAGGCTGTGACGTCACATTAAATGAAGATGGCGCCCTCTAGAGGACATAAAGTCATGAACAAAAAAAAAAAAAACTAGCATTTGTTTGAGATCACCGCACGTACGCGTCTTTGGGACCAGTGATTGCCCAGTGGAGCAGTGCTGGGGCCTTAAGTCTACTTATTTATAAACGTTACAATGGTCTCTCAATGGTGAGTTTTTGACAGTTTTTGTATGGCAAATGTGTCAAAAATTCACCACCACCAGAGACCTACAATGGTCTCTGGTGACGTTTATAAATTAGTAGACTTAGGCCCCTGGCCCAGTGGAGCAGTGGTGACCCAGTGGAGCAGTGCTGGCCCAGTGGAGCAGTGGTGGACCAGTGGAGCGGTGGTGGCCACGACTTACGAGTGCAGTTCGTGGGTTCGGGACCTAGCACGCGCTCTTCTATGCGTTATTACATGTGGTCAATTGGACATCGCAACTGAGACAGTAAGTATTCAATTAGGATATAATTAACGTTACACGAGCCACGAGCCACGAGCAATGACATAAATGCATAACGACACATCAGTGACGTAAGTGAATAAAATCTGAATCGAGAATAAACTGCATACTTTGCATAGCTAGCTGGAAATATGATTCACTTTCCATCAAGAGTTTATGAAGTGCCAAAATACAGGCCGATCAATAAAAACACACTTTTTAACCGACTTCCCAAAAAGGAGGAGGTTAATATCAATTCGTTGTATTTTTTTTTTAATGTCACTACCTACTCCGTCATTCATGAACAGATTTGGAAAATCGTTTTTTTATTTGAAATGATACACTTCCCATTCTGATCATGGGATCCTGGAGAAATCGAGGGAACTCTTCAAATATTATAGGCACACCTATAGCGATAAGGGGCAACTCGTGCTCTCGGAAAGCAGCATTTGGTGAAGTGGAACTGATGATGAAGACCACAGATGGCCACCGGAACTACTCAATAACGTTTTGACGTTGATCCCGGTTGAAATATGTAAATATCTGACACGATACAGGTAGTCAGAAGCCTCAAACTCTGACAAAAAGTTTTGGGGTGCCGTGATCACCTAGTAACTGGGTTGTGGAGGTCAGATAGGCAGTCGCTTCATACTGGTATTCAGCTGTATCCGTTAGACTGGAAGCTGGTCCCAACATAGAAAATGCTATGTTGAATTTTGCAAACATTTTATACAATAGCAGCTGGTCAAAAACAGGTGCCTCTTATCTTGTAAAACTCGTAAAAGTCCAATACAGGAAACAAGTTTCACTACAAAATTGCTTGCCAACAAACGCTGTAAACTCTTTTGTTTTGGATTTTGATGTTTCCATGTTTATAACGAGTGTCAGGGACATTGATGCGCAACTCATTTCTGTGGCGGCATCTACAACGCCTCAAGCGAAATACGCATCAAATACCTGACGTCACACAAATCCTGCATCGCGCAATTAGAGTTTACCGCGCGAACAACATATAAATAAGCCTATCCGACATCTATCGTTGGGCAATTGCCTGCCAGACTCGATACCGGTCTGCTTGGAGGATTCTCCCTTTTCTATAGAGGATGAGTGAACTTTACGCCCTGTTCCTCATATCTCTAAATCACGCTGGATTCAGAACATGATTCTGAGCCCCCCTTCGTTGGAATTTGTCGTCGGTTATTAAAAAAAACGGTTCATTTTGACTGCGTATAGGTATTGGGCGATCCAGAATCATGTACTGAATCCATGGTAACAGATTGTGCGTATATTATGTCGCTGCCACCCTGTATACTTTCATATGCATTTGGGGCTTATACACAAACTTTGCAATCAAAAATCGGCGACAGCACCCTAAGAAAATCTATGGGTGCTGTCGCCGATTTTAGCGATACGACGTCGCATCGTAGTTTTGTGTACAAGCCCTTAACAAAAAGCTGTTATTTTTGACATTATACACAGACACTTTAATTTTATTTATTTAAAGGTTCCTAAATAACAAGTGCGTAATAATGTATTTAAAGAACATAGCATAATCTACTTCTACAAAAGACAATTTGCACGAGATGTAATATTAACTTTAGTTTAAAATTAGTTTAATGTTTCAGTGGCACGTGTGAGTCTCCATTTAACTGAGACGAAACTATCTCCAAGAATAATAATATAATCTATTGTAATATATACTAGAATATACCGTGAGGAATCGTGCCACTGCAGCCTGCGTTCCTATGGTTATTATGCTTAACAACCATAGACATGGGTTTTGTCGACTGAAGAATAGACAAAATGACAGATTTTGTCTATTCGTCCGTCGACAAAACTCGTTTCTGTGGTCATTCTACGCGTGCTGGACAAAGGACTCTTCTCATTCAGAGAAGAGTCCCTAAATGAGCTGAGATTCTCTAAATGAGCTGATCTGCTCAAGCGGAGGCGAATGCCGCGCGGGAAGCGACTGCGTACGTCGATTGTTTGGAATGCAATTTGGAAGTCACACGACTATTTACGCCATTTTGAACTCCTGTAGTGCTATTCTGTAAAACTCTAAAGTAAGCTGTCAATACTGTCAATCCCTATCATTAAGTGGAATCAGCTCACTTCACCTCAGTTTTCACGGGGAGATTTTACAGAATCGAGCGGCTACTACAAGTTAGTTAACACAATCGGCGTGAGCGTATTTCATATCCGCATCTAGAGCGGAATTCGCCTCAATTTTACCAGAAGGAGCTTAAACATTTTCTAATACCACGCACTCAAAACGTGCACAAGTAATTAAATAAAGTTGGCTGGAAGATTTAGCACGTATTTGATATGATTAATTATTTTGTATGTTTGTAAATAAACAAATAGCAACACAAGCCAACGACTGAGTCCTGAGAATCTTCCATTTCCTTCATACCGGAACACAAGCTATTTGCCTTAACACAGGCTTTTTTTACCGCAACTGTGGAGCTCTTGGCCTGACTCTCACCTGATGGTAAGTGATGATCGGGCCGAAGGTGGAAGCAAGCTTTACCCGGAATCATCAACCACAGAGGAACTGGCTATCTTACCTCTAACTGCCGAAACACAACAATGCTGCTAACATTGTTGTTATGGCGACAGACTTAGACGAGATGGTGGTAGCTAGCCAGGCGGACTTTTTTTTTTTTTTTTTTTTTTTTTGACGCTGAGGAATGCGTTACGCATGCCCACTCGTGGGGGACGAGTCTGGGGTATGTGGGACTCCTGTCGCTAACGACAGTATACCCACTAAACCTCAGCGGTGTTCCCACATCGCCGTGATGGGAGGGCCATGGGAAACCGGCTCAGCCTTTACATCCACGACCCTCCCGGCGCATGCCCGCCTAGCTGGCGGGCTCCGCATGCCCCCCAGGCTGGGGGGCTACGGGAATGGCATTGGTGGAGACCTGTGCAATACAGGCAAGGGTGCCCCCGCACCCGTTGCCTGCTGGCCTCCACCTGGGAGGAGTCGGAGATGACTATCGTACTGACGTCTTCTTCGACCCCTCCTCCGCCTTCGGAGCGGCGCCGCGTCGGGATCGTCCTCCCGCGCGCGCTCCGCCGCCTCCTTCTGGGACATGACGTGTTCGCAAAAGGAGGCGACTGCTGCCCAGGACCCCTCATCCCTCAGCATGGCGTTAACCAAGCCGGGGAGCGAGAGGTCCGGTCCGATCACCGCGATGAGACTGCGGCGCGGCTCGGACCACGACGGGCACACCTCGAGGGTGTGCTGCGCCACGTCCTCCGCCGCACCACAGTCGAGGCACGACGGCGTCCTCTCCCGTCCGATTCGGTGCAGGTACGATCCGAAACAACCGTGTCCGGACAGCACCTGCACCAGACGGAAGGAGAGGAACCCATGCGACCGCTCGAGCCAGTCTCGCAGGACCGGCCCAATCGCGTCGAGGGCTCGGCGGCCGAAGACTGCGGTAGCGAGGTCCCTCGTCCAATGGACGACGATGGCGTCCCTCGCCTCCCGCCGGACGGCCTCCCGCTCTTCCGGGGCCGAGCGTTGTCCTCTCGCCCTCCGCCCCGCCGTCCATTCATATACTCTGGCGAGCACCCACGCCTCGAGTTCCCAAGGAGGGGTGCCGGCCAGAGCACATGCTGCCCCAAAACTCACCGTGCGGTAAGCCCGCGCCACTCGCTGGGCTATGGCCCTCTGGGGTGCCCGCAAGGCGGCGGCGTTCTCCCTCCTTTGGAGGGAGTCCTCCCAGATAGGAGCTCCGTAGAGGGCCATACTCCTCAAGATGCCGGCGTAAAGTTGCCGGCATCGCGCGCTGGGCCCCCCCAAGTTGGGAAGCAGCCACGAGAGCGCGCCCGCGGTCTTAAGCAGGCGCGACGACAGCCCGCTAAAATGCGGACCGAAGCGCCACCTGCTGTCGAGTACAAGGCCCAGGTATTTCATCTGGGCCTTCACCTCAATTCTGACGCCCTCCACGCGACACTCGACGCGGATGATGCCCATGCCACGGCGGCCGGGCCTGATGGCTCCACCCTTCACTGCGCCAGCGTCGCAGCCTCCAGCCGCCGCGACGGCCGCCACCACATCTTCTTTGGTGACCGAATCGTCCAGATCGGCCACCTCCAAGGCTGCGGTCTTAACAGGCCTGGTGACTTTTGCCGCATCCGCGATGACCTCTTGCAACTTTGTTGCGAAGAGGTCCGCATTTGTGCCTCGCTGCTCCCCCGAGAACTCGAAAATTCGAGCCCCGGTTAAGGTTCGGCGGCACGTTATATTGCTGATCCCCAGCTGGGAAGGATCAGCATTGGTACGAGCCCGTCTTAGGACGGACTCGTACGTCTCGCCCCGCTCCGCGGCCTCTGGGGTGATGGTCACCACGACGGCCGCAGTTTTGGGAGGAACCAGCTTCCTCCCCGCCTTCTTGCCGATTGTAGGACCGGGACCAGCTGCAGCAGGCTTGGAGGCCGACTTTTTTCCCTTTCTCCCTTTTTTCCCCCTGACCACTTCCGTCCAAGACTGGTTGGATGGGGTGGTGGAGGGAAGAAGGGCGTCTTCCTCCTGCGAGTTTTGGGGGGCTGCTGGAGTGGCAGACGACCCAGACGCTACCTCCGCGCTTGTGGTGGGCGTATGAGGACCCGCCTTGGTCCTCTTGCCTTTGCCCTTGGCCTTGGAGGGCTGCGACACCGGGCCTGCCAGAGGCGCAGGTTCCGGCTCCCTCGGCGGTGGACTCTTGTCCGCCGCTAGCGGTGGACGGAGCCGCTTTTCCGGCAAGAGCCGGTCCTCGATGCCTGCGAAGCAGGCTCGGATGAAGGCCCTCTCCTCCAAGATCACCCCGCGGATTGTTGCCTCAAGGCTGGCAGGGGTGGAGGAGGTGCCTCCTACCACCGGACAGACTGGGGCAGATTGGGCAGGCCTAACCGTAGCCTCAGCCAGCTTCTGGTGAAGTTGGCTGACCTCCGCCTGCAGGCGATCCACCTTCGCCTGCAGCTGCCGCGTCTCGTCCGTGGCAGTCCGCTTCACCAGCTCCGTCACAATGCCGTGCATGCTGGCGGCCCGGCACTTGAGGGCCTTCTGGAAGGTCCCCTTCAAGTTGGACGACTTAGAGGCGACCTCCAGAACCTCCTCCCTATCCTCCTGCGCCATGCGCTCCAGTTCTGCCAGGGAGTGGTCGGCATACAGCACATTGGATGCACCATAGCCAGCCCTCGACCTGGCAACTTGCGCCTGCTGCTCCTTGGCGGCGACCCTCTCCTCCAGGTCCAATTGGACTTGCACCCTTTTTGCTAGATTTAGCTGGCGCTCGGCGTCCACCAAGCCCACATTGTGGGAAGAAGGCGCAGCAGAAGTCGAAGCCCTTTTAGACTTCGACCTCTTCTTCGTCCTGCCTCCGGTTGATTCCGAGGAGCCTTCCGACCTCTTCCGCTTGAAGCGGTCGCTTTCGCCAGCCGAAGTATCCATATTGGAGTCGTCGGAGTCCGACAACTCATATGGCCTTCTAAATAAGCTGGCCGCAGATGATGCGCGGTCAGCTTCCGACGCCGAAGCGCCGCCGGCGTGGCCCTGAGAAGGGCCGTTGGGTTGGCCCTGAGAAGAGCCGTTGGATTGGCCCTGAGAAGGGCCGTTGGATTGGCCCTGAGAAGGGCCGTTTGAATCGCCCTGGGAGGAGCGATTCGACATAAAACGCCCCGAAGGGTCTCGCATTATTCGGCTCGGCTTGTTCGACATATTATTCGTGGACGACTGCATAAAATATCCACGAATCACAGCGCACTTTAGCCGCCGGTCTGCCACTCCGTTACGGTGGTCAGACACGGCGTTGCCCGGGGGAAACTACGTGGAAGTATGCGCTGTGGGGGACAACCAAACCGAACAGAAAAATTTTCCCCACTGGAAATCGAACCTCTGGACCTCTGGGTCTGAGACTGGTGGTCTAAACACTAGACCATAGAGGCAGTTGATACGGCAATTTACGATGTAGTGTATCTATTTATTAGATATGTAAACACTATCTCATGCACATCAGCAGTGAGGTCGCTGTCACTAATGTCAACTGTCAGTTTACGACGAATGGCGGGAAACAGTGGAAAAGTGGCGCGTACCTGCACAAGAGGCTTGGTGTGGTGATGAGCCAGCGTAGTGATATAATCAGCTCAAATACGGAATCAATAGGATTACATACGATATACCTAATAACCGCCTGATGGATCGAACGATGATTTAGCCAAAGAAAACGATATAAGTACTCCGAACCACGAAAAAACTGCCAAGTATTGTTCAATAACTCTTAAAATATTACAGATTTTATATTACAGATGTATAAACATCAAAAGGCTGTTAGAAAGGGCAGGAAAAAGTCGCTCAAAGCGTTATAATTAATTGAAGAACGGCTGTTCATAGTTTTGGCAAAAACACACTACTGAAACTGATTGGTAGCTAAGATAGTACGG
Source organism: Eupsilia transversa (assembly GCA_914767815.1). Lineage (NCBI taxonomy): Eukaryota > Metazoa > Arthropoda > Insecta > Lepidoptera > Noctuidae > Eupsilia > Eupsilia transversa. The sequence continues at coordinate 7,351,578 of OU611900.1, forward strand.
GGCAATGTTACATATGTAGGTACTATTAGATCTGTATATGTGTCACCTTATGATTATGATCTTTGTTAGTTTATAATTTATCGGTATTATTTCCGTTGATTATAATAAACTGTCGAAAAATTGTGAAATACAACAACCCATTTACAATTTAACGCGTTAGTTTATAATCCATGGGAAACCGACAAATTGTGAATTGGTATCAAACTTGCTTGCGTAGTAACGCACCTTGCGCTAATGCTAAATAGCCTGCCTAGCTGCGAGCAACTTGGAAGTAGCGCTCGCTGGCCGCTCTCGCGGCACAAATATCTAAAAAACTTTGAATCATTTACTGTCAAAGAACAAAGACCTCTTATCATGCAGAGAATGGACGGGAATGTGATGGTAAAGTCCACTTCACTCTGCGGCCAGCGCTCGGCGTCTCAACACGTCGTGTTCGGATTCGCGACCATGCAGTCAATCGTCACCCTGAGGATGGCTCGTTGGCAGGTGAAACTATCGATTTCTTACAGAGTTTTTTATGACTCTGTAGGAATAGTTAAGCGGAATAGGTTACTAAACACATTTTGTATACAGAACATTGACTAACAGCGTTCCAATTATAAACTGCATGGTCAATAAAGTACCTAGCATCTCTAATCTCTAGTCAGTTTGACATTAATTCCTCTAGAAATTATCAAAATCAAAATTAATAGTCATCTATTCAAACTAGGCTGACAATCAGCATTTTTCGAACGTCAAAATTACATAAGACAGTCCCCCAAAACGCCCACCCTTCACCACTTCCTAGTGCTTTAGCTGGGAAGAAGAAGTGGCGCAACAAACTCCCCAGCAGCACAGCTGTCTGTTCAGTTAGAAAAAAAAATTGATTATATACAATAGTACGCAAAAGCATTTAAATTACATACATTAAATTATTAGCCATAAGTCAGCTACACTATATTAATATGAATTTATTGTGATGGTTACAAATATTCTGTAAAAAATAAGAAAATTGTATTTTTACCTGGACCTTCCTAACTGGGCAGAACAATACTCAATATCTTTATTGCTTTACCATAATGTATACTTAGGTGGTAGCTTTAAAATTTAGATAATTATGGACCCTGTAGGGCACAGCAAAAGGGTAGGAGAGAGGAAGCCGTGTTTAAGGAGATCATTAAATTGTTATAAGATACTAACATTTCGAATGGTATTTATTAATATATACAACAATACAATACGGAAGAATGATTGAAAGTCCCTAAATTCCTGTAGGAATTGTCCCTATTTCTGCCTCGCATGTAAAGATGTGTTGAACGATACACGAAAGAAAAAAAAACATTTGTGTTATTTGCCAAAAGTCATTTAACAAGCAAGTAAAAATAGAAACACAAACTAGCTAAACATTTTTTAAATTGTAAAAACTTTTGATATTTTTTTTTTAAAGTAGGTGAATTTTAGATAATTATTTGGATGCATTTCTTTTGTAAAACAATTTGTCCTGGGATTTACTAACAGTTCTCCCGGACGAATTTCGGATGGCGACCAATCTCAGCGAAGACTAACCTTCGATGCGGGAGGCATAGTTGTGCAACGCCCTTCGTGTTCAATACAACAACGCTTTCAGGGTATTGGTGGGGCTGCCCCGTTTCTGTACCGCATCGGGAATGTTCGCGGACGCACATAAAAATTGCTTTTACGCAACGATGCGAATGAGGTGTGCATCCCTGGTGCGCAGAGTACGGGCCAGCTCCAAAAATATCCTGAAAATGATCGCTAGCAGGCTCGATTGCATTTATATCAATCACTGCAGTGCCATCTGTCATGGGATGAAATAAATGTAAATAACTATAAGTAAAGTAAACTAACATAGTTAAGTTTACTAACACTTTGAGTCCTGGTTGTTTGAATAAAGAATTTATATTATAGTACCTACACAAGTCAAGCGCGGATTCATCGTTGTGGGAACGATGGGCATGCCCACAACCGTAGTAGACTTGTGACGTCACACTTTCACGGTCTATTGAGGTCGATAGGGCGATGATATATATATCCATACCAGAGTTAAGATTTAGTTTGATATCCTTTGAAGTTGTGAAAATATCCTCAAAATCGGTTCAGAAGTTTAGAGTCTAATATAACATTGCTTTTGAAGAAATGCACTAAACGATCATGAGCGAGATTGTACTCCGACTCGCACTTAGCCAATTTTCTGGTGGCTGTGACAAGCCTGGCACAAGGGCGTACAGCTGCAGAGTGAACCTGTCTGCAGGTGCACTCTCTCTTACCTCCCTCTCATAGTCCGATAGGATGGCAATCTGGCCAGAGAGAGATCAGACGCAGAATCGTCCTAACCACCTCTATGGTCTAGTGGTTAGACCACCTGTCCCAGACCCAGAGGTCCCAGGTTCAATTCTCAGTGGGTCAAAATAAGCAACCGTTCGTATTATTTCCGATGCGATGCGATGCGAGGCGCTTGGTGGTAATCATCCTTTGGTGTATTAGCAGAACTCATGCATTCTAGACAGAACATTGGCACCATTGGGAGTGAATGACGTGTTACTATTACCAACACTGCAGGTTGATCACCCAGCCTCCTACGATTACTAATAACTTGTAAATGATTCATAATTTCCGCCCTATATCGTTAAGATTTTTTGTAAATACCTACAGACAGTGAACATATTTGTGACTAGCTTTCGCCAGCGGGTTCGTCCGCGTCATATCTTTACACATTATAGCCTATGTTATACTCAGTAGACATTCCGCCGTAGAGACGAGTTTTCTCGACGGGAAACCGCCTCTGTGGTCTAGTGGTTAGACCACCTGTCTCAGACCCAGAGGTCCCAGGTTCGATTCCCAGTGGGGGCAAAATTTTCTGCTCGGTTTGGTTGGTGGTAGGGCTTGCTTTAAGACCGCCTGGCTAGCTACCACCATCTTATCTAATAAATCTGTCGCCCTAACAACAATTTTACCAGCATTTTTGTGTTCCGGCAGTAATAGGTAAGATAGCCAGTTCCTCTGTGGTAGAGGATTCCGGGTGAAGCTCGCTTCCACCTTCGGCTTGATCATCACTTACCATCAGGTGAGATTCAGGCCAAGGAGCTTACCCGTTGTGGATAAAGAAATAAAAAATAAAGATATTGTTGAACTGCCGAAACACAACAATGCTGCTAACATTGTTGTTATGGCGACAGACTTGGATAAGACGGTGGTAGCTCGCCAGGCGGAATTAAAACAAGCCCTGGTACCACCAACAATAACAATTACTAACAAACCCAAGAATAGAAACCTATAGTAACAAGGTGACGACGGGAACAATGTTTACATTTTAAAACCAAGCATAGCAACTCGTAGAAATGAAGCAAACATGATAATAATAATAATATACCAGCCAGTGTTACGCAAACGAGCCCGTGCCGAGGTAAATGTACACATTAAACTAAACAAATATTAATGAAACTTTGAATTTTGTAACCGACATAATAATTTCCATGTCAATCAATCTCAAATTCTCAAATCTTTATTGCATTCCATAATGTTGATAAATACAATTGGTAGGCTTAAAATTAAAGACACAATTATGGACCCTGTCTGCTGCAATACTTCCTGCAGAGTGCACTTACATACACTGCAGAGCGCAGCGATGCATGCTTACTGCAGAGTACAGATTCATGCTTACTGCAGAGTGCACTTACATACTCTGCAGAGTGCATATACATACTTACTGCAGAGTGCACTTACATACTTACTGCAGAGTGCAGATAAACACTTACTGCAGAGTGCAGATACACACTTATTACAAAGTGCAGTCATAACACTTCAAAATATATTATTTATCAGTAGGTATTACTGCTGAAAATATTTAAGATAATATGTACTATATTGCAAACAACAATAAATCACTAGGTATATAATAATTTATCAAGTTCTAACAACATTTATCAAAATCGTACGCTATTTACAATTACTGAAAGTACTGAAACTGCATTTCCAAGGTTTGCCTCAACACTCTGCTGATTATCAATTCCCAGAAAAATATACACACTCGTAGTTAAACTAAAAGTTCAGATTGTCAGATTGTTTTAACGGGTTAGCCCACGGAGATTTACCCAAGAAAAAAAATTACAATCCTATATAAAAATATAGGATTGTAATTTTTTTTCTAACTGAACAGACAGCTGTGGTGCTGGGGAGTTTGTTGCGCCACTTCTTCTTCCCAGCTAAAGCACTAGGAAGTGGTGAAGGTGGGCGTTTTGGAGGACTGTCTTATTAATTTTAACGTTCGAAAAGTACTGATTCTCAGCCTAGTTTGACAATATAACTTTTGATTTTATAATCTGATTTTGTCATCGAGGCAGGCTAGAAACGCTGGCTTGACAATTTGGACCCGTTCCTGACCGATATCAATTTTTACCTTATATTTTATAATAAAAAATCCGTGATCTTAAAAAAATTTAATGCTTCGAATCGAAAACTTAGTACTTACAGTACTTATATAATTCTTATTATTATATTTATTCCTTTACCTAAGTTTTTTTTCCGAAATATACCACTTTAAATACTATACTTTGTATGAAAATTTAAATTTTCAATCTCAAAAATACGCATTTTCAGCTGCTCCATACATTTACGTTTACATAATTATCTGTACAAAATGAAGGGAACAGCTGTTTTTTTCCATAATATTTCAAGAGTTGTTCATTTTCACAAACTTAGAGATCGTTTACTAAGAATTGCACGCCCATCCACTGCTTGTTGCACACACTTTTCGAATGTTTGTAAATAAATTTTAAGGGAGAGGCAGTTATGAAGTTCTGTACTTTATTTATTTCCAATTATAATAATTTATTAAAACAATTACTACACTCCCTAAAATCTTTCTCTATGTATTTAATCGTTATTTTCGTCGTATTTAATCGTGTTATCTATCCCTGATGTTGCACATGCCATCCTTTCAGTATCACCCTAAGTTTGACTAGTAGAAAACGCCTCAGGCATTGGTATTTTTTGGGGTATTTTTGTACATGTGCACAAAGTTTTAATAAAAGTAAATAAATAAAAGTACATACGTACTATCGCGGACACGCATATCTGAACACCGTAAAGGCTATTCCTGCTTACAGCGCTTGGCCGCTATAGTAACGCTTCCCACCAAAATAAAAGGGTCGGTAAACAGATGTGGTCATGGTGTGCACGGGATTTTGTTTTCAAAGTGGTTAGATATGCGTGCCCGCGATAGTACCTACCTCGTTTAACTAACACATAAATGAGTAAAATCGTAAAAGTTTCAACGTAAGGGGGCGTGTTGAAGAAAACCGTGTGCAAGATAATATGATTGTGACTATTTGTGACGCTTGTCCGTTAAGAATAACCGGCGTTTAGTACACATAGCTTCTGCCCGCGACTTTGCCCGTGTGGCAGTCAACTATAGGACAGTTAAACATATTCTATGGCACGCGGGAAGAGCGTAGATTCTCCTCAGTCCAATAATTTTTGAAATCGGCTCGGAATTACCTCCTTCGTATACACTTACAAAGTGTACCACTTCAAAATATTAGTGTAGATTAGTTAAACAATTTATCGTAACTTTTGAAAGTACATTATAACATAAGTAGGTATACTGATAGACAAAATATTACAATAATTATGAAAAGTTGAAATAAAAAATACACAAAAAAAAGTTTGTTTAAAAAGTTCCCGATATGAGCTTCTTTAGAAATGAACGAACTGGCACACAATAATAGCTATCCAAATAAAGAGCTTTTTGTGACCATAATGTCAAATACTGTCGTTATAATACGACAGAACCGCTTTCCTAGCAAACCGTAGCATATATACAGCTGAATAACAAAACAAAAGAAACCGACATATAAAAGAAAACGGAATTATGAAAAAAAAACTACTTACTTACCAATTCAAAATCATATTCCACACACATAAAAACACAGAACTGAAAATAGAAACGTTTTATTTTTAACTTTTGAAATATCACGAATTACTGTGGAGAGTAATTATAGGCCGGCCGCGACCGATCCGCGCTCCGTCTCAAATACATCTGAAACCACAGTCGAGAGAAACTACAGCAAATTGGGGAAATATAAAATTACTCCCGTAGAGATGGGGTTGAAAATATCGATAGATCAACCGACCTATTAGTGCGAATTTCACCAATGAAACTGAACGCGATCAGCACATACAAATCGAGTTCAAGAGCTGTCAGTCTCAATATTCCAAGGGAAATAATGACAGCTCTTGACAATTCAAAAGTGCCTGTAAATGATTTAATTGAAATAAATGCTTTGAGTTTGAGTTTGAGTTCTTAAACTTGGTATAAGTGCTGATCGCGTTCAGTTTTTATTGGTGAAATTCGCCCTTAGCCGTAGAACCAATGACAGTTGGGGTTAACGTGTTCTTGAGTGGCGACCGCGCATCGGCAAACGTAAGATAAGGCTCTCAGTCTCAGTTAGGTGGACATGAACCGTGGAGCGATGATCTTTTCAGGGTGGCTGGTAGCTGGATGAGAAAGCTGTCAATCCCTAGCATCAGATGGAATGACAGTTTAGAGGAATGAGGAACATGGTGTAAAGTTCACTCATCCTCTATAGAAAAGGGAGGATCCTCCGACCAGACGGGTGTTGTGTCTGGCGGGCAACTACCCAACGATTGATGTCGGACAGTCTTAATATATGTTGATCGCGCGGTAAACTCTAATAGCGCGATGCAGGATTTATGTGACGTCAGATCTTTGATGTGTAGTTCGCATGTGGTGATGTAGATGCCGCTACAAGACTATTCGATATCAATCGTTGGGCAGTTGCCCGCCAGACACGACACCCGTCTGGTCGGAGGATCCTCCCTTTTCCATAGACGATGAGTTAACTTTACACCCTGTTCCTCATACCTCTAAAATATTATAATCGTCTGCCTGTCTAGCCTTTTTCCATACAGAAAACACTCTTGAGTGACAACTCTTGCCCATCTCTGCATCCTCATCTCCATCGTGTGTGTTTTTTGACCTGGGTCTTTTTTAATAGCCAGCATTCGGCACCGTAAATTAGAGTTGGACGGACTGCACTTACAATACACTAACTAACCCAACGATCGACATAAAATCTATCGACAAGTCCCATCACTAAGCGCCTAGCACCTGGCATTGCCCGGCACGTTCCCAGAAGCGATTGTTTATTTTAGAAACATCATGTATATTTTGTTTTAGCAACAACATGTATACAGCTTTGTTTTCTACTCTCTTTGTACGTTTTTAATTGTTTTTAATAAGTCATGGAACGGAGTAACCTTACGGTAGTGAGAACACATTTTTTTGGGTTGTGCTGGTCAGCTGGTTTATTCTGAAATATCTCACGGTGAACACTTAGGTGAAGTGAGCTTGAAGTGAGCTGTCATTCTGCCAGCCAGTCTATTCTGTAAAAATCTAACCGTGAAAACTTAAGTGAAGTGAGCCGTCTTCCTCCTGCTACTACGGGTTGAACAATTGACAGCTCACTTCACCTAAGTTTTCACGGTGAGATTTTTACAGAACAGTTCGGCTGATGCTAGGGATTGACACTATTTAGGGATTCTAGGGAAAGACATGTATTTAACGCGGCGACAAATTAGTCTGAATTTGGGATCAATAAATAATTAAAGCCGGTAGTAAAAATAGTAGGTTGGCAGCTACAGCGAGGGATAATTTTAAGTAGAAAGTAGCAGCTTAATTATCAATAATCAGTTGTTAGCTTTGTTTTAATTTAAACTGGCATCGTCCGAAATTCGACTAAGTCAAAGCTTGCATGCGGCACTCAATAAGGTAAAGTTCTCTCAATAACAATAAAGCGTAGTCGACGGATACCCACTTCGCGGGGCTCCTACTTCCGGTTGGTTAAAATAAAAACCACGTACGGGCTGGCGGGGTCTTCTAGACCTAACCTAACCTGTTCGAGTCGGGATGCCCCAAGTCGCGAGCTCGCTTCGCTCGCTCTTGCATCCTAAATTCTTCTAATACAGTAATATTTCATTTTGTTCCGATCCCTTCGACATAATTTTTACAATAAACGGCTGTACCTACTAATCCGACTGAGGCCGTCAACCATTAATATTAGTCGCCATGTCATTATTTATAGTACCTCACCTATGATTTCAATTGCCCCTGTTTAATATTATGTTCGGCGTTCGCTACCTTAAAGTAAGTACCCGCCATTATTTAGTTTTTATAATACCTTGCATTTGGAAGCTCATCTAATACATATAATTATTGCTTAAATATTTAATCGCCAAGTAATTTTTGTAACAAATAGTTAGTCGCCCTTTCAGTTGTGGAAAGCAATTAGCCTTTACAAATTAGCGGACAGCCTCGTATACAATAGATAAAAGTAATAAAAATTTGACAAATGTTCATTGCTTGTTGTCACTTGTTGTGAGTTTTTTTTGTCATGTATGGTTTATACCATACATGACAAAAAAAACTCACAACCGGAACTGCACCGGAATAGCATTGAAATGAGAGGTCAATTGAACATAACCTTCTTTAGAGTAATATTCTCTATTTCCATACACAGTTAATATATCCGTCATCAACTTCCAACAATAAGGAAAATTGTAGAGGAAACTCGTGTTTATAATGAAACTAGTGCGGACTTGCAATGTTGCCAGATCTGATTTTTAAAAGTCCGTAGGGCGACGCTGAAATGTCCGTAGAAATCCGCATCCGTCACCTCACACTTTCAGGTCCAGTTGAAAACTGTTCCGGATAACTTCATTTCTGATTTATCTTCAATAAAACTTTGAGCATAGCCCGCTCCATAATGCTGAGCGACCTTGAATTTCTGGACCAGCCCGACTGTCATGCACGTATTTCTACATTGTTCTCACATGTATAATTTCAACATGAATGATGTAACCAATTTTTTGTAACAATTTTTTGATTTAAAAGAGTGTCCGTGGAGTTTCTTGCCCGTTCTTCTCCATAGGTACCTACTACGCTTTGGAATGGGCAACTAGCTTCATATATTTCTGACTGATCGACTCCTTGAGAATTCCAATGTGCCTGTTAATGATTTAATTGAAATAAATGCATTGAGTTTGAGTTTGTCTGTGTCAACCAATTTCAAGAAATAAAATATCATCTGTTCTCGAGATGCAAAATTAAAATGTCCTGATTGAAAGTCAATTGTCTCGACATCAGTATGTATGATCAATAAATATTGATTGAATCAATCAAGGGAGCTAATGGATCGAAACTGAAGATGTTTATTGATTGCTTGGGAGATAAATATGAGTTCAAAGGAATGGAGGAGCTTTCAAGGTCGTCAAATGAACCAAGATAATGCACATTTTTTTTTTTACTTCCCCGGGGAATCTCTTGGCCTGAATCTCACCTGATGGTAAGTGATGATTAGGCCGAAGGTGGAAATGAGCTTCACCCGGAATCCTCAATCACAGAGGAACTGGCTATCTTATCTCTAACTGCCGAAACACAACAATGCTGCTAACATTGTTGTTATGGCGACAGACTTAGATAAGATGGTGGTAGCTAGCCAGGCGGACTTAGAACAAGCCCTAACACCAACCAACACATAACATAACATCACGCCTGTATTCTGGGTCAGGCAGAGGTGTAGGTACCTATTATTATAGCACATCCACATTTCGCCAGATATGTTTAAGTCCCGTTACATGGGACTTAAACATATCTGGCGAAATGTGAAAGGGAAAGGCGGCGAGCCTATTCCCGGTCGGGCAAATATCCAGACTCCGGGCTGCTACTGAGAAATTCCAGATAGGAAAACCCAATAAGACTTTGCCCGACCCGGAAATCGAACACTAAGCTCATGCTAAGAAGTAGCGCTTGCGACCACTAGGCCACCGTGCTAGCTATATCTCTCGTAGAGGGGCTCGTGTCTAAATTAAATCCGGTCGATCGATCAAAGTTAAGCAACGCTTTCTGAGGTCGGTCCGAGGATAGGTAACCATTTTTACATACCGAGACTCCTCCGTGCCGTTGGTCCCGGGTGTCATTCGTGGATCACACTTTCACAGTCGTTACGGGTCGTCAGAAGCCCGAAAGTCTCACAACCAGTCTTACCAAGGGTAATTTACTATAAAATACTGGTTTTCAGCTGCATCCGGTTAGACTGGAAGCCGACCCCAACATAGTTGGGAAAAGGCTGGGCAGATTGATATGAACAACAGCTGATAAAAATCGGATAATATTTTGATAATTTTCTTTAGTGATATAGGTACATCGGCAGCCATGGTCTTATGATATATCACAAATAGATATCGTGAGCCATACGTCATTGGCAACACGTTCACGTTATACTTGAGTTGATATGTGCGTGTCCAGTGTTTAATACGGCACGGTAATGTTACCGTACCGTATCAAACACAGCATCATAAGATATTTCATTCGTGACAGAGGCGAAAATCCATTATCTTTTATACAATGTATAAAATACAATAGATTTATTATAATTTTATTTTAGATAGCAATTATGAATTTATATAAATAAACAGTCCATATTGCAATGATACTTCACAACCAACCAGTACCCGAATTGCGTACATACAATTACACAATCAATCACAGTCTTTATAAGTACGAAAAAAAAACTACTCAACAACGTAAATAACGCAATGAATGTGATTGAACTGTCAAAATGAAACAGATTAGTCTTAATCGTTTACGAAAATGTGTAACGCAATTAGATAGCAGGCTAAACGTAAACCGGCATCGTTGGTACATCTGGATAATGCACACAACGACATGACCTATTCTCACCGACCTCCCCATTTCTCTATAAATACCATTCAGTAAAAACCATCTGTGAAATTACAAAAACAAAACAGTAATTTCACAGATAAGCCTCAACAAACAAACTTGTGTGATTCGCGATATTTTTTTGACATAATTAGCAATGATAAGGAAATAAATATTATAAATAGATATCGGTATTACGCTGTACGTGATGGTATGGTGTGGGTATCCGTTGTCATTACGATACGGTATCTTATTTGACGGATGCTAATTAAAAGGGGAATAAGGGACTACTCTCCTGTACTTCGGAAAGCACGTTAACTCTTTGTCCCGGCTGTCATTCGTAGATTTTGATAGTCGTTACGGGAATTCAGAAGCTAGGAAATCTGACAACTAGTCTTACCAAGGGGTATCGTATCGTGTTACCCAGTAACTGGGTTATGGAGGTTAGGCAGTCGCTCCATGTTTAAAATAGGTACTGGTATTCAGCTGCATCCGGTCAGACTGGAAGCTGACCGCAACATAGTTGGGAAAAGGTGACGAGAGAAGGATACCTTTAACGTGGTTATAAATAATGAGTGTGGCAACACTGTTGCTAACTAAATCATGAGGTTTTTGATACGTAATATTGTTTTCCGCAATCTTCGTCAAGAAAAGCAACTTTATTTTCATGTTCCAGACTGGAAAACATGAATCTATGTACACAGAATGCAGAAGCCTCTGAACTCAAAGCATTTATTTCAAATAAACCGATTACAGGCACTTTTGTATCGTCAAGGGGTCGGCGAGTCAGAAAGATGAAGCTAGTTGCAAGTTGTTCATTCATTGCGTTATTTACGTTGTTGAGCAGACAATTTTTTCGAACTTAAGAATCAATGGATTCGCTATTGCAAATCCATTGCTTCATAAGCATGTTCTAAAATGGTTAAAAATAATATATAAAAATATATTCTTATTATATTTGAATTGTTTTGAAGAGATTATTTGGATTATTATTATTATTGGAGGGAAGGAATTATTTCTTCAAAATAATTCAGATTATGATTGATCGTTGTGTAACGAAATTAGAGTGCAGCAGCTCACAATTCATAACAAAACAAAATTATGCAGCCATAATAAAAACATGTATTTATGTATGTCACATCAATTAACATAAATTATGAATCATCTGTGTTCAATGGAAACAAACAGACACACACACATACATCTCACTGATATATTTACATCAAAATTTACCTCCTAACATCTGCTAACATTGTCATCCTTATCTCTAGCTTATAAGGTTGATTTTCGATTAGTTTTGTGTATTTATCAGCTTGTGATAGAAGCACTCTTGCGTTTGACGTTCAAATACTAACAGTCACGTGGGAAACTTGTTGTAGTGAACATATTACTCGTTTAATAATGTAAGTAAATATAATAATACGCTAATATAATTTAATACGCGCGATTACGATCAATGATAATACGCGGGGTTTTAGTAAAATTACGTTGTTTTTCTGTTTTGATTATTTAAATAATATTCGTGTGTCAAATTATTAGTTTTCATTGAATCAAGAAGTTTTACTTAAATATTTATTTAAAAGGTGCGAAATCTGATTTTTTTCTTCTTCAGATTTTATTTTCTTAAAAAAATGGCCTTTGGCCTCTGGTAGGTATTAGATAAATATTTTTAAATCATATTTTAAAAACTGTACAATATGATAACAGTACGGTACTTAAATAAAATAATATTTTTTAAATACACAACATACTTATATCGTGCCTGCACCCTAATTGCGTAATAGACGATCAATCACAATCTGAATCGTTTTGAAACAGATTGCTAACTACATAAGTTAAAAAAAAAAATGTGTTCAACAACTTAAGAGGGTGCATCCTAAAAGTTGGCAACGTCGTAAATAGCTGTCAAATATTTACCTGTTTCGATTAATTTGGAAATAATACTGTATGGAAATAAGAAATGTGGCTAACCAATTGACTAGAATATTAATAATGAATTGCAATTATAACATTGAATTTGATGTTGTACCCGTTTTAGGTGAAAAAAAGGCATTTGCAAATACTTTTTTTACATCTAAAACTAACTATTCGGTGTTACGATATTAATTATTGCATGTCATAATCAATATTCTAGTTCGCTAGTTAGCCACATTTTTTATTTCCATACAGAAATATTATCAAATTAATCAAAACAGCCGAAATATTTGACATCTATTTGCGACGTTGCCAACTTTCAGAATAAACCCTCTTTAGAGAATGATGTACCTACAGTAGGTTAGGTACCTAACTATGTATAGATTCCAATATAATGGCGTGTGGTTATTCCCAGTGAAAGACCATAGTTTCTAGCACGAAAAACAGTGTAATAATAGCTCACAACTAGTTATCAAGGACCTTAGCAACACAATAAACTGGTAGCTAGTTAAAGGTAACTGATAGTTTTTACAAAGTTTGGCGGGAGCGAGCGAGAACCGCGGATGAAACCGATTGCCTCGTGCGCGCGTAATTTTTCTAACTGAACAGACAGCTGTGCTGCTGGGGAGTTTGTTGCGCCACTTCTTCTTCCCAGCTAAAGCACTACGAAGTGGGTGAGGGCAGGCGTGCCGGGGGACTGTCGTATATCATTTTGACGTTCGAAAAGTGCTGGTTCTCAGCCTACACCTTATTGCGTAATACACAATCAATCACAATCTGAATAGTTTTGAAACAGATTGCTAATCCATAGCTTCGTAAGTTCGAAAAAAAAACTGCTCAACAACGTAAATAACGCAATTAATGTTGTTGAACTCTTGAGACTCTCTCGTATTTGATCTATGTTGTGCCCCACAGGGTCCATAATTGTGACTAATATAATTATTTCCCTCCAACTATATACATTATGGTACGCAATAAAGAATTGAGAATTCAGATCCCATTGAGGTTGAGAATTGAGACGTCATTCTCAGCAGTCGTCTAGTTCAGGTCGGTCATCAGAATCTTTTTCTTTTTCAGATGCCGTGGAAAAGACCAGCGAGTGTGCCTATTGGCCAGGTCTGGAGCCGGTTCGAAGGAAGAGAGAGAAATGGAAAACCAGCACTAAAGTAAGGTATCCCATATTTTGAACAAATAAGTACCCTAATGGTAGGTACACCACTGACTCTCCTTCTCCTTGACCCTCCCTGACTAGGCAGGTCCACTCAATATGTGTGGTTCTTTCCTTAAAAGACCATTTCAGACGCGAATCTACATGGTCTTCACATGATCTGACCAAGATTATGTCTGAACTTTAAAAGAATTGCGACCTCCGAGTTTGTTTCGGCCTTTCTTCTCAGAGTAGTCAGATAGGAAAACGCCGACCTCATACTAGCTTAGTTCTAATATTTTCTTAATATGACGTGTAAAAGTGATTCCGTTGTCCTATTTACAGAATAAACAATTTCATTTCATTATCCTCACTTAGGGATTAATTAAAAAAAAAAAAACGACGCAATTTCATGCTTCTAAACATGTTCTACACCCAGCGAATTTTAAATAGCGTCAAAATTATGTAGAAAACATCGCTCAGGGTCAAAATGTCCAATTCTCAAAATGTCCAAAGGTGTCAAAATGTCCAAATCCCAAAATTTCCAAACCCCAAAACATTTGAAGAATAGTGTTCTTTGGTTTTTCAGGTACCAAATTAGAGACATGGATGAAAGTACTAGAAAAATATGCTTAGATATGATGGAGGAAACGTTTTTAAGAGACGAACCGCTGTGTGACATTTTAGGTAAGTGACAGCCTTATTGTCGAGGAATGCAACGGAAGCCTGGATCTCAGGGGCATAGCTACTGCCGTATTAAAGATACGGGGCCCCAAATTAACAGGGCCCAAGTGTGTAAGAAAAAAATCTTCTAAACTTTTCCAAAACCTAGTGATAATATGAATGAGTAAAAATGTTTCCAGTTTACAAAGTTTTAATGCAACAAGCACAGTCCAATTCTCAAGCTCTTGTATTCATTAACTAAAATCAACCAAAAAATCTAACCTATCCGAGTCAGGACGCTAAAATTTTCTAGCTCGCTTCGCTCGCTGTTGCGTTTTCTTACTAAAATCACAATGAAAATTTAACCTATCCGTGGCTAGAACGCTCCAATTATCGAGCTCGCATCGCTTGCTCTTCAATGAAAATTTTATGAAGCTAAAGTGAGGCTCAGGATTTGGTAATACCCCATCTTTTTTTCAAATTTAGGAATAAACCAAGACCCAGCATCCATAGCAACTATCAGAACGAACTGGGAAGAGTATGTTTCTTTGAACACAAGTCTTGCCTGCTTCACTGAGGTGGATGGACAGCCCAAGGACCTGGTGGGGTTCAACATAGTCTTCGTTAAAAGCAAGGACGATGTTGAAGAGGATTTTGATAAGGTGAGTCTAGAAGTAGAGCCTCAGCTTTATATCATTTATTTCGAGTACACAGATACACCACTGTCTACCCCTTCAGGGATAGTAAAACTTATGTTATGTTATTTAATTAAGAAGATACTTGTTTTCGATAGTGGCAAGTACTGTGAGTATCTTATCGTGATTGTGATCAGACCCGGAACATAACGAACTCGGATTTGATCAAATTACAATGACAATAACGTGCCTGAATGAATGAATTAATGAATGATTGAATGAATGATGATATATTTATTTGCAAGAATAGGTATAGGTAGCTAACTTATGTTCTTAAGATCTATGGGTTTCACTATATTCGGCGTTTCAGCCGTGCAAATATTTATATTTACATCTTGGTTATATTTGTAGAATTTTATTCGTCATCACCACCTTTTCCCATCTACGTTGGGGTTGGCTTCCAGTCTCACCGAATTCAGCTGAATACCAGTAGGATTTGATGATTTTTATTATAATAAAAATGATGATAAACTAAATCAAATGTTAGTGTAATTTTATTTATATAGCTAAATCTTTAATATCAGTATCATCGAGATATTATCATTTTCGATCATCTGCACTTGTTATATCATGTAATAGTAAGTAAAGCTTATCTATAGGTAATACTTATTTACAAGGCCATTTGATAATAGATAATAATGTAAGTACATCGGAGATAAAAATGCATGCAATGTTTTGCTGCAAATTGGGTGATAAAATCAAAAATCAAAAGTCTTTTCAGCGTCAGCACTTTTCGAACGTCAAAATTCTCTAAGAACATAATTATGTGCCTACACCTTCGGAAATTTTGGCGTGATGTTATATTATGTACGTGTATATTATAAAGCAGACTTACCAAGGGTATCGTTACCCAGTAACTGGGTTGTGGAGGTCAGATAGGCAGTCGCTCCATGAAAAATACTGGTGTTCAGCTGCACCCAGTTAGACTGGAAGCCGACCCCAACGTAGTTGGCTTCCATTTTGACAGTTCAACCACATTCATTGCGTTAATTTCGTTGTTGAGCAGACCAATTTTTCGAACTTATGAAGCAATGGATTAGCTATATCCTTCAAAATCATTCAGATTGTGATTAAAAGCGTTACGCAATCAGGGTGATGGTCTTTACCGTCGCGTAGTTGGGTAAATATATTGTATGCATCGTATTTTTTTTTTTTACAAATTCTCTTTTTTTCTTCATTTACGATCCAGGTACAAGGTGAATCCTGGAAGAAACTCCTGCGCACCCTGATCACTGCTGAGGAGATGGTAGACGTCTTCAAACATTACAACGTTGACAGATATGTGACGTCGAGCGGTCTGACAGTCTTGCCTGAATATAGAGGGCAGAATATTGGAGCTAAGCTGTTTGAAGCAAGGTAATAACACAGAATCATACAGAAGGCGCACTACGCATTTTAGGTATGAAGCTACAAGTACGCGGCGGGCTCGTCTTGTCGGGCTAATTCAGTGAGCGTAACGTAGTCAGAAGATATATGGTGCTATAAAAATATCTGCCACGGCTTTAATGAGAGTTAGTATTGTGTTTAAAGATAACAATAGTGAAGAAATTCCGTACCCCGGCACAGTTAAATCAATTTCGGTTTAAAGAAATTTATTCTCATAAGAACTTACAGTCCGCTTATAATGAGATACAAAGTAATACGTATGATAATACAATACAATTTCCTCCAGCGTATTAGAAGTTACAATGTACATACATATTTCTTAAGCTTATTTTTAAAAGTGTTCCCGTTATCGCACTCTTTTATATCGTCCGGCAATCCATTGAACAGCTGTGCTCCTTCAAATAATATTGTCTTTCTACCGTAATTAGTCCGTGCGCTGATGACTTCAAGATGGTTTTTATATCTATTTCTTAGGTTATATGACATTGTTTTTTTCTTTAGTTGTGTGTTAGTTTGTATTGAGTTTGTAGTTATGTTTTTAATAAGAATGCAAGTGTAGTAAATGTATAGCTGTCTAATATTTAATAGTTTAGTTTTTTCGTATAAGGTCTTTGTTGGAGTGAGATAATGATAATGGAACAGCGTTTTAATTATTTTATTTTGAACTCTTTGAAGTGGGTTTAAATTAGTTACTGCTGCGGATCCCCATATCTCAATTAAATATTCTAAATGCGATTTGACTAACGAGTTATAAATCAAAGTGCGAACTTTACTTGGAATACAGTTTGCTACTTTCCGTAACGCTCCCAATAACGATGTTAATTTACTTTTGAGATGGTCGATGTGTAATTTCCAAGATAGTTTTTCATCTACCCTTAATCCAAGATATTTTTCGTTGGTTGACCGTTTTATTATTTCGTTATTTATTTTAAGAGGCGAGAAGTCCGGTATACGCTTATTTTTAGTGGTAAAAATCATGAATGAGGTTTTCGACGTATTAATTGTAAGAAGGTTGCACTTTAACCACTCGTTTAATAGATCAAGGTCAATTTGAGCGTCCTTTATAATGTCATGAATTGATTTGTCAAAATAAAAGAGACAGGTGTCGTCCGCATATAGTGTTAGGTGTCCTGTTAACCCTATTTTATTAATATTGTTTATATAAATCAGAAAAAGTAACGGACTGATAATCGAACCTTGAGGGCAGCCATATGAAATATGTTGGACTGAGCTAGTGTGGATATTTCCTATTTTTACAACTTGACGCCTGTTCTCCAAGTATGATTTGAACATTTTATGTGCTGTACCTGTAACACCTATGTTATCTAGCTTCTGTAGCAGTTTTTGATGACTCACGGTATCGAACGCTTTTTTTAAATCAATGAAAATGCCTAAGGCATAGCTTCCTTGATCTATATAGGTTTTAATTTTGGTGATCAGATCCGTTGCAGCCGAGAGAGTACTTGATTTAGGGCGAAAGCCATACTGTTCGTCTATTAGAAATTTTTTATCCGTCAAATAGTTACTTAGGCGACTATATAATACGCGTTCGAAAATTTTGGACATTACAGGTAACACTGACACCGGTCTGTAGTTGCTTGGGTCAGTTCTATTTCCAGATTTGTAAATAGGACTGACCCTAGCCATCTTGAGGGTATCGGGAAAAGTACCATGTAGTAAACAGGTGTTTATACAACTAGTTAGCTGCTCAACGATGATGTTTTTTAGACATTTTATTGCCTTAGTACTAATACCATCCATACCAGTGCTAGTGTCACTGTCGAGGTTGTCAATGATTCTAATTATTTCTTCTGTGGTGCATGGCGTTAGTTCGTCTAGTGTTATGTCATGTGTATAGTTATGATCGTACATTAGTATGCTACCCGTATTTGTGTGATATGTGTCTGGTATTTGTTTTGCTAAGTCTCCGCCTATGGATGAGAAAAAAGAATTAAACAAGTCACATATTGAGTTACCTTCTGTTAGAAATCCAGCGTTTGACATTAGTTTAGGAGGGGCATCGCTGTCTTTAATTTTATTTAATCCCAAACCATTAATCAGGTCCCACATTTTTTTTGGTTGATTACTGCAGTTTTGAAATAAATTATAGTAATAGGTCTTCTTATGCGTGTTTGTTAGCATCTTCACTCTCTGTTGTTCTTCCTGGAACCTTTTCCGTAAACCGTCATTATTTGAGTCTGATTTGGTTTGTTGCCATAAACTATTTCGTGAATTGATTGAGTTTATAATGTTCTGATTAATCCAGTCTTTTTGTGGAGGGTTTAGAATTTTTATCTTATCTATTTTGTTCCTGTTTATCTGCTCCGCGATAAATGTCTCCAGGTGGTTGTAGTCGTGGTCATCATTGCTGTATTTTGCTTCTAGTGTGTTTTTGTACAAATTTTCATAATTCAGTGCCTTATAATGTTTCTTTTTATTATGTTGAGGAGACAAACTTCCTATTTGGAGATATATCTGCTTATGATCAGAAAGACATGATTCAATTATTGAGAAGCTGAAAGAATGGTTGCTTATATTAGTACATACATGGTCCAGTATTGTGTTTGTTGTGGCCGTGTCACGTGTGCTGTATGATTTGTTGATTTTATTTATTATTCTATAGCCAGCTTCTTGGATTCTATGTTGGTATTTCGGTACATTACTGTTTTCACTAAGTAAGTCTAGATTGAAGTCTCCAAAAACTATTGATCTTCTTCGTCTCTCTAATTGGGATGAGTAGGTTTCTATAAAGTTGTTTACGTTGGTATCCCCCGGTTTATAAATCGCTCCAATATTTAATGATAGTTTGTTTACATGTATCCATAGATAGTGGTTTCCGTTCTCGCATAGTTCTTCCGTTATATCATATTTAATACTGTCGTGCACATAAATGGAAACTCCTCCGCCTTTACGATTCTGTCTGTAGTTATAGATATGATTATAGCTAGGTAGTTGGTATAGTTTCGCATCAGACTCTGAGTTAATCCATGTCTCCGTGAAAATCAATATATGAGTAGTCATTTTTATGGCCTTTATGATGCATTTTATTTCGTCGAACTTCCCAGGCTTGCGAATACTGCGTAAGTTCGCATAAAAGAATCTTAGTGAAGACGGGTGCAATGAAATGTCCTCATATTTATTTACTATATGATGGCATAGTTTCCTAGAACTATCCGTCGTTTTGGCATTTTGTAATGGGGTACTTACTGGTTTTTTTGGTTTGCGATAACAATTGTAGGTGTTCCTTTCACATATTTAATAGTGAGGTTTTTTTCGCCATCCTGTGTACGCTTGTTTAGCTCTTCTTTTAGAGTTTCTAAGTATTGTTTTTGTTTTGGGGTTTGATCAGAAAAAATCTGCATATTTTCAGGTAGTTTGGTTCTATTTTTTAACAGGTATTTTGCTGTCTCGGAACGTTCGAAGTGAACTTTTATGGGTCGGTTCTTGTTTTGCACATATTTTCCTAGTCTGTTAAATTTAATCGGCCTAGGGCAGTTCTAGGGCAATTTGAGAAAATAAAGTAGTTAAATAAACATTGACTCTACTCTGCATAACGTGGTTCACAAATTACGCGCGAAGTGCACTTCGTGAATGAAAACAACTGCTATCTCTTTCCATCTGTTCTGTGAATGAAAACTGAAATCAGCTGACTAGTTCGTCACTTGCAAAATACGTACAATTTTTTGTATGAAAAAAAATATGACACATGATCAATAATTTATCTTTACTATTGTAATCTATAAACACAATACTATCTCCCATTGCAGCCGTGGCAGATATTTTTATAGCACCTTATATAAGAGTTACGCGATAGAAAGAGAGGCAACTTCTAGCTGAATTATAACTGTAGGTAATTAGCGCTGTGCGATCTGAATTGCTCTTTATTGTGTGGACTGTGGTAGCGAGAATCGCTTTTTATAATTTTGCGCAGTCGACCATCTGTACCTACTAATCTGTGGTAATAGTGTTATTACTAGAGACCGGATTATATGCAACATAAAAAGCTTGTTATATGGAAATGGAAAATGCTTGAAATATGCACGAAAATTGTCAGAATATGCAAAATTAAATGAAAAATTTTAGGAACCCAAGAAAAAAAAAAAGATTTTCATTTTTTTATTTCAAAATGAGTAAATTATCTTTTGATAGGCAATAACACGTTTAACATTTTTGTAAACGTAAACAATCATATGTATTGTTCCAAATGTTCAGTGGTAAGATTGTGTCTTCGATCATTTAGAATATGGAAATGGTTCGCTCCACATCCACTGAGGTAGAATTTGAACTTGGGTGCTATGTCCCATTAATGCACTCGGAAAAATATTGTAAATGTAACGATAATATGCATAATAACTAGATCTTAGGTAAAATATGCTATTACCGCTGAGAATGGCTTAAATATGCAAATGCATATGCATATAATCCGGTCCCTAGCCTAGTTATTACAAATAAATAAATAAATCTTTATTTGCAGACCTTGAAAGCGTAATTTTAACCTAACAAGAACATCGTATACTAGGAAAAATTTAATTAGCTGGCAAAACTCCATCGACGTGATTGATATCGATTTATCTAATAACGATAAAAAGAAAAAAAAATCCTAAGCATAATTTTATTTCAAGTAACAACAGCTGATAACAGGGTCAATGAGCGCAGATTTTTTTTTTTTTGCCTTCCTCTCACCTGATGGTAAGTGCTGATCAGGCCGCCGGTGGAAGTGAGCTTCACCCGGAATCCTCAACCACAGAGGAACTGGCTAGCTTACCTCTAACTGCCGAAACACAACAATTCGGTCAACATCGTTGTTATGGCGACAGACTTAGATAAGATGGTGGTAGCTAGCCAGGCGGACTTAGAACAACCCCTACCACCAACCAAACCGAGCAGAAAATGTTGCCCCCACTGGGAATCGAACAACACTAGAGCAACAAGTAAATCAAAACGAAACCGCGCGGAAACCGACCCCGGAGGGCGACGACAGTACTTTACAGGTTAACCCGCCACAGTCAAACAAAAAAAATATTTTACAAAAAAAATGTCACATAATTTTTTTTTCCAGAGTGCCGCTCTCTAAAGCCTTCGGTCTTGAAGCGTCAGCCACAGTCTTCACAGCAACAGCCTCCCAGGTCTTAGCAGCTAAATGTGGTTACGAGGTGCTAGCTGAACTGGACTACTCCGACATGAAGAAGCAGGGAATCGACCTGACTGGATGCCCCACGCCGTCTGCCAAATTAATGGGAATTAAGTTTAAATAGAACTGGTTTTTTGTATGTGGGTAGTTTCATTTTTTCGTGGCTATGTAGGTTATAACAGCCGCATCGGTCGATCGAAGGATAAAGCCCCATTTACAATTAGGGACTTTCTCGCGTGGCACACAGTAAAGGCTCATACACAGTGGCGCGATATAGCGGGCGTGACAAAGGCTGCCGCGAATCATATTTAGATCAACATACAACCTGATACTGACCTGCAAATGGCAAAAAACGTAAGAAAATTTCAATTTCGCGGGCTACCTTGGAGCATCCACCTTAAACGTGAGTATAATGTGAGCGATATCGCGTACTGATTCGGTATCGCTACCGGGGGCGACAGCGATATCGCTTATATCTGAACAGCGGTGCTATTCTGTAAAAATCTCACGGTGAAAACTAAGGTGAAGTGAGCTTAAAAGTGAGCTGTCATTCGACCCGTCGCTACAAGTTGATACCATTGACGGCTCACTTCATCTAAGTTATCACGGTGAGATTTTTACAGAATAGCACTACAGGCCTTTAAAAGTAAAAAAAAAACACATAATTCGTATAATAATTTATTACTTAGTTGTCCTTCATACAAACGTTACAAAATAATATAAATGCTTTTACAATCACTGTATATGTACGACTTATTACAATTTACTTATTATTTGTGTTGTGGCGAATTAGGTATACTCCGTTGGTTTATGTAGTTAGCTAAAGGTAAACAAAAACAACACGTGACGTGAGAGTTGTCAAAGGCGTCTGGTTAACCGACTAAACGTTATACCTGTCACTTCAGTTGTCATGCTACGTCACAGTTGTACTCTTCAATTTAGCAACGTTATAATTCGTTGAGGTTCAGAGAACCTGTCTTTTTTTTGACTCTTTACAATAGACAGATTACAAAATATTATATCTAACAAAAAAATTGTGCTCAAGCAATTACTACGAAAAAGTAGTTGATACGTACATTAATAAAAGAGGAAACAATGGTAAAAATCAAAATCAAAAATGTGGATTTAAAAGAATGTGTCATCTATAAAAAACAATTTTTACAATTTGTTTACCTTTAGTTAACACCCTAAACCAATGGAGTATAGACTGTTATTATCAGAGCTTTATTAGCTTACTTATGTTATAGAGAAATCTTATTCTTGATTAAAATACATAAATGTGGAGGGCAAAACTCATTTTGTGCGCATTAAGTCTCCACAAGACACGATACCTAATCAAGGCTATGTTCCCCTGCGCCTCGGACGCGTGTTCTCGCGACGATCGCTTTGATTAGGACACAGCCTTACACTTAATACTCCCACTTCCTAATAGTTGCTAAACTACGCTATAGTGTCGCCATCTACAAGTTTATTTATAAACACACATAAACAATTATAATAATTTATTTTAATAAAAATATTATTTATTTTAGAAAGCTTTGGTTTAGTGTACGTTACATATTACAATACAAAGTTTATTTTTAATAATAATATAATAAATTATTTACGAAAGGCTTGATTACAATTGATACTTACAATTTCAATTCTTTTTTTATTACATAACAGGGTTCAAAATATTAAAGTACGGTTTTATAAATAATGTTTTCAGCGTCCAAATTGCTTATACACAACTTTTAGGTATTTTATTAATCAAAATAATTAATTATAAGTATTTCATATTTACCTTTCTGTTATGGATAATGCAATTCAACAAATAGGTAACTATATCATTGTAATAAGGTGTAAATTGCGATGGCTTGCACGCGTTCGTGAAATCGATCATCTGTACCTTGCATGAGCTATCCTCATCCATACTAATATAACAAATAGGTTGTTTGTAAGTTTGCATGTAGGGGTAATCTCCGGAACTACCAGTCGGATTTGAATTTTTGCATTGGATAGCCCGATTCTTGAGGAAGGTTATATGCTATGTAACATCACGCTACGACCCTTAGGAGACGAGCAAAAAGAAAAAACGTCAGACCACTAACCGAAAACGAAGTAATAGCGCGGGCGAGCGATAGGATGCGATTTGGTGGGTTAAGGGCCGAAATTTCACGCGGACGAAGTCGCGGGCAGTTGAGATACGAGAAAAGATTCATTCTTTATACTTTTTTACATATTTGTATTTCTTTATTTTTTTTCATTATTAAGGAACACCACACACCAAGTGTCACCCCACGTTTTAAGAAGATACCGTCGCGTGAATACACGGTCGTGCGAACTTTTTGTTCAGTGAATCTGAACGCATGGTCGCGTCAACAGAGGGCGCTTTCCAGTTTTCCAAACAAAAGCCGAACGCGTATTCGCGCGACGCGTTTAATTAGGACGCAGCCTTACCGTTTTCTAAAGAAAATTAACAAAGCGAGCCTTTCGTAAAAAAAACGTAGGTATATTATTAAATATTACAACAAAAAAAAACGATTATTATGACAAAACACCCTGTGTAGTAATAATAAATGTATTACTTTATTATATTATGGCAAGATAGTCCTGTCATGCATTTAAATATATAAAGAAAGAAAGAAGAAAGAAATTAAATTTATTTAGCACAGACAAAGGCACACAACAAAACATATTGTACAACAAAACATAATATATTGTACTACAAGATTTGGCAGGAATGTGTGCCTCCCGGCTGCGCCAAAAAGGCCCAGTTCAGCAAAAATGCCAGACAACTAGTGCCTGACGCTGGTTTTCAACTGGACCTGAAGGGTGGTGAGGTGACGGATGTAAATCAGTTTTATACTGTAATGTGTGTATGTATTTAAATAAAAATAAAATAAGTTTGTGTAAAATAATAATAGTAATTCAATAATATAATAATATATAAATAAAATAATAATAGTAATAATAAAGAATCATTCCCAGTTTCCCACCAATATATAACAGCAGTTATTTATATTATGGTACAACATTTACCGACGGAAACACTACAAGGTACATAAAACATCATATAATTGATACATTCAGTGTGACCATATCCAGCTTTCGTTGCGCATCTATGAGGTACTGCCGTAAGCGTCGTCTAAAAGCACCTATCGTGTTAATAGCTCTAATCGGTGGCGGCAGGTTGTTCCATACTTTGGAGGCCGCATAACGAAAACTGCCTCTAAAAGCGGCTGTACCCTGAGACTGAGTCGAGAGTTGTTGCGAGCATTGCCTTCTTCCGCATTCCCGTCTACTCGTAACCCAACTTAGTTTGTTATATAAGTAGTCTGGTTTCTGATATTTAACCACACCGAACAGAAGGCAAGCCAAGTGTAGTTTGCGTCTAGACTTCATTTTTAATGTAAAATGCTTGTTTAGGAAAGGTGTTACGTGGGTTCTGTGAGGAATATTATAACAAAACCGAGCACACGCGTTTTGCACCCTCTGGATGAGGCGGTCTGTACGAGCTAATAGGCGCGGGCCGTACACGGTGTCGGCATAGTTCAACCTAGACAGAACGAGGGTTTCCACAAGCTGTTCCCGTAGTGTTTCTGATAAGTAAGGCCTAATCTTGTACAGAACTTTCAGGCGGTAAAAGCAGTTTCGTACTGAGTCGGCTACATGTTTTTCGAAACGAAGGTCTTTATCCAAAATAAGTCCAAGATTTCGGGCTTCACAGACTCTGTCAATTGGTTTGCCCATTAACTCCAGGTGAAACGACGCGGGAAGTTTAGCTAGTTGCTGTCTTGTGCCAAATATCATATATTTAGTTTTAGTTGGGTTTAGCGATAGGCAATTCTCTTCAGACCAGATGGCGATTCTACGTAGGTCATCGTTTAAATCTTTGATGGCACTATCATACTCATCTGGTCTAAAGGATATGTAAATTT
This sequence comes from Eupsilia transversa, assembly GCA_914767815.1. NCBI lineage: Eukaryota > Metazoa > Arthropoda > Insecta > Lepidoptera > Noctuidae > Eupsilia > Eupsilia transversa. The sequence continues at coordinate 7,377,172 of OU611900.1, forward strand.
GAACATCATCGGCGTATATATGATACTTGCACCTCTGAAGGCATTTAATTATATCTGCACAGTACAAAATAAATATAATTGGGCCTAATATAGATCCCTGCGGAACCCCTCTCGCAATTGAAGTAAGAGTAGATGTAAGAGCAGTGCCGTCACCCAAACGTAGATCCACGAGTTGTTTTCTATCAGTAAGGTAGCTGCGGAACCATTGCGTAGCGCTTGGGTCAAATCCGTAATAAATTAGCTTCGATAGTAATAATGGGATATTTATTGCGTCAAATGCCCGGGAAAAATCTAGCAAAATCAACAATGAACACATTCCATTATCTTGGGCTGATAATAGATTGTCTGTAACATCTAGTAAGGCAGTCGCAGTACTGCGCTGTTTTCTAAAACCAGACTGTAAATCCGGTAACACGTTATTTTGTTCTAAAAATTGCGTCAATTGCTGGCTGACGATTTTTTCTAACACTTTAGACAGACACGGTAAAATGCTAATGGGGCGTAGGTCTTTTATTTCAGTTGGATTTGCATTTTTAGGTAAGGGCCTAACGGAAGCAATTTTCCATAGGTCAGGGAAAGTTGACGTCACTATTGAACAGTTTATAATGTCAGTTATAGTACTTAGTGCGTACGGCAGAGTCATATTTAGCATGTCAAGGGTAATGTTGTCGTAACCTTCGGCGTTACTTTTTAGGTTGGAGATAATGCGAGAGATGTCATTCTGTTCCACAGGATTGATTGTAAAAATAGCTTCACCATGTCTATGATTCTCAAAATACGTCATATGTGTCATGCTTGCAACGGGGTTTCCGGGAACTGTCAAAAAAGTACTATTAATAAGATCTGGATCTGTAAAATGCGACGGAAGGTCTTGTCTGGGTTTATAGGGTGATATTGTAGATTTAAGATTTTTCCATAGTAATTTAGGGCTTTTTATTTTATTGTTTACGTTATGCTTGAAGTATGCAACTTTTTCGTTGTACAAAGAACTTAACACTAGGGACTTTAATTCTTTGTAATATTCTTTTTTAGAATCAGATTTTGATTTCCTGGAGCAAGTTAAAGCATTGTCCCGTAAACGCATCATTAGTTTAATCGTATCGGTAATCCACGGATAAGACTTTTCCTTGACAGTAAATGTTTTGAGTGGTGCGTGAACATCGAAAAGTAAAATTATTTTGGAGGTAAATACATGCACCATGTCATTCACATTATCAAGCGAGGAAATACTTTCAAGACATAACAGCAACAAGTCCATATTAAAACTTACCATGCATACATTTTTAAGTGGCCTAGATTTCACTATGTATGGTTTAAACTTATCACGTTTTACGTGAAATTCCCCAACTACGATAGAGTGACCGTTAAGTGAACCAAAAGATTCCACTGACGTGTATTTTGCTCTTAGGTCGGTACACAGGAGATCGATAAGAGTTTCACTGGAGGCTGTGAAGTGAGTAGGAGAAGTGACCAATTGAGTAAGACTAAGGCTATTCAGAAATTCATTAGTTTTTTTCGTCTTTATGCAACCGGTGTCCAGCAAGTTAACATTAAAATCACCTAGTAAAATGTAATGGTCACAATTACCCAGTGAGCTAAGCGAATCCGTTATGGCGTCCAGGAAAAGAACAAGGTCAAGCCATGGTGGCCGGTATGCTGTACCTATAGCAATTTTTTTACCGTTAATTGAGAGCGTTAGCCACATTTGTTCGACCGATTCGAACCTGGGATCGATCGCGCCAGTCCAAGTACGAGCGCTTAGTCCCCGCCGCAGATAAAAGCCGACACCCCCACCACGACCCGAGCGCACACTCGCTGGCCGCGGTGTGTGACGTAGATGGTAGCCCGGCACCACCGGAGCGCGCCCCTCCTCACCCGGTCGCAGCCAAGTTTCGTTAATAGCCATAACGTCAAAACAAAACCTATCGAGTGCGCCAATCAGGTTGTCATGACCTGTACCCAATGAACCAGCATTAAGAAAACCAACTTTAAGAAACTTTTCTCCTTTAGACATCATTTTCATAAAGAAAAATAGTTTCGACATTTAGTAATATCAATAATATCAGTGCACATTCAATAGTTTTAATATCCATTTCATATAATATTATTAATTCTAGTCCAATTGTAATATGTATGTAAATAACGAATGTAACAAAATAAAACAAAGTCATTGAATTGTGGTATGTAAATAATAGTTTTGTAAATAATAGGTTTGTAAATAATAGGTTTGTAAATAGTATGTTTGTAAAATTAAATGGTTGTTCTGTAATAAAAAGGTATGTAAATAGCAATTTTGTAAATAATAAATTCGTAAATAGTAGGTTTGTAAAATTAATTTGTAGTTTTGTAATGTGTAGGTGTAGATAAATATGTGTAATGTTATAAAACTGGTTTACGTATAGTTGACTGAGGCGCGCCGCGAAACACACACCTACCAGTAACAAAGATAGCAGATAGTAGCAACACAAACGCTGCGCCCTTGAAATGCTAACACTTACTGCAAATAAACTTACTTTCCGCGTGATAGTAGAAGAAATTATGACCTTAACTCGACAATAAAAAATCCGTATAAAAAAACAAAATAAAACAAACAAAAAGGACATCATTTTAAGGTGCGCTGTTGCCGCCGATACCCGGTGCCGCCGGCGCCGGCCCGAAAGTGCGCTGTAAGTCAGCCTCACAGCGAATGTGGCATGTGGCGTCACCTGGTTTGTACCGGGCAAGAATACGGCCTCGTTTTGACCATATAAATTGCCAACCCAGGCGACTGCCAGCTTCACGAGCGCTCCGAAACAACTCTCGATTGACTTTAGTAAGGCGCTCGTTCACATAAAAACGCTTCGCAGGGCCGGGCAAGTCGAGGTCGGCAGTAGTCAAGCCGCGTCGCACTCGTGCACCCTCCAGCAGCTCGTCACGCAGGTCGCGGCGTGCGAGGCGTACGACGAGGAAGCGGGGGCGGGTCTCCACCGGCGCCGTCGCCTGTGTCGCGTTGATGCGCCTACCTCCTACACGCTCGGCGCTCACTATATCGCGCGCCTCGATTTTTACGCCAATCTTAGTCGCAACCAGCATCACCGTGTGGATTGGATTTTCACCACTAGGCTCGGGAATGTTTGATATTTGGATATCATTTGCTAGCAGCTCCTGATCTCGGTCATTGATATCGCTTCGCAGTCGTGATATCAATACATCCACTTCCGATGATACTTGGGGCTGAGTATGTTCGTGTTCTAATACAGCAACTCTCTCCTCCAAATTACTCATCCTATCGTTAGTGGCTTTTAGAGAGGACCTTAGCTCCGACAGGTCATCACGGAGCAGCTGGAATTCTTCCCGCACTGTCTTCAAGAAATCCTCTTTAAATGAGTTGAACTCTGCCCTGAGGATGTCTAGGTTGAGCTCCTTTGTGGTGTCTAGGGCTGTGCTGTTTAAAGGGCTGGTACCCAGAAGGCTTCCCTCGTTTGCAGCTGGCGCTGGTGCACGCGCCCTTACCGGCGTTTCAGCCCGGTTGTCCCTCACCACGTTCTTATTGCACTCAGGACAGTGCCAGGGGGTCGCCATAGGGCCTGAAACCTGAATGCCCACACATGCTCGATGGTACCAAGACCTACATTTGCTGCAATTTGCGGCGTCTGTCGACGACAGAAACTTGCCACAGCCGCCACACTTTGCCATGGTGAAGTAAAGTTGTTGGTGTATAAAATTTGTAATCGAACTGTGCAAGTAGTACACCGATGAGGCAACAGATGGCGCTTTTTAGATAATTCCGTTTATGGCAGATTTCACGGTGTGTATGGTACGGATAGACACCATAAGTTGAGCACAGTATCGATATAAAGGTGCGCACACACTAAAGTTTGGCCACAGTTTGTATCCCGTTCACGAAAAAACACTGTTTATTTTCCTTCGGGTGTCAGGTACTTAAAAAACTTCCGGGGAACGATAAAACGATTTTAGCGTTTATTATATTAAACACAGCACATACACACTGGCAAATATTGTTACTTGTAAGTTTCACTTATGCATGTATTTCCACAATAAAGTTTTGCAAAACAAACTTGTAGTTTAATTTATATTTGCGAGAAGTAAACAAGGAGCTCAATGACCGATTGACATCCGTGACGTCACCTGACGTGACGTGTATATCGTCTTAATGTATGTAGTTATCATGTCTTTTACCATTAAAATTGTTTTAACGATATTCAGACCCATTCCCGGGACAACACGAGGCTCAGTGCGGGTTGGTTGAGTCACATGTATTCAAATTTTTGGTTATGTGTTGGCAGGAGGAGGCGGCAGTGCAGGCCGCTCATTCGTCAACGCTGCCGCGGCTCGCCGCACATTCCTAAGGCCGTATACAGAAAGAAAGCTGGAAGCCGGCGCCGATCTACCAGCGCTTATCGGCGCTGGTCCATTCTGGTAACAGTTACATAAAGTAAGCAGATTGAAGCAGAGCGAGCAAAATGTCGTACTCATCGGACGATGATTTGAGCGGGCGGCGCCAGCGCTGACAGGCGCGTGTCGAAGATTCTCGGAACTTGTCGGCGACGTTCGGCGCTTATCGGCGTTTGTTCATATGCGCTGGTAGGCTGCCAGCTTTCTTTCTGTATACGGCCTTAGGCACGGCACAGCGGTCTTGGTCAAACTATAGGACATGCCAGTTTCCTCACGATGTTTTCTTTCACCATTTTGAGAGCAGTGCTGATGAAATCATTTACACAAAGTAAAGTGCTTTTGAACTAATGGCCATTATAAAAAAAACGATAAATACGAGTTGCAGCAGCAGGTCATGCACAATGGAAAGACAACCTTGCTGGCTGTAATATTGTTACTACGACATGAAGTATTCTCATATAGTTTGTGACAAACTTCAACGGTTCGTGGATCGATGATCATTCATTACGAGACTCCTCCGTGCGTCGGAAGGCACGTTAAGCCGTTGGTCCCGGCTTACAAAGGGGTTACCCCGTGTTACCCGTTAATTGGGTTGTGTAAGTCTTATAGACAGTCGCTTCATTTAAAATACTGGTATTCAATTAGTAGGAAGCGGACCCGAAATTGTGAGCTGTTTAAAACAAAATATTTGATAAAACATACATTAAAATGACTAATAACTTAAATAATTATAGGAATAAATTACAGACAAATTGGAATAAATCTTGGAATAAATATATCCTTAGAAACAAGAAAAATACATCTTTGACGAAACTATTCGTCATTTCTAACGCTATTGGAAAAATAACTGTCAATTTGTTGTGGCGTATAATATGATCATCATCTACTCAGTTATGCTAAAATTAACCAACCCACAAAATTTACACAATGGAATTAATAATGCCTGAAAAATTTAAAATTGTGAACTGGAAGGTTAGAACTGTGACCAACCGCGCGCGAGCCGAGCGAGCGAAGCGATCGATGCCGCTAGCGAGCGCTACTTCCCTTTGATAATTCGAATTTTCGCGAAACCCCTAGGGATATTGCGAAAAAACGGATAATTAGAAAATGGGGAAAACATTTCTCAACGTTTTGAACGCTCCGACCGGCCAATCAGCGTTCCTATTTCATAATAGCTAACGTTCGCAATATTACTAGAGCGACTTATGTTTTGCAAAAACCCTATCTTTTTCCAGTAAGATGGAGAAATGTGTTCACCATTTTCAAATTATCTGTGTTTTCGCAATATCCCTAGGGTTTTCGCGAAAATTCGAATTATGAAATCTCCCTATGACATATATTCGGTGACTCAAACACTACACTTATTACCTTACGACGTTATTATGCATCTAAATACGTACACAAAGCTACGTTTTTATACAAAATACTTTATATCAAAACCACTATACTTAAAAATAGATAAATAAGCAAGGAATAAGAATAATTTCACTAAGAAAAAAACTACGATACCACAAACCAGCGGGCTAATTGCGTACCACACTTACTGTTAGCAATGACATTTAACATAACATAATGTCACGCCTTGTTTCCCCGAAGGGTTGTGCAGAGGTGTACCTATAGTACACCCACATTTCACCAGTTATGTTTAAGTCCCATGGAATAAGGTGCGAGCCTATATTGCCATCAACCGGGCACAAATCCAGACTCAGGGCTGCTACTGAGAAATTCCAGATAGAGATCCCAATAATACTTTGCCCGACCTGGGAATCGAACCCAGGACCTCATGCTCAGCAGTAGCGCTTGCGACCACTAGACCAACGAGGCAGTCAATGGCATTTCATTTTGACATTTCTACGACATTTTGAACATATGAAGCAATACATTAGCAATATCGTTCAAAATTATTCGGATTGTGATTGAAAGTGTGTTCCGCAATTAAGGTGCCGGCTATTTGACTTCTAAATAAGCTACTTTTGGTGTTAAAAAAACTATTTTTGATGTCAAAATAGCCAATTTAAACAGCCTATGATTGACCCACTTATACTATTTCCGCTCATTTATTTAACTTTTGACATAAACACGCTTATGAAGTTCCGTAATTATTACATTAAAAACCACAGTGAAAAAATGAAATGCTTTATGGGCACTTTGTTTTTTTAATAATAGTGACGTGACGTGATTATAGCGGTAAAGTTACATCGATTCAAACTTCTTTGTAAATAAAATCGATTGTTTTTAGAAATCGAGTCAGAAATGTAATGTGCAAATCACTAATTTAACTGTCAAAAGTTAAATAAATGCTTGGAAAGATTATAATAACCCGGCCCTTTGTACAAACGCATTATTCTTGCCGTGAAAAAGTACGGTTTATTCGCAGTGCGTAGCACGGTTGTCAGTGTTATATACAGGGTGGTAGGGACATCGACACGAAAACGGTTACCACGTATTCAGTACAACATATTGAGCCCCCTACATATAAATTTTTCATCGGATATTAAAACAAAAATCTACAGTTTCCTAAAATAGTGCAATACCTTTTTTTTTTTCACGATCAAAATGTATGGAACAGCAGATTTTATTATCAATTACCGATGTAAAATTTCTATATAAGGGGGCTCAGAATGATGCACCGAATACGTGGTAACCGTTTTCGCGTCGATGTCCCTGCCACCCTGTATATGGATCACTATGGAAGCTTGTTGACAGACACGCTTTTTTTACGGCGCGGATTATACACCGTATCATAAAAAACCGTGCCGTATACAAAAGGCCTTAAGGTTCATTTTGAGACTACGAGAGTTCTCTATTTAAATTACCTATAAAAATCTTAAATGGCAATAGAATACAGTTCTCTTTTAATATAATCCGAAATTTCAGCGAGATTTACCAATAATACTTCAAAAAAAATTAAGGAGGAGCTCGTGGCTAAGTAATAACAGCCGCACGGGTCGATCCATCAGGTTAAGCTACCGATGGGTGACCTTTACATATCGAGACTCCTCCGTGCCTCAGAAGGCACGTTAAGACGTTGGTCCCGGCTGTCATTCGTGGATATTTGGCAGTCGTTATGGGTCGTCAGAAGCCCGAAAATCTGACAACCAGACTTACCAAGGGGTATCGTATTACCCAGTAACTGGGTTGTGGAGGTCAGATAGGCAGTCGCTCCATGTAAAGTACTGGTATTGAGCTGCATCCGGTTAGACTTGAAGCCGACCCCAACATAGTTGGGAAAAGGATAAGCAGATTCTTGACTTCAAACAATTTTAAGATATTTTAGTGTATCCGTTTTATACTGAAAGCTTATTCAATTTAAAATGTTGTCAAATCTCATTATTCACTATTATGTCCATAATACCTTAGCTAAAATTCACTTCTTATCTCGCTCGCACGATACTGCTCGCGGACTGATTGAGAACGAGACTGTGTGGCGGGGAGAAGGCTCCAAGGCGCCAATGGTTTTGGTAATTTCTTTTTACGGAGAAAATTATGGTAACGATACTGCTCGCAGACTGAGTGAGAGCGAGACTGAGCGGCGGAGAGAAGGCGCCAATAGTTTTGGTATTTTTTTTTTATGAAGAAAATTATCGTAAATTAAAAAAAATAAAGGCATAGTATCTGCTTTATAGTTAGTTCAGTTATTATGCAAATTTTCATGATATAATTTGTAGTATTTTTATAATATCAGCGGTTACGTCCCCACGCTGTATGATCGGTTGTAATTTCAGTCAACATTTCAGATTTAGTGATCAGAGACTTAATCAGGCTTTTAGAAAAAGAGGGTAACACTAAATTATTATTTTTTCACACAATATTTTAATGCTATGATGTCTTTTATAAATATTGCTCAAAAACTTGTTACTTCTAAGCATTACATACAATGGCAGTATTTAAATAATATTTATGGCCTGTTTTACCTCCGGATAAGGGACTACTCACACGTATTCAGCTCTATTCAGCTTATGTCCATAGAAAACAACGATTTTGTATGGAGACACGTACGCATCGTTTCAGCTTTCCGCGTCTATTCAGCTTTCGCGAAAAACAAGTATAAAATGAAGACAAATGTGTTATTATCATGCGAGTGCTATAGATAGAGTTCAGCGCTGTTCTGCCGCGTTCAGCGCTGTTCCGCAGCATTCAGCTTCGAACGCTTCCTGCATAGATTTGATTTATTATTATAGCTATTCTTATTCTTACGACGCTGTACGCGGCTGATAGAAGCAGAACTGTATTATATGTGTGATCAAAATCGTTCAGCGAAACGCGAATGGAGCTGAATAAGTGTGAGTAGTCCCTGATCCCTACCCACGGGCGATTTTTGTCGAGCACTTATGGATTTACAACTCACGGCTTAGCGCTGAGGGTTCAAAATCCAACAGTGTGATGTTTTGACTCGCTGGGAGGCACTCTGTTGGATTCTCAGTGCTTGGCTCAATACTCAAGGTCGAAAATTCAGTGCTTGCAAAAAAATCGTCGCGTAAAAAAACGCTCGTGGTTCATTTATCTGCCAGATAATTTCTTTCAAATTATGTTTGTAATATGGTAGTTAAAGCCTACCCAGTGGTTATAAAACAGGCTCTAAATATTATTTTATTACAGATATTATTATACAAACTTTCATCATTTCTTTTTTCTTTTTGGAAAGTTCGGTGGAGGCAATTTGTGTCAGTCTACTTCTTCAGTTTTTCTTTCAGCCAATCACCTGTGAGCTCGTCTATTTCTCTTACTTCAAGTAAACGAGGGGCGCCGACGGTCGCTGCTAAAGCTCTTTGGGTGCCAGCGTACATAACCTGAAAATTTAAATATCATAGTAACCATTGTATCATCGTAAAGAGTGTTATAATGTTGTACTAAATTTCATTATGCAACTCTTTTGCTTGTTCGATTCCTTGCTCACCTGCTGACCCCCGTGCCGACACATGCCCGTGCCCCGTGCATGTTACACATTTTCCAAAATACGCTCCGTCACGCTTGGAGGATATGGGCTATGGTCTTTTTAATGTTGGCAATAAGCTAAATGTTACAGACACTTTTATAGAGGATTCATATCATGGGTTTAAATAAAGTCTTGTATGCAACTGTATGTAATTAGGTATTAAAACACTCATGCGAAACCCAAATACATGTTTTAATACACCTTATTATACAACAGTTGCATAAATAACTACTAGCGAATCATCGCAACTAATTCGGAAAATAGGAGAACGTTTCACGTTGGGTTGATTCATTTTGGCATTTCTGGACCTAATTATACAACAAATAAATAAACTTGTGTTTTTTTGTAACATACCTGTAACTCCATGTGTGCGTCTCGTGGAGTGTAGAATATGAAGCACATGGGGAAGGATACCCGCCCATCATCATGATCTAGTTTGTAACTGAAAAAGTACAATCAATAATAAGTATAGTTAATTGATTCAGAGATTTTATTTCAACAACGTTGGCTGTCCACGCACCTATATACAATAAACCGTGGCTGGTGAGATGGCAAGATATCCTGCAATTCTTCTAGCTCCACATTCTCCAACTCCTCATCAACCTCCAGGGTCTGCTTCTCTCTGTTCACCTGGAAATTAAGATGGAAAGTTAAGAAAAAGTGATCAAGTATAAAACATTGGTCAGGCAGGGGCCATAGTCTTTCCATTAAAAAAATCAAGTCATTTATTCAAACTAGGCTGAGAATAAGCACTTTTCGAACTTCAAAATTACATAAGACAGTCCTCCAAAACGCCCACCCTTCACCACTTCCTAGTGCTTTAGCTGGGAAGAAGAAGTGGCGCAACAAGCTCCCCAGCAGCACAGCTGTCTGATCAGTTAGAAAAATTGATTCTATACAATAGTATGTACATAGTTTTAGGTAACCAGTCCACTTTAGCCCAAATCCATAGTCCAATATCTTTGTTTCCATATCCTGCAATAGTCCTACATCAAGTGAGGGTTGTCATTGGATGCACTTGCATAGTGCGAACAGGGAGAATAATTGGTTGGTCCCTCATTTAATTGAAAATGTCTAACGGACTTTTGATAGTTGGCTTTGGCCCCTCGTATGCCTTCCAAAGATCTAGGACTTCAGGGTCCCGAGATATGTCCGACACAATTTTTTTTTTATCACTAAGGGTAAGCTCTTGGCTTGAAACACTTGATGGTAAGTGATAATCAGGCAAAAGATGGAAGCGAGCTTGACCCGGAATCCTCAACCACAGAGGAACTGGCTATCTTACCTCTAACTGCCGAAACACAACAATGCTGGTACCATTGTTATGGCAACAGACTTAGATAAGATGGTGGTAGCTAGCCAGGCAACCGAGCAGAAAATGTTTGCCCCTATTGAGAATTGAACCCGGGCCTCTGGGTCTAAGACAGGTGGTCTAACCACTAGTCCAGAGAGACGGTTAAAGCCATTATACCAGCCCATTATAGTCCCACTACCGGGCAAAAACTTCGTCTCATACAAAGACCCTGGTAGAACACAGAACTCCCTTCTTTTAAGTAGGTTAAAATGTTATTGTCAATTCACTATGAATCATTCGAATTAATAAAATAATTAGCAAATCCTCTGCATGTACTTTAATATCATGAAAATGACGTAAGTACGGCAGGAGATACGGTTCAATGACTCAGAACTAATGAAGCTCATCTATGCAATATAATTATGGAAAATTACTACCCAAACCCAGGTTATAGGAAGAAGAATAAATAAACAAATTTTTTACATACTTTTAACAGGAATAATGCTATAAGAAAATAGAAAAGTGTACATTCAAAATACCTTTAATATAAGCGCAGAATTTGACGTGTGTTTCTGAAATCTGAACTTCTTTAACACTTCCTTCACGTCGTCTGTGATGTCGCAGACGTTCACGTTATGTGCCGACATGTTTATTAGTCGAGTTTAATATAAAAATAAACAATAAATACAGGAAATCTCCGTAGCTCCGTAGGATTGTTTACGTCGACAATTTGACAACTAACTGACGGCAGTCACGTCAACGCCCTTGACAACGATAGAGGTGAGAAGTAGGTAATCATTTATGATTAGTTAGTCGATCGATTTAGAACTTAATTAATTTTGCTTACTACGAAATGACGACTGAACAAACAGCCTTAGACCAAATTTTAATCTAATTTAGCATTTTCCAGCATCTCATGGGAATCGTACGACCGCACAATAGGTATACGAAAATAACAGCCACATTTCCCGCGCGCGCTATTACTTCGTTTTCGCCTATCGTTCTTTCTGTTTTTTTTTCTTTTTTGCCCGGCTCTTAGATGACGTTGCTATGTTAAATAAGCCTCTAACCTTGCTCAAATATTGGGCTATCAAATGAAAAAAAAACAAACAAACTGTTCAGCTTTTAATTAGTATAGAATAATGTTATAATTTTATTATAGTATCCCATGCCGATTTCTGTTACGGTAACCATTTCTGTTTTTGACGGCTATGGGTTACAAGAGTGTGCTCTAGTGTCAGTGGCTAACGTAGCCTTGGCTGCGATTTTACCTGAACAGTGTAGTACCTACACGTCAGAATATCATTTTGGTAATGGTATTGTATGTTGGATGGTGGCTTACTGTTGAGGTGGTGGATCGAGCGACAGTACAGTAAAGTAAGATATAGATCAACATGGCGCATGCGCAACCGGTTTATTTCTACGTTCACAATATACGGCGTCTGGTGTTATTAGTGAATGGGTTCTATATCATTACGATCGATAGCGGATGTAAGAACATTTACATTCTGGTTTTTCCGCGAATGAAAATAATCTAAACACCATGCTTTACCTAATAGTAATAGCAGTAAGTCGTATTGTAGTGATGACCTTATGTAAAGAAACCACTTTGAATTGAATGTTATAAGGTTCCGACGTCGCAAAAAATATCCATTTTCACGCTTGAATAATTTTAATGATGTTTTTTATGTAAGTGTTTCAGTTGGACAAACTTCCGTTACCTAACTAGAGCTGGAACCACCCTACTGTTTCGTTCAAAAACCTAAAACAGTTTTTGTAGTACCTAGTCAGAGTTCCTACTGGACTTCCTAAAAATTGTAGCAATTCAATATTTTCATGATTTGGTTACAGATGGTTACATTAATTAATTATTAGTTAGGTACGTAATGATTTCGAAAAAGTTATAGTTGTATAGTGTTCGGAACGCAAACGTCAACATGACATATTGAAATGAAAAGTACATTTTCCTGCTGTTCTCAGTAAAGGGTTTTTTTGTTTAAATTATCAACAAACAAACTATTAAAAATAGTTTTCCTAAATTTCCAGTCAACAAGCTTCTTCCGCTTAGTGTTTTATATAATTTTTATCTTTAATTCTGGTATAAAAACGTGAAATACCGTGAGGTGTTAGTCCGTGATAAAAAGTAGTTTACAATTTTATCGGTTTTCTGCAATAATGTATGTTTAGGCGGCCTAAATAAAGGTCAACAGCATTGTGGAGGAATCTGCTATGCTTGTAAGTATTGTTAACCACTTGTATTTAGCGATAATTCTGACATAAACATCGAGCTAACTAACATAACAATGATTTCTGTGAAGTCTGTCGTATGCAACTTTCTCATTGTTTAGTTGATTTTATTGAAATTTTTTAATACAAACGACAGTTAAGATGGTCTATCGTAAGGTTTATCTGTAGATATTGTGCATAAATCGTAGAGATTACATAGTTTTAAAGGATTAGCGAGTTTAAGATAAGAAATCAGAAATAATTCTTTTATGTCCCTATGCTATCGTTATTGTATGGAGTCAGTGACCTAGTTATTATGTTAATGAGAGTGTATTGGACCTTGATTTATCAGTGGAACATTTAAATATTGAGATTTTATTGTAAATATTATGTCATTTACATATTAAAGTAACTAGAAGGGGTAAGTTGATATCGTTTAAAATATAATTTCCACCAAAAATAAAATTAAAAAGCAAAGATTAATTAATAAAAAGTATAAATATCATTATAATTTTAAATATCTCATTTATCTGGATTGTATTAGGGGAAAAAATACTCTACGATTATCATTTAATCACATAAGGTCTGTTTAAAGTAGAATTAATTAATTACTTTAAAGTAGGATTACCCCACAACATGCTCTTCATTAATTTGTATTGTATTTTATTGAACTCAAACAACTTGTAACATATCTTTGCCTTGTTGAAGCAGGAAAATGCTTTGTATTGATAAGTTTGCTTATTGCAAATATTAAATTATACAAAAAAATCTGCTTCATAAACATTTTCCATACTTTGGGATACTTTTAAGCATGGTTTTTTAGGATAGCGTATGTCCGAATGAAAAAATTGAACCCTTATAAGATCACTCGTGCATCTGTCTGTCTGTCACAGCCAATTTTCTCCGAATGTAATGGATAGATTAAGTTGAAATTTGGTACACATATAAATATCTGTGTTCCAAACACGGATGTGTTACGTAAATAAATTAATTTTGAAAATGGGAGTCACTTTTGGGAGACAAGTAAAAGAATTACAAACGTTTTGCACATTGGACCGTGTGTCATATCAAATGAAACGGCTTATTCAAACATTTAGAAGAAAAAAAAGTTTTAAATTTTTTAAAGAAAATATATATAAAAATAAACCATTCCCCACCTAACTCCGAAGTTTATGTTATCCGATTTTTTAATGACAAAATAAGTAATAGTTCTATACTTAAGCTGTATTCTTAGCTACAATTCAAGAAAATCGGTTCAGCCGTTTGATGATTATCAGCTCTTTTCTAGTTGATGATTGGATGTGCAGATAGTATTCTGTTACTTCAATGGTATTAGAAGAACCGATACCTTGAACCGATACTGCTGCATCACCTGGAATTGTGTTGGGGTTTATTTAAATTTTTAAATTTAACTTGTTCTCCATACTCTACTATTCGTCATCTCGGTAATTACCCCCTTTCTAGCCATATCATCTTTCACACAGTTCATCCATCCTTTCTTTGGTCTTCCCCTACTCTTATAGCCATCCACATTAATACTAAAAATCTTTCCTCACGACATTTTGTATTTATGTGAAATCAATAAACAATTTAAATTCTTTGTTTCAGATTTAACTAAACAGTAATAATGTACTGGACAAAATAGTGAAGTTTAGTGATATTTACACTGTAAGGATCAAATATCACCATGTCTTCCTCATGTAAGTATTCTTAATTTATTAATAATTTACAGTTATGGCTCTCAGGGTGAGGGAGGGAGAGCGATATTGCCATTTCTACGATAGGATCACAATAAAATATGCAAAACAGTTTTATAATCAAACTAGCCGTTGCCCATGATTTCGTCTGCGACCCAGGATGAAAGTAGTCCATGTTCTTCTTCAGGTAACGATCTTCCCATGTGCCAAATTTCATCCAAATCCGTTCAGCCGTTTTAGCGTGAAAGCGTTACAAACAAACAAACTCAGTTTCGCATTTATAATATAAGTTAGGATAATTGCATCGTTTGTCTAGTGGTCGCAAGCGGTATCTACTGAGCATGATGTCCTGGGTTTGATTCCCAGGTCGTGCAAACGGTTGATGGGGTTTTTCCATTAAGAATTTCTCAGTAGCAGCCCGGAGTCTGGATTCGTGCCCGGTTGATGGCAATAGGCTCGCCTCCTATTACATGGGAAAATTCGAATTTTCTTATATTTTTTGCTATTTGCAGGTTAGAATAATATAATCCTCAAATGTCATAATTTCATGAAATTGTCATTCAATAGGATTATATGAACTTAGAGAGTTGTATTGATGATTTTTATGACTATAATTCTATAAATAAATATCTGATACAGCCGCAAATCATATTTAGATCACCATACAACCTGATACTGCAAATTGCAAAAAACATAAGAAAATTCGAATTTCGGGAACCACCTTTGAGCATCCACCTTAAAAATAACTGGCGAAATGTGGCTGTACTATAGGTACACTTCTGCCCAACCCTTCGGGGAATACAGGCGTGATGTTATGTCTGTTAGTGTCCTAAATAAATCTAACTGTTTGTATGTAACACAGTTTTGTAATTAAATACGACTTGTTTACGTCGATAACGAGAACGAGACCTTCGAACAGTTGTGGGGTGGATATGGTCAGTATGCAAATGTGTTTGAGTCATTTCAATTATACGCCATCTCGATAGAGAGAGAAGTGTATGTCATCGTATAATAAAATTATGAACTTCATTAGTGAGCTCGTGGCTAAGTTATAACAGCCGCACGGGTCGATCCATCAGGTTAAGCTGCGCTTGCCGGGGTTGGTCCGTGGATGGGTAACCATCTTTACATACCGAGACTCCTCCGTGCCTTGGAAAGCACGTTAAGCCGTTGGTCCCGGCTGTCATTCGTGGATCTTTGACAGTCGTTACGAGTCGTCAGAAGCCCGAAAGTCTGACAACCAGTCTTACCAAGGGGTATCGTATTACCCAGTTACTGGGTAGTAGTCAGATAGGCAGTCGCTCCATGTAGAATACTGGTATTCAGCTGCATCCGGTTAGACTGGAAGCCGATCGTAACATGATTGGGAAAAGGCTACGCAGAATCATATTAGTTTATTATCTATCGGTATTATTTCCGTTACATTACAAACTGTCGAAAAATTGTGAACTGCGACAAACCATTTACAATATTTAACTAATTATTTTTCGAAAGTTTATAATCTATAGGATGTACCTATAGATTACATAAAATCGAAAAATAACGAAAAAGAAACCGACAAATTGTGAACTGAGCTTGCGAGGTAACAGGTAACGCACCTTGCGCTAATAGCGTGCCTAGCTGCGAGCAACTTGGAAGTAGCGCTCGCCTGCCACTGCTGCGGCACCGCTCGCTTCGCTCGCTCGGCTCGCGCGCGTTTGTTACACAGTTATAGCCTAAACTCTTAACCAATTTCAACAAGTTAACATTTTTTTGACAGTTTATAATCTATCGGAAATGATAACGATAAATTATAAACTAACGGTTCTCACAATCTTACGGTGACATATATACCATACAGTTTAACATATGTAACTAGCATAACATCACGCTTGTATTTACCGAAAGTTTAGGCAGAGGCTTTGGATACTTTTTAAACCCCGACGGAAAAAGACGGGTGTTATAAGTTTAACGTGTGTATCTGTGTATCTGTCTGTTCCCTCGTAGCTCCCAAATGGCTGAACCGATTTTGATAATTATTTATTTGTTTGAAAGGTGTCTTGATCGAGAGTATTCTTAGCTACAATTCAAGAAAATCGGTTCAGCCGCTTGAAGATTATCAGCTCTTTTCTAGTTGATGATTGGATGTGCGCGCGCATCTTCCACAGGTCTGATCGATTCGAAATTTAGTATTCTGTTACTTCAATGATATTAGAAGAACATAGTAACCTTGAACCGATACTGCAGCATCACCTGGAATTGTGTCGGGGGTTATTTAAATTTTTAATTTTAACTTGGTAAGACAGTAGTAAAGAAAGAAAAAAAAAAGTTAATTTGCTGTAAAAATCACGCAAAGAAAGAACACAAAACAAAAAAGAACAAATTGGAGGAAAATATGCGTCACATCCACGCAAAACGCAGTACGTTCCTGTGGGACGATGTCTAGGCTGTCCTGCACGCGGGCGAAATCTAGTTATTATTAATATTAGTTACTCTTAATAAAATTATTGTTTTTTTACAGTTGAAACTACTGAAATGCTGGAGAAGAAGCCTCCGTAAGTACAAGATATTTATCTTTATGTATAAAATCAAAAGTCATTCATTCAAACTAGGCTGAGAATCAGCACTTTTCGAACGTCAAAATTACATAAGACAGTCCCCCAAAACGCCCACCCTTCACCACTTCCTAGTGCTTTAGCTGGGAATAGGGAATGGGTAATAGTAATATTTTTTATTTTCCTACAAGTAATATGTACATTTTATGAAAAGCTTCTGAAAAACTGTTTTTAAACTATTTTCGCGACTTGTGCCTGGTATCTAATTGCGCAACCGGTTAAAAACCCAATAAAACTTTGCCCGACCCGGGAATCGAACCCATGACTGGCCAGCAGTAGCGCTTGCGACCACTAGACCAACGAGGCAGTCTAAAAAAACCACTCCTAGAAAGGCATGACAAAGGTATAAAAAAAATACAAGTTACCAAAACCCATTAAAAATATAAATAAAGATAACAGTTTTATTAATAAATTAAAACTCTTTCTATTGGGCAAAAGATATTATAAGTGGTATAAAATAATATTTAGAAGATAAATTATAATTTACTAGAAAGGTATACAAAGTTACATTTATATTAAATACATAATTAAACAACTAAAACATTAAAAAACTTCAATATCTAAATTGAAATTCATAATAAATATATTAAATACACAGTGGAATAATTATACTGCCAATTAATAATAAGTCCTGGTTATTAATAAATAAAGAATCGTACAATAAATTAAGTAATTCTATTATATTTTCACGCCTCCCCCTGAAGACCAATATTTTTTTATTTCCGGATAGCTCATGACCTAAAGCGAGCTATGTTATAACAGCCGCACGAGTCGATCCATCTGGTTAAGCTACGCTTGCCGGAGTTGGTACGTGGATGGGTGACCATCTTTACATACCGAGATTCCTCCGTGCCACGGAAAGCACGTTGCCCCGGCTGTCATTCGTGGATCTTTGACAGTCGATACGAGTCGTCAGAAGCCCGAAACTCTGACAAGTCTATCGTATTACCAAGTTACTGGATTGTGGAGGTCAGATAGGTAGTCGCTACATGTAAAATACTGGTATTCAGCTGCATCCGGTTAGACTGGAAGCCGACCCCAACATAGTTGAGAAAAGGCAAGGCAGGTTGGATTGAAATAAATGTCTGGTAATTATGAAAATAATTATTTTACTCCTGATTTCTTGCTCTCCAATCAGACTACTATCTAAAAGATAGTCAATGAGCTGAAACTATCTCTCTAGTTAAAACCGATAATAATAAATCCGATTGTCTTTGTGTACGTAAGCACATAGCAACTAATTACAACATATTATAACGCTTGTATCCCTCGAGAGGACAGGCTGAAGTGTGGCTGTGTGTAATTGTTCGGGTTCGCGACAAGTCAATCGTCATCCTGCGGATGCCCTGTTGAGAGGTGAAACACGTGCCGATTTCTTTCAGGGTTTTTAAGACTCTTTAAGAATAGTTAAGCGGAATATGTTACTAAAGATATCTACGTCTATTGTATTTTTCTGAAGTAGGATAATTAAAAGAGTCATAGGATAATTGGAAAAATCGTTAATTTTTTGTGAATACCATAGCTTGCATAGCAAAACTAAGTAAGGATTTTCGTAATATTACGAGCTTAAATTATTGCTAAGTAAGAAACTCCTGCTGATGAGTAAAAAATAATCCCATAGTTGTCTGTTAGGACCTCCAGAAGAATCTAGAATAATTAGAAAGTTTAACAATGAGTCGTAAGCGCGCTCGAAACGAAACGCCTGCTGTTATATTAATAGCAGCATGTTGTTGATACACAGCACTAAAACTTTGCTATGAAAATAATATAAGGCGTTCTTATTTTATTGTCAAATGAATGTCCTTTTTTTTCAAGTAGCTTCACTGAGAAACAGAGTATTATTTTATAAGACTTTTATAACGAAATCATCATAATTTCCAGCCCTTATCCCAATTAATTAGTGGCCTGGCACTGGCCACTAATTAATATATAGTGCAGGGAAGACATGATGTACATCATGTCTTCCGCTTCCATACGTCTCTATCAACCGTCATCCCAGTCATCATCTGCGTAGCCATTACCCAACTATGTTGGGGTCGGCTTCCAGTCGAACCGAATGCAGCTGATTAACCAGTATTTTACATGGAGTGACTTTCTATCCTGTGACCTTCACAATCCCGTAACTGGGTATTACGATACTCCTTGGTAAGACTCGTCACTTTCGGGCTTCTGACGACTCGTAACGACTGTCAAAGATCCACGAATGACAGCCGGGACCAACGGCTTAACGTGCTTTCCAAATCACGGAGGAGTCTCGATATGTAAAGATGGTCGCCCATCCACGGACCAACCCCGGCAAGCGCAGCTTAACCTGATGGATCAACCCGTGCGGCTGTTATTACTTAGCCGCGAGCTCCTCCTGTCAGCATTTCGTGTTTTATCTATTCTTCTCAATTTCAGGATACGTATTTCCATGGCGTGCTGGCAAGAGAGGATTTTGTTCTTAGTCTGTTAGTGAAAGTCTAAGTCTGACATGCGTAATATGTTCAATGATAATATTAAGTAGATAAATGTGACCTTTGTGCTTATGTAGATATTAAATTAATTTGTTTATAAGATAAGGCGACTGGTGCAGGTGAAATGTGTCAACTACGTTGAAAATATAATAGACGTAGATATATTTAGTGACCTATTCCGCTTAACTATTTCCTCAAGAGTCATAAAAAACCCTGTAAGAAATCGACACGTGTTTCACCTCTCAACCAGGAATCCTCAGGATGACGATTGACTTGTCGCGAAACCGAACACGACGTGTTGCCACGCCGAACGCTGGGCCCAGACGCTCTGTCAATCGTCCCTTCGTTCGATCCCCAAGTCACGAAAAGTGTAACTGAGTCATAAATAACATCTCAGTACCAGCCCAGAGTAAGAATCTCTTCATCTGCCTAGTTTCTTCTGAACTATGTTAGGGTCGGGTTCTACTCTAATCGGATGCAGCTAGATATCAGCATTTGCCTGGAGTCGGGAGTCTGAATTTGAGCCCAGTTAATGGCAAATAAGACTCGCCTTCTATTGCTCTAACTGTACAGACAGCTGTGCTGCTGGGGAGTTTGTTGCGCCACTTCTTCTTCCCAGCTAAAGCACTAGGAAGTGGTGAAGGGTGGGCATTTTGGGGGACTGTCTTATGTAATTTTGACGTTCGAAAAGTGCTGAATCTCAGCCTAGTTTGAATAAATGACGTTTGATTTTTGATAACATGGGACTTAAAAATTACTGCCTCACTCTTCTGTACATTTACTGTACTTGGTTTACTCACAAATCCGCTTACCAGCGTGCAGAATCTTTATCTTTGTCATTGAGCACTCGAGACAAACGGATAGACATGATTGTCTCTTGAAACGATTGATTTTACACCTTGTTTCAGCGTGATAGAGTTGGTATTGCATCAGCTATCGGTTTCGACGCGATACTATGATCTAAGTAGCGTAATCTGTTTAGTGATGCGCTGTTATCGATAGAGGTTGTCGATGTTTGTCTATTTCTATAGAACATGATATTAGGTTCAGCCTGTTTGGGCCCTCAACATTTTTTAGGATTTGGGATTAATATGTGGCTTGGTCATTTAGTTTCTACACACCCATGTGAGTGTAGCGAAATGACCATGGCACATATTTTAACTAAGGTGTAGAGCTTGTGAAGTTAGAGCTTGTACAGTTAGGGCGTGTAGAGTTAGAAGCTTGGCTCTACATGAGATCAGGAGCCTAAGTCTACTAATTTATAAACGTCACAATGGTGTCATAATGGTTAGTTTTTGACAGTTTTTGTATGGCAAAGCTGTCAAAAACTAACCATTATGACACCATTGTGACGTTTATAAATTAGTAGACTTAGGCCCCTGATATCTTTTTGACAGGGCGAGCCGCATGGTCTCGTCTTGGCAACAGATTGATAAGTTTACATGTTGTTTTAGTGAATTCGCAAGGGTATTACTAGATATTTGTATTATGCTATAAGCAAAATATTGCTTAATTTTAACCTTTTTTTTTTAACCCCGCATTTCTTGCACATCAGAGGCGCTTTTTTTATATCAAGGAGTCCCTATATCAATTTTCAGACCTCTAGCTTCAAGATTTAAATAAATAAATAAATAAAATTTGCGGAATTCTCATAAAAACTTCCATCCCCTAGTTTAAAGAGTTGAGGGGTAAAAGTTCCAAGTTTTTCAATTTTTTCGTTGTTTGTGTACTAATACTAGGTTACATACAAAATTTCAGCTTTCTAGGACATGATCATCAGTGAGTCAGTGACGAAATCGGGGTTTTTTAGATATCAATAAAATCTAAAGTATAAGAGCTATGCAATTGAAACTTTACATGTTTAATAACTTCACTATTGACATCATATCCCGAGAACTTTGTTTATCTGGTATAATCCAAACCCAAGTTATGAGGATTCAAAAGAACACCGAAGCGCTTCGCTTGGCTCCTTTTAGGCCCAGCATTTCGATTTACTTGACATAATTGTTCGTTATAGGTAACCACTATCGATAATAACAACCGTCATACGACGGTCCCTTCCAAGTTATAAACGGTTTAGACTGTAGTTGGTAGTGAAAACCTGACATTTCTTGGATTGAGAAAAAAATAAAGGTCAAAATCCCGTTCAAATAAGTAGAACCGGTATTCATTGACATTTAAATAAACAAAATGCCACAAGTAATGTAAAAAAATTAAAAGTTTCCTCTACACAAATACCGTTATGTAACATACTTTTACTAAACTCAATGGTTGATAAAGGTGACAATAAATTGGTCCTTTTTATGTTCATATCGAATCAGATATCATTGAATATTAATGTAGGGGTGTGCTGATCCGCCGGGGTTGCGGGTAGCCCGCCGGGGTTGCGGGTAGTCCTAAGGGGAAACCGTGGCCCCTGGCATGGCAAGGGAAGGAACACGGGTGGGTTTTAGTCAGTAAAAGTCTGACACGCCCTCCCGCTCCGCCCAGAGCGGGAGAAGTCATTGGATGATTTCCAACCCAAAAAAAAAAAAAAAAAAAGGGTTGTGCTGATGACCGAAATCACAACTCTCGTCTTCTTGAAAGTTCTTTAATTATTTTAATACTATTTACAATATTTCTACGTTTTATCATCTTTTAGCTAAATGAAATGAAATTGTTTATTCTGTAAATAGGATATCGGAATCACTTTTACACGTCATATAAAAAAATATTAGAACTAAGCTAGATGAGGTCGGCGTTTCCTATCTGACTACTCTGAGAAGAAAGGCCGAAACAAACGCAGAGGTCGCAGTCTCTTTTAAAGTCCAGAAATAATCTAGGTGATGATTTCCCATCCAAAAAAAAATAGACATAATCTTGGTCAGGCCATATAGATTAGTGTCTGAAATGGTCTTTTGAACTCGCTCGCCATCTCCCTTTCTCCCCTTCCCAAACATACTCTCTCATTCACTCATGGCTGGGTTCATTCTGTTATTCCTTGAAATTATGATGCGATCCGAATTAACATCCTACATTAATTTCCAACATTTCCAGTATAAGCTGATCTCACATTGTATAGGATTTCCGTACAATGAGAGGTCAGCTTATACTGGACATGTATAGCTTGATATGTAGCCGTGTGTACCTGTCCCACTGCAGGGCAAAGGCCTGTCCTTTCAGTGTGGGTTCTCACGATTCTTCTGTCACAATTTTCTAATAAGCCTGATTCTTAATATTGATTTTTATCGTAGTGGTTCCGGCCCTCAGCCGGCCTCCTCCAAACATCATAAAGACGTCCGCTGCTGTATATAGGCCTCCCCCAAACATCGCCACGAAGACTCGACTTTTACCAGGCGTCGGTCCACGTTCGTGAGAGGCCAACCCACGATCTTGAATTCTTTTATTTTAATAATATAGTTGTAGTTTCACGCAAAGCTAACCAATTAGGAATGTTATTTCTTTTAAAAAAGGTCACTAAGTTTATCTCCAACCCACGAGGGATTCGTACCAAAGGACCTCTCTAAAAATCTACCCAAAACTTCACTATTACGATCTTTGCAAAATACTATCGATAAATGATAATAGTCCGCCTTTTCCCACCACTAGAGTTCTTCCATTGAAGGTATCTCGTCGGCTCTACGGCAGTGCTCGCGCGCGCCCGCGAACCACTAGTCGTTATGTGCAGCGAAAGTTGTCGAACTCGCCCGAAGCGATTCGGAACACTTTCCAAATTCAAAATGCTCTGATTTTTTTCTGGTAATTCGGTAATTCTACCAGTTGTTTGATTTGTGAAAAGTTCTGTGTGTGCTGTGTTCTCTTTTCGAATCGAATTCGAATTTTGTTTTTCGATCTTTGAACTGTTTTTTTTTGGTTGTTGATAGATTTCATCTGTCTTAAGTTTTTCTGCGTAACTTTTGTACTAAGTTGAATCTGTAACGAAGTGGTTTTATAAGTTTTTAAGTAATCAGAAGTTCTGCGTAATACTGAATCGGGTTCTGTTTAAGTGAAAGTTATTGTAAACGGCAGATTAGATGCGGTAACTAGTGAAGTCAGAGCTGAATACAACGCTCCGGTTTCACTAAACTTATTAAGTGTTACAAATTACGATTTAGCGCGAAATTGGGTAAATAATAATGCTACATTACTCGCTTGTTACGGACATGATATGTTTGTGTTTCAATACAATGAACTTGTATTTATTTACTCGTTCCAATTTGCCAAAAAAAACTAATTCAAAGTCGCATTGACATATCAAATTCAAATAATTTATTGTCGTACATAATGACGTATGGCGAAGGAAAACCCATATCTATTTTGCCGCCAAGCAATGTTCAAGGGCCCAAACTAGAAAAAGCATAACATAACATCACGCCTGTATTCCCCGAAGGGTTAGGCAGAGGTGTATCTTTAGTACACCCACATTTCGCCAGTTATGTTTAAGTCCCATGTAATAGGTGGCGAGCCTTGCCATCAACCGGGCACAAATCCAGACTCCGGGCTGCTACTGAGAAATTCTCGATGGAAAAACCCATTAACACTTTACTCGACCTGGGAATCGAACCCATGACTCCACGCTCAGCAGTCGCATTTGCGACCACTAGACCAATGAGGCAGTCATAAGCATTTATTTCAATTAAACCATTTACAGGCACTTTTGAATTGTCATGGAGTCGGTCAGTCAGAAAGATGAAGCTTGTGGCCCATTTCAATAAGATTCCTGCTGGTGCGATTGTGTATTCACACTAGGCTGATATTCAGAACTTTTCGAACGTCAAAATGGCATAAGACAGTCCCCCGGCACGCCCGCCCTTCACCACTTCCTAGTGCTTTAGCTGGGAAGAAGTGGCGCAACAAACTGTCCAGCAGCACAGCTGTTTGATCAGTTTGAATTTTTTTTATGTATAGGTACAATAGTACCTATGCAAAATAATTAAAATTACGCAACAGAAAATATTAAATTAAATTATTTACCATATAATATGTCAGCTAGTACACGCGAATATACCTACCATTAAGAAGCATCGAGATCAAGATCAAGCGAAATAAAAGTTTAAAACGTTAACAAATACGTTTTTATTTTAACAAATGATTATGAGAACTTAATACTCGAATAAAAGCCTCCATGCAGGCATAAGGGTGCGTTTCCACTGAAGCGGAGACGAGAGGAGCTGAGCAGAGACGTGCAGGAATCGTCCAATTACAGACGAGACGCGAGACTCGATGAGGATTTCACCCACTGTGATTGGTGGATTCGTACAGGTCTCCACTCAGCTCCGCTCATCTCCGCTTCAGTGAAAACGCACCCTAAAGGGCGTCCCCGCTTCACACAAGTCATATACAGGCTGACTTTGAAAACAAGCATTGATGGACGATCGCGAAAATGTGGGCAGAGGCGTAGCCGAGGCACACATATGTGAGTCCCACAATGCCTGGTTGCGGCCAAGGCTTGAATAGTGCTTTTCTCAAATAATGCGCGGAAATTCAAACAAAGTAAATAAGTTATAAATTCCAGAATCAATGACGGACAGCGATAATTTTTCACGCGCCAATGTGTTCATTTTTGTTTGTTCTTTACTTTAAATTGAAATTTAAATAAAATCTTTGATAAGTTACCTCCTTGGTTGTCATTTGTGTTGAAGTAAAAAGTTAGTTCCATTTTTAAATAACACGACAGATATGAGTTTTCATAGTAACTTTGCTGGCCGCATCGTCATTTGTTTTTGATCAGTACAGCAATTTCGATTTATCTCGAAGAAGGTTGTCAAAATAATGCTCCAATTTCCAAGCATGTTTGAGAAAAAAAATTTAAACTAGGACCATTGAAGTAAAATAAATAAACAATTAATTACTCATAACAATAAACAAAACCATGGTCAGCAAGACGATCAGTCACCACGAGCAGCACTCGTTCACGAACATAACGCAACGGTTACCCATCACCCCCCTCGCCATATTTGAGGGAAGGAGGCAACCCGACCCCCGACGCTACCGCAAGTAAATGATTTATTTTCTGTAAGTAGGTTTGTAAAAACATTTTTACACGTCAATCATATGTTTTAAAACTAGATGAGGTCGGCGTTTCCTATCTGACTACTCTGAGAAGAAAGGCCGAAACAAACTCAGAGGTCACAGTCTCTTTTAAAGTCCAGACATAATCTTGGTCAGATCATGTGAAGAATATGTAGATTCGTGTCTGAAATGGTCTTTTGAGGAAAGCACCACACAGATTGAGTGGACCTGTCCAGTCAGTACACGCATTTGTCAGTAATCGTGCAGCTCAACTCAGAACTCAAGGAGCTCAACGATTCGACGAACAATAACAAAGAAAGGGCATTTGGGTAGGCCGCATATAGTACTCAAACTGCCAGACCATGGTTAAAACTAAATAAGAAAAGAAAAAAAAAGAAAAAACAATGACCCACATAGTCTTCACATTCACAATAATAAACAAAATAAAAAAATACTTTACATAGTAAATATTCATGTCATTGTATATAAAAAAGCAGTGACATCTAGGGGAGCATGACGAACTTGCTGCCGGTTGCTCAGGCAAGAATAATATGATCAATATTGTCGAAGTCGATATAAACCACATAATAGTGCCGATTCCCTTGTTCACAAACTAAACTAAATTTAAGTTCAGTGCATCTTTTTCTTTCCATTTCATTAAGAAAAGGACAGAAGATAAATTTTAGTTTAGTCCTGTTAAATTAAACAGCGCCTGTCACTACTCCATACAAGTTTAGACGTGAATAAAAACTTGCCGACTAAAATTACGTCAATTTACGTCAGGTACTGATTAATTTGACAGGACTAAACTAAAATTTATCTTCTGTCCTTTTCTTAATGAAATGGAAGGAAAAAGATGGACTGAACTTAAATTTAGTTTAGTTTGTGAACAAGGGAATCGGCACCATTGCAATAC
This sequence comes from Eupsilia transversa, assembly GCA_914767815.1. NCBI lineage: Eukaryota > Metazoa > Arthropoda > Insecta > Lepidoptera > Noctuidae > Eupsilia > Eupsilia transversa. The sequence continues at coordinate 7,403,677 of OU611900.1, forward strand.
AACTCACGACATGGCTTGCTTGCCATCCAATAAACTAAAGAACCTTGGTCTTAATAGTCTGGAGTCGCCATCAATAGATAACAAGCATGGTGACCCATGCTCGTTCCTTCTGTTTATAAGAAGAGGCCTTTGCAATAACTTAATAAAATTATCTGTTGGCATATTTCAAAATCAAAAGTCATTTATTCAAACTAGGTTGAGAATCAGCGCTTTTCGAACGTCAAAATTACATAAGACAGTCCCCAAAACGCCCGTCCTTCACCACTTCCTAGTGCTTTAGCTGGGAAGAAGAAGTGGCGCAACAAACTCCCCAGCAGCACAGCTGTCTGTTCAGTTAGAAAAATAATAACTTGATTCTATACACTGGTACGCAAATCGTTTACCTTACGCAACAGAAAACATACATTTAATTAATAGCCATATGTCAGCTAGCACATCATTTATAACATAACCCACATTTACCACCCTATAGTACACCCACATTTCGCAAACTATTTTTAAGTCCCATGTAATAGGAGGCGATCCTAATGCCATCAACTGGGAACAAATTCAGACTCCGGGCTGTTTCTAAGAAATTCCTCATGGAAAAACCCAATAACACTTTGCTCGACCTGGGAATCGAACCGAAGACCCCACACTCAGCAGTCGCGCTTGCGACCGCGAGACCAAAGAGGCAGTTCCTCTACCACACGTATTCCTCCCCCCCACATTCTCCTCTTCCATTCATTTCTATCAGTCGTCATCTCAGTAGTCACCCCCTTTCTAGCTAATGTCATCTTTCACACAGTTCATCCATCGTTCAAATCCAAATTCATTACCCGACTATGGCGAAGCATGTATGTATGTCTGTTTAACGTAAACACACTGTCAATTATGTCGGATCGTCTTGGGAATTTTTTACTCTATGGTCTGATAGATATTCGTTATCTATCAGACCGTATTATAGAGGAGCTCGTGGCTAAGTAATAACAGCCGCACGGGTCGATCCATCAGGTTAAGCTGCGCTTGCCGGGGTTGGTCCGTGGATGGGTGACCATCTTTACATACCGAGACTCCTCCGTGCTTCGGAAGGCACGTTAAGCCGTTGGTCCCGGCTGTCATTCGTGGATCTTTGACAGTCGTTACGAGTCGTCAGAAGCCCGAAAGTCTGACAACCAGTCTTACCAAGGGGTATCGTATTACGCAGTTACTGGGTTGTGGAGGTCAGATAGGCAGTCGCTCCATGTAAAATACTGGTATTCAGCTGCATCCGGTTAGACTGGAAGCCGACCCCAACATGATTGGGAAACGGCTAGGCAGAATGAATGGTCTGATAGATATTCTTGTCGAATAAATCAACTAAAATTCGAAATTTCGACCCGTAACACTAGAAAAAAAGTAGCCCCGCCAAGCAGTAGGTGCGCGCACGGCGGGGTGCGGGCGGTTGGAGAGATATTACGTCACTGCTAGCGACAATTTACCGAATTACTCATTGATGTCATACAAATTAAATTCGTTTGTTTGGTCTTCTTTTGATTTTCTTTTCTTTTGATTTTTTTCCTTTGTCTTCTCTCGTGACCGAGGTCCTAATTCAATGATCTAAGTGTTGCAATTTTCTATTGGATTCAATATGAGTAAGCTTGATTGTGTTTTTTAACAATGGGACTTGTCTGCACATCAATTGATTCATCAATATTGTCTATTTCTATACCAACTACATTTAAGCCTCATTGCCTCGTTGATCTACTGGTCTCATGCGCTACTGTGTAATTCTCAAAACTATTTTCAGAATTCTCTAGTTTTGTGATGAGAAGGTGACAGGAGCTCCATCAATCCCTACCTAGTAGTTACAGGGCTGATTCCACTGGCAGACATCTAAAAGTGAGCATTTTGAGGAGCTATTCTGCTCATAACTCCGAAGATCCTCATCAGATCTTCCCCATTTTTTTATGAAACCGCCTTAAAGTTACTAACTTTCAAATTAAAGAAAAACATCGAAATTGGATCTCATTAGGCGGAGATATCCAGTAGCCCCCTTTTTGGAGGAAGTACCACTCCAATCAAAAATCCCTGACAACAAAAAAAACTATAAAGTAAAACTTGTATACCAAGTTTCCTCCATATCGGTTGTAAATTACGAACTGTAGAAGAGTACCAACAAACTGACACACGAAAGCAAATTTTGCCAGACTTGACGCAGAGACGCTTCACTCGATCGGTCAGTTAAGAGCGTATGCTACCTCAAATTGCTTAGCAAGATCCGCCGTTATATCGAAACTTCTGAAGCATTAATTTTGAAATAAACATATGTTAAAGTTGAGGACTAATGTTAGCGACTATGTTAGCCGAAAACACGATTTCATAAAATTTTCTCGATAGAAAAAAAAAAACAAAAGTTACCTCCAAACCGAACAATAAACCGCTGCTAATAAAAAAATACTTCAAATTAGATCATGAAACTTTCCATACTAACTGAACTAACTATAAAGCAGTGACTATGTTATTTTTCTTTTTAAATTACCATTATTTTCGCCATAAAAAGCAATTACCTAAATTATTCCCGCTCCGTCTCGCTCGCACTCAGTCAGCGAGTAGCATGGTGCGAGCGAGATAAAAACCTGAGGTTGTATGGGCTCTTAAATACATGCCTTACTATATTGCACATTTTATGCGGATATGACTACTGCTAGTTGGTCTGAAACATGTTATCCTTGAATATAAATTGTGTGAGTCAAGGATGTGTGTGATTACTTATAAAGCATCGTCCACAATCCACAATGGAGATACAGAACTCACAGATTAATCTAATAAGATCTCTAACCTATCTCAGCGTCCAGAGGTCGGCGTGTTAACACGTCGTGTTCGGGTTCGCGACAAGTCAATCGTCATCCTGAGGATGCCTCGTTGAAAGGTGAAACACGTGTCGATTTCTTACAGGGTTTTTTAAGACTCTTTAAGAATAGTTAAGCGGAATAGGATACTAAATATATTTACGTCTATTGTATTTTATTCCGCCAAGTCTCGCCAGAATCTAATAAGACTCGTTCATCCTGAGATGTTTTTGTCTGTCATACGTAGATCTTTGACAGTCTTTACGGGTATTCAGAAGTGCTGAAGTCTTACAACCAGTCCTACCAAGGGTCACAGTATAAATAAGTAACAGTATTACATCTTCATAGAAAACGGCTGATGTAACGTGGTTTGGAATCTCAGTGTCTATCAATATGCAACAGTATCAAGTGTGCGGCAGTTACGCACGGACGCGGAAGGTTTATCTACCAAGAGGCCGTAGGTAATAATTTCAAGGTCACTCCGACGGAAAAAGAGGGGTGTTATAAGTTTAACGTGTGTATCTGTGTGTGCGTGTATCTGTCTGTTCCCTCGTAGCTCTCAAACGGCTGAACCGATTTTGATTATTATTTTTTTGTTTGAAAGGTGTCTTGATCGAGAGTGTTCTTAGCTACAATTCAAGAAAATCGGTTCAGCCGTTTGAAGATTATCAACTCTTTTCTAGTTGATGATTGGATGTGCGCATCTTCCACAGGTCTGATCGATTCGAAATTTAGTATTCTGTTACTTCAGTGATATTAGAAGAACATAGTAATCTTGAACCGATACTGCAGCATCACCTGGAATTGTGTCGGGGGTTATTTAAATTTTTAATTTTAACTTGTATTATATTATACTGTGCAAGGGGTCTCGTGGTACCCAGTAACTGGGTTGTAGAGGTCCGATAAGCAGTTGCTCCGTGTAAAATACTGGTATTCAGGTGCATCCGGTTAGGCTGGAAGCCGACTCTGACATAGCTGGGAAAAGGCTAGGCTGATTGATTTGTCCTGGGTTGTCTGACTCGATCTAGATTGTGATGAATTGATTCTAGATTAGATTGTCTTAGTGAGATTGCTTTCAATTGAATTTTTAAATGTGTGTTTTATGTAATGCACGTGTTTACGGCACGGTTGGCGCAGTGGTTAAGTCATTCACTGCTGCGCTGCGTGTCGCAGGTTCGATTCCCGCACGGAATAAATATTTGTATGACCTACAAGTAGTTGTTCCGGGTCTGGCTGTTTGTGTATTTGAGTTTAAATGTTTGTAAACGCACCCACGATACAGGAGAAATACCTAGAGAAGGGAAACGTTTAAAAAAAAAATGTTAGTGCAGAATAAACAATTTTTCTTTTTTTCTTTCTATAATAAGTAGCTCTGCATGACAAACGTTCTTCGTTTAGATAATACAATGATGATTAAAATGATATGGAAAATGGCTCTGTTGTAAGGGAAGGGAACTAGGGAATTGTAGTTGTAAAGATATTTAACTGCCTCTGTGGTCTAGTGGTTAGACCACCTGTCTCAGACCCAGAGGTCCCGGGTTCGATTCCCAGTGGAGGCAAAAATTTCTGCTCGGTTTGGTTGGTGGTAGGGCTCGCTCTAAGTCCGCCTGGCTAGCTACCACCATCTTATCTAAGTCTGTCACCATAACAACAATGTTAACAGCATGTCTCTGATTGGTTTTCCGAAAAGTCTATGCCTATTTTGGCAATTGTCGAGATCTTGAAGTAATGCGTACCTAAAGACCTGATCTGATGTGATGTGATGTGATGTGATGTGATGTGATGTGATGTGATCTGATGTGATGTGATGTGATGTGATTCGATGTGATCTCCTTACTCCATTGACGTTCTGAGTTTAAATCAGGTAGTACCCAGCGGATTGTAATGTGCTCTATTGTAAGTACTATGACTAGTGTCAGGGTTTTAGTAAAACCATTGCTAGGGTTTTTATTGAATTTATGTGAGACATGTCTAATTACACAAATGTTGTAACGGTCTGCAGTAATATAAGTAAAGTTGCCAAGTAAGATAGTTTTAACAAAAAAAACTAATCGACTTTCAAAAAATGAAATTCTTAACCAAAGACACCACGAAGATGGGTAAGTATTTAAAAATACAATAGACGTAGATATATATGAGGAGCTCGTGGCTAAGTAATAACAGCCGCACGGGTCGATCCATCAGGTTAAGCTGTGCTTGCCGGGGTTGGTCCGTAGATGGGTGACCATCTTTACATACCGAGACTCCTCCGTGCTTCGGAAGGCACGTTAAGCCGTTGGTCCCGGCTGTCATTCGTGGATCTTTGACAGTTGTTACGAGTCGTCAGAAGCCCGAAAGTCTGACAACCAGTCTTACCAAGGGGTATCGTATTACCCAGTTACTGGGTTGTGGAGTTCAGATAGGCAGTCGCTCCATGTAAAATACTGGTATTCAGCTGCATATTAGACTGGAAGCCGACCCCAACATGATTGGGAAAAGGCTAGGCAGAATGATGAATAGACGTAGATATATATAGCAAACTATTCCGCTTTACTGTTCTTAAAGAGTCTTAAAAAACCCTGTAAGAAATCGACACGTGTACGTTAAGTATATGTACCTACAAGTAAAAAAAAAACTTTTTATTTCTGGTTCCTACCCCAAACAAATTCGAATATCACGACCTGCTATGTAAATAACAGTGACAGGAACTTATTATAACATCATCCACATAGGCTAAGTGCGAATACGTATTATTTGAAGCTAACTTAAAAACTACTCTAGCAAAGTTAACCAACGCGCATGTTTCCTGTACCAAATGAAAAAAACTTTCATAATCGGTCCACAATTGACGAAAAATCGATGGACATAAAAAAAAAAAAAACGGAAGTACATAGAACCTCCTCCTTTTTGGAAGTCGGTTAAAAAGTAGATCCAACTCAAAACTCAAAGCATTTATTTCAATTAAACCAATTACAGGCACTTTTGAATTGTCAAGGAGTCGGTCAGTCAGAAATATGAAGCTAGTTGCCCATTCCAAAGCGTAGTAGGTACCTATGGAGAAGAACGGGCAAGAAACTCCACGGACACTCTTTTAAATCAAAAAAATTGTTACAAAAATTGGTTACATCATTCATGTTGAAATTACTTAAGAATACATGTGAGAACAATGTAGAAAGACGTGCATGATACTGCATCTCTAAAGCTTTAAAAAAATACTGAAGTATCTAGCTGATCTTACTAATCGTAAGATTTTATTGCATTTTACTATGGTCAGATACTTCGCCATGCCTTTGGGAGGGTTTGCAAAACGGTGAAGTGTTTGTTTACCAACATTTGCTGACCTTAAAGCATAAATACAAAACGTGACATAACTAATTCATCCGGCATCACAAATAACATAAGGAAAACCCTCGGTAATATTAACGTTAAATATAATGACGCACAACAGTTTTTATTGCAAAAAACCAAAGCTTATCTGTGTAGGACTAAGGGCTCGTACACACTGGCGTGAATGCGGGCGCGATAGGTAGCGCTAGCCTTCTCGCGCCAGTGTCTACGGGCCTAACTCAATGATCTCATGCTTTTATTTTTACCGCAACGCGGAAGCTCCTTGCCTAAATCTCACCTGATGGTAAGTGATGATCAGGCCGAAGGTTGAAACGAGCTTCACCCGGAATCCTCCACCACAGAGGAACTGGCTATCTTACCTCTAACTGCCGGAACATAACAATGCTGTTAACATTGTTGTTATGGCGACAGACTTAGATAAGATGGTAGTAGCTAGCCAAGCGGACTTAGAACAAGCCGTACCACCATCCAAACCGAGCAGAAAGTTTTGTCCCCACTAGGAATCGAACCCGAGACCTCTGCGTCTGAGACAGGTGGTCTAACCACTAGACCACAGAGGCGGTCTCCCGTCGAGAAAACTCGTCTCTACGGTGGCATGTCTACTGAGTATAACATAGGCTATAATGTGTAAATATATAACCCGGGCGAAACCGCTGGCGAAAGCTAGTCACAAATATGTTCACTGTCTGTATTTACCCCTGGATCTGAGACAGGTGGTCTGACCACTAGACCACAATGGCGGTTACTACTTGTCAATGATGGACGCTCAAGGTCAGTCCATTGTACCTAGCCCTCACCCATATTAAGAGCCCACACAACCTCAGGTTTTCATCTCGCTCGCACCATACTACTCGCGGACTGAGTGCGAGCGAGACGGAGGCGCCTCCAAATTGGCAAAAGTTTAGGTAATTGCTTTTTACGGGGAAAATAAACGTAATTTAAAAAAAAAAATAGTCGCTGCTTTATAGTTAGTTCAGTTAGTGTGCCAAGCTTCATGATCTAATTTGAAGTATTTTTTGAATATCAGCGGTTTATTGTTCGGTTCGGAGGTAACTTTGGATTTTTTTTCTATCGAGAAAATCTTATGAAATTGTGTTTTCGGCTAATATAGTCGCTAACATTAATCCTCAACTTTAACATATATTTATTTCAAAATTATTGCTGCAGTAGTTTCGATGTAACGGCGAATCTTGATAAGCAATTTGACGACTTAAAGGCCCTTAACAATATTTTTCTGTATGACGAATCCTCAGACGTCTTCGCGAGTACCTACTGAACTAGGATTCCATAACACTGCTCCTCGATACCTGGAGTTCATTGCCAGTCCCCGTACAATCTCCAATGAGAAAATTAATTGAATTGTAGATTCTTATTAATAATTTTATTCCAATTGTTCCTAATTATTTTTCTATATGAATGTATCTAATCTTATCTAATCATGTCTAATTTTATCTACTTTACCTGATCTTGTTTAATTTCAACAAATTGTGTCTAGTTTTATTTAACTTAATCTAATTTATGATTGTATGTGTAGGTAATTATAATACATATTGACCGCTAACTTATATGTGTGGTGCAGACTGATAATATAAGTTGGTTTAAATAAATAAAAAAATAACATAAAATTATAAAATAAAATTATACCATAAAATTATAAAATAAAATTATAAAATAAAAATTTAAAATAAAATTTAAAAATTTAATTAAATAAATGAACGTATACGGAAAATACGTGGTAGGTATCCTACCTATATCATTACTTGGTCCTTCTGTACAAAAACTCGAATAGAGAGCCTTTTTCCTGACGTGGAACGTTTCATCATCATCATTTCAGCCGAAAGACGTCCCCTGCTGGACATAGGCCTCCCCCAAGCACCGCCACTGCGACCGGTTCTGCGCTTCTCGCGTCCATCGGATTCCGTGATCTTCACAGGGTCATCGGCCCACCTTGTGGGGAGGCCTTCCAACGCTACGTCTTCCAGTATGCAGTCGCCAGAACCTTTCGGCCCCATCGGCCATCTGTTCTGCGAGCAATGTGCCCTGCTCACTGCCACTTAGTTTTGCAATTCTTCGGGCTATGTCGGTTCTTCTGCGGATATCTTCATTTATGATTCGATCACGAAAACTCAAGCATAGCCCTCTCCATTGCTCTTCGGGTGACTTTTAGCCTTCCAATGAGGTCCATTGAAAGCGAACATGTTTCACTGCCAGGTCATCACTAGCAACCGGAAAGCGTCTTGGAAAGCACTGGTCCCGGCTGTCATTCGTGTGAATCTTTGACAGTCGTTACGGGTTGTCAGAAGCCCGAAAGTCTAACAAACATTCTTACCAAGGGTTATCGTCTTACCCAGTTACTGGGCTGTAGAGGTCAGATAGGCAGTCGCTCCATGTATAATACTAGTAATTAGTATTCAGCTGAGTCTGGTTAGACTGGAAGCCGACCCCAATATAGTTGGGAAAAGGTTAGGCAGAATCATTGCTTATGGAATATTAACTGACTGAATATTGTAAAAAAAAAAAAAGATTATGCTTATATTACTGTGAAATCATAAAAATATAATCGTTGGTTTATACTACCGGTGACATCAAAGTTTTTAAATTCTGATAAATGGATATTGCATAAATGAAGCTAATAATCTTAATGATCCAATAAATATAACATAACATACTATGAAATAAAGAAAATATGTTTATTTGCGGTAAACATGACGCAAAAGAAGAACACAAAACAAAAAATAACAAGTTGAGGAAAAATATGCGTCACATCCACGCAAAACGGGCATCGCTCAGCATAATGCTGCGACCCTATGCGGAATAGAGCCCCAGCGCTGGTTTTCAGTGACGGCTTTGACGTTATGACGTCAACCGGTGCATGACGCCTGTATTTCCCAAAGGGTTAGGCAGAGGTGTACCTATAGTACACCTTCATTTCGCCAGATATGTTTAAGTCCCATGTAATAGGGGGCAAGCCTTTGCAATCAACCGAGTAAAAATCCAGACTCCGGACTGCTACTGAGAAATTCCGTATGGAAAAACCCAATATCATTTTGCCTGACCCGGGAATCGATTCCAGGAGCTCATGTTCAGCATTAGCGCTTGCGACCACTAGACCAACGAGGCAGTCAATAAATAAATAAGCATAAGCCTAAATCAGCATAAAACGTTCCTATAGCTGGGACTGCGGCCTCCTCTCCGTGAGAGAGAGGGAGTGGGCTGTAATCCACCACGCGGGCCCAGTGCGGGTTGGTAGATGTCACATGTCTTCAAATTGTTGGTTCTAGGACATGCCGGTTTCCTCACGATGTTTTCCTTCACCGTTTTGAGAGCAGTGGTGATGAAATTATAAAAATAAATATTAAAAAGCCATCATTCTGCCTAGCCTTTTCCTAATCATGTTGGAGTCGGCTTCCAGTCTTACCGGATGCAGCTGAATACCAGTATTTTACATGGAGCGACTGCCTGTCTGACCTACACAAACCAGTAACTGGGTAATACGATATCCCTTGGTAAGACTGGTTGTCAGACTTTCGGGCTTCTGACGACTCGTAACGACTGTCAAAGATCCACGAATCCATATCCATATTAATAAGCCAATAAGTATAATAATTGTAATTCACATAAGCCGGTGTTTATTACTCATTTCCCCTTTAAATAGGAAGTGGTGAACAATTGGTAAGTGCGTTAATAGATATTTTACCAGCACATTGTGAGTGGCACTTCCATACAGTCGAATATATTAAATTATAATTGAAAAACCTAGGAAACCTAGGAAACCGCAGGAAACCGCAAATACAACTAGTTAATTGATTCAGGCGTGACTTGGCCGAAATCCATTATAAAATACAATAGACGTAGTTAGACCTATTTAGACAATAGACCTATTCCGCTTAACTATTCCTAAAAAGTCTTAAAAAACCCTGTAACAAATCGACACGTGTTTCACCTCTCAACGAGGCATTCTCAAGATGACCATTGACTTGTCGCGAACCGGAACACCACGTGTTGCCTCGCCGATCGTCGGTTCTTCGATAAACATGGCCAGCCCATTGCCACTTCAGCTTGCTTACTCTGCAAGCTATGTCGGTAACTCCGCATCTTTTCCGGACAGTTTCATTTCTATTACATTTTGATCTGAGTCTATTCTTGAACTGTCTATTATAAACATAACAGTTCATTTACTGCATATGTATTCTCAAGTGGTACCTAAGTCAAATCTTTGTAGAATAGCAAAGATAAAGATATATTTATTTGTAAACATGTGTAACATTATACATATAAATGCAAATGTGGATGTAAAAGTGAAAATCTGTGAGTTTCAACACGTTTTGCCACCATTGGCGTACAAAATAAATTATAGCTACTTAAAATATAACAAAATAAAGAAAGAGAAAAATCAAAAAGCATAACAAAATTAAAATATAACACAAATAGATTAGAAACTATCATTTAAAAAATCTTTAACATAATAGCCACCACTACCACACCACTACCATATCTTTATATTCTTCCTCTGTCCTAATTTTGCTGTGCCCGACAAGGTCCATATTGATCTTATATTATGTTATACCATCTATGTATGTATATAATATGGAATGCAATAAAGAATTGAGTATTAAGTATATCATCATTCAGCCTAGCCTTTTCCCAATCATGTTGGGGTCGGCTTCCAGTCTAACCGGATGCAGCTGAATACCAGTATTTTACATGGAGCGACTGCCTATCTGACCTCCACAACCCAGTAACTGGGTAATACGATACCCCTTTGGTAAGATTGGTTGTCAGACTTTCGGGCTTCTGACGACTCGTAACGACTGTCAAAGATCCACGAATGGTGCTTTCCGAAGCACGGACGAGTCTCGGTATGTAAAGATAGTCACCCATCCACGGACCAACCCCGGCAAGCGCAGCTTAACCTGATGGATCGACTCGTGCGGCTGTTATTACTGAGCCACGAGCTCCTTATCTTTATACCATATCTTTTTATCGTATCGCAAAAACATGAAAAATTTGCGACCCAATTAATGGAGGTCAAAATACAGAAAAACACTGAAAATTCCACCAGCTGATATAATACAGACAAATTAATATACATTTGTCTTTAAAGTAAATAGAAAATTTATTTCATCTCAACGTTGAACAGGAGATATGTCACGAATCGTAAAACGCTAATTTTACCATTATATTAACAATGACATTTTGTATGCTGCAAGTAATATTGTTTACTTTTTTTTTTTTTATCAGTATGCACAAGGCCATGCGGAAATTGTAAGGTCTCTAGGGTATTCAATGAAAAATTGGTCCTTCGAACCGGATTCCGGATCATTTTGCAAGTAATATTGTTTACTTTTGATTGTTTTTTTAATCAATATGCACGACGCAATTCGGATATTGTAAGGTCTGTTCAGCGTCCAGCGCTCGGCGTGTTAACACGTCGTGTACGGGTTCGCGACAAGTCAATCGTCATCCTGAGGATGCCTCGTTGAGAGGTGAAACACGTGTCGATTTCTTACAGGGTTTTTTAAGACTCTTTAAGAATAGTTAAGCGGAATAGGTTACTAAATATATCTACGTCTATTGTATTTTTTAAGGTCTGTTTATTGACAAATTGGATTCCGGATCATTACTATAATAATGTGAGAGACCTACAGATTTGACTATATTTTATACTTTCTAATTTAATTCATTCTTTGTCTTTCTTTCTTTCCATTAAGGGGCTCGTGGCTAAATAATAACAGCTGCACGGTTCGATTGAGGTTAAGCTACGCTCGCTGCGGTCGGTACGTGGCTGGGTGACCATATATTATATCGGAAAGCACGTTAAGCCCTTTGCAGCAGCCGGTCCCAGCTGTCATTCGTAGATTTTTGACAGTCGTTACGGGTATTCAGAAGCCTCTTGTAACATTAGCATGGACACGCCACCTATTTTATGCACTTGACTTCTTATCTTCAATGTAAACGGGTAAAAAATACAACACGATCGTATACGGTTGTTATTTCTCAGTAGCTGCTCGGTATCTGGATTTGTGCCCGGTTGATGGAAAAAGACTCGCCCCCTATTACATGGGACTTAAACATAACTGGCGAAATGTGGGTGTACTATAAAGGTACACCTCTGCCTAACCCTTCGAGGAAGACAGGCGTGATGTTATGCCACAACACGGTCATCGAAGTCATCCTTATTATAGAGGAGAAAATACAAAAAGTTAATTAGAAATTAGAAGTTACAAAATTTGCATTTGACTCCGACATTTTTGCAGTTCAAATCGAATAATGACTGCACATCGCTTTGTAAACAAAACGACGTTATGTATATTTTATTTATTTATTTTTAGTTTAGAGGCAAAAACATCTGTGTAGCCCTGGCTCTTGTACTAGGAGTTCCTGTATGACAAGAGCCAAGTAAAATAACCAGCAGTAAAAGAGCTAGCTAATACACCATCATTCATCTTGATGGTGTATAAGCCGTTTATACAATGTGGAGACGGCAATACAACAATAAATGAAAACATTGGCAATATTAATGCATAGGAGTATTTGGGAACTATCAAATAAATCCTAACATTGAAATTAAAAAAGTGATTTTTTCTAACAAACTAAATAGTAGTGATGCGCCGACTATGGATTTTGCCAATCTTTGACTAGCTATAGTGACTAAACTATTGGAGATCTTCGTTTGAATTTTCGTATGCAGACTGGGAACGTCGTTAGATATACGCAGTTTAATTTATTGTTGTATTGTCGTCTCCACCTTGTATAAAAAATCAGGCCTTTCAAGGGGGGTAGGCAGAATTTACAGAACGCCTCGTTAACGTTCATACATCTGGTCATACACGCACGCCGGTTGCGAGTACTACGCACCTGACCTTTCTGATAAACATCACCAATAAGGTACATTATGTCCCTCTAGGGAAGCCTTAGCAGAATTTCTGGGTACGTACAATCGAACGTAATTTTATGAGTCGTAAGTCGCAGAATTTCGGTCGCAGAAATTCTGCTGCATTCGGTTTCATACAAAAGTCCTATTTGATTCACACGGCGACGCAAAATGAGTTGTCTGCCGACGAAGAGTTTTGTTTGGGGAGCAGAAATTACGCGACTCACAACACAAAAAATTACGATCGTCTGGCTTCACCCTTAAGGTAGCTGCCCTTACTGCCCCATCTCAAAAATCCACCCAGTATAAAAGTATTTGTCATGTTTTTCACTAATCTAACTGGCCCATTGCAGTCTACTGTTGAACATTAGATCCTAATGGAAATCGTAAGAACTTGTTGTGAAATCCAATTCTTAATTGACAATCGGTAAATCCTCAAAGCAATTGCTATACCAATCACTTATAAAAATTACGAAACGCGCCCAAAATTTACCAATATCTTCACCATAACAAATAAATTTAATGTAAATACTGATAAGCTTATCGAATAATGTTTGAACTAATTTTATCTCAGAGATATCAGAGTATGTACTGAAGGACTAAAAAATCTTGAACCGCGGCTAAAAAGCGAACTAATTCTGAACAGAGTGAAGAGTGTCCGTGGAGTTTCTTGCCCGTTCTTCTCCATAGGAACATACTACACCTAGTTATAATATTCATTTTTATGTAGATATGAAATATTTTGATCCTGACTATAAACGCTTCGGAATGGGCAACTAGCTTCATCTTTCTGACTGACCGACCCCTTGACAATTCAAAAGTGCCTGTAATTGGTTTATTTGAAATAAATGCTTTGAGTTTGAATATGAAAACGGACTAACTTTGGCTGTGGCGTTAGCGGTTAGCGCCATTTCAAGTGTCAAGACATTTCGGTCCATAGGTACTTGAGTTATCTGTTTATCTTTTAGATTAAATAATGAGTACTAGGATAAAATATGAAGGTAAACAGCGGGAAAATATTGAAGGCGTAGAATGTACTGGTATTTTTTTAAATGTAGCTAGGTTAGTAAGATTGTTTTTGTGTTATTTTAAGAAGGACATGATATTATTTAAAAAAAAACCAGCCAATTGCGTGTCGGAGTTGCACACAAAGGGTTCTGTACCAAGGTGTTTTTTCGGCGTTTTTTCTAAATATTGTTAAGTAGTTTCTTGTATGGCAAACCCCTTTCATAATTAACTTTATTTTATTTTTATTATTTGTTGTTAAATAATTTAGTTAGAGGATATATTCAGGAACGTTTAAATTAATATTTAACTTAGATACCTAAATATAGCAACGAAATCTCGATGAAATGTCGCCTAATCTGTTAGTAGATCGCACCCGTGCAAAGCAGGGGCGGGTTGCTAGTCATTTATAAAACATCAAATAAAATCCATTTAGTTGACATACGCTATTGCTATTAGAAAACAATGTTTGTTTACTGTTTGTGCTGCTAGCGCCTCTAGTGGCGAAACTTAGCACTACTTTTTACCCACAATAGATGAATACACTTTTGACTTTTACCAACCAAGACATACAAATGTAAAATAAATATAACCTCGTTTGCTTATCCATATTTATAAAATAGTTGCCATTGTCTACCTATTGTTTTTGAATTAGTCAAATAGAATGCTTGTTAATCATTGATTGGTCATGAGATTAGCTTCATAATTCATAATACAATATGTATAATATGTATTAATAAAAAGAAAAGTCCTGACTGACTGACTCATCAACGCCCAGCCCAAACCCTTGGACCTAGGAGGCTGAAATTTTGCACGGAGGTTCCTTTTATAATGTAGGCAAGGAATAAGGAAGGATTTTTTGAAATTCAACCCCTAAGGGGGTCAAATAGGGGATGAAAGTTTGTATGAAAAATCTTATTCCTTGAGGTAATAAACATGAAACTTCGCACGAATATTTATCTAAATAAATTATAAAGTTTTTGTTTTTCTAAATTACCCCCTAAAGGTTGGGGGGTGTCAAAGTTTGTATGGAAGAATTTTAACGCGCTGTCCGATTAACTCGAAACTCAACATAAGCCGCGGGCAAAAGCTAGTGATATTATAAGTTACGACGAAAGCGTCAGTATAGCCCGCGAAATTTAGAATTTCTTACGTTTTTTGCAATTTGGTTATAATCTGTAGAATCGTTAGAATTGACCTCAAATATCATAAGTAGGATAATATGACCTTAAAGAGTTGATTTTTATGATAAACTAGCTGCCCGCCCCGGCTTCGCACGGGTATCACTAAGTACCTACCTACCTAACGTACCTACCCTACCTACCCTAAAACCTAATCACTCTACTCATGTCTAATTTTATCTACTTTGCCTGATCTCGTTGAATTTCATCAAATTGTGTCTAGTTTTATGTATCCTAATCTAATTTATGATTGTATGTCTAATTATATAAATATTGGCCGATAACTTGTATGTGTGGTGCAGACTGTAAATATAAGTTGGTTTAAATAAATAAAAACCTTTTCCTGAGAATAAGGAACACAACAAAAAAAGAATTACCTAGCCAATTTGGTCCATTCTCAAGTTTTGCGCTTAGCGATTCATTTTTATTATATAGAAGATAATTTCATCACCACTGCTCTTAAAACGATGAAATAAAATATCGTGAGGAAACCGATATGTTCTTAAACCAAAAATTCGAAGACATGTGACATCTACCACCCCGCACTGTGCCCGCGTGGTGAATTCTAGCCCACTCCCTCTCACAGAGAGGAAGCCTGTGGCCCAGCTTTGATTACCTTATAGGCTGATTATGCTTATGCTGATGATTGGCTTTTTATGACAACGTGGTGAAAAGATTTGTCAGCCAGCAGTTTGGTAGCAGGGCAGCTTTACCCAGGCCCAGGGCACCCTTGTTCCATTGGTAGAAATTGAAGACAAAATAAAAAACCGGCCAAGTGCGTGTCGGACGCACAATGAAGGGTTCCGTAGCTGGAATTAATTGATCCCAAGAACAAACTTAACATTGTAGTTGAAAAACATGTTCTTCCATACGAAATGTATGGGAGAACATGTTTTTGCAACTGTAACTATAAGTTGGTCGATAATTACTCGTTAACTTGTAGAGCCTACTTGGCTGTGATAGTTATCCTTTTAATTTCGTTATATATATACTACATATCCAGAACTTACCATTTAGCTGGCAGGGGGGGACACTTGACACTAACAAAGATGAGCACTTTAATGCTTAATATTTCGCAAGCGAATCCTTCAATCCAAAAAAGGTTTTAGCAAACTCACAATATTTTTGAACGACCTTTCCAAAGATACCCAACACCACGGGATAGACGAAAAAAAAATCCCCACTTTACGTGTAGGGGAGGTACACAAGAAAAAGAATTGTATTCTCATGCCAAATTACAGCTTTCAGTAAATTATTCAGTAAAAATTCAATTCAGTAGAGAAAAGTTAGCATACCTATCCAAAAGTAACCTAATTCTCATGGGTTCAAGCCAGGACTTGAACCTTTGTATCGTGTACCTGCTGATATTATTCCTGATCTGTGCCAGAATCACGCTGCCATCTGGCTTGGGTTACACATAATTTTGCGATTTATGTTTACGTTTCTTTAGTAAAATAAGCCAATGCATTCCGCGTTGGTTTATTTTCAAATCCTAACTCAGCATTAGATAAAATCCAAACAAATAATTGAATACTTGCCAATGAAGGTCACAAGGACTTAGGAGCAAATCGAAATCTCTGCTTGCGCGATGCAGGATTTTCTGTTACGTCAGCGTATTGCGTAGGTTGCGTGTAACGATGTAGGTAGATGCCGCCACAGGCCCCCTACTATAGTATAACTAAATTCAATATACGCGTATTTCCGATGTTTGACATTGATTTCATTCACAAGTACATATTGCAACATAGTCTTAACAAGTACGCGTTATGGTCATGGCGCAATATATGATCATTCTGTAACGTTGCAACTGTGGTATGTAAGTAGTTTACTAGTATACCGTGGACCTTGACATAGAAAACAATGGTGGCCCAGTTACAACCATTCATTCTGCCTAGCCTTTTCCCAATCATATTGGGGTCGGCTTCCAGTCTAACCGGATGCAGCTGAATACCAGTATTTGCACATGGAGCGACTGCCTATCTGACCTCCACAACCCAGTAACTGGGTAATACGATACCCCTTGGTAAGACTGGTTTGTCAGACTTTCGGGGTTCTGACGACTCGTAACGACTGTCAAAGATCCACAAATGACAGCCGGGACCAACGGCTTAAAGTGCTTTCTGAAGCATGGAGGAGTCTCGGTATGTAAAAGATGTTCACCCATCCACGGACCAACCCCGGCAAGCGCAGCTTAACCTGATGGATCGACCCGTGCGGCTGTTATTACTTAGCCACGAGCTCCTCTGGCCCAGTTACCATAAAATCAAAAGTGATATGTTCAAGTTAGGCTGATAATGTGGATATGAGATCACTGTGTGAAAGATGATATGGCTAACGGTTAGACTAGAAGCCGACCTGAACATAGTTGGGAAAAGGCTAGGCAGATTGATTGGGTTGATTCAGCTTTGTCTATGTGCCTGTCAAGTCATGTTTGCCACCCATTATCATAATCATTTTCTTGCTTTTATCTCAATTTATGGTCGGCAACATGTCCCTTTCTTCCATACTTCTCTTAGTCGTCATCTCGGTAGTCACCCCCTTTTTAGCCATATCATCTTTCACACAGTCCATCCATCGTTTCTTTGGTCTTCCCCTGCTGTTATAGCCATCCACATTCATTTTCTCCCGTCATATTCCACTTCCTACATATTCAACTTTCGTCTCGTCATATTCCTATGTTAAATAAAGACAAAAACCGGCCAAGTGCGTGGCGGACCACGCACAATGAAGGGTTCCGTAGCTGGGATGAATTTATCCCAAGAACAAACTTAACATTGTGGTTGAAAAACATGCAAATGTAAGTTGGTCGATAATTACTCGTTAACTTGTAGAGTCTAGTTAGCTGTGATAGTTTTCCTTTTAATTTCGTTATATATACTCTGTGATTTTTTCCACATATCCAGAACTAACCATTTAGCTGGCAGGGGGGGGGGGGCACTTGACTCTAACAAAAATTTGCACTTTAAAGCTTAATACTTCGCAAACGGATCCTTCAATCCAAAAATGGTTTTAACAAACTCACAATATTTTTGAACGACAGAGAGACAGACAGACGGACATGGCGAAACTATAAGGGTTCCTTGTTTACTACTTGAACCCTTAGCTGGGCTGTGCGTTGTCAGTCTTAAAACTATTTTATATATCTACATATATAAAGCTGCGTATACCGTATATAATGTAAGCTGTACCACTTTGGTAATATTATTCACGAAAAACCTTGCTTTGCAGTGAAAGTCCGGCGCGTGACAAAGATAGCAATATGTTCAAAAGAGACGACAGTATTTCTCAGAATTGTTTGTTGTTTCTGGAAGCCATTCTGTAATTGGTTTTTAGATAGGTAGGGCTTTACTGCCTCGTTGTTTATGTCATGGGTTCTATTCCCAGATCGGGCAGTTTTATTGGGTTTTTCCGTCTAGAATTAGCAGTAGCAGCCCGGGGTCTGGACTTGTGCCCGGTTGATGGCAATAGGCTCGCCCCCTTTTATATAGGACTTAAACATAACTGGCGAAATGTGGGTGTACTATATATACGTCTGCCTAACCCTTCGGAGATAACTGGACAGGTCCACTCAAATCTGTGTGGTTCTTTCCTCAAAAGACCATTTCAGACACTAATCTACATGGTCCTCATATGGCCTGACCAAGATTATGTCTGGACTTTAAAAGACACTGTAACCTCTGAGTTTGTTTCGGCCTTTCTTCTCAGAGTAGTCAGATAGGAAACGCCGACCTCATCTAGCTTAGTTCTAATATTTTTTTAATATGACGTGTAAAAGTGATTCCGATAACCTATTTACAGAATAAACAATTTTATTTCATAACAGGCAAGATATTTGTTATGTTAAAATTAAAATGAGGCTTTTGATAAGAATCAACCTAGTAATAAACAGTTTTCTTTTTGGGAAACTAATTAATAAGTAAATAATTATCACCTATGTAGATTGCAATAGATTTCTTATCGACATGTTTTTCATTAAGTACCATAATTATAATTAATGATAACTAAAACTTATCATTACCCTCAATTTGGCACACGATATTCAGCCTTATCCCAACTGTGTTGGGGTCGGCTTCTAATCTAACCGGATGCAGCTGAATTCCAGTATTTTACATGGAGCGACTTCCTTTCCGAGCTCCACAACCCAGTTACTGCGTAAGGGACTACTCACACTTCTTCAGCTCCATTCGCGTTTCGCTGATGATTTTGAAAACAGTTCAGCATCTATCAGCCGCGTACAACGTCGTAAGAATGAGAATAACTATAATAATAAATCAAATCTATGCAGGAAATGTGCAGGTCGCAGCTGTTCCGCGGCGTTCGACGCTGAATGCGGCGGAACAGCGCTGAACGCGGCAGAACACCGCTGTACTCTATCTATAGCATTCTCATGATAATAACACATTTATCCTCATTTTATATTTGTTTGCCACGAAAGCTGAATAAACGCGGAAAGCTCAACGGACGCGTACGCATCTCCATACAAAATCGTATCAAAATCGTAATCGGGCATAAGCTGAATAGAGCTGAATAAGTGTGAGCAGTCCCTAACACGATACCCGTTAGTAACTGTTTGTTGGTTGGACTGCAGAGTATTCCGCATCGAAAGTTAATTATAACTCCTCGACAATAATAATATTATCAGTTTATCAATTGATTACTCATTTGTCTTAAGCACTTCGTAAACATACGCAGAAATGCAAGTTGCACCCGACACTGGCTGGAGTGACAAATATAACTTGACAGCGGCGGAAAAAGGAACTAAATTAAAATGTACTGTATTTGACGTTTGATTGACGATTATCGACGCGAGTGGCGCCACTTTGACAGCTCATGTTATATTGGTTGTGTTGTTATCATATTATGTAGATCGGAATTAGTTTCTTGGTTGTCCATTTTGGTTTAGGTTTTGTATTTGTTCTTGAAAACTGAAGAAATTGTTGCACATTTGTGATTAAATTGGTTAATTGTGCTAAATGCGTTGTTACCCGATAATACGACAATAAATTAAACTGCGTATATACCTAATGACGTTCCTAGTCTGCATAGAAAATTGGTGAATTATAATTTTAATTACGAAACCAACGTATTTTATCAGGCTTATAACAATTATGGAAACGCGAGCAATCTACTAGAATACACACAAACACTTGAATTTCGAAAACCGCCCTTAACGACGCTGTCAATGTCAAACTTGCCAATGACGTGCAATGACATTACAATCTGTCATGGCTCGCTATGAACGTTGCGAAAAAGATTAACATGAAATGTACTGGATTTAATACGTGTTAAAATATTCCAGAACATTTTCATGTTAGTTCTCCATTTTGCTACGTTCATTGAGAGCCATGACAGATTGTGATCAAGATCACGCCAAGGAAGCCGACGAAATTAAAATTTTCGTACGTTTTTTGCAATTTGCAGGTCAGTGTCAGGTTATATGTTGATTAAAATGAGATTCGCGACCGTAACAAATATGGCTTTACATAATTGTAATCATTACAATCAGCAATACAACTCCTTAAGTTAGAATAATCCTCCAATGTCATGATTTCATGGTTCAATAGGATTATATGAACTTAGAGAGTTGTATTGATGATTGTTATGACTATCATTCTATAAATAAATATCTGATACGGCCGCAAATCATATTTAGATCAACATACAACCTGATACTGAACTGAAAATTACAAAAAACGTAAGAAAAATTGAATTTCACGGGCTACCTCGGAGCATCCAACTTAAAAAAAAACCTGGTGTTTGCTGCGCAGTCGGGTAAAAATGACTTTCACCACAAACGGGGTGCACACGGGACTCGAGCAGAATTACGCGCAGGAGCAAGTGCAAAACGTAAATACACGTATAATGATAAAGGTCTTAAAGTGTGCTTACCTTATTACTTATGATTAAATTATTTACACTCGATACGTCGTCACGCATCAGACTGACGAATCGGACAATTATTTTTAATAAAAAAATAAAAAACCGTTGTGTATCCGAAATACATAGTAATTTGTTAGATATATATGGGGTTTTAATAAATATTTCTTGTGTTCTCCAGAAAAATAATAACGGCCATTTTAAACTGTCAAACTTGACGTTTCAAAAAGTTTCGAAAAAGGAACACAAACACAGCTGTATATTTTCAGTGTTTATATAGTAACAGTGTTGTGTGAGTGAGTGAGACAGTGGTATTGTTTACGTGTTTAACAATAAGTGCGAAAGAGAAGGCAAAATGCGTGGCATTAAGTACCAGCGGTTGGATGACCAGGAGATTGGGTAAGATATTTAATTTATTTTAAAGATTATTTTTTTGAAGCAAAACAAATCAATTTCTGACTCATCATGTGCTGTGACCGGCTTCTAGTCTAACCGGGTGCAGCTGAATATTTTACATGGAGCGACTGCCTATCTGACCTCCACAACCCAGTAACTGGGTAATACGATACCCCTTGGTAAGACTGGTTGTTAGACTTTCGGGCTTCAGACGACCCGTAACGACTGTCAAAGATCCAAAAATGACAGCCGGAACCAGCCCCAACACAGTTGAAAAAAGGATTGACTAGCTTAGTTAAAGAGCACAGATTGTCACATATTATTTCACTAATTAATAACTAATATTTTCCCGTATTATTATACTATTCAAAGCCTTTCACGTTATTTTTCTTCAGCTATGTACTCCTAAGAAAACGTTGAACTGTCACACAATAAAAGCCTGTCCAACTGTAGAGCGTTTTTTGACACCTTCCTGTCAAAAAACTGCAAAAATGACAGACGGCCATTTTAATTTGACGGGCGCTGCTCTTCAAAGAAACCTTTTCACCTGCAAACACGATTTACATTGAAAATCATAATTTTTCAGGTATTTTAATACTGTTTCGTAGATAAACACAATCTCGTTTTACGCTTCGATGTAAAGTATTAATATTTATCTGTTGTATTATAATCGGTATCGGTCAGGAAACGTCCCCCAGCCTATCTATAGGACATAATTATTTATACAAATATTTAGATTAATGTAATCTGTGGCTGGTACTGTAAAATCAAGTGCTTTAGCTGGGAAGAAGAAGTGGCGCAACAAAATCCCCTAGGAAGTGCTGAAGGGCGGGCGTTTTGGGGGACTGTCTTATGTAGTTTTGACGTTCGAAAAGTGCTGATTCTCAGCCTAGTTTGAATGAATAACTTTTGATTTTGATTTTTTGGTTTTCTAGGAAAGCGGTTCTGTCATATTATAACGACCGCCATTAAAATCTGTAATTTTCACCAGTATACTGTGGCTAAGTAATAACAGCCGCACGGGTCGATCCACCAGGTTAAGTTACGCTTGCCGGGGTCCATGGATAGGTGTCCGTCTTTACATATTATCGATACTCCTCCGTACATCTGAAAGCACGTTAAGACGTTGGTCCCGGCTGTCATTCGTGGATCTTTGACAGTCGTTTCGATTCGCCAGAAGTCCGAAAGTCTGACAAGCAGCCTTACCAAACCGCCGTTTATATGGTGACCTGCGCCCTAGACAAATTCTTGCATTGTTCATCAATAAACCTAGATCCTATCACATTCCTGCCCCACGACCCAAATACCACACATACAATTAAAGAAAACCTTCAGGAATTCCCTTCAAATATTAAGGTCGACCTCAAACACGTCTGAACTTCACAATCTTCTATTAAGCATTAATGAAAAATTCCTCACATTGCTTCGGGTAAGGTCAAATGCACGTCACTGTGGTAATTGATATACGAAAACCACTCTTACTGCTATGACATAAAGGTGTCATTTCCTATGTCTGATGGGGGCCAACAAATAATCATTTCACAAGATGGCGCTTATTCAACTGGGCTGACAACAACAATTATTTCAATGTATTGACACCGACGGATAACTATCCGTCGGTGTCAATACATTGAAATAATTCCAAATTACGGTGTTTTGTAGTAAATATTGAAATTTTCACATAACGTTTCGACATAACGGCGGATCTTGCTAAGCAATTTGACGACTTATAGGTTATAAGGTGACAGGCCCAGCCTTACCTTGCAGCAGTGGCTCACAAACGCACAATCTAGCCTGCTTGCTATCATAGACTAGACAGGATGCTGTTGGTGCTGCCCCGCACCCTACTAACCAGGGATGCGCACTGCTCACATGTGCATCACAGTGTAGAAGCAATCAACGCGAGCTTCAGCAACCATCCCTGATGCACTGCAGTATCGACCCACCATCAG
This sequence comes from Eupsilia transversa, assembly GCA_914767815.1. Classification (NCBI taxonomy): domain Eukaryota; kingdom Metazoa; phylum Arthropoda; class Insecta; order Lepidoptera; family Noctuidae; genus Eupsilia; species Eupsilia transversa. The sequence continues at coordinate 7,427,099 of OU611900.1, forward strand.
CACCCTGAATGCGTTATTGTATAACTGTTATTTCTAATGACAGTCTAGTTGAAAGTGGCGCCGCCCTGGTGGCTAAAAATCCTAGTTCATAAGGTCTTAGGTCGGTTGTCAGTACGCGTAGGCGGCGTGGGAGTGTTATCCCCTCCCCTCCCACGCAGTGACGTCAAATCTACCCACGTTGTACGTTGTATTGATTTATTTGCGTTCAGAATTTAGTGATGAGCGGACGCGTTTGCTTTTGTTGATTGATTTTCTGTATAACATCACGTCTGCATAGGGCTAGCAGAGGTGTACTCTATAGTACTCTGATACCGCCAGTTATGCTTTAAGGGGCAAGCCCCAAAGATATAAAAGTTATAAAAACTAAAACCAAACTACGACAAAAAGTCAACTTAAAAGGTATAAATAAACAAGACATTACAGACAGACAAAGTAAAAATCCGGAGTCACACGTGTTAGGGCATAAATCGAATAGATTACGTGATTACGTGTGATTCCAGTATTAGTTCATTACTTTATGTCCTCTAGAGGGCGCCATATTCAATTGAATGTGACGTCATTGATTGAGGTAGTCAGAAGTTCGAAAGTCTGACAACCAGTCTTGCCGTGTTACCCAGTTATAGCTAGTCCACTCTGGAATGACGCGCCCCACTACCGGATTACGTACACGTTGTATAAAATATGCTGTAGACTGTAGTGGGCCGCGTCACTTCAGAGTGGACAAGGTATACTGGATTGTTGAGATCAGATAAGCAATAGCTCCATGTAAAGGGGTTGGTCCGTGGATGGCTCACCATCTTTATATATCGAGACTCCTCCGAGCCTTGGAAAGCACGTCAAGCAGTTGTTTTCCAGCTGTCATTCGTAATTTCGTAGATCTTTGACAGTCGTTACGGGGAGTCAGAAGCACGAAAGTCTGACCACAAGTTTTACCAAGAGGCACAGTAACTGAGTTGTGAAGGTCAGATACGCAATCGCTCTATGTAAAATACTGGTATTCAGCTGCATCACGCTTTAAAAGGCTAGGCAGATTTATTCCGGCCAGATTATGCCAATTTCTCACCTACAGTAATCTTGTATTTGAAAATATAAAAATTGTAACATGTCCAAGCACTTATTACGTACTATTATGTATTCTGTGTTCAAGGTTACATACAAAAATTCAAATTAGTCAATTACATCGTCAGAATTTTAATTGAGAATTTATCAGATTGGTGTTAACAAGGTAATTTCATTAATTACTGATAGGGAAAATGGCGAAGCTAAATTATTGCTGGGGTGAAGGGTTTTGTGGCGGCATCTACACCGCCACATACGAACTAAGCATCAAAGACCTGACGTCACAAGTCCTACATCGCGGTATAAGAGTTTACCGAGCGATTAACATAATATAAAACTATCCGACATCAATCCTTGGGCAATTGCCCGCCAGACACAACACCCGTCTGGTCGGAGGATCCTCCCTTTTCTATAGAGGATGAGTGAACTTTACACCCTGTTCCTCATACTCCTAAAGTTTCTTCCATTACGTTTTTAGGGATCCGTAGTCAACAAGGAACCCTTATAGTTTCGCCATGTCTGTATGTCTGTCTGTCCTTTGCTGTAATTTGGCATGAGTATACACATTAATAAAGCCGACAAAGTGGTAAAATAAAAAAAAAATTTTTAGTGTATCTCCCTGACACCTAAAGTGGGGATGTTTTTTTTTCCGTCTATGCCGTGGATTGGGCTATCTTTGGAAAGGTCGTTCAAAAATATTGTGAGTTTGTTAAAACCATTTTTAGATTGAAGGATCCCTTTGCGAAATATTAAGCTTTAAAGTGCTAATTTTAGTTAGAGCCCCCCCCCCCCCCTGTGGAAAAAATCACAGCAGTAGTTATATTTAACGAAATTAAAAGGAAAACTATCACAGCTAAGTAGGCTCTACAAGTTGATAGGTGGACCCCTTCGCTTTACCTCATTTTGCCTTTGGACCACTACGTTTGAGACACCCTGTAGAATAAAATTTTAAACACTGTAATGACGACAAGAAGTGCGAGTTGGACACGCACACGAAGGGTTCCGTACAGTCCCCTTTAATTGTTTACTTTATTTTATTTTTATTATTTGTTGTTATAGCTGCAATAAGAAATACACAATCTGTGAGATTTTCAACTGTCTACTTATAACGCTTCATGAGATACAGCCCGCTGATAGACAGGCAGACAGACGGACACACGGACGGGCAGCGGAGGCTTAGTTAGCAATAGGGTTCCGTTCGGCAATTTTCGGGTACGGAACCGTAAGGGCGTTTGTGCACTACAAGGAATTTTACGGTCCGGATGTAAAATGTCATACTTATATTTCCGGATCACGTGATATTTACTTGAGAATCGGACTGCCGGACCGTAAAATTCCGTGTAGTGCACAAACGCCCTTAAGGCACTCATAAATTGGGATAAGCGCAGGCAGAGGATGACATAACTCAAGTATTCGAGATTTATCTTAATCTCAGCATCACGATCACTTGCGTCTGCGCAGCGATGTTGCGATATCGCGTCGTGTGCACAAGTCTTCAATTCAAATTGTTTTATCAATAAAATGTGACTGTAACCACGTGTGGAGATAAAATCTTATCTATGATTACATTAGCGATGGAGTGTTCAGTGAAATGTTATGTTAGCACCTATCATGGCTAAATAATAACAGTTGCACGGATCGATCGAACGTTAAGCTACGGTTACCTCGGTCGGTTAGTGGATGGGTGGCCATACCGAGACTCCTTCGTGCCTCGGAATTGGTCCCGGCTGTCATTCGTGGATCTTTGACAGTCGTTACGAGTCGTCAGAAGCCCGAAAGTCTTACAAACAGTCTTACCAAGGGGCATAGTATTACCCAGTTACTGGGTTGTGGAGGTCAGATAGGCTGTCGCTCCATGTAAAATACTGGTATTCAGCTGCATCGGGTTAGACTGGAAGCCGATCCCAACATAGTTGAGAAAAGGCTAGGCAGATTGATTGTATGGTACTATCAAATTTTGGCTTAACACACTGTACTGTATCAACGCGAGATGGTAAATCAAAACCAAAAGTCATTTATTCAAATTAGGCTGAGAATCAGCACTTTTTGAACGTCAAAATTACATAAGACAGTCCCCCAAAACGCCCACCCGTCACCACTTCCTAGTGCTTTAGCTGGGAAGAAGAAGTGGCGCAACAAACTCCCCAGATTAGGTAGATTACATTACGACACCCTTAAGTGTGTTTCACCATGTCTTCTCAGCGCGCCTAGTATGACTACTGTAGAAACAAGTTTTGTCGACGGAAGCCGCCTCTGTGGTCTAGTGGTTAAACCTCCTGTCTCAGACCCAGAGGTCCCGGGTTCGATTCCCAGTGGGGGCAAAATTTTCTTCTCGGTTTGGTTGGTGGTAGGGCTTGTTTGAAGTCCGCCTGGGTAGCTACCACCATCTTATCTAAGTCTGTCGCCATAACAACAATGTATTCAGCATTGTTGTGTTCCGGCACTAAGAGGTAAGATAGCCAGGTCCTCTGTGGTAGAGGGTTCCGGGTGAAGCTCACTTCCACCTTCGGCCTGATCATCACTTACCATCAGGTGAGATTCAGGACAAGAGCTTCCCCGTTTTGGTAAAAAAAAAAAAAAATAGACAAAATGATAGATAAACAATCACAATCTGACATTTTGTCTATTCTACCGTCGACAAAACTCGTTTATACGGTGGGCATGTTACGCGTGCTGGTTGGTATAGTCCGATAGGAAATGTCGACCCCATCTAGCTTATAAACTAATTCCGATATTTTATTTACAGAATAAAACATTTCGTTTAACACAGTCCCTCGCACAGAGCCTCTGTCCCAGCCGTGGGATAACTATAAGCAAACTCAAACTCAAAAAACCCAACTCAAACTCAAAGCATTTATTTCAAATAAACCAATTACAGGCACTTTTGAATTGTCAAGGGGTCGGTCAGGCAGAAAAATGAAGCTAGTTGCCCATTCAAAAGCGTAGTAGGTTCCTATGGAGAAGCTGAGAAAAGAACCCCTGTACAAAAGTTGCGAAGTGCACCAATTGAGAATTGCACCAGTTGTGAAGTGCACCAATTGAGAAGTGCACCAGTTGCTAAGTTCACCATTTGAGCATGGTGTACAAGTTGAGAAGTGCACCAAATGCGTCAAACCCAAATGAAATGCAAACCTCAATAAAGTCACTTCGTCACTCATTTCTAAATTCAAACGTGCGAATCGTAACGGTCGTTTGACACTTTCATCATTTCCCGCGTAAATATTCGCGCCAAAAACAAAGCCGCCATTGTTTTATCAACAAAGATTACGAAACGGTTTTATGGTTCCCGTAATTGCTGAGCGGTTACTATTTTACGGTGACGCACACCGTCATGAGTGGATGTGAATGAAAGTGACGCCAAAGTTGAATTTCTCGCAATTTTTTTGTACTTAAATTTTTCTTATCTACACCCATGCTATAAATCCTCTATAAAAGTTTCTGAAATAGTTAGCTTATTGCCAACATTAAAACGACCAGTGTCATAGTAACCATTATATCATCCAAACGAGTGTTATAATGTTGTACTAAATTTCATAATGCAACTCGTTTGCTCCTTGATTCCTTGCGGTCAGCGGGCGCAGACCCCCACGCCGATACATGTCCCACATTTTCCAAAATACGATACGTCACGTTTGGCGGGTACGTGCTATGGTCGGTTTAATGTTTGCAATAGCTAACTGTTTCAGAAACTTTTACAGAGGATTCATATCATGGGTGTAGATTTTTTTAAAAAGTCAACCCAAGCCGTAATTTATTAAATATTTTAACTTCCTGATACTGTGGACTATGTGTAACTATATATCGCTCTTGATATCGCGGCGATAACGCTTATATCTGAATACGCCTAAAGTTCGCTACCACAACGCCTTCAAACGTATTTGCTTAACCAATCATTGGCAAAGCCACATGATGTTGACTTCAACTGCTTCATTGCGAAGTGAAAGGAGCTGCGATTACCTCGTGATAAGTTGTTACTACCTGTTCTTATAGTTACGTTGTGTCTTTAGGGTTTAGATGTATGGTGCAATTACAAGGTCAACAATTAAATTAGTCAAATTAAAAATTAAAGTTATAAAACCTAATACCCAACTACAGCAAAACAGTCAACTACAAATGTATCTTAAACAAGTCATCTCAGACAGACAAATTAAAAATCTAAAAGTTTTTATAACTTTTATTATTATTAAAATTATTTTGGGGTTATAAAATATATATTTTTGAAATGTGCGCTTAATTAGCACATTTCAAAAATATATATTTTATAACCCCAAAATAATTTTTATTTGATACTCAACATGACACCAATTTTTTTTAGTTCATGACTTTTTGTCCTCTAGAGGGCGCCATATTCAATTTAATGTGATGCCACATGGCCTATAACCAGCGGACGACCAATGATACCCCATTTGTCAAATTATGATGAGTAGTTTAGAAGTTATAGGGAACAGATGAACATATACATACTTACATACATACCGGTCAAAATGATAACCCTCCTTTTTGCTCGGTCGTAGTCTGGTAATTAGCTGACTCCCTTCCCATGAATTGAATGCCTCATTGGTCAAGTGGTCGCAAATCCCAGGTTGAAATCCCAGGTCGGGCAAAGTGTCAATGGGTTTTTTTTTATCTGGAATTTGTCATTAGCAGCCCGGAGTCAGGATTTGTAGCCTGTTGATGGCAATTGGCTCGCCCCCTTTTATATGGGACTTTAAACTTAAGTGGCGAAATGTGGGTAGGTACACCTCGGCCCACCCTTCGGGGAAACAAAGCGTGATGTTATATTATGTTTTGTTATTAAATAAGCTAGCGAAACTCCGCAGATCTAAATAGTAATGATAAATTAAAAAAATAAAGATATTTTCTTTTTGTGGGATCATCGACTGCTGTTAGTGTAGTCACTAGAAATATCATTTTTTTTTGTGCAACGCGATAAAACAACAAAATAAACAGTAACAGATTTTCTCAATTCATACTTTAAGCAACACAACTTTCAATTGCGGTCGTTGACCCTGAAAAAAACATCAAATCTTTTTATTTTTACTTTATTGTTTTTATTTGTGTTAATTTGACCCTGTGGCGGCATCTACAACGCCACTTGCGAACTATGAATCAAAAACCTTAAAGTTTACCGCGCGATTAACATAATATAAGACTATCCGACATCAATCCTATCTGAGCTCCATAACCCAGTACCTGGGTAATACGATACCCCTTTGGTAAGACTAGTTGTCAGACTTTCGGGCTCCTGACGACCCGTAACGACTGTCAAATATCCACGAATGACCACCGGCTTAACGTGCTTTCCGAGGCACGAAGGAGTCTCGATATGTAAAGATGGTCAACCATCCACGGACCAACCCCGGCAAGCGTAGCTTAACCTGATGGATCGACGCGTGCGGCTGTTATTACTTAGCCACGAGCTCCTCCTATACCACAGCCTATGATAGTCAAATATTCTCATTTCATGTATCGTGACTCAGACAGACAATTGGAATCCTTATGAGATGTTAGTTGACAATGAAGCAATTATGTTTGTTAGCCGTAATATTTAGATCGTGTGACAAAACAACAGTGATTGTCCAAATGAGGTCACGAGAATATAAGCTGTGAGATGGTCTTGCGTACTGTTACTAGGCGGTTTAGGGGCGCTATAGCTATAGGTGCGCTATAGCTATAGGTGCGCTATAGCTATAGGTGCGCTAAGCGGGCTAAGCTCGGAGTTTCTTTGAAGGGTAAAAGGAGAAATTATATTATCTGGAAAAGAACCAGAGTTACCGACATAGCTTGCAGAGGAAGCAAACTGAGGTGGTAGAGGGCTCTGGCAATTTGATACCTACCCAACATGGCACCATTAAAAAAACTTGTTTTTTTAGTTCATGACTTTTTGTCCTCTAGAGGGCACAATATTCAATTTAATGTGACGTCACATGGCCTTTAACCAGCGGACGACCGAGACGCTTCCAACGATACTCTATTTATCAAACTATGATGAGGAGTTTAGAAGTTATGAGGAAACAGATGAACATACATACCGAGGAGCTCGTGGCTAAGTAATAACAGCCACACGGTTCGATCCATCAGGTTAAGCTGCGCTTGCCGGGGTTGGTCGGCGGATGGGTGACCATCATTACATACCGAGACTCCTCCGTGCTTCGGAAAGCACGTTAAGCCGTTGGTCCCGGCTGTCATTCGTGGATCTTTGACAGTCGTTACGAGTCGTCAGAAGCCCAAAAGTCTGACAACCAGTCTTACCAAGGGGAATCGTATAACGTATTACCCAGTTACTGGGTTGTGGAGGTCCGATAGGCAGAAAAGGCTAGGCAGAATCAGATGAACATACATACCGGTCAACATCATAACCCTCAATTTTGCTTCGCCGTAGTCGGGTAAAAAAACTGGCTCATTTCCTACCTACCCCGCTCGTGTGTAGTGATGGATCACTCACGGAGAATGTTCTCCGATAGAGAATATTATGTTTGCTATTCAGGGTAATTTTTCGTTTACAACATTTTTATTTTTAAAGTTCACCTTAAATTGAATACAACTAGTATTAAAATATCGGTTACCGAACTAAAAATTACCTCTATCTTACACGTGCCGTCGGCATTAGTCGAAGGGCGCGCATCGCCTGTGTTTGTGTAACCGGTATTAAAACGGTAACATGTTTCTTCTTTTGGGTTACCCAGATAGCGGTAACCATTCGTAGAAGTAACCAAAATTATTGGATACTTGTACCGTAATTTTTAAAGGTTTTCGGTCCCTTTTTCTATTCTATAGATGGATCTGTATCAAGGTGGATGCGCCGAGGTAGCCCGCGAAATTCAAATTTTCTTACGTTTTTTGCAATTGGTAGGTCAGTGTCAGGCTGTATGTTGATTATAATATGATTCGCAAAATATTAGTGCGTATCGCAATGTTGATGACACATATCCGTGGTACGCCATTAATAATGTTGGCCGATTTCAGATTTTCCTTAAGTTATAAAGGGCATAGGAACATTGGCTAAGTTTTTTGCATACATAATCAATATGTGTTTTCCAGTTCAACTTTTTATTAAACCAGATACCTAAAAATTTTGTACTTATAATCAGTCTCGCGAATACTTTTGTCACCATATCTTATATCTAGTTTTTTATTGTGTGTTCTTTGCTCAAAAGAAATGTAAGTGGTTTTTTCCAGATTCATTAAAAGCTGTATGTCCTGGAATATTGCAATCAATATTTCACCCACTTCCACTGAAGCTATCGGGCTGAAATTCGGCATACGTGATTGGTTCTCGTGACAATGCATGATAACAGCTTTTTTAATTTTTTTTAAAGCTTTTTTTTTTAATTTTAGGCTACAAGCTTGATTTGATAAAACTAAGGGCGAATTTCAATAAAAACTGAACGCGATCAGCACATAAACCACGTTTAAGAGCTGTCAGTGTCTTTATTTTCTTTGTAACATTGACACTGACAGCTCTTGAACTCGGTTTAGATGTGCTGATCGCGTTCAGTATCATTGGTGAAATCAGCTCTTAGTAAATTATTTCGTCGGTATCTACGATGGTCACGTTTAATAATTCCATCAACAATTTTCTCGCCATTATCCTTTGTTTCTTTAATCATAATATAGAATTCCTAATCTAACAATTAACGTTTCTAGGAAATATTTTCGTTTCTCGCTCACGAGAATGGAATGAGAATATCGTTTGTGGAGTAGATGGGTCCCCCGAAACGATCAATTGGAATAGTCAATATTTACGTGATTTACCGCCTCTGTTGTCTAGTGGTTAGACTCCCTGTCTCAGACCTAGATGTTCCGGGTTCGATTCCCAGTGGGGGCAAATTTTTTTGCTTGGTTTGGTTGGTGGTGGGGCTTGTTCCAAGTCCACTAACTAGCTACCACCATCTTATCTAAGTCCGTCGCCATAACAACAATGTTACCAGCATTGTTGTGTTCCGGCAGTAAGAGGTAAGATAGCCAGTTCCTCTGTGGTAGAGGATTCCGGGTGAAGCTCTCTTCCACCTTCGGCCTGATCATCACTTACCATCAGGTGAGATTCAGGCCAAGAGCTTCCCAGTTGTGGTTAAAAATAAAAATAAAATAATACACATGGATGCGCAAATGGATCTTCTACCAAATGCAATTGAAGCGATTGACAATATTACTAAATACGAATTGTTGGTAATTGATCGGTTCGGGGACCCAACTAACCTCAGGTTTTTATCTCGCTCGCACCATACTACTCGCGGACTGAGTGCGAGCGAGACGGAGGCGGCAACAAACCGGACAAAGTTTAGGTAATTGCTTTTTACGGCGAAAATAATGGTAATTTCAAAAAAGTAAAAAACACAGTCGCTACTTTATAGTTAGTTCAGTTATTGTGCCAAGTTTCATGATCTAATTTGAAGTATTTTTTTAATAGCAGCGGTTTATTGTTCGGATTGGAGGTAACTTTGGTTTTTTTTTCTATCGAGAAAATTTTATGAAATCGTGTTTTCGGTTAACATTAATCCTCAACTTTAACATATATTTATTTCAAAATTAATGCTGCAGTAGTTTCGATTTAACGGCAGATCTTGCTAAGCAATTTAACGACATATAGGGCCTTAACAGCAAAATAGGTACATCATTTACACACGTTCCGGTTATCTAACTCAGTGTTTCCCAAAACATTGTTCTGCCATGGCCCGGTAATTTCCACACTGCCCCTTCGTGACCCACTTAATACTTTTAATCCCAAGCTGGTTCCATTAGGTAAAATAATACACATTTATTAAAAGTAAAAATGTTTTATTAATACTACTATTTCGGTATCACCTATTTAGTCACTAAATCTTAGTGCGAAGTATAGAGCTGCTGCTTATTTTTAACCCCCGGCGGAAAAAGAGGGGTGTTAGAAGTTTAACGCGTGTATCTGTCTGTTCCTTCGTAGCTCCTAAACGGCTGAACCGATTTTGATTATTATTTTTTTGTTTGAAAGGTGTCTTGATCGAGAGTGTTCTTAGCTACAATTCAAGAAAATCGGATCAGTCGTTTGAAGATTATCAGCTCTTTTCTAGTTGATGATTGGATGTGCGCATCTTCCACAGGTCTGATCGATTCAAAATTTAGTATTCTATTACTTCAATGATATTAGAAGAACATAGTAACCTTGAACCGATACTGCAGCATCATCTGGAATTGTGTCGGGGGTTATTGAAAGTTTTTTATTTAGACGTTTTTACCAAAGAGTCCAAGTTCGCGGAAAAAGACGAAAGCTTTATCCTGAGGTCTGGTTCCACTTCAGGTCGGTTTCTATATTTATTTTTAAGGTAAACTAGTATTGAAAACCCAGCTTCACATTTATAAGTTGTGACAATGATGGTGTGAATGATAATTTTTAATATTTTTTTAAGTTTGTTTTTGTTAGTTTTTTAAGTATTTTTAGTTTTCTTTAAATTACATTTTAATTGAAATTTGTATGCTTTCGCGGCAAAACATAGCGCTCAAATAATGTTCACCTAACACCAATTTGTAAATACCTATGTTTAACAAATAAAGATTCTAATTCTGATTCTGACAAAAGGCATTAAAAAAGTTATTGCTTGATGAGCTAATTTTGTGTTTAATAATTAGGTATTTTTTAAACAAGGCGGGAATGCTGCGACCCGGTATTTTATTTTGATAGACCGGTACCGGGACGCGAACACTGATCTAACGCCACACCTGCCATTCATATTATTAAACGGACCCAATGTTAACACAATATTAACTGTTTAATGAACACACATAGTTTATAATACCTCTATTACAAACATTATTATATCTAAAATAAACTTTGCATTATCCCATCTAAGCACTGCACTGGTGAATTTTAAAAACAATGGCAGCCATGTTTTACTTCGCGCGTCGTACGCTATTGGTCGGTTGTCTGTCAGGAGCTGTCTAGTTTTTTTTTTTTCGGAAATGATTTCATGCTCTGGTCCTGTGAGTAAAAATAATAAATAAAATAAAAATGTTTTGCAAATAAAAATAAAAATTACGCCCTTTGTAATTGAAATAAACATTTTTATTTTTATATAAATTAGATACAAGTTATTGGAGATCACCTTTTAAGCAAGGAATTGCTTGTGTTAGGAGACTAGGTGAGTTATACCTGTATATTTATTTTTGGTAATAGACAAATTGTTTTTAATGGGACGTATCCGTAAGATATAAAAAAAAAATGATTTATTTTTTTGTGTTTGCTGTATAGTTATTACTGGTTAAAGGGAACGTACTTAGTTTATTACGTATTGAACGACTTACTAACAAACTGTATACAGGTTGAATTATTTGAATGTGCGCAGATGAAAAAATAACCCTGTAACATATTTTTTTATTATTACAAAAAAAAATCATTTGCTTGACTGTGCTTCGTTGAATAAAGGAAGACAAAAAAAATATCTTACAAATAATTTCCTCAGAGAATGCGGATTTTTTCAATGCCTTTTCAAAGTATGTCATCATGTCATTGTTAGAAGATGATGAGGATTCAAGAATAATGAACTATACAATGTGGAGACGACAATACGACAATAAATGAAAACACAATGCTAATAAAAAGGAGTATTTTGAAACTATACCAAATAAATTCTATCATCCAAATAAAAAAACTGATTTTTTCAAACTAAATATTAGTGATGACGACTATGGGTTTTGTCAATCTTTGACTAGCTATAGTGACTAAGGTATTGGATATATTTGAACGATTTTTTTTAGGCAGACGTCATAAGATGTGGGTGTACTATTAGGTAAACCTTTGCCTAACCCTTCCGGGATCCTGTATTTATATTTAGTAGGTATATAGGTTATGGTAACTTAAAGCTAAGATACAATCACGGGCCCTATAGGGCACAGCAAAAAGTATAACATATTTTTTTTAAATAATAATAGAAAAAAAATAACAATTTTTAAATAAGATATTAACATTAATTGAGATCAAATTGACACCTACATAATAATTATTTGTTAAGATATAATTTTATATAATAATATAAATATATATTATATACCTACCTAACTATAACAGAGCTGCATTCATTCGCTATCACAATGTATTAGTTGTCCTTCCTAGTGACTGTGACCTCTATCATAGCCTCAATGGTGGCTTTATTTGGGTCTCGGCCGCCATTTATAACTATTTTCCTGTCTTCTGTACTATAAAGGGTTTTTTTAAGCCAGTGTTTTTTCATGTCAGAATCTATAGTTGTCTCGTTTTAGCAATACAAATTATAGTTCCTCTCAGCGTTTTTCTGTATGACCCTCCCATAATTTTTAGATAAAAATCACCCGGTATAGACGACAAATATTTATTTATTTATTTATTTATTTATACTTTAAGCACAATATATAGAGGCGCACTTAATAATATAGGCATTTTCTACCCACCCTTTGGGTGATGCAGAGACAAACAGTGGTAGGTGCTATAACGAAAATTTAAATTTTTCTTTGACCTGAACTCTTATTAAAATTCAAATGTCTATATTTACCACGTTATCCATTTTTAGCATCGTCTTATCTTAATTATCCTCTTATCACTTTATATATTGTGTTATTGGATAAACGTAAATTAAATGTAAAAGTATTTCTTAAAAGCGGAAACGAATTAATTGAGATTGCATGCAATAGTTAGTACCTACGTAATTCCCATAAATATTCCAATTAAAATGTATCTATGTCATGAGTAATATAATGCCAAACACCAACTTGCTATAGCAAGTCACACGACACTACAAAGAATTGAATAAAAGTAAAGCGCTGTAACGCTGCTAACAAAACGCGTTACATCACCCGTTTAATGCGCGCAGCGCTGTAACCGCGTGAAAGTACAAACGATTTGCACTCCGCGCGCCTTAAACTGAACGCGTTCTTTGCATTGTCTGTCAACTCATAATATTCAAATTTCGAACGCGAATGAGGCGGGAAATGCTGTTTTATTGCGATATTGTTTGTCTATGATTGAATTTTATTAGTTTTGGTGCATATCGTGTGAAATATATAGTGATATTATAGTAACGTTAACGTATCTGGTGTTGTGGTTTATTATCTTATCGACAATTCGATGATATGTTAATTTTTTTGTCTACTTGGTAGTTCCCGTGGAATTTAAAGTGTTAAATGTAATTTTTTGCGGTAAAACATTTACTCAGTGTAAAAAATCGTGATATCTTTAAAATATTTAAGTGTTTTGGTAACAAACTGAGAAAATTCTAAAATTTTTGGAAAAAAGTGACAGTAATATTGTTTAAGTTTATTTTTCTTTGAGTTGTCGACCTTTTTCAACAATGGATATTTTTAGATTGGGCCATATGCGGCAATTGTCGCATATTATGCTGTAAGTACAGAATTCTTAATTAAATAAAGTTATCTATTTTTATTTGGGGCAAACAAAAAAGATTTAAAACAAACATGGCTGACTTACTATCCCACGAAATTGAGAAATTCTTAAAATTCATTAGTCAATCAAAACGATTCTTACATTCGTAAAAGATGTCGACTAATTTATATTTATTATAATTATAATTATAATAAATAAATTACTTCGTGATAGTAAGTTCAACTTATGGCAAACACCGCAGAAAATGATTTTTCATACAAAAATACAACATCCACATAATTAAAATTTATAAAACATAAGCATTTTCGCTTTCACTGCTCACATAGACAAAGATTTTTTATATACATGAGTATTTACACCCTGTATAATGGTTTTATTGTTGGGTTATTTTTTTCTTATTCATTTTTCTTTTAGAATTTTAAGGCATATTTAATTAAATCTGAGTGACAATTGCCGTTGACAGTTGCCTTTGAAGACCGTTCGCAATCTAATCTTAGCCATAATCTGTCAAAAGTAGGTACCTCCAATTTCCCTACGTTTTTGACAAGTTTTTGACAATGAGTGTCACTGAGATTAGATTACGACAAGACCAATGACAATAATATTCATGACATTTGACAGCAAATGATTAGGTATGATGCACACGATACCGCTTGGTGCATCGTCATACGGTACTAAATAGTGCCGCCTGCTATGGTTATTTTTAGTGTCACACGAAATAGTGTCTAGTGCCGTGGTACTTCTAGAATCGTCGACGGAATAGTACCGCCATGTATGTAAGTGTATTGGTTCGCGGTATTTTAAGTAACATAGAGATAATATAATGTCGTCTGCATCGGTTATTTTAATGTCATTAAAATTGTTTTGTAATAAGTATCGTGTTTCGTAGTACTTACTTAAAGTTTCCGTCAAGAAAAGTATCGTCTGCGCTGGTACTTTTAGTGACAAAGGATATAGTATCGTCTGCAGCGGGTCTATTAATTTCATTCAAGAAAGTAATTTTTACGTACGAAATTGTGTCGTTAGCCGTAGTCCGTTAAGAGTTATTGTAGAATTAGTGCCGTCTGCATCGGTACTTTTAGTGGCATCCACGTATTCATTATGACTGCCGCGTTACTTTAAATGTCATCCACGAAATAGTGTCGTCAGCCATATTAGTGGCTGATACTAATAAGTACCGTGTGACATAGTGACTAGTGTCATTACGTAACCTTGCGTTGATACAATGGCGGTCACAAGCGCTACAGCTGAACATGAGGTCCTTGGTTCAATTCCCAGGTCGGGCATAGTGTTATTGGGTTTTTCTATCTGGAATTTCTCAATAGCAGCCCGTAGTCTGGATTTATGCCCGGTTGTTGGCAATAGACTCACCCCCTATTACATGGGACTTAAACATGACTGGCGAAATGTGGGTGTACTGTAGGTACACCTCTGCCTAACTCTTTGGCGAATACAGGCGTGATGTTTCGTTATTTAATCGTACAATCTTTTCAGGTTAATGCCATTTACTTTTACTTCGTTAAACCAGTTTTTTTCGAAATAACACACCGGTTTGTTAAAATAATGAGTCAAAATCAAAATATTTTACTTCACAATAACCTACATCGGCACTTATGAAACGTCAGAAGCTAGGTGTACGGTTCCAATTGGTCGTTTCCTATGGAGAAGAGCCGGCAAGATACAGCAGGCAGACTGTCTTAGCTCTACTTTAAATTACGTAGATATCGAAATAATTATAATAGTCCACGATATTCCCATTGACCTCGATGATATTCCATTCTAGAGTTGCAACGGATATCCGGCCACTATCCGGTCATCCGGCCTATCCGGCATTTTTTTTACTATCCGGCGCACGGCCGGATTGTCATCTTGTGCTGGATATCCGGCTAGCCGGATACTTTGTCTTATTTTCGTAATAAAATGTAAATAATACTACTAGTTTCGAAACTCAGCCTGTTTATTTAAAAAATATACACATATGGTTGCTAATTATGATCATTAATCAATATTTGAAATAACTACTAAAGGTAAATTGTGATGTATGAAAACTATATCCGGCGGCCGGATATCACATACAACCTGACACTGACCTGCAAATTGCAAAAAACGGAAGAAAATTTAAATTTCCCGGGCGACCTTGGAGCATCCCCCTTAATGGTCCAGGTATTGTATGTTGTATAATGAACTAAACTGCAGCTTTTACTTTTTTTTAATGACAACGGGTATTCTCATGGCCTGAATAGCTCCTGAGAGCTGCAGCCCGAACTTCGCGCTCAGTAGCGGTATATCTACTGGTTGCTAGCCTTCCTAGCCTGCTTTTTATTTTAAGATTACTTAAACCTGTTCGTCTACTTGCACCTGGTCGGTATATAAATGATGCACAGTCTTGTGAGTCTATGTTGTGTTTTCTAGTGTTTGATTTAAATAAGTTTCTTTTATTTATTATTTAAATTAAATTAAGTCACACGTAATCTGTTCGATTTAGCACGTGTGTCTCTGGATTTTAATTTGTCGGTCTGTGATGTCTTGTTTATTTATACCTTTATAGTAGACTTTTTGTCAATGACTTTTAGTTTTTATAACTTTTATTTTTATTTAGTAGTCGAATAAAAAGAGTGTTCATGGAGTTTTTTGCCCGTTCTTCTCCATAGAAACCTAGAAATATGAAGCTAGTTGCCCATTCCAAAGTGGGCAAAATCATAACCCACCTTTTTGCTTCGCAGTCGTCGGGTTAAGAGAGTGTCCATGTAGTTTTTTGCCCGTTCTTCTCCATAGAAACCTAGAAATATGAAGCTAGTTGCCCATTCCAAAGCGGGCAAAATCATAACCCAGTTTTTTGCTTCGCCGTAGTCGAATAAAAAGAGTGTCCATGGAGTTTTTTGCCCGTTCTTCTCCATAGGACCCTAGAAATATGAAGCTAGTTGCCCATTCCAAAGCGCTCCATTAACTCTCGCTTTTGCCCCTCTATACAAAGTTCAATCTGTTCAACCCTTGACCGTGACGGGGTCATTGACCGGCCTTCTTATCATCTCTATAACTGACTCACTAACCCACTGTTTTTTTATTTTATTTTATTAACAATATCTGTTGCAACTGTTGGTGTAATAAATTGATTGCTTAGATTACTTCATATTAATATTTAGGGGCTCTTGAAGTCTTGACTAAATGATAACAGCACGGGTCAAGCTACCCTTGCCGCGGTCAGTTCGTGGATGGGTGACTATCCATTACATATCGAGATCCCTCCGTACCTCGGAAAGCATGTGAGACGCCCAAAAGTCTGACAACCAGTCTTACCAAGGGGTATATCGTGTTATACCCAGTAACTGGGCTGTAAAGGTTAGACAGGCAGTCGCTCCATGTAAAGTACTGATGTTCAGCTGCATTCAGTCAGATTGAAGGCCGACCCCAACATAGTTGGGAAGAGGCTAGGCCGATGAATCTGCGCGCAATTTACCCAAAGTAAAGCGCCTGTCTGGGTTCGAACCTACGACCTACAACTCGTAATTCGCAGCCTCTGGGCCAGCACTGCTCACTCTGGGTCACCACTGCTCGCTCTGGGCCACCACTACTCGCTCTGGGCCACCACTACTCGCTCTGGGCCACCACTACTCGCTCTGGGCCACCACTACTCGCTCTGGGCCACCACTACTCGCTCTGGGCCACCACTACTCGCTCTGGGCCACCACTACTCGCTCTGAGCCACCACTGCTCGCTCTGGGCCACCACTGCTCGCTCTGGGCCACCACTGCTCACTCTGGGCCACCACTACTTGCTCTGGGCCACCACTACTCGCTCTGGGTCACCAGTTCTCGCTCTGGGCCACCACTTCTTACGCTATTAAGGTGAATGCTCCGAGGTAGCCCGCGAAATTCAAATTTTCTTACGTTTTTTTGCAATTTGCAGGTCAGTGTCAGGTTGTATTATGATTAAAATATGATTCGCGACCGTAACAAATATAGCTTTACATATTTATAATCATTAAAATCAGCAATACAACTCCTTAAGTTAGAATAATCCTGTCATGATTTCATGAAATAGTCATTCAACAGGATTATATGAATTTAGAGAGTTGTATTGATGATTTTTATGACTATAATTCTATAAATAAATATCTGATATGGCCGCAAATCATATTTAGATCAACATACAACCTGATACTGACCTGCAAATGGCAAAAAACGTAAGAAAATTTGAATTTCACGGGCTACCTTGGAGCATTCACCTTAACTACTAATTTTACCGGTAAAACTAAAATCGGTCGTAAAAATTACTAACACGTGAAATTACCATAACTAATTTTTAATTTCATAGTTTTACCTACGTGTGTCTAACCGCAAAATAGCTAATTACACTACGCTCATTATTTAATAGTTTTTAACTTAACATAACATAACATCACGCCTTGTTTCCCCGAAGGGTTAGGCAGAAGTGTAACTATAGTAGGTTCACCCACATTTCGCCAGTTATGTTAAAGTCCCATGTAACAAGGGGCAAGCCTTTTGCCATCAACCGGGCACAAATGTATCTGAGAAATTCCAGATGGAAAAACCCAATAACACTTTGCCTGACCCGGGAATCGAACCGAGGACCTCACGCTCAGCAGTAGCGCTTGCGACCACTAGACCAACGAGGGAGTCCGTTTATTTAAGGTGCAGGTTCAGATGAGATAGTACCCAAAATATAACGTTTTTAGAGTTCTGTACCCGAATGGTGCCAAACGGAACCCTATTCAACTCAAACTCAAACTCAAAGCATTTATTTCAAATAAACCAATTACAGGCACTTTTGAATTGTCAAGGGGTCGGTCAGTCAGAAAGATGAAGCTAGTTGCCCATTCCAAAGCGTAGTAGGTACCTATGGAGAAGAACGGGCAAGAAACTCCACGGACACTCTTTTAAATCAAAAATATATGATACAAAATATTTGTTACATCATTCATGTTGAAATTATACATGTGAGAACAATGTAGAAAGACGTGCACGTTAAAAGCGTCCGTAATAAAGATAACAATTCAAAAATTAAAATAAGCCGTGGCAGCTAAGAGATGACCAGTCCCTACTGACGGCGCCCGTTCACGAACATGACGCATGGATCAGCACCATTTAGCTCAACCATTTTGAAGGGAACTTAATGATCCAACACACACGCCACCACCAGCGAGACATTTGAGTGAGCGTGACATACTCTCAGCAGCCAGGGCACATTCAAGTCAATGAAAGACGTACCCAGTAAAATGGTAGCTTTATAGAAGGTATGTGGTCACAGTGCTCACACATGTGCTTTGCAATTATACAATATTAACAGGTTGAATTTATACAATGCAAAGATAGTTTTTCCAATCTTCAGCAGCTCCAACAATATTTTCGAATGCTAATTAACTAGTTTATGCGCCCTTGTGGAGCTGGACCAGCGTTGAGCCAAGCATTTTTGTCAGCGATGTAATCCCCCAACTTATAATATGCTTGACAGTATTACTAAGCCTCCGCTGTCCGTCCGTCCGTCCATCTGTCTGTCTGTCAGCAGGCTATGTCTCATGCACCATAAAAGGTAGACGTTTGAAATTTCCACAGATTGTTTGTCTTTTGCCGCTATTACAAAAAATAATAAAAATTATATAAAGTTAATAATAATTAAAGGACGTCTCCAGACAAGAAATTTGTGGTTTTCTGCGTTTTTTCACAAAATATTGTACGGTCACCGTCAGATATCTTGCAGCAGACATGGTGACCAAATATTTCTGAACAATTAAAATGTCAATAACTTCCATACACTAGAAGTTACCATTAATATCTGAACATTTATTACTTCATTCATATCAGAGCAGATGTTTGACACAACTAACCAAAAATATCTGAACACTGACAACGTCAAGTGAATCTACGCAGATGGGGGGCAACACTTGACGTTTACATCGTCACCTGTATTACGCGGACAAACACGTATTCCTGATATTTTTGGTTAGTTGTGTGTATATAAATTATTGACAAGAGATGCTCAGATATTAATGAAGTAATGAATGTTCAGATATTAATGGTAACTAAATATTTATTTAAAGAATTATAATCATAAAAATCATCAATACAACTCTTTAAGTTCATATAATCCTAATGAATGACTGTTTCATGAAATCATGACATTTGAGGCCTAGAATTCTATAAGGAGTAATTATTTGATTTATTTTCTGTACATAATGGTAACTGGTAAATGGTAACTTGTAGTGTATGGAAGTTATTGACATTTTAAATTGTTCAGAAGTATTTGGTCACCTTGTCTGCTACAATATATCTGACTGTACCTAGCCGTAAAATTACCATGAGTAATTTAATTTTATGATTGTTTTTCCTTACTACGCTTGTCCAATCGGAAAATAGCTCATTTAAACTACTCATTATTTAATAGTTCTCAAAGATACTTAAAGAAAATAATGTTATAGTGTTTGTGCTAATTGTCTAACATACAAAGACTAATTATGTAGCTCTAAGATAACATACAGAGCAGAGCAGTGGTGGCCCAGTGTTAAGGTGGATGCTCCAAGGTAGATCGCAAAATTCAAATTTTCGTACGTTTTTTGCAATTTGCAGGTCAGTCAGGTTGTATGTTGATTAAAACATGATTCGCGACCGTAACAAATATGGCTTTACATAATTATAATCATTAAAATCAGCAATACAACTCCTTAAGTTAGAATAATCCTCAAATGTCATGATTTCATGAAATAGTAATTCAACAGGATTATATGAATTTAGAGGGTTGTATTGATGATGTATAAGACTATAATTCTATAAATAAACATCTGATACGGCCGCAAATCATATTTAGATCAACATACAACCTGATACTGACCTGTAAATTGCAAACAGCCTAAGCAAAATTAAATTTCGCGGGCTCCGATTTACGAGTTCACGAGTTGTAGGTTGTGGGTTCAAACCCAGGCAGGCACTTTACTTTGTGTAATTTATATCATCACTACTTCTCTCAAAACGGTAAAGGAAAACATCGTGAGGAAACCGGCATGTCCTAGAACAGAAAAAATCGAAGACATGTGACATCCACCAACCCGCACTGGGCCCGCGTGGTGGACCCCTTTCCCTCTCACAGAGAGGAGGCCTGTGGGAGGAGTGGGAACGTTATCGGCTGATTCTGAAGATAACATACCATTACGCCTGTGTTAGTGCTAGTGCGCCGAAGGGCTAAGCAGAGGTACACCCACATTTCGCCACATTTATATGAATTGAAAATGACATATTATTGGCATGATAGGTTAACTCTACATACGTAAAGAAAACTGTTTATTGAAAACACAGGTGTTTGTTTTATTATTTTTGTATTGTTTTCTGTAAAAACATCGTTGTTTCAATTTAGTTATTTGTTCTTTTATTAAAACTTTTTATAAAAAAAAAAAAAACGTTTTTATATAAGAATGTCTTAGCCTTTACAAATGGAATGGCTTGTATTATACGTAAGCAGTTAAGTATTCATAAAATCGGATCTGAGACCGAAAACCGTATGATCAATACAAGTATTTTTTCGGTTACAACATTTATATTTTTCCATGTTTTTAAAAGCTTTTATTTAACTTCACTTGTATGTATGTCCTGGAATATTGCAATTAATATTTCACCCACTTCCACTGAAGCTGTCGGGCTGAAATTTGGCGTACGTAATGTAAAAGCTTTTATTTTTATTTTTAAAAAGCTTTTATTAAATGTTATCTCAATCAATCCGCGAGCAGTAGGTATCGTGCAAGCGAGATAAGAAATGAATTTGAGCTGAGGTATTATGGACTCTTATTGTATACTTGTGCAAGTCCAATTTTGCGCAAGTATGTTTAATGTTTTGCCAATCTCTCTCATGGACTATTGCTTCTTCTTGGAAGGAGTCTTAGAATATCTTTTACGTATGTATCGATTATCTTAACGGTTTTCCTGTGCGGTTTTCTTGCAGAGACCCGTGCTGTATTTGTGTTGTGTTAGTCATTATTTTTATCTAAATAGATCCATGTTGCAATATATATATTTTTTTCAATCTCTTGACGCATAGTTTAAAGGTAGAAAGGTAGGTGGCATAGTGAATAGGTTATTTTTAAACAAGATTTATCATTTAGTTATTAATTTAAAAAAGGCGAACCATTTTCGAGTCTTTTGACATTTAATATTTTTAATTCATACATTATATAAAATATAAAATTACTTACTCAAAAATGGTTGACATTGGCATAGATCATGTCTCCTATATCCCCTTAACGGATTGCCGACATATAAATAACAATACCCTGTATAATAAAGTGAGGTTCAATAAAAAAGTTACGACAGAGCTTGCAGACCGAGATCGGTTCAGTTCGATATAAATATTTAAATGTTGGTTCCAAGTTTGGCTGTTTTTACTGGCTAATGATAGGAGGAACTGGGTACGTCTTTCATTGACTTCCTGATATTTTTGGTTAGTTGTGTGTATATAAATTATTGACAAGAGATGCTCAGATATTAATGAAGTAATGAATGTTCAGATATTAATGGTAACTAAATATTTATTTAAAGAATTATAATCATAAAAATCATCAATACAACTCTTTAAGTTCATATAATCCTAATGAATGACTGTTTCATGAAATCATGACATTTGAGGCCTAGAATTCTATAAGGAGTAATTATTTGATTTATTTTCTGTACATAATGGTAACTGGTAAATGGTAACTTGTAGTGTATGGAAGTTATTGACATTTTAAATTGTTCAGAAGTATTTGGTCACCTTGTCTGCTACAATATATCTGACTGTACCTAGCCGTAAAATTACCATGAGTAATTTAATTTTATGATTGTTTTTCCTTACTACGCTTGTCCAATCGGAAAATAGCTCATTTAAACTACTCATTATTTAATAGTTCTCAAAGATACTTAAAGAAAATAATGTTATAGTGTTTGTGCTAATTGTCTAACATACAAAGACTAATTATGTAGCTCTAAGATAACATACAGAGCAGAGCAGTGGTGGCCCAGTGTTAAGGTGGATGCTCCAAGGTAGATCGCAAAATTCAAATTTTCGTACGTTTTTTGCAATTTGCAGGTCAGTCAGGTTGTATGTTGATTAAAACATGATTCGCGACCGTAACAAATATGGCTTTACATAATTATAATCATTAAAATCAGCAATACAACTCCTTAAGTTAGAATAATCCTCAAATGTCATGATTTCATGAAATAGTAATTCAACAGGATTATATGAATTTAGAGGGTTGTATTGATGATGTATAAGACTATAATTCTATAAATAAACATCTGATACGGCCGCAAATCATATTTAGATCAACATACAACCTGATACTGACCTGTAAATTGCAAACAGCCTAAGCAAAATTAAATTTCGCGGGCTCCGATTTACGAGTTCACGAGTTGTAGGTTGTGGGTTCAAACCCAGGCAGGCACTTTACTTTGTGTAATTTATATCATCACTACTTCTCTCAAAACGGTAAAGGAAAACATCGTGAGGAAACCGGCATGTCCTAGAACAGAAAAAATCGAAGACATGTGACATCCACCAACCCGCACTGGGCCCGCGTGGTGGACCCCTTTCCCTCTCACAGAGAGGAGGCCTGTGGGAGGAGTGGGAACGTTATCGGCTGATTCTGAAGATAACATACCATTACGCCTGTGTTAGTGCTAGTGCGCCGAAGGGCTAAGCAGAGGTACACCCACATTTCGCCACATTTATATGAATTGAAAATGACATATTATTGGCATGATAGGTTAACTCTACATACGTAAAGAAAACTGTTTATTGAAAATACAGGTGTTTGTTTTATTATTTTTGTATTGTTTTCTGTAAAAACATCGTTGTTTCAATTTAGTTATTTGTTCTTTTATTAAAACTTTTTATAAAAAAAAAAAAACGTTTTTATATAAGAATGTCTTAGCCTTTACAAATGGAATGGCTTGTATTATACGTAAGCAGTTAAGTATTCATAAAATCGGATCTGAGACCGAAAACCGTATGATCAATACAAGTATTTTTTCGGTTACAACATTTATATTTTTCCATGTTTTTAAAAGCTTTTATTTAACTTCACTTGTATGTATGTCCTGGAATATTGCAATTAATATTTCACCCACTTCCACTGAAGCTGTCGGGCTGAAATTTGGCGTACGTAATGTAAAAGCTTTTATTTTTATTTTTAAAAAGCTTTTATTAAATGTTATCTCAATCAATCCGCGAGCAGTAGGTATCGTGCAAGCGAGATAAGAAATGAATTTGAGCTGAGGTATTATGGACTCTTATTGTATACTTGTGCAAGTCCAATTTTGCGCAAGTATGTTTAATGTTTTGCCAATCTCTCTCATGGACTATTGCTTCTTCTTGGAAGGAGTCTTAGAATATCTTTTACGTATGTATCGATTATCTTAACGGTTTTCCTGTGCGGTTTTCTTGCAGAGACCCGTGCTGTATTTGTGTTGTGTTAGTCATTATTTTTATCTAAATAGATCCATGTTGCAATATATATATTTTTTTCAATCTCTTGACGCATAGTTTAAAGGTAGAAAGGTAGGTGGCATAGTGAATAGGTTATTTTTAAACAAGATTTATCATTTAGTTATTAATTTAAAAAAGGCGAACCATTTTCGAGTCTTTTGACATTTAATATTTTTAATTCATACATTATATAAAATATAAAATTACTTACTCAAAAATGGTTGACATTGGCATAGATCATGTCTCCTATATCCCCTTAACGGATTGCCGACATATAAATAACAATACCCTGTATAATAAAGTGAGGTTCAATAAAAAAGTTACGACAGAGCTTGCAGACCGAGATCGGTTCAGTTCGATATAAATATTTAAATGTTGGTTCCAAGTTTGGCTGTTTTTACTGGCTAATTTAGCGTGTCTGTGTTATTCCTACCTATATATTTTATGTATATTGGGTTCGTGATTTTTTTACGTTTTGCCGCACACGTTACGATATAAGGCTCCCGCAGACAGGCGTAACGCTACAGTGCGACGCTCGCGGTGGGACAATTTCTATGAAAACTTCACGGAAATTGTTGTACCGCTGTTGCGTCTCGCTATCGTGAGGTATTATAGACTGAACGGGTGCGACATAAATTAGCACTAGTATCCGAGCCAATCGGTGTCACGCAGACTTGTGCAAGTCTCCACTTGCGCAAGTATATCGTAACGTATATGGCTACCATATTACAAGTTGAAAAGAGCTCTGTTTTCGGTAATATACAAGCGTTCTATATTTCAAAAGAGAGTTTGGTGCGAACCTTCTCCACACTGGATAAAATTGTACGTGTACATTATACAAGGTTCGCCGTTGACAAATGCGTCAAGAAAGGCATTAAGAGCCCACACAACCTCAGGTTTTTATCTCGCTCGCACCATACTACTCGTGGACTGAGTGCGAGCGAGACGGAGGCGGCTTCAAATAGGCAATAGTTTAGGTAATTGCTTTTTACGGCGAAAATAATGGTAATTAACAACAAAAAAAACATAGTCCCTGCTTTATAGTCAGTTCAGGTAGTGTGCCAAGTTTCATGATCTAATTTGAAGTATTTTTTTAATAGCAGCGGTTTATTGTTCGGTTTGGAGGTAACTTTGGATTTTTTTTCTATCGAGAAATTTGTATGAAATCGTGTTTTCGGCTAACATAGTCGTTAAAATGAATCCTCAATTTTAACATATATTTATTTCAAAATTAATGCTGCAATAGTTTCGATATAACGGCGGATATTGCTAAGCAATTTGACGACTTATAGGCCCTTAAACAATGATATAGTGAAAGAATTTGTTCTAAAAGTTTACCTCATAGCCTTTTGGCTCTGTCTGCCATAGCCTGGTTTTTATCCTCATATCTAACCATATCTCATCTTTTGTCCACAGAGAGTCCAGTTCAGAACTGGAAGCAGTTCGAGTGGCTATCAATGGCATGACATGCCAGTCGTGTGTGCGCAGCATCGAGGGTTCAGTCAGGGAGCTGCCTGGCATTGAGTATGTTAAGGTAAGGTATCACCCATCTTCTTCATAATCTGCTGCAACCATGTCTCCCTGTCTCAGGGCACCAGCTCTAAAGTCCGAAAGGGATACCGTGGCCCCTGGCAACACAGGCAACTGAAGGAACACGGGGGGGTTTTAGTCAGTAAGAGTCTGACACGCCCTCCCGCTCCGCCCAGAGCGGGAGAAGTTATTTGATGATTTCCCACCCAAAAAATAAATAAAGCACACCAGCTTTGTGTTATCGATTCCTATAATGTAGGAAGCGTTATGGGTTTAAATTGAGACTTGTATCTTTACTAATAATGAAGCAAAGACCTCGTAGCTTTGCATAGTAGACCCTCCCATATAGAAGTAGCTATCACAGGTAGAATTAGCTTACGAATTTGTTTATATGCCCAGTTTGGCAATTAAAAAGCTAGAATTTGTACAGTTTGATTCAAACTTAATGGCGGCTCAGAACATGAGGCGAGTCGCTGCGCAGTAACAATTTCATGTGTCAGCGGGGGTGAGGGGTGGGGTACTGCGCAGCGAGTAGCTAACTTCCGAGCGGCCATTAAGTTCTGTAACCAAAATGATTCGGTTTTGTTTATAGGAATTGAGCGTTAGCTAATAGGTAATAGGTGTTACGGGCTTGTGTCAGCAACTCCACGTCAAAGCGCATATTTTGCGTACGGGTGGGAATACTGGTTATTCGATCCACCCCAGCTCCTCAAGGAAGGCCAGCAACGCCTTGATGTTCCTGACAATCTTACCGAGGGTACCTGGGTTACCGAACTTTGCCCTGTAAGTGGCGTCCTCCGGGCAGTTTAGAAGCACATGAGCTGCTGTCTCGTCCTCCTCCATGCAGTTCCTGCACAGCGGACTATCTGTGACTCCTAAGACAAAGAGGTGTTTATTAAAAGACCCATGGCCAGTTATGACTGCAGTAACTTGTCGCAGCTGTTGTTTATTTAGTTGGAGAATCTGTTTCGTGAGGCGGCCATCCATTATGGGGAGTGCGTCCTTAACTTGCCTACACTCCTTTGGGAACCGAGCGTTATAGTATTTATTATATTTTGTAATCAATGCTTATTCGTTATCTGTGCGATATTTCTCCTTGCGGCTGATATGAATGGCTCAGCAACAAAAAGATCTGATACAAGTACAACTGATACAACGCCATACTAGTGTCAGGCTATCGGTACATAAAGTAATCATCGTTATCAAGCACTCTCAATTTTAAATCCAATGCGATAATTGTTTACTACGATAATCCATGTATTATCACAAAAACTGGGTCTCGGAAAACAATATTGTTTGTAGATAACTCGTGAAGATATATTTTTATTTGTAACTTTCGCTTCTTCTCTCATAATAATATAGTCACGAACTCAAACTCAAAGCATTTATTTCAATTAAACCATTTACAGACTTTAAACCATTTACAGACTTTTGAATTGTCAAGGAGTCGGTCAGTCAGAAAATATGAAGCTAGTTGCCCATTCCAAAGCGTAGTAGGTACTTATGGAGAAGAACGGGCAAGAAACTCCACGGACACTCTTTTTTTTTTTTTTTGCAAAAAATTTTCACTTCAGTCATGTTGAAATTATATATGTGAGAACAATGTAGAAAGATAAAAATTAAAAATAAGCCATGGCAGCTAAGAGATGACCCGCCCCAACTGACGGCGCCAGTTCACGAACATGACGCATGGATTAGCATCATTCAGCTCAACCATTTTGAAGGGAGCTAAATGATCCAACACACGCGCCACCATCAGCGAGACATCTGAGTGACTCACAGCGGCCAGGGCACATTCAAGTCAATGAAAGACATATAGAACTAAATAAAAAAGAAAAAGAAAGAAATAAAATTTGTTTATTCTGCACAAACTATGCGCACATTACAATTGTTTACATATCACACACAACTTACAGATTAGCCAAAAGGCACGTACTCAATACAGAAAAGTTTTTTATTTTTAATTGCAAATGTTGTCCATTGCTTCATAAAATACAATAGACGTAGATATATTTAGTAAACTATTCCGCTTAACTATTCTTAAAGAGTCTTAAAAAACCCTGTAAGAAATCGACACGTGTTAAACCTCTCAACGAGGCATAATATCAGTGCTTCATGTCAGGGCCAGAGACCAATGACAATTTACATGCAGTACATGCACCCATGTATGACAATGACCAATGACATTATACCATAATCAGCCTATAATGATCCCACCGTTGGAACACAGGCCTCCACTCTTGGAGAAAGAGTGGGCCGTAATCGACCACGCGGGCCCAGTACATGTAATAATCATCATTTTTTCTTTTCAGGTGGAACTGTCAGAAAACGCAGGCTACTTCAGATATGAGCCGCGCACTATCACAGAGGAGGCTATCCGGTCTCATATAGAAGACATGGGCTTCGAGGTGCCCAGTGACACCACGGAGCACGAAACTAGGTCAGTCTATTTGGTCTACTTGGTCTATTGACAGTAGAGCACCGTAAAAACGTTTTTATCAAGGGCTTTGACAAGGTTGGTCGGTAGACGAACATTAAAAGTGTTGGTCTACTCGGTCTACTCACAGTAGACCAGCATGAAAACAGATGAATAACACAATGTTTTCACTTAAATGACAAGAATTAGCTACGCTATTCAGTCTGCCCAATATTTGTACTCTTATATAATTAAACACAATCTTGTTAAATACAGCCTTTCTAGCCAAAAAACACAATCACTTCCTTAGCGGTATGTAAACTATGTTATAACGTACGTTTTCTAGTTGATCCAAATCTTCTAACACGAGACTGTCTCCTTTTCCAGAAACCTGTTACCCAAAGAAATCCCAACAGACACGTTAATAGACATGTCGTCTGGAACAGGTGAGGTGGACGAGCAGGAAGTGGTGCTGTCAGTCGTCGGCATGACCTGTCAGTCGTGCGTCAATACTATTGAAGGTACGTTTATGTTACACATGTCTGAACAGGCGAGGTGACGAGTCAAAATATAAGATAATCTTCATGTGCGAACGTCGCGCCACAGAGTAACCCCCCCTCCCCCCAAAGAGGCAATGCTAACTCTTTACCTTTAGTAGGTATTAGTTTAGATGTAGATTTCCTGTACTTATCACAATAAAACACTTACCATTTCTTGCATAACCTTCCAGGAGCCCTTCGCGAGATATCAGGCGTAACATCAGCCACAGTATCACTAGCAGAGCGCTCGGCACACGTGCGACACGTGCGCGGCGCGACGTCGGCGCGGCAGCTAGCAGACACTGTGTACGGGCTCGGCTTCTCTGTCACTGTCCCCGACCCTGAGGCGTACTCTGGTAAGTTTGAAAACTTCGAAGACCTTTTTTATTGTGTTATGGGCCAGCTCTTGAAGCTCAGTCTTGCCTGATGAAATGATGGATGGATGAGGTCTATGATGGTCGTTCCGAGTGCCCAGAAGATGCATGTTCACTCTTGCTTTGAAGGCAGACGGGTTATATGTGGAAGGGAACACAGACGCTAGCAGAGAGTTCCTCACTTTGGCCGTGCGCATAAAAATGTGGATGTGAAAATTAGTTCGTCCGTAGGAATAGTTATTTTTGTAAAATCGTTTTACGCAAAAAGGACGATGTTGTCCCGTGAAGCGCGCTATCGTGACTAAAACTGCATGAAGCGACGCACAATTCCTCGCTACCCGCGCGCCCCTCCCTCTAACGGTTTTTGAGAAATCAAGTGTTACTATTTGCAAACATTTTTGGCCCACCCTATATATTGAATACACATATACACGCGTTAAAACTCACCCCTTTTTCCCACGGGGGTAGGCAGAAACTACAGAACGCCACCTGCTACGATCCTTACAAACTCCTTTTGCCTCGTTAACGTTCATACATCTGGTCATACACGCACGCCGGTGGCGAGTACTACGCACCTGACCTTTCTGAAGAACATCACCAATAAGGTGTATACTGCACTATATGTAACTCACTACATATTGAATTTTAAATATTTATTTTGTTACAGAATCAACACCACAAAGTCGAAGTGAGGAAGGTTCAGGGGACGGCGTCAAACCGCCTTCTCCTGTCAAGAGTCGTACTCAAGCTAACGTAAGTAGCTTTCTCGAATTTTTTTACCCGACTACGGCGAAGCAAAAAGGAGGGTTATGATTTTTTGACCAGTATATATGTATGTATAGTGTGGTTATAGGCCATGTGACGTTTCATTAAATTGAATATGCGCCCTCTAGAGGGCAAAAAGACATGAACTAAAAAAAAAAGTTTTTAATGGTGCCATGCTGCGTATCAAATGAAAGGGCTTAATTAGCACGTTTCAAATATAATGTATACAGGGTGTCTCAAACGTAGTGGTCCAAAGGCAAATGAGGTAAAGCAAAGGGGTCCAACTATCAACAAAAGGCAGATTTGAACTCGTTACGTCAAAAATTATGTTCACAGGGTAGAAAAATCCAAGTGGAAGTATAAATTTCATGAAAATAATAATAATAGTGAAATTTTCTGAACTGTTCAGAATATCCCAGTTTTAATTTTTTTTAATAATAGCTGGATCCCTTCGCTTTACCCCATTTGCCTTTGGACCACTACGTTTGAGACATCCTGTATGTACTAGTCGCGCGAAAAACTCTGCTTGCGCGATGCAAGATTTTGCGTGACGTCATTGTGACCACAAATGTAACCTTTAGTAATGTTCGTGTATCTTCTACAGGGCACAGTATCTCCCATCCCAGAGAGCGAGCTCGCGCGCTGTACGTTAGAAGTGCGCGGCATGACGTGCGCGTCCTGTGTCGCCGCTATTGAAAAACATTGCACTAAATTATACGGTAAGTTTTATGAAATCATCATTCTGCCTAGCCTTTTCCCAATCATGTTGGGGTCGGCTTCCAGTCTAACCGGATGCAGCTGAATACCAGTATTTTACATGGAGCGACTGCCTATCTGACCTCCACAACCCAGTAACTGGGTAATACGATACCCCTTGGTAAGACTGGTTGTCAGACTTTCGGGCTTCTGACGACTCGTAACGACTGTCAAAGATCTACGAATGACAGCCGGGACCAACGTGCGGGCTTAACGTGCATTCCGAAGCACGGAGGAGTCTCGGTATGTAAAGATGGTCACCCATCCACGGATCAACCCTGGCAAGCGCAGCTTAACCTGATGGATCGACCCGTGCGGCTGTTATTACTTAGCCAGGAGATCCTCAAAAAAAAAAAATTGATAGATGGTGTTGATATTTCCTATCTGACTACTGTGAAGGTGCTGTGCGCGGCTTGGTAATATAGACTTTAAATACTGTGTACACGATTTCATATCGTTTAAAGATTGTAAAATCCGTTCCGATGCTATGCGAGCCGTTTGATGGAAATCATCCTTTACCTACAACGTTCTCACATTCACAAAATATTTTTTGCATGTGGACGTAATATTATTGCGGGTTACCGGGAACGCCCTTCGGTTTAAAGAAATTTATTCTCATAAGAACTTACAGTCCGCTTATAATGAGATACAAAGTAATACGTATGATAATACAATACAATTTCCTCCAGCGTATTAGAAGTTACAATGTACATACATATTTCTTAAGCTTATTTTTAAAAGTGTTCCCGTTATCGCACTCTTTTATATCGTCCGGCAATCCATTGAACAGCTGTGCTCCTTCAAATAATATTGTCTTTCTACCGTAATTAGTCCGTGCGCTGATGACTTCAAGATGGTTTTTATATCTATTTCTTAGGTTATATGACATTGTTTTTTTCTTTAGTTGTGTGTTAGTTTGTATTGAGTTTGTAGTTATGTTTTTAATAAGAATGCAAGTGTAGTAAATGTATAGCTGTCTAATATTTAATAGTTTAGTTTTTTCGTATAAGGTCTTTGTTGGAGTGAGATAATGATAATGGAACAGCGTTTTAATTATTTTATTTTGAACTCTTTGAAGTGGGTTTAAATTAGTTACTGCTGCGGATCCCCATATCTCAATTAAATATTCTAAATGCGATTTGACTAACGAGTTATAAATCAAAGTGCGAACTTTACTTGGAATACAGTTTGCTACTTTCCGTAACGCTCCCAATAACGATGTTAATTTACTTTTGAGATGGTCGATGTGTAATTTCCAAGATAGTTTTTCATCTACCCTTAATCCAAGATATTTTTCGTTGGTTGACCGTTTTATTATTTCGTTATTTATTTTAAGAGGCGAGAAGTCCGGTATACGCTTATTTTTAGTGGTAAAAATCATGAATGAGGTTTTCGACGTATTAATTGTAAGAAGGTTGCACTTTAACCACTCGTTTAATAGATCAAGGTCAATTTGAGCGTCCTTTATAATGTCATGAATTGATTTGTCAAAATAAAAGAGACAGGTGTCGTCCGCATATAGTGTTAGGTGTCCTGTTAACCCTATTTTATTAATATTGTTTATATAAATCAGAAAAAGTAACGGACTGATAATCGAACCTTGAGGGCAGCCATATGAAATATGTTGGACTGAGCTAGTGTGGATATTTCCTATTTTAACAACTTGACGCCTGTTCTCCAAGTATGATTTGAACATTTTATGTGCTGTACCTGTAACACCTATGTTATCTAGCTTCTGTAGCAGTTTTTGATGACTCACGGTATCGAACGCTTTTTTTAAATCAATGAAAATGCCTAAGGCATAGCTTCCTTGATCTATATAGGTTTTAATTTTGGTGATCAGATCCGTTGCAGCCGAGAGAGTACTTGATTTAGGGCGAAAGCCATACTGTTCGTCTATTAGAAATTTTTTATCCGTCAAATAGTTACTTAGGCGACTATATAATACGCGTTCGAAAATTTTGGACATTACAGGTAACACTGACACCGGTCTGTAGTTGCTTGGGTCAGTTCTATTTCCAGATTTGTAAATAGGACTGACCCTAGCCATCTTGAGGGTATCGGGAAAAGTACCATGTAGTAAACAGGTGTTTATACAACTAGTTAGCTGCTCAACGATGATGTTTTTTAGACATTTTATTGCCTTAGTACTAATACCATCCATACCAGTGCTAGTGTCACTGTCGAGGTTGTCAATGATTCTAATTATTTCTTCTGTGGTGCATGGCGTTAGTTCGTTTAGTGTTATGTCATGTGTATAGTTATGATCGTACATTAGTATGCTACCCGTATTTGTGTGAAATGTGTCTGGTATTTGTTTTGCTAAGTCTCCGCCTATGGATGAGAAAAAAGAATTAAACAAGTCACATATTGAGTTACCTTCTGTTAGAAATCCAGCGTTTGACATTAGTTTAGGAGGGGCATCGCTGTCTTTAATTTTATTTAATCCCAAACCATTAATCAGGTCCCACATTTTTTTTGGTTGATTACTGCAGTTTTGAAATAAATTATAGTAATAGGTCTTCTTATGCGTGTTTGTTAGCATCTTCACTCTCTGTTGTTCTTCCTGGAACCTTTTCCGTAAACCGTCATTATCTGAGTCTGATTTGGTTTGTTGCCATAAACTATTTCGTGAATTGATTGAGTTTATAATGTTATTTTTTTTTTTTTTTTTTTATTATTATTATTTTTTTTTTCTGATTAATCCACTCTTTTTGTGGAGGGTTTAGAATTTTTATCTTATCTATTTTGTTCCTGTTTATCTGCTCCGCGATAAATGTCTCCAGGTGGTTGTAGTCGTGGTCATCATTGCTGTATTTTGCTTCTAGTGTGTTTTTGTACAAATTTTCATAATTCAGTGCCTTATAATGTTTCTTTTTATTATGTTGAGGAGACAAACTTCCTATTTGGAGATATATCTGCTTATGATCAGAAAGACATGATTCAATTATTGAGAAGCTGAAAGAATGGTTGCTTATATTAGTACATACATGGTCCAGTATTGTGTTTGTTGTGGCCGTGTCACGTGTGCTGTATGATTTGTTGATTTTATTTATTATTCTAAAGCCAGCTTCTTGGATTCTATGTTGGTATTTCGGTACATTACTGTTTTCACTAAGTAAGTCTAGATTGAAGTCTCCAAAAACTATTGATCTTCTTCGTCTCTCTAATTGGGATGAGTAGGTTTCTATAAAGTTGTTTACGTTGGTATCCCCCGGTTTATAAATCGCTCCAATATTTAATGATAGTTTGTTTACATGTATCCATAGATAGTGGTTTCCGTTCTCGCATAGTTCTTCCATTATATCATATTTAATACTGTCGTGCACATAAATGGAAACTCCTCCGCCTTTACGATTCTGTCTGTAGTTATAGATATGATTATAGCTAGGTAGTTGGTATAGTTTCGCATCAGACTCTGAGTTAATCCATGTCTCCGTGAAAATCAATATATGAGTAGTCATTTTTATGGCCTTTATGATGCATTTTATTTCGTCGAACTTCCCAGGCTTGCGAATACTGCGTAAGTTCGCATAAAAGAATCTTAGTGAAGACGGGTGCAATGAAATGTCCTCATATTTATTTACTATATGATGGCATAGTTTCCTAGAACTATCCGTCGTTTTGGCATTTTGTAATGGGGTACTTACTGGTTTTTTTGGTTTGTGATAACAATTGTAGGTGTTCCTTTCACATATTTAATAGTGAGGTTTTTTTCGCCATCCTGTGTACGCTTGTTTAGCTCTTCTTTTAGAGTTTCTAAGTATTGTTTTTGTTTTGGGGTTTGATCAGAAAAAATCTGCATATTTTCAGGTAGTTTGGTTCTATTTTTTAACAGGTATTTTGCTGTCTCGGAATTTTCGAAGTGAACTTTTATGGGTCGGTTCTTGTTTTGCACATATTTTCCTAGTCTGTTAGATTTAATCGGCCTAGGGCAGTTTTCAAAAAGTATTGTAATTAACTTCATAACTTCCTGATTATCGTGATGTTGTCTCGATTTCCAGTTTTTGTCATTGATTTCCGGTATACCCACAATCACAATATTCTTCTCGCGGTCGCAACGGTCCTTGAGTTCTAGGATGAGGTTTTCGTGACCCTCGACGGGCGATTTTAGTGCCGACCATTTTGTGTGTTGTTCATTTTTGATCTGGGATATTTCGGTTTCAATATTTTTTATTTTGTCCTCAGTGGCGGTTGTTTTAGCTATGATATTTTCGATTTCTGTATTTGTATGTTCGAGCTGTTGAGTAAAATTTTCAGTAGTTAATTTGATCGTCGTAATTTCGTTCTTGATATCCAATATTTGTTCCTTAATTTGGTTTAGGTTTTCAGTTTGTGTTCTTCCAAAATTGTTTAGGAAGTCCATCATTTCCCTTCGGAAGTTCATGAAATCCTTTTTATAGTCACTTTCTTCTGTACGCTCCTTCCGCTTTCTTGAAGTAGTGTTTACATTTCGGTCCTCATCGATGAGAGTGGATAAGTTGGGCACAGATCCTCCACCGCTCTCGCTGCCGCTTATCAGTGTCGCACTGGGCGGCGTCCTCTGCATACTCATGTTGTTGTGTTCCGAGCGCGTGCGAGGAGATGGAAAAATATCGGACGCTCTCTTTTCCCCGCGGGGGTGAGCGGTGCTGCGTGCGCGCCGGTGTACTTCCGCGTGAGGACACAAGGTCTTGGGTGATTAAATTACTACAATGGCAATTTGACTTTACCAAAGCACTTATAAGGATCACTTTACTTTGCCAAGCTTTTATTAAAAATCTAATATTTTTAGCACACGTCTGCTTCCAACGGGCTCTGGAGCGATATCGTTCGTTACTACAATTAGATTAATGACTGAAAAACAGTTACCTACTTAATATACCTAGTTAATTGATTCAGGCGTGACTTGGCGGAAATCCATTATAAAATACAGTAGACGTAGATATATTTAGTAACCTATTCCGCTTAAGGGCGCACCGAGCATTTGCCTTTGTCTCTGTCTTTTTCTTTACGTGTAAAGAGTAAAGAAAATAACCACACTTTTGCCCTTTTTTAATGTTTTTTGTTGTTATTTTCATCATATTGCTCTTAAATAAAAAACTATCGTGTATAAACGCTCCATTCAACTATGAACTTTATTTTAGTAAATGTAACATAATATAAAATTACTTATTTATATAGAAAAGTAGCGAAATAGAGAAAAAAAATACTCGATAAGAGGTAACTTTGCGAATTTATTCTATCGAGCCAAATTGATCAAATCGTGTTTCCATCGTGTATACAGTCTAGTATATAAGCTCAAAAATACCAATAAATTTTCCTACATTTTAATTTAATTGTTTACTACTTCAAACAAGCGTTATAAAAACGTGTTTTTATGTATAAAAAGCTCGGTGCCCCGTTAACTATTCTTAAAGAGTCTTAAAAAACTCTGTAAGAAATCGACACGTGTTTCAACGAGGCATCCTCAGGATGACGATTGACTTGTCGCGAACCCGAACACGACGTGTTAACACGCCGAGCGCTGGACGCTAAGCACGGTTTTGACGACTTAACAAAATATTCAGATTTCCATATTATAAGCAAGTTTAATACAAACGAAATACATTTTGAATAAATTCTCTAAATCATGGTTAAAACCGCATCAAAATCCGTTGCGTAGTTTAGAAGAATAACGCGGACACACAGACAGACACGAAAAATGACGTATTATGTGTATTTATTTGTATACCTATAGACAACTCTTTTTTTTTTACTTTTCTCAGGAGTTGACTCAATCCTCGTAGCCCTATTAGCAGCAAAAGCCGAAGTTCGATACGCTCCTAACAAGATCTCAGCGGCAGATGTCGCCAATTGTATCACGGAGTTAGGGTTCCCTTCGAGCGTCATCAGCGACTGTGACGGTAGCGGACAGAGGGACCTGCATGTGGCGGTAAGGACTCGTTTATTTGTTAATATTGTCTATGAATCGATGCTTACGCGCAACCTAACCGCCTCTGTGGTCTAATGGTTAGACCACCTGCCTCAAACCCAGAGGTCCCGGGTTCGATTCCCAGTGGGGGTAAAATTTTCTGCTCGGTTTGGTTGGTTGTAGGGCTTGTTCTAAGTCCGCTTGGCTAGCTACCACCATCTTATCTAAGTCTGTCGCCATAACAACAATGTTTACAGCATTGTTGTGTTCCGGCAGTTAGAGGTAAGATAGCCAGTTCCTCTGTGGTTGAGGATTCCGGGTGAAGCTCGCTTCTACCTTCGGCCTGATCATCACTTACCATTAGGTGAGATTCAGAGCAAGAGCTTGCCCGTTGTGGTAAAAAAAAAAAACCTATTACCATGGATTCAATATTATACAGGGTGGATTTTTGAGATGGGGCAGCAAGGGCAGCTACCTTAACCGTTGTAGCTACAGGAAAATGGTCTTAGGAGACTGTCCTTAACTTTTTGAGAAATTTTGCCCTGCGTTCAAAGATTTTGAAAAAAAATACAGTCAGCAGGAAAATGGCCAATTTTCGCAAAAACTTTTATTTATGAAAAATCGATCCTGTTTCATATAAGGACCAAAAACCTTTATTGGACCAACTGAGGTTTGAGTACTAGGAAAGTCAGAAAACTTTTCTCATATATTTCTTAGGCATTGAGAATGCAACTGTTTCGTGGAGTTTCTTGCCGGCTTCTCCATAGGTAACGATAACGACCAACTGTAACCGTGCACCTAGCTTCTGACGTTTCATAAGTGCTCATCTGCGTTTTAAGCGCAGGTTTATCTGCGTAGACCACGATCGTGTGATCTCACACCTATGGATAACTTTCTTTGGGGATATGTGAAGTCACACGTCTACGCAGATAAACCACAGACGTTGAACCTCTTGGAAGCCAACACTTGCCGCGTTATTGCCGTTATACGGACCCAGTCGCTCAAAAAAGTGGTCGAAAATTGGACTCCCTGATTACGCTTCATTCGAGCCAGCCGTGGCGCCCATATGCCCGAAATCATTATGAAGAACTAATGGCATAGCAATATCTTTTAAATAAAACCAATACCATGATAATGAAATTTATTTTTAGGTGTTTTATTTCATTTTGAATTTGTATACCTCTAAAAAAAACACCCGTTATAACAGTAAAAATAGAGATTTAAGCCGCGTGGAGGGGCTTCACAGTCGGGCGGCGCATTAATGCTTTGTCGATGAATAATGTTGTCTTCTTTTTCAGATAAAAGGCATGACGTGTGCGTCGTGTGTCAGTAAGATAGAGAAGAGTGTACTAAAGCTGACCGGAGTAGTGTCCTGTACCATCGCATTAACTACTAGCAAGTGAGTAGTGTAATTCTTAAAAAATATCAAAGTTTATTTAACGAAAAATAATTTTATGATGTTTGTTTACAGAGGTAAAATTAAATACAATGCAGAACAGATAGGTCCACGAACTATTTGTGAAGCTATCAACAATCTTGGGTTCGAGTCCAGTGTAGTAACACCACACAACAGAGGAACCACCAACTATTTAGAACACAAGTTAGTATACTATTTCCAACCATTTATTTAACTTTTGACATATACACGCTTATGTAGTTCTAATTATTACATTAAAAACTATAGTGAAAAAATGCAATGCTTTAAAGGCAGTTTGTTTTTTTAATAATTACAAATCAAACGAACTTACCAAGTGAAGTTCGATGTTAATTGTGTGAAGGTGTTGGTCCAAGACGTCCTATAATTCTTGACTTGTAGTAGACCCATCGTGTCGCCCTACACCACGTATATTTGAAGCTAAGTTAAAAAATGAAACGCTTCTTACGTAGACTGGAACGCGCCCAAACTCATCTGTCATTTAGTTTGAAGTTCCTATTTCACGACCTGTAACTTAGGGTACTCATGCACTAGCATTAGGGTCCGGGTGGGAGTCTTGGACGTCTTGGACCAACACCTTCACACAATTAACATCGAACTTCACTTGGTAAGTTCGTTTGATTTGTAATTGTGTTTCTGTGTTGGTCCAAGACGTCCTATAATTCTTGACTTGTAGGATGTTCAAAGAGTCGTGAAATACAACAAATAATTTCTTTTTTATATAGTGTATTAATAAAAATCAATAAAGTGTGAATTAATCATTCAAACAAAGGACTCATTAATGAGTAACAATAAAAACTTAGATTTTAATAAAAATTTTTTATAACAATCAACTAATCAAGCTTAATTAAAACTAAAATTGAGATCGTTAATGGATAACGTTAAGCACTTGAATTAAAAATAGTTTCTGCGAATAAAGTTTCTGATTGTACAATAGGTCTGTTGTAGAACCTGGCAAACACTGAAGAGGTTTCACCCCAACCTGCCGTTTTTCGAATGATATCTAGGTTAACTCCTAGAGCTTTTGCCTTCGATGAAGATGCATGTCGCGTGCTATGTGCTGTGAACAAGTCGGTGTCTATGCCGCTCTTGGTCATCATATCTTTGATCCAACGGCTTATAGTTTGTGATCCTATAACTTTATATGGTTTTTTGAAACTTAAAAGAAGCCGTCCTGAATTACTGAGTCGTAATTTTTCAGTTATTTTGATGTAGTCAATTAGTGACTGCGCAGGGCAGATTTCGGGCCTTTCGAGAAAAAATGGAATGATTAGGGCAGGTTGAGTTGCACCTACTCGAGATGTTTTAATGAGATCAGTAATTTTTATGATAATTTTTTCTTTACAACATTTAATATTTTCTAATCTAATCAGACTTAAGGTTTGGACCCTGTGTGCAGTTATTAAAGCTAAAATAGTTACTAATTTTTTTGATAACATTTCCAATGATATGTTATTATTAGGATATAAATTACTTAAGTAATTCAACACAGTGTTGGTATCCCAGGTAACATCGTACTTTGGGTTATTTGGTCTTAGCCGAAATACTCCTTTAAAGAACCTTTTTATTAGCTCGTTGGTACCAACTTGTGGACCTACTAATAGCGAAATTGCAGATCGACATGAGTTCAGACTTCCATATTTTGAGCCATTGTTGTACATTTTGGTTAAAAACTTTAATATATCTGGGATGCCAGCACTGTAACAATCTATTGAATTATCTAAACAATAAGTCCACCATGATTTTAAACATGTGTTATACTGTGACACAGTATTATCTGCTAAGGAAGCTAGCATGACGTCAATTGACATATCAGGAACACCTCGGCTCTCTAGAGCTTTCCTGATAAGACCCCTGCAACCAGGGTAAGCCGCTCGTGAAGAGGATGCGGCCTGCTGTTGATAGAAGTTAATAATGACTTATTAGGTTGGAAATAGATTGGCTCTGAAGATAGCAATTTTAGGTATAGAGGATACCAAGGTTGGGTGGGCCAATGGGGTGCAACAACAATACCAGTAGCCTCGTCATTAACAATTTTTCGGAGAGTTTTTAGTAACATTGAAAATGGTGGAAAGGCATAAAAAAAATACTGAGACCATGAAACGGTAAAAGCGTCTATAGCATAAGCTTCTGGATCCCTGTGCCAAGATATAAACTTGTTACATTTTGTATTGGCTCTAGAGGCAAATAAGTCTATATTGGGTTTGCCAAAAGCTGTAATTATCTGCTGAAATGCATAGTCTGCTAATTCAAATTCTATGTTAGCTTGAGTCTTTCTAGATTCTGCATCTGCTATAAAGTTGTCTTTTGACTGGATATAAGAAGCAAATACAAAAATGTTCCTAGACTCACACCATTGCCAAATGTCCCTTGCGAGTGTATTGAGATGATTGAACTGTACTCCTCCCATACGATTTATGTACGATATAGCCGTTGTGTTGTCTATTCGGAGTAGTATTTGACAATCTCTGAGTTTAGTTGCATAAGTTTTTAGTCCAATAAAAGAAGCAAGGAGTTCTAAGTAATTAATGTGTTTCTTAGACTCTTCAATTGACCATGAGCCTCCCAAAGAGTTATCATTGCACGCAACACCCCAACCAGTTAAGGACGAATCTGAAAAAATTTCTAATGCATAGCAGTCTGACCGAATATTGTTACTTGGTGCTTTTAAGTTTTTAAACCACCAATCAAAATCTGATTTTAAATAGCTGGGTAATTTCATAGTTTTATTGTAATTTTGATTATTATTAAGCAAACTCAGGTATTTCAGTCTTTCAAAAGCTTTGGTATATACCCAGCCATATTTAACAGCGGGGCAAATGGAAGTGAGTAAACCTAACAAATGGGCAAACTCTCTTATTTTGCAGTTTTTCTTATTATAAAAAAATAATAATTCTTGCCGAATCTTTAAGCATTTTTCAGGTGGTAATTCTATTGTCATGTCTAGTGAATTTAACACAAAACCTAAAAAATTGCATTTCTGTTGGGGTAAAAGTATACACTTGTCATAATTAATTGTAAACCCTAGGTGTTCTAAAAGTCTACACACTTTTTCAATACCATCTTTTGCCTCTAACATGTTGTCAAAAATTAAAAGTATATCATCGAGATAAACAGAACACAAAATTCCTTGAGACCGGAGGTGTTCTATGACAGGTTTCATAATTTTAGTGAACACATAGGGTGCTGTGCAGAGACCAAACGGTAATACATTAAACTCATACAGCTTATCCTGCCATTGAAAACGGAGGTACTTTCTATAATGCTCATGTATCTGCACAGAGTAGTATGCCTCTTTAAGATCGATTTTTGCCATTAGGGAACCAGCTGAAAGTAATTTTGTGGCAGTTCTAATGTCTTCGAGTTTGAAATGGGATGTACTCATAAACTTATTCAGCTTCTTTAAGTTTAAAATGAATCTTTTTTCACCATTAGGTTTTGGGGCCAAAAAAATATGTGAAAGAAACTGATTATTACATGGCTCACATTCCCTTATAGCCTTTATGGTAATAAGATGGGATATTGATTGTTGCATTTCTTGGGCCTCTTTACCTTTTAATTTATTTGCTGGTGCAAGTGTTTGATTATGTATATTTAAAAATGGCAATTTATAACCTGCAACCCAGGACAAAACTGTCATATCTTTGGTAATGGCTAACCAGTTATTATAGTGAGATGAAAGGAGTTTTACCTCTAAGTTTTTCTGTGTGGTGGGCCACCTCTCTGTTGAGGAGCTGGCCACCGCTGTGGAGCTGGCCACCGCTGAGGTGCTGGCCACCTCTGAGCTGCTGGTCGAGGCCTGGGGTTGTGCTGTTTGCCCGCGCTCGGTGTGTGGTGATGGTGATACTTCCGAGGCGGGCCCCGTGAGTTTAAATTTGTTGGATTTGCTTGTTTTTTTGATGATTGTGGTTGATTATATTTGATTTCTGATCCAGTCTTGTTAATAGCCTTTCCAGCTTTTAAATCCTCATGAAGGTTTTCACCGAATATGTATTTTCCCACTTTTGTTTGAATAACAATATCCTTTGTATCTTTATTGAGTGCAAATTGTAAAAGGTATCTGCGAGATATTGATTCAGAATGGAATAAATCGCACAGCATACGTCCGGTGTCACTTACAATTTTTGTAACTTCCTTGCACTCTTTACTTTTAATTAAAATATCAAGTGCCTTCCCGATGCAAGCCGTAGCTTGGCCCAGGCAGTTTTGTTGCTGCTCCATTGCCCGGTCTCTTTTTAAGACCTGCTCTGAGATAGCTGCCTTAATCTCCGGATTTATTTTGGGGGCCTCCAAGAAAATGCAATTGTCAGGGATTGGATACAACTTCAGGAGTTCTGTTTTGCTGTCCTTCTCCAATCCATTGGTAATTATATGATTCCATCTCATGGTGATGTCTTTGTGAATTGCTTCTGCATAAGTCTTTTTATTAGGGTCCTCTCCTAAAATACTGAGTATGTCCTCATCTAACGGCAAGGACTCTGAGGAATTTTCTGGTAAAATTTCAGTGGCAGGAAGCTCAGGAAGCTGATTCTCAGGAGCCAACTCAATTGTAGACTGTTTGGCTAAATTTGTTTCCTCTTGAAACTCTTCTACACTCTTTGGGCCTAAAAAATATTTTTATAATATTACTCCTTTTATTGAGGTGAGAGATATACCACACGAATAGCACCAGCAGTGCCATCACACGAGTATATCCGCAAACCTTAAAGGGTTACGGTCGGGATGTGCCACACGAATGGTACTCGCAGTACCACCACACGGGCATAACCTCTAACCTTTATTTCCGGTCGGGATATACCTCACGAATAGCACTCGCAGTGCTACCACACGAGTATATCCTCGTACCATTGTTATATTTCTTTATAGAATTATCCACATATAGCGTAATTATGATTCTAATTAGAGCAAACACCGAATTTTAAACAAGTATGGACTTGTTTTTTCACAACAAGCACCGCGTGCGTGAGAATAACGGATAGGCACATAAGTGATAACTATGATCACGAAATAAGAGTACGGTATGTTAATTATTTGTATTTACCTTGAATATCGTCCTGCATTTCGATTTCACTCGAAGTGGAAGAGTGTCTTTCTCTCATTCGTTTCTTAAACTTTTTAAATAACGAATATAATTCTTCATCTTCATTCCTCCTTTTTCTCTTATGTTTTCCCATTGTAAATAATGTATTTTTAGTAGTAATAATTTACCTGTAATAACTTTTTATAGGAGCAAGAAGAAAAAACGTGGATTTTTGGCGCGCACGAATAAGTCGAATGACAGATGAGTTTGGGCGCGTTCCAGTCTACGTAAGAAGCGTTTCATTTTTTAACTTAGCTTCAAATATACGTGGTGTAGGGCGACACGATGGGTCTACTACAAGTCAAGAATTATAGGACGTCTTGGACCAACACAGAAACACAATAGTCACGTGACGTGATTATATCCGTAAAGTTAAAACGATTAAAACTTCTTTGTAAATAAAATCGATTGTTTTTAGTAATTGAGTCAGAAATGCAATTTGGACATCACTACTTTAGCTGTCAAAAGTTAAATAAATGGTTGGAAAGATTATAAATAGTTTTAGTCATCACCTGTCTAGCTTGTTTCCAACTATGTTCGGGTCGGCTTCCAGTCTAACCGGATGCAGCTGAATACCAGTATGTTAAGTATATGGATTGATAACCTGTCTGACCTCCACAACCTTGTTACCTTGATAATTAAGAAAAAAGTAGTCGACTTCCAGTCTGAACGGATGCAGCTGAATACCAGTATGTTATATGGAGTGTCTGCCTATCTGACCTCCACAATCTTGTTACCTTGATAACTAAGAAAGAAGAGGTAAGACTGGTTGTCAGACTTGCGGGCTTCTGATTACCCGATTCTTGTTCCCACAGCTGGGACTGCGGCCTCCTCTCTGTGAGAGGGAGTGGGCTGTAATCCACCACGCGGGCTCAGTGCGGGTTGGTAGATGTCACATGTTTGAGACAAAAAAAAACAAAATTATAGAAGCAACAGTTTAAGAGCCCACACAACCTCAGGTTTTTATCTCGCTCGCACCATACTACTCACGGACTGTGTGCGAGCGAGACGGAGGCGGCTCCAAATCGGAAAAAGTTTAGGTAATTGCTTTTCACGGCGAAAATAATGGT
Source organism: Eupsilia transversa (assembly GCA_914767815.1). Lineage (NCBI taxonomy): Eukaryota > Metazoa > Arthropoda > Insecta > Lepidoptera > Noctuidae > Eupsilia > Eupsilia transversa. The sequence goes on from OU611900.1 coordinate 7,470,829, forward strand.
AATTAAAATTAAAAAAAAACCATAGTCGCTGCTTTATAGTTAGTTCAGTTAGTGTGCCAAGTTTCATGATCTAATTTGAAGTATTTTTTTAAAAGCAGCGGTTTATTGTTCGGTTTGGAGGTAACTTTAGTTTTTTTTTCTATCGAGAAAATTTTATGAAATCGTGTTTTCGGCTAACATAGTGGCTAACATTAATCCTCAACTTTAACATATATTTATTTCAAAATGAATGCTGCAGTAGTTTCGATATAACGGCGGATCTTGCTAAGCAATTTGACGACTTATAGGCCCTTAAAACGTTACTTTTCTGTCCATAGAGAAGAAATAAGAAAATGGCGCAACGCGTTCCTGATCTCCCTCATCTTCGGCGGCCCCTGTATGATAGCCATGGCGTACTTCATGGCCGTCATGTCGCACGGCCACAGCGCTAAGGACATGTGCTGTGTGCTGCCCGGGCTCAGCCTGGACAACCTGCTCATGTTTGTCCTGTCCACACCTGTTCAGGTAAAAAATAAACATTTACAATCAAAAATCTATTCAAACTAGGCGTCAGAGTCATAAAAAACCCTGTAAGAAATCGACACGTGTTCCACGTCGGCGTGGTAACACGTCGTGTTTGGTTGCGCGATAAGTCAATCGTCATCCTGAGGATGCCTCGTTGAGAGGTGTCGATTTCTTACAGGGTTTTTTATGACTCTTTAGGAATAGTTACTAAATATATCTACATCTATTGTATTATGGACAGCACTTTTCGAACGTCAAAATTACATAATACAGGTGGTATTATGTAATTTTGACGTTCGAAAAGTACCCTATTGTTCATCCAGGTTATAAACTATCTGTGTACCTACCAAATTTCATCCAAATACGTTCAGCCGTTTTTGCGTGATTGAGTAACAAACTTAGTCGGTCCATTAGATTCGGAGCAAATTGGCTGTGACAAACGAACAGACAGACAAACGAGTGAATATAAGGGTTCCGTTGTTTCATGGGAACGTACAGAACCATAAATTGGCTGTGGTTGTTATTTTGCCACCTTCAACAACTTTTCCCTTTTTAGTCACTTTTTTTTTATCTTCAACCACTTCTGTGGTCTAGTGGTTAGACCACCTGTCTCAGACCCAGAAGTCCCGGGTTCGATTCCCAGTGGGGGCAAAATTTTGTGTTCGGTTTGGTTGGTGGTAGGGCTTGTTTTAAGTCCGCCTGGCTAGCTACCACCATCTTATCTAAGTCTGTCGCCATAACAACAATGTTAGCAGCATTGTTGTGTTCCGGCAGTAAGAGGTAAGATAGCCAGTTCAAAAATCTATTCAAACTAGGCGTCAGAGTCATAAAAAACCCTGTAAGAAATCGACACGTGTTCCACGCCGGCGTGGCAACACGTCGTGTTGGGTTGCGCGATAAGTCAATCGTCATCCTGAGGATGCCTCGTTGAGAGGTGTCGATTTCTTACAGGGTTTTTTATGACTCTTCAGGAATAGTTACTAAATATATCTACATCTATTGTATTATGGACAGCACTTTTCGAACGTCAAAATTACATAATTGAACCGCCTGCTCGGTTTGGTTGGTGGTAGGGCTTGTTCTAAGTCCGCCTGGCTAGCTACCACCATCTTATCTAAGTCTGTCGCCATAACAACAATGTTAGCAGCATTGTTGTGTTCCGGCAGTAAGAGGTAAGATAGCCAGTTCCTCTGTGGCAGAGGATTCCAGGAGAAGCTCGCTTCTACCTTCGGCCTGATCATCATTTACCATCAGGTGAGATTTAGGCCAAGAGAAAAATACAGTCCCCCGGCACGCCCACCCTTCACCAACTTCCTTGTGCTTTAGCTGAGAAAAAGAAGTGGCGCAACAAACTCCCCAGCAATAACCCAAATATAAACCATAAACAGTCTTGCAATACACCCACACACATGCCTACAATACTTCCACACACTACCCAACAATTTACCCACACACCCCCAAACAATATACTCACACACCTTAATAATACACTTCACGCTCTTACAATACACCCCCTATCCTTGGTGGTGCTTTTAGTTCATTACCCGACTACGGCGAAGCAAAAAGGAGGGTTATGATTTTGATCGGTATGTATGTATGTATGTTCATTTGTTCCCTCATAACTTCTAATCTACTCAACATATTTTGACAAATGGGGTATCGTTGGAAGCGTCTCGGCCATCCGATGGTTATAGGCTATGCGGCGTCACATTAAATTGAATATGGCGCCCTCTAAAGGACAAAAAGTCACGAACTAAAAAAAAAAGATTTTTTATGGTGCCATGTTGGGTATCAAATGAAAGGGCTTAATTAGAAAATTTCAAATATATATATATATATTATTACCCCAAAATAATTTAAATAAAAGTATAAAAACTAAAACCCAACTACGGCAAAAAAGTCAACTAAAAAGGTATAAACAAGGTCATCTCAGACAGACAAATTAAAAATCCGGAGTCACACGTAATCTATTCGATTTATCCCCTAACAAGTGTGACTCCGGATTTTTAATTTCTCTGTCTGAGATGACTTGTTTATACCTTTTTAGTTGACTTTTTTGTTTACGAATTTTATCACCTTTTTATTTTTATTACATTTTATAACTGCGCTAAGGACATGGTGTTGTAAGCCGCCCGGGCACACTCTGGACAATCTGCCCATTTGCTAAACACTAAAATACACCGTTACACCCACATATACATTTACAGAATACCTACCTCTTCACATGATAATTGCACGCGTGCAAAGTTGGGGCGGATCCCTAGTAAATTAAAAAAGTCTTATTACTAAACACAACACACATCATAACACACAACACAACTAACACACATATAAGGTGCTATAAAAATATCTGCCACGGCTGCAATGGGAGATAGTATTGTGATTATAGATTACAATAGTAAAGATAAATTATTGATCATGTGTCATATTTTTTTTCATACAAAAAATTGTACGTATAAATTTGCAAGTGACGAACTAGTCAGCTGATTTCAGTTTTCATTCACAGAACAGATGGAAAGAGATAGCAGTTGTTTTCATTGACGAAGTGCACTTCGCGCGTAATTTGTGAACCACGTTATGCAGAGTAGAGTCAATGTTTATTTAACTACTTTATTTTCTCAAATTGATTTAACTGTGCCGGGGTACGAAATTTCTTCACTATTGTTATCTTTAAACACAATACTACCTCTCATTAAAGCCGTGGCAGATATTTTTATAGCACCTTATATACTACATAACTGGCGAAATGTGGGTGTACTATAGGTACACCTCTGCCTAACCCTTCGGGGAAACAAGGCGTGATGTTATGTTATGTTGTTATCACTAAAATAAACACCAGGAACAATTTCTAATCAGATATAATAATTATTTTTCTTCCTCAGTTCATCGGTGGCTGGCATTTCTACAAGCAAGCTTACAAAGCATTACGGCACGGGACATCTAACATGGATGTTTTAATATCTATGACTACTACTATTAGGTGAGTTTTTAACTTGATTCAATTCATTTATTACTTTTTTGAATATAGGTTAAAAATTATACAGATGTTTTACAATAGTTATTTATGCAACTGTTGTATAATAAGATGTATCACATGAGTGTTTTAATACCTAATTATACACAGTTGCATACAAGACTTTATCTACACCCATGATATGAATCCTCTGTAAAAGTTTCTGAAACAGTTAGCTATTGCCAACATTAAACCGACCATAGCACGTACACGCCAAACGTGACAGAGCGTATTTTGGAAAATGTGTCGGCGTGGGGGTCAGCACCTGCTGACCGCAAGGAATCGAAGGAGCAAACGAGTTGCACATTATGAGATTTAGTACAACATTATAACACTCGTTTGGATGATATAATGGTTACTATGACACTGGTCGTTTTAATGTTGGCAATAAGCTAACTGTTTCAGAAACTTTTATAGAGGATTTATAGCATAAAGATATATTGGTGCAATTGTTTAGGTAATCAATTTTTTTCTATTCAATTAGTTTCTTGATATATTATTATCATAGTAACTCCAAAAGTGGTACCCCGCGAAATTAAAATCTTCTTAAGTTTTTTGCAATTTGTAGGTCAGTGTCAGGTTGTATGTTGATTAAAATATGATTCGCGACCGTAACAAATATACACGCTTTACAGAATTATAATCTATAAAATCATAAATACAACTCTCTAAGTTTTACTAGTTTATGATTTGTATTTACCCCTATTATTTAATTGGCCTTAATTTAATTGACCAGTTCTCAATTTATCATATTTCTGACGTTCTTATTGGCTATTTTTAAGTGACATACATACTGGAGTGCTGCAATAAATATAATTTTATCCCTGCCACTTTAAAAGGTGTTCAATATAATGAGTGGACCTGTTCAGTCTGTGCAAGTATTGGTCAGTAATCGTGGAGCTCAACTCAGAACTTATGCCCCAGTCGGGTAACAAACCCACTCTTTTCTCCAACAGTTACGCCTACTCCTTAGCAGTGGTGATAGCAGCGATGGCGATGCAACAGGACACCAGCCCCGTGACGTTCTTCGACACGCCGCCAATGTTGTTAGTGTTCGTGTCTCTGGGGCGCTGGCTTGAACATATCGCTAAGGTAAGGATCACGAAATATATTTTATCTACAACAATGCTATAAATACTCTATATAAGTTTCTGAAATAGTTAGCTTATTGCCAACATTAAAACGACCAGAGTCATAGTAACCATTATATCTTCGAAAAGAGTGTTATAATGTTGTACTAAATTTTTTGCCGGTCACCTGCTGACCCCCGCACATGTCACACATTTTCCGTCACGCGCGCGAGGGCTACGAGCTATGGTCGTTTTAATGTTGCCAATAAGCTAACTGTTTCAGAAACTTTTACAGAGGATTCATAACATGGGTGTAGATAAAGTCTTGTATGCAACTGTATAATATATTAGGTATTAAAACACTCATGTGATATTATTATCACACGAGGCGATATCACTTATTATCCAACAGTTGCATAAATAACTATAATCGAACACCTAATAATTACATACATACATGCATAAACTCACGCCTTTTTCCCATGGGGGTAGGCAGAAACTACAGAACGCCACCTGCTACGATCCTTACAAAGTCCTTTTGCCTCGTTAACGTTCATACATCTGGTCATACACGCACGCCGGTTGCGAGTACTACGCACCTGACCTTTCTGATAAACATCACCAATAAGGTCACTATATGACCGAGGGCGACTCTCCCAGCGTTTCCACCAACATTTTGTAAATAAATTTTGTTTGTCGCTAATTACATTTTCAATCAATCTGCCTAGCCTTTTCCCAATCATGTTGGGGTCGGCTTCCAGTCTATCCGATGCAACTGAAAACCAGTATTTTACATGGAGCGACTGCCTATCTGACTTCTACAACCTACTAACCTGGGTAATACGATACCCCTTAGTAAGACTGGTTGTTAGACGTTCAGGCTTCTGACGACTCGTAACGACTGTCAAAGATCCACGAATGACAGCCCGGACCAACGGCTTAACGTGCTTTCCGAAGCACGGAGGAGTCTCGGTATGTAAAGATGGTCACCCATCCGCGGACCAACCCCGGCAAGCGCAGCTTAACCTGATGGATCGACCCGTGCGGCTGTTATTACTTAGCCACGAGCTCGTATTAATTCTCATTTTCCTTCAACAGGGTAAAACATCAGAAGCTCTATCAAAACTATTGTCCCTGAAACCGACAGAGGCAGTCCTTGTGACTTTAGATGACAATGGACATCCCATCAGCGAGAAGAGCATACCAGTGGACCTGGTGGAGCGAGGAGATGTTCTCAAGGTATGCCACGAATGAAATTAAATTGTTTATTCTGTAAATAGGATATCGGAATCACTTTTACACGTCATATTAAAAAAAAAAATACAACTAAGCTAGATGAGGTCGGCGTTCGCCGTTTTGTTTTGGGTAGTTTTAAGTATTACTAACACTAGTCTTTAAGAACATTGTTACTAACAAAATGGACACCATGGTCTGAAATAAAGTATTTTATACACACCCATGCTATAAATCCTCTATAAAAGTTTCTGAAACAGTTAGCTTATTGCCAACATTAAAACTACCAGTGTCATAGTAACCATAATATCATCGAAAAAAGTCTTTTGCCGGTCACCTGCTGCCCCCCGCACTTGTCACACATTTTCCAAAATACGCTCCGTCACGTTTGGCGGGTACGGGCTATGGTCGTTTTAATTTTGGCAATAAGCTAACTGTTTCAGAAACTTTTATAGAGTATTCATATCATGGGTGTAGATAAAGTCTTGTATGCAACTGTATATAATTAGGTAATAAAACAGTTGCATAAATAACCATTAATTTAATTTATCACCAGGTCGTGCCAGGAGCCAAGGTCCCTGTAGACGGCAAGGTGATCTTCGGACAGAGTACGTGTGATGAATCGCTCATCACCGGAGAATCCATGCCGGTGCCTAAGACTAAAGGTAAGCTTCACTGTGTTTACAGGTTGGTCTGGTTGTCCAGTTCATATACAGGGTGATTGGTTGTCGGCAAACCGTTAAGGGGACGTAAAAGAGGTAATTTACAACCAAATGACCCCTTTTGTCTCCTATGCAAATGTCAACAATTTTCTAGTAATTTGACATTTTATTTCATACATTTTAAAATATCAAATGTAACTAATAACCCTGTATAGAGATTTTGCTTAAAATTAACCTATTAAAGAATTGACAAACATTAGTTAACTGATTCAGGCGTAACTTGGCGGAAATCCATTATAAAATACTGTAAACGTAAACATATATTTGTAACCTATTCCGCTTAACTATTCCTAAAGATTCATAAAAAACCCTGTAAGAAATCGACACGTGTTTCACCTCTCAACGAGGCATCTTCAGGAAGACGATTAACTGGTCACGAAGCCGAACACGACGTGTTGCCACCCCGAGCGCTGAACGCTGAGTGAGCCACACCGCCCGACAACCTCAAGTCGGTGGAAAATAACGATAATACACCGACTTCCGAAATTAAAGTTATTTTTCACTTTGTAGAGTCTTTTTGGAAGTCGGATGTTTTTTTTTTTTTGGATAAATAGGCCGCGATTAGAAATGGTAGCCGTCGTTACCAGATTCAACACTGAACTTATTTTAATCAAAACTTGTCCCCAGACTCAGTTGTCATCGGCGGCAGTATAAACCAGCACGGAGCCCTGGTAGTCTCAGCGACGCACACGGGCGAAGCGAGCACTTTGGCTCAGATAGTAAGACTGGTGGAAGATGCTCAAGCTAGCAAGGCGCCTGTTCAACGATTAGCTGACACTATTGCTGGGTAAGTAAGAAAGAAAATACATCTATATTAATAAAAAGAAAAGTAATAAAAACTAAAACAAAATCAAGATACAAAACACTAGAAAGTGAAAATAACTTTAATTTCGGAAGTCGGTGTCTTTGGTTTTGAATTTTCGTTTTAAGCCACCGACTTCCGAAATTAAAGTTATTTTTCACTTTCTAGTGTTTTTTTTGGAAGTCGGTTGGTTTTTTTTGTAAAAAGTTTTTATTTTTCACTTTTTAGTTGTCGTACCTACTGCTTACTAGTTCGAATATCACGACCTGCTATGTAAATAACAGTGACAGGAAAATGTTAAAAGATCGTCCATAGAGGCTAAGTGGTAAAAATACGTATTAATGAAGCTAACTCAAAAAGTACTCAAGCTAAGTTAATAAAATTTATATGGGACCACCTTGAGAGCATACTCCTTCAAACAAAAAAAGAATTTTCAAAATCCGTCCACAATTGACGAAAATATCGACGGACATACACAAAAAAAAAAAAAAAAAAAAACATACATACGCTACGAACATATAACCTCCTCCTTTTTGGAAGTCGGTTACAAACAAGTCATCTCAGACAGACAAATTAAAAATCCGGAGTCACACGTGTTAGGGGATAAATCGAATAGATTACGTGTGACTCCGGATTTTTTAATTTTCTGTCTGAGATGACTTGTTATGTATCATTTTAGTTGACTTTTTGCCATAGTTGGGTTTTAGTTTTGATTACTTTTATTTTTATTTAAATTATTTTGGGGTTATAATATATATATTTGAAATGTGCTTTCATTTGATACCCAACATGGCACCATAAAAAATATTTTTTTACTTGTGCATAAAGTTTTAATAAATAAATAAAAGGGATGATCCTCCAAACAGTACGCATAGCTTGACAGCCATACAAACGCGTTTTGTTGACGGAAGAATAGACAAAATGACAGATTGTGATTGTTTATCTGTTATTTTGTCTATTCTTCGGTCGATAAAACTCTTTTATGTTGTGGTCATGCTAAGTGTGCTGACGAGTGTTGTGTCCGGTGGGCTACTGCCCGAAGGTTGTTTTCGAGCTGTTGTATATGTCGTAGGGTAATTTGATTTTTCGCGAAAACCCTAGGGATATTGTGAAAATACGGCGGTAGCTTAATCTGATCGATCGATCCGTACGGCTGTTATTACTTAGCCACGAGCCCCTCCTCTAGCCTCTAAAATGGCTCAAGATTTGTTGCAATTAATAATAACAATAATGTTCCTCGTTACAGGTACTTCGTTCCTCTAGTAGTGTTCCTATCTCTGCTGACCCTCGTCTGCTGGATCATAAGCGGAGCCCTGAATATTGATAGAATCAAACTTATTACACCGGTAAGTTTTAATAAATCACATTTTATCAAAAATAAATCTCTCTCTCTCTCTCTCTGCCTCTCTCTCCCAATCTCCCTCTCTCTCCCTCTCTCTCTCTCTCTCCCTCTCCCTCTCCCTCTCTCTCTCCCTCTCCCTCTCCCTCTCTCCCTATCTCTATCTCTCTCTCCCCCTCTCTCTCTCTCCCTCTCTCTCTCTCCCTCTCTCTCTCTCTCCCTCTCTCTCCCAATCTCCCTATCTCTCTCTCTCTCTCGCTCTCCCTCTCTGTCCCAATCTCCCTCACCCTCTCTCTCTCTCCCATTCCTCCTCTCTCCCGTTAAAAAGGCCTAGTTCAGCAAAACTGCCAGACAACTATAAGTGCCTGACACTGGTTTTCAACTGAACCTGAAAGTGTGAGGTGACGGATTTAATGTAAGGTTATTTGCAATTTTTCTCACAGGAAATGTACCTAAACGCAGGCTACGCGGACTGGGAACTGATAATCCAAACCGCCTTCCACTTCGCCCTCTCCGTACTGGCCATAGCGTGTCCGTGTGCCCTCGGCCTGGCCACTCCTACAGCGGTCATGGTCGCTACAGGCGTGGGCGCTAAGATGGGCCTGCTCATCAAGGGCGCCGAGCCGCTGGAGAATGCTCACAAGGTTTGTAGACACTGCATAGACACTTATACCCACTGCGTAGACACTATGGATACTGCGTAGACATTGCCTACTAATTATGGACACTGCGTAGACATTGCCTACTAATTATGGACACTGCGTAGACCCTGCAGATGCTGCCGTGCAGATACTGAGTATCCAAATCAAGTCATTTATTCAAACTAGGCTGAGAATCAGCAATTTTTGAACGTCAAAATTATATAAGTTGACACTATAGGCATAGACACAGTTTAGACGTTCAAAAGGTGTCATTCACTACGCTCCATCAGTGCTATTCAACTAGGGGCGGATTCGACCAAACAGGAATAAATTTTATCCGCGGAATAAGATTTACTTCTGACAGTTTTCGTATGGAGAAACTGTCAAAAATTCAAAATTTATTCGGAAGAGAAGGCTTATTCCGCGGATAAAATTTATTCCTGTTTGGTCGAATCCGCCCTAAGACGATAAGAGACTGCTATGCAAAAGAAAAATTGAAAGAAATAAATAAAATTGCTAAAAAAATGGAGAGGATGCTTCCAAAGTTTCAGATGGAGGTGTTTTTTTTCTCTACATAGCTCTCTGAAAATGAATCCAGCTATCTAATTGCGAAACACGTTTTTCTAAGCGATTAAGACTAATGTTTCATTTTGACAGTTCAACAACATTCATTGCGTTGAGCAGATTTTTTTTCGAACATAAGAAGCAATGGATTATCAATCTGATTGTGATTGATCGTGTATTACGCAATTGGGGTAATTCAACCATATCGTTTTGTTCACAGGTCAAAACCGTAATCTTCGACAAGACGGGCACAATAACTCGTGGTAGCGCGACTGTAGCGAAGCTATCCTTGCTGACCGGCTCAGCGAGCACGCTGGGCTCAGTGCTCGCGTGCTTGCTCACCGCTGAGCTCAACTCTGAGCATCCGGTGGCTTCAGGTGAGCAAAAAGTTGATTCTAATAAGGATTCCTTACTATGTAGGTTGCACATTTACTATACTCCATTTAATAACATTAGACTAATAATGGTTATTGTTGTGTGTGTTTCAATGTGTGTGTGAGTCGATTCCGACCATTTTTTACCCGACTACGGCGAAGCAAAAAGGAGGGTTATGATTTTGATCGGTATGTATGTATGTTCATTTGTTCCCTCATAACTTCGAAACTCCTTATCATAATTTGACAAATGGGGTATCATTGGAAGCGTCTTAGTCGTCCGCTGGTTATAGGCTATGTGACGTCACATTAATTGAATATGGCGCTCTCTAGATGACAAAAAGTCGTGAACTAAAAAAAAATGTTTTTTTAATGGTGCCATGTTGGGTATCAAATGAAAGGGCTTAATTAGCACATTTCAAATATATATATTATTACCTCAAATTTAAATAAAAATATAAAAACTAAAACCCAACTACGTCAAAAAAGTCAACTAAAAAGGTATAAACAAGTCATCTCAGACAGACTAATTAAAAATCCGGAGTCACACGTGTTAGGGGATAAATCGAATAGATTACGTGTAGAGAGTTTCGAATAGAGTTCTTGTTGATTTACTGTATGTTACTACTACTTTAATACTACTGTGTCCACTATGTATGAGGTTAGGGCTCAAAGTATTTTATGTGCCATTAAATTAATAATTAATTTCTGTTACAGCCATAGTCCGATGGTGCAGTGCGGCCCTAGGAGGCCACAGCGGCCTCACGTGTGTGAGCTTCGTGGCCGCGCCCGGCTGCGGCCTGCGCGCCAGGCTCAAGAGTATAGCCGACCGGGAGCCGCTAAACTTGGCCAACTTTAACAACCAGACGAGGTGAGTGTCTCTGCATAAACACTGTTTAGATACTACATAGACACTGTTTAGATACTACATAGACACTGTTAAATGCTGCATAGACACTAAATAGACACTGTTTAGATGCTGCATAGACACTAAATAGACACTGTTTAGATGCTGCATAGACACTAAATAGACACTGTTTAGATGCTGCATAGATACTAAATAGACACTGTTTAGATGCTGCATAGACACTAAATAGACACTGTTTAGATGCTGCATAGATACTAAATAGACACTGTTTAGATGCTGCATAGACACTAAATAGACACTGTTTAGATGCTGCATAGACACTACATAGACACTGTTTAGATGCTGCATAGACACTACATAGACACTGTTTAGATGCTGCATAGACACTACATAGACACTGTTTAGATGCTGCATAGACACTACATAGACACTGTTTAGATGCTGCATAGACACTACATAGACACTGTTTAGATGCTGCATAGACACTACATAGACACTGTTTAGATGCTTTTTCGAGTATTTTGACATTTTATATGGAATGATTATATTGAATTGAAATGTATGAAATAATAGTTATTTATGCAACTGTTGTATAATAAGGGGTATTTCGTCTCGTGTGATATCACATGAGTGTTTTAATACCTAATTATATACAGTTGCATACAAGACTTTATCTACACCCATGATATGAATCCTATATAAAAGTTTCTGAAACAGTTAACTTATTGCCAATGTTAAAACGACCATAGCCCGTAGAGCTCCAAGCATTACGGAGCGTATTGTGTCGGCGCGGGGGTCAGCAGGTGACCGGCAAAAGAGTTGCATAATGAATTTAGTACAACATTATAACACTCTTTTCGATGACACTGGTCGTTTTAATGTTGACAATAAGCTAATTGTTTCAGAAACTTTTATAGAGGATTTATAGCATGGGTTTATATAAGAATTTAGGGGTATGAGGATCAGGGTGTAAAGTTCACTCATCCTCTAAGAAAGGGAGGATCCTCCGACCAGACGGGTGTCGTGTCTGGCGGGCAATTGCCCAAGGATTGATGTCGGATAGTCTCATAATGTTAATTGCTCGGTAAACTCTTATACCGCGATGTAGGACTTGTGACGTCAGGTCTTCGATGCTCAGTTCGTATGTGACGGTTTAGATGCCGCCACAAGAATATAAATGACTCGAAAAAAATTACAAGCAGGAATTTCGCAGACCACGGAAAACCTTTTAATAATAAAAATGATCACTAAATAAAATGATTTCTTTCCCAGATCCGGCAGTAATTTCTTGGTGGAAGGCGTTCCCGTGGAGGTCGTGTCTCCGGCCGGCGACGCCGCGCTCAGCTCCGCGCAGGCCGCCGCGCGCCTGCACACGCTCATACGCACGGAGCAGCCCGCCGCGGGAGAGGTTTGTATTTATTTATTAGTTACACCGACAGCAATTAAAACAGAATAGTAATAAAATAAAATTACGGGTATGCATGCCTATTACAAGTATACACAGCATTCACATTAAACAACATCGTTATAAACTAAAAAGAAAATAAACATGAAAAATTAAAATACAACAAGTAATAATAAAAATAAAATGGTTGGAGAGGTTCGTTCGAGCTCATTGAATCAGGCGTCACTTGGCGGAAATCCATTATAAATAATAATAGATATATTTAGTAACCTATTCTGCTTAACTATTCCTAAACATAAAAAAACTGTTAGAAAGCGTCACGTGTTTCACCTCTCAACGAGGCATCCTCAGGATGGCGATTGACTTGTTGCGAACCCGAACGCGACGTGTTGCCACGCCAAGCGCCGGACGCTAAAAGCTATTCACCCAACCGCGTTAAAAGGTCACTTTTCTGTTTTGTTAATAATGACATTTGAATAGTATTGTCTCGCTCACTCATACTGAAAATCGTATCTACAATATTGTTCTTAAGTGAGACTTAGTGCGGCGAGTTTTAATCCAATTATTTAAAACTAGCTGCACGCCCCGGCTTCGCACGGGTGGCACTAGGTAGTTATCTACGGTGTACCTTCCTACCCTACCTACTTACATACCTACCCTACCTACATCTACCTATCTACCTACCCTATCTACACCTACCTACATACCTACGTAGACTTACCAACCTACTTACATATCTACCTACCCTACCTACACCTATATACCTACCTACTTACCCTTCCTACACGTACCTACACTTACCTACCTACCTACCCTACCTACAGCAATTTTCCGTATTGTCACACTTTAACACATTTGAACCTTCCCTAGATTTCCACAAATATTTCAAAACCAAAATTAACCAAATCGGTCCAGCCGTTCTCGAGTTTTATCAAGACTTACAAACAGCAATTCATTTTTATTAAGTATACAACGTGTAACATTAAATGCGCAAAACCTCAGACACCCCTACAGATTTTTTATTCAATTGACCTATTTCAGAGAGAAAAAAAGTCATTAATAAAATTGTAAAGGTTTTATGCGCTGTTTTAGTTTTACTAGCAATTCTTTGCATTGACATAAAAGCTATTATTATTATCCCGATGACAAAATTTAAATTGGTCGATAACAATTTGTTTTGTTCACCTATTTTGGCGGGTTTGCGAATGTGATGGCTTGACCTATTAATAAATAGACACGGCAACGTTTTTAATGAAGATTTTTTGAAAAATTTGACCTTTATTAAAAAGTGGTTCAATTGATTCTGCTCGTTATTCCGATCAAACTATTTTCAGGTTTTGCGCATCATTTTAAAAAAGATTAAATCTTTGTATTTCACTAAAATCATCTCCATTCGATCCACAGGACGTAGAACAAGTAGTCCTGATAGGCAATCGTGAGTGGATGTCCAGAAACGGAGTCACAGTCCCCCGCAGAGTGCAGGAAGCTATGCAGCAGGACGAGGAGTTGGGCAGAACAGCTGTGCTGGCCGCTATTAATGGTAAGACATGGTGTGACAGTCATTATTATCTTCTTAGCGTTTCCCTACTATGTTGGGGCCGGCTTCCAGTCCATCCAGATGCAGCTGAATACCAGTATTTTACATGAAACGACTGCATATCTGACCTCTACAACCAGTACTGGGAAACGTAAGACTGGTAGTCAGCCTTTCAGGCTTCTGACGACCCGTAACAACTATCAAAGATCCACGAATGACAGCCGGGACCAACGGCTTGACGTGTTTTCCGAGGCACGGAGGGGTCACGATATGTAATGAATGGTCTCCCATCCACAGACAGACCTCGGGAAACGTCGCTTATTTTTAAGAAAACGTAAGATTAAGATTATTTTGGTTTGAATACCAATAAATTCTTTTGTTCATGAATACTTTCGCTTGTAAATTGGTTACGAAGTCACCTTGTATTTAATAAACATATACAATGTGGAGACGGCAATACAACAATAAATGAAAACACTGGCAATATTAATACACAGGAGTATTTAGGAACTACCAAATAAATCCTAACATTGAAATTAAAAAAGCAATTTTTTCTAACAAACTAAATATTACTGATGCGTCGACTATGGGTTTTGCCAATCTTTGACTAGCTATAGTGACTAAACTATTGGAGATATTTGATTGAATTTTCGTATGCAGACTGGGAACGTCATTAGATATACGCAGTTTAATTTATTATTGTATTGTCGTCTCCACCTTGTATGAAATTGTAACTAATGTAAAAAATATAAAAGTTAGTTTGTTTGTTACGCTTCCACGCTAAAACTGCTGAACAGATTTGGATGAAATTCGCCACATGGGTAGACCATGGCCTAGATTAGGATATAGGATACTTTATTCCCATGGAATTGAGACTTATGCGGGTGAAACCGCGGGGCGCAGTTAGTAATACATAAATATTATCTCCGCCCACAGACCAACTTGTCTGCACAATAGGCGTCGCTGACGAAGTAAAACCGGAAGCTCACCTAGCAGTGTACTGCTTGAAGAAGATGGGTCTACAAGTGTGTCTGCTGACCGGAGATAACAGGAAGACTGCTGTGGCTATAGCAAGACAAGTAAGTAACAAAATCAACATCAAAAGTCATTTATTCAAACTAGGTTGAGAATCAGCACTTTTCGATCGTCAAAATTACATAAGACAGTCCCACAAAATGCCCACCCTTCACCACTTCCTAGTGCTGCAGCTGAGAAAAAGTGGCGCAACAAACTGTCCAGCAGCACAGCTGTCTGTACAGTTAGAAAAAAATGAATCTATACAATAGTATCCAAAATAATATGCAAAATGTCAGCTATCACGCGCCAATATACCCGCAAAAAACATCGAAATCTATACTCAAACAACAAACATACAACGTACAACTTAACATAGAGACATATACAGGGTTACTTGTAATTCGACGTATATCCGTCAGGAGCTGATAGGGAGGCCAGAATGCAACAAATTAAACACCCCATATGTATGGCCGAAATTCAATAGTTTTCGAGATATTTGAATTTTACGGGTTTTTCGATATTTACCCAAAATTTGACATTAAATTCCAAATAAAAAAAAAGCTACATATTGAATGCGTACAATTAAAGAATGATATCGTAGCTGGCACTTCAATCAAGCTATGAACCTAATTAAAAGTACTTAATTCAACGAAATAATTAAAATTATGAGCGATTTAAGAATAATATCTTACCAATATTTTCATTTTACGCTTCAAAAACGTTGTCTAGTCAAAAAAATTACTATGACGTTAATCGTACAAATAACTAAAACAACTTGCCTATTCTGTAAGCTTTCCAAAAAGGTATAAAAGTTAAATTAAGATACGTAATTCGTGGCATGGCATGTGTTTGAATCAGCGCGGGGACAGAAATCATCTGTGTTTTCAGTTTAGGATCATCCCTAAAACTACCGATTTTACTGGCGAATTTCTTCGTGATGGGTCGGGGTGTGCGGGCTGTTTTATAACCGTTGAAGAATTTATATCGGCCACATGGGAACGCAATGGGAAACGTGAGTATTCATCGATCACAGTTATTATGTACTTATTTCTTGTATTGGAAGGTACTTAATAACTGTGATCGATGAATACTCAAATGTCTGGACCTTTAAAATCAATACTTTATCTCTCCATAGGTGAAGTAGCTTTTATCAAGAACAGCTATTCAGTTCAGAACGTAATCCCAGTAGCGGCTTGGAAGCCTACGATCTCTCGTCGTTCTTCGCTGAGTAGTTGAATTTTCAGTGGCCTGGCGTTCTGCTTCGACTATTTGATGTTCTCCGGCTGGAGAACATTGTTCTGAAATACAACTAAAATTCTACAGATCTGCCTTGCCAGATCCAATCTTCATTCAATATGTAGTTCTTTTTTTATTTGGAATTAAAGGTCAAATTTTGGGTTAATATCGAAAAACCCGTAAAATTCAAATATCTCGAGAACTATTGAATTTCGGCCATACATAGGGGGTGTTCAATTTGTTGCATTCTGGCCCCCCTATCAGCTCCTAACGGATATACGTCGAATTACAAGTAACCCTGTATACAGCCACATAGGCATAGCAGAGATGGATGGACAGTTAAACCAGAAAAAGTTTGCGCTTCGATCATTTTCGTGTTTCAGAATGAATAAAGTACACGACAACAGCTGTAAAGAATTATATTATATTAAATTAATTAATTATATTCAATTTAGATAAATTGTTTTTAGCGTTCTTTCTTAGCCTTTTCCCAATTATGTTGGGGTCGGCTTCCAATCTAACCGGAGCAGCTGAGTACCATTTTACATGGACCGACTGCATATCTGACCTCCACAACCCAGTTACTGGGTATGACGATACTTTGTTGTTCTTAATATACTTTCTATTTCCAGGTCGGCATCAACAAAGTGTACGCCGAAGTCCTCCCCTCCCACAAGGTAGCAAAGATCCAGAAGTTACAAGAAGAAGGGCAGAAGGTTGCCATGGTGGGCGACGGCGTGAACGACTCGCCGGCGCTTGCGCAGGCCGACGTCGGCATCGCCATCGCGTCCGGGACCGACGTCGCCGTCGAGGCCGCGGACCTCGTGCTCATGAGGGTACGTACTACTGCAGCTCCGCCTGAACCACGAGCCGGCGCGTGCGCAGACTACCCGTAACGACTGTCAGAAATCCACGAATGGCAGCCGAGACAGTGTCTTAACGTGCAAGGAAGGGTTTTCAAGGAAATCGATGGTCACCCATCCGCGGCTAACACAATTTTTTTCTTTACAGAACGATCTCTTAGACGTAGTAGCCTGCCTGGAGCTGTCCCGCACCACAGTGCGTCGTGTTCGCCTGAACTTTCTGTTCGCTAGCGTTTACAACTTACTGGGCATCCCGCTAGCGAGCGGAGCATTCGCCATGTTTGGATTACAATTACAGGTGAGAATAAAACACATCCTTATTTCCAACCATTTATTTAACATAATCACGCTTATGAAGATCCGTAATTATTACATTAAAAACCATAGTGAAATAATGCAATGCTTTATGGGCACTTTGTTTTTTTAATAATAGTGACGTGACGTGATTATAACCGTAAAGTTAAATCGATTAAAACTTCTTTGTAAATAAAATCGATTGTTTTTAGAAATCCAGTCAGAAATGCAATTTGGACATCACTACTTTACACCCCCCCCCCCCCCACACACACCCCCATACACATCAGCAAGAATTACAGTGTTGCTCGTTCCTATTGTGACAGCATCTGCATCGCGACATGCGAACTGTGTATCAAAGTCCTGACCACACGTGTTTCACCTCCCAACGAGACATCCTCAGGATGACGACTGACTTGTCGCGACCCCGAACCCGACGTGTTGCCACGCCGAGCGCTGGATGCAGAGTCAGGGCGAATTTCACAAATGCAACTGAACGCTATCAGCACATCTAAAAAGAGGGTCAGTCAGAGTCATCTCGGTCATCCTGAGGATGCCTCGTTGAGAAGTGAAACACGTGTCGATTTCTTACAGCGTTTTTTTATGACTCTTTAGGAATAGTTAAGCGGAATAGGTTACTAAATATATCTACGTCTATTGTATTTTATGATTCTGATTTTAGATAACGGAAAGTGCGCTTGCACAATCCATTTTACTTCCCATCCTTGACTACGCTGATGTCAGTTATCTCGATCTCACTGAGGCACAACTAGATAAACTTGAGCGACTTCAAAACTTCTGCATAAGATTTATATTTGGCCTGCGCAAATATGATCACGTTTCTGAATTTCGTACAAAACTCAAGTGGCTTCCTATACGTCTTCGCCGGAATTCTCATATCTTATTTCAGCTCTACAGTATTCTGTTTAATCCTACAACCCCCTCTTATCTTAAAGAACGTTTCAAGTTCCTTCATGACACACATAATAGATATCTAAGGTCATCGGAAAACTTGAGACTAGAGATGCCGATGCATTCCACCAGCTTTTATGACAAATCGTTTACAGTTCAAGCAGTACGGTTATGGAATGCCTTGCCCGTGTCGATTAGGCGTGCTCAATCTTTGTCCACTTTTAAAATTTTGGTGAAAAAACACTTCCTCTCTCCGTAATTATCAACATTGCACATATTTCCTTGCTTTTGTTTCATGTTTCTATGTTATGTATGTATTTATTTATATATATATATATTTATACAGATAACTATTTTTATGTTTTATGTATGTGTGTATTTATTGTATATGTAAATGGTACACCACTGACTACCTGCAGTATTGTCTCTCCTTCTCCCTTGAATCCATCCAA
This sequence comes from Eupsilia transversa, assembly GCA_914767815.1. NCBI lineage: Eukaryota > Metazoa > Arthropoda > Insecta > Lepidoptera > Noctuidae > Eupsilia > Eupsilia transversa. Next base: position 7,489,675 of record OU611900.1, read on the forward strand.
AGGTTGTCTGTAAAAGATCGCTTTTAGCGATAAGACCGCCCATTGTGTCACCCTATGTAAAATGTCCAAATTTATGTCTGTAATTTTTTGGTGTACATAATAAAGAGTATTCTATTCTATTCTAAAGTTTTTTTTTTTTTTTAAACACAACGGGGAAGCTCTTGGCCTGAATCTCACCTGATGGTAAGTGATGATCAGGCCGAAGTTGGAAGCGAGCTTCACCCGGCATCCTCTGCCACAGAGGAACTGGCTATCTTACCTCTTACTGCCGGAACACAACAATGCTGCTAACATTGTTGTTATGGCGACAGACTTAGATAAGATGGTGGTAGCTAGCCAGGCGGACTTAAAACAAGCCCTACCACCAACCAAACCGAGCAGAAAATTTTGCCCCCACTAGAAATCAAACCCGGGACCTCTGGGTCTGAGACAGGTGGTCTAACCACTAGACCACAGAGGCGGTTAATGAATGAATGTGTTAATAATCTATTGTATGTTTATCCTTTAGCCATGGATGGCGTCGGCAGCGATGGCTATGAGTTCAGTATCAGTCGTCTGTTCCAGTTTATTGCTAAAAACGTGAGTATTTTACTTTTATACTCTTAGGAGCTCGGGGCTAAGTAATAACAGCCGCACAGGTCGATCCAGCAGGTTAAGCTACGCTTGCCGGGGTTGGTCCGTGGATGGGTGACCTACCTTTACATGTCAAGACTCAGAGCACGTTAAGCCGTTGGTCCCGGCTGTCATTCGTGCATCTTTGATAGTCGTTACGGGTTGTCAGAAGCCCGAAAGTCTTGACAACCAGTCTTACCAAGCGGTATCATATTACCCAGTTACTGGGTTGTGGAGGTCAGATAGGCAGTCGCTCCATGTAAAATACTTGTATTCAGCTGCATCCGGTTAGACTGGAAGCCGACCCCAACATAGTTGGGAAAAGGCAGCAGATTGATCTTTTTATCTGCTATATATTATATTATGTGCCTTTTAGTCTGTGTTAAATAAATGTATCTTGTTTCTTTATTTTTTTCTAACATCCTAATTATAGATAATAATTTAATGTAAATACCTAATATATGATAATAATTTGATGTAAATAACATAATTATGATAATAATTTGATGTAAATGATATTATACAATAACAATAACTTGATGTAAATGATTATATACAATAACAATAACTTGACGTAAATATTTGCATGCTGAATGGCAAAATATGGCTGATCTTTGAACTGTACTAACACCTATTGATGTATCATCTACCCATATTTGCTAAAATAAATTAGTCTATTCTAGTCTATCCTTATCCATTCCACATCAAAATTAATATATTTCCGTTTCCGTTACAGCTTCAAAAAACCAACACTAGAAAAACTCCGTACACCTGAATATCTTCAATCCATTCACCTAGAGGAGCTAGACTCAGTGTCAGTACACCGCGGTCTTGATGAACGAATAGATCCCAGTGAACGAGGCGCGTCGCCTTTAGCAAAGTAAGTTTAATAATTTTACTTTTTAAAAATTTAAAAAAAGAAAACTTTTATCATGCATTGTCACGAGAACCAAACACGTATGCCAAATGTCAGCCCGATAGCTTCAGTGGAAGTGGGTGAAATATTGATTGCAATATTCCAGGACATACATACAAGTGAAGTTAAATAAAAGCTTTTAATAAAACACTAGATTTTTCCTCAGAAATTGTACTTTTCGAGATAAAAACAGTAACCTGTGTCACTTATTAGTTCATAAACTATATATTATGCAAACAAATCACCTCGATCCGTCGCTCCGTTGCTGCATGAAAAACGAACAAACAAACAAACACACTTTCGCATATACAGGGTGGATTTTTGAGACGGGGCTGTAAGGGCACCTAAATCGTTGTAGCTACAATAAATCGGATCGATTAGCATCAAAAAAAGTTTGTATGAAAACTGCCGATTTTCTTGCGGACAATATTTTTTTTTTCTCAATTTCTGTAAATGCAGATCCAAATGTCTCAAAAAGTTAAGGACAGTCTTCTAAGACATTTTCTTGTAGCGAAAACGGGTAAGTTACCTGACCTTACTGCCTCATCTCGAAAATCCACCCTGTATACCTTTAATCCATTCACCTGAGGGACTTAGTGAGTCTAACTAATGACGTCAACTAGTGCAGCATACACTGAGTTTTAAATAACATATAAAAAATAAAATAAAATAAATACACAATAAATGAATCAATAAAGGATCACTATAGTCCTTGCGCGACTGCTAGTCACCGCGTGAGGTGGTGATACCGGAGAGGGCGTCATTGACAAAAATGTCAGACTGAGTTAGCGGCAGACGTGTGCCTCGCCGCGAGAATACCGACGTCTATCTCTCCAGTCGCACCGCAAGTGTGCCTCAGGTGGTGACTAGCAGTCGCGCAAGGACTATAGTGAACCTTTATTGATTCATTTATTGTGTATTCTCGCGCTTAAAATTAAGTCGCTCTATGTCGTGTGTAATATACTCTGTCCCGCTCTCACATAAGTTACAAAGAATTTATAACCTGTGCAAGCATTTTGAAATTAATTAATTGGCAATAATTAAACTTTTCATCAAAATTTTGTTTCCATGACTGTCTGTCTTACTGAAATATATCAATTGTAAGTAATTTAAATGGGCAGGCAGTAATAGACTGCGCAGATTGGCGGACAGGACTGCACGGGATTTTAAATTTATCAATTGAATTTAATACTTATCCAATCAATATAAGGTTATTTTAATGAAAACTGCGCTGCGATGCTCCAAGCTCAATCACCGAGCATTGAAATATGTACCTTATTTTAATTGGATAAGTATTAAATTGACTTAATAATTGAAACTCCTCTACAGTCCCGTTCGCCAGTGTGCGTAGGCCATTACTTAGTATAGTTTGCTTAACGCTGTAGCCGACGTAATCCTTGCTTTCAACCGTCAAATTAATTTTTGAAATACATTCGTTACGTCAACCGTCAACTCTAGAGTAAACTAAACTCTATGGCGAAGCATTTAGACAAAGAATTCTGCATTCATTTTAATTTCGTTTTTTCCTTTTCTAGCTTGGCGTAAAAATTCTTCATAGATTTTACTAACTTCATTTCAATCAATATTTCTGACAGTATTGGTCATAAAACGAGAGAGCGAGACACGAGACTCACTGTCCTACTCGCACGTTTCATGACCGCAACTGTAACTTTTGTTGGCGTTTAGTTTATCTATGTGTAAGCTCTTTTCAACGAAACTTTAATTCAGAATCTTAGATGAATTATCATGTTTTAAAACCACAAACTGAAAAAGATAAAATTCCATTGCGAAATATTTTACAGCTGTTTGGGACGTTGCCAAGTTTTAGAATGAACGCTCTTTAGGCCAATTAATCATTATTTATTTTAATTCAGAACCTTAGATATAATTTACAATAACACTTTGAGTGACACTAAACCCCCACAGCACGCGTCATGAACATTGTCGAAACGGGTTTTGTCGACGTCTATAAGACAAAATGACAGATTGATTATCTGTCATTTTGTCTATTTTCCTGTCGACAAAACCGAGGCGTAACACCGATAAAACTTCTACCGTGTCACGTTCAGATTAATTGCTACATAATCAACTATCAACTTTAACGTTATGCAGTCAAAGTTGAGTTTAGAGAGACCATTGTAATAAAAAGGTCCGGAAAAATGGTGGCTATGGAATTTAAACTTCATAATATTGAGTTAATGGTTAAAAATCATGACAATTATCTAAGATCCTGAATACAATTTTACATCTCTCTCTATTCCACCGTTTATTGTATCTGCCGTCTCTTTCTAACATTCCATTTCTTCCATCACAGCAAAAACCGTGACTCTTGGAAATCGGCTCTATTGAAAGTTGAAGTATAAAGTATGTAGTTCCTTAAAGATGTGGTGGTTTGTGTGTTCTTATGTCTGTGTGTGTTTTTCTTTGTTTTAATAAAAAACCAGGAATACATGTGCCAGTAACTTGTTCAAAAGCAGGGACCGAAACCGGTAAGATCGAAACGGGTATTTTTTTTTAAATTTCAGTGTCAGTCTGCCAAAAATGTAATAAGCTACATTTTTAACATTTACTAGAGACTAGATTTTTAACGTAGCCCAGCAGGCGTATTTTGTAGAAACCTAGCGATAGCGACATTTTCGCAATAATTACTCTTAAATCGCAAATCCGTATGAATCAGTGCTAGCCACACAATAGCAAACTAGTGATAGTGCTGCCTCTAGGGAACAATCAGTTATAGTTTGACCGAGACCGCTCATTCGTCAACACTCACGGCGCGCGGTGGCCCGACCGCTGCTCATTCGTCAACGCTGCCCCCTGCCTCGCCGCGCATTCCTGTGACACGGTACAGCGGTCTTGGTCAAGCTATAACTATAATGTTTTGGAATTGGCATTCTGTTTCGTGAATATAACACAAGTATGCATGCATGCTACTTGGATAGAGCAGTGTTTCAAAGATATTTTGGAGCCTGATTGACATCGATTGTTTTAAAATATTTGTGAAATTGCGTCTCAGAAATTGTATTGACTAAACCAGATGGTGACGTTAGTCCTGATTTAGGGACTACTCTCACTTATTCAGCTCTATTCAGCGTTTGCCCATAGAAAACTACGATTTTGTATGAGACGCGTCCGCGTCCTTTCAGCTGCGGATAGCTGAAAGGAAGCGTACGCGATTCGCGCGTTTTCTATAAGCAAAAGCTGAATAGAGCTGAATAAGTATGAGTAGTCCCTTATGCAACGTGCCAAAATAATCTTTTAGTGTTGTACAAGTTTCTTTTCTTTTACTTTTGTACAAGTTACTAGCGTGTGTATTACGTACTGTAGTTTAACCGAGATCGCATTACCGCGCCTTAGGAATGTGGAGCGAGGCTGGGGGCAGCGTTGACGAATGAGCAGCCTGCACTACCCCCCCTTGTGCCGCGCACATACCTAAGGCGCGGTACAGCGGTCTGAGTAAATAAATCTGAGTTGGTGTTGATTGCGTTTTACCCGATTGTGTAAAGGTGTTGTTTTGTGTTGAAAAAGTTTGATTAATTGTGGGTAATTTTTCTGGGATTTCGAATTATAGGTACGGAGAAATATGCATGCATTTAAATGCGGCATGTCTTGTCATTAGATTTTGTTGAATTTTCTACATATTATTCGAGTAACTGACTGCCTCGTTGGTCTAGTGGCAAGCGCTAGTGCTGACCCTGAGGTCCTGAGTTTGATTCCCGGGTGGGGTATAGTGTTATCTGGAATTTCTCAGTAGCAGCCCGGAGTCAAGATTTGTGCCTGGTTGTAGGCAATAGACTCGCCCTATTACATGGGACTTAAACATAACTGGTGAAGTGTGGGTGTACTATAGGTACGCCTCTGCCTAACCCTTCGGGGAATTCAGGCGTGATGTATGTGTTATGTTATTCAAGTACAGTGGGCAATTTAAAGAGTTTTATTTACTGTCTTCAGATATAGAGAGAGACTAGAGAGTTTAGAAATTGCAAAAAATAATACAGGAAACGTTACACTGTTGAACGAATTAAATACAAGCATTCCAAGGTCACCTTTACTACGATTGTTCGCCCTTATCGTGCTGATAACGATCCGAAAAGCGATGCTATATAAGTGAGGTTGTCGGTCGATGTGGCTCACTTAGCGTCCAGCGCTCGGCGTATTAACTCGTCGTGTTCGGGTTCGCGACAAGTCAATCGTCATCCTGAGGATGCCTCGTTGAGAGGTGAAACACGTGTCGATTTCTTACAAGGTTTTGTATGACTCTTTAAGAATAGTTAAGCGGAATAGGTTACATCTACGTCTATTGTATTGTATGTTTTCAGTTCGTTTGTTGTTTGTCTTCATAGTTATTGTTTTCTGGTGGTGGTGAACATCTGTTATTTGTGTGATTCTTACTATTGCATGTGATTTACTTTGTTCTTGTGATTTTCAAAGAATTTTCTTGAAAACTTTTTCAATTTCTTACTTTCATATTAAACTGTTCTACTTCGTTTATTTTTTTCGAGAATATTTTTTTTATGTTTAAAAAACAATATTATTATATTTTCTTTTGTTACATTTTCATGGTAAAATTTAAGTATGTGTAAGAATTTTATATTACGAGCATTCGACCCTGAAATCCCTTAGAAATCAGGTTATTAACCCAACTTAAAATAACCTCAAATAAAAAACGAAATTTCTCCTTCACAGACTCTTCCACCGCAGCAAACCAGCAGAAGGCTGCCTCCTCCAAGAAGAGGATGACTTGATGACAGTCTCCTTCATCCCCAAAAGACGTCAGGAGCCCAGCATCAATGGATGATATCATCCCAGCGCTGGGCAAACATCCCGCGGATAAACTGGGTACGTGAAGTGAGCGATAGATGGCGCTAATTTAAAAAACTGTAAGAAGATTTTGCTGTTGACGTTAAAACTAAAATAGTGGTACAAGAGGATCTTTTGGCGCGCCAATGACGTAGTTATGGGGCGCTATTGGTAAACGTTTATGCAATTGTTTTGTGAAATGTATTGAAAAAACAAGATGGCTGCGTTAGTTCCGATATAGGCCACGCGCCAAAACAACCTTGATAAGATGTCAAAAATGATAATTGACCTAAATTAATAGTATTTTAAGGATTCTAGCACCAAAACATAAAGTCGGACTTTATTTCTTTTTATTATTTTATTGTCTTGGCATTTTTCACGATAGAAAAGCTATACATAGTTTGCCGTGCGGATCCCTACGAAGCGAGGGAAAGAGCATTGAGCGTTACTGCCACATTATTATTTTCCGAGCAGCTTTTCAAGTACTATATAATGATCAGCCTTTAGCTGTCCCACTGTATGGCAAAAGCCTTGTCTTATACACAGGAGGATCGAGCTTTAACACTTTCACTATTCAACACACACCCCGTTGCACAAAGACAAACAATAATGCTCCATTACGTAACGGATCATTAACGCTAATGATTTCATCAAAGAACCATTAAAATCGAGTCTCTAATATTGCTTGCCGAGTGAAGATTCGTATTTAACGACAGCTTTAAAAGCTTAATTTCGTTTCTGCAAGTGGCTGTTAGTAATTTTATTAATTACTAGCTTCCGCCAGCAGCGGCTTCGCCCGCTTCATATTTTTTATAAATTATAGCCTATGATACTCAGTGATAATATAGCATTCTACTGGTGAAAGAATTTTTAAAATCGCTCGAGTAATTTTTGAGTTTATTCATTACAAACAAAAATACAAACATACAAGTCTTTTCTCTTTATAATATTAGTGTAAACAAATAACTTAATCTGACTAAAAACAATAACTGTTAATAGCGCCATCTATTGTCGAAAAACGTTATGGACATGATGTCCTTATAAAGGTATTGAATGGACAAATTCACAAATGGATTTTATGCCCGATGGACAAAGTGCAGTGTTACAGTGAAACTAAGAATAAAGACTGATGTGTATGTGTAAATAGTAAGAGTGTCAAGCGAAGTTGGAAATTGGTGGTTTTGTGAAATTACTAGGTAATATTTTTTTGTCAATTTTTGAAAATATTTTGGCTAGATTTTGTAAATATTTGCTTAGTTTGTTTATCGTTTATTTCGTATGTTTTTTTACGTATTTGGATTACTTAGAATGGATGTAGCTAAATACTAGTGATCCTAATATCGCCTAAAGTTTTTTGAATATATCTAGAAGCATGTTATTTAAGTACAATTTACTGTGCGTTAGAGTAAGACCCACCTGTACCTAGTACTTGTTGACAGGCCTACACTGTCCTCCCATACCTACAAACATTGAAATTTGAAAATATTATAAAAAGATAATTATTTTAAAAAAATAACCGTGGCGTTTCTTGCCGGCTGTTTGCCATAAGAAACGACCAATTGGAACCGTGCCCCTAGCTTCTGACTTTTCATAAATGCCCATGCATTTATAAAATTAAAATAAATAAAATTCGAAAATACATTATCATAAAACTACTATTTTAGTGATTGACGTGATCAATTAATGAATTTAGATAACATAAACTCGAAATAAATCATTGAAAATAAATAACAAACGTTTATGTGATTTAGAATTTTGAAATATTTATTTATAAATAATAATAAAAGATTTCAAAATTGTAAATATTTTATTTCTGATTATAAATCTTCCAACACGTCTTCGCATACATGTCTAGTATTCACAAAATCCCTGTTTTCCGAGCTTTGTTACTACCTAGCCTTTAGAAGCTAACACGGCTTTAAACTAAAACAAAATGTATCGCTTTGTATATTAAATTAATTTTAAATTCGTACAAAATGTATGAAACATATTATTACCTTCCAATGTTTAGCTAATACATAGCATACGGTATAGGGAGCTATTTTATTATTCCTGTAAAAAATGCTCTCAGTACAATTATTATGCGATTTCAAAAATAATAATAAAAAAATTGCGACAATTCTCTTTTCCTGTGCAAACACCGTGTATAATTATAGTTAAATGCAATTATTTTGCTTTAACAGCTTTAAAATATTTGAAAAATTGGCAGTTATTGTTAATCAGTCAATTGGCAATTCTAAATAATTAAATTATGTGTAGCCAAAATATTCCCTTTTGTGACAAAAGATTTGTCACATTTAAAAATATGCCAAATGTATTAGCTTACGCGAGCTGTTTGATTCTAAAAGCCAAAAACTAAATACTTCCTTTTTTCAAACTGTACTATAATATGTTGCAACGTTATTCCATTATTGTATAAATCAATAGTTACCATTTTGTACAAAAAAATTGTATTATATTTTAATACTGTACAATATTTTGTTAAAAAAAGGATTTTTTATCTCATCACCTTTATTTTAACTTAATATTTCATAAAAATCAATTAAATATTATACACTATTAAAATATAATAAAACTAGAAGAAAATACAATTTCAAAATGTACCTAGAACATCAATTACGGATCAGCTGTTCTCGAATTGTTAGCTGACAAACACGGATTGATAAATAAATGGAATTCTAATATCAAAGCGTATATTTTTAGGAATATCAAAAAATTTGCCCACATCATAATCTGCCTAGCCCTTTCCCAACTATGTTGTGGTCGGCTTCCAGTCTAACCGGATGCAGCTGAATTACTGTATTCTAAATGGAGCGACTGCCTATCTGACCTCCACAACCCACATATCGCTTGGTATGTCTATAGTTCCTTCTAAAAACAGTGAAATATTAAGTAGGTATTGGAAATGTGTTTTTTTTTGTTGAAAATATTCCATTTATTTATTATTTCTCAAAAGAAAAGCCGAGAACTATACAATTTATAATTTAGTATTATTTTGATAATTTTATTAACATTGTCATTGACACTAGAATAAAACATGGGTTTCCAAAAATCACACGTATCTTGTGTTTTTTTATTATTCACTTAGCCAATTAGGTTTTAGCCACACAACGAAAACGTGTTAGGTTTTTATCACCAGTATTTACGATAAACTGTAAAAGAAAAACAGCAGACAGTAATATTCAGTCTACCATCTTGCCAACTGACACATTTGAATCGTTACCACGGCATAAACTGTTATCATATATGTACATAGTTCATGTCAATACGAGAGAATTCTATCTATATTGAACCTATTCACCATTCAATGAATTTGAAGTTAAAATTCATATAGTGCCAGTGACTTTGTTAGTAGCTATGCTGTTAAAAGTGACATTATATTTTCTATAATAAAAGTAAATAATAAACACTGTATTTAATTCCATTATGTATAACACCATACCTATATCTCCCACCAAGCATTGGTGTTCCGGTTTGAAGGTTATGGTGCCGGTGTAATTACAGGAGAATTCATGAGACATCAGCTGTCTCTCTGTTATGGCAACGCATCTGCGGTGTCTCTGAGTATTGCAGATGTCCATAGGTGTTGGTTAACACTTACCATCAGATAGGCCACCATTTTCTATGCCGCATAATTTCATAAAGTCTGTATTTCTGCCCGGTTTATGGTAACAGACTCGTCCCCTATTACATGGGACTTAAACATAACTGGCGAATTGTAAATGTATACACCTTCTGGTGATACATGTGTGAGGTTATGTATAACGGAATTAAGTACAGTATATGAAAACTTAAGATATTTTTGCGTTTATACATAGTTGATACATTTATACATTATTATATGTTTTGTTTATACACTTATCATTTTAATCGTGTATTGTATTTATACAGTTTTAATATTGTAGTTTTTAATATGAATATATTTTTGTAACAAAATATAAAGATTTAATTTTTATGCTTGTGTTTTATTACTTTGTTATGACAGATGCTACACATCATTCTCATATATTAAAGCAACAAGTATAATCTTCACAGGATTAATACCTTAATTTAAAAGAGATTCCTTGTAGTTTTTTGCCCAGTCTTCTCTATGGGATCGAAGTTTTGGAATGGGCTTCAACTTCCTGACTAACTGGCCGACTCTTTGACAATTCAAAATTGCCAGTTTAATTGAAATAAATGTTTGAGTTTGAGCTACATGACAGAAAAAGTCGCGAAAAAAGTTAGCAAATGGACAAAGTGGCAAAAAAAGTTAGCAAATGGACAAAGTGACTTTTGGGTGTAACTAAAAAACCCCAACATGGTTGCAAAAAAATAAAAGTTGATTATTATAAATTATTATTCATCTTTGAGTGGGGCAGTAAGACTCAACTTCCAGTTTTTTCAAAAACAGCTAAATATCATCAATCTTTAATCGTAAGAAGCCTGAATCTCCTCAATAATTATTTGATTAACAGTTATAAACTTTCGTCCATAAAAATGGTCACCCATCCACGGACCAACCTCGGCAAGTGTTGCTTAACCTGATGTATCGACCTTTGCGGCTGTTATTACTTAGCCACGAGCTCCTCCACCGGGCGTATGCACTCAGTCCGCGAGTAGTATGGTGCGAGCGAGATAAAAACCTGAGGTTGTGTGGACTCTTACTTCAACTTCAACATTATTATTATGAACTATACCACTTAGGGTGCGTTTCCACTGAAGCGGAGATGAGCGGAGCTGAGCGGAGACCTGCACGAATCGACCAATCACTATGGGTGAAATCCTCATCGCGTCTCTCGTCTCGTCTGTAATTGGACGATTCCTGCACGTCTCCGCTCAGCTCCTCTCGTCTCCGCTTCAGTGGAAACGCACCCTTATACTGTTATATTTTGACGGTTCGGTTTGATCGGGTTATCCCTACTACCTATCCTAGTACTAACTTCTATTACCAAAGCGAAATTGAGTTTGTTTCGCCATCCACAGACTGACTTCGGGAAACTTAGCTTATTTGTTCATTCATACCTTCGGTTGTAAATTGGTTACGAATTCACCGTGTATTAATTAATACTTACTTATACAATGTGGAGACGACGATACAACAATAAATGAAAACACTGGCAATATTAATGCATAGGAGTATTTAGGAACTATCAAATAAATCCTAACATTTAAATTAAAAAAGTGATTTTTTCTAACAAACTAAATAGTAGTGATGCGCCGACTACGGGTTTTGCCAATCTTTGACTAGCTATAGTGACTAAACTATTGGCGATATTTGATTGAATTTTCATTAGATACCTATACGCAGTTTAATTTATTGTTGTATTGTCGTCTCCACCTCTCCCTCCAACTAATATTAAAAATGCGAAAGTGAGTTTGTCGTTACGCTTTCACGCTAAAACGGCTGAACAGATTTGGATAAAATGTGGCACATGGGTAGACCATGACCTGGATTAGTACTTAGGATACTTTTTATCCCGATATCCTACGGCATCGTGCGAGTAAAACCGCGGGGCGCAGCTAGTTTCTCAATAAAAGTACCTACAGTTCGATTCAAAATTATTGGTAGCTCGGAACATTATGACGAGTCACTGTCCAGTAACAATTTCATGTGTCAGCGGGGGTGAGGGGTGCGGTACTGCGCAGCTAGTAGCTAACTTCCGAGCCGCCATTAAGTTTGAATTGAACTGTATCGGTTCTAGAACGAAGTGTAATTGGTTGGTTGTTCGCCCTATCCAGGGATGGTACCGTACTTCCTCATTATTGTATGCCGTAGTTACTTGTGTACTTCTCACGCATTCACGCGATCTAAGTCAGTATTTTGTATATTTCTATTTTATTTATCCTATTTAATTAATTTTGTATAATTCTATTTCATTTTGTTGTTTTTAATTTCATGATTGTCTCTTATTAGCCTATAACTTGTATGTTTGGTGTCTGACTACTGCTAATGCAAGTTGGAAATGTGCGTTGCCGCGAACATTGATATTCTATCAACGTTCACGAGGGTGAGTGTCGACTATCCTGTGCTTGTAAGTACTTATACTTACTTTATAAGTTTTTAGCTAATGAAGCGGTCATATTGGCTCTCACAGACAACGCCCTCCGCTCCCTATCGATGTCTCTCTCTCTAACGTTTTAAGGTAAGGTGGAAGCGTCAGGGTAGTCGAAATTCAGATTTTGCTGGGTTTTTTGAGGGTTTTTTTGGCAGGTCAGTGTCAGGTTATGTGTTCAATAAACGCTGACGCTTCCACCTTTTGGTAGAAATCTTTCTACAATCTGTTATTTTGTCTATTCTTCTGTCAACAACAAAACCCGTATCTATGATTATGGAGGTCATGCTACGCGAGTGTTTACGTCCTTCCATGCAATAAAGTACTTACTAATTCCATGCGTCTTTATCAGTATGAGTATGACAGCTGATGCTGACTGATAGACAGACGACATTGACATTAATGTTATTATCGAACAAAACGAAAACAAAGTGCGCAAAGGATTAATTTGACAGAAAATAGGATTTATTAAACCTAGATAATCAAATCATAGCAAAATGTTATCGAATGCTATCAGACGGGCGAAAATAGTTACGAATGCAACTCCTCTTCTAAGGTTAGTTAGATAAAAACATTTACATAACCTAAAATCATAGTTTTTCAACTCTATTATTATACTTCTATTACTAAATCTATAGACAAATAGGCCCCTTTTTAGCAAGGAAATGTGTTAATAACATCAACACGTTTGAATACAGTATCCTTACTATACTCAACATAGAATAATGATTTTATGAATGCTCTGAAATGAAATTATTTTTTGTCCAGGTAGACATATATTCAACTTCCAATAAATATACATTTAATAAAATATAGGTACCTAACGTAATAAACATAAACAATAGGTACAATACAATACATTCGCACAACATACTTTCTAGGTTACATTAAGTGGACAGATATAATGACAAAATTGTATAATTTGTTGGAGATCTGAAGAACTATGCCTAGGCCTGTATTTTAGAAGAGTAACACATATTAAAGGTTGTCAATGTGGTAAAATTGAGAGTGATTTATGGTGTTTGCATGTGTAGGTATGTGTGTGTCTGTATGCCAATTTTTTTTGTACAACCAATGTTTCATAAATATATAATTAATTATGTACAAGTGCATAGAAAATTAAATGTAAGAGCGTTTGTTCTTAAACTTGCCAACGTCGCAAATAGCTGTCAAATATTTACCTGTTTTGATTAATTTCTCAATATTATTGTATGGAAATATAAAATATCCCTAACTAGTGAACTAGAATATTAATTATTGATTTGCAATTATAGCACTGAATTTGATGTTGTAACAGTTACAACAGTCATTTGGATTTAGGTGTAAAAAAGTCATTTGGAAAGTTTCCAAATACTTTTTTACATCTAAAACGAAATATTCAGTGTTACGATATTAATTATTGCATTTTATAGTCAATATTTTAGTTCACTAGTTAGCCATATTTCATATTTTCATACAGTAATTTTGCCAAATTAATTTATTTGCGACGTTGCCCACTTTCAGAATGCAAACTCGTAAGTAGTACCTGTCTCACCATCTAGGAGTTGTTGCCCGTTAGTAGAAGCCATTCGGACAGTATGAAACAAGCACCAAGAATATTATAAATAAAATAATTAATTATAATAAAGATACCTTGTAACTTTATTATCCTCAAGGACTTTTTCTGTTAACACGTAGCTTCAATTTAGTAATCATTTAGTTATTTTCTTTTTCTACAAATGAGCTATATTGATGATTTATTTATTTACTTACTATTTTTACTTTGGGGCAGCTAATTGGCTATTGAGATGCCTTTACAAGTTTTCTTTTATAAATTTCAGTGCGGTGCGCGGTAAGGCAGCATATGAAGGAGAGGGGAAGACCACGGTGCGGGTTATCAACCAGGAGGCTGAAGCTGGACTGATGATCGACACATATGCCACGGTAAGCAGTAACTTTATAAACGTGAATTCAGAATCCTACATCTGTATTAGCAATTAGAAAGATACTCTGCTTGCATCACAAATACTAAATACGTTTAGTGGTTTGATGATGTCAGGGACAGAATGAAGTTTTAAATACGGGTTAAATTTAATTAGCTAGCGAAACTTTACAGATGTTTTTTTTTTTTATCTCCACAAATTACATTCTTATTCTATATAGACATAACGACAAAATTTTATAATTTGTGGGAGATCTCAAGTCTAAACTAAGCCTAGGCCTGTATTAACGATTAGAAATCCAGGCCCCCCATTGTAATACATAGTAAAGATTGCCAACATGGTAAAATTGCGAGTGATTTATGGTGCGTGGGTGTGTGCTTGTGTAGGGGTGTGTGCGTGTGTAGGGGTGTGTGGGGGTGTGTCTGTGTGTGCCTACATTTTTGTACAACCAATATTTAATAAAATTTTGACGGCACGGTTGGCGTAGTGGTTAAGTGATTGACTGCGTGTCGCGGGTTCGATTCCCGCACGGAACAAATATTTGTATGACCTACATGTAGTAGTTCCGGGTCTGGCTGTTGGTGTATGTGAGTTTAAATGTTTGTAAACACACCCACGATACAGGAGAAATTCCTAGTGTGGGGCAACGTTTAAAAAAAAAAAATGATGGGTATTAATATCTAAATATGTCTTTAAAACAAAGAAAAAGAATATTTGGTGGTTTTTTTTCTGGGTTCAATGACTACTGGTAGTGTAGTTACTTGGAGTAGTTGAGAATATCAGTTTTTTTTTGTTTTATCGTTTAGGTATCGATACTCATCACATCTGAGTAGATTAAACAGAAAAAGAAAAACACAGTGACACACAGTTACCATAGATGCTGTCCCAAAAAAAAAAAATGAATGTTTTTTTTTTAGTCTTCTGGAGCTCGTGGCTAAGTAATAACAGCCGCACGGGTCGATCCATCAGGTTCAGCTGCGCTTGCCGGGGTTGGTCCGTGGATGGGTGACCATCTTTACATATCGAGACTCCTCCGTGCCTCGGAAAGCACGTTAAGCCGTTGGTCCCGGCTGTCATTCGTGGATCTTTGACAGTCGTTACGAGTCGTCAGAAGCCCGGAAGTCTGACAACCAGTCTTACCAAGGGGTATCGTATTACCCAGTTACTGGGTTGTGGAGGTCAGATAACGCAGTCGCTCCATGTAAAATACTGGTATTTAGCTGCATCCGGTTAGACTGGAAGCCGACCCCAACCTGGGGCCTAAGTCTACTAATTTATAAACGTCACAATGGTGTCATAATGGTTAGTTTTTGACAGATTTGCCATACAAAAACTGTCAAAAACTAACCATTATGACACCATTGTGACGTTTATAAATTAGTAGACTAAGGGCCCTGATTGGGAAAAGGCTAGGCAGAATGATATGATGAGATTACCCGCAAAACTTCGCGGATTTTTTAATAACTGTTTAATTAGTCAAGATTTTGAATTTATATTCTTTATGGCACCTCTTTAGGTCATGAGCTATCCGAATCTCAAAAACTATTTGGCCTAGGTCGTAAGGGGAGGTGTGGAACATGATTCGCTCATTACAATGTATAAATAGATCATCATACGTATATCTTGATATACCCATCACATCTGCGGAGTTTCGCTGACTAATTTAAGTTGACTACACTGTCCTCTCATACCTATTAACACTGTAATTTGAAAACATTGTAAAACCCATTTATTTTTAAAAGAGTAACCGTGGAGTTTCTTGCCGGCTCTTCTCCATAGGAAACGACCAATTGGAACCGAGCACCTAGCTTCTGACGTTTCATAAGTGCCCATGTAGGTTTATGTATTTTTTCTTACTTTTATATCTGCCTTTTGTTTGTTTCAGTACGGCTTCAAGTTAAACAATGGCCTCACTGTTCTTGGACCAATGGCCATATTCCCGAAGTAAGTGTTGATTACAATCTAAATAACTAAATAAAATGTTGTCTTCAGCGCCATCTAGCGGGACCAGTAGACCAACTAGGCAATATTATATTATACAATGTAACAGCGAATCAATTTTCACGCCTCCCCCTTAAGAGTCCACACAACCTCAGGTTTTTATCTCGCTCGCACCATATTACTCTCGGATTGAGTGCGAGCGAGACGGAGGCGGCTCAAAACCGGTAAAAGTTTAGGTAATTGCTTTTTACGGCGAAAGTAATGGTAATTTAAAAAAAATAAAAAACATAGTCGCTGCTTTATAGTTAGTTCAGTTAGTGTGCCAAGTTTCATGACCTAATTTGAAGTATTTTTTTAATAGCAGCGGTTTATTGTTCGGTTTGGAGGAAACTTTGGATTTTTATTCTATCGAGAATTTTTTATGAAATCGTGTTTTCGGATAACATAGTCGCTAACATTAATCCTCAACTTTAACATACATTTATTTCAAAATTAATGCTGCCGTAGTTTCGATATAACGGCGGATCTTGCTAAGCAATTTGACGACTTATAGGCCCTTAAGACCTAGGCCACATATTTTATGTTATTCGGATAGCTCATGACCTAAAGAGGTGCCATAAAGAATCATCACTCTCCTGCCCTTATCCCAATTTATTTGTGGTCGGAGCAACATGTCTTTTTCATCCATAATTCTCTATTAGTCGTCATCTCGGTAGTCACCCCCTTTCTAGCCATATCATCTTTCACACAGTCCATACATCATTTCTTTGGTCTTCCCCTACCCTTATACCCATCGACATTCATAGGTACTAAAAACATTCCTCACGACATTTTCCTCATTCCTCCGCATCACATGCCCATACCATGCCAACCGATTTCCGCACAACTTTTCAGTCACCGGTGCCACTTTCATTTGATACCCAACATGGCAACATTAAAAAATCTTTTTTTTTGTTCATGACTTTTTGTCCTCTAGAGGGCGCCATATTTAATTTAATATGACGTCACATAGCCTATAACCAGCGGACGACCAAGACGCTTCCAAAGATACCCCATTCGTCAAATTATGATGAGTATTTTAGAAGTTATGAGGAACAAATGAACATACATACATACATACCGGTCAAAATCATAACCCTCCTTCTTGCTTCGCCGTAGTCGGGTAAAAAGTTATGCAACAATACGAAATTTCGCGAGTAATCTGTTATATCTGCATATAAAGCATGCCTTGAATTTCCCCAATGCTGGGACCCAGGCCTACTCTCTGTGTGACGGAGTGGGCCAAAAAAAGGGAAAAACAGTTGTTTACAAAGTGTTGTTGTTGTTGTTAGGACGGTGATGTCATGGCAGGTGAGCACGGCGGAGGACATCACGGAGCAGTCACTGCGACTCTTCAAACTCTTGGAGCCCAAGATTGATCTGCTGGTAAGTAGTAGTTCGCTGATACAAGCTGCTGCCCGCGGCTCCGCGTAAACCCTAATTCTTTTTCTAAAATGTCAGTAGCCTAAGTTATTATTTATAACATCAGCTATCTGCCAGTGAAAGTCCCGTCAAAATCAGTCCAGCTGTTTCGGAGATTAGCATGAACAAACAGACAGACAGACTTTTTTTTTTTCGTACTTTTTAAACTTTCATATTATGCATTTAGTAAAAAGCTGTGAAATTTTATTTATTTGTATAGAAGATGAAACGGATATCTGGAAACTATCCAGTTTTTTTTAGTAATTATTATGCGCCCAGAGCATTATCCAGCGGATGCAAGAATATTCAATAAATTGCAAATATTTCGTAAAACAAGTTTAAATTAAAAAATTAAATAACCCCCGACACAATTCCAGGTGATGCTGCAGTATCGGTTCAAGGTTACTATGTTCTTCTAATATCATTGAAGTAACAGAATACTAAATTTCTAATCGATCAGACCTGTGGAAGATGCGCACATCCAATCATCAACTAGAAAAGAGCTGATAATCTTCAAACGGCTGAACCGATTTTCTTGAATTGTAGCTAAGAACTCGATCAACACACCAAACCTTTCAAACGAAAAAATTATAATCAAAATCAGTTCAGCCGTTTGGGAGCTACGAGGGAACAGACAGATACACAGATGCACACGTTAAACTTATAACACCCCACTTTTTCCGTCGGGGGTTAAAAAAAAACAATTTACATTTTATAACAATATTAATATTCTATATCCCGCACGGGTCGATCGAAAGCCAAGCTACGCTTGCCGCAGTCGGCTCGTGGATGGGTGGACCATCCTTTACATATCGAGACCCCGCCGTGTCTCGGAAAGCATTTTAGCCGTTGGTCCCGGCTGCCATTCGTAAATCTTTGACAGTCGTTAACGGATAGTCAGAAACCCAACAGTCAGACAACCATAGTAGTCTGCGTTGTGGAGGTCAGAAAGGGAGTCGTGCCAGGTAAAATACTGTTATTTATTTAGCTGTTTAGAGGTATGAGGAACAGGGTGTAAAGTTCACTCATACTCTCCTCCGACCAGACGGGTCTTGATCTGATCTTGAACTGCCCAACAGTTGATGTCGGATAGTCTTATATATGTTTATCGCGCGGTAAACTCTAACTGCGCGATGCAGGATTTGTGTGACGTCAGTTTTTTGATGCGTAGTTCGCATGTGGCGTTGTAGATGCCGCCACAGCTGCATCCGGAGTATTTCTATTCTATTCTATTCCGGACAGACTGGAAGCCAACACAGCATAGTTGCGAAAAGTTAAGCAGATTTTTTTGATTCTATATCACTTGTGCAGGTGATAGGCCTGGACTCTCAAGAGCGCAGCATGTGGGAGCGCGTGTTCAAGGCGGCCCGCGTGTGCGGGCTCAACGCAGAGGTGCTGCCCACTGAGCATGCTTGCTCCACCTTCAATTTCCTCAACTCTGAGGCCAGGTCAGTACTTCCACTTCCCCTGCAGAATCTATACTAATATCATAAAGATGAAATGTGAATTTGAGTTGAGGTAGTTTGGACTCTTAGGGGCTGCCTCCACGAGCGAGCGATTATTCCGCCAGCGTATCGTCGCGACTAACGGAATCGCTGCGCGGCGATACGGTGACGCTTTGCTCGCACACAGGCACTCGTCGCATCGCCGCGATCCTCTCGCTCGTGAAGACGGCTCCTAAGAGTGTATAGAAATACCTATGTGGCACGACGATCATATCGCCGCAATTCTCTCGCTCGTGTAGACGGCCCCTTAAGGTGAATGCTCCAAGGTAGCCCGCGAAATTCAAATTTTCTTACGTTTTTTGCCATTTGCAGGTCAGTATCAGGTTGTATGTTGATCTAAATATGATTCGCGACCGTAACAGATATTTATTTATAGAATTACAGTCATTAAAATCATCAATACAGCTCTCTAAGTTCATATAATCCTATTGAATGACTATTTCGTGAAATCTTGACATTTGAGGATTATTCTAACTTAAGGAGTTGTATTGCTGATTCTAATGATTATAATTCTGTAAAGCCATATTTGTTACGGTCGCGAATCATATTATAATCAACATACAACCTGACACTGACCTGCAAATTGCAAAAATCGTAAGAAAATTTAAATTTCGCAGGCTACCTCGGAGCATCCACCTTAATTTAATTTGCAACTGGCTTATGTCCTTCTAAAACACTGTTAAACTCAAACTCAAAGGATTTATTTCAATTAAACCATTTACAGGCACTTTTGAATTGTCAAGGAGTCGGTCAGTCAGAAAATATGAAGCTAGATGCCCATTCCAAAGCGTAGTAGGTACCTATGGAGAAGAACGGGCAAGAAACTCCACGGACACTCTTTTAAATCAAAAAATTGTTACAATAATTGGTTACATCATTCATGTTGAAATAAAGCTCAATTATGGTACTGCAAAGCTTAATTATGGTTTTTTTCCCGCAGATCGGTAGCAGGCGCGTTGATCCCGCCGACCTTCATCCCGAATATCAATGAAGACGACATGCTGCATACCAAGTTACATTACCACGACGTATTCAATAAACCTTTGAAATAAAAACACCCTGAACTTTAGTTTAGAATCTTAGATAATCACCCGACTACGGCGAAGCAAAAAGGAGGGTTATGATTTTGACCGGTATGTATGTATGTATGTATGCTCATCTGTTCCCTCATAACTTCTAAACTACTCATCATAATTTGACAATGGGGTATCGTTGGAAGCGTCTTGGTTGTCCGTTGGTTATAGGAGTCACACGTAATCTGTTCCATTTAGATTTTTAATTTTTTTAAGTTACATTATTTTGAGGGTATTATATATTTTTTAATGTGTTCTAATTAAGCCCTTTCATTTGATACCCAACACAACATCATTTAAAAAAAAGAATTCGTGACTATGTCCTCTAGAGGGTGCCAGCAGACGATCAAAACGCTTCCAACGATACCTCATTTGTCAAGTTATCATGAATAGTTTGCTGTGATTTTTCGACGCTAGCTTGAATTACATTATACCTAAGTTAGGCAATTTTGTAAATATTAGAATAGATATTATTACGAATAAACTGCTTTTTTCGTTAATTCAGACATATTTTTTTTCAACAATTCTACTAAATGACTACCACTTAAGGGGGATGCGCCAAGGTAGTCCGCCAGATTCAAATTTTCTTAAGTTTTTTGCCATTTGCAGGTAAGGTCAGGGTCAGGTTGTATGTTGATTAAAATATGATTCGCGACCGTAACAAATATGGCTTTACAGAATAAATTATAATCATTAGAATCAGCAATATAACTCCTTAAGTTAGAATAATCCTCAAATGTCAAGATTTCGATTAAGAAAATTTGATTTTCCCCTGTTAGCGTGACGTTTCTACCTTGCTCGCAGAACAGATGGCCGATGGGGCCGAAAAGTTCTGGAGTGGCGACAGCGTATCGAAAGACGTAACGTTGGACGGCCTCCCACAAGGTGGACTAATGACCAGGTGAAGGCCGCAGGAATCCTTTGGATGCAGGAAGCACAACTGGTCGAAGTGGCGGTGCTTAGGGGAAGCCGATGTCCAGCAGTGGACGTCTTTCGACTGAAATGATGACTAAGTGACTAAGTATTGAAATAAAAGAAAAATTAAAAATATTCCATTTTAATACTGGTTAAAAAAATAATTGAGTAGGTAAATATTTCAAAAATTAAACATTTCAGAACGTAACTAAACTGACATTTGTCTTAAAAAACGAAGACATTATCTGTGGCACCTGTCAGCTGTTCTGTCGTCAGCCAATCAGCGACGAGCTTGAGCCGTCATCGAACGACAGCTGATGGAGTTAGAGCGGTTCAGGTACACATAATTAGAAACTATCGATTCTTCGATGAACTTGCATGAGCTCATTCACGAACATGAAACTGAAAAAAATAAAATAATTACTATCGATTGGACATGAAATCGTAAGTCATGAAGCATTAGATGTTCAACAGACTTAGGCCTACAGCCTTATTCGGGTCAGCATCACCTGGCACTGCGGGGTGGCGGCGGCAGCAGGTAACCTCACTCGCAATCTGTCAAAAATACAATCAATTTACCAACATTTTTGACAAGTTTGACAGATTGCGACTTGAGTGTGAACGTTTTGTACGTTGGTCGCTGGACACAGACATACAACACCTGAAATCACCTCTTTAGTCTCCACTCTGGAAGTAGTACCCCGAGCCCTAAGATACAGGCTGTCTAGTTTGGGGTTCACTGGTAAATCATTTTGTAACCTAGATAAAGGTAATATTTTAAGCTACTCATGCCTTCTTAACTTGGTGTTAACCTGTAAACCTGCTTACTATATCACCTGGACCATAAATAATTTTCTATTACCTATAAAAAGTTCGCTCCAACACCAAACTGCAGGCCTTCAACATGTATGTCTCGCGGCTGCGTCTTCAACGGCAGGACATAGTTGATCTCCAACCGAGCCCCGTGCCCGATACGCACGCACACGCCCGCGCCGCATGCCACTCGCACGTCGATCAGGGGTGACAGAGACGAAAGTGTAAAATCGGACCGTTCTGTGAAAAGGCGACTACAGTGCTAAGAGGATCTTTTGGCAATTGAATGAAGTTGATTATGGGGGCTCTGTTCGTACACATTTGTCAAATTGTCACAGAAATTGTATTGAATAAACAAGATGGAGGCGTTAGTTCGGATTTTGGCCACGTGACAAAAGATCCTTGTACAATTCTAGGTTACGGCACAGAATTACAGAAGGCGCACTCCGCAGGCGGAATAATCGCTCGTTCATGGAGACTACCCGACGTAGAAGTGCGGATACGTCGCGATTCTCTCAAACTCAAACTCAAAGCATTTATTTCAATTAAACCAATTACAGGCACTTTTGAATTGTCAAGGAGTCAGTCAGTCAGAAAATAAATGAAGCTAGATGCCCATTCCAAAGCGTAGTAGGTACCTATGGAGAAGAACGGGCAAGAAACTCCACGGACACTATTTTAAATCAAATAAATTGTTACAAAAATTGGTTACATCATTCATGTTGAAATTACTTATACATGTGAGAACAATGTAGAAAGACGTGCATAAAAAAAGCGTCCGTACATAAAAATAAAAACAATTCAAAAATTACAAATAAGCCATGGCAGCTAAGAGATGACCAGCCCCAACTGACGGCGCCCGTTCACGAACATGACGCATGGATTAGCACCATTCAGCTCAACCATTTTGAAGGGAGCTAAATGATCCAACACACACGCCACCATCAGCGAGACATCTGAGTGAGCATGACATACTCACAGCCGCCAGGGCACATTCAAGTCAATGAAAGACATAATATTACCCGGTAAATGGTAGCTCTATAGTAGGTACATAGTACTCACATATGTGCTATGCAATTATATAATGCAAAAGAAATTGAGTCTATACAATGCAAAGATGTTCTTACAATCTTCAGCAGCTCCAACAGACTTTTCGAATGTTAATCAATTAGTTGTGGTTGTGGAGCAGGACCAGCATTGGCCCAAGCATTTTTATCAGTGATATAATCCCCTAACTTATAATATGCCTGCCTTCTCTTCTCATTCTTCTCGCTCATGGAGGCGGCCTCTTACGCGATAGAAAGAGAGGCAAGTGTCTAGGTGAATATAGTGTAAGTAATTAGCGCTGTGCAACCTGAAATGCACTTTTTTGTTTCGTAGCAAGAGTCGCTTTTGATTTTGCGGATTGAACCATCTTTACTACTCTGCGGTTACGGTCAAAAGTCAAAGTCCAAAACCAGTAACTATCACTATTTCTACTATGTTTACCACAAATAAACGTATTTTCTCAATGTTTTTTCCCTTTTTCTCTTCAAAATGAAGCTTGCGCGGTCGATAACTTTGACCAATAACAAAGTTCTAAATGCTAAGAGATAATTTTTAAGAGTGATGCCAGTTTTCGCTAACTCAACACGACACCTAAAAGTAGGTCATGCCCATTTTAAATCCAACAGTGCACTTTATTAGGCAAAACCTTTAGGCAGGGCCGCAGGGACGCCGACTTAGAAAACGTCGTGGGTGCTCTGCTTATACAGGTATTATTTTATAGCTCGCTCGGTATTTTGTTTTTCTCGTGGCTTCTCCCACGTGGATGTCGGAAAATATCCCACGGGAACGTACTACCGGGATTAAAAGAACTTTTTGTGTTAATCCAGGTTATAAACTATGTGTGTGTCAAAGGAGATCACCCATTTAGTAGGGCGATTCGGGCTAAAAAAAAAAAGTTGGCGGCCAGGAATGAAATACATTTTATTTGAAAGGTTACAGGAGTAGAAAGAAAATTGTATGGTGACAACGTTATAATTAATTTAGGGACAAAGATATAGAACGGTCTTTAAAAAATAAAATCGGGTTTGTTCGAACACTTTAACTCGAGAACGGCTGGACCGATTTTCATGGTTTTTGGTATTCATAAAATAACAAAATGGAAAGAAGCAGTAATTTCTACCAGGCAACTTTTGGGTTAGGAAAAACAGCTAAAAGATCTCCATTTTTGGGTTATTAATTAACAAACATTTAAATACAATCTTGCACATTTAAAATAATAGTAGGAGCGCACGCACGAAAATGTTAGCACCCCGCTGTAAAAGGTTATAACGCAACTAACGTATCTAATATCATGAGACGAGTCGTCGCGCAGTAACAATTTCATGTGTCAGCGGGGGTGAGGGGTGGGGTACTGCGCAGCGAGCAGCTAACTTCCGAGCCGTCATTAGGTTTGAATCGAACTAAATACGTCTAACCCCGCGCCAATTTATTGATCAGTTTTGATATCTATGCTCATGGATACACAGCACCCAGTTGGGGAGTTCGTTGCGCCACTTCTTCCCAGCTAAAGCACTAGCTGGGAAGAAGTGGCGCAACGCTGCTGTGTGGGCTGAAGGGTGGGCATTTTGGGGACTGTCTCTAATGTAATTTTGACGTTCGACAAGTGCTGATTCTCAGCCCAGGTAGTTTGAATAAATGACTTTTCATTTTTGAATTTTGATCCTTTACCTCACGTGGATGCTGGGGCCTTCGAGCACCCACGGAGCACATGCATGCTTAGGTGTTGCGAATGGTTAGTGAAAACGGGCATCACAGATAGAGAGGGGAGTACCTATTTGTAACGTGAGATTCTGACCTGGGAAGGCAAGACAGCCGCCGTTGAGGAAGAGGTGCGTCTTCACCAACTTGAAGATACCCTCCTGAGCGCCCGGCAGCGGCAGCGGCGAGTACAGGTGCACGCCACTTGCCCAGTATACCTGCACACAGTACATATCATCTGCCCGTCTTCCAAACTAGATGCAGCTGAATATTACCAGTGTTTTACATGGAGCGACTGCCTATTTGACCTCCTCACCCCAGTTACTGAATAACACGATGATACCATTTGGTAAGCACAGGAGCCTAAGTCTACTAATTTATAAACGTCACAATGGTGTCATAATGGTTAGTTTTTGACAGTTTTTGTACGGCAAATCTGTCAAAAACTAACCATTATGACACCATTGTGACGTTTATAAATTAGTAGACTTAGGCCCCTGGTTGTTAGACTTTCGGGTTTCCTACTACCCGTAACGACTGTCAAAGATCTACGAATGACAGCCGGAACCAACGGCAAGACACACCGGATTAATAATATGTCACTTTTTGTTCTCTCTCTCCATGCCTTGGAAAGCACGTTCAGCTAGTGGTCCCGGCTGTCATTCGTGGATCTTTGACATTCGTTACGAGTCATCAGAAGCCCGAAAGTCTGACAACCACTCTTACAGTCGTCAAATAGGCAGTCGCTCCATGTAAAATACTGGTATTCAGCTGCATCCGGTTAGACTGGAAGCCGTCCACAACATAGTTGGGAAAAGGTTAGGCAGATTGAATTTTTAGTTTCTGCAGAATAGACAAATTTTCTTTTTTTCTTATTCTTCTATCAAATTAGAGCAGTTCTTCAGAGTTACTCACTCGTCCACCAATAGCCTGGCCGTCCGAGTGCGGCCCGACACCTCGGTGTTGGAAGCCGCGCAGTGAGGTGGGGCCACCGAGGAAGAAGTGATCCGGTAACATGGACCCGTAGATATCGTGCAGTATACCCAGAGCGCCTGTTGCTTGGACCACCTGATTACAATGATCTCATTGGTGTCGATTCCCTTGTTCACAAAATAAACTAAATTTAAGTTCAGTGCATCTCTTTCTTTCTATTTCGTTAAGAAAAGGACAGAAGATAAATTTTAGGACCCCACGTTTTTATTTTATTTTAATTTTAATTTTATTTTTAATTTATTTATATTTATAAATTGTCATCTTTACGTTTGTTCGATCGTCGGCCATTATGACCAGCCGCTATGAGGATAAGAATATTAATAATAATATGAAATGTACAGTGGCCAAGCTACCCAAAACTGTCAAACTTTCCCAATCAAACTTGAACATAATGCTTTAGCGATAAAGTTTAAAATCTACTAAAGAAATTTGATGTGCTGGCCACTGTACCTAGTGTAAATTGTACTGAGCTGGAAGAAAAAATTAAAAGTTTACTGTTCGTTACGTGTTTTATTCCTGGCCAAAAGGCCTATATACTCACTAAGCCAAAATCTTTAGACAACGTGTGGTTGGACTGTAAATGTATCTCAGACTTCAGGTTGGCAACACTGCCGCCAATTCCGGCCACCTCGTTGCTGATTTGCATCCACACGCCGTTAGTCGGGAAGATCTCCTGATCGCGGTGGTCCACGTTGATCGTGTGCCGCAGGGTCGATTTTAAATGTGGACCTTAATATAAATTCGAAAACTCAAACTCAGAGCATTTACGACTTTATAATATGTTAAGAGAAGTTTGAATGTCAAAAAAAATGGTGTACTGACTTGTTGTTTTAGTGATAGGAAGGGCTACTGCTGACCATGAGGTCCTGGGTACGATTCCCGGGTCCATTCTTCATTTTCCATCTGGAATCTCTCATTAGCAGCTCGGAGTCTGGATTTGTGCCCGGTTGTTGGCAATAGGCTCGCCCCCTATTACATGGGACTTAAACATAACTGGCGAAATGTGGGTGTACTATAGGTACACCTCTGCCTAACCCTTCGGGGAATAGAGGCGTGATGTAAAAATATGGATAAGCAGTCAAAACCCTTTAAATGTAAAGGTGAGCTAAGCTATCATCATTAAGCTGTGCTGTGCTTTGCTTTATTTAGCAAATTCGCTACTCATAGATAACAATGAAGATACCTACAATAAAATGTGCTGCGCTGCGCTTTGCTTCTTTTATAATCAGTGATTGCATTTTGAGAAGCAATAACTGGAATTTAATAACGTTATCTATACTTACAATAAATCTGTAGAAGTGAAAATTCTGTACATTGAAGATATCAAAAAAATTAATGGCAGGGGGTGTTACTAAACCGACACCGAACCCAAAAATTTGATTAAAAAAATTTTTGTCTGTCTGTCTGTCTGTCTGTTTGTTCAGGCATCACGCAAAAACTACCGGTTCGATTACGATGAAACTTGGTATAATTATTCTTTAATATCCTGGGCACCACACTGGGTACTTTTTATCCCGGAAAAGTACCCTATCCTACGGTTGGGGGGTGTCAAAGTTTGTATGGAAGAATTTTAACGCGCTGTCCGATTAACTCGAAACTCAATATTTATACTTAAACCCAAAAATTAAGAATAACGTGTATCAGGATTTTTCAAAATTCAACCCCTAAGGGGGTAAAATAAGGGATGAAAGTTTGTATGAAAAATCTTATTCCTTGAGGTAATAAACATGAAACTTCACACGAATAGTTATCTAAATAAATTATAAAGTTTGTAGTTTTTTGTTTTTCTAAATTACCCCCTAAAAGGTTGGGGGTGTCAATGTTTGTATGGAAGAATTTTAACGCGCTGTCCGATTAACTCGAAACTCAATATTTATACTTAAGACCCATGGGGATGTATGGGGTAATTTCCGACACTCACGCGGGCGAAGCCGCGGGCAGCAGCTAGTCAGAATATAAAATAAGCCGTATAATCCGTGTCCCGGGAATTGCGAATTTGGTATACCTATATAACAGATCAAAGCGTAACTTTGCGCTCGTCTCTTTAATCTCCTTAGCTCAAAGTTAGCTTAGCTAAGCACAGCACAGCTTAATGTTGATAGTCACACTAGTCTGTATGTTATGTTTACCCGAAAGTCTGACAACCAGTCTTACCAAGGGGTATCGTGTTACCCAGTAACTGGGTTGTGGAGGTCAGATAGGCAGTCATTCCATGTAAAAATTTGAAAATATGGTATGCTCTTGTTATTTTTTATCTATTTTACCTTTTTTTTAACTATGTTTTTAGCAAGTAAATATTATTCTATTCTATTATATTATAAAATACTGGAATTCAGCTGCATCCGGATAGACTGGAAGCTGACCCCAAAATAGTTGGGAAAACGCTAGCAGATGATGAGATGATGATTTGTAATTTGTTAAGTTGTCAGTCACGCACCACTGCTCTCTCTAACAGCGAAGGTAGTTTTGTTGACAGTCGTCATGTCTCGAATTAGTCCCTCCCACTGCAGGTTGTGTTTTATCTGTAAGCATTGAGATAGCACTCAGTTACTATGCGTTTGCACCAGAAAATAAATAAATAAAATAAATAAAATAAATAAAATAAATAAAATAAATAAATAAAATAAATAAAATAAATAAAATAAATAAAATAAATAAAATAAATAAAATAAATAAAATAAATAAAATAAATAAAACAAATAAAATAAATAAAATAAATAAAATCTTTATTTCACCAATAGCCATAACAAAAACAATAGCAAAAGACTCTTATTATCTAGGTCACAATAATTTTAATACTCTGACTCCTAAACTACGAGTGTATGTGCCTGTCTTTTAGGAGTCAGTGATTCTCCGTAGGAAGGATAAAACATTCAACATATTATAAGTACCGTAGATGTTTCGAAACCTGTCACATGAAACAAATGTCATAACTCGTTTCAAAGCAAGCAATGGCGTAATATGAAGAGTATTGTCTTACCGTAGGCGAAGTCTTGAAGGCTACGTTGAATTGTATTCCTCGGTCGAGCAGGCGGTATCCCGACCACGGGTATTCCTGGTGTTGCTGGTATAGGGAAGCCGATAATCTGCACACACGGTGACTCAACATTAAGCTGTGCTGCGCTGCGCTATGCTAGCAAATTGACACCTCATAGTTTGTCAGACGGGCTGCGCTGTGTGCGGCAACGCTTTATTTTAAAGACAAAGTAAGGGTTGCGCTATACAGGGTGGATTTTTGAGATGGGACAGCGAGGGCAGCTTCCTTAACCGTTGTAGCTACAGGGAAATGTTCTTAGGAGACTGTCCTTAACTTTATGAGAAATTTTGATTATGCATTCACAGATTTTGAAAAAAATGTACAGTCAGCCGGAAAAAGTTTTTGCAATTTCTGACTTTTTTAGTACTTAGTCAAAACTCAGTTCGTCCAATAGAGGTTTTTGATCCTTAAATAAGCAGGATCGATTGGCATCAAAAAATTTTTTTGTGAAAACTGCCCATTTTCTTGCTGACTACCTACATTTTTTTCAAAATCTGTGAATGCATATAAAAATTTCTCATAAAGTTCTCTCTCCTAATTGGTCTATGCTGTGCCCTACAGGATCCATAATTGATTGTGACTAATACAATTATTTCCCTAACAATTGTATACATTATGGTACGCAATAAAGAATTGAGAAAGTAGGTATATAGCTCACACGGGATGTAATGTTTTGAGCGGCAGTGGCTTCGTAATCGTAATGTTGAAGCTGCAAGTGTTTCTGTATCCAAGGCTGAACGCCGCCTTCGCGCGCTCGCCGCGGCCCCATATGTTTGGTAACTTCAGTCCTATTAAAAAATGAAGTAACTAGGTAAATGAAATATCTTTAATTCGTAAGACGATGTGACATGATTTTGGTCGTGGACTCTCGTACTATAGACTATAGAGTATTCTCTTCGGGGAGAGCGTGACATAAGACACTGCTTTATCCCCTAGGTGAATAATCTATTATTGTTTCGTTCTAGCAGAGCTAACCTATCATAACCTGGACTGCCAGATTGTATACCAACATGGATACAAAATCTGTATAATTTGGTGTGTCTTACCGATCACCATGTTGCCCTCGTCTTCTCCGACCGACGCGTTCAAGCCGCCGACCACCCGTGACATCTCACGGACTTGAAACGTCACCTGCACACACGTTTAGGTATGTTTTGGGTCAAAAACTCAACAACACATGACCGTAGGTAGAGAATTGAATTGTTCCTTCAGATTAGTCGGATGCCGAATAGGAAACCTCGCCTCATCAAGTTTTCAAAATATTATTGACGTGTAGTGTTTGTATTATAAACCTACTTACAGAATGATGCATTTATCATTAGTGAGCGTATGATCAGCACCATAATTGCGCAATACACGATCAATCATGAATCGTTTTGTAACAGATTGCTTCATAAGTTCGAAAAAACATTCTGTTCAACAATGTAAATAACGCAATGAATGTTGTTGAACTGTTAAAATGAAACAGATTAGTCTTAATCGTTTACGAAAATGTGTTATAATGTGTAATGTGTTGTAATTAAATAGCTGGTTAGTGTCTGAGATCTCGTGTCAGTGATCTCGTGAGTCTTCACTATCAAGTCTTATGTGTGCCTGTGTGTGCATGGGGGGGGGGGTTGTCTGTGTGTTCACACGGTGTGTGTGGTTGTATGTACATCAACAAAGCTATTTGGTAGACAGGCAGCTAACTTTAAACTACTTTAAAAAATGTTGTGAGTATGCTGGGTAGTCAATTCTTTTACTCGCTTTAAGTACCTATGCCATATGCTTAAAAAGCGATTACGCACCCAATCAAAATGAATATTGGCAGTGTAGTGGAGGGATGAATAATTTAGCATGTACCAAATAGCTTTGTTGACTGTACATGGGGGGGTGTGTGTGTGGGTGTGTGGGGGTTCGTTTGTGGTGTGTGTAAGTACCTCGAGTCCATCGGGCGTAGCGTCGGGGCCGGAGGACACGTCGATGTAAACGCACACGTTACGGAAACAGCCTAGATTGTCCAGCGCCTGTCGTACCTGAATACAGTCAAGGAAATTAATCGTTAATCAGTTCGAAGGTTAGGAGTGCTGTTGCAAAACAGAAGACATGATATGCGCCATCCGTTTTAAAAAGGCACGAGTCCTTTCAGCATCAGCGGCCTGAGCACAAGATTACTATTCCTTGCCGTGTTTTTAAGTGAATGAATAGGGGTGTGTGTGGGTGTGGGTTTTGGGGGGGTGTGTGTGAGTGAGTGTGGGTTTTGGGGGGTGTGTTTTATGTATTTGTACCTTTTGAGCACGAACGATGACATCCTCGAAGTCTTTCGCTTTGAACAGATCGTCGACGGTACCCTTCACTACATCGTCTTTCGTACGCTTTAGTCCGTCAATGTTTACACGGTCCACGCGTGCCTGAAACATTTTTGTTGTAGGTCATTTAATGTGAGATAAAAACCTTCCCCGTTTCCGAAAACCTACTCGGGAATCGAACCCAGGAAGGACAGTCGCACTTGTGACCACGAGACCAACGGGACAGTTCATGTATGTACCTACATGGTCGTCGGTGATATTCTAAAACCGCGGAACTAACAGTGTTTAAAACTGCGTAAGGTAGGTGCAGTGAATTTTATATTACAGGAACGACGAAAAACGTAATAATATTTACTAAGTACCACTTGAATTTCTATTGTTTAAACTTTTAAATTGTCAAATTATGATATTATAATTAAATAAAAAGTTAGATAAAGTTAGTTTTTAAGGAAATGTTACGTTTTTCCTCGTTCCTGTCAAATTCACAACACGTACCTGACGCGGTTTTAAACACTGTTAGTTCCGCGGTTTCAGAATATCACCGACAATATTATGTAATTCGTTAGTAGTAAGTACCTTCACACTGTTAAGCGCGAAACCGGCCTTGCGCACAACCTCATCGTCCAATACCAGTTCCTGATCCTCTGGGAAATCCACCGGAAACTGGGGTTCCACCTGAAACGCACACAGAATTCATCTAGCTGTCACTGACATCATCAGTGTCGGCTCTTAGGTCAACTCGAAGCATTTATTTCAATTAAATCATTTACAGGCACTTTTGAACTGCCAAGGAGTCGGTCAGTCAAAATGATGAAGCTACTTGCCCATTTTGGGTTTCTATGACGAAGAACGGGCAAAGAACTCCGTGGACAGTCTTTTAAATCAATAAACTTTATTGGAATCATCAACACGATGAAGAAGAAGTGGCCCTTCCTCCGGAATTTCGGATTCGACGGTCGAATGCTCTCAAGTAAGCGTGACTTCTGAATACTGAGTGGGTCATATACCCAGAGAGGGGAAAATTGGGCACGCCACAATTATGGCGATAAGTCCCCTCTTTGTGGAGTTGCTATAGACGCCACGGCCTTCCGCCTGACGCAGGTCCAAACCGGACATGGTTGTTTCGGGAGGTTCCTGTTTCGGACAAGGCGGGAGGAAACACCTGGGTGTCACTATTGTGTGGATTGCCCGGAGGACACGGTGGAGCATACGGTGGAGTTCTGCCCGGCTTGGGCGGGGTTCTGTCGTGTCCTCGTCGAGGTGATCAGCAACGGTGATCTCTTGCATTCGGCCCTGATCCAGGCCATGGTACGGAGCGAGAGGGCATAGGAAGTCGTCATCTCCTTCTGCGAAGCAATAATGCCGAGGAAGGAGGAGGTGGAACGCGTGAGGGAGAGGCAAATTTCGCGCCCTCACGACCCTAGTCGCCGTAGGAGACGCCTTGGGCGTCGGGAATCCCAGGCCTATTTCCGGCCACCGTAGGCGCGGGCTTGCGGGGACGATGAGCAATGGGTAGCTTGCCCCCGATAAGGACCAGGCCAGGCTCGATGGCGCATTGTGTTCCAAGCGCGCCTCAAAGAGATGTCAGCACAAGTGACGGGACACGCTAGGGCCGATGCCTGCCAGGGTCGCGGAAAAGTCCGAAAGGGTTACCCTGGCAACACACAGGAAACTGAAGGAACGGGGTGTTTCACGAACTGTGTCCAAATAAACGTTTTTTCTTTCTTTTTCTTTAAGGAACACGGGTGGGTTTGAGTCTGTAGGAGTCTGATACGCCCTCCCGCTCCGCCACACAAAAAAAAAGGTAGGGCAAAGTGTTACTGTGTTTATCCACCAGAAAATTCTCTGTAACTGCCTGTAGTCTGGATTTCTGCCAGTTTTGTGGCAACAGGCTCGCCTTCACCCCTATTACATGGCAAATAACTGGCCAAGTGTGTGCTTAAGTCGTAATATACAGATACATCTCTGTCTACTCCTTCGACACAGGCGTAGTGTTATTACCTTTGCGTGTACTGTCCCCATTGAATAAAATACTTGGCTAACTTCCTAAACCACTAAAATGAAAAATATTTCTAAATAATTTTTGATTTCCTTTGATAGCTAAAGTAAACAAACATCATATTTGATGTTTTAAGTCGTGAATGAATGACACGGTCTTGAGCATCCTCATGACTGTGTTCTTCAAAATAAAGAGGTTAGATTTCCAAGCTTGTTATAAAGAAGAAAACTGCTTGGTTGCTTTAGTCGTTGAGTGGGCGAAGCGCAATAACTGAGCTGGTGGTTCCGGGCTCAAGCTCAAAATTGTTATGTATATTGTAGTTTTGTGAGAGACTGAAGGTGCAGGATCCAGTCTAGCATGTAAAAGTTCATTATCGAGGTCCAGAAAAAATAAAAACATAACCTTTTTGTCAACTAAGTCTTGCTTTTGTTGCACTGAGAATCGACATCCCATTCTCAATGCAGTGCAACAACAAAACGTAAAGTCTAAATGACAACGTCAGCCTGCTGACATATGAATGTCAAGGATGTTCGCGTTGCGAAAGGAAACCTTTAAGCATTCTCTATCGTCTGCCTTTGTCTTTTTACACACGTTTGAATGAGACAGAAATATCAAGGCCAAAAATGGAAGATGCGCTTACTTATGGAGCGCAGTCATAGTGGACGTGTCGTGCGCATACGGTTATAAATATTATTTTTATCACGAAAATCCCTGATCTTACAACGATAATATTGAATTACCGCAAAAAGTACTTATAATATAATAATTCTATCGAAAGATTTGGCTCGTAACGTTCGTAATAATTACGTAAATTGACCTGAAAATCGTGATCAAAGTTTACGTTTCTTTTGTCGATGTAAACAAAAGTGATGTTTTTAAAACAATGCGTGTGGTAAGGGGGCGTGAATGAAGTTCATGCACGACGGAATCGCGAGGGCATTTAGAAGAACATACTGGAGAATGAGCGGCGTCAGCAGAGACGCACCTTTAGGGGTGCAGTTTATTCAGAAGCTCAGTAATTACTGCTGCCCGCGACTGCAGATCAACCGATTACGATGGTGAGTCACTTAGGCTGTATAAGTAATACCTTTATGCTGTTCAGAGTTTCCAGAAAAGTAAATACTGTCAAATATGCTCAAATTCCTGGCGAATTTTCTTTTGGTGAATGGCTGCTAATAAAATTTTAAGGCTTTCGTACGACCTAGTAGGAAATGCTCTTAGCAGTGGCCGCAAGTTGGTACTAGCAATGCCACCTGTACAATTGCTGAGTGCAATTTCAAATACATTTTTAACACCATGTGTATCTATTTGTCACAGTGTCGTGAACATTGTGTTGTATCCAAAAGTATCACATGTCTTTCTGCTTGGTGATAGCTCTGTGTATCTTTTAGGCACATGTTCTCTATACATTTACTATGCAGAAATGAAAGCCCTGTCAAAAATTGAAGGATCATCCACTTAAAGGCTGGTGCGGAGAGTGCTAAATACACAGGAATGAGTGACGCAGACAACACTTTAAAGCCCACCTTAAAGTGTTGTCTGCATCACTCATTCCTGTGTGACAGCTATATATATTGAATGTGGTGACAGTTTGTTTAATAAATGTGCTATAAACTTAACCAGTTACATAAAATGTTATGATTGTAATTATCTGTGACCACTTATTACTTACAAAAAACAATTATTGATTCATAGCGTGTGGTCATTGTCCTATATCATGCATTAGTAATTGACATATACTTTACATATTATTTTGTCTGACTCATTGGCGCCGGGTCTGAGCCGGGCGTCGAAATAAAATATATCGATGTAGAACAGAACAAATATCCCATGCAAAAATTATCAAGGTGGCTTCTCTCGCTCTTGAATACTACATTGTCTTATTTGTTAAGCATTTCTGCATAATTCAATAAGGTTACTCATTGTTTGAATGGACAAACAATAACTTAATGTAGTCCTCGGTGAACTGCAAAAATGATAGAGCTTGCTTCGTGAAGCTGACGATGCACCACCCTGAAAATAAACCTGCCGGCGCCCATGGTCTGACTTGTATCAAAGTCTATTTATAAAATGCCACATAGACAAAACTAATGATCGGTAACTCAACTCAACCTCATAATTATTATTTAAAACTTTAATTTAACAAATAATATTATAATGAGGTAAAATTTGTGAGTTTGTATGTAGGGGGTGATCTCCAGAACTACTGATCCAATTCTGAAAATTCTTTCTTTAATGGGAAGCTACAGTATTGCCGAGTACCATGGGATATGTTTTATGTTATTAAAACAAGAAATTTCATGCGGACAGAAGCTGGTATTTCATTATGACATTATGTAAACTATAAATTACTATTATAGTCCTAAGTTTATATTGAGTTCCCACAGCTGGGACTGCGGCCTCCTCTCTGTGAGAGGGAGTGGGCCATAATCCACCACGCGGGTTGGTAGATGTCACATGTCTTTGAATTTTTGGTTGTAAGACATTCCGGTTTCCTCACG
Source organism: Eupsilia transversa (assembly GCA_914767815.1). NCBI lineage: Eukaryota > Metazoa > Arthropoda > Insecta > Lepidoptera > Noctuidae > Eupsilia > Eupsilia transversa. Next base: position 7,525,228 of record OU611900.1, read on the forward strand.
ATGTTTTCCTTCACCGTTTTGAAAGCAGCGGTGATGAAATAATTTACACAAAGTACTGGCCGGGTTCGAACCTACGATCTACAACTCACAAGTCGTGGTCATTACCACTGTACCACCACTGCTCTCTTCAGAAAGTGTAGATACATATTTTATTCGTCAACCGAAAATATTATTCAAACATTTTACTTAACAACAATATTATCTAACAGTTATAACATCCCAAGGCTATTACCGATGCGTTACGTTTGGGTCACGGTTACATTAACTATTCAAAGTTAAGTCAAAGAAAATTGTTTATCAAATTGATTCAATCAATCTGCCTAGCCTTTTCCCAACTATGTTGGGATCGGCTTCCAGTTTAACTGGATGCAGCTGAATACCAGTATTTTACATGGAGCGAAATGATCTAGCTGGTATTTATACGTTTAAGTTATAATACGTATTTGTAGTTACAGTCCCTTTTTCTCCCAGATTACCTGCTTACAAAAACCCTATCGAAAACCCTTTCAATGGGTAACCAAAATTTTAATGGCTTAAATTAAGCCTTTCAAAAGGGTTACCCACATCGTATAGGTTTTTATTAACCGCTTAGAAAAACCCTATCGAAAACACTTTCAATGGGTAACCAAAATTTTAATGGCTTAAATTAAGCCTTTCAAAAGGGTTACCCACATCGTATAGGTTTTTATTAACCGCTTAGAAAAACCCTATCGAAAACACTTTCAATGGGTAACCAATATGGTCCCTGCGTTTATCTGTTGTATGAAATGGCTATAACACATTAAATTGACGTAGTGTGTCAATTTGATAAACAATTATTTTCCTTACTGTGCTGTAACTTACAGTTTTTATAATCTACTAGTTGCTGTCCGCGGCTTCGCCCGCGTCTAATAGTTATTGCCTTTATTTATAAACTAACTGCTTCACCCGCGTGGACGCTTATTCTTTTTCTAAAACGAAAGTAGCTAAGTTACTCCTTATAACATCAGCTATCTGCTACATTGAAAGCCCCGTTAAAATCGGTCCAGCAGTTTCGGAGATTAGCATGAACAAACAGACAGACAAGTACCGTCATATACTTTTATATGAATTTAGTAAAAAGCTGTTATTTCGACATTACAAACAGACACTTACATTTTATTTATTTATTTGTATACTTAGGTAGATGAAGCTAATTGCTTGGTGTAACCGGTTATTTTAATTGTTATCATCTATCCTTGTGTCTATTATGTTTGGTTGAGGCTGAATATCAATGATTACCGTGGCGTGGATATGACATATCGAGCGTTAGATACAGACTGTCACACAGACTCAAACTCAAAATCAAAAGTCATTTATTCAAACTAGGCTGAGAATCAGCACTTTTCGAACGTCAAAATGACATAAGACAGTCCCCCGGCACACCCGCCGCCCTTCGCCACTTCCTAGTGCTTTAGCTGATGGGTAGAAGTGGCGCAACAAACTGTCCAGCAGTACAGTAGGACTCGATATGCCACTGTCATACTGATGGCCGCGTACTTAAAATATTTTTCTCAAACATGCTTGGAAATTCGACCATTATTTTGACAACCTTCTTTTCTTCGAGATAAATCGCAATTGCGGTACTGATCAAAAACAAATGACGATGCGGCCAGCAATGTTACTATGAAATTCCATAATATTCTGTCCTGTGTAGCGGCCAAATAAATTACTATGAAAACTCATATCTGTCGTGTTATTTAAAAATGGAACTAACTTTTTACTTCAACACATGACAACCGAGGAGGTAACATATCAATGATTTTATTTAAATTGCGATTTAAAGTAAAGAAGAAACAAATGAACACATTGCATTGGCGCGTGAAAAATTATCGTTATCCGTCATTGATTCTGGAATTTATAATTAATTTACTTTGTTTGTTTTTCCGCGCATTATTTGAGACTCACGTATGTGTGCCTCGGCTTCGCCTCGGCCCACATTTTCACAATCGTCCATCGATGTCCGAGTTGCGGGCCGCAAGCCGCAACAGAAATGTACTTTAATCCTTATTTCACCACGGGCGGCGTGCAAGGGAAGAATAGACAAAATGACAGATAAACAATCACAATCTGTCATTTTGTCTATTCTCCGTCGATAAAACCTAAAGAACAATGACTAAAGAAAACCCGTTTCTATGGTTGCTATGCAACGCGTGCTGCATGAATTAATATTACCTTAGGTACCTATGTATCGATAACGTAAGTAAATGAATTTTTCATCAAAATAACGTCACGCATTACATGGTTGGACATGAAGTATCTTCACACCTGTGTTCCTTGAAGGGTTGGGCAGAGATGTAGTACTCCCAAATTTCGCCAGTTATGTCAAGTCCCTTGTAATAGGGGGCGAGCCTATTGCCATTAACCGGGCACAAATCCAGACTCCGGGCTGTTGCGGAAAATTCCAGTTGGAAAAACCCAATAGCACTGGCCGATCAGGGAGTCGAACCCAGGACCTCAAGCTCTGCAGCATCGCTTGCGACCACTAGACCAGTCAGATATGATACCAGTCGGATATCCCACGATACGAGGCAGTCCCTCGTATCCGAATCACCCCCATGTATACTCCGCGACTTTTCATAGTCTTGTCCACCTCCTCCGTCTCACCGCTCACATACTTCAGACGGAGACTAGCAGTCGCGCAAGGACTAGGTATCGTTTTTTTTTAAATATCTATAGTATCTTAATTCATATCTGTATAGGAGCTCGTGGCTAAGTTATAACAGATGCACAGGTCTATCCATCAGGTTAAGCTACGCTTGCCGTTGTTGATCCGTGGATGGGTGACCATCTTTACATATCGAGATTCCTTCGTACCTCGGAAACGGAAAGCAGCTGTTGGTCCCGGCTGACATTCGTGGATCTTTGACAGTCGTTACGTGCTGTCAGAAACCCGAAAGTCTGACTACTAGTCTGACGTATTACCAAGTTACTGGGTTGTGGAGGTCAGATAGGCAGTCGCTCCATGTAAAATACTGGTATTCGGCTGCGTACGGTTTGACTGGAAGAAGCCGACCCCAACATAGTTGGGAAAAGACTAGGCAGATTCATATCTCTAAATAGAGGAAGGATAAAAAGTACGCCCATAAAACATACTTACAAAATACTGATTAAAAGATAGTTAAATTAGAAACATGAAAATATTATCAACTCATTACGAAAACATGAATTTTACATTAAAAGATAATTATTTATGTAATAGGCTCGCCCAATAATACATCGAACTGGCTTAAAACGCCCAATGGAAACAGCCGTAAATTATTTCATCACCCCTGCTCTCAAAACGGTGAAGGAAAACATCGTGAGGAAACCGGCATGTCCTAGAACCAAAAATTCGAAGACATGTGACATCTATCAACCCGCACTGGGCCCGCGTGGTGGATTTCAGCCCATTCAGTCTCACAGAGGGGATGCCTTGGTTCAAAGTATTCTCGTAGAAAATTTCATCAAAATCAGAACAGTCGTTGTAACGTGATGCGCGAATAAATAAACAAACATACAGATAAACAGACAAACAGACAAAAATTCTAAAAAAATTTGGAACCTGTTCTTATCGATTCTAAGTATCTCCAGCCAACTTTTTTTCGAATAATATCTTCCATGTACAGACTTTCGACACTCTTCAGCTTTATTATAATGTATAGATGTATAGATAAACCAATTACAGTCACTTATGAATTGTCAAGGAGTCGGTCAGTCAGAAAGATGAAGCTAGTTGCCCATTCCAAAGCGTAGTAGGTTCCTATGGAGAAGATTATAATGATACATACATTATGTACGGCCATGTAATATGACATTGTGTGCATAAATTTATACCATTGGAATGTGGCCTAAATATTGTCAAAGCATTGTTTTGATGAATCATTCAAACAAAAGATGATAATATTATTAATATCACAGTCATTTCCTAACGACAAAATAGGTACCTACTTACACTCGAAATGGCGGTTGAGTACTATTCACCCTTATGTGCCTAAGGCAGAGTACCGACGAGCACACTTAGCTGTCGATAGAGCCAACTTCAGCTGTCGACAAACTAAAGGGAACTGCAGCTGCCGCCATTGGTTTGAATTGCGAATTGAGACAGCTGCAGTATGAGCGCAGCGCGCGCGCTGCCTGGTCAGTCGACTTCAAATAGACCGAGTGCTCATGGCGTGACATGGTGGGCAGCAGTCGGCGTGTCGCTTGTTGCTTTTGTCGACAGTAGCAGCTGCCTCTGTCGACAGCTAAAGTTGGCTCTATAGACAGCTGAAGTTGGCTCTATAGACAGCTGAAGTTGGCACTGTCGAGAGCAAAGTGTTGCTCGTTTGACGCCTATAAAGCAGAGGTGCACCCACACCTGGAAGCGTAAAAACAAAGGCGGATGCGGCACAGACACTCATAGTCTGTGCTGCATTATCTTGCGAATGGCTAAAAGCAGTAATAGTCGTTCAGCTGGATTGTCATTGCGTTATGATTAACAAAACTTCTATCTACGTTTAGATGTACAGTACGATTCACGAAAGATGACCACAAATGGCGGCCGTCTGCGCACGTACATTCATGAAGAAAAGACTTAAGACTAATAATATACACTTAATATATGATATAATGACACACTTATTATTATTATTATGACTTAATATTTAATTCTATTACTTAATTGACAAATTGACCTAAATATGCCTTCTGCGCCGTGGTCATCTTTCGTGAATCTTACTGTAATGCAGAATGGCATATCTCCACTCACAATAAGCGTTTGGTGTGACTTCTAATGCCGAATCGGTCGCAGTTACAAAGCTAGGCCACCCTGATCAATTTGTTTAGGTTAGGTTAAAACCAGGGACCGAAATACTTGTAAAAAATTTATATGTTTTACAAGTATTTTTAAAGAATACAACCAGTATTAATACCGGTAACCGAAATAAAAATCACGTCTATCTTACACGTGCCGTCCGCATTAGTCAAAGGACGCGAATCGCATAATATGTGTGTGTAACCGGTATTAAAACGGTAACCTAAAAAAGGTAACATGTTCCTTCTTGGGTTACCCAGATAGCGGTAACCTTCGTCGTAGAAGTAACCAAAATTCTTCGATACCTGTACCGTTATTTATAAAGGTTTTCGGCCCCTTGATAGAGTAGTGACCAATGCCGGTCGGGAGTGCGCTTGCACTCGCTGTACGTGAGGCGTGTGTATGTATGTGTGCATGCGCGTGCGCCAGATCGAACCTAGGCAGGACCACACGCTAAGCGGTCATGATATATCACTGTCCACGTGTTACTAACTATCTTTGTAGTACACATGGCGACATAAAATAAATTCCAGTCGATTCTGACCTCACATTGTGTAGGCTATTCGTACATTGACAGGTCAGTTTAAACTGGAAACTAATATTGTCATCTTTTGTACAATATTATACTTACTACTGTTATCTATTAATGCATTTTAAAACTGTGTCGTGATATCTTGTAATTAGTAGTTACATTATAATAGTAACTAGCTGCTGCCCGCGGCTTCGCCCGCGTGAGTGTCGGAAATTACCCCATACATCCCCATGGGTTTTAAGTATAAATATTGAGTTTCGAGTTAATCGGACAGCGCGTTAAAATTCTTCCATTCATACACTGACACCCCCCAATCCCCCTTTAGGGGGTAATTTAGAAAAACAAAAAACTACAAACTTTATAATTTATTTAGATAACTATTCGTGCAAAGTTTCATGTTTATTACCTCAAGGAATAAGATTTTCCATACAAACTTTCATCCCTTATTTTACCCCCCTAGGGGTTGAATTTCGAAAAATCCTGATACACGTTATTCTTAATTTTTGGGTTTAAGTACCTATAAATATTGAGTTTCGAGTTAATCGGACAGCGCGTTAAAATTCTTCCATACAAACTTTGACACCCCCCAACCGTAGGATAGGATATTTTTCCGGGATAAAAAGTACCCAGTGTGGTGCCCAGGATATTAAAGAATAATTATACCAAGTTTCATCGTAATCGAACCGGTAGTTTTTGCGTGATACCTGAACAAACAGACAGACAGACAGACAGACAGACAGACAGACAGACAGACAGACAGACAGACAAAAAAAACTTTAATCACATTTTTGGGTTCGGTGTCGGTCTAGTAACACCCCCTGCCATTTATTTTTTTGATATTTTCAATGTACAGAATTTTCACTTCTACAGATTTATTATAAGTATAGATAGATTAATTAATAAACAATACACGCTATCACTTTTTTGTATAATTGCTTGACCTACTGTCGTTTGGTTACTTAGGATACTGAGACGAACACGTTAAGGTTCGTACATACTGGCGCGACATGTCGCGCGACACGACACCGGTAATTGTTCTGCCGTGAAGTTTTCTTAGAAATTTTATTGATAAATTCGCGTCGCGCCTGTTTGTACAGTTCTACTATATTCTTCGGCTCATAAACTATGCAAAAAACCACGCCGATCCGATACCTCTTACGTAATCTTGTATGCAACTAAATGGACTTACACCCAGTTCCACTAAGACAAACATTAATGACCCATTACGTAATGGATTATTATTAACGCTAATGATTTCATTAATTTCATCAAGGAACCGTTAAAATCTTGTCTAATTTAATGTTACTTTCTGCAACAAGTTAATGGAAGATTTAAAGGCCTATAAGACGTCAAATTGCTTTAAAATGTTAAGTACTATGTAAGCCGACAACACGATTTCATAAAATAATCTTTTTTCGAACAATAAACCGCTGCTATTTAAAAAATACTTCAAATTAGATAGTGAAACTTTGCGTACTAACTGAACTAATTATAAAGCAATTACCTAAACTATTGCCGCTATGGTGCCGCCTCCGTCTCGCTCGCACTCAGTCCGCGAGTAGTATGGTGCCAGCGAGATAAAAACCTGAGGTTGTGTGGCTCTTAATGACAGCTTTAAAAGTTAAATTTCGTTTCTGCGACTGGCCGTTAGCCTTTATAGCCTTATGAAGATCGAAAAACAAATGAAATAGTTTCCAAGTGCCTGACGTATATCTGGCACACTTCTTTGTACAAATATACTCAAATAGGTTTGTAAGTGTTGATTCAATATAAATAAATTGCAACGCTAGATAATTATTGTTTTATTTTTATGAAACCCCGTCTGAAGTGGCTGGCTCCTTGAGCGATAAAATAAAGAACTACGTCAGTCTACGGCCTGGGTCCGACACCGGTATGATTAATACAGGTATTTTTCGGTTACCGAAATAAAAATTACCTCTATCTTACACGTGTCGTCGGCATTAGTCAAAGGGCGCGCATCGACTGTTACCGGTATTAAAACGTTAACCAAAAAGAAAGAAGAGTAAAAAAATTATTCTTCTTGGGTTACCCAGATAGCGGTAACCTAAGGGTGAATTCGCCCAAACTTTTATAAGTACCTAGTATAAGCCTTCTCTTCCAAATAAATTTTGAATTTCTGACAGTTACTCCATACGAAAACTGTCAGAAGTGAATCTTATTCCGTGGATAAAAGGTAATATCAGCCCTTAGAAGTAACCTAACTATAATTCTTCGATACCTGTACCGTAATTTATAAAGGTTTTCGGTCCCTGTCGATGGCCGTCGTATTAACTTTTTGAAATCATTACGAGTCTTATGATATCTAAACTAATATGTATAAATTAACGAGAAAAGATTTGTTATTTAACCAACTTCAAATAGGAGGAATTTGGATGTTTTAATTTATGTTTATGAATGTTAACATTTTTATTATTGACTTAGCTTCAGTAGTACTTATTTTTTCAAGTTAATCTTTAAGAATGATGTCATAATAAATCCTTGTCACTGTTCATTAAATAGCAGTAGTGGTAATAGTGCTATTCGAATTTGTGTGGGGTAGGTACGTACCACAACTAAAAAGTGAATGTGAAAAAAGACCAAATGAAAATGAGCCATATTGGATGTACTTACATAATATAGGTACCTATGTATGCGTGAAAAAAAAACTCTCTTTGGGTTTTATAGGTATTTTAATATTCAACCTTTACCAATTCTCTCGCTTACCTTGTCTCTCCTAATCCGCAGCTACCAAGCCGCAGTCCTCATGCTGACATTCTTCACGTACATGACATACCACCTGACGAGGAAGCCGATCTCCGTGGTGAAGTCTGTGCTGCATCAGAACTGTTCAGCGCTGGTGCCGCCGCCCGGGACCGACCCACATGACGACCAGTGGTGTAACTGGGCGCCTTTTAGTGAGTTTTAATTATTTTGCGCGGGTAGCACTAAGTGCTTATCTACGGCGTACCTACCTACTCTACCTACTCTACCTACCTACCCTACCTACCCTACCTACCCTACCTACCCTACCTACCCTACCTACCCTACCTACCCTACCTACCCTACCTACCTTACCTACCCTACCTACCCTACCTACCCTACCTACCCTACCTACCTTACCTACCCTACCTACCCTACCTACCCTACCTACCCTACCTACCCTACGTACCCTACCTACTCTACCCTATCCTACCTACCTGCCTACCCTACCCTACGTACCCTACCCTACGTACCTACCTACACATCTACTTTCATTCCTACCTACCTACACCTGCCTACCCTACCTTCCTACATACATGCCTACTTAAATACCGACCTACCTACCAACGTCCCTACCTACAAATTACCTAACGATAATCTTATTTTATGCAAACCTTGTCCTGAGAATAACGTACACAATAAAAACCTTTCGCATTTATAATATTAGTAGGATAGTAGGATTAATTTACATCCGTCTGTTACAGATACGACGGACGCCAATACGTTGCTCGGGGCGCTGGACTCCGCCTTCCTGTTCTCATATGCGGGCGCCATGTTCGTCTCAGGTATATAAAAATCAAATTCATTATTCAAACTAGGCTGAGAATCAGCACTTTTCGAACGTCAAAATTACATAAGACAGTCCCCCAAAACGCCCGTCCTTCACCAGTTCCTAGTGCTTTAGCTGGGGAGAAGAAGTGGCGCAACAAACTCCCCAGCAGCACAGCTGTCTGTTCAGTTAGAAGAACTTCATTCTATACAATAGTACTTGACTATTATCTTTATTACACTAGACTACTATCCATACCATATCCTACGACGCGACGGTTAGTCACTCTCACTAATCAGCACACTAATTGCGTAACAAACGATCAATCACAATCTGAATAATTTTGATCGTGTGTTACGCAATTAGGTTGCAGGCTTCCACACGTTTTTGCAATGGCAAGGCTTTTACCGGTAATTACTAATTAGTAGGTAATTAGAAATATTTACTGAAAAATTCAATGAACGGCCGTCCGTGTGGAAGCATCGTATAACCTCGACTATAAAGGTCGTCGGTTCGATTGCTGCGTCGTAACAAATATTTGCATGGTCTCCAGCTGTTTTAGCAATGTGTGATATGATATTTAATTAAATTATTTGACGTCACAATTATTTCGCCTTTTCAAGGATAGTTTAGTGTTTTTTGTGAATATCAAAATCGAAATCAAATTTCACTCATAGGTACAGCTGCAGAGAAATCTTACCTCCTAGCAATGTATTTTTTCATTGCTAGGGGGTGAGATTTCTCTGCAGCTGACTACGTGTGGGCGTAAATGAGCAAAGTGAACACGAACACCATGCAAACTTCTACTGGTGTTTGTTCAATGGCCCCGCTCTCATTTTTGGCAAATAAAGTATTATGGTTTGTTAACCGACTTCCAAAAAGGTTATATATATGTTCGTAGCGTATGTATGTTTTTTTTTTGTGTATGTCCGTCGATATTTTCGTCAATTGTGGACGGATTTTGAAAATTCTTTTTTTATTTGAAAGGGTATGCTATCAAGGTGGTCCCATATAAATTTTATTAACTTTGCTTGAGTACTTTTTTGAGTTAGCTTCATTAATACGTATTTTTTCTACTTAGCCTATATGGACGATGTCTTAACATATTCCTGTCACTGTTATTTACATAGCAGGTCGTGATATTCGAACTTGTAGGGGGTAGGTACCACAACTAAAAAGTGAAAAATAAAATCTTTTTACAAAAAAAACCAACAAATAAATATCATTACACTTCTGCCTAACCCTTCTTGGAATACCGGCGTGATGTTATGTTTATGTTACAGGTATGGTAGCGGAGAGGGTTGATCTTCGATACTTCTTGTCACTGGGCATGTTGACGTCAGCCATCTTTTGTTATCTGTTTGGCATCGGACGGACTTACAATATACATAACATATCATATTATTTATTAGTGCAGGTTAGTATCCTAATTCTAACTAATATTATAAATGTGAAAGTGAGTTGGTTTGTTACGCTTTCACGCTAAAACGGCTGAACGAATTTGGATGAAATTGGGCACAATTTACAATTACATTTACATTTACAAACCATTTACAATTTAACGCATTCTTTTTCGATAGTTCCTTTCATTTCCGAAAAATTGGGAACTGCTATCAACCTTACTTGCGACGTAACCTACCTTGCGCTAATACTAAATAGTCTGCCTAGCTGCGAGCAACTAGGAAGTAGCGCACGCCGGTCGCTTCCGCGGCACAACTCGCTTCGCTCGCTCGGCTCGCGATCGGTTGGTCTCAGTTCTAACCTAACCTATGTCAAACAGCTGACAATTATTTGATAGTTTAGAATCTAACAGAAACCACCACTGGACCGTGATGACCTTTATCTCACCTGATGGAAATTGAATTTAATCATTCTTAATGCTTTGCCCACTTTCCAGGCAGGGGCAGGCATTGCCCAGACCACTGGATGGCCGGGCACGGTCGCTATAGTGGGCAAATGGTTCGGGAATAGCAAAAAAGGACTCATCTTTGGAATATGGAACTCACACACTTCTTTGGGAAATATATTGGGTAAGTTGCCCAATTGTGGGCTATTTTTATGTAGGAACGGCACTGTGGTTGCTGTTGCTCATGTTGATGATACGGAACAGACCATACAAATGCAATTGTGGCGGCATCTACATCGCCACATGCGAACTACGCATCAAAGACCTGACGTAACACAAATCCTGCATCGCGCTATTAGAGTTTACCGTGCGATTAAAATATATAAGAAACAAAATAAGCTGGGCATACTTAGGATCGATAACAGAACACGTTCGAACAATTTTTTGAATTTTTGTCTGTTTGTATGTTTATTTGATCGCGCATCATGTGAAACTGCTGAACTGATTTTGATGTAAACTTTACTAATCTGTCGAGAAAATCCCAGGCGGACGAAGTCGCGGGCAGACGCTAGTTATCTATAAAACAATGGTTCTTTCAGGTACAATAATGGCTGCCGAATACGTGGACTCTGATTGGTCGTTATCGTTCATCTACCCTGGGATGGTGATGGGGGCCGTGGGGGCCGTGGTGTGGCTGTTCCTGGCGCCCGAGCCGCGGCTCGTGGGGCTGGGGGCAGCCGTTACTAATAGTAGGAACTCGGTAAGTCATGTAGACCAAAAATTTGTGTTATCATAACCGTAAGTTAAGTTTGAATCAATCAATTATGCTTGAATCAATCAATTTAGTTTTAATCAATCAGACACTAGTGCAATATTATGACATTTCACATTAAATCGATTACTTGCATGTGAATCCATCAAACGATAAGTGATTTCAAATTAATATCGATGTTAACTAGTAGTGACATAAATCAATCAATTAAACTTAATTCAATCTGATATAAGGCAATTTTACCTATAGAATAAGCATTAAATACTGACACTAACAGGTGAATCAATCACATTTCGCAAAATAAATTTGGTTGAAAAACATTCATTGAATCAATCTTTCATAACAACGGAATCATATGCCACTGTCGAATATCAGTCATTAAAACAGTTATCTAAATACTGACATTAATGTATGAATCAATCAAATCAATCACTCGCAGCCGTCGCGCCAATCAACGCGTTCAGATGAAGAAGACGAGGCAGATGATGACGACGCTTCTTCCGTCATCGTGGGGGACCAAGTAAGCAATCATTGAATCAATCGTTGAATCAATCATCACCTACCTATTTTTATTTGACTTCTACCTAGATATAATTTAATGTAACATTTTGCATGCCATGTGTGTGAATTGTATACTTATGTTTTAGAAAAATAAATGATCTTATCATATCATATCACTTTATTTGCTCAGTACAGTAACCGCAGCACATAGAGAGACAAAGACGAATTTTATCTTAAATTCGATGTGGCATAGGTAAATTACCACGCCCAGTAACTGTATAGAATCATTTTTTTTCTAACTGATCAGACAGCTGTGCTGCTGGGGAGTTTGTTGCGCCACTTCTTCTTCCCAGCTAAAGCAATAGGAAGTGGTGAAGGGCGGGCGTGCCGGGGGACTGTCTTATGTTATTTTGACGTTCGAAAAGTGCTGATTGTCAGCCTAGTTTAAATAAATGACTTTTGATTTTGTAGTAAAAAGTAACTGCCGGCGAACAACTCAATATGTTTTTGGATACTGTTATATGCAAGGTGTAATAAAAAATCTGAAAAAAGGACATTAGTATGGGACCAAGACTGATATTGCGCATAAAAAAAAACTGATGCTCACATTTTTGACAAAATGTTAAAGCACAGGTGAATTTTCCTGATTATTATGAGTTGGAGGATCTCGTGGCTATGTCATCACAGCCGCACGGTCGATCCCTCAGGATAAGCTACGCTTGCCAACGTTGGTCTGTGGATGGGTGACCGTCCTTACATATCGAGACTCGTCCGTGCCTCAGAAAGTACGTTAAGCCGTTGGTCCCAGCTGTCAGTCGTGGATCTTTGACAGTCGTTACTGGTCGTTAGAAGCCCAAAAGTCTGAAAACCAGTCTAGATACCAAGGGGTATCGTATTACCCAGTTACTGGGTTGTGTAGGTTAGATAGGCAGTCGCTCCATGTAAAATACTGGTACCCAATATAGTGGGGAAAAGGCTAGGCAGATTTGAATTATGAGTTGTTCCCATAGTAAATCGATTACCTACTATCACCCCTTTAAGTTTTCAAAAATAAAATACAAAAAACTTTATTTTTTGTACCAGGTCCCGAGATATGTCGTCAGAAAGGTCATATGCACATTTTAAATAAAGAAATTTTAAATTAACGTCATAATTTTTCAGTGACTTTTTTATATTTGTTTTTTTTTTACAGTCGGCAAGTTTGCGACCTAACAGGCATTCGTCTAATGCAGGTCAAGTAAGTATACTTTGACATTATTATTAATTTTTGGACGATGTAATTTTTATTTTGACATTATGATTTATATTTTGACATTATGATTTATTCTTTGACATTATGATTTATATTTTTTATTTAACTATTAATATTTTGACAATGCCAGGCGTGCTCGAGTTCTCTCGCTCGCGCTATTCTTTAGTTACTTATCATGTTGTCTCCCCCTTAGCATGAAGAAGCAACAGAGCGCACCTCGCTGCTCTGCGCATTTACCGAGAGCGCGGTATCACTATAGCGCGCTCTCTCTATACAGCGCTCTCTTTATCCCATGCTTGGCCGAGTTCTCTCTTTTTTCCTTCCTTTTTTACTAACAATGTCATCTGTCTCTCTTAGTAAGAACAGGCCACAGAACGCACCTCGCACATATGCTTTATGTACCTATGTATGTATGTATTGTATGTGTAAACACCACTGACTACCTGCAGTATTGTCTCTCCTTCTCCCTTGAATCCATCCAAAGGTTGTCTGTAAAAGATCGCTTTTAACGATAAGACCGCCCATTGTGTCACCCTATGTAAAATGTCCAAATTTATGTCTGTAATTTTTATGGTAGTACATAATAAAAAGATTCTATTCTATTCTCGTTGCTCCGCGCGTCACCCGAGAGCGCGTGCTCTCTATCCCGGGCGTGGTCGAATTCTCTCTTTCTTCCTTCCTTAGTTACTAATCATGTCATCTCTCTCTCTTAGCAAGAAGAAGCGACAGAGCGCACCTCGCTGCTCCGCTCGTCTCCCGAGAGCGCGGTCTCACTATCGCGCGCTCTCTCTATCCCGGGCGTGGTCGAGTTCTCTCTCTCGCTCTTCTTCGCGAAGCTTGTCAGCTACACATTCCTGTATTGGCTGCCGTCTTATATCAGGTTTACTATGGGTAAGTGGAAAAGTAAGCGTTTTCGCCTACCCTTGTGGATCCTTAACATTTTCTAATACCAAAAGGAGGATTTAATGTACCATTTATTTTTGGGAATCCATGCCCTAGAATCTGGATGCTAGTAATAATATTTATTATTTCAAGCGGATCTGTCCGCCCGTCAGTCAGGCGAGTTAAGCACAGTGTTCGACGTGGGCGGCGTGACGGGCGCCATCCTGGCGGGCCTCGTGGCCGACTGTACCGGCTGCCCCGCGCTCGTGTGCGTCGCCTTCTACACCGCGTGCGCGCCCATGGTGAGTAGTGATAGTACAGCCGCGAGGTCTAAGCTGAGCTTTGAATTTGTGTGAGTGCACGTAGATAGTGTAGCTGTGACATCGGCCTTGAGCGTGACGCGTCCTTTGCTTGGTTTAAACCGGTTTATAACTGGTTTACTCCGCCGCGCACCTTCCACTTTTGTTCACTGTGTGAGTGAATTGATTTAGGCGTGACTTGGCGGAAATCCATTACTAAATACAATAGACGTAGATATATTTAGTAACCTATTCCTAAAGAGTCATAAAACACCCTGCGGGCTGTGTGGCGACACGACGTGTTGCCACGCTGGACGCAGAGTCAAGCGGTCGGCGTGGCAACACGTCATGTTCGGGTTCACGACAAGTTAATCGTCATCCTGAGGATGCATCATTGTGAGGTGAAACACGTGTCGATTTCTTAAAGGGTTTTTATGACTCTTTAGGAATAGTTCAGCGGAATAGGTTACTAAATATATCTACGTCTATTGTATTTTATAAATGTTGTTACTCCCCCCAACCAGCTCTTCATATACCAATGCTGGGGCGCGTCCTCGTACCTGCTCAACGTGGTGCTGCTGATCATGACGGGCATGATGGTCAACGGGCCCTACGCGCTCATTACCACAGCCGTCAGCGCTGAGCTGGGCACGCACAGCAGTCTCGCGGGCAACAGCAAGGCGCTTGCTACTGTCACCGCTATTATTGATGGGACTGGAAGTGTTGGTAAGTTGTGCATTTAACATTGTCAGGGAACTTTATTGATTCACTACCCATTTATAATATTTAAGTTTGTTATTGTTATTTTTTTTTATGTCAAATTGATATAAGATAGTCCCCCGGCACACTCGCCCTTCACCACATCCTAGTGCTTTAACTGGTGAGAAGTAACGCTACAAACTGTCCACGACAATACAAAAAAGTGTATCAATCGGCTTTGTTAAAAAACATTTTAAATAGAATATTTACTAGCATAATGTACACTAAGTTACAGTTTGTAATGTCAAAATAACAGCTTTTTACTAAATCCGCATAAAAGTATGTATATACGGTACTTATACAAAAAAAAGTTTTGTTCTTTCGGTCTGTCTGTCTGTTTATTTTTTTCGGCTAATCTCAGAAACTGCTCGACCGATTTTCACGGGACTTTCACTGGCAGATACAGACACACGAGCGCAGCCGGCAGCAGTTAGTTTATAAATAAAGGCGATAACTTTGAGACATTTTCCTTTCGTTGTTCTCTAAATTAAAACTTCAATTAAAATCTAATACTACTATAATATAAAATAATATAATATAATATAATATATATAAAAAAATAATCTAATATAAAATACCCGAAATGACCATTCTTCTCCATATAAACTGAAATTTTTGGAATGGGCAAGTCTCTTTATTTTCATATTTTAGATATAAAGTGCCTATTAAATAATTAATTAATTCAGGCGTGACTTGGCGGAAATCCATTAAAAATACAATAGACGTAGATATATTTAGTAACCTATTCCGCTTAACTATTCCTAACGACCGACACGTCTCTGTCTGTATAGTTTTAAGAACTTTAATTCTGCGGACAAGTTATATTTACAATTAATATCTTTACAGGAGCAGCCATAGGTCCCATGCTAGCCGGCGTGGTGTCCAGCCACTCGTGGACGCATGTGTTTTACATGCTCATCGCATGCAACTTCATGGCACTCTTCCTATTATTAAGGTAACTATACATCTTTCCAACCATTTATTTAACTTTTGACAGCTAAAGTAGTGGCTGTCCCTTACACCCTGTATAGGTTTTTATTTTTACAAATACTTTTACACGTCAATAGTATTTTAAGAACTAGATGAGGTCGGCGTTTCCTATCTGACTACTCTGAGAAGAAAGGCTGAAACAAACTCAGAGGTCACAGTCTTTTCGTTTGGTTTGCGGAACCCTTTTACTAAGCCTTCGCTATCCGTTCGTCTGTCAGCGGGCTGTATCTCATGAACCATATTAGCTGGACAGTTGAAGTTTACACAGATTATGTATTTCTATTGCCGCTTTATCAAGAAATAATAACAATAAATTAAGTTAAAAATTAAAGGGGTGTACAAGAAACATGTATTTTGGTAAATAATGTACGGTGGTACTGAACTCGTGGTGTGCGACTCCGATTCGCACTTGGCCGGTCTTTTATTTCACTTTTTTATTCTTGAAATATAAAATAAAATATATCATCGTTGTATGCCAACTAACCCTTTAAATTCTTGTCTACAGGATAGCTCGATCTGAATTCTTGAAACTAAGACAAGAACGAAGGATGGCTTCCCCGCCACGCGTGCGTATTGAATAACTTAACATTATGGTCAAAATAACCATAGGTAAGTACCATAAGGTTAAGTTATGGTCGATATGACCAAACTTATGTACCATAAGGTTAAGTTATGGTCAATATGACCAAACTTATCTACCATAAGGTTAACTTATGGTCGATATGACCAAACTTATGTACCATAAGGTTAACTTATGGTCAATATGACCATAAAAATGTACCATACGGTTAATATGACCAGACGTATGTACAGTCGAACAAGCTATGTATTTGGTATCAAAACTCAAAATCAACAGTCATTTATTCAAATTAGGCTGAGAATCAGCACTTTTCGAACGTCAAAATTACATAAGACAATCCCTCGGTACCGCCTTTCATCACTTCCTAGTGCTTTAGCTGTGAAGAAGAAGTGGCGCAACAAACTGTCCAGCAGTTGGTATACAAGCAGCTCACTTGCAACTATTTTGTGAGTGGTCAATTATTTTATACTAACTTCTACCCGCGACTTCGCCCGCGTTGTAGTTAACTATACAAAAAACATACCTTATGGCACTCAGCAATAGTGTAGCTTTCTGCCAGTGAAAGAATTTTAGAAATCGGATCACTAGTTCCGCATCACTAGTTAACTTATAAACAAATTTTACGTATTTATAATATTAGTATAAGTATATATCACTATCATAAGTATGCCATAATTTTGAGTTATTACTCACACAAAACATCTGAATAATGACAGTGTAGTAAAAACATGAATATTTCTGCCTGTATACCAAATAACTTGTTCGACTGTACCGAAAGGTTAACTTATGGTCAATATGACCATATTTATGTACCATAAGGTTATATGGGTAAAGTAACAGTAACCGAGCGTTGATATGGCACATCGAGCGTTAGAAAGAGACTGACACATAGTATGAGTGACAAAGACGACGCTATACAAAGCTGAACTTTTTTTTAAAAACTCGATTTGGTTTATTTACGGTCGGGTATTGTGTAGTCTGGTCTCTACGTATGACTGTAATAAAGCATTTATTTTTATAAATAAAAAATCCAATTTGTGCCAATCTTTATTTTATGTAATTTGAAAAATATGTCAAAGATATGGGTAATATTTGGCCAACATTTACTTAATGGTGTAGCCAACATATGCCCAATATTAAAGGCAACTTTTACCAATATTACAGCCAACATTTGCCCAAGTCATGGCCAATATTTGCTACAACTTGGATCTAAAAAGGAAGCCTAAAATTCGTACACCATATTTTTATTATTTTAGTACCTAATAAATAACAGCAGAGACCAGGCTAACACCCAGTTGCACAAAGACAAACATTAATGGATCATTAACGCTAATGATTTAATTAATTTCATCGACAGAACCATTAAAATAAAACCATTAAAATTGACTTGTTGCAGAAACCAACATTAGACATGTTGGTTTCTGCAACAAGTTAATGGAAGATTAGTATTTAATGACAGCTTTAAAAGTTAAAGTCCTTTTCTGCAACTGGCTGTAAGTCCTAAAACCTTTAGTTAAAAGTTAACTCTCTATTAGGCTGTGGTTTACGTACCTATATCAACCCGACTATCTGATATAAAACTTAATATCTCATATAATAATTATATCAAATGAATTTTGTAATTATGTAAAATACTGAATAGATGTTGGACATAAAAAATATTTTATTATATCAAGCGATGATAGAGTAAAATTCTCGGGAATTATGATATTATGACAGTTATTTAATTTTATGAAAACTTTTTGGAACGAAGTTTCTTATCAAAACCAAATTATTTATTTCACATAAACCTACATGGGCACTTATGAAACGTCAGAAGCTAGGTGCACGGTTCCAATTGGTCGTTTCCTATGCAGAAGAGCCGGCAAGAAATTCCAATCTCATCTCTGATCGTACGTTATATTCTGTACACTTGTCGAATGAGAGCTAGACCACAGATAAATGCAGTTTTTTTTTTAACCACAACGGGGAAGCTCTTGGCCTGAATCTCACCTGATGGTTAGTGATGATCAGGCCGAAGGTGGAAGCGAGCTTCACCCGGAATCCTCAACTATAGAGGAACTGGCTATCTTATCTCTAACTTAAAAAAAAAAAAAGACTTAGATAAGATGGTGGTAGCTAGCCAGGCGGACTTCAAACAGGACCAACCAAACCGAGCAGAAAATTTTGCCCCCACTGGGAATCGTGCCCAGGACCTCTGGGTCTGAGACAGGTGGTCTAACCACTAGACCACAGAGGCGGCTAAACAGATGGCAGATGGTTAATTCCGCAAAATCAATTAAATAAAAAATGACTCAACAATAATACAACACAACAAATAATAATACTAAAGTTACCCACTGCAGTACCTACTGTTCATAACTGCATGGGGCAGCTGTTATTTTTTTCACGATTTCAAAGTTGTTCCCCTAGTAAAAGTTATTTCAAAGTTGGTCCCATAGTAAATGTTATTTCAAAGTTAGTCCCATAGTAAAAGTTATTTCAAAGTTGGTCCACTAGTAAAAGTTATTTCAAAGTTGGTCCACTAGTAAAAGTTATTTCAAAGTTGGTCCACTAGTATTCATTTCGATGGTCTAAAGCATGCTTAAAGTTTGGAAAGTTAATTATTTAACTCCTTGTTTATGTGTAGACATTTTATTTTTCCATTTAATTACTCTCAAACGTAGTTAATTTATTTAATTGTGCCTGTTATTTAATATACAGCGAAAGGAACTTCGTTCCAACTGGGTGTCCCGCGACATCGCCCGACAATTTTTTAACCGACATTAAAAGGAGGAGGTCCTCAATTCTAATCATTGTATTGTTGTAATGCTTAATTCAATGTTGTAAAATATTCTATTCAGTGCTACGTACAATTATAATTTTTTTAGCATTTTTTTTTGGTTTATTTTTATGTAATAATAATATACAACGTGTAACGGAAAGGGTATAATCAAATACGACGTTATTGCAAAATCGACTATAGACGTTAAACAAATATCGACTTTTCTCAATGTTAATAAAGTTGATTTTAGAATGACTTGCAACGACAAATTTTGTTTGCAGTCGAAATTATACTTTATATTACGGCTTTAAAGTTACTTTTACTAAATCCCATAAATTAAACCCAGTTATATATCCTTTTCATTACACATTGAAGAACGGTGCTTTTTATAGTCGGGCATAGTTGTTTATTTAAATAAATAGTGTGACATTTATTGAAAATATTAATGGTGTGACTAGATTGCGGTTGAGAGACAAAGGTCAAAATAAATTAGCTAGCGAAACTTTACATAAGTGACGGGTATCGAAAAAAACCAAAATCAACCGAGCTTATGATTTTAATTATCTACAGCTGCTTATACAATCAAATTCGTCTGGTAGTGTAGTTACTTGAAATTATGATTATATATATAATAATAAAAAACAAAAATAAAATATTTTATCATCAGTACGTAGATTCTTAGCAAGTTACCAGAAAATATTCTCGATCTGTCTAGCCTTTTCCCAACTATGTTGTGGTCAGCATCCAGTCTAACCCGATGCAGCTGAATACCAGTATCCTACCTGGATCAGGTGACCAATATACAAGGTCAATCTAAATTAGCTAGCGAAACTTCACAGAAGTTATAAGTATGACGCTAAAAGAAACGAAAAAATATGTCCAGTGATTGGGTTGTAGAGGTTAAATATGAGTAATAAAGATATTGATGGTTTCGAAATATAATCGACGTTTGATCGATGACCTCCGGCTACAATGCACCACACTGGATCGATCAGAAAAGTCGATGTTGTCGATCAACCTTAATCTAGTTGCTTCTGAATGATTCTACTTAAAAGTATTAAATAGAAAAATATATTTATCAAAGGTTTTTATTTTAGTAAAGTTTTTTCTCTGCTTAGTCTTATTATGATAATAGCGAGATGTTTGACCGATAAATTTACTTTGATAGCCTGGTGTAAATTTTGCTAAGCAGTGAAAAAACAATTATGTATTCAAATTTTAGTTCAAATTCATCAATAAAATCCGAATTTATATACAACTCTCTCGCAAAAATGAAAATCAAGTCTACTTTTAACTGTTTTTTTTCGTAACTATGTACTTTCCAATTACTTCCTAATGCTGGGTTCCTATATTTTACCGGACGTTGTCCGTAGTTATTACGACCGGTAGACAACGCGCGGATTTTTTATCGAAAATACAATTATCGTATAATTATCATTTTTGTTGAAAAGGCAACAAGCATAATTAGTCCCACACGTTTTTCCTGCCGTGGAAAACTACGGTTTAACGATAATGACAAACCAAACTAAATTTAAGTTCAGTGCATCTTTTTCTTTCTATTTCATTAAGAAAAGGACAGAAGATACATTTTAGTTTAGTCCTGTCAAATTAATCAGCGCCTGAAGTAAATTGACGTAATTTTAGTAGGCAAGTTTTTAATCACGTCTAAACTTATATGGTTTAGTGACAGGCGCCGGTTGCCGGTTGCCGGCCACCAAACGGTTCGTATCGCATCAGATCGGAAAGGATACGAACGGATGCGGCGACAGCCGATCACGTCCGGCAGGATGTCGACACTCACTGACTTCGACAAGTCGAGCCCGCCGCGTAGGTACTACTTGTGGCTTCATACCTAAAATATGGAGTGAATCATCTGTATTAATCTATGGTATCACCCAAACTCAAACTCAAACTCAAACTCAAAGCATTTATTTCAATTAAACCAATTACAGGCACTTTTGAATTGTCAAGGAGTCAGTCAGTCAGAAAATATGAAGCTAGTTGCCCATTCCAAAGCGTAGTAGGTGGGAGGAAAGATGTGAATAGTCTTCCAACTAAATCAATATGTGCGAAATGAGTACTTCCAATAATTATAAATCTACGAATAACACACACGGTGCCATTTGAATTTAGAGGTATGAGGAACAGGGTGTAAAGTTCACTCATCCTCCATAGAAAAGGGACGGGTGTCCTGTCTGGCGGGCAACTGCCCAACGATTGATGTCGGGAAGTCTTATATTATGTTGATCGCGCGGTTAATTCTAATTGCGCGATTTAGATATTGTGTGACGTCAGGTCTTTGATGCGTAGTTCGCATGTGACGTTGTAGATGCCGCCACAATTATAAATCGTACGAATACTTGTTTGCCGCCTATTATTTTTATCTTTAGAAAACATTGGTCAAAAAACGATTCGTTTTATATAGGAACCCAGCAATAGAGGATAGTCAGAGACACTGCCATTCAAATGTTTCATTTAGGTTTCTATACAAGTCTATGGTTGCTTATTGCAAAAAATTAAAATACCAGAGACAAAACACTGCATTCTTGGGGGAAATACTTAGCCACGAGCTCCTCCGAGCTTGAGATGGTCAAGCGTAGTACGGAATTTTAATAGACTAAAAGGCTAGCTTATTCAGAGGGCCGAGTCTGCTAACGCAATTGTGTCCTGAGGACCGGTCGACACCGTAATTGTATATTTTGACAGTTTTGGTAATCTTCCAATTATAAAAGGCGTCAAGGCTCTCCAATGGCGGGCCACTGACGCTCCATTGAAAAAATCTTACTTTCCTATTATTTTGACATTTCTTTTGACTCGTCATTATGAATTTAGGTGATAACGAACTTTTGGCAGAATGGTAACGGCCTTGTCTTGGTATGGTTGTCATATTAATCAATTTTTGACAATAGCAGGCTAATTAGCCTCCTGGGGCCTAAGTCTACTAATTTATAAACGGTACAATGGTCTCTCAATGGTGAGTTTTTGACAGTTATTGTATGGCAAATCTGTCAAAAACTGACCATTGTAACGTTTATAAATTAGTAGACTTAGGCCCCTGGTTTGTTACAACTGACCTGCGGCCTACCGTGCAAGGAACACCTACGATTAACCCCCAGTCTGCTGTGTGAGTTAAAAATGAGCTTTTTTGGTGTCTATATCAAGTCTGTTTTCAGCTTTTCATAGGCAATTGTGTACGAAACCTCTAGTATTGTATTAGTCATTCCTTATAACCTCTACTTTGACTGGAGTGTAATGAAATGAAATAATCTAGGATATCAGAATCACTTTTACACGTCTTATTTTTGTTTTTTAATAAGCTAAATGAAGTCAACATTTCTTTTCTGACCACCCCTGCACGCGTAGCCATAGAAACGTGTTTTATCGACGGAAGCATAGACAAAAAGACAGATAGTTATTGTGAATCTGTTATTTTGTCTATTCTTCCGTCGACAAATCCCGTTTTTATTGTAGTCATGCTACGCTTGCTAAGAAGAAAGGGCGAAACTAATTCAAGGGTGTGTATTTAGAGTCCAGAATCTAATTTGCGTAACCCACAATCAAACACAATCTGAATCATTTTGAAAGATATTGCTAATCCATTGCTTCAAACGTTCGAACAATTTGTGTCTGCTCAACACTGTAAATAACGCAATGAATTTTGTTGAACTGTCAAAATGAAACCGATTGTGATTGATCGTGTGTTACGCAATTAGTACCATCATGTGAGGACCATGTAGATTAGTGTATAAAATGGTCTTTTGAGGAAAGTATCACATAGATTTGAGTGGACCTGTCCATAATTATGTCATACCCCACTCTAGCCGGTCAATGTAGAGATATCATTAGCCTTTAGTGAAATCTATGTATTCCTTTAATTTTAATTGTGATGTTTTTTTCTATACTACTTTATTATATAAAATTATGGTTATTTTTTTTGCGCCAATATTGGATCCAATCTTTGAACTGGCGATGGAATGACATCTATACTCGCGACCTCATCCCATGGGGGTAGGCAGAAACTACAGAACGCCACCTGCTACGATCCCTACACATTGGGCAGTTTACACTTTGTTACCCTAAATATTGGGCATATAATTTTTCACAGAACTGTTTCAAACAAAACTTGGATCCAATATTGGTTCTAATCTACGTACGTATTGGCACAAAAGTGTCTATGAATGTGAGAATAGATAGTATTTTGTGTAAATTAATAAAAAAAATATTTTTTCTGTAGATTTGTGCAATTATGTGTTGTATAAGTATTCCTTTTATTGTCTTTTGGACGTAATTAAAAAATTATATGGAAGTTTAATATTTCACACACGTCATCATAGCCTTGGGTATTTTCCCAACTATGTCGGAGTGAGCTTCCAGTCTAACTGAATGCAGCTGAATAGCAGTATTTTACATGGAGCGACTGCCTATCTGACCTCCACAATTTACTGGGTAAAACGATACCACGCGGTTAGACTGTTTGGCAGACTTTCGGGCTTCTAATTGACACATAATTGGAGAAATCTACAATATTTTATTAATTTGAATTTAAACCAAATGTACGTCACACATGTAGTGAAATAAAATACAATATTTTAATGAAAAACATATCTAGAATTATGTATTTTAACTTGAACCAAACTGTTTCTAAAGTGTCTTTCTTTGTAATTAAAATAACCATTTCATGCTTTAAAGCTGGTTTCAAAACTTGCTCTCAAGTTTGAGAGCGAACTTAAGTCGGCCATTGCCAACTCTCAAGATGATGATTTGACAGATCCATATGCTCTGACATTAAAATTAAAATATTGACGGCATAACAGGCAATTTTTAAGCTCAGCGCAGCAACTATATAAAATAATGAATTGTAAACTTTATTACCAATACCATACAGTGCAAACGAGCACGTTCCAGGAGCTGTTTTGTGTCTGCATCAAGGTGTGTACCAGTTTGCACTTTAAGACAGTAATAATAAAATGTATTATCAAATGTCACCATCTGGAAGCCGACCCCAAGTTGGGAAAAGGCTATAGTAGTCGCGGGTATTTTTTTATTGAAAAAAAACTGGAATCAGAGACCGAAAACCTTTATAAATGGTACAGGTATCGAATAATTTTGGTTACTTCTACGATTAAGGTTACCACTATCTGGGTAACCTAAGAAGAAACATGTTACCTCTTTTAGGTTACCGTTTTAATACCGGTTACACACAGGCGATGCGCGCCCTTTGACTAATGCCGACGGCACGTGTAAGATAGAGGTAATTTTTATTTTGGTAACCAATTTAAGGTAATCTTTATAAATATCTGTAAAAAATATTAATGTTATAACCGAAAAATCCCCGTATTGATCATCCAGGTTTTGGTCCGACTGAAATAAAGTCCGTAAGGTCCTGAATCAATATCTATCGTGAACTTCAACATGTTCCGATAACGAAAAACCATACATCGTTTATTGTTTGTTTTTCTACGGAGATTAGAGAAAGGTCAATGACCGAAATTGCCACGCTAACGTGCGACAACTATAGTCAGATGATGATTGTCAAATGTCATCATTTAAGGTGGATGCTCCAAGGTAGCCCGCGAAATTCAAATTTTCTTACGTTTTTTGCAATTTGTAAGTCAGTGTCAGGTTGTATGTTGATTAAAATATGATTCGCGACCGTAACAAATTTGGCTTTACAGAATTATAATCATTAGAATCAGCAATACAACTCCTTAAGTTAGAATAATCCTCAAATGTCATGATTTTATGAAATAGTCATTCAATAGGATTATATGAACTTAGAGAGTTGTATTGATGATTTTTACGACTATAATTCTATAAATAAATATTAAGTGCGGAACCGTAAGTTAAAATGCTTCCAATAATATTATTTACTGAATTAAATATGGAAAAAAATTAAGTCCTGTATTTTCGAAAGTTCACAGCTGAAGGTCAGACCATCTAGCCCTGAATGGTTGAAACTGACCTGTTAAATCCGGTTTACAGTACCAGGGCGTCTAATATGGCATATCAAGGCAGATCCACAACTACGCACGGGCAAGATCAGTGCGGGTCGTGTGCATCTTAGGAACACACATAGAATGGACATATTTCGACATGTTCGCGAGAGGCCAGCAAGGGGTTTGGGTCCATACTAAATCATTCTTTGAAGCTGGCACAAATAAAGCCATTCACACAAATCATTGGTCGCGAACTATGTGTTAGCTGTTTGCGACGTGCGTGTACGCTCACAGAGTGTGATGCGTCCATAGCCGTTTGAAGCGTAGTGTGCACGGTATGTGCGCGTGCGCAGGTGTGGAACCGCCTTAAGAAAGATACTGTAAGAGTGACAGAGACAACGCTATACAAAAAAGACGAACTTTTTCTAAAACTCTGATTTGACATGATAACGGCCGAGTTTACTTGGATTTTAAATAGTAATTAGCATTTATTATCAAAATAGTATTGTATATATTGTACAAATGTGTCTTATGTAAATAAATAAATATACAATTTTCAAATTTAAATTGATTTTTATTTATGATTAACAATTTTTAAAAATTAAATTAGGTACTTATTAATCTTATCGTACAAAAGCAAGCTAATTAAAACTACAAAGTGTCTGTAATATCTAAGTGTTGTCAAAATCAAAGATTTAAATCGTTAGATTCGCACGATGGCGTCAAAAAATGGCCGCGTTTGTTTCATTGATACCAAATATACTATTGTCTCACTCAATCATACTAAAAATCATATCTATCGCTCCATGCGGGATCTGTGAGCTCACTCTTCTAATAATAATAACACTTTCACTCTACCTATGTTCGGTCAGGGCAAATCTAACGATTTAAATCTTTGATTGAAATGTCAGATTTTGACAATAACCTCAAATACAGTTATAAAATCCTAATCAAACCTAAATCTTATGTTAATTTTGCCAGTTACGTTAAGCCCCATGGAATAGGGGTATTATTCCCAAGTTGTACACAGTGCAGTTTTAGTATCATTTATAAACATTAGAACCAAATATATGTCCAAATAGACTGTCAAAGCTGTGAACTCGTCCAAAAAAATAGCGGCCAACAATTGGACGCTATTTTTTTTCGCACAGTTTAGAAGCAAAATGCAAGCGAGTGTACGATGTAACTTTCACGCAAACCATGATTTTGATTTCCTTTGCGACACTATCTAATGTAGACATATTAATAATCAAAGATGAGAAATACAATAGACGTAGATATATATAGTAACCCATTCCAATTAAATATTCCTAAAGACGAATAAAAACACCAGCGGGCGGTGTGGCTCTGCGTCCGGCGCGGCAACACGTCGAGTTCTGGTTCCCGACAAGTCAATCGTCATCCTGAGGATGCCTCGTTAAGAGGTGAAACACGTGTCGATTTCTTACAGGGTTTTTTTTACGACTCTTTAGGAATAGTAAGGCGGAATAGATTACTAAAGATATCTACGTCTATTGTATTTTATAATGGATTTCCGCCAAGTCACGCCTGAATCAATTAACTATCAAAGATTATACACAAGCTAGCTTGATTAAAGCTTAGTCAGACAGCCCTTATTGACTCCACGGCTCTGCCATTAGAATAACTGGTTCTAATTCTGCCAAAATGAACCATCCCACAGATTCTCAATAGATAATGTCATAATTTATATTTATTACTAGCTAGTTGCCCATGGCATTGCCCGCGTGGACCCTAAGTCTATTATAAAATAAAAGTAGCCTCAGTTACTCCTTATAACATTAGCTATCGGCCAGTGAAAGTCCCGTCAGATTAGATTGATTAAAAGCTTGTGATTTCCTACTGCAGGCCTCCAGACTCTCTTTCCACTCTTCAAGCTGGAGTCCTTCAATAAGTACTAATCCGGTGGGTAAAGAGAAGTGGTTTTTTTTTTGTTCTGCCAATCCCTTCGAGGCATACAGCCGTGTTTTTTTTTTTGTTTAAATGGAATTTATGCTTACAAAAGATTTAAAATTAGTCAGCATTGACAAACCAAAATCCGAAATACTTCAGAGTGGCAATTCCCTTATTATTAAGAACATTCACATCTCATTCGCAATCTGTCAAAAATACAATCTTATTTACCAAAATTTTTGACAAGTTTGACAGATTGCAACATTGAATGTGAATGTACAAGAATTTGCGTTTAGAACATGGGTGAAAATTTGCATGTGACTCGGTTCATTTTGGCATAACTAGGTCTTCTAAGGTGCTGATGCTCTCGGGCTTCCTCCTATCTAAATCCTTATTCTCATTACATAATACAATCTTCATATCCGCTCAGTCGACGCGGAGTAACGCGGCGGAAAGTGCGCAAGTGTCGCGCTGTCCCGAGTTGTCCCGAGTTACCCGAGCGGATATAGCCTCTTCATCTTAAGCCCGTCCCAGCGGTACAATGAAAGACAGTGCATCACCGGTGGGGCCCCACGATACCCTTTGCAGCTGGAATACTGTGATCCATACTGCGAAGACTGCCATCCAGGCTATGGCTCCTGCTGCCGACATTAGTACATCTGGAAATGAAACAAGTTAAAATTAAAAAATTTAATAACCCCCGACACAATTCCAGGTGATGCTGCAGTATCGGTTCAAGGTTACTATGTTCTTCTAATATCATTGAAGTAACAGAATACTAAATTTCGAATCGATCAGACCTGTGGAAGATGCGCACATCCATTCATCAACTAGAAAAGAGCTGATAATCTTCAAACGGCTGAACCGATTTTCTTGAATTATAGCTAAGAACACTCTCGATCAAGACACCTTTCAAATAAAAAAATAATAATCAAAATCGGTTCAGCCGTTTGGGAGCTACGAGGGAACAGACAGATACACAGACACACAGATACCCCTCTTTTTCCGTCGGGGGTTAAAAATGAATTAATTTAAGATATTTTTTTGGTAAGATTATTTGATTGACTGCTTCATTGTCTTAGTGGTCGCAACTGCTACTGTTGAGCATGAGGACCGGGTTCGATTCCCGATTCGGGCTAAGTGTTATTGGGTTTCCCATCTGGAATTTGTCAGTAGCAGCGAGGAGTCTCGTTCTGTGCCCGATTGATGGCAATAGACTCGCCAGTAACTGGGCACAAAAATAGACCCAGGGCATTCTGTGAACTTCCTTAAAAGCTAACCACCACTACAAACTTCTAGAAATTCTTGGAATCTAGGACAACCTCATTGTTCGCAGTTGTAGAAGACCTATTCTTCTTTGTCGTTCCCTCTCAGCATTGAGGGAACGACAAAGAAGAATAGGTCTCGACGCGGCTCCAAGCTATGCGGTCTTCTGCAGTGTGGACCGCTTGGTAAATGATCTCCAACAGCCTTCTTGATCGCGTCTGACTATCTGGCGGGTGCTGTGCCTAAAGCGCGTTTTCTAGAGGACCTATTAAGTATAGATAAGTACTTACATTTCTTAATCTGCTTCTGCTCCTCATAAGGAGGCTTCATAAATGCCTCTTTGAAGAACCAGATGGCGTTCACACCCCACACAAATGGCAGAAGGATGAATCCCACTGGAAATAAATTATGTTGATTGTTAGAGGTGCAAGACTGCCATTTTATTTATTTACTAGCTTCCACTTGCGACTTTGTCCACATTAAATT
The DNA here is from genome assembly GCA_914767815.1 of Eupsilia transversa. Classification (NCBI taxonomy): domain Eukaryota; kingdom Metazoa; phylum Arthropoda; class Insecta; order Lepidoptera; family Noctuidae; genus Eupsilia; species Eupsilia transversa. The sequence continues at coordinate 7,554,325 of OU611900.1, forward strand.
TCTTGTTTTAACTTTAAATATATCCAATAGCTGTGCCCTGTTACTTCATTTAATTTAGCGTTCTTTCTGACTTTTTTCTTTTTCTTGGCGCCTAAGGGTCGTAGCGTAATGTTAAATAGCCCTAGAATAGGGCTGTTAGGGGAGGTTGTGTTAGGGGTGTGGTTTGAATAAAGTTAGTAGTTAAGAGTTCCAGAGATTAGCGCATGCAAACAAACAAACTCTTCAGCTTGATTATATTAGTATGTATTGCCGCTAGTGATTGCCATTGAAGATTGCCATCAGCACGCTAAGAAGAAGTATAGATTTATTAATGTAAGTACAGTTTTTTATAATTATCACTAGCTTAAAAAACATGGAAGGAAAACATTGTGAGGAAACCGGCATGCCTCAGAGATATTTCTCGATGGCATGTGAAACCAAGTTAGAGGCCCATGGGTGGCATAAAAACAAATGTTAGTCACTAACCACACGAAAAAGAAAAGATTAGTAATTTATTCCAGTATACCTGCGACAGGTGTGTTAGAAGAGAGATGGAGATGGAGACAGTGTAAAACTGTAAAAGACAATACAGGAAAACTTTAATTGGACTAATCATCATATTCAGTGTTCTTTAAAGTGATTATGATCTATTTTATATATCAGCACTTCAGCAGACAAACATGACCCATTAGAGGAAGGAAAGATATACAGCCCAGTCACATCATCTGTAGACCTCGCTGGAATGTGAAGTCCCTCCCTGTTCCCCTTTCACCTCACCGCGCTCGCTCCGTTGCGCCAGTACGTTTACCAGAGCGCCGATGTGACATCATCGACACTGGTCTACAGATAATGTAACCGGGTTGTAGAAGTAAATAATTTATTTGCCTCCAGCAAGGATTCAAATTCAAAATCTTTCATTCAAGTGAAAAACTCATAACATTGTCCTTATAACGATGTGTTAGTAAACAACACAATATGGTGACACAAGTAACTGACAGCAGTGAATTATATACGGACAGTCTACTCTGTTAGCTATCATTTTCAGAACCCTGTTAGAGCTGGCCATAACGCTTACACATGTAAAAATATTCTACATGCACTGCAACGCCATGGCAACGACATCAGTTTTCTGAACGCGTTATTAAATTGGACACAAAGAGGTCCTTACGGTGCTTGCAAATACTTCTCCCACAAGCTGCAAGTGTAGAAGGTGCAAGGAGTGTGTTACACAACATAATGATGGAAAAAGATGGGCTATAACTACTTGAAGAAATGGTTCATATGATTGCCTTGATGGGCCACACTTTTGACTAAACTAACATTATAATAAATAAACGGGAGTAGTATTTATGGCTATATAGAACACGGAGTTCCTTTGGTAGGTATATAAACAACAAGAAATTGGGGAAATTATCAGTCTGACAAACAAACATGGGGAAATTCTGCCAGTAGGTAGGTATGTAAGAGCTTTTCGCCAGTAATTGTTGCGAGGCTAATGTACAGTGGAGCCATTGTGTCGACTGGATGAAGTGACAGCATAATATAATATTATAATGTAGGCAAGTATTTTTTGGATGAAGAGACTGTCGCTCACTATCGTGTTATAAATAAATAAATAATGTGAATGGATACTATACCTTTGAAATACCACTTGCAAAGTTCTAATTTCTTGTCGTTAGGAAGCCGTGTTAAGTCCATTTTAAAGGAAAAATATAATTGAAAACAGTATTTCGCTTTCCAGCAATTCCAGCACAAAGTAATGAATACGGATATTTTCTGAGTCACTTGATAATTATTTTATGCTAGCTAGCTGATGTTTGTAGCCGGTCTTGGTTTGACTTACTACGAATGTATGTAGCTGTCTCACTCTAACTTGCAAAATAAGCTAAAGATTCTACAGAAAGATTATGGAATTCGAAAATCAAAAGTCAGTCATTAAATGTCATTTATGTAGGTATTGTCTTTTACGTTTTACGTTCCAATCTCCGTAAATTTGATTAATTTACTATCCCAACAATGTTTCTCTTTTATTATGCATGATTTAATTTTAAGGAAGGACTGCAGTTTTGAAGCTAGGTTGTTTTATTTTCAGGAAAATTGCAAAAATGCCGTATTTGTTATTATTAGGTCAAAATTTTCACATCTAGGAATCTACGAAAATTCGTACATTGGGTTTACTTTTTATTCAACGTTGCGGTAGACGCAGTAAAGAAACGAAAAATTTACTATTAAGAAAAAGTTTAAGCTCTACTTTCCTCTTAAAATTTTTGCCATTTCAATTTTACTTTACACCTTACATTTATCTCTACAACATTTGTCTAATTACGGACTTAAACTACTTCTAAAAAACAATAAAGCGTGTTCATGTGAATAATTTATGTTTGCTTAAGTTAATTGGAACGTAAATACCTAACGAAACAAAAATGGCGTAATTTGTTGAATGTCAATAGTCGAAAATGTGTAAAAAGTAAATAAAAATGTTTTCGTTGCCCAATTGTTTGTTATCATGTGTTATCCTTCTTCTGTATAGTTCAAAAACATGTAAGTATTCTTTGTAAAACCGCTATTCCTTAGAAAACGGTGAACCTTATTTTGGAAAAATTTGGCATCCTCCAAATTATTTTTTTGGTTCAATACAGGTTTTTTAGCCTTGAAACTTGTTTTGACCGTGGTTGTTAGTATAGCTTATCAATTAAGGACAAGGTTCGTGGCAAATCGCATCAAGTGTATCTCAGAATGCACCAGGAAAAATATTTTAATTTTGAAAACTTATTTTTGACATCAAATTTTTTTATGAGGTATCTAACGGGAATTTTAAAACGGAATTGGATCCTTTCTCTTTTGCTCCACTATCCTTTTTGTTTTGTTCACATATTCTACTAATCTTGGAGATATTGAGTGAGCAAAACTGGTGTAACCAAATATTTGATGAAGCTATATATTTATATTTTCATGGTATAGAACACTATGTATGAAATCGTTTATTTATGAATGGCATGGCTCTATAAAGGAATATGAATAATTTATTTCGCCTTACTGAAAGGCTGTTCAACACAAAAATTTACTTACTTATTGTCACATCTCACGTTACCTAATAAAAACAACCAATGAAACCACATATATTTGATTTAAATATTAAGGGCCAGTTTTACTATACTCAGATAGCTATCAATGTCCTGTGAAGCAAAGTCAGAAACCGGGAGTTAGTCCATCAATCTTATTTTTCGGTAGCTCAACCTTATTTTAGAGAGCTCAACAACCCATCATATTATTATGACGGATCATAGAGCTTGTAGGGGGCTCAAAGACCCACTACACAACAAATTGTTTAGCTCCTTAGCAAATGATAAATGATTTATTTCTGTAAATTGGTATTAAAAAACCACATAAAAAAAAAAAAATTGTTTTAGAACAAGATTAGGTTGGTGTTTCCAACTATTCTGAGAACAAACACCATAACAAACTCATGAGTTCAGTCTCTTTTAAAGTCATGTTATTGATTGATCATGACAAAATCTAAATCACAAAGTTTCTATTCACAAAATTAAATGTTCTAATGTCATAAAAAAAAACAATCTGCCCAGCCTTTTCCCATGTTGGAGTTGGCTATCCCGAAGCAGCTGAATAACAGTATTTTACATGGAGCAACTGCCTATCTGACCTCCACAACCCAGTTACGGGATCTGACCTCCACAACCTGGTTACTGGGTAACACAACACCCCTTTGGTAAGACTGGTTGTCAGACTACAGACTAAATCTGTTGTCTGACTACCTATGTGTGTATGAACTGATAAAAAAGGTGGTCACCCATCCTCGAACCGACCGCCGCAAGCGTAAGGTCAACCCGTTTGGCTGTTAATATTTAGCCACAAGACGCTCAGTATTTTAGTAAATTGGTGTTACATGGAATCTTTCTTGTGAGTCACAGGAAGATAATGATTAGTACAGGCCAGGTGCATTATAATTACTTTGTTATGATAAGTGCTATGCATGACTAATTAAGCAGAGTACTCTTATGTTTACTGTTTGAGAGGATAGATTATTAATTAGAGAGCTTAGTCATTAATAACAGAGTGCATAGTTGTTTGCCAAGCTTACCTGAGGGCCATGTAAGGAACGCACATAGCGTTTTTACTCTGCGCTTCAAAAGTCATGATCAAGCAGCAAAAAAAACAACATTTGAAAATGTATGAACAGACATTCATTTCAATGAAACAAATGTAAAAAGTTGATATTCGTTTAGTGACCCTTGAGCGATATTATTCAATATTCCCATGACCAACGGTAACAGTGTGCAACTAGAATAGATTATGAAATATTTAACAGTAATTACTTGACGGAATATTAGAACCTTTTCAATATACGAGGGTTTTAGATTTTGCTACGAATACGCTTTTATTTGGGGTAGCACAACATGTTACCTACCATACTTCTCTGTCAGTCGTAATTTCGTAGTCACCCGTTCCAGCCATATCATCTTTCACACAGTCCATCCATCGTTCTGCTGTTACTGCATCTGCAGAAATTAAAAAAAGATTTGCTGTTTAATAAAAATACTTATGTTGATAAGGCATCGGCTTAGTACCTAACAACTTTGACACTCATGTCCTGCTATTTCAATACCTCAGTTTTTTTTTATATTAGCAATTCGTTGCATTGCCAAATCACTTATTCAATGTGCGTGCACATCCGTGAAATACCTATACATTTTTACCTTTACATTTTTTTTGCGTAAAGGAGATCATTCATTTTCGGCCCAAAAACCAACGAAAAAAACGTGTCATCACTGTTGGGGAAGTCAGTCCGAGTATTTTTTACTACGGCACTAAGGCCCGTATTACAGAAGCTGAATCAAGACTCAAGCATTACTTAAAACTAGTTTCAACCAATCAAAAGGCTGTAAACGAGTTTTAAGTAATGCTTGAGTTTTGAGTGAGGTTCTGTAATACGGGCCTAAGTCTCTACAACCATTCCTACAGCTTAATTTTTTGGTTGAAAAAACTGGTTTTTCCTACGTTTTATTGACAAAAATCTTTTCATCTGATGGCGAAAAAGTGATATGAGCTTGCTGGAATTGGAAAACAAAGTCAAGGCTTCGATAAATATTGTTTATTATTTGCATAATACAATAAAGGTCCTGAACACTTGTAAAATATAATACGACTGATACAAAAATACTTAAAGGGTTCACCTTCTGGAAGTTGAAAGAGCACAGAGAGCCGTACTTAAGGTTGGAGCTGGACTCCCTTTTCGTTATCCGACTACAGAGCTATATAAACGTTGGGATACGCTAACAGTTAGGCAGACCTTCATACTCACAATATTACGCAAAAAACATGCAGAAATAAAATATGACCCTAATCTCAATAAAGATAAGAGAAGGATAGGTAAAGTCTGTCCCACTAATTTCTTTCGCACCATTTTCTCGCAAAGGTTTTATTGTTTTCTTGGAGGATATCTCTATAATAAAATCAATACAACACTCCCATTGTACCCCTTGCTTAGACAGGCTTTTAAAGTAAATTTATGTAAATGGCTTAAAACTCACGATTATCAGGCAACTGAGAGGCTTCTGATCCCTATTCGCTAATTTTATATCTCGTTTACAACATACACTATCGCATTCAGACAAACACACACTATACACACACAGACACACCCCCACATACTACACACACTTACACCACATAGTATGTCCAGCTTAGATTAATTTTAGTTTCATTTTTATCCTTATATTTAACTCTATTATAAAATTAAGTTAACTTCATCACATGTTTGCTAATTAATCTAAATTATAATGTACGTACTTATTAGGTGTTGGGGGGCCTGGTGACCCGTAACACAGGTATTTTATGCCTATTTCGGGCACCAGTCTCTCACAAATGTTAACCCATTTTTTAGATTAAGCACTTCCTGTCCAAATCAACATTTGTGATGAGAAAATAAATAAATAAATTATATATTATTACTTAATTGCTAACTAATACTAAACAGAATTATTCATCTGGTCGTATCAAGATGTCTTTTAAGCCGGAGGGATTACGTGCGGCTCATTCCTTGCATAAGTTTGTACCAAACCATGCACATTACGTGCGAACAACACCCAACCTTTTGCCAATATTACAATGCTTTTTATGTTATTGGACGGCAAAAAAACTTTGCCAATCGAAATGAAATTGTTTATTCTGTAAATAGGATATCAGAATCACTTTTACGTGTCATATAAAAAAAAATATAACCTAGATGTCAGTGGCGAAGGGTCATTTTTTGGGAGAGGTAAGCCGGAACAAAAAATGCTTACCTAGGCTAGCCGTGGCGCACGTAGTCCTAAGGCCAGTTACTTGAAATCTGTGTCTTACCGCGGTTATCAGAATTCGGACTTTCGTCGTGGCCGCGAAAAGCTACTTCTTGTTTACTAACAGAATAACGGTGTCAATAAACCGTTTCGGTCGGTGGGTCGTCTTAAGGGCGGAATTCCTATTTCGATCTACTTTTCTATTATGAGGTTCATGCGAATTAGCGAAAAATTCTTCTATCCTACTAGCCCCGAACTCATGTTATTCTAAACAGCTACGAATATGTTTTTCAGTCTGAACATGCTTTTTAGACGAATTCGTCAGATTATTAATATCTGTAAAACCCCCTTTATTCCATAAACTACTAGAATCGGAGAAAAGTAAACACGGGAAACAATACATTTAATTTAATTTACAACTGCCAGTCAGCCATTGATATTATCGTAAAGGGAAACATTAAAATGTTTGAAAAAACCATCACGTCGTTTGTAATTTATAGTCATATCTGGGCGAGCACGGCCTAACCTAATTATGTTTCTTATTTTCAAAACTTGACCTTGAAAAACATGTTTCCCACAAAGCAGATAATCTGTTAAGCAGCATTCAAAGGCTATTAATGCCGCCATCCTAATCCTACTGATCGTACTAATTACTTTTTAAATCTACTCTAAATAAGTAATTTCAACTTATTAACTATCTACTTACCCCAAATACCTAATTACAACGTACACTTTCACTAATACACTACACTACACCAATTCAGTGTTTTATACCTAACAACATTTATATTAAACAATACTAGCACAAAATGTTAATTTTTTGCAAGTGTAAACAAATGAAATGCTATTACGTCAACAATCAATTACGCACTAAATGTCTTCCGAACTCCGAGCGAGCCGAGTGCATTCCGACGATCAACGAAAACTACCGAATGGTGATTTCGAGTACTGTGTCTATCATAACTCGCTGCAGATCGGGTTATACGCGCCCGTATGAGATCGGGTGTCACGTGACCGTCCGTGACGTAATGACCACTGAGTTTTGAATGCATTTAATAATAATTTAGTAAGCCGGCAGGCGACCGGCTTTTTATAGGGAAAAATGTTTTGCATGACGTGTTCAATGGAATGTAGGTACTGTAGGTAGGCGTTTTGTATAGTTTAAATTTTATGGTGTATTAAATACCTATAGTGTGATTATTGATTAGGGATTTTAAATACTACTGATTGTGTTATTTTTCAATGACGATAGAATGGTTTTGTTCCAAATTTCATAAGGGAAGCCGGCAGGAATCGGCTTATAGGCTATCCTCGCCACTGCTAGATGTAGACCACATTTCCCATCTCACTACGCATGAGAAGAAATGGCGACACAAATTCAGGGGTCAAAGTCTTTTAGTCCAGACATAATCTTTGTCAAATCATGTGAGGTAGATAAGTGTCTGAAATGGTCTTTCGAGGAAAGAACCACACAGATTTGAGTGCACCAGTCCAGTTCGTGCAAGCAGTTGTCAGTAATCGTGTAGCTCAACTCGGAAATTAAGTAGCTCAACGACTCGACGAACAATACCAAAGAATCTTATGGTAAATGGTCACTAGTGCTGCCTGACGTCGCAGATTCATTGCCACACCAGAGACAACGCTGAAATATCTCAAGTGACTGTAATGACAATGGAACACAGTTCTGCTTGGCGGCAGAAGTAGATATGTTATCAGAGTTTCCATCTCCCTTTGTTTTTATTTCTTTAACTGTTGTGTCCAAAATACAATTATTTGTTTCTTTCTTTAAACTGCTTTTTACTGAAGTCTCCCTCCCGTTGCAGGCTGTGGCGACATTCCGTCCCCCTCCCTCGTGCTCTACATGCCTGGAGAGCCGGAGTACACAGACGTACTAGTGAGGCGTGTGCATGACAATCTGACGCTAGTCTGCGAGCTGAGGGGGGACGTGACGCCCAGAATCTATGTCTGGAACTATATGAATGATAACGGGAGTAATGCTGATGTGTGAGTTTGTTATTTTATTATTATATTCTAACCCTTTGGGGATTACAGGTGTGTTTATGTTTTGCTTAGATTGAAATGCTGGCGCGACGACTTGTTGTTTACTGATTGGCTGGCAAAGGCAGCACACAAAGATGAGCGCCAACTACCACAAGCACCGATGGGCCAATAACTGATGCACCACAAGCACTACTGCACCCATAAAAGGAAAAATATGGGACAGACCTTTGCTCATCAGTGAGACAGTATAGGTTATAAAATAAAAACCTATCTTGAACTCATGTCATCCGTCGAAATCACGCTAAAATGCACTTATTTTTCATACAAAAAAAGTGCGGTTCGGCCCTCCTGTAGTGTGTGTTGGTTCATAGAGAATTTACGAAAGTGATGAAGTAGGATGTTTTGCAATGCGTTGCGTTGGGATGTGGCCCGCCCTTATTTGCGCTAGCCCTTATATTTATATAGTTAGGCAAGCTGCACACTATATTTATCCTGTTTTACAGTATCCTAAAAGGCGACCCCAAAGGCCCTACATCCAGCAGTTCGCTCTCGAAGCAGGACTTACAAGCGGCAGACAGCGGACAGTACATGTGCTCCGCGCCGCCATTCAGCGTCACCAAGTATATACTGGTGCAGACAAGAGGTGGGTCCCTATATAATCAGACTGTAGTACTGCTGGACATATTTATTACATTATACATACTCGTTTATAACCTAGATTAACACATAGGGTTTTAATTCCGGTAGCCTGTTTGCAGATCATTGAAAATGAAAACGGCGCCCTAATAAGCCAGTCTGTCTCAAGGTTTTATCTTTTTAACCATAATAGGAAGCTAGTTGTATAGAATACTTGTTACAATAGCCTCATCTTGCTCCAAAATTCAACAATTTTGGTGACATGGAACTGTTATTGCGCGAGTTTTTAATTTTAGAAAGGTTTTCAAAGTGTTTTCGTTTTTTTAAGCTCATAATTTCGTCCTTAGGTCCAAAGTACTGCGGGCGCGGCGCCTTCTGGTGCGGGCAACGCTGCATGGCGCCGCAATACGTGTGCGACGGACGACGCGACTGCGAGCAAGGGGAGGACGAGGCTCCGCATATGTGTCCACTTAGTGTTTGTGCACGTGAGTGTATTTCATTAACTAACTAGCCAACTTTATTAGCTTAGTTCTTAATGTTATTGTACATGCTGTGGTCTCTTACAAGTGAAGCAGTACACCCACGTTGCCTTTTATTTGCGTGTCATGTATTGTGGTGTATAGCTTGTTTTTTGGAGATCTTAAATAAATAAGTGAATAATAGTAAAATACAACAACATACCTAAATGCAAACATAACATAAAGAAAAAAAAAAAACTTGATTAAAACAATGTGTGTGCATTTATAAGAGGCTATTATTAAAATTCTAAATATGCGGGCCAACACTGGCCTATTCAAGAAAAAAGTACCAGAACAGTTTCGAGTAAACCCAGCGACATGCGTCATCTACTGTCAGCTCAACCCTATCTTAGAGAGCTCATCAACCCGACACAAAACATTACCTGTATTGGGGCTCTTTTTTCTCATGGATACCCTCCGTCTGGGGAGACCGTAGGGTTTTCGGACTCCTTCCGACTAAAAAGCGAATTCAATCCCGAGCATGTTTTTCAATCCCGAGATTTTTATGACCTTTGATGCGTAATTCCGGGAACCCGGGATTTGACTATGTGGTTTCTACTTGGGCTCAAATGAAAAAAAATTGAGTAATTTCTTAACAAATGTTATAATATTGTTGCCCTTAACACAAATCACATTTAAATTGTGTGCAATAAATACTATCAAATAATTTTATTTTTAATTAGTTCTGTAATTAAACAATTTCTCATCTCCAACCTCCAGGTAGCGACAAGCTCAACTGCTCAACAGGTCGTTGTATATCAGAGTCGGCTTGTTGTCGCACCAACAGTCCGCTCTGTCAACAACCGTCGTGCTGCGACGAGCATCCTAGATACTCGAGATTAGAAGGTAAGTACTATGTACAGAAAAAAAATAAAAAATACTCTGTATTAAGTCGTAAAAATTCAGTTCTGAGATTAGCTTTGTCTAAAGATGTTTGATAATGGTGTCGATTCCCTAGTTCACACACTAAACTAAATTTAAGTTCAGGGCATCTTTTTCTTTCTATTTCATTAAGAAAAGGACAGAAGATAAATTTTAGTTTAGTCATGTCAAATTAATCAGCGGCTGACGTAAATTGATGTAATTTTAGTAGGCAAGTTTTTAATCACGTCTAAACTTGTGTGGAGTAGAGACAGGCGCTCGTTGATACATAAATCGTACATATATTAATCACATTCAAAACAACATTTACTTTTCAGGCTACGTCGACGTGGAATACCCTCCGTTATTTGAAGACCGTCACGCTGGCGACGACTATGGGTTCATACAGTCCACCATATACACTGTTACTGGTGAGGAGAGCTTTACTTGTGGTAACCAAGTGTACAGACACGTTGTGAATGTGTGCGTGACGACGAGTATCGTCAGCACATAACACACACACGCACACGTGCGACTTCCGCACTGTCTCGGAGGGCAGCTACAGCTCCTGCGCTTGCACACACATTCACAGCGTGTTTGTAATTAAATAAAATGATTTCATTTTCTGTAAATAGGTTTGTACAAACACTTTTGCATGACAATACTATTTTAAGAACTAGATGAGGTTGGCATCCTATCTGACTACTCTGAGAAGAAAGGCCAAAACAAACTCAGAGGTCACAGTCTCTTTTAAAGTCATCATATTGATTAGATCATGTGAAGATCATGTAGATTAGTGTCTGAAATGGTCTTTGAGGAAATAACCACACAGATTGAGTGGACCTGTCCAGTCAGTGCACGCATTTGTCAGTAATCGTGCAGCTCAACTCAGAAGTTAAGGAGCTCAATGATTCGACGAACAATACCAAAGAAAGGACATTTGGGTAGGCCGCATAACGTACCTACTCAAGCAGTCGGATCAAAAATATGATTAAAATTAACTGCGAAAAGAAGAAAAATGTACAAAAAATTTTTTTTTTAGTTCATTTTAGGAATTTTTGTCCTCTTGAGGGCGCGGCATATTCAATTTAATGTGACGTCACATGGCCTATAACCAGCGGACCCTTCCGACGTAACCCCATTTGTCAATGAGATGAGGAGTTTAGAAGTTATGAGAGAACAGATGAACATACATACATACATACCGGTCAAAATCATAACCCTCCTTTTTGCTTCGCCGTAGTCGGGTAAAACAGTTTTTTCTCGTCCCCAGCCTGCGCCCTGATCTTCATGATAGCAGTAGTGTTGCTGGTGTCGGCCATTTGTAAGATGCACATGAAGCGAGCCGCGCTGCGGAGCTATGCGCACGCCGAGCGAGCTACACGACAACATTACTCTATGCAGTATGCACAGGTAACAACAATGTATTATGCTTGGGTATAGTTCTCGATGTTTTTGGTTGGTATATCGGTGTGTGCTAGCTGACATATGGCTAATAATTTAATGTATGTTTTGTGTTGCGTAAGCTAAATGATTTTGCACACTATTGTATAGAAGTTTTTTTTTTCTAACTGAACAGCTGTGCTGCTGGACAGTTTGTTGCGCCAGTTCTTCTCCCCAGCTAAAGCACTAGGAAGTGGTGAAGGGCGGGCGTGCCGGGAGACTGTCGTTACTGTTGTTACGTAATTTTGACGTTCGAAAAGTGCTGATTCTCAGCCTAGTTTGAATAAATGACTTTTGATTTTATAGCTTTTTTTAACGGAGTCTTCTTTTTAAATTTTATTTTAGTCGAGTTTAAAAAAGTTTAAAGGATGATTTAAAAATTGTTGACATTTTTCTTGCATTGCAAAAATTGTGTTAAATATGTATTTAAAGGGATGATTGATAAGATAACCTATTAGTCTTGAATTTGAGCAAGTTTTCATACAACCAAATCTTTGTTTTTATTTTTTTGTGTGGGAAATTATCAAATATAACTTCTCCCGCTCTGAGCGGTGCGGAAGGGCGTGTCAGACTCTTAATGACTAAATAATCTTACTGAAGAAATATCTCTACGTCTATTGCATTTTATAATGGATTTCCGCCAAGTCACGCCAAATCAATTAATTATCTTGACTTGAACAATTACCACATAAATTAAATTTACTATATTACATACAAAATGGATAGTATGTCTGCAATAACATGTGTTATTTATTTCCATTACAGACGCATCGCTTTCCACCATGTTACGAAGCGTCTCGTCTGTTAGAACAAGAGGGTCGCATCGCATCGCCCACACAGTCACCCACACATGTACCTGACAGACACGCATTACAGGTACCTCACTTATTTATAGTAGTTGTGTCTTATCGATAGTTTGCTACCTGCTCCATAAGTGCGAGCGAGACACAAACTCAAAGCATTTATTTCCATTAAACCATTTACAGGCACTTTTGAATTATCAAGGAGTCGGTCAGTCAGAAAATATGAAGCTAGTTGCCCATTCCAAAGCGTAGTAGGTTACCATGGAGAAGAATGGGCAAGAAACTCCACGGACACTTTTTTAAATAAAAAAATTGGATACATCATTCATGTTCAAATTATACATGTGAGAATAATGTTGAAACACGTGCATGATAAAAGCGTCCTTAGATAAAAGTAAAATTAAAAATAAGCCATGACAGCTAAGAGATGACCAGCCCCAACTGACGGCGCCCGTTCACGAACATGACGCATGGATCAGCACCATTCAGCGCAACCATTTTGAAGGGAGCTAAATGATCCAACACACACGTCACCATCAGCGAGACATCTGAGACAACGATTAACAACTATTTATTTTATAACTACTCAGTTCTTAACGCGGCGACTATAGCAACTCGTGGTGAGTTGCTATAGTCGCCGCACGAGTGGAATGGCAACATGTTAAAATATCGAGATTCCTTTGCTTGATGTATCTTTAGGGCTGATTCTGGGTGACACGGGAAAAGAGTTCTGCGTCCAGCGCTCGGCGTGGCAACACGTCATGTTTGGGTTCGTGAGAAATCAATCATCATCGTGAGGATGCCTCGTTAAGAGATGAAACAAGTGTCGATTTCTTACAGGGTTTTTTTATGACTCTTTAGGAATAGTTAGGGGGAATATATCTACGTTTATTGTATTTTTCCTAACTTAACTTTCAGAAATTCAATGTTTTTATTCACAGTGCAGTACCGAGTGCCCGGCCCCGGAGCCCGCGGGCGCGGCGGAGGCCGAGGCGGCGCCCCCGGAGCGCCCGGGCTTCGGCCTCGCCAGGCTGTCTGCTATCTTCTCGTCGCGGTACCGACAGGTGAGCATGACAATACACAGTAGGCCTGATGTTACAGACGTCTACTATATTTTATCTGTGGACAGAAACTGTCAGACGTCAATTTTACGTCTGTGGTCAACAAATAAGTAGAGATGCTGCTGAAAAAAACAAATCGTCCTCAAATTCCCAATAATTAATTATTACTCTGCCTTAAGGCCCTATATGTCGTCAAATTGCTTAGCAAGATCAGCCGTTATGTCGAAACTACTGCAGCATTAATTTTGAAATAAATATATGTTAAAGTTGAGGATTAATGTTAGCGACTATGTTAGCCGAAAACACGATTTCATAAATTTCTCGATAGAAAAAAAATCCAAAGTTACCTCCAAACCGAACAATAAACTGCTGCGTTTCAAAAAATACTTCAAATTAGATCATGAAACTTTGCGTACTAACTGAACTAACTATAAAGCAGCGACTATGTTTTTTATTTATTTTAAATTATCATTATTTTCGCCATAAAAAGCAATTACCTAAACTTTTGCCGATTTGTTGCCGCCTCCGTCTCGCTCGCACTCAGTCCGCTAGTAGTATGGTGCGAGCGAGATAAAAACCTGAGGTTGTGGGGGCTCTTAACCTTTAGGTATTACAAGCGTGATGTTATTCCAAATTTTAATACAACATTTCTCCCACAGGTGCCGACCCAAAGCGACGTAGAACTAACAAATGTGCGCTCAACATCACTCAACAATTCACCAACACGGAATCGAACCTTAGACAACTACCGCAGCCCCACCTACTGCGACCTCAACACTTCAGAATTTTACTTCACCAACCCAGAAACTGGCGACATCGCTAGAGATTTAAATTACATGGCAACACCAGTGGAATATATGCGGAGGAACTCTAGCAACACTTTAGAAAGAGTTATAGATCAGTTAGATAGACAGAGGTTAACTCTACAGTTAGGTAGGTTTCAGTTAACAATACCTAGATTCGGTCGCCGAGCTGAGACAGACAGACGGCCAGACACTCCTAATGTCGCAGAAATTAATATAGATGACCTAGATTTTGTTCGAATGACGTCACATGATACGTACACGCTGAACGGGCGTACGATACGCCTTTTAGGGGCGAATTTCGAGAATTATCCGGTTTTACCGGACGGTACTAGGCCTCCGCCCTATAATGAGGCTATGAGGTACAAGTTTTTTGGCCCTCCGCCGGAGTATTTGAGTCGGGAGGTCCTAAATGCGAGGGTGGATGAGGAGGCGAGGACTAATGTTGAAATGCCGCCTTGTTACGACGAGTTAGCTTCTGGAAACGGTAATAATAATAATACCGGTACGCAGACGATTCGTACCGGTATAGCTTCAAGTTCAAATGCTGGAAGTTCCGGTATTAATGTAGCTGGTTTTAACGGTAACGTTGAAAATAACAGTAATAGCGCCAGTGTTAGAGATAGGTCTATAGCCGCTATTTTAAATAACAGTTCTGGAAATAACGGTAACGTTAGAAATAACGTTACACCTAATATCGGTATTCATAACGCGTCTGTACCGAATAACAATAATAATACGCCACAAAATAACGCTGTAACGGCTGCTAATAACGAATCTGTTAACGTTAGCAACGATACGAATATGAATAACGTTCAGAGTATAAGTTCTATTATAAATAACTTGCCGGCTATTGATAGTGATGTGAACGCTAATGATACCGCTGTTAATTGTTAAGTTACGGTTTTCTAGAAAGCAGTGGCCGTCATATTAATAACGGTCGTCATAAAAATCTATCATTTTCATCAATTTTTGACATTATGTTATCAAAAAACGATGTGTATTTGACATTATGATGTCAAAAAACGCTGTGTATTTGACATTATGATGTCAAAAAACGCTGTGTATTTGGACAGCCGTTATTGTGTGACTGTTCACCGTTTTCATAAGAAAACAAATCTTAATAACTGTTATTGTAACGGTTATTTTGTAAAATGCACGATTTTTTTTTTGTTAAAACTTATACACTTTAGGAGGCTATATATTCAAAAAAATATTGGCAAATTACACGCGCAGGCGCGATGACATGAAACAATTTTACAGGTACAGTCAACTGCACACCAGTACTATGAAAGCCGTTCTTACCGCTACGGCATAAAAACGCTGTCAATGTCGGATTGTTAACAAAATCGTGCGGTTGAATGTACGTATTTGGCTTGAAAATAATTTTACAAATAAATAAAAACATCTATAATAATATTATTCTTGCCTATTAAAAAAAAAATGAGAAAAAAAAGAAAAACCTTACATTAATTTATTATTAAATTAATTTAATGAAAATTACTTTAATTTATTATTAAGTATACCAGTTTACAAAATCCAGTTAAACTAAAAATATACATTTTTTTTTAAATCATTTCAAGCCAATATTAGCTTAGGCATCTTTAAAATAACTTAAGTTAAGCAGCTATGAAATCAGCTCGCGAATAAGATGGGTCTCTTGCCATTGTAAACAGTAATCCTTATTACGTTAAGCAGCTATAGATGAGGTCGCGAAATGGATGGGTGTGCACCAGTTTGAAAGTGTATATAGTTTTAACAGTACCACCGTAAATATAGCTTAGAGTGCCTTAGAATGTCTTGTACTGACGGAATGAGGTGACAGTCAGGTCAGGAAATTGTTTTAATTTTTGGAGTTTTTATAAAGACACTACTAAAATCAAGCAATATGCAATTTAAACCAAAATCTGTGGTAAATTGGCCGCTTCCCAGCTTCCCATAATGAGGCAATAAACTCTTCCCGCGAGCGCCACCTATCGGGTCCAATTGTGAATCTAAACCAACCCACTCAGACATACACAAAAAAAAACATCAATATCGACCCAGCCGTTTAGGAGGAATTTAGTAACATACAGACGTACAAAATAATTATATATACAAGAACAAAGATAAAGAAATTAAAGAAAAAAACGAGAGTTTATCTAATCTCGCTGCCGTCTCATTCCGCCATCTTGCTCTAGCATACGATTCGCGTAGGAAATGTAAACGTAACACAATATGTACAGTGCACCGCGCAGGTTGTGACATTAATTTAGACAAGAATTATAGAAGAACTATAATTGACTTGTGTGGACGACTGTACGTCCGAGAATTATACTATAGTTAATTAATTCAGGCGTGACTTGGCGGAAATTTATCATAAAATACAATAGACGTAGATATATTTAGTAACTTATTCCGCTTAACTATTGATCTTTAGTAATAAAAAACCCTGTAAGAAATCGACACGTGTTTCACCCCTCAACGACGCATCCTCACTCACTCAGCGTCCGGCGCTCGGTGTGGCAACATGTCGCGGTCTGCGACAAGTCAATCGTGATCCTGACGATGCATCGTTGAGAGGCGAAACATGTGTCGATTTCTTACAGGGTTTTTTTATGACTCTTTAGGAATAGTTAGCGGAAATCTGTTACTGCCGCAAATCATATATAGATCAACATACAACCTGATACTCACCAGCAAATTTCAAAAAACGTAAGAAAATTTGAATTTCGTTGCCTACTTTGGAGCATCCACCTTAAGTTGAGCTATTGACGGCAACGTTAACAGTAACCGATTTTAATGGTTACCCGTAACCGTTATTAGCGGTAAATCAGATACCGTTTTTTTTTTTGTAATATTTTTAAAATTATTAAATCATATTATTTTTATTAAGTGATAAAATCAATGTTTTAATATGATTCTTAACATTAATGGCACAACTTGTGAGATCTACTGTTTTATAAATATAATGAACAATTTAATTAAGGTTTTATGTTGCCATAATTATAATATAATAATATTTTTATTGTATAGCAACATTAGTGATACTCATTTGTAATTGTAAATAAAATTAATTTTAGTTGCGTATTCGGTCTATAGTCGTTGCGATTTTTTTGTCGTGCGACATAATCGTGCGTTTTTGCGTTTTCGCCCTCCTTGTTTTTTAATGCGACTATTTTATTGTCTTTGGTTGCAAAATACAGAGAGACAACTCCAAAAGTCGACTATTCAGTCGTTAGTATACATCTTTTAATTAACACATTTGTTACGAAATTGCGCAAATATAAAAAAAAAAGTGTTGTGCGACAAAATAATCGCAAACACGACTAAACTTACAAATTATCTGCCTTATAGTAGTAGGTCGTATTTCAGAGGGCATTTCATTATCCTGTTATTGTTGTCTAGTTACTATTATATCTTAATCTTCACTGTTACGTGTTTTTTGTCGCAGAATTGTGTCGCAAGTGTGTTTACAAAACTGATAAAAAATAAGAAAGAATCTAAGAACTTCTTAAAAGTTAAATTCTGTGTGTTACAGCCGCACTCAGAGATATCATTTAATAATAATCAATAATCTTTATGTACCTACTTATATACAATGTGGAGACGACAATACAACAATAAATGAAAACACTGGCAATACTAATACATAGGAGTATTTAGAAACTATCAAATAAATCCTTACATTGAAATTAAAAAAGTGATTTCTTCTATCAAACTAAATAGTAGTGATGCGTCGACTATGGGTTTTGCCAATCTTTGACTAGCTATAGTGACTCAACTATTGGAGATATTTGATTGAATTTTCGTATGTAGACTGGGAACGTTATTAGATATACGCAGTTTAATTTATTGTTGTATTTAATTGTCATAGGATACGTTTCATCCTGGATATTTGTTTTAAAAATGATGGAATTGTGAATAAAATTGAAATTAATCGAATCTGTCATATTTGTGACGGACGGCGTTCCAAATATACTTGTCAAAAGTTAAGTTAATTCTCTTTATTGTTAACGATTGTCTCTGGGTGCTGCAGTAAGAGCTATTTTTCTTAGAGCGATGAACTTTCGATATTTCTGTTGGTTCGACACGCTTTCACAGTGAGTGCGACAAATCGCTTATGTATCACATATCTTGTTATTTAGCACAAAATTGTTGTTTTAGTGAAACACTTTCTATGTTATATTTGTATGGAAACTGATTAATGTTGAAGTTGCTAATACATTCAGTATTCGGCTTTGAATAGTTGACGAAAGCCGAATAGTTTTTGACCGAATCTTCATCATCATCGCCTAGCTTTTCCCAACTATTTTGGGGCCGGCTTCCAGTCTAACCAGATGCAGCTGAATACCAGTATGTTACATGGAACGGCTGCCGGTCTGACCTCCGCAACCCAGTTACACGATACTTTAGTAATACTGGTTAACAGATTTTCGGACTTTTGAGTACACATAACTACTGTCAAAGATCTACAAATGACACCAATGTCTAAATTAACTAATATTCAGCCTAAATAATAGAGTATTCGGCCTCCAGAAAGCCGCCTTCTACATTCATACTGGTCATACACGCCGGTTGCGAGTACGCACTTGACCTTTCTGAAGAACATCACCAATAAGGTCAGTATCCGGCCTTCGTCACTCACTATTCGGCCTACAACTCGATATATTAGCAACTTTAAGAGTTTAGTCACCAAGCTTGCCTATTATGTGTATTATAGTTTCAAATGTTAGTACTTAAGTATAATAAGTGAATATGATGCGTATGAGTGAGTTTAGTATCGTTTTTCGGTGAAACATCAAAATAATTCGGTAAAAAAATATGAATATTTTTTATTTTATTTTATTTCTTTCTATTATATTATTTCAATATACGTACACACTTATGCAATCTTATGCTGGACATAGACTTTTCAAAATCACGTCATTATTATTACAATAATGATAGACGTTTTTTTTTTTTACCGGAAATACACGAAGTTAGCCGAAGACGATGCTGAACTAATTCGAAATGTATGGAAGATGTATGTTCTACCTCCCTAATATTAGTTATCACTACAGACCGACCAAATAATGCTTTACAATACAATATACTCATAGTCAAGTGACGATTTTGTATCATACAATATCAAATAGCCTTTACATTCGAAAATAAACCTTATGTGTTTATTGTTAATGATCCTATTCAATATCAACTATAGTCTCACCTAATGACGATACTTTGATTGAGAACTAGCTCAGTATAATAGAGTTTTATACAAAAATAAACCTTATTTTCATAAATTTAATGTTCAAATTCGTATGAAACGCTTCATCGCTGTCGCTTATAAGAATATTCACATTAACTTCATAAAATTAAAGTTCATTTTTAGGTAAAATCTTCCTTTCACGCCATGACCTTTTTAATTGGACAGCTGTCATTTACTTCCGTCTCTTTCTTGTTTAATGTGTGAGAGGGAGATAGCAATAGTATGAAGATATTTGCTGATATTGTATGATTACAAACGGCTCCAGTTATAATGAAATACGTAATCAATATTATTGTTTAAACTTACATACATTTTAGACAAGGATAACACCTCCGCTTTAGTTTTGGTTAACTTATCTAGCAGATAATTTTATACAAATGCTGATCCGGATTATTTTATCTGGTAGATAATCATGAAACTTAAATAATTAATAAAATAAAATAATACAAAATGTATGTAAGTTTAAATAATTTAAAATGTAAAAACAAAAATATTGGAATTATCGGCTTAAATCTTAAAATGATATAAAAAATTATAACAATTTAGTGAATTTGTAAATAAACATGTATGCTAGTATGTGGTTATGTAAAGTTATATTTTTATAGAAAATATAAAAATAACACCACGCCTGCAGGGGCACATAGGCGCGGCAGGGGTGTATAAGTAGTCCAGTCACGGAAATTAAATGTTAAGCAAATTGACTACCAACAACAATTGACAGTATAATCAAAGTCAAATCATTTATTGCTAATAGGCACATAAAAGGCATTTTCTCCGTTCGCCTGTCGTCGTTTCCGATCGGATCCTTTCGGCTGCAACACGATAGGAATTTAAACTATTTGACTAGGCGCAGAAACGGATAAGTTCGCAAGCGACGGTACGGAGCCGATCGTATGTGTCGACATCCTGCCGGACGCGATCGGCTGTCGCCGCATCCGCTCGTATCCTTTCCGATCCGATGCGATGCGAGCCGTTTGGTGGAAGTCATCTAATCTCGTCTTGTATGAAGTATCTATAACACGACAAATTGATGTAAGATGTCAATTTGACTAACAATTAATTTCCCTGACAACCACATTTGATCAGTTGTATTTATGTCCCTGGACCATAAATTATTCTCATAATTTCTTTTACTGGTAGCATAGATTAAAGTTTCTATGAAAATATAATTTTATAATAAACAAAATATAAATGTTATTCTTATAGTTAATATTAGTTAACTAGATCTGCAACTATTTTTGCATTAAATCACTGTTAGAGTATTAACGAATTTAAATTATATACGGATAAGCCGTATACTCGATGGTATCCCATCAGTAAAAATGATGGGGTTATTCCGTTTATCCAACCCAAAAAATCCACCCTAACGTATTTCCGAAAATCCACCCTAGGCCTAGTGGATTCACTGAATTTATAGACTTAGGGTGAATTTTCGGATATAAGTTTCCGAGTATCCACCTTAGCGTGGATTTTTTGGGATCGATTAACGGAGTGGAGCTCGTGGTTAAGTAATAACAGCCCCACGGGTCGATCCATCAGGTTAAGCTACGCCTGCCGGGGTTTATCCGTGGATGGGTGACCATCTTTACATACTGAGACTCCTCCGTGCCTCGGAAAGCACGTTAAGCCGTTGGTCCCGGCTGTCATTCGTGGACCTTTGACAGTCGTTACTGGTCGTCAGAAGCCCGATAGTCTGTTGGGGTCGGCTTCCAGTATAATCGGACTGATATTTTACAAGGAGCGACTGCCCATCTGACCTCCACAACTCAGTTACTAACTAACACGATACTTAGTGAGACCAAGGTTGTCAGACTTTCGAGGTTCTGACTACAAGTAACGATTGTTACAGATCTAGAAATTGGTAACTAGTAAGTTATAATATAATTCTCTTCTTGCCCCTTATCCCAACTTGCCTTCTTTCATAATTCTCTAATAATCGTCGTTCTACAAGTTATAATATAATTTAAATTCGTCAATATTTTGTGTAATCTTGTATTTTTGCAATCGCCACACTTTAGTTATAGTTGATGTACACGAAAACAATAATTAACTACATATCAATAAATATTTTATTACGATTCTTTAAGAAATTGTCTCATTCTCTGTGCTGTTAACACGAAAAATTAATAAAATAACGTAATTTTTAAAACTGAGGCTTTGAATTTATAAAATTAAATAAAAAAATATTTTTGTCTAAAAATTAATCATAATAGAAAATGGTTACTCCCGCTAGCGAATTTTTTAACAAAAAATGCTTTTGAGTTACAAAAAAAATTATATACATACGTTTTCTTAACAGCACTTAGAATTAATTTAACTATTTCGGATATGAGAAATAAGAAAGGTGACATTATTCGATGTCACATGAGCACAGATGTACTGCGATGTTTACCAGCCAGTCTAAAAAGATGAGATTCAGCAACAAAAGTCGATTAACACACTTTTAAATATCCTCTAAAATGACACAAAATGATTTGATGCATTGCTTTTCAGCAAGATTTAATACTCTGTACATCAAATCCGATTCCTTGTGATTGTTTTTCTCAATAATTAGGATTTAACAAACTGAAGTGTTAATCGACTTTTGTTGCTGACCGTACATAAACAAAAAAAATTTTGACTGACTACAATTTTTGTTTCATAATATTGTATCAATGTGTAGCTAAAAAGAGGATTTTCATGATTATGCCACCGGGTGGCGCCACTTTGACAGGAGGTCTTCCATTTCGACAATGAATAAAAAATATGTGATGTCATCATTCGTTTTATTCATCATTCAGTCACAACTAAAGAAATTACAGACATTTTGATACTTTTGAAAGGTAACCTAACATCTCAGTGCTGCCACCTAGCGTTATTTCAGAAAACCCTCATTATGTACCCAAGTAATATCCTTTGTATCTACACATCATTACATTACTAAAACAAAGTTTGTAAACAGTTAAATTATTTTTTATCGATGTAACTATACATTCTTTTATGGCTACGTGACTGTACGTCTCTTTCTTTCCCACTAAACTTCCTGTGAGTTAGAAAGAGAACCATATAGTCCCTCTTGCTGAATTCCGGCAGAGGGCGCTGGTATTTGGTAACATAAAGTTGCATAACATTGTTTCGGCAACAAGTTTTTGTGTTGCTGGCAACATTACCCACTCAAATTGTATGAAATGTTGCCATCAACATGTTACCCGCAACACATATATTGCGTTCGCGATTTTATATCCTTGAAACTAAATAAGTATTTTTGGAAAAAACAATTAAAAGATGTATAAAGTTCAGTTTGATATATTTAAACATGTTGCTCAAAACAATGTATTTCAACTTTTAATTACCCTGAAAACTAGACTATTCTTCTCAGCATCTGCCTGGCTTTTCCCAAATATGTTGGGGTCGGCTTCCAGTCTAACCGGATGCAGCTGAATACTAGTATTTTACATACGAGCGACTGCATATCTGACCTTATCCCTTGGTACCCTTTATTCCTCTGATATTATTGTGATATCATTCTTATTTCTGTATTCTAAAGTATTTTATGAGCAACAGTGGTACAGTCAGTACAAAGTGTCGCGTCCTACCTTCGATGCCTTACCCTAACGTAAGCTAATAAAACTATTATGTTTACATTATTACAAGCCTTTTTATTTAATGTCTCCTGTATTTCCACCTAGTACACATTTCGCCAGAGCTAAAGCGAAGAGTTCACGAAAAACTGTTCGCTCTAGCTCTTGGACCTTACTAATTGAACTCATTATATCTCCTAAACTAAGACTCGACAAAATCTGTAACTTTTGACAAATTGGCGACAAAATATAGAAGAAAACAGATCTTCGCTAGGTGCCCGGTTATGAGATATAAATTTGGCTCGGCTGGGGAGACTCCAACAGGGCCACCTATAAACCCTTATATCTTTTGAACCAGTGAACAAAAAATTCTGATATTTTGGTGACAAATTAACGACAAAATTTTTGTGTTAACAAAATTAAAATCCCTGTTGGTGGCCCTGCCAGAGAGTGACACGATCCGATCGGTTACGACGACAGGCGAACGGAGCTGATCGCGGTCAAGCTGCTGTGCACGGCTTGGTAATATAGACTTTAAATACTGTGTACGCGATTTAATATTGTTTAAAGATTGTAAAATCCGTTCCGATCCGATGCGATGCGAGCCGTTTGGTGGAAATCTTCCTTTAAGTGAAGTCTTATGTAAAAGAGGGCGAGCGTATTGCCATCAATCAGGCACAGAGTCCAGGCTTTTACTACAGATAATGAAAGAAACCAAAAGCCTACCCACACATAAACCTACCGAAATAAGAAACTGGTTTTGAAGACAAATCTATGATTTCATTAGGAAGATAAAACAATTCTAGTTCAGCTACCCGATACAAGATGGCGGTAGTGTGGCACTCAAAAAGGAATTATATATTCCAAAATGTATTAAAGTAATTTACATTTACGTTTTTAGTAACATTTAATGTCATTAAAATATCCCAAGAAAAAGGGATGGTAGAATATTATATATATTTAATATTGGTATTATAGTAAATATGTACGACCTATTTTATTTGTAATGCATTTAGATATATTTTTAATAATTATAAAATTAAAAAAATCTCTTTGTTCCTCTGTAACAGAGCACCTGCCATCTAATCTCTTCACCACCCTTGGTTGACTAGTAGAGAATGCCTAAGGCATTACCCCCCCCCTTGCCTTTGTACCTTTTTAGTGCGAAAAGTTTAAATAAATAAATAAAATAAATATTCAGGGGTATTAAAATAAAAGGGTTTTTGTACACAAAATACGTTTTTATTAGACATTGTATATTTAGCTACACATGCTACGTGTACAATGCAGACGCTTTACTTTCATGGCACTGAGCTACAACGTCTTAATTATCATCTGTCTTTATATCATAAGCTACAACTGATTATGAACTAAATCACAACTGAGATAAGAGTTGAGAATAGCTTGTAAGAGATCATTCATTGAGGAACATCTTCGCGTATGCTAATTTCAACTGTATTTTAGTTGTTATTGAGTTCATTATCAACTTTATTGATTAATATTGCTCAAGCATTTTGCTGCTGTCTGGGCTGACCCTTAAGCCTAGTATCCACTGCATAAAAAAGGGTTATGGGCGATAAACACCTGGTTACAGTATTCTAAACTGTGAAACTGAAAGGCAATTTTGTACAAACAAAGCTATTTAATATTGACAGTACCTATTTTATTTATAACTATGAAACTTGTTACATATAATATAAAGACAGGTGACGCTACAAACAAAAACCATAACTAAAACCAGTATCCAGATTAACCGGTTGAATTAGTAAACAAGTGCAATGTTATATACCCGGTCAATCCGAACACTGACCAACAACGGACATTGCAGACTTTTAATAATAACTTAGTAAAAAAACAAATTTGTTCAATATAATACTGATCTTAACAATAAAAAATACTTTTGTTTTCAAAAATAGCTGCCGAAAATTAACTCGTGTAAAAATATTTTCTTAGCGATCAACGCCATCTATTATTACAAAAATAAAACAGTTAGTTCAGCTACTCGATAAGAGATGGCGCTAGTGTGGCACTTACAAATTAGACGCGTTATTTTGTGACGTAATTCGGAATACACTGTTATATTATATAATTTCAAATGGTACTTTTAGTCTACTATGCTACACTGTGTTTAGTGTTATTTTAGCACTATTTAGTGCCAGCTACATAGTCACAATAACTACGAAAAGCCTACTCGCTTTTAGATACAGATGGCCTTCTGACATTTAGTATGTTTCCAATGATTGCAGTTCACTGCTGGAAATGTGCTCATTCATTCTGAGACTGAGTAAATACGTAATACAGAAGCTGCCAAAATTATTTTGTTATGGACGTGCCGTTAACTGTAGGTACCTTCAAGATTTTAGAGGCATAATTATCTGATTTGTAGATTAATTATTCTGATATACATCCTAAATCAACCCTGTGATATACATATTTAAAAAATGTATTACTTATAGATACACAGGTTCTCAGCGTCCAGCGCTCAGCGTGGCAACGTGTCGTGTTCGTGTTCGCAACAAGTCAATCGTCATATGAGGATGCCTCGTTGAGAGGTGAAACACGTGTCGATTTCTTACAGGGTTTTTATGACTCTTTAGGAATAGTTAAGCGGGATAGGTTACTTAATATATCTACGTCTATTGTATTTTATAGGTACACGATTATTTCATGAAAACATACTAAACATCAAAAGAAATGCAGACTCTTACTAATTAAATATTATGTAGATCTAGTGACAATTGTCCATACAACAAGGCCACCGCTATTATCTTTATAATAATTACTAGCTGCACCCCGCGGTTTCACCCGCAAAAATCTCAATGCTGTGGGAATATCGGGAACAATAGTATCCTAGGTCAAGGTCTACCCATGTGCCAAATTTCATCCAAATCCGTTCAGCCGTTTTAGCAACAAACAAACAGTCACTTTCGCATTTATAATATTAGTTAGGATTATTCACAATCATTGTTATACTCAATACAGTACTCGGTGTTAAATATGACACATCGAGCGTTAGAAAGAGGCCGCGTTCCGAGTTACAATGTAATCGATTTGAGCGTGCTAACACCCGTTCCGAATAAGCGTTAGCGCGATAACGCCGACCCATGATTGCCCATGAAACGTCATAGATGACGTCATAACATGCGCCATCTTGCGATAACGCCGACCATGCCTTTTACTAATATCACCGTGCTCTCTGTCAAAAATGACAGTTGACTGAACTGTCATTTTTGGCAGCGCTGTAGTTTTGAGTCGCATATATCTATAAACTAACGTGGCTTTTTCTAAATTGTGCTTCTGGCTACCGTCGCCACTTAACCAAAGAAGAAAAAGACATTTCTGATGTTTATACAAAGAATTTAAGTAAAGTTATAAGTTTTGACGTTGAGCAAGCAAGTAGGCGCGTTCACGAGCGTTCCGAATTGATGACAGACCTCAGCTGTCATAATCGTAATATCTAAATCGGAACGCAAAATATTGATGTCAGCGCTGTGAGCGATTATGGCCTAACTCGGAACGCGGCCAGAGACTGTCACACTGATATGAGAGACAGTGACGAAATGAGACAAAGACTAACTTTTTCTAAAACTCAAAGTGACGTATTTACAGCTGATACTCTATTTTTTTTAGGTCATATTTTATTATACAACAAGACTTTTTCAGAAATTTATCTGTTCAATTCAGTTTGAATGTTTATCAAATTATAGAATCCATAATGTTCTTCAAACAGTAACAGCGAATCAATTAGACCTAGGACAATTTTTTTTTTGATATTCGGATAGCTCATGAGCTAAAGAGGTGCCATAAAGAATATGACTTAAAAATCTAAAAAAAAAACGAGAAATTTCGCGGGTTAAAGCTAGTTACTAATAAATTAAAAGACTATCTGGGAGGCTAATAGCAACATACATCTTGTAGTCTAGGAAATTGATTCACATCTATGGGTGATACCACAGATTAACACAGATGATTCACTCCGCATTTTAGGTATGAAGCCACAAGTACGTACGCGGCGGGCTCAACAAGTCGAATTCAGTGAGCGTAACGTAGACAGAAGATATAAGAGTTACGCGATAGAAAGAGAGGCAACTTCTAGGTGAATATAACTGTAGGACTGTAGCGCTGTGCGACCTGAATTGCACTTTATTGTGTCGTAGCAAGAATCGCTTTTCATTTAAATCGTTTTGCAGGTTGAATCTTCTGTACTATTCTGTGCTGCAGTGGACAAAATGTTGTAAAGCCCACAGATGATTTGTTCGGGGTATCAGTATACATATTTTAAAATATTTACTGAGAATACTAGTAACAATATTGTTATGTTTTTCATACTAAATCTTCATGTCTTTTGTAACATATTACAGGCATACATTGAAAATAATATTTATAAGAGATCTTCATTTCTATTAGATTCACAGGTATATTTTATATAAATATTACACCAAGAGATTTATAAAGTCTTCTGAGTTCGATGCCCAGGTCGGCCAAAATGTTATTGGAATTTCTCAGTAGAAGCCCGGAGTCTGGATTTGTGCCCGGTTGATGGCAATGGGCTCGCCCCCCCCTTACATGGGACTTAAACATAATCGGCGAAATGTGCGTGCACAAGCTTAGATACACCTCCGTTTAAACCTTCCGGGAATTACAGGCGTGATGCTATGTTATTTATAAAGTATAGGCAGAAGTGTAAGCACACCCACATCAAATGTGGGTCAAAATAAATTCGCTAGGGAAACTACACAGACGTGTTGGGTCTCGATATTTAAAAATGATAAAACAAAAACAGACTTTCTAAACTAATTCTTCAAGTTACTACACTAACTGCGGTCGCTGAACCCAAAATCGAATAATTGTTTTTTTGATTTATCATGTGGAGATATCTGTGGAGTTTCGCTAGCTTAATTACTTTGACCTTGTATTGCCATAAATCGGGCAAAAAGCCAAACTGAACTGCTACTGAGAAATTCCTGATGGAAAAACCAAATAACACTTTGCCCGACCTGGGGATCGAACCCAGGACCTCATGCTCAGCAGTCTCTGTTACACATACGACTTTATACCTCTCAAAGTGCGTTATATTACTAATTCTACAGCTACATACATATTTAATATTTATACAGTTTTAAGTTACTGAGATTCTAAACACTAATATTCACAAAGTTACATGTTCAGTTAAATATTGGGTGCCATAGACAAATGTAATAGGGACGATGCCTTGGTCAAAAAAAAAACTATTTAGTCCGTCAGTAAGATGATAGAAAAATATTAGACACGTATTTTTTGCTTTATCATATTAATAAAAAAATACGCGTTAAACGCATTAAAGTTGGGGAGTGTTGGCGCGCTGCGTCACAATTCAGTAAATCTAAATATAGCAAGGAGTGATGTCATGCCACATTTTATCTTAATAATGTAACGCCGTAATCTTTTGAAAAAAGAAAAGAAAAAAAATATATGAAAAAAAAAATGTGTTCAATATTTTTTTATAATCTACCCGATGGACATTTTTTTTTGTCATCATCCTTATTACAGGCACATGAGACATTCCATCCTGGTCTTAAAGATGACAACGCATCTGCAATGCCTCTGACAATGCTCATGTTCACTTATCGTCAGGGGTCAATTCTACTAATTTATAAACGTTACAATGGTCCCTCAATGGTGAGTTTTTGACAGATTTGCTAAACAAAAACTGTCAAAATCTCACCATTGAGAGGCATTGTAACGTTCATAAATTAGTAGACTTAGGCCCCAGATGGGCTGTCTGTTTGTTTCTCATCCAATACAAGGCATTATTATTATATAGGCCGGTTATTGTGTGAAATAGCTAGTTATTTCGGGAAAGTCGACCTCGTAACTGCTTTATCACTCATAGTTGAATGACACTTGCACGTCACAAAACGACTTTGTGTTTTTATCTGATTGACAAATAAGGTATGTCACCGTTTAATTATGATTTTGTTAGTTTATAATCTATCGGTATTATTTCAGCTAGATTACAAGCTGTTGAAAATTTGTGAACTGCAACAAACCATTTATAATTTAACGCATAATTTTTCGATAGTTTATAATCTATACATGGGGAACTGACACATTGTGAATTGGTATCAAACTTGCTTGTAACGTAATACTAAATAGCTTGCCTAGCTGCGAGCAACTTGGAAATAGTGCTCGCCGGCCGCTGCTGCGGCACCGCTCGCTTCGTTCGCTCGGCTTGCGCTTGGTTGGTCACAGTTCTAACCTAACCCATTTCACTCAATTCACAATTTTTATACTGTTTATATAATCTAACAAAAATAATAACGATATATTATAAACTAACGGATCTCACAATCTTACGGTGACGGATACAAACTTAGTGAATATTCAAATTTAATTATCGTCTAAACTGGTAAAGTAATTACGAGGTTGACTAAAAATCGTGAGTAAATAATAAATTATTGATGAACAAATGTGCCATAATTCGGTTAAAAACAAAAAGGAAGTACTATTTTGAGTCTAGCTAATGCACACGATATCCGGATTACATACAAAATCATATAAAGAAGATGCTTTATGTCTGTCGTTAATATGACACTTAGAAAGAGACTCTCACACTGTCATATATGACAAAGACGACGCTATTAGATATAATGAACTATTTCATGTTATAAATAAGAGTAGTCTCTTACTGTGCCTGTGGGTCTTCATCATCAGCTCTTAAGGCGACCATGTCGGGTAGTTTGAAGTGTTGCATGTGGAAGGGAGGCTCCGGACTACTGCAGGGTCGAGTTGGCTGGAAGTAAGGAAGAAATTGATTTTTCTCAAACATGCTTTGAAATTCAAGCATTATTTTGACAACCTTCTTCGAGATAAATTGAAATTGCTGTACTGGTCGAATATATGCGAGCACCCGGTCGGTAATGTTTGTTTGAAAATCCACACAAAACACGAATCAACCTACCATAATCCCTCTTAAAAATACATTCAACAAGTCCTCTGGTTTTGTCAATAATAAAAATATACAATATGTTACCCGAATCAATAAGAAAAGAAAAAAAACTCCATTTATTAACAAACAAGTTAAAAAAGTTATTATTGAGCAAATGTTACTACAGCGAATATTTAATTGATAAATCCTTGAAACTCGAAAAATAATCATTTTAATAATGTTCTTAGAATCTCCATGTTTTTAGAATAAGTTAGATTATAATATACTTAAATGATAAGTCCTCTCCACATATATCTTACTCTTGCTGAGCATACAGGGTTGTTCCCAAAAAAAAATGTACCCCCTAAGCCTACATTGTGAAACGCAATAACGAATTGAGTATTGAGTATCCATATGTGAAGAATGGAATATCCGAATATCCGTAGAATTAGATATGGATATAATCTTTTGTAACACTGGTTCACGTAAATAGAAGGAATACAAAAAAAAATGAGACCGATTTTTGCGAATCTAGGGCGTGGTCTCGCACACCGCACGAACACTTACGACCGTAACAAATATGGCTTTACAGAATTATAATCATTAGAATCAGCAACACAACAACTCATTAAGTTAGAATAATCCTCAAATATCATGATTTCATTAAATAGTCATTCAATAGGATTATATGAACTTAGAGAGTTGTATTGATGATTTTTATGATTATTTTGACTTCGTCCGCGAATAATATTTAGATCAACATACAACGTGACACTGACCTGCAAATTGCAAAAAAACGTAAGAAAATTTGAATTTCGCGGGCAACCCTGACGTTATTACGGTAAGATCGATATTTACCTGAGTACTGCGTCCTCGTCTACGTCGCGGCAGGATACCCTTCCGCGCCATGAAGAATCTGGAAATGTTGGACAACAATTCAAAATCAAAATCAAAGGCCATTTATTCAAACTAGGCTGAGAATCAGCACTTTTCGAACGTCAAAATTACATAAAACAGTCCCCCAAAACGCCCACCCTTCACCACTTCCTAGTGCTTTAGCTGGGAAGAAGAACTGGCGCAACAAACTCCCCAACAGCTGGGGCATCGTTACCCAGTAACTGGGTTGTGGAGAGTACATCTACAGGCTGGCAATTTAATTCATTGGCAATATTTTAATCACGCATTTGTAAACATGATACTTCTTCTTGTAGGCCAAATATACCGAAAAAAAGATAAAAAACCTTTTTTTTTTTTACTTGATTTAAAAAACAAAAGGTTAATGTTTCTGGCCTAAAAGAAGAAGTATTATAAATACCACGTATATAATGTATTATATACGTGGTTAAAAAATTTCATTCCGTATAGTCGCTCCATGTAAAATATTGGTATTCACCTGCAGTCTTTGGGTTGTGATGACTTACCGTATGGTCGAGATGGGTATGTTGAACTGCTCGGAGACAGTCTGGAACGTCAGTCCGCGACTGACGCAGTCCGCGGCCTGACGTAACACTACCTCGCTGCGTCGGATTCGCTTGTTGATGTTGAACTCTGACGGCTGGGAGGGGAGGAGCTGTAAGGGAAGGTCCTAATAATCTGCGTTATAGAGAAACTTATTATGTGGAAGTTCACAGATTTGATGGGTTTCTAGAAATACTAAAAGGCATAAATAATAAATAAATAAAAATATACAGCAGATAAAAAAATAAAAAGTGTAAAGTGCGATGTAAGAAATTAGCAGGTAAGTGTGCCTAACGGTTTCGTAACTAGTAATGACTCACAACAAAAGTGTAAAATATTTGAATAGGGTGAAAGTTCAATGTTCTTTCGTAAATTAGTAAATCTACCCGACACTAGATGGCTCTATTACCAATATCATTAGTTCATCTATCTAAATCGCTACAAGGAGGCGCTGTTGGTAAACATTTGTGAAATGGTTTTGTAAAATGTATTCAAAAAAACAAGATGGCGGCGTTAGTTCCGATTGTGGCCACGCGTCAAAAGAACCGATTAGCGCTATAGTCAACAACAGATGTCGTTACTCACCATACTAGGCGGCTGCGCCTGATCCCCCACATGTATAACGTTGACTGAGGCGGAGGAGCCCGGGCCTATCGTCATGATCTTAGGTCTGATCTCACGGAAGTGAGGAGGGCTTTGGAGGTGTAGGGCCTGTAATACAGACATATAAATAATATAACTGCCTTGTCGTCTAGTGGTCGCAAGCGCTACTGCTGAGCATTAGGTCCTGGGTTCGATTCCAAGGTCGGGCAAAGTGTTATTGGGTTTTTCTATCTGGAATTTCTCAGTAGCAGCCCGGAGTCTGGATTTGTGTCCGGTTGATGGCAATCGGCTCGCCCCCTATTAGATGGGACTTAAAACATAACTGGCGAAATGTGGGTGTACTATAGGTACACCTCTGCCCAACGCTTCGGGTAAAAAAGGCGTGATGCTATGTAGATAATATAAGCTACGGTGGCCTAGAGAAATTGACATACCATCAGCGATAATGATGATGTAAAGGTCGAAAATGTATGGGCTCACTGACAATACTGACATAAGCCATCGAAAAGCTTATGTCAAGAGCAGTGGTGGCCCATTGGTGACGCCCTGACTTACAAGTTGTAAGACGTGGGAGTGGGATAGAACCCAGGCGCTTAACTTTGTGTAAATAATTTCATCACCACTGCTCTCAAAACGATGAAGGAAAACATCGTGAGGAAACCGGCATGTCCTTGAACCAAAAATTCGAAGACATGTGACATCTACCAACCCGCACTGGGCCCGCGTGGTGGATCACGGCCCACTTCCTCTCGATGACAGGAGGCCTGTGACCAAGCAGTGGGTACATTATAGGCTGCCGCATGCCAGAGAGATACATATTATTTCTCGACGGCATGTGAAGCCAAGTCAGAGGACCGGCATAAAAACTCTGACACCAGATTAGTCACTAAGCACACAAAAAGAAAGAAGAACACAAGCATGAATTTATTACTTATGTTTCGGAACGACTGTGTTGTCATTGTGACAGCTGACAGCGTTTTAGGCGCCAATCAATCAGGGTGATTCTACATGCAAATGTCACCGTTGCAAGTTAACATGTAAGCATTATATCAAAGATCTTTAATATAATGCTTGCGAATGGCGCCTAAAACGCTGTCAGCTGTCACAATGACAACACAGTCTTTCCGAAACAACTTACATTATTAACATGTCGTATGATGAACGCGGGCGGCTCGTCGCGCGTGTCGTACGTGTGGTCGTCCGGCGGTCGTGCGATCGCTCCGGGCCGGTCCGGCTCCGTGTCCGATGGACTATCGTATTGACACTGCACGTTTGCTATCGGGAAGTCTGTTGGAAGAGATAGTTGTTGTGAGGTTTTGTTAAGTAAAATAAAAAAATAAGTTAAAAAAATAAAATGTAAATACTTATTCCTTTTCAACGTTTGATCTGTTTGAAAATAATGCCCCATGTCTTAATTAGAAATATATATTGAGCTACTCTAATGAGCTCTAATTAGCCACTCCAATTTGGCCCAGTGCAGGCCAAAGGTCTCGAGGCAATGGGTGACGATTTTAAATTGATCTTTTAAAATAGCCCTCTATACTTCTGTCTAACGATCCAATTAAATGCTTTTTAGGTAATAAAAGGTTAAAAATAATAAAACATAGTGTACACGACAAAAATCATTATTATTAATAATTATTATCCGTACAATACAATCACCCGTAACACATAGCTTCTAGATACTGGCTTATTACTCCACGATATTATATTCCCATTGAGTATGACAGCATTCCCAGTGATGTTTAGTCTGTATCAAATAATTGACTTTCTATCTTTCTTTCTTTGATGGGAATTTTAATTTTAATAAAAAACCTAGCAGTGCTATAAACCCAATACTAGAAAATAAATGGATAACGGACCAGCTAGCCCGTCGACGAGTAAGTTTGTCTAATTTTATGGACATGATGCACACGAGTGGCACGCGTCAAGTTGCCTCTGCCGATGACGCGTGCCGCTCGTGCGAATGAGCACAAACGTGTTGGATGACGGAATTCGGTTACCCAAATGTGGGCTTACGACCTTAATAATGAAGTGAATGCAGTGATTTTTATCATCGTCATTATAGTTTTCACGAGTAAAAAAGTACATAAAATAATACAGCCGGAATAAAGACATGTCAAAAAGGTCAGAAGATACGTATGACAAATGGGAAATTCTATCGTAATTAATGGGAATTAAATTCACAAAAAAATCGCAGAGTAATCATAATTACGTTACATAATTAAGTCACTTATTATAATTATTTTACTTACAATTTAGTTAAGTACATCAATTATAATTACGTTTTATATTAATAATTATTTTGGCTTATTGTAAAATAAGTAATAACACAAAAATTTTACTAAACTTGATTACAAAAAGTGTAAATAAATTATAATTAAATTATTTATAATAAATTAAGTATACAATATTGCCGCGTGGTCCCGGCTACTGATTTGACACCCGGTACCTTTCTGAACGTCGCATAAGGCTATTATATATGACCAGTTACGACTTAGTTTTGCCTCATGTTTATAATATAAAATCCATACTATGTATACCCCGCTCATGGGGACAAGTCTACTATTTTCAATGATTTTGTAATTATGACTACCATAACCATACCCAGGAAATGCCATCACCTTTCGCTACAAGTTCGTAATCACCAAAACTCATCAACAAATTATGACTTATCATTATGTACGAGATAAACAAATACCCAAGATTTTTCCAATGAAGTGTAGGAAGACACCGTTGGAATATGATAATGATGCCTTTCAATTAGGAGTTTACTAAAACCGTCAAAATCTACAATAATTGCGGTGCCAATGATTGCGTTACACAATTGACACAATTGCGTTAGCAGACTTGCTCCCTAGGCCAAATTAACGCAGATTGGCGTGTTAAGTTTGCCCTTTCTTAGTATGGAAGGCTTCAGACAAATAGGAGCGCTCAGATAGCTCTAACTAGCTTCATAGACCGTTGCTTTCCAAAGACTCATCGAGCGGGCTCATTTGTGAATTATGATCAAACAAAAAAGGATTTTCTAGCGCTCTTTTTATAGTATTTGGAAGATGTGGTTTATATTCCTCGGAACGAATCTCTCTAGGCATTACAAATAATTATTCCGAGCAGGGATAAGCGCAAACTTAGCACGTTCCTGCGCAAAAAATTTGATTTTTTTGCGCAGGAACGTGCTTAGTTTGCGCTAACTCATTGGATACTGCGCTAATATTATTGGTTTTATAACTTTCTACAAGGTGGGGATGACAATACGACAATAAATTAAACTTCGTATATCTGATGACGTACCCAGTCTGCATACAAAAATGCAATCAAATATATCCAATAGTTTAGTCACTATAGCTATTCAAAGATTGGCAAGGCAATTAGGATTTAATAGTTTCAAAATACTGACAATACTAATGCATAGGATGCATTAGTATTGTCAGTATTTTTATTAAATGACGCATAGCCGTCCCCACATTGTATGAATGAGCGCAAATAAAAGAACTCCTTTACCTAAATAATAACTGGTCTAATCTTATTACGTGTTATTGCTAACTTCTTTGCAAAAGCGAAACCTGCCAATAGGGCGGGATAACGCTATAATTAGGAAAATATAGCTTCCTAATTATTTTAATTATAAGCTAAATAATTATTCTACTCAAGCCGACCACCACGTAAGGAAAGAAAATCACTACGTCCTCTAAATAATTCTACAGCTTAATTAAATTACAAAAATATTATAATTATTCACACATTTTTTTTTGTGAAATAATTATTTAATTACGATAATTATTTTCCTATAATTAATTTATTTACTATTAGTCGTTGCCAGTGAAAAACAAAATCAACAATAATTATAAATAATTAACAAACAAAAAAAGTAATAATTTACTAAATATTTGGGTTGGATTAACACTACTTTGGCGAATTAGGAACTAAAAATAGAATTATTTGACTTATAATTAACTATGGGTAAAGTTTTATGTATATATTAGTCAGTGTAGTCACACAGTGATTGCAGTCAGATTAGTCGAATAGTCAGAAAATCATGATGAAATTAAAATAGAAACAAATAGTTTATTTTTATTTTAGACCTTTTTAGTTGTTAATATTAGTTCATATGCATCAAAATATGAAGTTACGAAAACCTAACTCCGCATTTTAATGAATGAAAAAATGATTTATCTGACTATTCGAGTAATCGTAATAAGTCTATAGTTTTTGGTCAAGTAAGTAATAAAACTATTGGCACTTCGTAAAATTTTATCAACTTTTGTGTTTTTAATGTAATAAAATCATAAATGATTCATGATTTTATCTACCCACACAAGTGAAAATGTTGAAGGTTTTTTAATTTTTAATTAAATAATATTTCTTCTTAGCAGGGAAAATGGATAAATGGATGTTTGTTAGATCGGTGTGGGAAATTTCAAGATTATATTTGTATTCAGTCATGGGCTAGTTTTTTCTTTGGACATTATTTATTGCACAAATGGCGCCCGCGCTAAACGCTATGATAGAATACGGGTGCAAGTAGACTGTGTTCGATCGATCATCCATGCACTATTAAAATCGTTCATCGAAGTTTGATGTTTGATGCAATGGACGTCGATCGATAGTGTGACCATGCAGTTTGTTTTCAAAATGTCGATGGTTCGTCGTTCATCGATCGATTGTTTTAAAGCGATCAATATTGACAGGTTGACGTCGAATGCCAGCAATCTATTAACACCTTAACTTTTGATGAAGTAAATGATACTTAATAATTCTTTTTTTTAAGACTAGACAAAGTGTATATCTTAGGAGGACATATCTTTACATTTTACCAATTACGGTAACGCACATACTTTTAAGAATAATACTTATTGCTTCACAAAGGCAAAAACTGCTCGATTTTTAAGACGTGCGATAACCGAAACCGAAAATGTTTCATTGACGAATCATTTTGTAAAACTAATTGACGATCGAAGAAATTATGCAATCTGTATGCTCCTTTATACTAAGGAATTCTGAATACCAATCGCGTGAGGATCGCAGTGTTTCGAGCAGTAGTAAAGCAGTAAAATATTAGCTTTTTTATTGGCATTTGGCAACTAAGCAGTTGGCTTACCAGCACGCGTAGCATGACCACCGTAGAAACCGGTTTTGAAGAATAGAAAAAATGACAGATAAACAATGACAATCTGACTGAAGACTACAGTTTGAACGTATATAATTAGGTTCCTACTGGAAATGGCCTTCAGGTTTTCTACTCAAAATATTACTAGTAAAGATATGCCCGAATACTTCCCTACACTAACATTACCTTGACTACATTTTACATTCTTTGGTTCTTAATGCTAGCTCCCTGTAGACACAAACTCCATTTATCTAAACTTTATAGCAGTTTAAGTATATTCATAGAAAAATCTAGATTATTTTACTTAGAACTCTAATCCCTGTATTCACGAACGACATTTAATTTTAAGTCCGAAAGTTTGAACTGATCGTTGATATTGGTAACAGGTAGTCAGAAACCCGAAAGTCTGAGAACCAGTCTTACTTGGGTATCGTGTTACCCAGTAACTGGGTGGTGGTGGTCAGATAGGCAGTCGCTCTAGACACCAGTTATGTTTCCCAAGTCCCATGTAAAGCGGCGAGTCTATTGCCATCAACCGGTGACAAATCCAGACTCCAGCTGCTACTGAGAAATTCCTGATGGAAAAACCCAGTACCGCCTACGAATCTAACCCAGGACCTCATTTTTTTTTCTGTCTCTACAATAGACATCATGAAACTCAGTGACTTAAAATGAAATGGTGTTTGAGAATACGGCCATAAATACTTCATGGTTACAGACTATGTAATGGCAGAGGTTAGTAGTAGTACCACAGTAGTTGTAAGACGAAATACAGTCAGATAGGAATAGAGATACTCTCGTTTAAGATTTTTTTTCGGGCTCGAGAACATTGACCGAATTGGTGAAATGCTACAAACTTAGTCGATCGAGATCATCGATCAATAACTAATTGAGAGTAAAACCAAGTTATCTAATATTTTTTTCTTGATAGCCAATTCGGTCCAGGACAAAGGCCTAACTATATTATGGCTTTATTTCACTAATAGAAAACAAGAACCTTCATGTAATGGCGTCCATCGAACAATTTTTTCGATCGATCAAGTCTGTAGGTTCCTTAACAAACTCTTGAGATTACTTTAACAAAAATATTAATAGATAATGAGCAAAGTGTTACATAATTTAAAAAAGTGTTTAATTCAGTCGTTTTGAATCGAAACGTACAGTTCCCGAAGTTAATATGACACATCGATATTCAGAAAGAGACTGTCAAACAGGTATGAGTGACAGTGACGGCGCTCTACAAAGCCCAACCTCTTAACTCAGTATCACAGAATAGTAGGTACAGAAGGTGCACTCCGCATTTTAGGTATGAGGCTACAAGTACGCGGCGGGCTCGTCTTGTCGGGCCAATTCAGTGAGTGTAACGTAGTCAAAAGATAATTATAAGAGTTACGCGATAGAAAGAGACGCAACTTCTAGGTGAATATAACTGTAGGTAATTAGCGCTGTGCGACCTGAATTGCACTTTATTGGGTCGTAGCAAGAGTCGCTTTTTGTTTAAATGATTTTGCGGAGTGAACCATGTGTAGTAATCTGTGTCGATATGCATATTTACAGCCACTTATTATTCGGTTACTACTTTAACGAGAGTACCTATGAACAGAGCTACTAAAAAACTTATCATTACATTTGGCAAGATTACAAAAAGACTTACAGAGTATCATCATACTTCTCCGACCTCGACTCAACCATGAGATCTAACGGGTCCAGAATCTGCGTCCTGGCCCCGCGCCTACCTTTAGAAAACTGACTCTTAATATCATACTTTTCCATCCAATTCCGTAAAGTTTTCCTTGGCACTCCGTACTTATTTGAGGCTGCGTATACACTGTAACCTTTTTTCACGGCGATTAAGGCGTCTCTAAGATGCTGCGACGAGTATTGCTTATAAGATTTCTCTTGAAAAACATCAGTTTCTATGTTGACGATCTCGTTCGGTCGTCGGCCAACTAGTCGCGGTCTTGCATGGATGTTTAAAGGGATGCCGTGGTCCATATCGATAAAATGGCGCGTCACTATTTCCGTTGAAGTTCGAACTCCTGAAACAAGCAAGGTCAAGAAACCGCCCTTTAGAATTACAATTAAAAACATAAAAAAGAGGGAGTGAAGAAACATGGGCGTTTCTTTTCCTG
This sequence comes from Eupsilia transversa, assembly GCA_914767815.1. Taxonomy (NCBI): domain Eukaryota; kingdom Metazoa; phylum Arthropoda; class Insecta; order Lepidoptera; family Noctuidae; genus Eupsilia; species Eupsilia transversa. Next base: position 7,593,726 of record OU611900.1, read on the forward strand.
GCTTCTTACAGGCAGCTGTGGTCTTCGCGAGGAATTGTAAAGCTACTCTTTTTCTATGAGACTTTTTAGTATAGTTCGTGCAGTTCACGAGCTCACGTGATGTGTATTCTATGTAAACTGACATAGGGTTCAAGTTTCAAGCAAGCAAGTGAAATGGAAGAACTATATAGTACTCGCGTTACGAACTGTGTTGTCGGACCATAAATTTCAGTAGGAATAAGAATGTGCAACGCCTTGCGTCTTATCGATAGTTTGCTATCTGCTTCATAAGTGCGAGTGAGACAGACTTATAACAACGATTTATAGTCCGACGAATCAGTTCTTTACGCGGCAACTTATAGCCAGTTTTTTCTGTTAACTTTCGGAATTCAAACTTTCGAATTCGTTCAAAACTACGACTTAAAGTTCCAAAGTATAAGTTTCAATTCGAAAGTCACAGTTGACGTTTTTGTCTCATAGAACGAGGGTAGTCGTACAAATCCTTTAATGTAACGTGTACAGCTGAAAGATAGTTCACTCTAGTTTGCTAATTAATCTAAGGCTTATCAAATAAATAATTACGCTACTTTAAGAACTAATAACGATTAATAAAAAATAAATTAACGGCAAATATGGACGAAAAATAAAAACAAATTGGAAGTTAATTAAATAATTAACACAAGTATTTTTTGTGGTAGATATCACCACATAAATGAACCATTATTACTATTTCTACAAAATAAAAATTGTATAGGAAACTACGAGTCGTTCAAAATTATCTTCAGAACGATCAAAAAGGTATTTATTTAGTTTTACTAAGAGTGAACTATCTTCATTAAAATACGGGGAAAGCATGCGTTTTGTAAAAAGCGAGGAAAAGCCGCTCTTTTGGGTTGTTTGGGATTAAATATCCAAAGCGTGGTTTAGTATTATATACTTTTTGAAAACATAAATAAAATTATGCTTTAAAAATTGTTTGCAGGCGGGATAATGATGGTATGTACGTCTTCATATTGTCAAACAAATTCAACCAGCATTGTATGACGCTTACAGACATTCAATTTTATCGATCGACTAATAAAATCTGACGGTAAAAGTTTATCGATCGACGAAATCGAGCAAGTGTGTAGGCTCCTTTAGGTGTTTTAAAATTCAAGTTAATATTATTTATTTTCGTTAAAAAATATTTCCTATACCTAATAATAGGATTTGCGTACTTTCTAGTTTCTTTAAGTTTCAAAAATATAATTTAAATAAAAAATTTAAACAACTGGAAGGAAAAATTAGTGACGAAAGACCATATCATAATTATAAGATTTATGATGATCTGTCACAAAAAGCTACTCAAAATAATTAAAACGACCAATGCATACGGTAAACCTCAATTTAATTGAAACATAAATAATTACAATTGGTATGAAATACATTTTAAGTACAACCGAAATAATAATAATAATACGCGAACGCAATGATCAACATAATACTGTTTATGAACATACAATGTAGCTGAATTTATAGTTTTTATTGTGAACTCGGCTTTAACCAGGGTCAAATAAAATTATCTAGCGAAACTCCGCAGATGTGATCAGTATATCTAATGACGATAGAATAAAACAAAAATATTTCGTCGAATGTATAACCTCCTACTGTTTTGAAGTTGGTTAAAAATAAATATTTTCATAATTTCAAGTAACAGCTTACGGGGTCAACGACCGCTGGTGGTAGTTACTTGAAATTTTGAGTTTAGAATATCTTTTTTTGTTTTATCGTCATTAGATATTGATACCCATCACTTCTGTGGAGTTTCGCTAACCATTTCCATAGACGACACCAACATTTCGCCAGTTATGTTTAAATCCCGTGTTACAAAGGACGCTAAGCCATATCCCGGCTGTCATTCGTAGATCTTTGACAGTCGTGACGGGTAGTCAGAATCCAGAAAGTCTGACAACCAGTATTACTTCGATACCGTGTAACTGATAGTCAGTTATGCAGTCGCTTCATGTAAAATACTGGTATTCAGCTGCTTCCGGTTAGACTGAAAGCCGACCCTGACATAGTTGGGAAAAGGCAGGCAAATTATATGTTACAGAAATATTCATTTTCATGAAAAGATTTGGAGGCAGAAATCAGAACGCAATTTTCCCGGCTTGCATGAATTAAAACCAGTTCACAATAAAATCTGGGCATAGCTTAGCAGTTTAATACAATGTATATATCTACAGTATACACTTACAACTATATTATTATGTATATATTTATATACTAGTAGGCACTTCATGGGTTATAACGTATTTTGTATATTTATGTGGGTAGTTTGAGATTAATGCGCGCTGTTTGATTTTCAACGTTCGGCTCAGTACAGAAAGTTCAGAATTCTTTCATTTAGGTGTCGCAAAAATGCGCATAAGGCTAGGTATCAGCTAATTATCAAATAGAAAGGGACACATACACACAGGTATGAGTAACAGAGTCAACGCTCTGCTAGGTCGAACTTTAGGTAAAACTCGATTTGCGGTATAAAAGGGGACTGTACTATGTTGCATGTTTCCAAAAGCCTATTTAATTAGCATTTTTAATGTTGCCCGTCTCCGAGAGGGAGTGGGCTGTAATCCACCACGCGGGCCCAGTGCGGGTTGGTAGATGTCACTTGTCTTCGAATGTTTAGTTCTAGGACATGCCGGTTTCCTCACGATGTTTTCCTTCACCGTTTTGAGAGCAGTTGTTATGAAATAATTTACAGGAAGTAAAGTGGCTGCTTGGGTTCGAACCCACGACTCGTAAGTCGCAGGTCTGCCACTGCTCACTGAGTCACCACTGCGCTATTTAATTGAATTTGTTTAACCTCATGTCAATTTATGTGACAGTAGTTTAATTTGGTGGCAAACATTGCAATACCAGAGACATCACAAAACAGAAATATGTCATGTACGTAACTTCGGCACTCTCAAATCTGTACACAGCAAGGCTGCTTGGTGGCAGAAATAGGTTAACCGCCTCTGTGGTCCAGTGGTTAGCACACCCGTCTCAGACCGAGAGGTCCCGGGTTCGATTCCCAGTGGGGGCAATTTTTTTTGCTCGGTTTGGTTGGTGGTAGGGCTTGTTTTAAGTCCGCCTGGCTACCTGCCACCATCTTATCTAAGTTTATCGCCCTAACAACAATGTTAGCAGCATTGTTGTGTTCCGGCAGTTAGAGATAAGATAGCAAGTTCCTCTGTGGTAGAGGATTCCGGGTGAAGCTCGCTTCACTTCGCAAAAAAAAGGTATGGTGGTGTTGGTCAATAATGCGTTCAGGATGTTGTTGAGTCTGCCGTGGCGGTGCAGCGCGTCTGGGATGTTTGCTGAAGCGCGCCCTGATGGTTTCCAGGCCATCATGCGCAAAAAAGCAGCTCCCCTGCTGGCCCGTATACGGGGTAGCAACAACGGCATTCTGAACGCAATAGCTGTACGTTTTGACAATCCCTTTCAAAATCAGTGGATCATGTCTTGGGTAGGTGTGGCGAGTCATGGTAAATAAAATGTAATAAATAATTATGTACTAAGTTAAGGTTTCTATGGGTCTATGTCACCCGAAATAAAGTTGAATAATAATGTTTGTGACCATCATCACCATATCACCATTTCGAGCCAAAAGACGTCAACTGCTGGAAATAGGCCTCCCCCAAGCACCGCCACTTCTACCAGTGCTTCTCGCATCCAGCGGATTCCTGCGGCCTTCACCAGGTCATCGGTCCACCTTGTGGGAGGCCTTCCAACGCTACGTCTTCCGGTACGCGATCGCTATTCCAGAACCTTTGAGCCCCATCGGCCATCTGTTCTGCGAGCAATGTGCCCTGCCCACTGCCACTTAAGTTTAGCAATTCTTTGGGTTATGTCGTTCTCCTACGGATCAAGGATCTGATCGGGTCATATACAGGCAAATTTTATGTTAGTTGTTTGTGATTGGTAAACAGACATAACAACAATCGTATAACTGACTTGAGATTTGAAAACAGATAAAATATAATATGTAGACTTTAGAAACCAGAGTTCGGATGAACAGGATACAAAGCAGCTATTTCATTTTCAAGGATTTTTTACTAGACCATAAAAATATACAAGACACGGTGTTACAAGAGAATAATAACAAAAACCATTAGAACAGTATTATTTGATAGGAACGTAGGTAATATCTAGGCCATTAAATTTGGCTATTCGGATAGTTAACCGTAGGGATAGTTAGTTAATCGTTGTGATAGTCAACTATCAGACGAGCTGACAAACGGTATGGATAAAGAATGATACTATAGATAGTTAATCGTAGAGATAGTCCATGGATCGTTATGATAGTCGACTATCGGATAAGCTATGACTTAATTAAATAATTAATTAAGTTCGTAAAAATAACAAAGTACTATATTCCAGCATAGTTAATCAGTGTGATAGTTGACTATCCTAGTAATTAATTACTTAAATAAAGTATATTTCAAATGACAGTTAATTCTAACTAGCAAACCTTTAGGAGACTTAACTATAGTAGTCAATTAAAAGATTATATAACTATCCCTTCATGACAAGTTAACCATTGCGATATTAGGCGAACTATATGCCAGAATTGTTGAGAAATATTATTTTAACTAACACGATAGTTAACCGTCAAGATAGTAAACTGTATATCAGAATAAAATGACGGAATTATAACAAAGCAAATTATTATTGATTTAACTTCTTTTCGTATAAGTATTAAGGCTTATAACAAATACTCAGTAAAGGAAAAGTGATACGTGATCATTAAAACATAACAATAATTGTCATTCCTAGATCTTTGACACTCGTTACGGTTAGTAGGAGCCCGAAGGCCTGACAATCAGTCTTACTTATGTATCGTGTTTCCCAGTAACTGATTTGCTGCATCCGGCTAGACTGGAAGCCGACCCCAACATATTTGGTAAAAGGCAGGCAGATGATAGCTGAGAAATATTTTAATGATCATCATTTCTCTTAAATTCCCACCAAGTAAAGTTTTAAAAGTTAAAAATCTCAATATAATCGATGCCCAAACATAATTTATCCTAATTAAGTACAATAATAATTATAAAATACTATAATATATAATAATTATATAATATAAATAAATTAATACAAATATAATTTATAATATGTGAAGCCGTTTTTTTAATAATTATTGTAAAGTGGTTATTTTTAGAAGACAAATATATTTTACAAGTTACTCTTTTGTCATGCATTTTTTATATATTTATTGTCTAAAGAATCAAAGATTATACTCAAATTAACTATCTAAAGTCCTTCCAAATAGTTTTATTCAGATTTATATATTTTTAAATCTTTTTAAATGACAATATATAATTTTATTTTAATAAATATAATTTATAAAAAGATCAAGATTCTAGGGTTTAAGTATGTGGTACGCCGGAATTAGGAAATGTGCCTATAAATGGATATAGGGAAACAAGGCCCTGTATTACCGTCACTGGCGAAACCACCGTGCTTTATTAATTAATATATTTTCCAAAAATAACCACTGCAACATTAAAAAGCTTAATATAATTTTAATATTAAACACTAAAAATTTCATTTTAAGTCTTTTCTTTATATATATTTGGACGAAGTCCCATCAAGCACTCAGTTTTTTGAAAAAGGCCAATCATTTCATTTTTATAATTAAATATAATAATTATTTTAATTTATATAACTAATTAATTTAATACACAAGCATATAACGACAAACTTACTAATAAATAATTATGATGGGAGAATATCTCAAATGTTTTGTATACTTGCAACACTACCCCAATAAGCTGGCAACATTTTCACCATATTTTATTTAAATAATTTGTAAATAAAAATTATTTTTAACTCTTAATATTTTTATGCGATTTCAAGTTGGTTTATAAATAATAAAGATTAAGTACTTAAATCAATGAAATACTGTAAAAAATCAATAATTTCTGCCAAGGTTCATATTTGAGGCGAACACTTAAAACTGTTGGTTAAATCAATATGTGATTTTTTTTAATAAATTGTACCATACAGCCGTATTTAAAAAATAAATATGGTATTTTTATAGCCTCCACAAATAGCAATATCGAAATGAACATTGGAATTGTGAATTTCGGTAGTCGATGTCTTTGATTTTGAATTTACGTTTTTTGCCACCGACTTCCGAAATTAAATCATCCACATAGGCTAAGTGGGAAAAATACGTATTACTAACTAAGCTAACTCAAAAAGTACCCAAGCAAAGTTAATAAAATTTATATGGGATCACCTCGCAAGCTTCTTGAACCAAATTTTTTTTTTTTTTTCAAAATCTGTCCTCAATTGACGAAAAAAATTTGGAAGTCGGTTATAAAAACAATACATTTGAGACATTCGCCAAATTACCTAAAAAACATCAATCTTTGGGTACCATATTGCGGGACTATTAGGAATACTTTGTACAGTACCCAAGCGTTAATATAACATTTTGAGTTTTTCGCGCGACCATTTTCAATCGTGCACCTAACTTTTGACGTTTCATAAGTGCCCATGTAGGTTTTTAAGAAGTAAAATATATTGATTTTAGAAAAAGACTGTCACACAGCTATGAGTGACAGAGACGGAACTCTACAAATATAATATGGCCGATGAATCATGGCCGGTCGGCACCTTTGAGCACAAGGCTGCGCTGAGCTCCTTAAGTTCTGAGTTGAGCTCCACGATTACTGACAAATACTTGCACTGACTGGACAGGTCCACTCAAATCTGTGTGGCTCTTTCCTCAAAAGACCATTTCAGTCACGACATGGTCTACATATGGCCTGACCAAGATTATGTCTGGACTTTAAAAGAGACTGTGACCCCTGAGTTTGTTTCGGCCTTTCTTCTCAGAGTAGTCAGATTAGAAACGCCGACCTCATCTAGCTTAGTTCTAATTTTTTTTTTAATATGACGTGTAAAAGGGATTCTGATGTCCTATTTACAGAAAAAACAATTTGATTTCAATAATATTTTATAAGAATCAAACGGTGACATGAGGCGTGTGAGTGACGCCATGCGGGAAAGTTCGGAGAGCGTATGTTCAGACAGGCCATGATTAAATCGGCCATATTGTACGAATTTATTGTGTGATAACTGGATGGGTCATATTTACGATAGGGTACTGTGTGACTTTTTGTTTGGAGCCGTAAAAGACTTGCATTACATCAAAATTTTTAAGTGTGATATGTGAATATTTAGGAGATATCTGAGGTTTACGGAGACAACAAAAATATCAATTACGGTCTAACTGTTCCAAGTTTTTTACTTTGACCTTTGTTTTCAGCCTTTTTATGTTTTTAGAGCTACATTCGGTTAGACTGGGAGCTGACCCCAGCATAGTTGGGGAAAAGGCTAGATAAATTGACTTACAAGACTTAGGAACACTTTTTGGATTACACTTTAATATTCATTTTTAATTTTGTCATACATTGTCAACCCAAATATTCACATATCACTCACAAAATATTAAATAATAAGAAAAAAAATCATATCTTTGGACAAAATAAATAAAATAGGTCTTAGTTAAAAAAAAAACTGAAAATTTCATAAATTAATTTTTTTTCGTTAATCTTTGCTTTTCTTTGGCAATTTCTTTTATCTTTCGTATACTGGCCGTGTTGGGCCTACCTCTATAAAAGTCTTGCAGCCCAAATCTCAAAAACCGCTCGACATTTTTTTGTAGTTACTCTTAAAAATAGCCATATATGTATTTATAAAGTACATTCAATCCTAATTATAACAATAAGTCGTTTATTCAACAGAGAAAAGAAACATAATTTAAACCTTATTTACTAAAACTTTGAATTGCATAAAACAGAAAAATTGCATATAAGCACCTTTGACAGCTGTCAATGTCAAATTGGACTGTCAAAATTGACGTTAATGGCTGGCATAGTGACATTATGTTGGTGGAACTAGGAATTCTACATCCTTTAAAAAATATTCTTTTAAAATTGTTAATCAGAACCCACAGTTGGTTCTTGTTTTTTACAACAATATCTGATGAAAATGTAAACAAATGGATCAGAAAACGTAAGTACCTGTGATGGCGTGCCAATTGGTAGTGCCACTTACGAATTAAGTGCTTTGATTTGATTATTTGAATACTTGAACCCGAAATTCATATTTTAAATCACCTTAAAATGAATATTAATTTTTGGAAAACGTGGTGAGTTTATAAAGTTGAAGCCTTTTTAGAGCATGTGGCGTAGTAAATGCCGCCACAACTTCTAAATACAGATGACTGTGTTACTAATTCTCGACAGTAAATGATTGCGAAAGAACCAGAACAAGTTTTGTTTACCTTATCATCAGATATTTTGATCAGACATGTAAACTACGGTGAAGGAAAACATTGTGAGGATACGCGGCATGTCCTAGAACCAAAAATTCCAAGACATGTGACATCTACCAACCCGCACTGGGCCCGCGTGGTGGATTACAGCCCACTCCCTCTCACAGAGAGGAAGCCGCAGTCAGCTGTGGGAACATTATAGGCTGATTATGCATTATTTAAGCCCACCAACATAATAACAATACCCAGGCGTTAAATATGACACATCGAGCGTTAGAAAGAGAATGGACACAGGTATGAATGAGTCAGACAATGTGAGAGAAATGCTCGGTTCCTATACATAAATACGAATCGTTTTTACGTACCAATGGTAACTTTTTTTATTGCCAAACTTGGCATATAAATGTATTTGTAAGCTAATTTTACCTGTGATAGCTACTTCCATATGGGAGGGTCTACTATGCAAAGCTATGAGGTCTTTGCTTCATTATTGATCATACAAGGTCTTAATTTTAGACCAATAACGGTCCGTTAATTATAGGAATCGGGCATAAGACTAACTTTTTCAACCTGATGTGTCATATTAACGTTCACTTTATAGCTGTAAGTACAAGTTTCTTTTGGCGCGTGGTCAAAATCGGAACTAAGGCCGCCATCTTGTTTTTTCCTATACATTTCACGTACAAATGTTTACCAACAGCGCCCCCAGTCGACGTCATTTGAGCGCCAAAAGACCTTGTAGCACTGTACCAGCTCATTCATGCAATGACATATTCAACGCAGAGTTGCCATCCACAATTTTCGCTTCCCCATCTTTTTCCTCAGATTTCGCCACCCCCTCATCTTCGCTCGTAACGTTTGAGTTAGTAAATGTAAGAAAATGTTTTCCGAAATCGATTTCGGCGTCATAAGCCTCAGTTTCGGTGCCACTTTTCTCGTAATTCTGTGTTTCGGGGACGTTAAAGTCGAAATTTTTGTATTCTTTCTGTTTTTTGCTGTTTTCGACGAATTGTTTTAGTTGTTGCGGCATTGGGAAGGAGGATTTTATGTGGCATCGCTTCATCCAGTTACGGAGGGATTTGCGCGGGACTTTGTGTGTTTGTGCCGCTCTGAAAGACAAAAAATACATTATCTATACTAATATTATAAAGAGGTAAAAGTTTGTTTGTTTTGTATGTAGGGGGTAATCTCCGGAACTACCAGTCAGATTTGAAAAAATCTTTTGCATTGGATAGTCCAATTCCTGAGAAAGGTTATGGGCTATGTAACATCACGTTACGACCCTTAGGAGCCGAGCAAAACGAAAAAATGCCAGAAAGAACGCTAAGCGAAAACGAAGTAATAGCGCGGGCGGGCGATGTGATGCGACGCGGTAGGTCGGGGGTCAAAATTTCACGCAGACGAAGTAGCAGGTAGATGTTAGTTTAATATATTTGGGCTGAGAACTATCACTTATCGAAAGTAATACCTACAATTCAAATTTCATTTTAAAGTAGGGTTCTCATTCGGATTGGTTAAAGTTGTAGTGACAACCATTTGGGTTAAATTGGTTTTTATTATTTTATTCGACCTTTATATAGATTCCTTTATATTTTGTGAATGTGAGAACGTTGTAGGCACAACAGACTGTCGATTTGCAGACTATTTTCTATTTTTTTAAGTATCTTGTTGACAGGCCTACGCTGTCCTCTCATACCTATTCAAACTGTACATTTTTTAAAGCATTGTAAAACCCATTTATTTTTAAAAGAGTAACCGTGGAGTTTCTTGCCGGCTCTTCTCCATAGGAAACGACCAATTGGAACCGTGCACCTAGATTCTGACGTTTCATAAGTGCCCATGTAGGTTTATGTGAAATAAAATATTTTGATTTTGATTTTGAATAACGAAAACTACCGTAAAATAGACTTGTACAAAATTTGTTGCTAATAACACATAAGAGATTCAATTTTAGAACGCAGATGTTCAACAAATTCGTATACAACAAAAAAAAAATGCGTGCAGCACCGTACACGATAGAAGAGAAATTTCTTCAAAATAAAGAATAATTGAGATTTAGGGCGGATTCGGCCAAACAGGAATATTTATACGCGGAATAAGATTAATTCTGACAGTTCTCGTATGGAGAAACTGCCAAATATTCAAAATTTATTCGGAAGAGAAGGCTTATTCCGCGGAAAAAATGTATTCCCGTTAGGTCGAATCCACCAATAGTGTGAGAGACATATACACGGTGGATTTTTGAGATGGGACAGTATGTACAGGACAAGGACACAATCTATCATCATAAAATAGTAAGTTCGTCTCATTTCCTACCAAAACTATGGAAAAAGTTTGTTGCGATTTCTGAATTTTCTAGTAGGTACTTAAACCTCGATTGGTCTAAAAGACTGTTTTGATCCTCATTTTTTCGACTGTTTTGAAAAAAAGTTTTTGTAAAAACTGCCCATTTTTCTTGCTGACTGTACATTTTTTTTTCAAAAACTGAATGTAGATCAAAATTTCTCAAAAAGTTAAAGACAGTCTCTTAAGACCGTCTCCCTGTAGCTTGAAAAGTTAAGTAACTGACCTTACTGCCCCATCTCAAAAATCCATCCTGTATATCTTTTTCTCTATCATGTAACGAAATATGCCTAAACGTCTCGACCGTCAATCATTTGAAGTTGACAGAGCCAGAACGAATGACTAAAATTCATTTAGCATTCAATGTATTTTGTCATAAGGGCCTAAAAGATAAAAAATAAATAAATTTAAATAAGTTACCTGTATATGCTTCCTCCTTTCTTAACATCCATTAAGGCTGCCCACATCGCCTCATTGGAATACCTTCTATTGGGATTGAATTTACCCATCATAACCCTTTCCAAATCCTTACGCGACAACCCTGAGGAACTAACCTCTTTCCCCTCCAAAAATTGGTCCAAATCAGACTTCAGTACAGTCTCCCCGATATCTACATTCCTATCTTTAAATATGGGCGGTCTGCCCCGCCTTCTCATCTGAGATTTCTCCCCCAATTTAGGGAAAACGTCTTTAGTGGCAACACCGTCTTTAGTCTTTGGTATCAACTCTACTTCGGATTTCTGGTTTTTGGTATCGGGTTTAGTTTTTTTTACTTGGCTAGCTTTTAAGAGGGAGACTTCTAACTCTCCGTTTTGCTCTAGCCAAGACTTGTAGTAATCATTTTCAGATTTTTCGTGCGTCTTTTGTATGTAAGCTTCCTCAGTTGGGTTTGTATTAAAACCGTATTTTGAAAATTCATTCCTGATTTCACTAGTTGACATTTTTGAGAGCCGGTGTATATATTCTGAGTTGACTTTAGCGAGGTTTTGTAACTTTGTTTGAAAGAATAACTCGCTTTCTGGCTTCACACGGAGATATGGACGACGGCCTAAAATAAAAATGGAATTAAATCATGGAAATATCAATTATTGAACCATGAATGGGAGGAAAAATGTTAAAATAACTTGACTGAAATGTCTGTAAGATAGTCTAAAAGACCAATTTCAATAAAAATATAATGATATGGGTTCCGTTTATGCCATTTGGCTCATCAGCTGCCTAGTCTTTTCCCAACTATGTCGGGGTCGGCTTCCTGTCTAACCGGATGCAGCTGAATACCAGTATTTTACATGGAGCGGCTGCCTATCTGAACTCCACAACCCAGTTACTGGGTACTACACCCACTGGGTATACTATATATACCCTTTGGCTGAAGAGTGGTTGTCACACTTTCTGATAACCCGTAACGACTGTCAAAGATCTACAAATGACAGCCGGGACCAACGGCTTAACGTGCTTTCCGAGGCACGGAGGAGTCTCGATATTGAATGAACGGTCACCCATCCACGGACCGACCTTGGCAAGCTTAGCTTAACCTTCGAAGACCCGTTCGATTGTTTTTATTTAGCCAAAAGCCCCACATCATTCCCATTTGCCATTTGGCTACGGAACCCTAAAAAACAACATTCATGGTTCAATTTATTTTTGCTAAAATATGTAAAAAATAGTTTTCTACCGAATTTTATAGTAAAAAAAATTGGCCTACCTTACAGACATTTTTTTTTAAATTTTCTTTTTCGTTTTTTTCGACAATGTCCATTCACAATATGATCTTCGCTCTACACACACGTTTGTCTATGGACGTTTTGACCGCGTTACAAATCCAATTTTATTTATTTATTTTTTGTAAAAAAAATTGAAAATATTCAGTAAAAAAATAAATTATAAAAATAAAAAATAAGCAAGTGACGAGAGGGAAGTCACATTGCAAACAAACATTGATTTATTTAATTAATTAAATAATAAAAATTAATAAAATTAAATAATAAATTGTTTTGTCTCTTTGTGTTATTATTTTACTTACCAGATGGTTGTCCAAGACTACTGCCTGGCTTCCCTGGTTCATCGTCCTGAAAATTTTATAAAATAACCATATATTTTTGCCTTTCTTTGGGTGTAAATTTTGTATGTTCGGTTCTCTCCAGGCACCTTTATTTTTTTCAATTTCTACTTTAGAAAACAAAAATTCAGATTTTTTTCAACGACTTAAATAATGTCATGATCTTTAGCGTCTATTTTTTTAATCATTTCCTTTTTCTCCTAAACACTTACATTTTTCCAAGAAAGTATTCCTTTCCTAGATCATAAGGTTTCCTTACTAAGCTCAATATTATCGTTGACCACCTCTTCCTAGTAAAGTTCGCCCTCTTCCACAGTCTCCTCCTTAATGTCCATATCTCAGAACATTTACGTTTCTACAGTCATAAATCGTATATATACCCTATTACTCACACCACCACAGACTCTACTTCTAACTCTCTCTAACTCCCCCAATTTTGCTCTCACTCACCCTGAACTCCCCCAAATTCCCACTGTTTCTAGGACATAAGGTTTCCTCACCTCATTATACTCCATATTATCGTTGTCCAGTTCTCCATAGTAAAGTCCGTCCTCTTCCACAGTCTCCTCTTTAATGTCCGCTCGTTCCTCAGACTTCCTCTTTTTAGTGCCGTTGGTTGTTGTTGCGTTGTTGTTGTTGGTTGTTGGTTTTGACTGGTGTGTTGTTGGGCCTGGAATTGATTGGCAGATATTGTGAAATCGTAGCATTTAATGCTAGAAATAAATAATTGATCAAATTTTTTACATCTGAGAATAAATATAGATATTTCAATCCTGATTGGGGTTGCCACCTTCAAAAGTAGTCATGATATTGTGTTGGCACCTCAGAGGGCGGATTTATTTGAAGGTGTATGTCAATTTATTTTTATTATTTATTTATTGTTAACATGATCTACTCATTATAATGTTTTTTATGAGTTGTATTGCAATATATAGTTAGCTAGCGACCTCGACAATAATTGATCATATTGTAATTAACTTTTTATTTATTTTACTTCGATGGTCCTAGTTAATCATTTATGACTTCCATTTACTGCGATATGTGGGCGGGCACGCCCTTTATGCCTGGAGGCTTTTATCTAGATATTAAGTTCGGTTTACCTTTAGTTTTTTATATCTGCTTGAGTATTAGTTCTCGATGTTTTTGGTTGGTATATTGGCGTGTGCTAGCTGACATATGGCTGATCAGTAAATGTATGTTTTGTGTTGCGAAATGTAAATGATTTTGCGTACTATTGTATAGAATCAATTTTTCTAACTAAACAGACAGCTGTGCTGCTGAGGAGTTTGTTGCGCCACTTCTTCTTCCCAGCTAAAGCACTAGGAAGTGGCGGCGGGCGGGCGTTTTGGGGGACTGTCTTATGTAATTTGACGTTCAAAAAGTGCTGATTCTCAGCCTAGTTTGAATAAATGACGTTTGATTTGATTTGATTACAGATTCCAGCTAGCCTTCTGTTTGAAAATGACATTGCCTATGTGTTGAGTATCAAGCTCCAGGTGTGCTACTAGGTCTTGAGTTAATAAAATGAACTACCTGAATCAGACAATATGTATTTCTTGGGCGACCGAAATATGTGCGCACGCTCAAGGTGTCGGTGAGCGAGTGGCGGGGGGAAGTGTGGTGTGTGGCCCCATGTGACGTCAGAAACACTGTCAAATACCATAATTATCTATTCTCAAGGTGATTTCCGTATAGATATTGAGACGCGGATAGGAGAGCTATCGTCAAACCATATACCAGCAGTAATAGACCGGGAAATTGTACAGGAGATACATTATTCGGATGTTAGCCCGGTGGGAACAGCAAGACACGACAGTCTTCCAAACGATGACAAAATCACTACATAGTGCTAATAGTGCCAGAATTCTCGTCTGAAACTTAAATACAATAGACGTAGATATATTTAGTAACCTATTTCGCTTGACTATTCCTAAAGACTCATAAAAAACCCTGTAAGAAATCGACACGTGTTTCACCTCTCAGGATGACGATTGACTTGTCGCGAACCCGAACACGACGTGTTGCCACGCCGAGCGCTGGACGCTGAGGATGCCTCTGGATGTCGATTTCTTACAGAGTTTTTTTTTACTCTTTAGGAATAGTCAAGCGAAATAGGTAACTAGATATATCTACGTCTATTGTATTTTATCATGGATTTCCGCCAAGTCACGCGTGAATCAATTAATTGTCGGAAACTAATTAAACAAGAAAATGTTTACTTGTTTTCTAATCTAACCTTCTAATGTACTGTGCATGTTTGTTTGTTTTGTGATCAATACGCACGCCCTATTTACCCAATCTTTCTCTAAACAAAACTCACCGTTAACAGCGTTCTCTCGCTGCGCATTCGCGACGAGTGCTTCGCTGGCGACCGTAAAGTCTTTGCTGTCAGGTTTGCCGAGTTCTGATGTTAAGTTCGACGTGTCGCTTGAACATAGACCTGGGAATAAGAAAAACAATAATAATGGTTAAATAAAATTGTGCTGTGGAGCTGTGAAAAAGATAATAAAGTCATGGGGACATATTTACCGTAAGAAGGAGGATGTAACATAGCTCACAGGCATGAGATACGGATAAAACTCTCTACAAAGGCAAACTTTTTATAAAAGTCAATGTTATAACGGGTGTTTTTTTAGAGGTATAAAAATTCAAAATGAAATAAAACACCTACAAATAAATTTCATTATCATGGTATTTGTTTTATTTAAAAGATATTCTTATACCATTAGTGCTTAAAAATGATTTCGAGCATATTCATTGTCCCGTGGCCCGTTATTTGAGGCCACGTAACATAATTACGTTAAAATATAAACTAAGTATCGATTTATTAGGGAAAAGAACATATGTCCTTGCATATGTTCTTTTCCCTAATAAATCGATGATAGGAATGAATGTAGTACGTAATATTTAAACTATTACAACAAAAAAACTTCTATACTACAAAATCATTATTTCATCCAGATATAGTAGCAAAACAATAGTGACAATAAATTGGAACTTGGTAAAACGCTGGAAGCATATCTTTTTTTTTTTAAGTTCCTAAATCTAATGATAATTAATGTTTTGAGTAATAACGTGGAGGGCTCTAAGAATAGAATAAGCCCACGGAAACGATGGCAGGTGTAAAAGATGGTTGCGTATAGTAGAGTATACTAAGATTTTAAAAGAGATATTGCTACTAAGGATTCTTCATAAACCAATAATTATAGCTACCTCTGATCTGAAGCGCCTCAGCAGACTTGAGTAGACTGGGCAGTTCTTCCTGCGTGACATTCACCTCACCTTTGTACATGAAGTCTACCAGCGCTTGCATCTCGCTGAACCTGCAAGAGAGAGAGAAAAGAATAATAGAAGACGATGAACAATAGTCACGCTGACCATATTTCGGTCAAGGCTGCCAATATAAGCAGAGACTAGCCATCGACGCAAGAAATATCACAAGGGTGCAAAAATTAATAACATACATAAATGCATAAGTAAATTACGTAAACATACGTTTTTATAGGAGCCCGTGCCTAGGTAACAGCTATACGGGTCGATCAAGGCTAAGTTACGCTTGCTAGAGTCGGTAAGGTGACCATCCATTTCATACAGACACACTTTCGTGCCTCGAAAAGCACGACAAACCAGATCCGTGCGTACGAAAGCACGTTAAGCTGTCGGTTCCAGATGCTATTCCTTGATCTTTGAGCCTTTACGGATAGTCTGATAGACAGATTTACCAAGTAGCAACGTGTTACCCAGTAACTCGGTCGTGGAGGTCAGATAGGCAGTCGCTCCATGTAAAATACTGGTATTCAGCTGCATCCGGTGACGGACGAGACGAAACGGTTACTCAGAAAAATGCGAAGTAAGTTCTTATGGATAGATAGATCAAGAAACTCCAAGGACAGACAACACAGTTAACAGAAGATAAGGCAGATTAAGACTTACCGCATATCCCTCATCAGCACAATGGGATGGTCGCAGGGGTTCTGCAGCAGCAATCGCTCGAGGTAGGCCGAACACGCCGACAACACGAGCTTGTGACATCGCAGCTGACGCGACTCGCACGCGAGCGTCACGTCGGCGAACTGTTCTGTTAGCAGGAGGCGGGGGAAGACCGCCTGGAATGGAGAAAGAATACATATAAGTGGAATAGTAATATCAAAAAGATTAACAGATACTAGCCTAGTTCACAAGTCTGTCCACAAAGACATACTGGACACTCTCTTTCCTCACTCTGTCATTGTGCTCTCGAAAGCAGAGTTACAATTTTATTATTACTGGTTATTAGTTGAATACCTATCAGGAAAAAAAAATATTATCGTCATCATTGCAATCCACCGCAAGATATGAGTCTCCACGGTTTTCTTCCGGTTAAATTCCGAAACCCTCGGGCCAGTTTGTGCGACCATCTTTGCCAGGTCGCTGCCAGCAGCTGGTCAAGAGTAGTAGAGGATTGAGTTGAATGGCGTGCGGTTGGAGAGGCCTATGCCCAACCAGCTACCATGTCACGTTACACAACCAATTTTGGTTAACAGAGCCCCAAACGTATAAGAAATATTGTAAATCTTACAAAAAATAAATAAAAAGCAATACATACCTGTAAATTGGTGTGATAGGAGTTCCACCGCACACAAAACTGTTGCGGGGGCAACGCCATCTTTCGTTCAGAAGGCGAACTATTACACAACTATCTTAACATATCTTTGGCCAATCACTTCACGTTCCTTTTCCAAAAAATTGCACAAAACCGTTACTATTCCTTATTTAAAAAATTGCACAGTTCAAAAATTTCCCACCAAATTCGTTATCACAGTGTATAAATTCTAATGCTAACAAGTAAAAAATATTTTTCTTTTTTTTTTGCTAATTTATTAAGTACAACGAATACTTCGTTTTTTGTTAAATTTTAAGTAGAAACTTTTTAGACTAGACTGTATATTTTTTAGGTTTGAATACTGGAACTGTATTTATATACCTGGAAAAAGAGAAAAATTACTGATTAGTAAATATGTTGTTTCGAAATGAAATTGTTTATTCTGTAAATAGGACATCGGAATCACTTTTACACGTCATATTAACAAAATATTCAAACTAAACTAGATGAGGTCCGCGTTTCCTATTCGACTACTCTGAGAAGAAAGGCCGAAACAAACTCAAGCGGTCGCAGTCTCTTTTAGAAGCCAGACATACTCTTGGTCAGGCCACTGTTGAGGAAAGAACCACCCAGATTTGAGTGGACCTGTCCAGTCAGTGCAAGTATTTGTCAGTAATCGTGGAGCTCAACTCGATACAAGAGAAGAGCAAGAGTCGGATGCAAGATTATATTTTAACACTCTTAGGGGATGAATTTTCAAAAGTCATTCTTTAGTGCTCACTCTCGATTATAAGGAACTCTTTTGTAAAATTTCAACTAAACCCAGCCGTTCAGGCTATGCGTTGCCTGTCAATATCAATCTAGCTAGCCTTTTCCCAACTATGTTGGGGTCGGCTTCCAGTCTAACCGGATGCAGCTGACTACCAGTATTTTACATGGAGCGATTGCCTATCTGACCTCCACAACCCAGTTATTGGGTTATACGATACCCCTTGGTAAGACTGGTTGTATGACTTTCGGGCTTCTGCCGACCCATAACGACCGTCAAAGATCCACGAATGACAGTCGGAATTAACGGCTTAAAGGCTCGTACACACTGGCGGGATATCGCGGGCGCGCTGCGGTGTACGAGCCGAAACACGGAGGAGTCTCGATACGTAGGTAAAGATGGTCACCCATCTATGGACCAACCCCGGCAAGCGTAACTTATCCTCGGATCGACCCGTGCCCCTGTTATACTTACCCACGAGCTCCTCTGCGTTGGCTGTCAGTGAATGAATGAATTCATTTGAGATTGCATCATTTTGGATGTGAAGCAGCAGCTTGATATTGACATTTTGTAGATGTTCTATGATTATTCCTTTACATTTCTATTTACTGATGAGCAAATTAATTATTTATATAATATATTTAGTATATTTTTACCTACTTATGTTTACAAATCAAGATTGATTGATTGATTGTATTATTTTTTTTCAAACTACTTTGGGTGGTGCATTCTGTAGTTTCTGCCTACCCCAATGGGACAAGACGTGTGTTCATGAATGCATACAAAACTACTTTGTGCATCTTGATAAGGGGCCGAGCCAACTCGACTAGAGACAGCGAGCGATCGGAAATGGACGCCGCCGCCGGGCCTCATTACTTTCATAGATTTGAAATAAGAGCCTGCCATCAGCCAGACACGGGAACGACTTGACCTCATGCTCAGCATTTCACCACTATCACTAGCTAGACCAAGGAGATAGATAAATAAGTTAAAAAAAATGTACAATTATTATTATTATTATTTTTAACCCCCGACGGAAAAAGAGGGGTGTTATAAGTTTAACGTGTTTATCTATGTATCTGTCTGTTCCCTCGTAGCTCCCAAACGGCTGAACCGATTTTGATTATTATTTTTTTTGTTTGAAAGGTGTCTGGGTCGATAGTGCTCTTAGCTACAATTCAAGAAAATCAGTTCAGCCGTTTGAAGATTATCAGCTCTTTTCTAGTTGATGATTGTATGTGCGCATCTTCGACAGGTCTGATCGACTCGAAATTTAGTATTCTGTTACTTCAATGATATTAGAAGAACATAGTAACCTTGAACCGATACTGCAGCATCACCTGGAATTGTGTCGGGGGTTATTTAATTTTTTAATTTTAACTTGTTCACTTTCTAGTTGTGGTACCTACCCCACACAAATTCAAATATCACGACCTGCTTTGTAAACAACAGTGACAGGAATATGTTAAAACATCACCCACAAAGGCTAAGTGGGAAAAATACATATTATTCAAGCTAACTCAAAAAGTACTGAAGCAAAGTTAATAACAATGATATATGGCACAACCTCGAGAGCATACCTTTCAAACAAAAAAAGAATTTTCAATATCCGTCCGCAATTGACGAAAATATAGACGGATATACACAAAAAAATAACATACATAATAATAACCTCCTCCTTTTTGGAAGCCGGTTAAAAAATAAAACATTTCTAGTCAAGGCCTATACATTATAACTACATATTTGTCATTTATTGGGGCCTAAGAAGATAAGTTTAATGTAAGTAGTACTTAATAGATTGTGTTAATATCCATATGAGTAGCGATAACACGAATATAACAAGCTAGGTCCTTGGATTCAAAAACATGAAAGCTACCTACTAAAACATTCATTGAAACTCACCAAGAGTAAGAATATATTCTGAAAGCATTATTTCACAATACACAAAAAAAATCTCAGACCTCACCCTTAATGCACATCATAGAACCTACCCTTAACAACCCCCGAAAAAAACAAACAAACGCGAATGCAGCGCAGAACTTCCATCGCATAATTGCCGAAGTTTTGCCACGAGTGCGAGCGAGATAGCAACACGCTTCGCTGCTCTCCTCTAGACTTTAGTTTGAAACAAAATGTGGGTACATAAAAATCGATAGGGGCCGGCGACTGTGACCCTATGGGTATGAGCTGTACCTTAATTATGTTGTCGTAACGCGGGTGTCATTGGCCTGGCTATTTGAAAAGTGATCGGTTTGGAGACTAAATAGTACTAGGCCTATTATTAGTCTATAATTAGGTATATATTATTGTTTTTTGCTCGTTACAAAAGTTATAAACCATAATTATAATTGAATTAATAAAACCATAATTTTTTTAGTGTTGCAACACCGTCATATTACAACATGTAAATTGTCATTGGTCTCTTGGTCTCTAGCCCTGACATGAAGCAATAGACAAAATTTGCAATTTTTTGTAATTTTGTAATTTGTAATTACTAAGTTTGACGAAAACACGATTCCATAAAATTTTCTCAAAAGAAAAAAAAACCAAAGTTACCTTCAAACCTCATCATGTACCTACCTTTGCATATTAACTGAACTAACTATACCTACTTAAAGCAGATAGTTACAAGGTTTTTTTTTCTTTAGTACTATTTTCGCCGTAAAAAGATAAAACCTAAACTATTGCCGCTTTGGAGCCGCCTTCGTCTCGCTCGCACTCAGTCCGCGAGTAGTATGGTGCGGTGAGGTTGTGTGGGCTTTTAATAGAATGACAATAAAACTGAAATTACAATGATGATGAATATGGACGTCGCGGCATGTCGCGGGATACCGCGGCATTATTGCCGTCAGAATACGCTTGCGTATAGTGATGCCGAAGGATCCCTGTCGTGCCCTAAGTAATAACAGCCGCCAGTACGGATTATAGGGTGGGTAATCTCGCGATTGCACGCGTTATAGTAAGCGATGATACGCTCGTAGTGTACTCTTGACAAGTAGTAACCTAATCAAGCTATTTATGTGTGAAGAAAGATAAAAGGAAATTCCTCATTATCTACCTGCCTGCCTATGTTGGGGTCGGCTTCCAGTCTAACCGGATGCAGCTGTTTACCAGTATTTTACATGCAGAGACTGCCTATTTGACCTCCACAACCCAGTTACTAGGCAATACGCCTTGGTATGACTGGTTGTCAGACTTTCAGGCTTCTGGCGATCCGTAACTACTGTCAAAGATCCACGAATGAAAGCCGGGAACAGCTTAACGTGCTTTCCGAGGCACGACGGGGTCTTGGTATGTAAAGATGGTCACCTATCCACGGACCAACTACCAACAAGCGTAGCGACCCGTGCGACTGTTATTACTTAGCCACGACTGTTATTACTTAGCCACAAGTCCCACCGTAAAACGATAATAGTGTAGAAGTAAAGAATATTGCGTACATTTCTAGCAATGTTTACAAAGAACGTTAGTGTTTTGTCGTACAGTATGAAAACGAAACACCGCCGCCATGACGCACGATAAAATGTGTAGTTATCCGAATTACAGGGCTTCGCTTACCCAGTGTCCAAAGAGTTTCTTGCCCGTTCTTCTCCATGGAACCTACTACGCTTTCATGTTTCAAAATCAAAATCACAAGTAATTTGTAGCACTTGGCTTCGGCCCGTACTACCCCTAAATACGGCGAAACGCCTATGTAAAACGAATACGTAATAGGATTAAAAAAAAACACAATAACAATAATATATTTTAGAAATGGGAGCAACAGAGAGATTTTTTCTGTCTAAAAAAAGTAATACTCGCCGAATGCATAACCTCCCCCTTTTTGAAGTCGGTTAAAACGAATAAACTCTTAGATAGTACGTATTTTTTTCTATTTTGAAGGACGTCTAAATTAAACACTAAACGTTTGAAGGTAGACGCTAAACGTTGATTTATGCTACTAGAATCGTTGGCAGGTTCATCTTTCACTTCAAAATGGAGTTTAAGGCGACTTTATCCGACTTTTAAAGATTTTTTACTGAAAATCACGTCTAAAATATATGTTTAAATTAGAGCATTTTCTTAACTCAATCTTTGTATATTTTAGATAATGTTTCTATTACTTTAGTGTACTTAATTTTCTAACGCGGATAAAAAACTGAGAATCACGCAAAAACTATCAAATGTATTTTCTGAAACCTTCACCATTTTAAAGTTAATTTAATATTTTTTTATTTAAGTACGTGTTTTATTAAAACACCTTTTGTTTAACGTATAATAAATTAATAATGCGTCTAATTTGAGACAGCGCTCCTTGATGGGTTAGGCCTATTACTGACTGCTGACTCTGAGCTCAGCACAGAACACCCAAACTGACCACTCAACGTCATTGTCAAATATCTGCGTCTTAATTAATTAAAAAACAGATATCGTATAGCGAGTTCCCTGTCAGAATATGTCAAAAATAAGAATGGCTTTCTTCGACTCTTTTTAGCTAAATATGAATCTCAATAACAACAAAAATGAAATCAAGATGCACAGAAGCTAAAAATAAACTTTAGTGTGACTTTGGAGCTTCAAAATGAAATTACATTGTTTATTCTAGATTAGTGTCGGAAATGGTCTTTTTAGGAAAGAACCACACAGATTTCAGTGGGCCTGTCCAACAAGTAATGTATTTTTAGTAGGTAACATTACAAATGCAAGACCAAACAATATTTTTTAAACCACAGATAGTAAACTCAATCAATAAAATGCGCATGCCATTTTCCCATTTAAATTAGCACAAAAGATTCGCGCCACCCTCAAAACACTTCTAAATTCAAAAATAGACTCGTAAAAAAACGCCCTTCATTACCATGACCACTATAACTTGACAATCAGGGGTGGCGCTGCTAGTCAAGAAAAATGTCAAAATTACTTGAATTAAGAATTTAGTTCCGTATTTTGCCGTCTGTCAAAATATGCTGGCTGGAATATATGAGTATGAGGGCTCTAAAAAGCAGAGGGAGTGTTATCTTGCAACGGGTCCGGGCGTCGACCCTAGGGGCGCCCGAAAATAGACATTGCGGGGGTCCACGGCAGGCGCGGTTAATTTTGGAGCGACTTTTGAGGCCAGACTGTTTCTTAGTAGTTAGTGTAGCGTCATTCTTATGAGTCGAGGGCTTATTGTGAAGAATGATTTATTTTGGGTTCTGATTTGACCTTTAAGTATTGATGTAGATGGGAGCATAATTATGATATTTTAGGGGACTTTGTTAATAGCAATCTCTATAATCTGTCTTTTAAATTAGTATAACTTTCCAGACGTGACGCGCATAGTAACACAAAAAGAAAATCAGATTCTTTAAATCAAATTTTAAGTACACAGCTGATCACCGGGTCAACGGCCTTTTGACGCGCGTTGTTAGTTTCATGACATAATGATGTGATTTTACAAAATCAATTTGTTTTATGCCTGTTATTCCTTTGCCCGTTCATTTTGAGGTCTCTGACTAACATTCATAAATAGAATGTCTATCTAATGCGTTTTTTTAATACATTACTTTTTTATTTTAGATTTTTGAATTTAATTGTTAGTATCAAAATACTCTCATGACAGTGTTTGCATTTATTGTCGTATTGTAGACGACAATACATTTTGATAAAGACATAAATTTAAACCGCTGCGTTGGTCTAGTGGTGGCAAGCGCTACTGCTGAGCATGAGGTCCTGGGCGTGATTCCCGGGTCGGGCAGTGTTATTGGGTTTTTTAAGTAGCAGCCCGGAGTCTGAATTTGTGCCCGGTTGATGGCAATAGGCTTGCCCCCTTTTACATGGGACTCAAACACTTTGAATTTTTGGTTCTAGGACATGCCGGTTTCTTCACGATGTTTTTCTTCACCGTTTTTAGAGTAGTGCTGATGGAATAATTTACACAAAGTAAGGCGCCTGTCCTGTCTGTACTCGTAGGGCCATCACTGCTCCTGATGGCACAGACATCGCACAGCCTACCCCTGTGTCTAGAAGCAAGAACATTTCCATAATAGTTCCTTATGTAACGAAAGTGAGCATGTGGAATAGATTTTTGAAAACTCATCTCTAAAATGGATTAAATAGGAAATGAAAGAAAAATTTGTATCTCATCGGGTCCAGACTTTGTTACCATAAAATTTAAAAGCACCAGGAGGGATATAGAACGCCAAGGAAGTATATCATCAATGCTAAAGCTAACAAATTAAAACGTTGACAAATTGATCGCAATTTGCGGACACTCAACAGTATCGGTAACTCAAAAAATCAAGTTCATCATTTTTTACTGATATCATAATTCTGACAAGCATTTATAATAACGCTGTTCCTAATTTTTTTGGTAAATATACATAAGACTCAAATTCAAAGCATTTATTTCAATTAAACCATTTAGAGGCACTTTTGAATTGTCAAGGAGTCGGTCAGTAGAAAAAATGAAGCTGGTTGCCCATTCCAAAGAGTAGTAGGTACCGATGGAGAGAATCGAGCAAGAAACTCCACAAACACTCTTTTAAATCAAAAAGTTGTTACAAAAATTGGTTACATCATTAATGTTGAAATTATACATGTGAGAATTATAGAAAGACGTGCATGAAAAAAGCGTCCGTAGATTTAAAAAAAAAAAAAGCCATGTCAGCTAAGACTTGACCAGCCCCAACTGACGGCGCCCGTTCACGAACATGACGCATGGATTAGCATCATTCAGCTCAACCATTTTGAAGGGAGCTAAATGATCCACATCATCTACTGCGGGCGTTTTTAAGTTTGAAGTTACTATGTTTAAAGTAAGTAATAATTCTCGCAAGACCTTCCCCATTCGCATCATTCTAACCCGTGAGTAAACTTACTTCTTTTTGGGTCATTGATCCTATCTATTTAGGTCATTCTAGACTTGGCTAAAAAAAAAGACATTTGATAAACTTCTACTACTGATTTCCATAGACAGAATATCCTCTTAGATTGTCGATGGCAATGTAAAAAGAGTCGGCCCGGAATTCATCCACGAGTTTGGCGCCAGCAGTTCCTGTAACATGCAGTCTGGACATGCAGGACACGATATTAAGTGTCCCATCGTTTGTGGGGCGGTGGCTTCTATGAATAGGTTTTCCCAGCAAAAGTACTGGGAAATGGTGAAGGGCGGGCGTTTTGGGGGACTGTCATAAGTAGTTTTTTGGTTCAAAAAGTGCTGATTCTCAGCCAATTTGAATAAAGGACTGGACTTTGATAGTTTTCTATAGCTAAAAACATAAAGGCACTTGCATACTGGCGCGAATTCGACACCGGTAATCTTTCTACCGTGAAGTTTTCTTAGCATTTGTATTATTAAAGTCGTGTCGTCGTGCCTGTTTGCGGGAGCCTTAAACCTTACGGTTTCGTGTTTTCTTTGTACGCATACCGCACTAGTTTTTTATTTACACTATTCAATTGTCCAAATTATAGTAATGATGCAAGTGTTATTGTTTCTCCAATTGACAACAGATTGTAAATGTGAAAATACTATAGTTTACTATATCCTTACTACGAATGATATCATATCTTTGTTTGATTGTAAACTATCTGGTTTTGCTGTTATGTCTTGTTGATATAACCATAATAAAAGCAACTGTAATTAGTTTTTCTAATAAAAGAAAACAGAAAATAATAATACACCGTCGAGAAGCGAACGTTTGCGAGCGTTGGTTCGTGATGGGTGGCCATCTTTACATACCAAGACTCCTCCCGGCTGTCATTCGTTGATATTTGACAGTCTTTACGGGTCGTCAGAAGTCCTAAAGTCTGGCAACAAGTCTTACCAAGGGGTATCGTATTACCCAGTAAATGGGTTCTCGAGTCGCTTCATTTAAAATACTGGTATTCAGCTGCATCGGGTTAGACTGGAAGCCGACTCGAAGGCTAGTCAGATGATGTTCATCAAGAAGCGAAACTCCTTCCGATCCTGTCCTCCGGTTTCGAACGGTAATTTGGGGCATATGATACGCCGAGTATCTTCTGTTTTAATTAGACTTTATTTTTTACTTTTCTATGGTCAAAGTAAGGTATTGAGATGTGCCTGTAAATGATTCTACAAACAGAAATAATTTAAATTTGCACAATCTACAAGTAACCGAAAATTCTAAGACGGAAGGAAGTGTATTATTTTGAAACTGTAATAGAATCCAGCAGGACCCCTAGCCAGGCCATAAAATGACACGCGAAGTGAGCCCCTTCACTAACAACAAACAATGCTTAACAGCATTCTTGTGTTTCGGCAGTTAGAGGCAAGATAGCCAGTTGCTCTGTGGTGGAGGATTCCGGGTGAAGCCCGCTTCCACCTTCGGCCTGATCATCACTTACCATCAGATGATCTTCCCCGTTGTTTATACGAAAAAAGAGGCAAAACTAGACGGTATTTAAAAAATTAAAAATGTAAGATTAAAGCCATCCACCCACAATAAAGAATATAATTATAAAAACAATAGTAACTCATTCTGTTAAAAATAATAATAGTGACCATGTCAGTTCAAAAGGACCACCACATGTAAACGAGCTGTGGTCTAAAATAACCACAGTGTGGGTCCAACAATTGCCAAGTGTTCGCTCGGTAGACCCATGCAAAGAAAGTCGCTTGAACTAGATTCCTCTACTGAAGCGACAGGGAAATATGGGATCTAAGCATACCCGGGTATTTAGTGTCATCAACCTTGCAAATTAATATAATTCAAGGACGAGGAACTCATTATAATTATTTTAAAGCATAATCTTGTGGTTTAATTGTAGGCATAGATTTTGTAAGAATTTTTATTTCTTGTTTACTATTTTTGCGCCGAAATCTTTTTTTTCTATGAAGGAGTGAAAATGTTGTTCCAGAAATGAATTTGTCGTCTTTTAATTATACGAAAACGATACCAGAGTCGACCTATTTACTAAATTTTTGCAGATATCGACGTAAGAGTGCAACACGGTAGCTGGGATTCCCCCACCCCCGCTACCTGCAGGGTGGTACCACGTGGGAACAGGGCTGAATCAGCTCAGCTGACCACTAGGTATGCCAGAGGGTAACGAGAGGGCTGGCCTATTTTATGGCCAAACAATCAGCGTTAAATAAAATAAATAAATAAACTTTATTTGCCAAGATGTAGGTGTACAGAGTAGTATGATGATGACATACGCATGTGGCAATGCTGCCAGCCTTTTGGGCACTTTTCCTGTAGAAAGGCGATGTGGACTAATTTTTTGATGCCCTATGATTATTTCCCCTTTTTTATGCTTGTACATATTATTATTTTAAGTCTGTAAGTTTTTTAATAAGTTATTGAAATAGGGCATATAATTTAGATTATGAAGTTGTTTAAATTCTAGCCTTACAGTGTATTTTTTTCTTGAAGCTGTAACTTCAAGAGGGACCAACACATTGGCGAGGGAAGAAGCTCGGAGTTTTAAGGGAAATTTAAATTATCATCATCAAATGTAGATGAGTTGTGGTATTTGTGCTACACATAACAGTAAAGGCGGATCCACAACTGCGCACGCGCACGAACAGTCCAGTTCGCGTGCATATTACGAACATAGTATGGACAGCTTTGGGCGTGTTCGTGAACGGTTAGCAACTTAAATGTCCTCTCGCGGACACAAACAGAACGGTTCGCTTGCATCTTAGGACCATAGTACAGACAACATCATTTCACGGTCTGTGCGCGTGAGCTCCAATTGCGCAGGGGTGGATTCTTGTACGTGAACCGTTTGCAAAATGCACCCGCGTATAGAATGTGACGCGTCTATAGCCATTCGAGGCGCCTAGCGTGCACGGTTCGTGCGCGTGCGCTGATGTCGACCCGCCTAAAAATTTCTTATCTCTATCTGGAAAATAACACGCTGACTTTATCGTTAAGACCTAAACAATAAGCAAAGCACGTCATTTTTAAGATTCGCAGACCACAATAACGTCACACTTCGTCATTGTTGAGCCAAAAATAAAGTAAACCACGGAGCGTTACGTAAACTGGGTTATAGAGAACAGCTGAGCAATTTCTGACCTTCGGTCCGTGTGCAGAATAAGTAGGTACAGCGTGCCTGTAGTTAAGAATCATATTCAGTAGATGAGTAACGAACCTACGTCTGTTTGTGTTATTCATTCAGTTTCCGATTTACAGAAATGTATCTGAATATCATTTGGATGATATATGTCTGAGGTTTGGTTTACGCACTTGTCCCTAACGTGGACCATTGTACGTGGGTCATGGCGACCGTCGGTGATTATTCGAACCAACCCACCTCCCTCCAGAAGTTGAGAAAATCTCCTGGTCAAAAAAAAATACAATAGACGTAGATAATTATATTTAGTTACTATTCTGCTTAACTTTTCCTAAAGAGTCATAAAAACCCTGTAAGAAATCGATGCGTGTTTCACCTCTCAACAAGGCATCCTCAGGATGACGATTGAGTTGTCGCGAACCCGAACACGACGTGTTACCACGCCGTGTGGTCGTCTATTGTATTTTATAATGGATTTCCGCCAAGTCAAGCCTGAAACAATTAACAATCTCCTGGTCTGTTTAGAACCTCTGTAAAAGATTTAGGTGACCCGAGGGTTTCTGTTCTAATCTGAGTGACGCTCGTGCATTCAAAGAGCACGGTTGTGAAGGTAAATAAACGATTAGGAATATTAAAAACGTGGACGAAAGATGATAGAGTGATGGTTGAAAGAGAATGGATGAAGAAAACGTGTTGCGACGACCACAAGTAAAAGATGATGATGGTGATCAGGAAATCGAGGAAAAGGGAGATCCACAAAGCGTTGAACCTCCAAAGGAAGTAAGTAAGAATTGTATCAATACCGATACATTGTGGTAGCCTAATGGTAAGGGCCGCGAGTTAAGAGTTGTACGTCGTGGGTTCGTTGTGTAAATTATTTCATCACCACTGCTCTCAAAACGGTGAAGTAAAACATCGTGAGGAAACCGGCAAGTCCTAGAACCAAAAATTCGAAGACGTGTGACATCTACCAACCCGCACTGGGCTCGCGTGGTGGATTACGGCCCACTCCCTCTCACAAAGAGGACGGTGCAGTCCCAGCAGTGGGAACATTGTAAACTGATTTTGGTTGCTTTTCGTGGTTGTCTGTGTGCCTGCTTATTTGTTTTAAACTACGCAACGGATTTTGATGTGGCTTTCACCATCATATAGAGAATTTATTCTAGAAGGTTCTAGAATGATATTAACACAGACATAGCACAGAAATCTCGATATTTTTACATGTCTCCACATCATACAATGCACTTGTGCGAAGCGGGGAGGGCGGCACTTTTAAATAATAAAACTTAATACTTGTACAATTTTTCAAACTATAAGTATCTATGTAAATTAAACCATCGACAGGCATTATTAAATCGTCAAAGTAGTCGGTTAGTCAGAAAGGTCAACCTAGTTGCCCGTTCCAAAGCGTAATAGGTTCCTATGAAGAAGAATGGGCAAGAAATTCCATGGACCTACTTTTACCTACTTTTTTAATGAAATAATTGAGTGACTTCATTTAAGTGAATGGCAGAATTTTATGAATATTACTAAGGTCCTATTTTGTAGTATTACTAATGAACCTATGACACGTTTCAGTAAGTTAAACGAATGTTGGCTAGTAGCCAAGTGAACTGGAAAACGAAGAAGATATCAAGTTTTGTGGGAAAATATTGTTGAGTGTAAATCTTGGAAACGAGAAACGTCATCGTTAAGGGTGGCGAATTTCTTAACTAGTTTAGGATCGGATTCTAGTGTAACTGCAAGTGGTTGTAAGTGTGTTACGCAACGTGTGTTGAAGGGCTCCAAATTGTGTTACACGCTTGCAATTGCAATCCGAATGATTTTGAAAGAACCAGATGATCCGGCTCGAAGGACCAAATTAAACTTAGGCGATCACTACACTTACTGATATGATAACGGGGCGATTCTATTGGAATGATGAAATAAAACCGACCGCTCTGAAACACTGATTTATTGTCTACATATATTATTTGAAATAATAGGTACGTCTTTGCAGAATGAACTCTGTACACATTGCTTTTTAGTTTTGAAAAAATCCGTCTGTTCGACAATGTAAATAAGGCAATGAAGTTAAATTGTCAAAATGAAGTCATTGTGGTTGTGATTGTATTACGCAAAACCCCGCAGGTGCAGCAGAATTTGGATGCATTATAATATCCTCACAAGGTGTGATTTCATTCATAAAGGCGTAAGAAAAAGGAGTATTTTTGTCACAAATTCTGTCATAAATGTCAAACTACGCTCGGTTAAGGTCGGGTGACGTCTTGATATGAAATAAAAACATACTGACGTTGATATGACTATCAACGTCAGTATGTACTACGCGATCGTGCAGTATGATTCATTTCCCTCAGTTGAGCTAATTCTAGCGCAGAGATAAGGAGTAAATACTACGTATTTCTTCCATTTTTACCCGACTGCGGCGAAGCCAAAAAAAGGAGGGTTAAATGTTTGACCTGTATGTATGTATGTCCGTCCCCATGTTCCATCGTAACTTAGTAAACGGGTGAACTGATTTTTATGGATTATTATGTCGGTAGATTCGTCTTTATTGCGAGTATATTGCAAACTAAAATTATAAAAAAATCTCCGAAACCTATCGAGTGGGGGGGTTTAAAAGGTGATTACAAAAACAAACAGTTATATGTTTAAATGTAATTTGGAATGAGAAATGATAAAATAACTAAAAATGGTAAAGCAAAAAATCAAAAACCTGACTGCGTGAAAAGGAAACTTAAAAAAAGGTGGAAACAAGATGATCTATTTCTGTCTCCAATCAGACTTCAATCCTATAAACAATCTCATGCATTCGGAGGCATCTTCTTAAATTCAACAATTATTTTTCCGACTACGTCATGGCCATCGTTCTGAACTGTGATTTTGAATAAAAATGGCGATCAAAATCTAAAGTCATTTTATTTAAACTAGGCTGAGAATCAGCACTTTTCGAACGTCAAAATTACATAAGACAGTCCCCCGGCACGCCCGCCCTTCACCAGTTCCTAGTGCTGGGAAGAAGAAGTGGCGCAACAAACTCCCCAGCAGACATGCATTCGAAAAGATGACATGCGCCTGCTTTGTTGGAAAGGAGTTTGTCATGGTTTAAATGTCACATTAGGCTGTTTTAGGTGCCGTCCATTTTTTTTGAGGAATACCTAATTATTTTCTTTAAATAATATTATCTAATAAGATTATTAGTCTTACGAGGATTATAAACTGTCAGATTAGCGATTTTTGATGACTAATGATAGCGAGTCTGATATCCCGGAAGTCCTTAATCTTCTTAGCGTGACAATGCCAATCTGGATAGTTGGCCCAGAGGTCTTACGCCTGCATAAAAAGAGAGGGAGGTTTCCAGTGCTCTCCCGGCCCGCAGCAGGCGCACCGGGCCTCGGCGGAGGGCAGATAATGCTCTCTTCCGGCCCCCGTAAATGGCTCCAGGGATAGCCTGTTCCTCTGTGCTTGAGGATGTCGGGTGAGGCTCGCTTCTACATTTGGCCTGATCATCACTTACTATTAGGTGAGATGCAGGCCAAGAGCTTCCCAGTAGTGGTTAAAAAATGAGTTTAATTCATTCACAAATATTAATCTTATATATTATATTAATAAAGATTAATGTATTCATAAGAATATATGTATTAATGAAATATCGAAGTTTTGACAAGTCTTAATAACCGTGCGAATCTGGGGCGGGTCGCTGGTGTAGTTCAGCGTAAAAGTAAAGTCATAGAAAAACTCAGTGCTACATTAGTGCTAAACTAAACTGCTAATAGAATTCAGTAAATACGAGATATAGCAGACAGTACATCTTTGTAATTGTCTGACGTCAGAACAACGTCACAGTAACAAGATTGTGGTACAAGACTATCGAATCTTCAGAATTTAGGAAAACAGTTTTGGTCAGATTACTGGGATTTAGAAAAGATTTTTTTTCAGATTAAATTGATCATTTTGAGCGTGTGAAATATACAGGAAATGATTGCTGCAGTAGTTTCCATATAATGGCGGATCTTACTAAGCAAATTGCTTAAAGGCCCTTAATATCTCAGAGTGAAAACTTAGGTGTAGCTTGAAGTGAGCTGTCCATAGAGTCAATCCCTAAGCGCAGGCCACATTTATATGGCGTCGGGCGCGGACATGGCACGGGCTTCCTATTCCATTAAAATTGCATACAAAATGCATGGAAATAAAGCGCAATTTAGGATACACGGTATGTCGTTGCTCGGACGTTGTTATCTCCGCGGTCTTCGTGGTCCGCGCCGTATCCTATGGGCATAGAGCATTAGGAGGAATATTAGCAAACTTCAAGTGAGATTTCTACAGAATACACCGGCTAATTGAATCGAGAATCCGAAGCGTAATTAGTTTTTGCTACAAATGACTTATGAATTAATTAAAATAATTGTTTATTTTGAAACGTAAATAACCAACGTATTTAAGACAGCGGCCGAATCAAATGTGTGTAGGCGTGTACAGTGGCTGTGGCAAGCCGGAAGAATATGTGCCGAAATAGCATCGGGACCCCAGACTAATGAGGACACAGGGACGTATAGAGAGAGACAGAACGATGTCGAGGGAAACATGTGGTACTTATCATTTTGTGCTTAGAGGGTCCTTAATTTTTTTCAAGCAAACTAGTCGGAGACGATTGTACGTCAATAAATGAAAACACTGGCACTACTAATGCATAAGAATATTTTGGAATTATCAAATAAATCCTAGCACTGAAATGAAAAAAGTGATTAAATAGTAGTGATGCGCCGTCTATGGGTTTTGCCAATCTTTGACTAGCTATAGTGACTAAACTACTAGATATATTTGATTGAGTTTTTGTATCCACACTGGGAACTTCATTTACTACCAACTAAGATTAAAAATTATCGATTAAGAAACAAAATTAAAAGAAACCAGTTTTATTTTGTTCATTACTTAATAAACAAATATTAAGTCATGAACAAAAAATTAAGTTGTGTCTGAAGGCTGGAGTAAATTTGGACCTAAGGACCGCTCAAAATAGGTTGGCGGTCCGAATCCGGACCGCAGTCCACCATTTGCTGACTTCTGCTTTAGACCTTACTATAGTTCCCTGACCCGAAGTTGTTACAAGACAATAGGTCTACCATTATATTTTTCCGGATATAGTTTGGCTAAAAGCCAAAGACCACATACTTTTGAAGACCATTCTTGCCATCATTAAGATTCTCATTCAATTCTACAATCAGTATTAGTTCGAGAGATGTGACACATTTCCTGTGTTCTCAATTTGACGTAACCTAACGCAATTCAGAATATGACATTCAACATCTTCCTGCCTTTGTCCCATATTACCTGGGCGGCTTTACCCTCAGCGACTCGGCGCAGCACGTTTTCTTCTTGCATTCTGGGGTCAACTGCTATCAATCACTTCTATTTTTTGCTTTACATTCCTCACACAACCCAATTGTGTGTGTAATGTGACACTACCAGGGCGTTCATATGATAAATGGAGCTTTAGAAAGAGACTGTCAGACTAGTATGAGTGACAGAGACGACGGTCCATAAAGCCAAACTTTTCTTAAACTCGATTTGTAATTTTTACGGCTTCCTGTGTACTTTACGCCTTCTAATCTTAGTTTACACCCAATCCCGATGTAAGACACCTACTGTTTGGGTGGCTTTTACCTGCCCTCATCATCATCTTCCTCCCCTGGTCCCATGATACTTGGGGTAGGCGGAACAGCTTTTCTTCTTCCATTCTCCTCTGTCAACCGTCATGCTATTATGCCTTCTCTCTCATATCATTTCTCACACAATCCATCCATTTTTCTTTGGCCTGCTGAACCCTCTCTATCCATCACTAAAGAGTGAGTGAGGGGGGAAACGCAGGTGACTAGAAGTAGTCACCAGAGTTTCCTACTTCCTCGTCACATGCCAAGTCAAACGATTTCTTTTCAACTCTTCTGCCGCCTTCAATCACCGTTCATTATATCACTCTATAGACACGAATTGCCTTGGACAACCTGGAAGTCTTCAAACAGACTCCTGACCCAGGATGGTCGAGTCAAAATCGAAAGTCATTTATTCAAATTAGGCTGAGAATCAGCACGTCAGAACTACATAAGACCCCCAAAACGCCTGCCGCTTTCGCTGGGAGAACCTATTCACGTGGCGATTCAGACACCACCCTGGATTATAAATGTGGTGCTGTTCAACAAACGATAAGACACTTAATGTCGTGTCCTGCGTGTACTATAGTCTCCATGTTTACTACTGACGCCAAACTTGTAGACGAATTCTGGGCCGACTCTTTTTACACTATCATCGCCAAACTAAGAAGAGAATATCGGTCTATGCGAATCCGCAGTAGAAGTTTATCAAGTGTTAAGCCAAGTCTAGGATGACCTAAATAAACATGATCAATGATCCAAAAAGTAGTAAGTTTAGTCACGACTTGGAGGCGAATGGGAAAGGTTTGCGAGAATTATAACTTTTAAACATAGTAACTTCTAACTAGATTATTTTCCTATTCGATTTTGACTAGTTCAAACAAAACTAGGAAAACGATTATTCTTAATTTTAGAGGATATTGTTAAAATAGGTAATATTTCAGATTTATGAAGCGAAAGTAGGGAACACCCTGCCAGCGTGAAATGAAATGAAATTATTTATTTACTATTATTTATTCATGGATAAAAAAAGATATTTAAAAAAAAATACGCTAGTTGGAATCGAAATTTCTTACTGACGACCCTTCCTACCCTTAAAAGAAATGGCGACATTTTATATAAAAAAATATCGTGCAACAAAATGCATCCGGACTGGCCGTATAGGTACCTACTTCCTTTATCCCGTATGCCTTCAAAGCAAGAGTGAACAGACATTTTCTGGGCACGTTTGTTCCATTATAGACCTCATCCATCGCTAACCACCAGGCGTGATCGAGTTAAAGAGCAGTTCCATTTTTAAATAAATAAAAAATGCTTATTAGCTAATCTATGCCAGGAATTTTAAATATTCTAGAATTGTTTGAGGAAATGGTACTCTAAACACGATTTACCTACGTAGGAACAGAAAAGATATACAACCTGTAAGGTACATAAAACCACGACTTTCCCTGCAAAACGTATTGTTATCAATTATTCTCATATTTTTCCTCGTTTTCACACGCACAGATCAAAAATAAGTAGCTATTTATTTACACAGAAAAACGATAAGACATAAGTAAACCGGAAATTATCAAATTCTTGACTTAAGTTTATAGGATGTACACTTGCCTTGGCCCGAAAAATGCACAATCATAGATTTTTGACAAGTTATTTGGGTCCTAAACACTCAGATAAAAAAAACACTAGGTTTACATGATTCACGTTTTTCAACACTGTCACTGAACAAATATTCAGAGTTCTTATCTACAACATTTTCCTGTACTCTTTTATTGAAAAAATAGGCCTCAAAACTGTGTTATTATATATCTTATCGGCATTTTACGTTAAACTGTGCGGCAAACATTAGCCAGAGTTATGACCGATAAAAAACTAAGCGCAAATAATCAGAAGGTTCTTTTTTCAAATCACTTACCGTATATCGGGAATTTTACACAAATTACACAGTTTCCGTGCGGTCTAAAAGCGCGAGCTACAATGGTGTTCGGCAGTACAAAGCCAACATTTGGTCGTTCCCAAAATAGTACCATATAGCAGGCCCCAACTAAAGTTATAAACATTCTCGACGCACACATGCAAATAAAAAAAAAATCAATATTTAAACAATCTCACTGAACGCGACGCACGAAACGCAATACGAGTACAACATACGACAATATGGTCGATGATCATTTTACTGAAAAAATGTGACTTTTCACAACCTTCGTATAATATAAGGGAAAACTACGAAAATAGACTTAATACTCACATTTGTGAGCCCGACCGTCGTTCACATCACGTATGCAATTAGCGACTCAGTCTCCTTATTTTTTAACGATGGAAAATCAATAATTTTTAAGAGCACAAAATTTTGTTCATATTTTTCCGTCGGGCCCCCGCTCTCTTGCGTGGTCTCGCTCCGACACTTAAAAATGAAAAACCCATTGCAAGAAAACTGTGGTACCGAAAGAGATGCATATACGTCGGCGATTGTAAATAATGATGAGGAACGAATCATAACAAACGAAAGAGACAGTCGATGGACTATGGAAGCATTTAACAATAACAAAATGCGTTACGTAACAACAATAACATTAATTTATCTCAATACTCACCGTTTGTTAGGTTAATTGTAGATGTTTTAACGATAAATTATAGCTTCTTACACGTTTTTGTAACATCGCGAATGCATTTTGACGCGAGCAATCATCCGTCAGACTGCCGCCATTTGCAATTTGTGTGCATCTGACTCGGTTCTTATTTTTGTTAGGTTGTTCTGTTAACTTTTTGTTTGCCATTGAGACATTATAAAAAATTTAAATGTTTTAATTTCTATTTTAGCGTATTTTGTGGTTAGCTTATCTTATCTGAAATAAAATGTTTTGCTCCATTCACAAAAATGTATGATCAGCTGGAGTGATGATTTTTGTAGCATGGCAACATTTACAACTGTCACATGAGTAGCGGGCGGGAAGTTTGAACAAATGCCACACAAACATTTGTGATAATTTTTGTTTACTTTTTGCATTGTGCCTTCGATAAAATTACATCAAATACATGAAAAGCGTATATAGAAGGAAGACAGGCGGCAAGAAATTGTGTAGGTAAGTATGTGTACGTACCTATGTTTCGTGCGTGGTATTTTTATGCATCTAAGTTACCGTTTCACAGTAGGTATTTTGCAGTTTTTCATGTTTTCAGTCACCTTACCAATAACATAAAAATATATACCTACCACCTTTAGGTGAATATCTGCTTCTTTTTACCAGTGACTCTGATAACGACTCTTTGCATATCAGAAACAAAGCTGCATGCAATAAAAAAAACCTTAGCCAAAAACAAAGTAGCTATGCCTAGCCTACTAGTCCCGCGGACTACGCTACGCAACCGCAAGCCGTTCTTAATTCTTATTAAATTAACACAAGCAAGTAAAGCATGCTACACGCCAATAAACCTTAATAGTTTTATCATTTTTCATAATAACAAGGCGAAATTATCGGATTCAAGTTAGAACAAAAGTTTTAAGAAAACTTTTTTTACATACAACAGTTCTTTTTGTACATTCCTTTCACAAAAACTAATAGGTAACACTTAAAACTTGCCTAACACGATTTCCCGATTACATTTTCGCTCAATTAACACTAAAATCATACATCACGAATTTTTCAATTCACTTTTTGTTCACAACAGATCGACCTATCTACAATAGACATTATTTGCATTTCAGCCATATTGAATTTTTTCAACACATGGTGGTTGAGAT
This sequence comes from Eupsilia transversa, assembly GCA_914767815.1. NCBI lineage: Eukaryota > Metazoa > Arthropoda > Insecta > Lepidoptera > Noctuidae > Eupsilia > Eupsilia transversa. The sequence continues at coordinate 7,631,161 of OU611900.1, forward strand.
TTGCAATATCAAATAAATGATTGTAATATTTGAAACAGTATGAAAGGGGTTTAGCAAAAGGCGATAATTTATTATTTTGATTAGTAAAATTTTTAAGATCATTTTCATTATGACGTCTTATTTTATACATTTATTTTTTTGGATCAATCCATTGGAATGGTCAAAACATTTTTGATAATATTACTTACCTACGTTATTTTTTGCCCCTACTTGCTCTTTCATAATGTAGGTAGATATAGGTACGTCAGTTTATGGTGAAAAAGTTTTGTTACATTCTGTTATAAAATCATTTTGCAACATTCTGTCATATAATCAAATACCTACCTATTTTATAAATCATTGTTTTAATAATAATATGTTGTTGTTTTTTTATTTGTTGTTTTTATAATCATTGTGGTTATTGTTGTCATATTTGGACCGTGTTATGCAGAAAGCAGCCATATGGCACTTTTTCCAAAAATGAGTTATAAACACAGCCATACTAATTTCGACATACCCGATTTTTTGCAAATACAGCCATGGCGATATCTCTATTAATCACGGAGATATGAGCCGTCAAATGCAGCCATCTCAACAAATGTTCATTGTAAAAAGCAGTCATCTTCATGTAAAATGCAGCCAATTTTGACAAAAATTAAAATACCTATTTTGCAGAAGTCAGCCAAACTATATGGCCGTTTTTTACAAATTTCAAAATGTTAGGAGGTATCGGTGTTCGAGTTACGTAAGAGGCAGCCAGTCTATGATGGCTGTTTACTGTAAATTATTTATTTGTTGTTAATCGCAGTTGGCTTTATTCAACACCATCCAAGCCGTTTTTGCCAATAATAATAAATAGGTACAACTTTTTGTTTTGTTATCTAATTAAACATTTTATTACACCTAACTAAAATTTGAATATTTCTCAACCCGCGTTTGCGCTTGCATAGGTATACATACCTAAACTCGGTACTTACCTAGATACCCAGATAAAAAGTACTTACCTAAGTATATCCTTTCCCTCCAACCTCTACTTGTTTACTTACTGTGTAATGTGATTTTGTATACTTACGCGGCTTAAACCTATTTCATTGTATATTGTTTACTGCTAAAAACAACCAAAGCTACTGTTATACATGGATCGAGGGACAGGCTGGACGTGGCGCACAGGAAGTGCGATCTTCACTTTTAAAACACATCGACACACATCGTCTCCGATACTATAAACTATTAATTCTTTGGTCAGATTCTTGTGGACACTTCAGATAATGGACGCTCTGACGTCGGACATACAGGAAGAGGCACCCTGGTGCCTGGTGCCGTCGCTTGATGACGCGCTTCTCCCAATCTGCTCCGACTTTCAGTACCTCGGTTCGCTCGTGCAAAGCGATGGTGAAGAAGATCGGACGGTTAAGCACAGAATTAACACTGGATGGATGAAATGGCGGCAAGTCACGGAAACAATCTGCGACTCCCGCATTTCCCTTAAACCTAAGAGGATGATATATAAAACAATGGTTAGACCTGCTGTCCTGTATGGATCAGAATGTTAGGCCACAAAAGGGATGAATGAAAGGAAATTGCATGCAGCTGAGATGAGAATTCTAAGAGAGATGTGTGGTGTTACACGAATGGATAGAATAAGAAATGAGTAGGTACATAAGAGGAAGTCTGAAAGTGGCACCGGTGACTGAAAAGTTGTGCGGAAATCGGTTGGCATGGTATGGGCATGTGATCGGAACGAGGAAAATGTCGTGAGGAAAGTTTTTAGTATGAATGTCTATGGCTATATAAGACTAGGGGAAAACCAAAGAAACGATGGATGGACTGTGTGAAAGATGATATGGCTAGAAGGGGGGTGACTACCGAGATGACGACTAAAAGAGAAGTATGGAAGAAAAAGACATGATGCGCCGACCCCAAATTTATTGGGATAAGGACAGGCGAATGATGATGGTCAGGTTCTTGTGGCGGTCAAAACCGGAATATAAAAATTACTCTCCTGATGAAAGCTTTGCTCGAGATGAAACCAAACCTAGAATCTATTACATTTAAGTATTTGCTGCCAGGCCATAGTTGCTTACCCAATGAATACTTCAAATATTCTATTGCCACGTTTATACTCAAATCAATTTATTTTTATTTTTTATAATACCTAAAGGAAGTGTACCTACTTATAGTAAAAAATAATATGAATACCTTATACAACAGTCTGATTATTTTAGTGAACGTAGTAAACATTTTAGTCAATAGCTGCTACACTTAATACTTTCTTGGCTGTTTTTTATTTTTTTAATAGTTACAGATCACATTTTAAAACACAGCCAACTTACATGGCAGGTTTATGCTTTATTGTGATTTCTACAAAATATGCTATTTTGTATAAAACAGCCACGTCTAAAATCGCAATTATTACTATTAATACCCACGTTTCGTAATTCCGGATAGGATACAATAAATTACAATAGTTATACCAATATGTCTCAAATAAAAAATAATCAGAAAATTAGTATACAACCGAAGTGCAACCATCGACAGAAAAATGCTTATAACTCTGTTTGTACTTTTCCCGACATGGCTGCTTTCTGCATAACACGGTCCATTTTATCTCTGCAATGTAATCAGAGCTGGATGTATTAAAATAGTTAATACTTCTATACTAGAAAAGACGAACTGCATCATTGAGGGCAAAATTGCACAAAGTATTATAATAGATTGAGGGCTTGCCTGTAAAACACACTATGGTCTACCTGTACAGGTGAGCTTGCGTAGGCCAACCGGCAGGCACACCTGCACAGGTAGACTGTAGGGCGTTTGGCTGCTATACCTAAGCAAAGCAAGCATGCTAGGCTGCTAGTGCTGGCCCTGGTGTGGCAGTGTGGGTATTTTTTTAGTTGGGGTACCTACATTTTAGGTACAACAAGGTGGATGCTCCAACATAGCCCGCGATATTCAATTTTTTTTACGTTTTTTGCCATTTGTAGGTCAGTATCAGGTTGTATGTTGATCTAAATATGATTCGCGGCCGTATCAGACATTTATTTATAGAATTAGTCATAAAAATCATCAATACGTAGACAGACGGACAGACAGCAGAGGCTTAGTACTTCACCACCACCCCTCGCACCCTCCTGGAACGGAACCCTAAAAAGCACTTTATGTTAATGATAATGATTCTCTCCCTATAGTTCTACTATAAGGTGGGCTGCACCGGTAACAATTTGTACTCCCAAATTCATACTTACAACCTATCAGGGGCCTAAGTCTACTAATTTATAAACGTTACAATGGTCTCTCAATCATGAGTTTTTGACAGATTTGCCATACAAAAACTGTCAAAAACTCATAATTGAGAGACCATTGTAACGTTTATAAATTAAGGCCCCTGATCTTGTCCAGTTTTTAATAGCTCTGGATAAATTCCTGTTGAATTATCTGAAACTCCTGGCAGATGACTCTACGCCTACAGTGTGTTCAATAGAACTTGTCCCGTAACGTGATTCGGAGCACTGTTCTGTCAGTCGCCATTTTAAACTCTATTATTGTAGAATTACTAGCTGCCCGCCCCGGCTTCGCACGGGTAGCACTAAGTACTTATCTACGGCGTACCTACCCTACCCTACCTAAAAACCTTCTCCTGAGAATAAGGAACACAACAAAAAAAGAATTATCCAATTTGGTCCAGCCGTTCTCAAGTTTTGCACTTAGCAACACATTTAGCGATTCATTTTTATATTATAGACTAGCTGCTGCCCGCGGCTTCGCCCGCGTGAGTGTCGGAAATTACCTCATACATCCCCATGGGTTTTAAGTATAAATATCGAGTTAATCGGACAGCGCGTTAAAATTCTTCCATACAAAAACTGACAACCCCCAACCCCCCTTTGGGGGGTAATTTAGAAAACAAAAAACTACAAACTTTATAATTTATTTAGATAACTATTCGTGCGAAGTTTCATGTTTATTACCTCAAGGAATAAGATTTTTCATACAAACTTTCATCCCTTATTTTACCCCCTTAGGGGTTGAATTTCGAAAAATCCTGGTACACGTTATTCTTAATTTTTGGGTTTAAGTATAGATATTGAGTTTCGAGTTAATCGGACAGCGCGTTAAAATTCTTCCATACAAACTTTGACACCCCCCAACCGTAGGATAGGATACTTTTCCGGGATAAAAAGTACCCAGTGTGGTGCCCAGGATATTAAAGAATAATTATACCAAGTTTCATCGTAATCGAACCGGTAGTTTTTGCGTGATGCCTGAACAAACAGACAGACAGACAGACAGACAGACAGACAGACAAAAAAAAAATTAATCAAATTTTTGGGTTCGGTGTCGGTCTAGTAACACACCCTGCCATTTATTTTTTTGATATTTTCAATGTACAGAATTTTCACTTCTACAGATTTATTATAAGTATAGATAAGCTTGGGAAGCAATGGGACTAGATATAGTGAACAGTCTGTAGTGGATATAGCCACCATTCTCCTTCATCATCATCTCAGCTTTCTATTCAAATGATTTTTCCACACAAAACATCCATCCGTTTCTTTGGTCTTCCCCTATAATTACTAGCCAATCACGATCATCATTCCTCATTCCTGCACATCACATGCCCATACCAAATAACCAGCCTTTATAATGTTCCCACAGCTGGGACTGCGGCCTCCTCTCTGTGAGAGAAAGTGGGCCATAATCCACAACGCGGGCCCAGTGCGGGTTCGTAGATGTCACATGTCTTCGAAATTTCTTGGTTCTAGGACATGCCGGTTTCCTCACGATGTTTTCTTTCACCGTTTTGCGAGCAGTGGTGATGAAATAAAATACACAAAGTGCTTGCCTGGGTTCGAACTCACCAACTACAACACGTAGTACGGCGCCCGATACCACTGCATGGCCATACCATGACAACTGGGGCCTATAAGTCTCGACTTTACTAATTTATAAACGTTACAATCGTCTCTCAATGGTGAGTTTTTGACAGTTTTGTATGGCAAATCATGCCATACAAAAACTGTCAAAAACTCATAATTGAGAGTTCATTGTAACGTTTATAAATTTAGCACACAACTGTTTGGTCACTGGCGCCACTTTTAAAATTCATATTGTTATCATCATCTGCCTTGCCTATTCCCAACAATGTTGTGGTCGGCTTCCAGACTAACCGGATGTAGCTGAATACCAGTATTTACATAGGGACACAAAACAATGGCTAAAAATAAAACACGTTCAATAATAATTTACTCATTTAAATATATATTTATATAATAGTAATCTGTTACGTATTTTTACATAAATAGTCGACGAGCGCCGACGATTTTACAATTTATAAATAATAATTATTACAATAAATTATTTTTATTTATCATTAATACAGAAACACTACGATTTAGCAATTCTTTGGTTAAAATTAAGATTCCCGCGAACTTTTCAAGTTAAAACAATATAACAATGATAAAATTATAGAAAAAAGAAAACAACCACGCTGTTAGTCGCGTTTACATCGAGTTTCCGAAGCCGAATTCGGTTCAAACCGTGTCCGAATTCGGCTTCCCGAGGCCGAATGCCGACACAGGGCTATATTTAGCTATATTTTTACACTAACCATTGACTAAGGCGGATGTAAGCGCGACGTCGAAGCATTCTTAACTATCGGCATTATATCTAGGTTAGAAACTTTTGTAAAAATAGATAAACGACACATCCCTTATTATGTATTACATACGTATCTAAAGATTCTCGAGACCTACCTTAGAAAAACGGGCTGGAAAGTAAATTACAGTACTTGGCAATGACATAAGTGAAGACACATGCGTTACACATAATCCCCAAGTACCTAGCACGTCAAAATTTGGCTAGTTATACTATTTCCAACCATTTATTTAACTTTTGAAATATACACGCCTAAGAAGTTCCGTAATTATTACATTAAAAACAATAGTGAAAAAATGCAATGCTTTATGGGCACTTTGTTATTTTAATAATAGTGACGTGACGTTTGACATTTTAACAATAGCTGTCAAAAGTTAAATAAGGTTGGAAAGAATATAAATATCCTACTAGTTACTTATAATATCATTGGCGTTATTATGACACAATCGGGCTAGCAAAAATTTTCGCAAAATCGTGACAAATATCATAGTCACGCGCGCGTACACTGCGATTGGCTGTAAATAAATCTTTCAACCAATCGCAGCGGTCGTTCAGCTAATTATTTTCGCTAGAGAAACTGGCCGATAGACTTTTAGAAAGAGACTGTCGGTAGAGTGACAGAGAAATTGCTCTACAAAGACGAACTTTTTTTTCAAACGTGATGTGACGTTTTAACAGCCTTGTAAGTACTGCAGCATAAGCATAATCTGCCTATAATGTTCCCACTGCTGGGACTGCGGCCTCCTGTCAGTGAGAGGGAGTGGGCCGTAATCCACCACGCGGGCCCAGTGCGGGTTGGTAGATGTCACATGTCTTCGAATTTTTGGTTCTAGGACATGCCGGTTTCCTCACGATGTTTTCCTTCACCGTTTTGAGAGCAGTTGTGATGCAATAATTTAGTGGCTACCTGGGTTCGCACCCACGACCTTACAACTCGTAAGTTCACTGGGCCAACACTGCTTACTTTCATAAAAGTACAAAAATCCAGGTGTATTTGCTATTTAGAATCTAATTTTTTTAATACTACAATTTTAATAAATTTACAAAAAAAAAAACTGCTTTGTGCAGAAAATAAATATGGCGAGAGAACTATACACAGTAAATGATTGACTAGATAAATTAAAATTATGGACCAATTAATTATTTTCTATAATAACTTATTTTTATTTCGAGATTGAGTTTGTTTCATTACTTCTTGCACTAACCTTAATATGGACGGGTGAAAAATGGTTATTATTTTTATTTTTGTATTATATGGATAAAATGTACAAACATAAAAACAATAATTTCAATTAAAAATATGAATTTAAAATTTCTCTGTAGCGAAAATGGTACTTCCACATTTCGCCAGTTATGTTTCAATCCATGTAATGGAAGCGAACTTATTGCCTTCACAAAATCTATAAATACGTATGTTAAACAAATTTTTAGGGATCTCTATCGAATTACAAAATACGTTTATTTATTTTTAAGCTAAGTTGTCAGCGGTTCCGTATATCGAGACAAGCATTAACAATTCATATAATATATATTTATTTTTATATTTTGAACACACTATTCTAACCTGCCGTTTAGGAGTTTGAACTGTCATATTATTTTAATTTTATAAATTAATATCTTTATGATATAATATTTATTAATAACTGAGTAAAGCTATCATAAATTTAAATAAATAAATATGTAAATGCGTATATGACAATAATAATTATTAATTTGAAAAAAATTGTAAGTAGACTAGGTAGACAGTCCACCTGATGAGAAGTGGATACTGCCGCCTTTAGACATCTTGAAAAAGCATTTATATTAGAGAAAAAAAAAATAGTTGTATTGTGCCTGTAATGACACCGGCACCCATAGCTTCCAAACCGGAACACAGCGAAGCTGTTTGGCGACAGAAATATGTATGGTGGTAGTTCTTCCCCGGTCGAGATCCTTCACAAAGAGCTCTAATGCTGAATGAGCAAATTGACACAATCTAACTCAAATATTGTATTATAAAACCTTAAAATAATATAACAGTCCAAACTCACGCCCCATCGCATTCAAATATCGACCTTAATAACTTGATTTTACATTATTTTTGTACCATAATTATCATTCAAATGGTAATATGTTATTACTAAAGCACTTAGTAACGTAAATACCATATACATTGACGACGGATTGACGCGCGGACGCGGATCATCCGCGACGGATCGGTCAGTCGCCGCTGAGCCGTCGAACAAGACGCACGTATTAATAAATAGAAACAAAATGCCATACGTTCGACATGTAACATGATTTTTTTTTTTAACGGTTGATAATGTTTGAGGAACTTGTGTGTTGCTAAGCTGCCTGTTTGACAGTAATTTTTATTATAATAATTAAATGAATATATTATTGAATAAAAAAGCCAATATAATTGACTAAGTTCAAGGCAAGCCTGAACACATATTTTACTAATTAAGCATTTTAAATAAAAATGCAGCTACAGGTTAATTTTTAACCGATTTTACTAGAAAAACCGTTAACAGGCAACACAGCAGTAACCGTAACATAACTCAATAATAAAAATGCATAATAATATCTATCTTACAACCACACAATTACTTTCGAAAAAGCGCTATCTATAAAAATTAGAAAAAAAAAACAATTATAGTAACAATAATTATAAGTATTTTTTTTAGTAAATAAATTATGAGGGGAGGGCTGTGAAAAATGGCAACGATGTAAGTGTTGTGTCGTGTTTTTGTCCAATTCACCCTTTCTTTATTAAAAATTACTACGAAATATAGTAGTTGCATAGGTGTTGCTACTAAAATATTTATTAAGTATATTTTTCTAAATATAAATATTTTAAATATCCCGTTTCAAAAACATGTACAGATGGTGACCCAAGATTAAGTATCCACATCACCAAGTAGGTAGGTTGGATACTTATCTCGGGTCACCAAACGAACATTATTACATACAAACAAAGAATCCTATCTCATTTCCAAAAGACGGATTTTTCAGACAAAACCATGACACATCACTGTAAAAAATAATAAATTAATACAATTATTATTATTAAATAATTAATTAAACATATCTTTAGCTATCTAATCAAATCTGCTCCACATCTTATATTGATTGTTTAGTATATCTTGACAAACATAACATCACGCCTGAATTCCCCGAAGGGTTAGGCAGAGGTGTATATAGTCCACCCACATTTCGCCAGTTATGTTTAAGTCCCATGTAATAGGGGGCGAGCCTATTGCCGTGACAAATGTGGACTTATAATAAATATAAGTCTGTAATCGTCAAAACGCTGTGAGCAGGCGTGGTGATCAATGCTCGTTCCTTCTTAGAATAAGAAGAGGCTTTTACTTTACAGTAGAATAGTAATATTGCCTTGCATTGTTCACCTTAAATATTCGAAAACTTAAAGATTTTGGTCAAGAATAAGAACAAAAAAATAAATATCTATGTCCTTTTCTCTCCCAAACTATATTCGTAGCTATGTATCTCTTTCTAAAATATACTATTGCCAAGATATACTAGCAAACAAGTTTATTGCATTGACCAAGTTTTTAAAACAACAATTTTTTTAACAACACCATCTGGCGTCCAGATTCATAATCACAATTTATTATAGCGCCAGCTAGTAGTCAGAATAAGACTTGTTTGATACAAAAATATAATGGCAACTCCATAAGGAGGGTATTGTTTTCGAGATGTCCTGTTAATTTGGTTTCTGGCCGAGTCCAAAATGAATCGAGAAAAGTCTAAATAAAGAAATGAAATCGATGAGTTGAATAGACTATCAATTTTAGCCCAGTGATCATAATTGGAATAATGGAAAATCCAAAAAAAATAATTAAGTATTCAATATAAAAGTAGATTATTTACAGTTTTTACTAATTTAGTTAAACTTCTGTCTACTAGATGGCGCCACAATGCTAACGGAAGTAAGAAGACAGTATTTAACATGTATAAAGGCTACAATTTTGTTATTACGGTAATTTGTTTTGTGTAAAAATAAATACTTTTATGTACTGTTGCTACGGGCTTAGTAGTTGCAGTGATACAAATACAGGTTCAAATTAAATTAGCTGGCGAAACTCCACAGACGAGCTCACGTCTGTGAAGTTCCGCTAGCTAACGTAATTTAACCCTGTATAATAATTGTGTCGAAAAAAAGGACTATTTTCTTTTATCTATCCACGATATAAAAACCATATAATATGTTTCATATAAAAAATCTATAAATTTATAGTCAGTGCCAACTAAGTTGGCAATAGCGGTCATTAACCTTTGTATCGAATCCGAATGATACTGTTTAAAAAATATCGATTATCATTTGTGCAAAAATATTGACAACGATATCTAGACTGGGCTCCACGAAAGGCCCGCGGAAAATCGTGGAACTACATTTTTTTCTATGCAATGTGTAGCAATGACATAGACACTAGCGCCGCGTCAAATGGACTTCTGTGGTGGCGCGGACTCTATTCTTAGTATAAAACAAAGTCGCTTTTGGTGTCTGTGTGACAGCTTAGTTTATTCCAGAAGGTTTATGTGTATAATTACTATAACTTTTAACTTAGATATCGCACAGAAATCTCAATGTTTTAACATCAGTAAATAGGGATGATGCCTGGGTAAAAAAAAAACTATTTAGGCCTTCAGTCAGATAATAAAAAAAAATCTACAGTTATTTTTTGCGTTATCATATTAATAAAAAAATACTTAGATAAAACGCATTAAAGTTGGAGAGAGAGGGGCTCGCTACGACACAACTAAGTATAAAATCTACATAGCCGTGACGTCATGCCACATTTTAACTTTAGATTACTTCAATAAAGAAAAAAAACCGTGTCCAATATTTTTTATTCACCTAACTGACAGACATTTTTTTTTGTCATTGATATTGCACCCGTGCAAAGCAAGGGCGGGCTGTTAGTCTAAAAATAAATAAAGGTGAGTCAATGACAGCGATTGCCACCTCATTTGCCACCACCCATATTTTGTATTGCCACTACAAACATTTGTATCACTACAAAGACAAAACCGACTTATTCTTGTAATAATTTCTATATTATTGCTAACTTGTACAATTTGCATAACCTTCTTACTTCACATACACTTGTACAATTTTAGTATTTGCAGTCGTATCGTGGCTTGTGATGTCATAAGGTAGGGCCGGCTTGGTAAAACCAAGACTTTGAAGAAATACTTCAAAATAACTCTTAGTACATTTTGGGCATTATAGAAGTGTTTTTTTTTTCTCCTGTAAAAGTTATTGTCTGTTCCAAAAATATGTGATGAAAATGTAAATAAATGAATCGGAAAATGTACCTGTGGATGCCCATATATCTAGTGCCATTTACAAATTGAGCGCTTGAATTTGAATACTTAAACGTAAAATTCTAAATTAAACATGTTTTTCATATGACTATTGAGGAGGTGAGATATAAAGTTGAAACCTAATATAGAATGTTACAAATTCCCAATAAGAATTTAACTATCATCCGATACATTTGGAACAGACTATAGTTGAAAAAAAAAAACTTTACGCTGACTTAACAGACAGCTGTGCTGCTGGACATATTGTCATTGGTTGGTGGCATTCTGGGGGCGTATATATGTAATTTTGACGATCAAAAAGTGCTGATTCTCAGCCCTTATTTGAATAAATGCCAACTTTTGATTTTGATGTACTCGCATCTTTAAGCCTACCATGGCGGCCTGCTGACGTCACGACCCACCTCTTCATACAAATACCCGCACGTGGTGACGTCACAGCGAGCGCGACCGTGCGGGATGCTACGTGTGTCGTTGGAGCTCGTAGAACAACACGTAGGCTTCCGAGGAGACCACGTTACGACTGTTTATTGGAGTTACTCTGGAAGGAGAGACACTGGTATTAGATTTTTTTAACACGACGTAGTTAATTGATTCAGGCGTGACTTGGCGGAAATCCATTATAAAATACAATAGACGTAGATATATTTAGTAACCTATTCCGCTTAACTATTCCTAAAGATTCATAAAAAACCCTGTAAGAAATCGACACGTTTCACCTCTCAACGAGGCATCCTCAGGATGACGATTGATTTGTCGCGAACCCGAACACGACGTGTTGCCATGCCTAGCGCTGGTCCCGTTTCCTGACTCTTTTGGAATAGGTTACTAAATATATCTACGTCTATTGTATTTTTTACATACAAATTCAGCCTATACAATGTGGAGACAACAATAAATGAAAACACTAGCATTTAGCATAGGAGTATTTAGGAACTATCACATAAATCCTAACATTGAAATTAAAAAGTGTTTTTTTTCTAACAAACTAAATAGTAGTGATGCGTCGACTATGGGTTTTGCGAATCTTTGACTAGCTATAGTGACTAAACTATTGGAGATCTTTGATTGAATTTTCGTATGCAGACTGGGAACGTTATTAGATATACGCAGTTTAATTAATTGGGTTAGTGTCATGTCCACCTTGTATATTCAGGCTATATTTAACCATTACTATAAGAAATATACCTGAATTTTATATAATATATTTCTTAGTAGTCCGTTCATAAGTTTTATACTTATCCAGTTATACAGAAGCTTTTTTTTTAGATTTTTATTTAATATTCTTTATGGCACCTCTTTAGGTCATGAGTTATCGGAATATCAAAAAATATTTGACCTAGGTCTCAAGCGGGAGCCGTGAAAATTTATTTGCTGTCACAATGTATAATAGATACTCTGTAACATACTGAACGTATCCCCGTCGGTTTCCTAAATAAAGAATTAAAAAATAATTATAAACAGGGTTGATAAACCCGGTTTATTACACAAGGTTGCCATTTTAAGGGCTGTTTTGAATGATTGATTGTTTTCTATAAAAAAATGGACACCTGGAAAACGTTGGAAAAATTATCCATAAAGCCCTTTTGTACACACATGTTTTACCGTGAAAAACTCCGGTTTATTCGGCATCAGGCACGGTCGTCAATGTTGTATGGATCACTATGGAAGCTTGTTGACGGAAACCGTACCATAAAGAAGACGTGCCGTGTACAAAGGGCCTTACTCAGGAAAACAATGCTTGTGACTGTGAGTGTCGCCGATGCCGATGCAGATAACAATATTTTTGTTAGTAAATTATTAACTATTTATTTCAAATAAACCAATTACAGGCACTTTTGAAGGGGTCGGTCAGTCAGAAAGATGAAGCTAGTTGCCCATTCCAAAGCGTAGTAGGTTCCTATGAAGAAGAACGGACAAGAAACTCCACGGACACTCTTTTAAATTAGGTATTTTTTTATTTTATAGAATTGTTTTTTTTTCTGGTGGGAAATTTTTAAAAAGGGCGTGTCAGAGTTACTGACTAAAACCCACCCGTGTTCCTACAGTTGCCTGTGTCGCCAGGGGCCACGGTATCCCTTTCGGACTTTCCCGCAACCCCGGCAGGCATCGGCCCTAGTGGGCCCCGCCAGTGACTAATATAGTACAACATACCTGGAGTCGTTATACTCGTGCCAGTCGCCGGTGTAGGGATGCTTGCAGTACGCCGTGTAGTGACCCGAATACGTCGTACCTACGAACAGATATATTTATATTAATTGCAAAATAAAATGGGCAATGGTTCCTATTCCCTTGTTCACAAACTAAACTAAATTTAAGTCCAGTGCATCTTTTTCTTTCTATTTCATTAAGAAAAGGACAGAAGATGAATTTTAGTTTAGTCCTGTCAAATTAATCAGCGCCTGTCACTACTCCATACAAGTTTAGACGTGATAAAACTTGCCGACTAAAATTACGTCAGGTTAACGTAGGGTAGGTAGGGAGGTAGATAGGGTAGGATAGCTAGTTAGATAGATGACAAGGAGGTAAGTAGGGTAGTTAGTTAGGTAGGTAGGTAGACAGGTAGGTAAGTAGGGTAGGATAGGTAGGTATATAGATAGATAGGTAGGTAAGTAGGTAGGGTAGTTAGGTAGGTAGGATAGGGTAGGTACAGATAAATAGGTAGGTAGGTAGACAGGTAGGTAAGTAGGGTAGGTAGGTAGAGTAGGTAGGTAGGGACGCCGTATGTCGGGGCGGGCAGCTAGTATGTCTTAGGTATTCGATGGAAACCAACGATCTACAATACCAGAGGCATCGCAGATCCGTTGCAAACCCAGAGCCGAAGCGGAAATGTCTGAAGTGCCTGTACCTGAATGGTTGCTGACGGCGTACAGGTTGTAGACAGCCGGGTTGCCTCTGGTTGCCGCGAAGGGCGACATGTCCAGGTTGTTCAGAGGGAACTCAACTAAGACGTTCAATTTACCACGGAAGCGCTCCGTCGGGGAGAACCTGGAACCAAAATAAGGTATTTTATTATTTTAAAAAATCAAATCAAATCATTTATTAAACAGATTATACAATCCAATTTGTTAGTAAGTACATACCCAACTTAAACACTAAGGTTAGTACACTATAATTGGCAAATTTTTTATGTTCATCATTATTATTATAGAAGAAAGAAAAAAGGTTTGTGAGCGCATCTCATGTGCGCGTGAGTGGTCGTTACCGACGCACGTCACACTCAGCTCACAGACGCGCTTCAGTCCGTGTACTATTTTCTAATATGTTGATCATTGTGGCACTGGCGAAATGTGGGAGTACTATAGGTACACCTCTGCCTAATCCTTCATAGAATACTGGCGTCATGGTATGTTATTAACAATAACAGGCTCTCTGAATTGTCCCGATTTGCTCAGTAGTTCTAATAGGAGGCTGTTGTGCATGCCAAGATGTCAAAAATTAAGGCAATACTCTCCACTGTCTAGAATGGATGCATTGAGAGGTGAAACACGTGTCGATTTCTTACAGGGTTTTTTATGACTCTTTATGAATAGGTTACTATACTATTTCCAACCATTTATTTAACTTTTAACAGCTAAAGTAGTGATGTCCAAATTGCATTTCTGTACTGCGATCAATCTACAATCACGTCACGTCACTATTATTAAAAAAACAAAGTGCCCATAAAGCATTGCATTTTTTCACTACGGGTTTTTAATACAATAATTACGGATTTCATAAGCGTGTATATGTCAAAAGTTAAATAAATGGTTGGAAATAGTATATTAAGATATCTACGTGTATTGTATTTTTTTTTAAATAAGTAGAGACGGAGGTATGTTACTAGTACAAGTGTATGTTACCTCTTGAGATGTATGACGAGCACTTGCGGGAACTTCTGGACGGTGAGCCATTTGAGGCACTTTCTGCGAACGCCGCACTTCGAACAGGTCTGGAATATACAATTATTAAGGATTTAGAACCTGTTTCATAGTGTCCATATCGATACTATCCATCAGATGAGATCTTTGTATAAGAATTAGTGTCGCGCTGCAAATGTACTAAAACAAACAACTCAACGGCAGGCAGCTAGTGACATATATAAATAAAATATTTATTTAATACTAGCTTTTGCCCGCGACTTCGTCCGCGTGAAATTTCGGACCCCGGCCCGCGCTATTACTTCATTTTCGCTTAGGGTTTTTTCTGACTTTTTGTCATTTTGCTCGGCTCCTAAGGGTCGTAGCGTGATGTTACATAGCCTATAACCTGGCCGGGGATTTTCTCAACATATTAGTAAAGTTTGCATCACAATCCGTTCAGCCGTTTTCACGTGATGCGCGAACAAATAAACAGACAAAAATTCTAAAATCTGTTGGAACGTGTTCTGCTATCGATTCTTAGTTTCCCCAGCCAACTTTTTTCGAATATCTTCCATGTACAGACTTTTGACCCTCTTCAGCTTTATTATATGTATAGATAGAACAATGTCTTGTACAATACTGACCGGTTTCTCGTCGCCGTCCATCTCCTCTTCGCGTGTAAAGTGCGACAGACACTGTTGTAGCTTCATGTTACCCGTGCGGGACGGGATCGGCAAACTGGGGAAAAATACATACATATTATTATCACTACTATTCATAAATAAGAGAATGTTCGAAGTTGGCAACATCGATAATATTCCTATTCAGAGGAGGTGAAACACGTGTCGATTTCTTACTGGATTTTTCATGACTCTTTAGGAATACCAAGCGGAATAGGTTACTAAATATATCAACATCTATTGTAAGGTCAATTATTAAATAATTAAGGTCAATTTAACTTTTTTTTTTTTTTACAAAATATTGTTTGTTGTGTTACCTGAGATCCCAGAAGGGGTCGAAGGTGACGCTGTCGTGGTTACAGTGCGTACAGCGCAGCGTGGACTTGAGCTGTCCCACGAATATGTCGCCCACTCGACTGTCTTCCATGCGCAGGTAACGGTTCCAAGCTTCCGAGGCTTTTGCTGAATCGCTGGAATTTCATAAAAAGGTAAGTTAGAAAGAGTTACAATATGTATCTGTTTCTTTTACACTTATTTTTTTTTTAAAATTTAATTTAATAAAAAGGTAAGTTAGAAAGAGTTACAATATGTATTAGAGTTATAATCTGTTTCACTTAGGGATTTAGATAGGTACTTACGAAGATTGTAAAGATGAAATATATTGTAAATGTTGAGTTAAATAAAGAGAAATAACATATAAAATGAAATCATGCTTGTATTCGCTGATAGGGAAGGCAGCAGAAGGTGTATATTACACCTGGAAATCGAATCTAGATGCTCAAGCATAGTATTTTTACCTCAGATTGTCATCGATCTCGGTCAGTATGGGCTTGGGTTTAGTGGTGACGCGGTTCACGTCTTCGTGCAGACCTTCCAGCAGGTAGCGGAGGAACTCCTGGGAACAACACACATATAATTGCACTGCTGTGTACATCGAACATGATCCACGACTCATTCAGCCCACTAAAATAATGAACGAATCCAGAATAACACTGATAGGATGTACCAATTTATCTAATTTTATTTTACAGCTTTCATTTGATTGGAAAAGCATGGTTGTCGTTTACTAACGCCATACTTTTTGCAAATGGCCGCTTAGCCATCGCAATTCCCATAGTGCTAATAATTATGCTATTTTATGTTTACCTACTTGAATGGTATAATTTTATGAAACACACCACATTCATTCTTTAGAAGTAGTTTATTTTTATCCTTATTGTGAGTAATAAAGCTCTCAGTTTATGTACTTATCCTATTTTTATTTATATTTAATAAACTTACGCATACAGCTAAATAAGTATTATTTTATTTTATTTTATTTTTATGTCCACACTATGTTCAGATAATTCCGTAGAATTTTTGCTTACCCGATTAACTATTATCACACAGGGGGACCTCATTACGTTATTCGCAAGGTTTTTGCTGAAAATCAGCGCTGTTGACATAGGTTCGTCCGAAGTCAGAGCATTTTGCTGACCTATTCTTGCACAGATGCGACGCACAGCATAAATTATTTTTGTTATTGATGTTTGCTTGTTACAAAAGTAGTTATTTTTCCACTTTGCAATCGAAATTTTGTGCACTTAAGTAATTATGTTTTGATTGTTTGTTTGTTTTCATTTTGTTATTGTCGGAACATAATCATTACGCAATAAGCTACATAACTATATTATCTATGTAAATAATTGTCTTTGGTCTCTGACCTTGACATTGACATCAGGCAATGTCAATTTTTTTGTGCAGTTGAATATGAGGCTTTTGGCTAATTTTGTAAATGTGTGTTTTATGTAATGTGCGTTTAGTTTGTGCAGAATAAACGATTTTTCTTTCTTTCTTTTCTTTTTCTTATAACATCAGTAATATTGTGCAGAACAGCTGCAGAGTCATGGCATTCACGAGGGGACAAATGTCCCGCGAGACGCAGGGTCAAATGTCCCGCGACACGAGGGTACAAATGACCCGCGACACGAGGAGACAAATGTCCCGCGACACGCAGGGTCAAATGTCCCGCGAAACGAGGGGACAAATAACCCGCGACATGAGGAGACAAATGTCCCGCGACACGCAAGGTCGAATGTCCCGCGACACTACGGGACAAATGACCCGCGACACTAGGATACAAATGTCCCGCGACACGCAGGGTCAAATGTCCCGCGACATGTAGGGTCAAATGTTCCGCGACACGAGTCTCCACAGACATTTCGAGGCTCATCTGGCTACATAGAAAACTATGAAATTGTTGTCGCCAAAATTTCGCTTCCTACTAAACTTGGCTCAGTTTTTTTTAATTTAGAGTATTCATGTGGAGAAATAGTCATAGCTCTTTTATTACTAACATAAGATAAGTTTCATAAAGAAAATAAAGAAAGAAAAAATGTTTATTCTTTATGTACTAGCTTTCGCCAGCGGCTTCGCCCGCATGCTATGTTTATAAATTATTATAGAATATGTTACTCAGTGATATTATGGCATTCTACTGCTGAAATATTTTTTAATATCGCTCCAGTAGTTTTAGACTTAATTCATTACAAACAAAAATACAAAATTTATATTTTCATAATATTAGTGTAGGTACTAACAAAACCTGCCAAAAGCGTGTCGTACCACGCACAATGAAGGGTTCCGTAGCTGGGATGAATTTATCCCAAGAACAACGACCTTTCCAAAGATCCCACAACATGAGACTGGAGAAAAAAAAAAACCCACTTTACGTGTTGGAGAGGAACCTGAAAAACATTTTTTTTTCATGATTTTATTTTACCGCTTTGTCGGCGTAATTAATATGTACCCTCGTGCCAAATTACACCTTTCTAGTACTAACAGTCTCTGCGCTAAGCCGGGGACAGACAGACAGACGGACATGGCGAAACTATAAGGGTTCCTTGTTGATTACGGAACCCTAAAAATGAGTCCGGTTAGTTGACTCTATGACCGTAGGGTAAATTACCTGCGCGTCCTGCTGGCTGTAGCCCATGAACCGGGGAGCGAACCTCTGCACCTGTGACTTGAGAGCCGTCGTGTTGACGACCGCGTCCTTCTCACCGCGCAGCCATAGTTCTTTTATGACTATGCCGAAGGCTGGAACAAGAAATTGGTTTTAAATTAATGCTAATGTAAAAGCAGAGGTGGCCCAGTGGTAATGGCCCCGGATTAAGAGTTGTAGATCGTGGGTTCGAAAGCAGGCAGGGGCTGTACTTTGTGTAAATAATTTCATCACCTCTGCCCTCAAAACGGTGAAGGAAAATATCGTGAGGAAACCGGCATGTCCTAGAATCAAAAATTCGAAGACACATCTACCAACGAGCACTGGACCCGCGTGGTGGATTACAGCCCACTCCCTCTCACAGAGAGGAGGCCGCAGTCCCAGCTGTGGGAACATTATAACCTGAATATGATGCTGATGTTGGTCGAATTTCCGCACGTTTATAATCACCGATATTTTACCTCGAATTTCAATCATAAATTGCCCTAAATACCTCCAACGTAAAATCTAACTACATAATATGGAATTAAAAGTCAAATATTTTCCTAAATTACCACGTCATTTGCTTCATAGTCCATTTTATTTCCTCATTTACCCCAAAAAAATAGACCAGATTTTTTGATCAATATTTTACAATAACCTTATTTGGGGTAAAATAGGGATTAGCCGTATTTTACCCCGAATCCTAGCCCTATTTTACCCCGAATGTTAACGTTATTTTACCCCAAATCCTAACCCTATTTTACCACGAAGCCTAGCCCTATTTTACCCCGAATCCTAACCCTATTTTACCCCACATTCCAACCACAAATCCCCACAACTTACCTTTCATAAGCGCGCCTTTCATACACGACAGGGTAGTATTGATATCATCGGTATATTTATCGTCAGTCAAGTACTCCAGCAGCGGCTTGGTGTTGGACAAACATTGTAGGACGCTGTTCATGAAGCACGTGTTGCCGATGTTGCGGAGACCGTTGAGGCCTGGAAAATGATGGGTGGGCGTTGTATGTGTAGATAAATTTATATAAGTTCTACATAATATAAAACTTTAACAAACAATAAAACTTTGTATAATAATAAATAGTTTCAAATGGTATATTACTCTTATGGGATGTTATAATGCTTTCCGGAAGTATAATACGTAATAATAACTCTTCGAGCATGTGCTCGGATCGCTTGCTGGGTCCACTATGTATTAACAAAGCGACAGCTGTCTGGTACTCACCACTAGTATGACTTGATTGCTTCTCAGTCCGACCCTCAGAGACCGACTCGGATCGCTCGCTGCTCCGCCGAAGCCCGCTTGGCCCACTCTTCCCACCGGCCAACTCCTGCCAATCATATAAGTGTTAGACAATATTTTTTGTCAAACTCAACAAAGTCGCTAAGTTTTTTGTCGCAATGATAGAATACTGAAATTACAGCAGTAACATACTTTAAGTTTCAGCGCAGAATTGGAAGCCAAATGTTCGATCAATCAATGAAAATATGCTCGAGCATTTTGCTTCGGTCTGAGAGACAGTCAAAAAAAGTTGCGACAAAAAATCGCACGACTTTCTTAAACACACTATGCGCATGCGTTCCACTAAATACACGAAAAAACAAACGCAAGTTAACAATTTAACGCAACGGAATATTTAAAAAAAAATCGGGGAGTGGAACGAAGGGCATTGAAAAGCACAAAGAGTAAGTGATTAACTTCATGCTGAACAAAAACTTAAAAAGGAAAACACATTTAAACAGTGCAATCTATGGTTTGCATTCAAAATATGAATAAAAATACAGAACTGGCATTCTTGACACTGACGTTCCATCTGACAGCGTTATGTCAGTTGTGTACACACGGCTACACATCAAGCTATACATTTCCAGTATAAGCTGACCTCGCATTGTACGGAAATCCTATATAATGCGAGATCAGCATTAACTGGAAATGTATAGCTTGATGTGTAGCCGTGTGTACAAGTTGACTCATTGACGTGAAGTTCGTACGAGTACTCATAACGTTGTTTTATTCTTATTTGGATTACAAAGTGGATAACTTACCAGCATTCTTGGATTACTTACCGAATGATGTTAACCGTTGTTTCCACAAAAAAGATTAGAAGGCAAAGAAAATTTTAGACCAATTTGACTATGAAAATCTAAAACTCCTATCTCTCTTCAGACAGGACTCAAAACTCCTTTTTTCTAGGATAAAATCGTAGAAAAATCTTACAGATAGAAAAGAACAATGGAATGACTTCGAACAAGCCACTACATATCGAGGAAAAGTAAACAATTGTAGAACTCCAAAGATGAGAAAATAACGCAAAAAATATCGACGAACTGGATTTTTGTGTATATAAAAGTAGTAGCAAAATGGATACATAACGCCAGGTTACAGTTTAGTTTATTTCTAAGTACATTCAGCTTCATAACAAAATATTATATCAATGTGACGCTACAAAACATTAAACATACGTGATTGTAGTTCTCATTGATACAATAGTAAGGAACACACATTGAAGACAATTAAATGAATTAACAGTGTGTCCCTGGCAGGAACCGAAACCGGTATAATTAATACGGGTATTTTTCGGTTACAACATTTATATTTTTTACAGGTTACCTTAAATTGAATATAACCATTATTATAACCGGTTACCGAAATAAAATCATCGCCTGTATGTATGTAACCGGTATTAAAACCGTAACCTAAAAGAGGTAACATAACCGATATAATAGCGGTAACCTTAGTCGTAGATGTAACCAAAATTATTCGATACCTGTACCGTAATTTATAAAGGTTTTCAGTCCCTAGTCCTTGGATAAAGAGCACAAACGAATGGGCGAAACTAGACCATTATTTCATCGACAAAAACAAAAATATATAATAATTAAAAATTTCATTGTAAAAAACTAAATTTATTGAAAACATAAACAAAAATTTCAAAATGTATTCAAAGAAACTTGTATTTCTATTTGATAACTCTTTTTAAGGGTTTCTTTTTATTGTAATGCAACGTCAATCATCATTATGTATGACCATGTATGAACGTTAAAGAGGCAAAAGGAGTTTGTATCGTAGCAGGTGGCATTCTGTAGTTTCTGCCTACCCCCATGGAAAAAAGGCGTGAGTTTATGTATATATATATGTATGTCAATCATCATTATTGTTTTTATTTTAACGAAATTCACTCAATTAATAAAAGGTTTAAAAAAAAAGGTAGGAATTACTATTTTACTTTATATTTTTTTCCAATTTTTTTGTTTGTTTTTTTTGGAAATATTTTCGTATGTGCACTATATCCAGGGACACACTGTATAATATAATATTATATGTATAATATACTTGTTGGTGTAAACATCTTATTAATGTTGACTGAGCCTATTCATTCTAAATCCACACACTATAATGTTAGAGCATCCAAAATTCAAAAATGTTGTCAATCACCCAAAAACTTTGTAAGTAAATCTATTTCAACACCACGAACGGGACTGAAAATCGCTGCGACAAGGTAAAGCCCGTCGAGAGTGAAACGCATCGTAATTTGCATTTTTCAAAGTTAGTAGCCGAATATAATGATGCATTTGACTTCATTGCGCCATAATCATTGCAAAAATAGCCCGTTTGAAAAAAACCGTGCTCGTTTTCTCGCGCAACTTTAGTTTAAAGGCTCCCGCAGACAAGCGCAACGCGATTCTGGTAGAACAATTTCCATAAAGTTTTCATATAAATTGTTCTACAGTCCGCGAGGTCTAAGCTGAGCGTTGCATTTCCGTGAGTGATTACCAAAAGCGGAAGGTGCGCGGCGGAGTAAACGTCGCGCTCTAGGGTGACGTCACACCTACTCTATCTATGTGCACTCACACAAATGCAAAAGCTCAGCTTACACCTCGCGGACTGTACTAGAGTCGACGATTTCTAAACGGTTAGTCCAGGTATTATATATTATTGAGTAACGCAAATTACGCTGCGTTTACCCTCGTTTACCCCCGCAGTGGCGTACCATCCGCGCGAATGTCACCGCCGCGAGCCGCACCGCGTAGCGGCTGTGCTCGCGACCGCTAAACACCACCCGCCGCGACATGCGACCGTTACCGACTGGACGCGTCTGAGGCCGCTCTTAGGAAGAAAGTCATCGGAGATACGTTATGGCTTGTTGAGGTTGACGTTATAATGTCTATTGCGAAATTGAAATGTATTTGGAAAACTAGCAATGTAGAATATACAAAATGATTTCATTGTAAGTAAAAAAAAATATGACTTGTAAACTACAGGGGGGCAACCACCACCTCCTGTAATAGTACTAATACAATCTTACGTCAGTATGGAAGTCGAATGAACTCAAAAAAAACGTTTGTAAGTTTCTGCGTCGATCGTAATTCAGTAGTTTTCAATTCAAGTTCAAATACGTTTGCCCTAATAACTCATTTGATGTTAGAGCTACGCAGCGTAAGCCCTCTACGCATTATTAGCCCTTTACGTACTATCGGGACAGCTTCCATGTCACCACCATAGTGTCACGGCACGTTCGCGAATTGAAGACATAGGTGGTCACAGATTGAATAACACACTTACAATAATTGAGTTGTACAGTTTATAAAGACAATGCGTAGAGAACTTGCCCCAAGATTTCTACTCTATTTCAACGCGTAAAAGGATTACTCTCTATTTGAACCATTAAACATAAGTAGCCACCTGGTATGTATTGACCCCATAGGTCCGCCCCCCGACAAGGGGCAGGCGAGGCTGCGAGGGTCGCGGGTGCGGTCGGCTCGGCTGCGGCGCGACGCTGCGGGGCCGCGGCTCGAAGCACCGTCGACATCCACACCTTCGGGTGGTAGGAGGTGTTGATGATACTTAGATGATAGCAGTGTTTAACGCAACGATAGATACGGAACGCTCGAGTTTAGTTCAGCATTGATGACGGTGGAAAGGATACTGTCACGGTTACTTTTAAAATGTATTCAATACTGATTGTAGATTCCCAGCGTTGAAATTTTTCGTACATTGTGTATTAACCGAACCCAGGAAAGACTGTAGTGGTTATTGCCATGTTTAGAAAAGAAACCTTAAAGTAATCGTGTTTAGAGACCCTTTTCCAACGCATGACAGTTTAATGCCCGTTTTGAATAACACTAGGCGACACCTCCACGAATATGAGATGTCAGAGACATTTGTCACGATTTCTCAAGCTACTGTTCGTCACAATATTGTCACAAACCAGTTATTGCGCGAAGAGATCTGAGGAGACGGAAGTCACGAGCGTTGCGTATGTATGCGTGTGTAATCGAATGTCAAGTTCAAATATCAAAACAGTATTTATTAGTTACCTCATGTCCAAGAGCGATCAGGCCTGTCGTCAAGCATGCTAATATCACCAGGGCCTCGTAGTAAGTTAGCATAGAGTAACTGACGGCAAGATGACAAACTCCTCGGTCGGATTTTATATTTTTTTCAAGTTTTTTTTTTTTAAATAACGGTTTCAATATGTGTATGTAGGGTAAATTCGAAATTTGAATGTAGATGCGGTCGAGTGTGGTTGTTAGGAGGGAGCAGTTTTCAAATTTGAATGTATTAGAATAGATCAAGATATTATTTGCGGAAATGGAAGGCAGGAATACAAAGGAACCAAAAGTGGGGTGTCCTTGTCAATACTAAAAATTTTAAAGATGGAAACTTTGCTAAAACACCACTTACAGTTTAAATAAAAGTTTTAAAACAAACAAAAACGAAAAATGTCAAGTTATATTACTTTAAAATTAAATGTTGATAAGTTTTTTTATTGAGTTATAGTCCAGTTGTAGAGTTTGTTGTTTTAAAAAGTTTTTTGAATAGTTTATCTGTTGACCACAAACTTTGGACGGCACAATAATTGTCTATGCACAAACAGTTTACATCTCAAACGACGGCCTTCGATCTTACAAAGAGTTCTCACACACTGTAAAAAACCGTCTTTTAAACACGCATCGTAAAACTTTCAATTTTCAAAGGGCAAAGCCCTAAAACAGGTCACATATAAAAAAAATCAACACTTCATTGTCTTTGCACGGCGAAGAGTCGGTCGCTGTCAGATTTTACAGCGGAATGCGCGGGGAAAATGGCGTTTAGGTTATACCGGCGGGAAATTGCATTTTAACAATTTATTTACGTTTGATTAGACATTATTTCGTGTGACTTTCGTGTGATGGCGCGACGGTGACTGCTCAGGCGCCGTGAGGAGGGTGTAAGCCAAAAACTGATGCCAAATTTCACAATCGGCAGTAGATACCTACGTAACAATTGGTGATAATAAATATATGTTGTTTGGAATCACGTGTCTAGGTTGTGGCATGGGAACTAGGGCGTGCAAAACCGGAAGGTCTTCAAAACCGGTTTTGAATTCCGGTTTTGAGGGTCCAAAACCGGAAACCGGTGCTAGCCCCGGTTTTGGCAACATATTTATATTTTTTATATAGTAGAATTTTAACAAGAAAACAATATTCTTTGATACCCACAAAATCTACTAATAAAACAAATCGTATGAAATACCTCTTTTTAATCAACCAACTATGCATACCAATACCAAGTAGACCATATTAATAGTTTGGACAACATGAAAATAATATAAATATTAACTAACTGTTATCAAATCAACAACAAGTTTTTGGTAACTTTAGTAGGCACCCCAAGATATTGTATGATATGAGATAGTAGATAGGGACCGTGGGAATCTCGTTAATCCATTCATGCGCGTCACACTAATTAGATGACGAGGCATTTGGCTATTTTAGCTCAGCAATGTGCCTTTCGTCCATTAGTGTGAAACTACTGTAATCATTATGGAATAACGTATACAGATTCCCACTACCCTGTTGTGACAGGACTCCTACGACCCCTACTGTCACCGAACTGCCGAGGATGACATTCAGAGCACTGGGCAGAAATCACATTGCGTCAACACCCGCGAGGGCCATCGCAATGCTTTGTTTTAATTTGACAGTCGGATTCCCCTTGTCCGTGCCAATTCTGAGCAGACCGTTGAACGGCGGACGTACAGACGGTGATCGTGCACGAGACGAAACCAACACGGCCTTACGGCTAGGAAGATCCGCGGAAGGCCGGAACACGGGTCCGGAATCCACCCTAGCACCCCGAGAGGCGCCAGAGCATCGACCAGGCCCGGCACCGGCCGCATCCGCTTCCCGTCCAAACCCGACATGCCCCGGTCCTCAGAGTCAATCCTTATTCCGTAGTTACGGATCCAATTTGCCGACTTCCCTTACCTACACTATTCTATCGACTAAAATTCAGGTACCAAGGTGAAGAAAAGGCTCTTCACCTTGGAGATGGAGACCTGCTGTGTATATGGGTACCTGAATTTTCAAAGTCCGCACAGAGCACAAATACATTTTCCGGTCACCGCCGCAAATGCGGTGCTCCCCCGGCAAGTGTATTTGTACAACAACGCAAGTAGGGGGGTAGGACGCGGGTGCGGGGGTCGCGTGGGGAGGAGTGCAAGTGGATACAGGTTACGTTCGGATATATTTGATGACTCAAAATTGAATATTTCTTGAGTGCATTCGAAAAAAGTTGATTTAAATCAAAATGTTATTCAATAACGGGAAAACCGGAGGTAGCTCCGGTTTTGTCTCTCAGCCCCGGTTTTCAAAAATCGATAAATGTGGTCCGGTTTCCGGTTTTTCGCAAAACCGGAAAACCGGTTTTGCACGCCCTAATGGGAACCCTCCCTAGTACTCCTAGACAGAGCGGCGGGTAGTTTATGGGGTGAGGTTATTGAGACCGGTTCTGGGTCACGACCGAGACATGTAAATGCTATGGTGGAAAGAATTTTGACTGCAGTGAATTCTGGCCATTTCTTTTGCTTAGTATTTTGACTTGCCAATAACACATCAATCTGCCTAACCTTTTCCCAACTATGTTCGGGTCGGCTTCCAGTCTAACCAGACACAGCTGAATACCAGTATTTTACATGGAGCAACTTCCTATCTGACCTCCACAACCCAGAAACTAGGTACCTAATACGAGGATACCCCTTGGTAAGACTAGTTGTCAGACTTTTGACGACCCGTAACGACTGTCAAAGATCCACGAATGACGGCTTAGCGTGCTTTCTGAGGCACGGAGGAGTCTCGGTACCTAAAGACCACCCATCCACGGACCAACCCCAGTAAGCGTAGCTTAACCTGATGGATCGAACCGTGCGGTTGTTATTATATAGCCACGAGCTCCTCCATATCCCAATAACACATAACGTAATTAATGTATTCTGATAGGTAAGGCAGACGTGTAATACAACCACATTTCACCATTATCTTTAAGTCCCATGTAATATAGGGGTCCTGGGAGTGATGATATGACAAAAATGCATAGATAGCAGTGATAGCCTTCTGGTGTGACCGTCGAACTGCCAAGTCATAAGTCTCGAGTTCGATCCCAAGGCACGCACCTCTGACTTTTCAGATTCATGTGCGTATTGTATAATTATCACTTGCTTCGAAAACATAGTGAAGAAACCGGCCGGAATCCGGAATGCCTGAGAGATATTTCTCGACGGCATGTGAAGCCAAGTCAGACACCCATGGGTGGCTTTAAAACGAAAACGAAAGACTACATAGAATTATTAAGTACGTATAAAAAAATATACGTCGATGAAATGACTAAGAGAAAGACTGTACCTAACAGGAAGAAAGACCAAAATAAACCCCCGACACAAACAAAGACAATTCCAGGTGATTCTGCAGTATCGGTTCAAGGTTACTATGTTCTTCTAATACCATTGAAGTAACAGAATACTTAATTTCGAATCGATCAGACCTGTGGAAGATGCGCACATCCAATCATCAACTAGAAAAGAGCTGATAATCTTCAAACGGCTGAACCGATTTTCTTGAATTGTAGCAAAGAACACTCTCGATCAAGACACCTTTCAAACCAAAAAATAATAATCAAAATCGGTTCAGCCGTTTGGGAGCTACGAGGGAACAGACGGATACATAGATACACACGTTAAACTTATAACACCCCTCTTTTTCCGTCGGGGGTTAATAAAATCAACATCGAAATCATCGCTAGAAAAGTATACATCATTATTGAAGTAATCAATAGAATCAATTACATAAAAATTGCATTAAGTCCTTGAACTTCTTTGAAGCTATACTCTGTCCCCTACGCTATGACGCTAATGGGTAATCGATATAGTATCGAGATTTTATATAAGCTTGGTGATATGTTTCGAGTAATCGAGTCACAATACTGTCAACGAAATATTGTATAGTCGCCCTCGTAACATCATCACATCACGACAGTATTCCTCGAAGGGTTAGGCAGAGGTGTACCTATAGTACACCCACATGTCACCAGGTCTGTTTAAGTCCCATGTAATAGGGGGCGAGCCTATTGCCATCAACCGGGCACAGATCCAGACTCGCGAGCTGCTACTGGAAAAATCGAGATGGACCTAATAACACCTTGCCCGGCCAGGGAATTTAACCCAGGACCTCGTGCTCAGCAGTAGCGACTTCGACCATTAGACCAATGAGGCCCTCTTAATTACCACTTTTGACAACAAAAATTCCCAGTAAAATTAAACTCAATAACTTTGAAAGTATCTGTCACATAGTTTGATTCAGGCGTGTCTTTGCGGAAATCCATTATAAAATATAATAGACGTGATATATTTAGTAAACTATTCCACTTTACTATTCCTAAAGAGTCATAAAAAAACCCTGTAAAAAATCGACACGTGTTACATCCCTGAACGAGGCATCCTCAGGATGACGATTGACTTGTCGCGAACCCGAACACGACGTGTTGCCACGCTGAGCGTTGGACGCTAGTTTAGCGGAATAGGTTACTAAATATATCTACGTCTATTGTATCTATCACATAAACACCCTTGGGTGGTTAAAGAAGGAAGGAATTATAAAAAATTACCTCAATTGTCAAATGAAAAACATTTCTATGGTGATTTAAAATTAGAATTTCGGGTTTAAGTATTCAAATAAAAGCTTTCAATTTGTAATTGCAGCTACAAATAAGCATGCACAGGAACGTTTTATAATACCGTTGGTTACTTTTTAATCAGATACTTTTGAAACAGACATTACGCACGAGTGTGTAATTCGTGCTCTCCTCAACTAGATCGATTTATGATCAATACAAAAGCCAAATTGCAATTTCGAGTGTATCACCCAATTACGGAGCTGACCCATTTCAATCATTACGTAATATCATTGTGGATGACTCAACCGTGTCAAGGACAATACAATCAAGTTTACTAGGTTAGTTTTCCATGGTTTGTAATGTTATTTATTAACTTTGCATACTTTTGTATACAATCAAGTTCTTCTAACTGGGGCCTAAGTCTACTAATTTATAAACGTTACAATGGTCTCTCAATGGTGAGATTTTGACAGGTTTGCCATACAAAAACTGTCAAAAA
Source organism: Eupsilia transversa (assembly GCA_914767815.1). Classification (NCBI taxonomy): domain Eukaryota; kingdom Metazoa; phylum Arthropoda; class Insecta; order Lepidoptera; family Noctuidae; genus Eupsilia; species Eupsilia transversa. Next base: position 7,660,061 of record OU611900.1, read on the forward strand.
CTCACCATTGAGAGACCATTGTAACGTTTATAAATTAGTAGACTTAGGCCCCTGAGCAGACAGCTGTGCTGCTGGGGAGTTTGTTGGCGTGTGCGTGCATTGACGTTCCTACAGTGCTGATTCTCAGCCTAGTTTGAATAAATGACTTGATTTTAATATTATATGATCGGCGACTTGTGAGATAAGTGTTTGCAAGTCTTGATGGGTTATGTCTGAATATCTGAATGTTACAATAGCTTTAAAAAACTGTTTCGTCATAATTGGTTGGTTTATAATCTAACTCAAAGCATCTTATATAAGTTTAACCATTAACAGGCACTTTTACATGGTCAAGGAATCGGTCAGTCAAAAATATGAAGCTAGTTGCCCATTCCAAAGTGTAGTAGGGACCTATGGAGTAGAACGGGCAAGAAACTCTATGGACACTCTTTTAAATTATAGACATTATTACAAAAATATTAGTTAGGTACATAAATGATGTAACTAATATTTTTGTTGAATTTATAATTATATGTGAGAACGATCATGTAGGACACGTTAAAAACGTCCAGAGTACAGTAAAAAGAAGAAAAAAACAAACACAATTCAAAAATAAAATAATTAAAATAAGCCATGACAGCTAAGAGATGACCGTTCACGAACATGACGCATGGATCAGCACCATTCAGCTCAACCATTTTGAGGGGAGCTAAATGGTCAAAAAAAAATGGTTTTATTTAAAACATACCAAAACTATTTGCACCCAGATAAGCGGCATATAATCCCACTTCATGACCACATTCCTTAGTACAACTAACACAGCACTCATTGTCACGTGTATGACGTCACGCGTCTCTCTAACGTCATCAAAGTTCACTGACCTTCCAATTACGTCTGAGAAGATCGACTTTTGCTCTAGTTTCATTAGCTCTTTCGAATTAGCATTTTTGGCGGGAGTATCAATTTTTTTTTGACACTGACACTTTTTTTTTTAAATGTCGAATGTTTTTGATATTCAGTCTTGTTGGTCCAAAAAATAAATAACAGACCCCAATAAGTGTTATTAACTATGCACTAACACATATAGACATAGACTAAAGTTATCCAAGTAAATAAATAAATAATTATTAATATGAAATTCAAAATGTTATAGGTCCATAAATGCTGTATTTTTTCACGGGTCCAGGTGAGATATCACAGGTCGTTTTTTCGGTAAACGAAGATGCACTCAAAATAATTATAGCTCTTTCAGTAATTTACTCGAATAAAACCTTGGTCATCTTCTTTCATTACTCTGTCTAGCAACACATAGTTAATCTGATAACACTTCCGTACATTTTTATAACACGATTCAAGACCCAAGTCTTACATACAACATTAGACAGAGAATCTTCAAAGCCGTCTTAATTTTGCGACCTTGAACTCAGCGTCGGCAAAAACTTTGAATACTTTCAACCATGATTTTTTTTTTACGCCAAATTCTCACTTTGGCATTGGACTTTGAATCTAATTTGAGTATAATTTGGCAAATAAGACAGTGGTACTTTTGTATTCTACAAAGCATTGAGGTAGTCAAATTCAACCAATCAATCTGCCTAGCGTTTTCCCAACTTAACTGGACGCAGCTGAATACCAATATTTTACATGGATTGACTGAGCACTATAACCCCTTCGTAAGACTGGTTTTTGGTAGTCAAATTGTAGTGCAGAATAAGTGCCTTATCTTCCTCAAATAGTTCACCACTCAGATCCAAAAATGTCCAAAATATCACAACAAGAACGTCTCGTAATATTTCAAGCACAATGTTTTCCCACTAACACGAAATAATGACAGGAATTTATTGGCGATGCGACGTCCACTTGTTTCCGCAAAAGGTGTTATACTAAAAATACAATGTAGTAGTTTATCATAATATCATATCAATATTTATCTTACGCCTTTGTTATCCGCGTCACAAGCGTTATGTAATTTAGTTAACATTATTTTTCACAGACTGTATGAACGTAATCGTGACGAGAAATGCTGAGAATTTGCTCTGAAGGCGAAAAATAATAGAAGTTTTTTTGGGTGAATTCTGCTCAGCAGGATGTTAATTTTGGGATCTTGACATTTCATCAGTGATCTAGAAGGAAAGAGTAGTTATCCAGTAACTGGGTTGTGGAGGTCAGATGCAGTCGCTCCGTGTAGAATACTGGTATTCAGCAGCATCTGGTTACAATGGAAGTCTAGTCCAACATAGTGGGAAAGAGGACAGGCAGATGAGTCAGAAATATTTTTTTCAAACATTTCGTCAATCTTCAAAGGAGCAGGAGTGAACTGATGGACAATTCCTGTATTAGAACGTTCGCATTATGATCTCGGTCTAAACCTGTCAAAAACACCTCAAATTCGTAAATTTTTGACATTGATTGTCGCTGAGAATAGATTGGAACTAGATTTTGAACAGATAGTTAATTGATTCAGGCGTGACTTGGCGGAAATACATTATAAAATACAATAGACGTAGATATATTTAGTAACCTATTCCGCTTAATTATTCCTCCTGCTTTCAAAACGATTTAAGGGAAAACATCGTGCGGAAACCGGCATGTCCTAGAACCAAACATTCGAAGACATGTGACATCTACCAACCCGCACTGTGCCCGCGTGGTGGATTACAGCCCACTCCCTCTCGCAGAGAGGAGGCCTGTGTACTCCCAGCAGTGGGAACATTATAGGCTGATTATGATGATGAACACTGACATGAGGCTTCTGTTCCCAAAACGAAGGGTAAGGCAGAGGTGTATTTGTCGGTGTATTTCGCCAGGTATACCAAAATTGGGTCCTGGTTTCGCCCAGGGTTGACTATGACGTGTTACAAGTCATCATTGTGAAAAAGGGATAGGGATAGTGTCAGTGGGTTTTTTTTTTTGTGGTATATTGGCGTGTGTTAGCTGACATATGGCTAATCATTAAATGTATGTTTTGTGTTGCGAAAGGTAGATGATTTTGCGTACTATTGTATAGAATCAATTTTTCTAACTGAACAGACAGTTGTGCTCCTGGACAGTTTGTTGCGCCACTTCTTCTTCTCAGCTAAAGCACTAGGAAGTGGTGAAGGGCGCGCGTGCCGGGGGACTGTGTTATATCATTTTGACGTTCGAAAAGTGCTGATTCTCAGCCTAGTTTGAATAAATGACATTTGATTTTGTCCGTTCTGTATAATTCAATCTCTCTCCCTCACACTGGAACAATGATAGCTCTAACACGTCATCGTACAACCCCTGGACTCCACCAGTATACCAGTAGAGCAAAGAAGAAGATAGTAGTAGTCAACCAAGGCTAGGTAGATGTGATAATGTTCTGAAATTGCCTTTTTTGGAAACACAAATTTACTATTCAAACGAAAAAGTGGCAACCAAATTAACATATCCTAGTTACAACATAACGTTCACAAACGCTAACCTATTACCGTATTCAAATCCTTATTTCCAATGTATGTTATTTCCACTAAAACAAATATCAACTTTATACCTGTGTAAATTAAGTTGATTCCAGAATGACCACTATAATTGAACGACTCGTAAAAAAATATTGAAGGCGTAGCGCAAACTGGAGTTTATGTCCTAGTAATAAAGTATATTTTCCAAAAACACATATTTGTTTACATGTTTGGAAGCTAAATAGCGAACTGTTACTAGCTAACACCATCGTGCGTGTTGTTTCGTTCTCCATGACCGGTTCGGTGACGTCACTGTACGTCAGTCGTCAGGCTGCCAAGGTCAGCTAACCGCGTTTAACGTCACACTATACACATTAATGGATATCACCTGGTGTTTCACAAGTACTGCTTAGAGTTAAAGGTTTTTTGAATCTTTTTGAACAAAGTCTTGACCAGAAGAGAGTTCATTAAGGTGTGGTCATATCTAAGGGTGTTATAGTGTAGTACTGAACAACTTTCTCCATGGGACCATCGTCGTATTCGCGAAAAAATAATCAACTGCCATACTAGCATTTCGTTGAGTAGTTTATGAGTATGGGAAAAGTTGAGAATTTTAGGCGACTCGATAGTCCTGTCTGATACATAATGTGGGTTTAGGTTTAGGTACAGCGCGTTGTGTTCCACGCGCGCCTCAAAGAGATGTCAGCACCAATGGCGGTGCCCACTAGGGCCAGGTCAAAATAAAACGGATTAGTCTAAATCGTATACGGAAATGTGTTACGCAATTAGATAGCAGGTTAGTCACTAACCACACGAAATAGGGAGGTCTTTTTGTGCTTCAAAATTACATAAGACAGTCCCCAAAAACCCGCCGGATATCTGTTAAAATGGAAAAAACATCTATTGGAAACAAGGATCTGAATAGTATATAAAAGCGTGATCAAAATAGGGCCAGTAAGGGCGGATTCGACCAAACAGGAATACATTTTACCCGCGGAATAAGATTTACTTCTGACAGTTTTCGTATGGAGAAACTGTCAAAAATTCAAAATTCATTCGGAAGAGATGGCTTATTCCGCGGATAAAATATATCCGCCCTTAATCTGCTAAGAAATTAATATCATGTTATCTGCTGCGATATACTTACAAAAACTGAGGAAAGGAAAATTGAAAACCAGATTTCAAAGTCAGTTATACTTTGCTACCACTAAACCAGCAATGATCATAAACAGCCTATAATGTTCCCACAGCTGGGACTGCGGCCTCCTCTCTGTGAGAGGGAGTGGGCTGTAACTGTTATCCACCACGCGGGCCCAGTGCGGGTTGGTAGATGTCACATGTCTTCGAATTTTTGGTTCTAGGACATGCCGGTTTGCTCACGATGTTTTCCTTCACCGTTTTGAAAGCAGTGGTAATGAAATTATTTTCACAAATAAAGCGCCTGACTGGATTCGAACCCACGACCTACAACTCGTAAGTCGGGTCCGATACCATTGGTCCACCACTAGTTATCAGTAGTAGAAATTGTAAATGATTAAAGTCTCTTGTACAAAAATAAGAGCGCATTTAATCAATCAAATGCAAATATTCATGGAAATAAACTCAAAATCATTTACATTCTTTTTGAATTATCAAGGAGTCGTTCAGTCAGAAAGATGAAGCTACTTTCCCATTACAGAGCGTAGTAGGTTCCTATGGAGAAGAACGGGCAAAAAGCTCCATGGACAGAAGAGTGTGAATGGACCAATATTTGGAGACCAAAATGTTGGATACATTATTCATGTTAAAAATTATATGTCGATACTTATTCTGGGCTAGCTAGTGTCCAAATTTTTGGATCTACCTCAGAGTATATTATTTAATTCCTCTCGAGAAGAAAGTAATGATAAAAGGCCAAGTCATTAGTAGGTACCGCCAATAGTTATATCTTAATCTCAGTAGATTTGCACTGCAAACGTGGGTTTTATCGAACACCGCAAGAAATAACGATCTTGGGCACAATGCCATATTCACTACCCCCAGCTGTGTCGCCGACAAGCCAGCATACACCATTGTGTACAGTGTACATGGCATACCACAACGTTGGGAGACCGTGTGTGAATGAATATGAAGCGAAGATTCTAGCCGTAACACTTAATAAAACAAATATATTCTTATAACTACGAAAGGATTATGAAATCGCCATTTTTCCGTGCAATTCCGCGTGCAAAACAATCAAAACAAACAACCAACTCCTCTTACCGGATAAAACGAAGAAATCACATTTAACATTTAAAAAATATCACAATTACAAAGAAAAAATAGATTGCAAAAAATGTTGTATCGAAAAGCTCAAATGACATAAACGCTAAACTTGACAGATTTTTGGCTTTTGGAACGTTCCGTCAAAAAATACAAACGGCCAGTTTCGGACCATAGACGCGAAAAAAGTTCAACACAAAAGAGGTTAGGTTCGCAAACGTCAAAATTTTACCGCGCTTTTTCTTAAGATGGCGCCGTTACACGTGGCGTTTTAAAAGCGTGGCAGTCGTCTGCTGAGATAATTTCCCGCGTTATTTTATTTCTAGACGTTACATTTCGCGCTGTTTATTTTTAGCAACGAATTTCTATCGGAAAGGGGACGTCGAGTCGTTCACTAGATATTGTCGCTTGGATATATATTGATGCGAAATGTTTTCTGGCAGCGGGCAATAAGTATGTAGTGTTAGTAGATACTTCAGCGATGAGTCTGATTGAGCAAATTGCTCGGTAGAAATCATACTTCTAATAAAGGTAAGCATGCACTCAATCCCTCTCACAGAGATGCCTGTAATTATGCTATGCTTATACAATGCACTCGAGGTATCATCGAGGATTATACTGTCTTTGGAACTCAATCAACAGGCACTACTTTAGTCACCGATTATAGTCGTAACCACCCACGATATTTTTTATTACAGCTTGGGCCTGCTTTTGACCACGATCTCGTCTGATTGTGATGGATGATGTCTACGATGGAAAGACCGAATATTTAATCAGAAATCACAATTTACTTTTGGTGGTGAAAAAAACTAGTTTCAGAATGAACACTTTGTTTGCCGAACTCTAGCAAAGCCCAAAAGGAGGAAAAGGGACAGACCAAGGACCAGAGGGAGAGCTAGATATTTGTCATAGTTTCGTTAAAACTCATACAAAATGTGACCATACGTGTCTCTCGCTGCTCGAGTGAGATGACATTCTAAACATATTAACCCACTCGATATTTTTAGTATATCGAAGTTCAATGATTTGGCTCAAGGAATGTACGATCTACGAGCACAATGATTACATTAGCCAACGACTCTTAAATCTTGATGTGTTAGAATTTTGAGAGAGACTAAAACAGCGGTGATCGGGGAGCAGTTTAGGCAGTAGCATTACCGAATTAAATGGTATGGTAAGGAGGGTTTTAGAAGTCAGATTCAGGCAGAATGGCAATATCTTATTTGTCTAGAAACTTGCCATACAGTTTGGGTTGCCTTTAGTTACAAATCAGGGTTACCCATTTGCCATTAGACCTAAAGATAAAAGATTACGCTAAGCTAAAGGATTACGCCCTCCAGGATCACTTAAAGAAGTCGCCCAGATATAGGTCAAGTGCTACAAGCGAAGATGGTTTTCTTCTGACCGTGGTTTTGATTGGCTGTCACTGAGCTGTCGCTGAGCTCAGCTGTTTTTTCGAGCCTTAAATCGTTGGAGAATTAAAGGTGTAAAAGGGCCTGTGAACCTTCACGGTGATGTCAATTCACATAGGCCTTGGATCATGGATAAGGAAGATTGAGACAAGTTAGAAGCAGATCCCAGAGACCTAAAGAGGGGTACGCTGTCGGTCAGGGTCACAGCATTATGATGAGCGAAAGCCGTTTTGCGTGGATGTGACGCATATTTCCCCCAACATGTTCTTTTTTTTCTTTGCTTCATGTTTTACTGCAAATAAACGATTTTTTATTTTTTCTTTCTTGGACATAAGGTTGTAAATACCCGATTTTCAGACCACAACTGTGGACGCTACTAGAAAAGTTCAAATCCCTACAGGTGTGTAATAGTCTCAGCAGTTCATTGGCATTTGTATTGAGGTCATGTATTTGTGTGCGTGACGCTTACGTGTCGCGGCGTGTGTATGTGTGTGTTTTTAAATGGACTCTATCTACTTCTGTTCATGACTTCCTGGTACTCGCTAGCGTTACAGCAGAGGTGGTGGCATGTTGGGTTTTGTTTGCTTTCATAGACAATAATATTTTAAATGTCATTTAAATCCTGAATGACTAATCTAGGCGGCTTTTCTTTTGTAAATAATACGGTTCTGTAATTTCTTTCCCAAAATGCACAGATAAGTAATCAAATAACAGTAGAATTTTAGATATAAAACATTAAAAATTAATCTATCGACAGCGATGCGGATGAATTTTTAACCGACTTCCAAAAAGGAGGAGGTTATATGTTCGTTTGATGCCCAATGAGCTCTTCCCCCCTTTTTTTTAAGTTTCGATAAATACTTGTACATACTATATTTAATTTTTTATTTAATTTAATATTATTGTATAATTAAGATTTGAAATTCATTTTAAAAAAAAAACAATTAAAAAAAAAAAATGTTTTTAAATATATATTTTTTAACGGGCCTGCTACTTGACCTCGATCTCGCCTGGTGGAAAGCGATGGATGAGGTCTATGATGGAACGAGCGTGCCCAGAAGATGACTGTTCACTCTTGCTTGACGGCAGACGGGTTATATTCTATACCTACTGACTTTGAGGTTCTAATTTGTGCATTCATTGAATAGTATCAATGACATTAAGCCTATGGCATTAAGTCCGCCTCTGTACATTTCTATGTTCGAAGAATTCAATAAATAAATATTTTCCTGGTCGATGAACCTAAAATCCAAGATATTTGCAAAATATGCTGCAAACGGTATCGTATACGCAACAAAAATCCAATTCCGCGTACCCTACACACTTGAAGGTAAACTTCTTATTTGCAAACTTTTCATCAATGAGTCGTTCTTACCAAGTTTATAGAAGCACCTAAAATTAACCGTTTCGAGAGTACTTATACATAACATAAAAATCCAGTTCCGTACGCATACCCCAATATTCGTTGAAACGCAGGAGTAAAACCAACACGACTGAACATACTACGTAACTGTTTTGTGGTAGGAGCCACTGTAAGACTAATCTATAACTATGAAAGAATTTAATTATGTTGTAGTGACACAACTTGTTACTTATAAAATAAAAATATTGAAGAGTATTCCAGAAGAAGAACTGCTACATTAACCAATAGACAAGACCTAAAAAATTCTACAACGAAATTGAAGACGCAAAACCTTTTACAAATAAAAACATAACATCATTGTCTATGGTAGCTGAAAAGGACATAAAAGTCTAAAACTAACACACACTAATTTAAAAAATAATTGACGAAACACAAAACTAAAAACGTGCAGATAAAAGAGCCAATATAAATGAGGTGCCATGTTTCATGGCTCTTTCGATATTGGCGGCAAAAGATTTGAAAATTAATCTGTCTATTGGAACAATTTAGGAGAAGCTTATGTCCAGCAATGGATTGAGGTCTTGATACAAGGAAAATCCATACTAATTTTATGTCTATTACTTTTTCAAGTCTAAACCGATTTGGATGAAATTTGGCAGACAGGTAGACCACGACCTGGATATTTCATCCAGGTAGTGCGTTCCCTTGGGATAATATACGACCTCAACGCTGGGAAGACGCGAGCAAAAGCTAGTAAGTAATATGTGAACAACCAAGAGGGTAACGTTTAATTTAAGGTAGTTTTGAATTTACTGTGAATTTTGAATAGATTTGAGGTCGATTGATGACTATATCGCTATAACGCTAACTTGAACAGCTAAAACAAAGCCTGATTTTTTATAATCTTATTTTTCGTTAAAGTCAATCCATTGCTGACAATTTTCCGATAGTTCAGCAATAATCTAAAAACAAAACAATTAAAAACTCTGTTATCGAGAATTTCACTAACGCCATCGAAGTAGCCACGAAATATTACAAAACAAAATGAGTACTTACCCCTTTTATTTCTTCTAAATCTTTCGAATCCAAGACTCTTCGCCTCGCAGACGGTGTCTCAGGGCTCAGGTCATCAGTCGGCTCACTGATCGTACTCTCAGTACTAGTCTCCATAGATTTAACATCTTCCAAATGGTTCGTACCATCCTCACTCTTTTCCGTTCTCTTTTTCAAATAATTCTCATGTTCAAAAGTTTTATTCTCAAAACCAGTACCACAAGGAGATTCGATATCATTATCGAGAAGTATTCTATCATCTTCTGAGTCTATATATTTCAAATTAGCTCTGGCTTTTCTAGGTTCAGCTTTTATATCATTCTTAGGAGCTTCTTCGTTAATTGTATGATTTAATTCTATTTGTTTTTTCGGCGTTGTCCCTGAGGAGACAGGCTGCGAAATCTGTATGTAGGAAGCGAAGTTAGATGTATGCTTTGGCGCCTTCGTTTGCTTTTCTATATCACTTTTTATATCTTTGATTTTATGTCCTTCAGAATTATGTTTCTTGTAATCTAAATCGCCATTTTCTACATGGATGACAGTGGATTTTTCTAATATCTTCCCTATAGGATTGTTTGGGTCAAGCTGGCTTTTAATGCTGGCTAAACGTTCGGAAGGCAGTTTTGAAGTGAGAGAAGTGGACATGGAACTATTTCTATCGTGAATTGGTTTCGCTAGACACACTGGCTCGGATATAGTCTTACTTAGTGATAAATCTGAGTTGGAGTTCGATCGGGAGCTAGACGACCCAATCTCCCATCGCAAACCATTTTTTTCGTACGGTAGGTGGACCGGTACTGGTTTCTCGTCTTTAGGGACGATTTTTGTATACCCTACTGTACCATTTTCGCAATCCTTTAGCTGGTTTAGATACTGTTCGGTGTAACGCGAATCGTTCGCTGGTAGTTTCGTTACCGTCATTGTTTTGTCAAATCTCTTTCTTATCTCGGACACCGAGGGTACTTCGTTCCCGTTCGTATCTTTGACACCATTAAGCATCCCTCTCTTGTAAGCCGGCGAGGTTTCCTTATACGATCTTCGTTCCGGTCTCTGGTGTTCAAATATTAGGCTTATTTTTGGTTCTTGTGACGTAAAATGCGACATGTGAACAGTGTGTGTTAGTTCAACATTTATTTCATGCTTTGCTGTAATACCTGGTGTATCATTCATGGTACTGGCTGGCTTACTGATCAATCGTGAGTTCTAGGATGTTATAAAGTAGCAGGATGTAGCATAAATGTTACACGTGAGTGGTATTACAAGCAAACATCGCATCTATGTTACTACGGTGACACGTTTTGAAAGGTTATTATTGTATAACGTTTTCTGGCAGTTAGGGCCTTTCAATCGGTGCAAGTACTACTATTTTGGAAGCTGTCAATTTAATGTTTGGCTCTTTATTAAGTGCGATGTTAAAGAACGTACACACACACTCACACGCGCACACATTATGCTTGTGTGCCTGCGAAATTTTTGATAAATGAACCAGTTGTTTGTGGTTTTGGTAATTTTGAAAAAAAGAACATAGCTGATGATGATGAGATGGTCTTCGGGGCAGTTCGTAGAAACGAACATTGCCGAAGTGATATGATGATAGATATGATTGATGATATGTATGTGGAAAAAGTTCAGTCACGAAGGATTTTTAGGTTTTAACGAATGAATTCGAAATCAAGAAATAATTTAGACAAAAATAAACGATTTAAAATAAATTGATAGATGGATGACGTTCTGAGAAATTATTTCACATAATATTACGTAGGGAATGATTTTATTTTTTATTTAAATGATTTTGTTCTCTTTATTATGTCTTTCACTACAAAAAACCAAGAGAAAAAACAGCCAATCGGGTTACTAGAATGCTAAATGATAAAAACTTTTTGCATGCTGTCATTGTGACAACTGACAGTGACGGAAAACCACACAAACATAAATAATCTGTAGAGTGAGAGGGTGACAACATTAAATCTATCTGTTTTACACTTAGGAATAGACAATAGAGAGATGAGATAATGAAGTTCTGTATTTCCCGAAGGGTTAGGCAGAGGTGTACCTATAGTACACCCACATTTCGCCAGTTATGTTTAAGTCCCATGTAATAGGGGGTGAGCCTATGGCCATCAATCCAGACTTCGGGATGCTACTGAAATTCCATATGGAAAAACCCAATAACACTTTCCCCGACCCGAGAATCGAACCCAGGACATTATGACACAAAGAAGATGTAAGGAGAAGAAATAATTAAATAGATTTTTTATTTAGCTTACCAAAGCTGGACATAGGATCACCCCAAAAAATGAGAATCCCCTTTGGATACTCCAATCAACAACCTCTGACCACCACATTGATAATAAATAAATAATTCTAAAAATATTCACGATCAGAAGTTGGTTTCAACTGTTATTTTAAATAATTAACACTTTCCAAGGTTAGGTAAGGTAGGTCGAACGATAATGGTAACAAAACCGGTATAAGCTGAACTCTTATATAATCAGCCTACACGCTTCCCATTGCTGGGACTGCGGCCTCCTCTCTGTGAGAGGGAGTGGGCTGTAATCCACCACGCGGGCCCAGTGAGGGTTGATAGATGTCACGTCTTCGAATTTTTGGTTCTAGGACATGCCGGTTTCCTCACGATTTTCCTTCACCGTTTTGAGAGTAGTGGTGGTGAAATAAATTGCTTGCTTTTGTAAATCTATTTATTAGCCTTTTCTCAATTATGTTGAGGTCGGCTTCCAGTCTAACCGAATGCAGATAAATACCAGAATATTACATGGAGCTACTGCCTATCTGACCTGCACCCTGATTGCGTAACATACGAGCAATCACAATCTGTTTAATTTTGACAATTCAACAACATTCATTGCGTTATTTACGTTGTTCAGCAGACAAATTTTTCGAACATTCATATTTTGATTTTTTTTAATGGATTAGCAATATCCTGCAAATTAATTCAGATTTATGATTGATCGTTTGTTACGCAATTGGGGTGTTGAACTCAGCTACTTGATAACCTTGGCGCTGGCTTTTGTAAAAAATACTAGCCTATATCAATTTAGGCATGCAAGATTCCATATAACATCACTACTATATTCTTCGAAGGGTTAGGAAGAGGTCTTTATTCCGCGTCAAACTTTATGGCGTGTCTGAAGTGCGCTACACGCTGCGCAGTACCGCACCCCTCACCCCCGCTGACACGTAAATTTGTTACTGCGCAGCGACTCGCCTATGTTCCGAGCCGCCATAAAGTTTGCATCGGGCTGTACTTTACCTATAGTAATACCCAGATTTTAAATATTTTTTAATAATATTGTGATAATCTGTGCAGAAATCCAATCATAGTTGTTAAGGTTTATTAGATTTATAATTAGGTATGAACAAAAAAATATGATAACATTGTCACTCCTCCACGCTACAGATTCTTTCAGTTAAATGTGTATTGTCTAGTGTCGTGTAGTTGTTGTATTTTATGTAGTGTGTAGTGTTTTTAACGCTTTTTTAAAAGTTTTATTTACCTTTTTCTATGAAGTGTGTGCCAATTTAGGCAGCCTGATATATTTTTTATTTTTCTATTTTTTTTTTTTTAACTAGTGTATTTTTTCTATTTCTACTGGCCTTGTTGAATTTACATGATTCAAGTATTAAAGAATTCGTGACTCGTTCTTAAACAGTTTTCAGGTCAAGGCCAATTATATTATTAGAATCAAGATCTGAGTATTTAACAGACATCTTTTTATAAAAAAATTACATAGACATGACGTAGACATTTCGTATCTTCAAATCAGATTTTTCCAATTCCTAGACATTATTTATTAATGATTTTGTATTTTAAATATATAATTTTATGTTTTCTTCAAACATAAGATATTTTGTTTCTGTTCTTCTAATTGTAAGTAATTAACGCGCTTTAGGTTTATTTTTATTTATTGTTATTATATATTATTGAAATAATATTCATTTTTTAATAGACTGACCTACTATTCTATTACAAAAGAGGTAGCAATAGTAAACTTGGTTTGCTGATGTATAAACTTAATTATCGCTACCCATTTTTTGTTCTGAATACTAAACCAGATCGCAATGATAAAATCCGATTCCATTTTAATACTTTATCGCCACTAAAATTTAAGAAAATCATCAGAATATGTCCACAAAAAAATTATGATAAACCAAATATCTACTAAAAATTATAAAATTTCGCAGACACTCAAAATAAAAGTACTTATAAATTAAAAAAAGGAAATATAATACAATATACAGAAAAACAAAGAAAAAATTACCTCTGAAATAGTTGCCGCAGAATTCCGTGCTTTCCTTGCAAGTCTTGAAGGATCAGCTGCCGGTGGTCTCCCAATATCATTTGATATAGATTTCGACCTTGAAATCTCCCCATAATTCTGATTTTGTTGCTGCTGAATCCTCTGCGTCAACGGTATATAATTCGCTGGAGAGTATTTGTTATACCACTCCGCATGTGACATTGCCAAATCAGCAGAAGTTAGCACAGGTCTTCGATTCCTCGGTAACGGGTCAGTTGAGGTCTTGCTGCTTTCACTTCGAGTTGTCGAGATATCTCTAGACCTGGACTCACTTCTTTCAGACCTATACCTGCTGCTAGAGACACCGCTGTCAGAATCAGCGATGCTCGGGGCCCGAGAACTCCTCTGTCTCTCGGCCAGAGTCTTCCTTTCCCGATTTCCATCGATATCGGAGAACCTGGAGCGGTACTCAGACCGTTCGTAGGTGCGTAAGGTATCATAATTCCCACTTGTTGATCTGTAGTACGGTTTCTCGACTGTGGATGATGTCAGGGTTGATCTGTAAGACCCTGAAAGGCTTGAAGAGGTAGTGCTGTACCGGGAAGGCGATACGACAGGCATTTTCGCAGATTTTTTGTCGTTTTTTTCCTAGTGTGTTTGACACATATCCTTAATATACTCTTGGCTTATGCTACGCTAGTCTAAGTTAGTTTTAATTCTGGACGGCGGACGTTTTCTTTGCATTGTTTTGTTTTAATTACAGTTCTGCAGAATTGTTGGGTTCGTTTTCTGAAACAAAAGAGAGATATTTGGTTAGATAACATAGTTAATTGATTCAGGCGTGACTTGGCGGAAATCCATTATAAAATACAATAGAACAGCGTCCAGCGCTCGGCGTGTTAACACGTCGTGTACGGGTTCGCGACAAGTGAATCGTCATCCGGAGAATGCCTCGTTGAGAGGTGAAACACGTGTCGATTTCTTACAGGGTTTTTTATGACTCTTTAAGAATAGTTAAGCGGAATAGGTTACTAAATATATCTACGTCTATTGTATTTTTTTTTTGTTTAGTTAACAATCGAACCGATCAAAGAGTATCATGGTACCCAGTAACTGGGTTGTGTATTCAGCTGCATCCGGTTAGACTGGCAGCTGACCTCAACATAGCCGAGTCAGATGATGATAATAATTTGAACTGATCATGACCTGCAAAGCCTTTTCTGGATGCAGCTAAATAATTTAACGGATGAACAACAAGCAAAACATAGTGAATTTTGAACACATTAAAAACAGCTTCATTTGTCTAGTGGTCGTAAGTGCGACTGCTAAACGTCAGATCCTGGTTTCGATCCCCAGGTCAGATAAAGGGTTTTTGGGTTTTTCCATTAGGAATTTCTCAGTAGCAACCCAGAGCCTAGAATTGCGACCGGTTAGTGGGAATAGGTTTGCCCCCTATTGTTGTTATCTTCTAAATTCCACTCTTGCTACCCTTTCGGGAACTACAGGCGTGATGCTATGTCTAATATACTATACTAATACTAATATACTGATACTAATATACTAATTATATTATAAAGAGGTAAAAAGTGTTTGTATTTAGGGGGTAATCTTCGTAACTACCAGTCAGATTTGAAAAAATCTTTTTGCATTGGCTACCCCAATTCTTGAGGAAGGTTATAGGCTATGTAACATCACGCCACGACCCTTAGGAGCCGAGCAAGACGAAGTAATAGCGCGGGCGGGCGATGAGATGCGACGCGGTGGGCCGGGGTCCGAAATTTCACGCGGACGAAGTCGCGGGGCGAAGCTAGTTTTTAATATACTTTCAGTCAATATTCCTACAAATTCAGGTCATTATCCATAGTTGAACGGTAAGCAAAGCTTCGAAGTATGTACAATAGAGTTGGTTTGCCAAGAAATAACCATTAACTGTTGCCTTGAGGAATTGTAGTTAATATTATTAAACACAGAAACACGCATTTCGGGCATATTTTATATGCATTGTGTGGCTGAGAAATACCGGCCAATGACCAGGTGGTAAAAAAAAAAAATTGAAATAATTATGGACCCTGGGCACAGCAAATTACAGAAGTAGTGAGAGGAAGAGCGCTTATATATCAGTAAGTATTTTATATATTTCCATTAGTTTACTTATTCTATTAATATCGTTTAAGCAAGTCTATTTATTATTTATCTAATTTTATTTAATATTGTTTATATTATATATTACGGAATGAGTTCTTAGTTAAATCAATTCTAAACTTTCGAGTCAGTTACTGTAGCCTGAACTTTATTCCAAAGGAAATAAAGCTCTTAATACAAAAACCTGGATTTAGAAATGGGTCTGAATTGTTACTTTTGTATTAAAAATGTTACCTTAGTTGAAATAATTTCAAAACACAATAAATTGTTTGAATACCTTTATCTTCGAAGGACCTAAACTTAGGTGAATGCTTCAAGGTAGCCCGCGAAATTCAAATTTTCTTACGTTTTTTGCCATTTGTAGGTCAGTATCAGGTTGTATGTTGATCTAAATATGATTCGCAACCGTATCCGATATTTATTTATACAATTACAGTCATAAAAAATCATCAATACAACTCTCTAAGATCATATAATCCATTGAATGACTATTTTATGAAATCGCCATGATTTCGGATTGATGTGATTATTATTCTAACTTCAACAGTTGTATTGCTGATTCTAATGATTATAATTCTGTAAAGCCATATTTGTTACGGTCGCAAATCATATTTTAATCAACATACAACCTAATACTGACCTGCAAATTGAAAAAAACGTAAGAAAATTTTAATTTCGCGGGCTACCTTGGATCATCCACCTTAAGTACTAAAATATCTTTACATTTGCCATTGACTCAAAAGAAGTAGAAAAAAGTAGTGAAAATTTTAACAGCGCAGCTATTTTTATTTTCTTTTCTTTATTTAGATAACACACAGCAATAAATATTACAATACGTTACAGAATATTTGTATTATATGGCTAATAATAGGTTTCCCTGTTTATGGCTACTAGCTGCGCCCCGCGGTTTCACCCACATAAATCTCGATCCCCTGGGAATATCGGGATAAAAAGTATCCTATGACCTATTCCAGATCATGGTCTACCCATGTGCCAAGTTTCATCCAAATCTGTTCAGCCGTTTAAGCTTGAAAGCGGATGAAACCAACAAACTCATTTACGCATTTATGATTATTCCTTAGGAAGTTAGGATTTCAGTTATTAAGATAGCCTGTGAGATACAGACAGACATTGTAGACTCAGTACCTACTAGGCGCCGCCGGTTTCCACCCTTTGGTTATGGAGTCAAATTCAGAATCAAAAAAGAATCACTAATAATCACTTTCACAGCACTTACAAGTTTGTTGTCAATACTAACATTGTTGATATTGGTTTCCAAAGCAACCAGGTAAATTCTCTTTATCAATTCTTTTTTTAAATCAAAGATAGTAAGTACAATGATTAATCAATTATGATAAGTATTTCCGACTATTGTAACACAAATTGATAAGTCGTTGAGTTCCGTAAGTTTTGTGTTGAGTTACACAATTACTGAAAAATGCCACTAAAAGTCCACTCAGATCTGTGTGGTTTGTTCCTTGAAAGACCATTTCAGACACTAATCTACATGGTCCTCATATAGCCTGACCAAGATTATGTCTGGACTTTAAAAGAGACTGCGACCTCTGAGTTTTCTTCTGTCTTTCTTCTCAGAGTAGAAAACATCAAACTCATCAATTTTTTAAATATAATTTAATATTGACGTGTTAAAGTGTTTTTTTAAATAAATTTGCGGAAATAAATAATAATTATCATTTCATCAATGAATTCAATATTTTCGGTTGTAGAGGAAATTGGACTTTATTTGTGGGTTTTGAAGTATTTTTTCCAAAAGCAAAATATTTTATTTGACAATAAACCTACATGGGCACTTATGAAACGTCAGAAGCTAGGTGCACGGTTCCAATTGGTCGTTTCCTATGGAGAAGAGCCGGCAAGAAACTCCACGGTTACTCTTTTAAACATAAATGGGTTTTACAATGTTGAACCACAAAGTTTACATATTTGGAATAGAAATTGCGAACCTAGAATACATGACGTGTGGGGTAAAAATGTAAAATGATTTAACAGTGCCTCTAATTGATGACGATATTAAAATACCCATTTGATGTAAATTAGGGCACAATATATGCAATTTGAATTCGTAATATATACAATTTATCCTTAATTTTTGTTTATAACGGGGCTTGAAAAACCAGGTCAGTAATTAAATAGTCTACGGCAATATTATGAAATAAATGACTTATTAAATTACACATTCATATTCAAGTACTTACTTATATAAATATTTTCTTTTTATGCATAAATTACACAATAATTAATTTTAATTGTCAGGGGGTCCGTAAGTATGAAATATGGAGCTAGTTGCCCATTCCCCCTATGGGGAAGACCGGGCAAGAATTTCCATGGATTATCATTAAAGTTAAATTTATAATTGTAATACACCTGGCATGCTTTGCAATGCCACTTTCTTTCATATAGATTTTTTGGGCCAGAAACCCGCGAGCATCCTCAGAACACCCTACCAAAGTTTCATCAAAATCGGTCCAGCCCTTTCGGAATCCATAGATGACAAAAAAACTAACATAGATTTTTATTTATTAGACATGTGAGCACCATGTACTTAATTTCAATAGACATGCCATAATTCCATTGCATGTTCATTTTGGAGGAACTATTAAATCAACTCCTCATTTATACTACTTCAACAAAAGTATACAATTAACTTTTCAGAATAATAAATAGGTTTGTATTGAATATGTTATCAGAATGACATAAAAACTGGCCTATCAGAAAATTTTGAAGCTGTTTTTTCTTAGGGTCAGTTTATACTAGCGCAGAGTCGAAGCGCATCGAAGCGTCTATCCAAAACTGAACACAACAAATTCAACCTTAACTCCACAGCGTAACGCATACATTACTTCTGAGATTTTAAAAAGACGCGCGCATTCGTCGGAATTCGCGCGTGAACAACGCTGCTTGGTGCGCGCGCATTCTCGCGTATCCATGCGCCCACTAGCGAACCTACGCGTCATCAGTCGGAAATTAGATAGCACTGCTGTTGATACCCATTACTACACGTTAAAGAGTGCGCGCGTATTCTCGTCAATACGCGCGCACTCGTGCGGCTTCGCTTTAGTTGTAAAGAATTTGACGCTTCGATGCGCTTCGACTCTGCGCTAGTATAAATTGACCCTTAGAGAACATAAAAGAAGGAAGTTGGTGTCTTTGGTTTTTTTTTCGATTCCGAAATTAAAGTTATTTTTCACTTTGTAGGGTTTTTTTTGGAAGTTGGTTGTCTTTTACCCCAAGTAAATAACAGTTACAGGAAATTATTACAACATCATCCACACATAGACTAAGTAGGAAAAACACGTATTATTGAAGCTAACTCAAAAAGTACCCAAGCAAAGTTAATAAAATTTATATGGGGGCAACTTCGAGGAGGGTATACCTCGAAGTTGCCCCATATAAATTAATAAAAAAATGATCGTTCAAATCGGACTACTCTGTAAAAAGATATGTGTAGTCATACATTAAAAAAAAAGGCTCAACTTGAGAACCTCCTGATTTTTCGTCGATAAAATGAAGAAAAAAATCATATCTTCTGCCGGCGACTTTATGTGTGTGCTTGTTTTAACAAAAGATATAACCTATGATCTCTGGGCAATACTGTAGCTACCCATTAGTGAAAGAATTTTCGGAATTGGGTAAGTAGTTCCGAAGATTACCCCTTACATACTAACTCACAAACACCTCTTTATAATATTTATTAGTATAGATTTTAGGTAGCACTTTAGTTAATTTGTTTACATTGTATTCAAGTAATCTGTCACCAATAAAATTAATGAGTCGGTGAATGGCCCAGAATGACAAAACAATAATAATAATATATCAGCTGTTTCGTAGTATTTCTGATAACAATACAATTCTTTTTTAGTAACACATGTTTTCTTTAAGCCCCACTTTTCAGTATAAGTACCCAAGCAAAGTTAATAAAAAAAATATGGAACCACCTCGAGAGCATACACTTTCAAAAAAAAAAAATTCTTTGGCATATAATATAATACCTTGCATTCAAAGAGCACATGCATAGCGGTTTCCACAGCCTCTGCCTGAAGGAAGGCAGAGGTTTATTGAACCCTGGACAGTCAGCCCCACTACCACCAGCACCGCTAAGGTATTTATTTGTTAAATATTTCAGCATTATGCTGTGATAGGAGCCTTTTTCTTTCCTTTTTCGGCTCGCACAGGTCTTTTTTTAGTTTTCTTGATATTGTTCGTTTTAATGTTCTATTTTTATTGTTTTTATTTTCTGTACATGCTGCAAATAAAATATTTTTCTTTTTTCTTTTACTGCCTTGCTGACTGAATCGATTTTGACCATGGCATGAGCTGTTCTTGTACATTTTACTACATAATCTGGTAGGTAAACGAACTGTCACACTAGTATGAGCGACAGAGACAACGCTGTACAGAAAAACATTTTCTAAAACACAGCATGACATATTTACAAGCAGGTATTGTTCAATTCTTTTTTTCCCCAACTTTGTTGAGGTCGAATACCAGTATTTTATACGGAGCAACTGCCAAGCTGACCTCCACAACCTAGGTATTAAACAACGATGTAGTTTTGCCATTATGCTTAGATAGTTTGCTCATATTGAGAGGATGAGTGAAAGACAAGTAGCAATAGGTTTACAAGGCAGATGCGAGTGGAAATACCGAGATGGCACACCATAGAAGGACATAGTGATGATTTTCAGAAAGGTCAGGTGCTTAGTACTCGCAACCAGCGTGGGTGTATGACCGTAAAAGATGCAAAAGGAGTATGCAAGGATCATAGCGAGTGGCGTTCGGTAGTTTCTGCCTACCCCCATGGTAAGAAGGTGTGTTATGTATGTGTGTCTATTATCTATGTACACTAATGTTTGTACAATCCACCTTTGTTAATCTCAAATGACCTAGAAAATGAGCTTAATTGTCAATAAGTACAAAAGAATGTTTAACAAAGACTGGATAAACTGGATTCTTGATAACATGCAAAGGTACAAAATACAAATTACAATAACATTGGTGAATGTTGCCAGATTTATTTTACCCTTTTTTTGGGTTATACAAATGTAGGGGTTGTTTTTTTGAGGAGTGATGAGGTACTTTTGCAATATGAGAAAAGCAGAATAAATTTAAATAAAACTATCGCTACATTCTTGAAATAGTTTTTGCAAGCATGGTTTCATGAAAAGTGAAAGGCAAAGTCAACAGTATAATGCCAGTTTTTTACAAGCAGGCTTCCAACAATTTCCTTACTAGGAGACTGGAGAACAAAAATTTCGCAACTGGTAACTCTCATTCGTAAAAAAAATATTGCCGTGTTCGTCGCAAGTAAAACACAGTTACCGCGATGCGTATTCTATTAACCAAGGTCATGCACTAAGAATTGATCCAATTAAAACCACCACGGACATTCCGCGTACAAAAGAGTCCACATAACAAAACCAAACAGTTTTAGGCAGAATATGAAGATACCTTACCGTTAAAAAAATGCGTAACCTGATACCACTGATATAAAATTGATATTATTCGTCAAGGCCACACGTTATAACGCATTTTTGAAGCGTAATTACAACTTTCACACGTCTTCACCGCCTCGCACTCGCAAAATCGCCAAATATAATTCCAAAAATACATTCCAGTGTTATATTTAGCGACATAGCATGACACAGCCTAAGTTCTTATAAACACAAATTTAATCCGTTTATTCACGTTACATCACGTGTTTGGTACGGCATAACGTAAATATCGATCGTTAATAACCAGTTTTCGTGTGGAAAATACATTAGATACTCACAAAATATGAAAAAAAATCTCCGGTAACTTGGTAACAGAATCACACGGTTAAAACTTCGACTGTCGTGTTTACAACAATTATTTCATTTAACACTCGCGTCGTACACTTTTATCGACACTTTTGTATATTTAATTGTATTAAAATGGAGCGTATACGTCGGAAAAATATATTTTCTTGTGCTCCTATGTAATTTTAGAAGGCTCCATGACTCCAATGGCCTGACGTCACTCAGATTGTTGGCAATCCTATTTTTATGCCACTTCCTTCTCAAACGATAAAATGTCTTACTAACTTTATTTTTCGTGCAATTTTAATCCTTTCCACAATGAAATAAAGCATACTTTAGATTTACTTCAAGGATTATAAACCTGTGATGGAGAATTTCTGTGCTGCCATTACAAAAATTTTAATTTTTGTTTTACTTTTTTATGCGTGACTCAACACCAGCTGATTGTTTTCCGTGAATATTTTTACTAATTCATTATTGATAAATTTTGAATGGTTCAAAATAAACGAATGCTTATTTTATTATAAAAAATATTCCAAGTATAATAAATCACGAATAACAAAATACATTTATTTATTCATTTGACGTTTATAGTTCAAGCGATTCAGCTACTCATTACTAGATGGCGTTAGTTATAATAGTAATTTCATTCGTCACAAGATGTCAGTATACATTTATTATAGAGTAAAAAATAACGGTGAAGTGTTTGTTAGTCCCGATCCACAGAGCACCATTATAATACTGGTCCCTATCCCAACCATGGGTCTGTATCTAATCAATAGGTAAGTAGGAATCGTGTTATGTTAGAACTCGAGAAGGAGTTAAGGGCCCTACAGCGAATGTCTGAAAAGTAAGAATAACTTTAGCTTCTTAGCTTGTCGATGGCAATCTAAATGTACTCGACCCAGAATTATTATTCGGCTAAGCTCAGCTGTAGTCAGATGATGATTAAGTACCTAGCTAAGAAGGTTGGTAGTGGGCTCACTACCCCACGAGCCCCTGCCTTGATAAAGATGCCCCGGTGGCGTGATCTACGAACCTTGCTATTCTCAAGTATTCCAAAATGGAAATCAAGTCATTTATGATCCAATGAGGCTAAGAATCAGCACTTTTTGAACGTCAACATTACTGACAGTCTCCAAAACAACATCCCTCCACCACTTATTTTATGAGAAAATGCTGACCATAAAGGTAAGAGTTCAGATGGAAAGATCAGCCATGACAGGTTGGTAGTCGGGCCTTGTCATTAGTCCCACTACCAAGTACCTACACTACAATGACAAGGGTTTGCAAACTTTAAACCATTTTACAGGCACTTTTGAATTGTCAAGGAGTTGGTCAGTCAGAAAGATGAAGCTGCCCATTGCAAAGTAGTAGGTTCCAATGGAGAAGAACGGGCAAGAAACCCTATGGACACACTAGGCTTGGAGCATCCAAGTTAGGTGCTATTTGACATTATATGCATGGGTTGGTAATACCTAATGCAGATCAGTGTCCAACCTATCTTGTTCGTCGTTCAGTCTTACTTCAACAACAGGTTCAGGTGTATCTTTGAGTTGCTTATTTCCTTTCATTTAGTTAAGCGTTTACAATAGTTACCTACTTGCCCACACCAGGATTTTTAGGAGGCGTTTACAAACCCCAGAATGTATAAAAATAGAATTCTTAAAATCTATTATTTTCTCACCGACCCTGATGACCCCATAACCGTCCTCCAGGAGAGCAGTAGGGAGACCAGTACAGTTCACAAACACACAGATGACCGCCGTCGTTCCGACCTCGCCGCAGAGGTCCTCCGCGCTCGCGACCCCGATGTAACCACCCCCCTCCCCGACCCTTGCGGTCTCGATGGGATGCCAGCCCGCGCCGATGATGCTGATCAATTAGCTTTAAATTCCCCGATTAATAATAATGAAATTATGATCCAGCCTGTCCCTGAACTTGCTGTCCTCTCGATTGCGACGCCCTAAGCCGAGGCCCGTACCCCACAGGGGGTGCCCTTAGCGAGCGTCGCATCTTAGCATAGTAGGTAGCATATTTTTGCGCCCTGGCTGGAGGCTTTAAGACTTAAAAACCCTTAAAGTAGCCACAGGACAACCTCCTAGGTTGATCTGCGAGATACCATACATAAAAAAAAACCTATTATTTTCAGCCCGGGAATCGAACCCGCAACATGTAGCGCAACAATTTACTGCTGAGCTACAGAATGGGCTATGAGAGAAGACATAACCATTCCCAAGTAGCACAAAACTGCATTATAAGATGTCACAAGAGGTAACAACGGTAACTTTAGCACTTATGAAGAGTTATTACAGTACACTCGACCTGCAATAGGTGAAAAGTGAGCTTTCACCTGAATAAGAACGTTATTATGCGTCACGGAAACCACACTGTAACGCTTGCAGCGTTGATATAGGTAACAAGTTCAGTATTATACAGCTTTAAGCAATTTAAAGGTTTTTTGTGGACTTTAACTAAGCTATATTCTGAATTGAAGACCACAAGTGTACCCTTAGACCACTTGCATTTTAAGAAATAACACGTGAGCTACTGTAATGTAATCAGTTATTCTGTGGCTTCAAATAACAAAGATATAATGCTTTTTGCTGCACACAGTGGAATTTGTGTAATGTTAATCAGCTTGTTACACGCAATCGTATAATAGCTCTTATAAAGCCCACATGATCACTATGGGTGAACATTAATGATGCTAAGTTAAAGCAAACTGCTCTATATTAGCTCACATGCTACCCATAATCTCCGTGAGAGCTGAATACTTGTACTATCGTTGACAATTAATCTACTAGTGCCGTTAAATAAGACCTTGAAGACTTCTTTATTACAATTGTAATCAAAGGTAAATAAAACCAGGAATACTGTACCAATAACATTTATTTATTTAATACGTTATTCAGAAATATTGAGAGGAGCTCGTGGCTAAGTAATAACAGCCGCATGGGTCGATCCATCAGTTTAATCCATCATGCCGGGGTTGGTCCGTGGATGGGTAATCATTTCTACACACCGAGACTCCTCAATGCTTCAAAAAGTACGATAAGTCGTTGGTCCCGGCTGTCATTCATGAATCTTTGACAGTCGTTACGAGTCGTCAGAAGCCCGAAAGTCAGACAACCAGTCTTACCAAGGGGTCGGGTTGGTTGTTAGACTTTTGGGCTTCTGACTACCTGTGACGACTGTCAAAGATCGGACAGCCGGGACCAACGGCATAACGTGCTTTCCGAGGCACGGCCCCTCCGTGCTCGCCGTGTCGATATGTTATGTTCGGTCACCCATCCATGAACTGGCCGCGGCAAGCGTAGCTTAACCTTCAACCTTTGCGGCTGTTATCATTTAACCACACACACACAAATCACACACATAATTCAGACAAAAAAATCATAACCAAAAAATCTTTCTCCATTCTTCTCCATTCTCTTCTTGTCCAGGATGTTCTATGTGGTATGGTCCGTAGACCAGGAAAGTTAGTAGGCCGTACAGTCTCTCCCAATGTTGTAATGCAGTACTATACAACCTACTACCTCACCCAATCTACGGCTTTATTATCTTCTCTTCTTATTCTTCTCCTTCTTCTCCTTCTTCTCTACAACTTAAGGGAAAGCACCTAGAGTGGGAGTGTACAGTCGTGGAATGAAAAGGTATAGTCATTTTCGAATATAACTTCTAATCTAATAATTTTTGATACAATTTTTTTAATGTCATGAAACTCAAGTGACATCAAAAAAATTAAAATAGATTCCTTCCCTTAACGACACATAATATTATTATGTCACCTTTTTAAGCTGTTCATTAAAATTGCTGACAGTAAGGGTCCAGCAGACAAGCGCGACGCAACACTGCGACGCAACTCGAGCAAAACAATTTCTATGAAACTTCATGGAAGTTGCTCTACCAGAAATACGTCGCTATCGCGTCGCGCCTTACTGCGGGAGCCTTAAGAAGTCGGAAAATAAATAAGTCTCATGCACGGTGTGAAAAAGAAAAAATTGATGATGTGGCCTTTTCATTCCTCGATTGTACAAAGATTATGATAATGATGTTATACACAATATTGTAATATTAAATAGGTGTCGCACAATTTACAAAAGACCACAATTTTGATACTTATTCTTACTTAGATATATTATGATATCAGTAAGAAATCTTGTAATGTATTAATGTATAGACACAAAATAATGCAGTAAAATTATGAATTTTACAACTAAAACATCATGTTTTTAATAAGGAAATACGGAAATAAAACATTTTCCATTCATACACAGTTTAAAATCGACACTGATGAGAGGTATATAGCATCTATTAGTAGAAATAAAAACGTTATAAACTATACTAGGCACAAAAATACACAATTTTGATATGAAAAATAATCATTGTGATACATTAAATCAATAAGAAATACACTTTTTGCAAAATACTACTTTCTAATTAGGAATAAATAAAATTGGGTAGTTACAGGTTCCCAAAAAATAAAATCTGTTGTTTTTTCAATTGCGTAACACACTAACATTAGCAATGGCTTTCATTTTAACAGTACAACAACATTGATTGCGTTATTTACGTTGTTGAGCAGACAAATTTTTCGAACATAATATGAAGCATTGGATTAGCAATATCCTTCAAAATAATTCAGAATGAGATTGAAAGTGTATTACTCAATTACAGTGATGATTTTGCTTAAATTAGATATAACGTAAATAGTATTTTTTGATAACTTAGTATTCAATCTAGCAGAACATGGTTAAGTTATAATATTAACATAAATAAACTTAAAAATAACTAAGTAATTACGCAATTAAATACAAAAAAAAAACAAGGGTTGTAATGAAAGGAAACCAATTAAACTGAACTACAACAGAAACTACAAGAGATGTGCCAGCTATATTAAGTACCTAATTAATTCTACTAACAGTGCTAAAATTAATAAAAAGGTGAAAAAACAAGTAAGTATATTGTCGACATTATTATGACACAAAGAGTATTAGAAGAAGTTCGGCTTTTGTGTGAAGCCTCGTGCAGACGCGACGGTAATTGTTCTATCTTTTTTTTTTGTCATTGTATTGTTAAGGCTGCCACAGATAGGCGCGACGTGACTCTGGCGTAACAATTTCTATGAAAACTTCACGCTAGAACAATTACCGGTATCGCGTCACGCCTGTCTGCGGGAGCCTTTATAGTGACGTTGCGCCATTCTGCATGACGCTTGACAATCTCTTTATAAAGCTCCATTTGTCATATTTAACGCCCAGGTATTGTTTTTATTATTAGAAACATATCCCTTTTATGTGATCACAATGAGAACAGGATTAAAATCTTTAAAAAAAATGACGTTTCATCTAGGACGTAAAAATTGACGTATCTGTCAAACCAGATAACTCAAGTTGCGCCGCGTTACTTGTAAAGATTGTATTATAGATGACACAGCTATGTCAATTTAGTACGATGGTATTAATTCTTATTTTATGACAAATTACACTACACAGCAAAAAAAAAAAGTAAAGAAAAAAAAAATAGAAGAAAAACAAAACGGCGAAGAGCGACGAATTCCCGCCAAAACTGCGCCCGCGTATCACCAAACTTGTGTGGGGGACGCACACACTCACGACTCAACGATCGCACGACAGAAACACGACAATTTTGTTGCAAAAAATATATTGTACTAGAATACTAGCAATACACACATAACAGAACATCACGCCGGTATTCCCCTTAAGGACACCTCTGCCTAACCCTTCGGAGAATACAAGCGTGATACTAGCAATATTTGTTGTATATTACTTGTATTCTTTTGTAACTCCATCAAATGCTAGTGATAGGAGTGAATTAACGTCAAAAGGCTTGAAAATACTACAAAAGCCGCCAAAATACGACAAAAGTCGCAAAAATACGACAAAAGTCGCAAAAATACTACAAAAAACGACAATAGTCTGGTCTGAGTGCGACAGAAAAGTCGCGCAGTCGCGTCTCCCCAACGGTTAAACGCACAAGTTCGGATCTACGGGTTCCAGTTGAGGGGGCCATTGGGCTAAAAATACATGGAAATTCAAATAATAATAGTGTTTAGCTCACACTACAACTTTAAATATTAACTTTTAGTTTCAAAAAGTAAATACGTAATGAGTAAACATTTTCTACTCAAGAAAAATTAATGAATATAATATCTGCTCGCAAGACGGTGGAGGAAAACATCGTGAGGTAATCGATATGTCCTAGATCCAAAAAATCGAAGACATGTGACATCCACCAACCCGTACCTTAATTGCGTAACACACGTCACAATCTGAATGATTTTGAAGGATATAGCAATATCCTTCAAAATCAATTGCTTCATTTGTTCGAAAAATTTGTCTGCTCAACAACATAAATAACGCAATGAATGTTGTTGAACTGTCAAAATGGAAAACATTGCTACTGTTAGTGTGTAACGCAATAACACCACCGCACTGTGCCCACATGGTGGATTACGGCCCACTCCCTCTAACAGAGAGGAGGGCTGAGTCACAGTGGGAACCGTGAATGTGCATGTTAAGCAAAAAAAAAAAAAACTGTAGCTATTTAAAGTTGTAATGCGAGCTTTTAAGACAAGATAACAAAAAAAAACAAAAAAAAATCGGTACAAAAATAGTAAAAAGATCTGTGCTAGAAAAAGGTTAAGTAAAAATTAAAGAAAATAGCAGTGAAAGATAATTATAGTATTTTTTTTTGGTTATGCCTTAAGGTGCATGCGTCAGGGTAGCCCGCGAAATTCTCCTACGATTTTTGCAATTTGCAGGTCAGTATCAAGGGCCTAAGTCTACTAATTTATAAACGTCACAATGGTGTCATAATGGTTAGTTTTTGACAGTTTTTGTATGGCAAATCTGTTAAAAACTAGCCATTATGACACCATTGTGAAGTTTATAAATTAGTAGACTTAGGCCCCAGGTTGGATGCTGATTTAAATATGATTCGCGACCGTAACAAATATGGCTTAACACAATTCTAATTATAAGAATCAGCAATACAACTTTAGCTTCAAATGTCAGGATTTTATGAAATATTCATTCAGTAGGGTATTAGGAGAGTTGAATTGATGAATTTAATAATTATAATTATTGTATTTGATAAAATTGTTACGGTCGCGAATCATATTTTAATCAACATACAACCTGACACTGACCTGCAAATTGCAAAAAACGTAAGAAAATTTAAATTTCGCGGGCTACCCTGGCGCTTTACTAGCGTAACTGGTCACCGTCTCATTGCATTGTCTATGGGCATTCGTAATACCACAGATACCACAGATGCGTTGCGTACCCAGTTTGAAGAGGACTCTCTTCAACGAAGGTTTTCATGAAAATTAATGACACTAGTTGTTCCACTTTGAAAACAAAGTCTTCCGTTTCGACAATGCATATAAAATATATGATGACGTGTATAATTCTTTAACACTACTGACTGTAAAAAACAATAGACGTAGATATATTTAGAAACTATTCCGCTTTACTATTCTTAAAGAGTCTTAAAAAACCCTGTAAGAAATCGACACGTGTTTCACCTCTCAACGAGGCATCCGAGCCGAGCGCTGGACGCTGGCGTGTTAACACGTCGTGTACGGGTTCGCAACAAGTCAATCGTCATCCTGAGGATGCCTCGTTGAGACGTGAAACACGTGTCGATTTCTTACAGGGTTTTTTAAGACTCTTTAAGAATAGTAGGTAACGTTCTAAATATATCTACGTCTATTGTTTTTTATAATGGATTTCCGCCAAGTCACACCTGAATCAATTAACTACTACTGACTGTGTCATTTTTCAATGACGATAAAGAGTGGTATTGTTCCGAATGTCTTAAGGGAAGCCGGTAGGAATCGGCTTATAGGCTATCCTCGTCACTGATACCCATCACATTCATAATAGCCGCGACAAAAGGGAATATGCATGTATATTTTTTTCCACTTAATCAATAAAAGACAGTAATTTAAACCTAAGAGTATTAAAAATTAAATTCAACTACTGCGTGTTGCTCAAAAAAATTATGAAACTACAACAATTTTCTACTAGAATTTAAACGTCCGTTTCTATCGCGGTCAGGATGTGACGTCATTTGGCACGTTACTGCATTGTTTACATCTGTTTTTTAAGCCCCAAACAGATTTTAGCCCCAAATCATATAAATTCAATTATTTTAATGCTTTATTCAAGCAGAAATCGCACTTAAAAACTTACCTTAGTGTAGTTTATTTTTTGACCCCTATAAAAACTATGTATATTTAAATAATTAATAAGATTTTTATTACGTGCATATTCCCTAATAAAAAATTATATCTAATTAGGTACATAGTAAGCGCGCCGAATAGTTTTTTAACTATAAAAAACATCTTCATTTCTACACATTCTTCCGTCCACAATAAACTCCATCATGCCAGTATGATGAGCAGGAGTGGCCCAATGGCCACGACTTACTAGTAGTAGGTCGTAGGTTCGAACCCAGACAGACGCTTTACTTTGTGTAAATAATTTCATCACCACTGCTCTCAAAACGGTGAAGGAAAACATCGTGAGGAAACCGGTATGTTCTAGAACCAAAAATTCGAAGACATGTGACATCTACCAACCCGCACTGGGCCCGCGTGGTGGATTACTGCCCACTCCCTCTCACAGAGAGGAGGCCGCAGTCCCAGCAGTGGCAGAGGCTTCGGCAGAGGAGAAGTAGCACATATATTTCCCCAGTTATTTTGTAAATGGGATTTTCCCATTATGGCTAGTTTAGGGCAATAGGCTCGCCCCAATTACATGATTTAAAAAAATGGCGAAATGTGTGTACTTATAGACGTATGAATAACTGGTTGTAAAGTTTACTCATCCTCTATAGAAAAGGGAGGTGTCTTGTCTGGTGGGCAACTGCCCGACGATTGATGTTGGGCCGTTGTATATATGCTAGTCGCGCGGTAATCTTCGCTCGGGCGGTGCAGGATTTTGCGTGACGTCAGTGTGACGTAGATGCTGCCATATGCCTATTACGAACCTCTGCGTACCCCTGCGGGGGAGACAGGCTGTTATGATGTTATGTTATGTTCCAAGACCCATTTACCCGTTAAATGGGCATAAATTTAGACTGGGCAGTTTTTGGTTGGTATATTGGTGTGTGCTAGCTGACATATGGCTAATAATTTAATGATAAATGATTTTGCATACTATTGTATAGAATCAATTTTTCTAACTGAACAGACAGTTGTGCTGCTGGGGAGTTTGTTGCGCCACTTCTTCTCCCCAGCTAAAGCACTAGGAACTGGTGAAGGGTGGGCGTTTTGGGTGACTGTCTTATGTAATTTTGACGTTCGAAAAGTGCTGATTCTCAGTCTAGTTTGAATAAAATGACTTTTGATTTTGATTGATGATTTTCGACATGGACAAACTCATTAATACTTTGCCGGGCATAGGAATCGAATCAAGGACGGCTTAGCAGTTCTACCGGTGACTGCTGAGCCGTCCTAGGTTGGTCTTGCTGCTGACTTCTGCTTCTGTCCTCATCATAAGGTCAGATTGAGGCCTTCAGCATGGAGCACCCACTCCAGTCAGCTGTCTTCGACCACAGGACCTGGAAATTATAAAGATGGCACATTAATTTTCAAATATCATCATCATAATGAACCTTTTTGGCGCAGCCGTGAGGCACACACTATTGTTAAAAAATTATTAAATTATTGTCACTTTTTTATTTTGTTTTTGTATTTGTGTTTCACGAATTGTGTCCAAATAAACGTTATTCTTTCTTTTCTTTCTTTCTTATAATATGATTCTTCTGCCCTTATCCCAATGTATTTGAGGTCGGCACAACCGAGACACGTTGTGCCACAACGTGTCTTTTTTAACCGACTTGCAAAAAGGAGGAGGTTCCATCGTTATTTTCGTCAATTATGGACGGATTTTGAAATTTTTGTTTTTTTATTTAGTAGAAGAAGCTTGCGTGGTGGTCCTATATGAATTTTATTAACTTTGCTTGGTTAGTTCTTGAGTTAGCTTCAATAATACGTATTTATCCCACTTAGTCTATTTGGATGATGTTCTAATATGTTACTTTCACTGTTATTTACATAGCAGGTGGCAAAAAAAGGAAATTCAAAACCAAAGACACCGACTTCAAAAATTAAAGTTATTTTTTTTCTTTCGTTGTAGTGTTTTTTTTGGAAGTCGGTTGTGTTTTTTTTGTTAATGGTTTTATCTTCAATACTTTTCTATTAGTCGTCACCCTCCTTTCCATCCATATCCTCTGTCACTCAGTCCATCCATCATTTCTTTGGACTCACAGCCTTCCACATTCATACTCAAAACTTACATCAATTTTCAAATAAAATAAAAAAGTAACATTGTGACATTATTCAGTACCTACCTATTCCCGGTTGAAGGCATTAAACTGGCCTCACTATTACAAGGCACACACTTAGACTACGAGCTGCTACTGAGACATTCCTAATGGAATAACGCTATCCCATTAATCTTTGACTAACTTGGGGATTGAACCCAGAACCCCATACTTGGCACCCAGAGAGACGAATCGCCGGGAGAGGACGCCCTAGAAGGACATAAATAGTGATACACTGGTGATGTTCTTCAGAAAGGTCAGGTGCGTAGTACTCGCAACCGGCGTGCGTGTATGACCAGATGTATGAACGTTAACGAGGCAAAAGGAGTTTGTAAGGATCGTAGCAGGTGGCGTTCTGTAGTTTCTGCCTACCCCCATGGGAAGTAGGCGTGAGTTTATGATTTATGTTCAGTAACAAATATTATCTAAAAAAATAAAAATCCTTAATTAGACACATGATATCAAACGTGATCTTCTGTGCAATGTTATTTGTCAAAATTATCATTTGAGTAAAACAATACATTATTATTTTTAATGTCAAACTGATTAATTTTGACGTTTCATAACCGTGATAAATAATTATAATTTTGACTAGTTAGCCATTACAAAATAACTAGGTACCTATATAAAAATATCGGCATCAAAACTTGCCAGAAATATACTCGGTAAGCATTATCATAGCCTTTTCCCAACTATCTTGAGGTTGGCTTCCAGACCGGAAGCCAACCTCAACATAGTTGCAGCTGAATACCAGTATTTTACACGGAGAGACTGCCTATCTGACCTCTAGAACCGTTACTGTTAATACGATATCCCTTGGTAAGCCTGGTAGTCAGACTTTCAGGGCTTCAGACCACCTGTAACGACTGTCAAAGATCTATGAATGACAGCTGGGCCCAACACGGAGGAGTCTTGCCATGTAAAGATGGTCACCCATCCATAGACCAACCTCGGCAAGCGTAGCTTAACCTGATAGATCGACCGAACAAAATTTCCAAAAATTCAAACTCAAACTCAAAGCACTTTGTCATATTTCACGTAGGTAAGGGTGTTTTACATTAATAATCGTGACTGTCGTATTATCTTGTATGAAAAATGAAAAAAAAAATGACAGTTGAAAAATAATTCTTAAGCCAGTTGATTCTTTGATATGGTCTCATTCATACCTAAGAGTTATGGCATATCAAAAAAACACCTTGTATAGGTATACTTTCGTCGCATAGTCTATACTATTAGTCCCAGTTTCCTCACGATATTTTACTTCGCCGATGTCAGTAATGTCCAAAATAAGCTTAGAAAGTAGATATATCTAATAAATAAAAAAAAACCCTTTTATAAAATTCTCATCGAATCGTGTGGTGGTCCTAAGTCAAAACCAAAGAAAGAAACGCCCAAAACAGATAACAACAAAAACAGCTGACCATAAACTATAAATCAACAACGACAGTCGAAGAAAAGAAAAAAAAAACACCAGTTCCGAATTCAAAATGTGAACTTCTTACATTTACCGTTAATTCTTCAATCATCCCTCACAAAACGGAACTAATCTTCCAAAAAAAATATTAAACATTTTTACGATTTTTACCGAAAAAAGTCACCGGTTTTTTGCTTTTTTTATTTTATTTGCGCGGTGCGAAACATCTGTCTTGTTTTCTCACGGTTCGAACGTTTTTAGGGTTCCGTAGGGCTACTACGGCTCCGCTGTTCGTCCGTCTATCGCAGGGCTGTATCTTTTGAACTATGTGTATAACTATGGCCGCTATAACAAAAAATAATAAAAATAAAATAAAGTAAAAAAATTAAGGGCGTTTTTCTTTAAGAACAAAAAAAATGCCTTAATTATTGTACGCTGGTACGGAACCCGTCGTGTGCGAATCCGACTCGTACTTGACCGCTTTTTGTTTTTTATTATTTTTATAAAATTTTCGGTGTAAGGAAGCCCTCGCCACCTGTCATGTGTAAGGAGAAGCCATTTTGTATTTTTCGAAATTTAATAAAAAAAACTTCTGGTTACTGTACTTACTAAATTACTTACTTGCGGTTATTTGAGGTTTACTGATGTTTTACTTGTTTTTTTAAGTAATTGAAAAAACAGTCGGTGAAAACGGGCATGAATGTGACCAAAGTACCTCTTTTCGTAAATTTTGACATATATTCTCGCTAAGATTGCCTCGTTGGTGTAGTCGCAAGTTGTCAACTGAACAACGTAAATAACGCAATGAATGTTGTTGAACTGTCACAATGAAACGGATTGTGATTGATCCTGTGTTACGCAATTAGGTGTAGATTTCAGACAGATAGTTCAGAGTAAAGAAAGTAATTTTTCCACAATTATAAGTTTCTAAACCAAAACCTGAAACAAAATCTGTAACCTGTTTTTTTCGTAGGTACTTAGCAAAAAAATACATGTTTATTTTCGTTTTATTTCAAGTAATTGATATTTTTCATCTTGGTTTCTTTGTTCTTTTACTAATGGGAAGCTATAGTATTGTCGAGTGTCATAGGAATATATTTTATGTTAAAACAAGATATTTAACGCGGTGGAAGTCGCGGGCAGAAGCTAGTTTGTGAAGGAACACATTCATTTTGTTTCTTGTCTTACTTTGAGGCCAACTTCAGCATCATTTCAGGAAAATCTCTATTCTTTTGAAGACGATTTCAAAATTATTAATGTTTACCCAAACACCGATTTTGTGCTAAAAAATTATGCCCAAAATAACCGCCAGGTGTAAGTGTGGGTGTGCGGGGGAGGGGGGGTGTCTAGCAAGCGTCTAGACAGCGGGGGGTGAAGGCAGCGGGCGCGGGCGGTCGTCTAGACATAGCCTCATCGACTCGCCTGGTTGCCACGTTCAACTTGCTAGCTCCTACGGACTGTGCGAGCCTGGTACTTTTGCAAATGAAGGTGGATTTATGGATGATTTTTAGGGGTTAATTGGGGTGGTTAATTCTTTGTTTTTAGATAACTTGGGGCTACTAAGATATTATTAAATTCATTAGAATAGAAATAATGAAAATATCATTGTATTTAAATGTCGTGAGGAAAGGTTTGATAATAATATAAGTAAATATAATACCCTAGATAAGAGAAAACTATGGATGGACTGTGTGAAAGATGATATGGATAGAAAGGGGGGGTGACGAGTGACTACTGAGATGATGGCATATAGTTAGTTACTTAGCTTTTTGATCAATAAGCCAACTTTAGATGCATGTTCTATGAAAAAAATAAACAAACTTATGAAAAAACCATAGTTATAAATATTTACCTTGAAAAAAAAAGGGATTTTTGATGTCCAAATTTTTCATGAAGTTGCCATGTCTGTTTTCAGTTTCAGTAAGTCAACTCTGCTCCAGTCTTCAAAAATCCTGTAATGAGAAATAACAAAAAAACGTTAGTTAAAGTTATAAGAAAATTAAGATATGTACCTATGTTATAATATTGTTATCAAGTAGGCAATCCACCTGGTATTGAGCTGCATCTGGTTAGACTGGAAGCCGCCCCCAACATTATGTAGTTGGAAATAGACTAGGCAGATTAATTTTCTAGCAAAGAATGAAGAAAGTATGACCTAATGGCCTGCAGTATATTCAAAGAAATGCAGTGTGCCTGGCAGGAACGCCGACACCTGAGATACAAGACATGTTCTAGTCTGGGTTTCAGGAGTTTCAGTAGTCTAATTACTATAAGGACCAAAGTTACTTAAGAAATTCATTGTTATCCCGTTTTTTCTCCTTATGTATTATGATGCTTATGATTATAGGGCTTATGAAATAAATTATTAAATTACTAGCTTCCGCCCGCGGCTTCGCCCGCGTTGTATGTCGATAAAAAGTATCCTATGTCCTTCCCCAGGGTTCAAAGTATTCCCGTAGCAAATTTCATCAAAATCGGTTCAGTCATTTTAACGTGATGCGCGACAAATAAACAGACAAACAGACAAAAATTCTAAAAACTGTTGGAACGTGTTATTTTATCGATTCTAAGTATCCCCAGCTGGATGCAGCAGGTGGATGCTCCAAGGTAGCCCACGTAATACAAATTAATTTTCTTACGTTTTTTGCAATTTGCAGGTCAGTGTCAGGTTGTATGTTGATTAAAATATGATTCGCGACCGTAACAGATATGGCTTTACAGAATTATCTGAAAAATCTATTATTATAATCTATTATATCTATTTATTGCATTACAATCAGCAATAGACTACTTAAGTTAGAATAATCCTCAAATGTCATGATTTCATGAAATAGTCATTCAATAAGATTATTATGAACTTAGAGAGTTGTATTGATGATTTTTATGACTATAATTCTATAAATAAATATCTGATATGGCCGCAAATCATATTTAGATCAAAATACCATCTGATACTGACCTGCAAATTGCAAAAAACATAAGTGAATTTCGCGGGTTACCTTGGAGGTCTACCTAAAAAAAAAATATTATTTAAAAGTGTCGATTCGCCTGTCGTGAGTAAATTCGTGCCAAATACATACCTAATTTGATTCAATTTGAACATACTTTGACATTATTGACATAGTGACTCATAAAACCACAATCCCAAACTTCCTCCTAATAATATATACAGGCATATTATTAATAGCGACGTAGACATAATAATAATAGCGGCCGAAATAACCGGAAATGAAGTAGACACGACAGATATGGCTACTATTAACTATTATTATTTCTTAGAAAAATATTAACTTGATTCCGCGAATTGTGTTCAAATTGGCGGAATTTATCATAGTGGGCTGTTATGCGAGAATCTAGCAATATAGTACATGATAGATGTATATACTAGTATAAGATATTATAATGGAATTTTAGCTATGCCAAATATATTATAGTTCGTTTATTAAGGATTATTAATTAATTAGTAGGCTCGTAATAACAGCCGCACGGGTTTATCCATCAGGTTAAGGTACGATTGCCGCGGTCAGTCCGTGGATGGGTGACCATCTTTACATACCGAGACCCCTCTGTTCTTCGGAAAGCACGTTAAGCCGTTGGTCCCGGCTGTCATTCGTGGGTCTTTGACAGTCGTTAAGGGTCGTCAGAAGCCCGAAAGTCTGACAACAAGTCTTACTTTACATGGAGCGACTGCCTATCTGACCTCCACAACCCAGCAACTGGGTAAGACTGACTAGTTGTGAGACTTTCGGGCTTCTGACGACCCTTAACGACTGTCAAAGACCCACGAATGAAAGCCGGGACCAACGGCGTAAGTGTCGATATGTAAAGATGGTCACCCATCCACGAACCAACCCCGGCAACCGTAGCTTAACCTGATGGATAGACCCGTGTGGCTGTTATTACAATTAGCCACGAGCGCCTTATAAGCTGCTCTTTTAGAACAGACAATCCTACTAATATTATAAATGCGAAAGTTTGTATGGATGGATGTTTGTTACTCTTTCACGCAAAAACGACTGAACGGATTTGAATAAAATTTGGCACACATATAGTTTATAACCTGGATTAACACATAGGACACTTTTTATCCCGATATTTCCACGGAATCGAGACTTATGCGGGTGAAACCGCGGGGCGCTGCTAGTATTACAATATTTTAAAATACTCTGCTACCGTTACATTTTAACCGATCGATCGATAGAGTAAATAAATAACTGCACTCTAATAGATTGGTTATCAGTTGACTATTTACTATTTAAACATAGATAATAGAAGCAGCGTCTATTGGCTGCCGAGTCGCTGATAACTCGCCGAGGAATCCACCACTGACGCTGTGCTTGATAAGAATAGTAATCGTGTTGTATATAATGCAGTGGTATCATTTTTATAGTATAAATTATAACATAACATCACGCTTTTATGCCCCAAGCGGGCAGGCAGAGGTGTAACCCATACTAAGCTCAAGGAAATCAATTGTTTATCAAATTGACACCCTACTTCTATTTGTCGTGTTATTGGCAATTTTTTTACATTGTAACAGCGAATCAATTTCCACGCCTCCCCCTTAAGACCTAGGCATTTTTTTAGTATTCGGATAGATCATCACCTAAAACTACTTACTACTATTAATGCTGTACTGAAATTCATTAAAATGGGACAAAAATTAATTGAAAGAGGTCTGATATTATAAAAGTTGTCATGTTTATATTTGTATATTTGTGTTTTTGTGTATTTGTTTGTTGTTTATATGTTTGTATTTGTATTTATTTATTTTTTGTTTGATTGTTGGGCGGATTTGACTAAACAGGAATACTTTTTATCCGCCGAATAAGCCTTCTCTTCCGAATAAATTTTGATGAACATAAAATCGTGAGGAAACCGGCCTGAGAGATATTTCTCCACGGCATTTGAAGCCAAGTCAGAGGTCCATGGGCGGCATAAAGACTCTGACACCAGGAGCCTAAGTCTACTAATTTATTAACGTTATTACAATGGTCAGGTTTTGACAGATTTGCCATACAAAAACTGTCAAAAAATCACCATTGAGAGACCATTGTAACGTTTATAAATTAGTAGACTTAGGCCCCAGTTTACTCACTAACCATACGAAAAAAAAAAACGAAAAGCCGAATTTCAGGACATTTTAAACTAGCTACACTGAGTTTGGCTTCGTCTAAAAATGGCCTTAATTCCACTACTTACATTTTAGAACTTGAATAGGTATAATAACAGGTAAATATTTCAAATACTCATTTCAAATAAATCATTAGCTTTTTCTCAATAACTACTTCCTTCTTTTCCTTTACAGAGGTAGGCATAAAAACTCTGACATCAGTTAGTCAAAAACAAACGAAAAAAAAAAGAATTTCACAACATTATTATAATAGTACCTCGGTGTGTGAAATTTCTTGTTTTTAACCGACTTCCAAAAAGGAGGAGGTTCTATGTTTGTAGCGTATGTGTTTTTTTTTAAATGTATGTTCACCGATTTTTCCGTCACTTGTGTACCAATTTTGAAAATTCTTTTTTTGTTTAAAAGGGTATGCTCTCGAGGTGGTCCCATATAAATTTTATTAACTTTGCTTGAGTACTTTTTGAGTTAGCTTCAATAATACATATATTTTTCCCACTTAGTCGATGTGGATGATGTTTTAACATATTCCTGTCACTGTTATTTACATAGCAGGTCGTGATATTCGAATTTGTGGGGGTTGGTACCACAACTAAAAATTGAAAAATAAAAACTTTTTATTTAAAAAAAACCAAGTGATTTCCAAAAAAACACTACAAAGTGAAAAATAACTTTTATAAAAAGTTTTAACATAAAATATGCCATAGGATTTATGGCTTTCAATCCTATGCATACTGTAAATTACCATTAGTGAAAGAATTTTCGAAATCTCATCAGTAATTCCAGAGATTACAGCCTACATACAAACTCACAAAGTATAGCTCTCCGCCTAGCAACACGTTTACCTAACTATAAACCAGGTACGCAAAACCGGTTTCTTCAGACAAAAAATCAGTCTGGCTGCAGTCTGGGTGACGGGGTCATTGCCCTCGCTAGCCAAAAGCCTTGAACTTTGTTATCTTAGATAAACGATTTTGACGTTTTTTGGCTTGATTTTGAGGGTTACCGAAGAATTCCGATCTACGTTTTTTTTTAGTTTATGATGGACTAGTGACCCGCCCTTGCCTCGCATGGTTTTTACTACTGAACGAAACGTCGAGATTTCTTTATTAACCCCCGACGGAAAAAGAGGGGTGTTATAAGTTTAACATGTCTATCTGTGTATCTGTCTGTTCCCTCGTAGCTCCCAAATGGCTGAACCGAGTTTGATTATTATTTTTTTGTTTGTAAGGTGTCTTGATCGAGTGTTCTTAGCTACACTTCAAGAAAATCGCTTCAGCCGTTTGAAGTTTATCAGCTCTGTTCTAGTTGATGATTGGATGTGCGGATCTTCCACAGGTCTGATCGATTCGAAATTTAGTATTCTGTTACTTCAATGATATTAGAAGAACATAGTAACCTTGAACCGATACTGCAGCATCACCTGGAATTGTGTCGGGGGCTATTTAAATTTTAAATTTTAATTAATTGTTATATTTAAGTTTAATCTAGATGTATTTTACACATAAGGGCCGGCGAGAATCTGCGGCGTAGCGCATTTGTCACTGTCAAACAAATATCGACCTTGCCTGAGTTGAAATAAAGTTGAGAATAAATATCCTGAGACGCGCGCGTCTTTTCGCTTAGATACGCTCTCGAGCTAATGGTTTATTTTTTTAAACTTTATTTCAACTGAGGCAAGGTCGATATTTGTTTGGCAGTGACTAATGCGCTGCGCTGCGCCTCGCCAGAAGCCTTCCTTGCTCTAAATTGTGGTGGAAACCGCAGAAAAATTCATTGTGCAGTTCCGAAGATCTGAATGGACACACAGATAGACTCGAAAAGCGATTTCGTTTTAAACTATTTATAGATTACTAGCTTCTGTCCGTGACTTCGTACGCGTTAATTTTCCGCACCCAACCCATCGCGTCGCATCCCATCGCCCGCCCGCGCTGTTACTTCGGGTTCGCTTAGCGTTCTTTGTGACTTATTTTCGTCTCGTTCGGCTCCTAAGGGTCGTAGCGTGATGTTACATAGCCTATAACTTTCCTCAAGACAACTTTCACTAAGCTACCCAATAGCTTTAGAAAGAGTCAGATAATATGTGGGTTTTAGTTTTATATAACTTTTATTTTTATGATAGCAAAAACATTGCATAAATATCTCGTAGCCAATTTACTACGCCGCGTAGCAATTTTGCTACGACGATGCTACGAATTTCACAAAAATATTAAAAAGTAATTTTGAGCTTGTTAATCGTTCGGTGGAGCAGTGATGGCCGCGACTTGCCAGTTATAGGGTCGTAGGTTCGAACCCAGACAGGCGCTTTAATTTGTGTAAATAATTTCATCACCACTGCTCTCAAAACGGTGAAGGAAAACATCGTGAGGAAACCGGCATGTCCTAGAACCAAAAATTCGAAGACATGTGACATCTACCAACCCGCACTGAGCCCGCGTGGTGGATTACAGCCCACTCCCTCTCACAGAGATGAGGCTGCAGTCCCAGCATTCCCCTTATGCTAATCGTTCAATACAGTACCCAGGCTTTAAATTATGACATATGTATGAGTCACACAGAACAATTACCGGTGTCGCGTCGCGCCTGTCTGCGGGAGCCTTACCCAGTAACTGAGTAATGGACACTTGTGGAGGTCAGATAGGCAGTTACTCCTTGTAAAGTACTAGTATTCATCTGAATCCGGTTAGACTGGAAGCCGACCCCAACATAGGAAAAGGCTGAATGCATCATTTTCCTCATGTACGCGATCCGAATATGCCTGATGTTACCCGATGATAGCCGAACACAATACCTAACTTCACCAACAGATGGCGCGGCATACGCTTATAATTGTCACTACCCTTTGTTAAGAGGGGGTTAAGTTTTTTTTATTCCGCAAAAAGTGTATATTAGTGTGGATCTGTTTGCGAAGTGGGAATTGTAGTGGGGGTGAGAAAATACAAATAAATAATCAGAAGTTTTGAGTAGTCTGAAGTAAGTTTGCAGTAAGTAACTGGGTTGTAAGGTCAGGTAGGCAGTCGCTCAATGTAAAATACTGTGTCTGGTAAGACTGGAAGCTGACCTGAACATATTTGGAAATAAGCTAGGTGGACGATGATGATGTAATATAATATTATGTATATATAAATTCCTGGTCGATTCTTGCAAGAGTTAAAACAGAGATGTGTAGTTGGTAAGTTTGTTGCGCCACTTCTTCTTCCCAGCTAAAGCACTAGGAAGTGGTGACGACTTAGCGTTTTCAGAGCTGTCTTTTGTAACTTGACGAGTAGTAAGCTTAGCCTCTGACTTCCAACGCATTCAATTATGAAAAACAATTTAATTTAAAGACAAGCCTTTCTGTCGCTACAATACAACATGAAGAGACAGGGACAGCATCACACTTAACGACGACATAAAATTGAGTATAATCTACATAATACACCATTATAATTATGACATTTTAACACTCTTTTCTCCATTAAAAAAAAACACTACAAAGTAATGTCCTCACTAAACCAACGATCGCAACTTTTGGCCGTTTCAAAAAAGGAACGAAAAAATACGTCGTCTTTGTATAGTACCGCATCCCTTTAGCGTTTAAAAAAAAGTTTAAAAAAACCTCTTTTGTGAGTCTTGCATGCTGGTTGAGCAGCTGATTCCTTTGCCGGTGGCGTAAATTTATAAAAAAAAAAACTGTCAATGCGCGCGAACCTAATTATTTTTTACGCGGATTATAAAAATGTAAGGTATTGTGTTACTGGAATTAAACTTTTTGGGGTAAATGGTTCCGTATGTTACAATATTGTGGATTTTTTATGTGGAAATCGGTTGTTTGGTAAGAATAAAAAAAGTAAAGACTAACGACCGTCTGATGAGTGAGAGGTCGTGGGTTCACATCCTGGACGGTGAACTTTTATCTTAAAAGCATGGGTTATAATTATTGCTAAAATTATTGTGAAATATAAAATCTGAAAGTGGCACCGGTGACTGAAAAACTTTATGGAAATCAGTTTTGAGATTTGAGTATGAATTTGGATGGCTATACGAGTAGGGGAAGCCCAAAGAAACGATGGATGGACTGTGTGAAAGATGGTATGGCTGGAAAGGAGGTGGCTATCGAGATGACGGCAAATAGAGAAGTATGGAAGAAAAAGACATGTTGCGCCGACCACTAATAAATTGAAATGAGGGCAGGAGAATGATGTGCAATGTTTTTTCTTGCGAGGTAACACACCTTGCGCTAATACTAAATAGCCTGCATACCTGCGAACAACTTGTAAACAGCACTCGCCGGCTGCATCCATGGCAGCGCTCACTTCGCTCGCTTGGCTCGCGCACGGTTGGTCATAGTTCTAACATAACTATTCCCCAGTTCACAATTTTTCGACAGTTTATAATCTAGCAGAAATAATAACGATAGATTATACACTAACGGTTCTCACAATCTTACGGTGATTTATACATAAAAGAAA
Source organism: Eupsilia transversa (assembly GCA_914767815.1). Lineage (NCBI taxonomy): Eukaryota > Metazoa > Arthropoda > Insecta > Lepidoptera > Noctuidae > Eupsilia > Eupsilia transversa. Next base: position 7,703,085 of record OU611900.1, read on the forward strand.
TAAGTACAATAGGTAGGGTTTGAAAGGGTTATCTCGACGAGGTTAAGGCCACCTTGTCAAGGTCATTATTGGATGGGTCGAGACGCTGTTTACAAACAAAACTCGTCATTTCTTCGTAGAGTATTTTAAGATGTAGGTTTTGAATGGATGCTACTCAGTAACTTGAGGCTTTGAAAAACCTGCCTAAGGTATCTCTTGTACATCCATACTAATATTATAAAGAGGTAAAATTTGTTTTGTTTGTATGTGTGGGGTAATCTCCGGAACTACCGGTCGAATATAAAAAAATAAATGCTTTGAGTTTGACATTCCTATTAAAGTTTTTTATTTTTGCAACGTTTCGTATTATTTTAGAAACAATTTCTGAAGCCAAAGAGAATAAGCTACATGTTTTTTTTTTTTTGAAAGTTAATCATTATGAATTAAATCGCCAATTTTGATCAAGGTTCTTCCACCAACAATCTTACGGAACCCCAAAACAGGGGTGAATTCCAACCCGTCACGCTGCACTATTGATTTTATTGATTTTATACAACTATTGTTAAATGTAATGTATCAATTGTTCACGATTGTATTGGGGTTATCAAAAAGGGTGGCTCATGGCTAATAATAAGTAATCGCGAACTTTTTTTTTGTTAAAAATGCACTTTTTTACTATTTTGTTACGGTTGTCGGTATTATTAGTATTTTTTAAAGTGTAGAACTAAATTTAAAAAAACGAATAATACTTTTTTGGGGTCATTATTGAAAAGTGGAACCAAAATTTAAAATATTAAGCAAAATGAAGCCATATTATTTTAATAAGGCAAATATTTAATTGAACCACTTCAGTGGTTCAATTAAATAACTCAATTAAATAATCAACTTATTAACTTTTTAAGGATGTCAGCTTTTTAAATAAATTACCATGCAGCATCGCGTCGCATCGCCCGCCTACGCTACTACTTCGTTTTCACTTAGCGTTCCTTCTGCCTCTTTTTTCTTTTTGCTCGTCTCCTAAGGGCCGTAGCGTGATGTTAATAGCCTTTAAACTTCCTCAAGAATTAGGCTATCAAATACAAAAATATTTTTTCAAATACGACTGATAGTTCCAGAGATATGCGCGTTCAAACAAACATACAAACTCTTCAGCTTTAACATTAGTACCTACATCAATCTGCCTAGCCTTTTCCCAACTATGTTGGGGTCGGCTTCTATTCTAACCGGATGCAGCTGAATACCAGTATTTTACATGGAGCGACTACCTATCTGACCGACACTACGCAGTAACTGGGTAATACGATACCCCTTGGTCAGACTTTCGGGCTTCTGACGACCCGTAACGACTGTCAAATATCCATGAATGACAGCCGGGACCAACGGCATAACGTGCTTTCCGAGGCACGGAGGAGTCTCGATATGTAAAGATGGTCACCCATCCACGGAACAACCCTGGCAAGCGTAGCTTCACCTGATGGATTGACCCGTGCGGCTGTTATTACTTAGCCACGAGCTGCTCTATTAGTACCTACATAGTTATAACTCCAGGTTTCCTCACCATGTTTCTGATGTCTGTAATGTCTAAGACTAATTCAAAAACTACATAATTATGAATTGAAAAAAAACAAATTGCTTAGCAGGATCCGCCGTTATGTCGAAACTACTGAAGCATTAATTAAAATAAATATATGTTAAAGTTGAGGATTAATGTTAGCGACTATGTTAGCCGAAAACACGATTTCATAAAAATTCTCGATAGAAAAAAAAAACAAAGTTACCTCCAAACCGAACAATAAACCGCTGCTATTCAAAAAATACTTCAAATTAGATCATGAAACTTTGCATACTAACTGAACTAACTATAAAGCAGCGACCATGTTTTTTACTTTTTGAAATTACCCTTATTTTCGCCCTAAAAAACAATTACCTGAACTTTTTCCGATTTGTTGCCGCCTCCGTCTCGCTCGCACTCAGTCCGCGAGTAGTATGGTGCGAGCGAGATAAAAACCTGAGGTTGGGTGGACTCAGATTTGAACTCACAGCCTCGTGCATGAGAGGCGAAGTCTAACCCACTGGGCCCTGTATCCATTGTTTACGATTGTATTGGGGTTATCAAAAAGGGTGGCTCATGGCTAATAATAAGTAATCGCGAACTTTTTTAGTTAAAAATGCACTTTTTACTAGTTTTTCGGTATTATTACAACTTGAAACTTTACTTTACTTGCAGTTGCATAAAAGTCATATTTACTAATAATAATGCAGTATTTTATGTATGTACAGTCAGGGAAAATATTTGTTAAGCCAATTGACATCCTACGTTAATTAGCCATTTCATACAACTGTTAAAAACAATAAAAATAGTGATTTGAATATACGGAGAAGTTCGTAGTGAAATTGCTTAGCAATTAATTTTCCTGACTTTCTAGCAAATGAATTTTGTGGCTATAACCTACAGGTTGTATCGATCTGTTTGCTAAGTTAAGCTATGCTTGCTACAGTCAGTCTGCAGATGGGTGTGACATATTTAAGTATCAAGACCTTGTAACCTGTGTGCGTCTGGATTCAATTCCACTAATCATAAATTATATTTATATCTGTACTAGCTTCGCGCCACGGTTTTACCCGCATAAGTCTCGATTCCGTGGGAATATCAGGATAGAAACTGTCCTATCTCCTAACCCAGGTCATGGCCTACTCATGTGCCGAATTTCATCCAAATCTGTTCAGCCGTTTTAACGTGAAAGCGTAACAAATAAACAAACTAACTTTATAATATAAGTTTGGATGCAGATTCATACAAACAATTTTACACGGCAATAATATTTTAAAAACTAGATGAGGTCGGCGTTTCCTATCTGACTACTCTGAGAAGAAAGGCCGAAACAAACTCAGAGGTCACAGTCTCTTTTAAAGTCCAGACATAATCTTGGTCAGGCCATATGAGGACCATGTAGATTAGTGTCTGAAATGGTCTTTTGAGGAAAGAACCACACAGATTTGAGTGGACCTGTCCAGTCAGTGCAAGCATTTGTCAGTAATCGTGGAGCTCAACTCAGAACTTTTTTTTTTAAACCACAACGGGGAAGCTCTTGGCCTGAATCTCACCTGATGGTAAGTGATGATCAGGCCGAAGGTGGAAGCGAGCTTCACCCGGAATCCTCAACCACAGAGGAACTGTCTATCTTTTCTCTAACTGTCAGAACACAACAATGGTGCTAACATTGTTCTTATGGCGACAGACTATAAGGTGGTGGTAGCTAGCCAGGCGGACTTAAAACAAGCCCTATCACCAACCAAACCGAGCAGAAAATTTTGCCCCCACTGGGAATCGAACGGACCTCTGGGGCTTAGACAGGTGGTCTAACCACTAGACCACAGAGGCGGTTAAACTTAAGGGACTCAACTATAACTGCTAGGACTACTACCCCGCTGACTGGCAAATATTTTTAGGTACCAAGGATTGAGAGCCCTGAGTCCCTGTCACAGCCAGAAGACAGAGGTCACAGTCTCTTTTAAAGCACAGACATTATCTTGGTCAGATCATGTGCAGGCCGAGTCTGCGATGGTCTTTACTGCTGGTCTGGACTATTACTTCTTTACTCGCCTTGGGAATTGAACCAAGAACCTCAGCACTTCAGGAGTCGTTCTGGCGACCACGAAACCAATTAAGCATTAAGAGTGAAAATATATAATGTCAAAATCGTAGCAAATGGCGTTCTGGTATTTCTGCCTCACCCTATGGGAAAGAGGCGTGATTTTATGACAACATCACGCCTGTATGAAGAAGTGTTAGGCAGAGGTGTACCTATAGTAGACCCTCTTTCGCCAGTTATGTTTAAGTCCCATGTAACAGGGGGGAGCCTACTGCCATCAACTGGGCACAAATCCAGACTCCGGGCTGCTACTGAGCAATTCTAGATAGAAAAACCCAATAACACTTTGTCCGACCCGGGAATCGAACCCAGGACCTCAAGCTCTGCAGTAGCGCTTGCTGCCACTAGACCAATGAGGTGCCGTGATAAATATACAATTCAATAGTCCAAGTAATCAACAATACAAGTCATCTCATAGAAAACTACAATATTAGCTATTAACTTATCATCAATGTGTCAGCTGTTCGCGAGGTTGACACGTACATACATACATACACGTCATATGTCTTTGTTATGTTTCGTTGTTATTTCTTTCTTTCTTTCTTTCTTTGTATTTACACACAATTTTGTATTTCATTTACGTTCATACATCTGTGGAGTAATTGCGTAAAACTTACAGTAATTGCATTCATTTTGACAGTTCAACAACATTCATTGCGTTATTTACGTTGTTGAGCAGACAATTTTTTGAACATATGAAGCAATGGATTAGCAATATCCTTCAGAGTCATTCAGATCGTGATTGATAGCCGCCGCCGGTTGCTAGTACTATGCACCTGACCTTTCTGATGAACACCACCAATAAGGTCAAAATACAGACCCTAAAGGTAGGGACAGACATGCTCATTAGTAGCTCCAAACCATTATTGAGCATTTGCTACTTTAGTAACATGTGTGTGGAAACATTGCTAGTAATGAGCATGCTTATTTCGAGTATGCTCAAAAATCAACAGTTGTTTGATTTTCGAGCATGCTACCTGAGCCGCGATTGATAGGGGGCGTGCTCTGAGCGCCTCTAAACAGACTTGCTTATGACCATGAGCATGCTAGTATCGATTTGATTCCGTTCCCGATAGGTGTGTGTGAAGCGTCTTCTAAAATCCAACCTTCTTAGAGCTAGTGCTCAAATAGCATGTGTGTCAAATTGTTTGCATTGAGCACGCCTATTTAGGAGTATGCTTAAAACTAGCATGCTTATTTCTAGCAAATGTGAACAGCTGCAGAGCTTGCTAGTTTGGAGGCTCCCACATAAAGGCGCGCCACGACGATGCGACGTGACAGCGGAACAATGTCTATGAAAACTTAATAGAGATTGATCTACCGGTGTCGCGTCGCGCTTGTCAACCTTTAAGCATGCTTTTTTATAAGCATGTGTGTCAATACCTTTACGCGTGTGAGATCCTAATCAGTGCACACACTTGTCTAGCATACTAATTAATAAGACCAAAACGGACAGACACAAAGACTGATAAATAATTAATATTATTATAAGTTCCATTCGTTGTAAGTACGTTCACGTTTGTTGGTGGTTTTAACGACGCATGGTTCTAGGATCAAACCTAGCGGCATTTTTAGGGTTCCGTAGGTTCTTCAAAAGGAAAAAAAAGGATCATAATATTGTTGTTCGTCTGTCTATTAGTCTGTCAAGATCCTTTTTCTCAGGAACGCGTGGAGGTATCAAGTTGAAATTAGTATCAAATACGTAGGTCTAAAATCCCTTGGAGGTCTAAAAATATCAAGCTTCTAAGTGAACGCAATACAAAAATACGGCCTTAAATGCGAAATTTTAATGCTCGCTTATAAATCACAACTAGGTAGATACTTCCCGTTTTCCTAGAATCATGAAATTTGACAAGAAATAACCAAGGTCTTGCAGTAAAATTAAGGTGGATGCTTTGAGGTAGCCAGCGAAATTCAAATTTTCTTGCGTTTTTTGCAATTTGCAGGTCAGTGTCAGGTTGTATATTGATGATTTAAATATGAACTCTTGGGGAGGGTTATAGGATATTTAACATCATGTTACGACCCTTAGGTACCTAGTAAAATGAAAAACCTCAGAAAAAACACTAATCGCCTCTGTGGTCTAGTGGTTAGACGATCTGTCTAAAACCCAGAGGTCCCGGGTTCGATTCCCAGTGGGGGCAATATTTTCAGCTCGGTTTGTTTGGTGGTAGGGCTTGTTTTAAGGCCGCCTGGCTAGCTACCACCATCTTATCTAAGTCTGTCGCCATAACAACAGTGTTAGCAAGCATTGTTGTGTTTCGGCAGTTAGAGGTAAGATAGCCAGTTCCTCTGTGGTTGAGAATTCCGGGTGAAGCTCTCTTCCACCTTCGGCCTGATCATCACTTACCGTTAGGTGAGATGCAGGCCAAAAGCTTCCATTTCGTAGTTTATTAAAAAAAAATAAGCGAAAACGATCAACGATGACGCAGTGGGCCGGGGGCCGAAACACGCGGCGAAGTCGCGGCTACTAGTAAAACATAGTTTACCATACAATAACATATAACTGAAATGACATCAAAACCCAGGAGTTCTGCTGACCTAACAGTGATGTCTCAAGGACATGTCACGGGTCACGTGACCACATCAGCACGTCTGACCGATTCTGACCCGGTCGACTGTGACGGGACAACTGTTTATGTACATGTATTGTATACATGTATGTGTGTGCGGTACTTGTTGCTATGTGAGGTCGAAGTATTGTTTACGTAGCTTACTAGGAATTTAACGTGTGGCAACACTGAGTTATAGTGAAGGAAAACATCGTGAGGAAAGGACATTAGAGTTTATATATAGTGTAAAAATACCCTTCACGAAGACGAGAGTCACTTGTTCTTCCCGTGGTTATGATCATTTTTTACCTGGGCACCTTCTGGTTACGGAGATGTTGAAGGTCAGAGATCCAATATTTTTAAATGATTTAACGCAAATAAGTTTTAAATGTTACATATAATACTTGCTGACCGGGCAGACGTTATCCTGTTTCCTAGAACTCGATCACAGTGCCACCTACCGGGTCCAATTGTGAATCAAAACCATCCAAGGACCCATTCAAATATACAGACAAAATTTCGTCCAAATCAGTCCAGACGTTTAGAAGGAGTTAGGTGACAAACACACGCACAGAAGAATTGTATATACAAAGAAGATAACATAACTAGTCAGCCTGTAAGATTTCCGCTGTTGGGATCAGGCCTCCTCTCGAGAGAGTGTTTGTTAAAGTTCGGTGGATGTCATAAGTCTTAGAAGTTTTAGGTCTAACACTCCCAAACCCCCAACTCCCGGTACTAGGAGCAGTGGGGTTTTATTCAGTAGGAGTACGGCATAACCCTCCGTTCTCCCAAGGCGGAGGGTATCCATGAGGATTTTGCCCACGGAAAAAAAAAGTCTAGTACACGACAGTTTCCTCGTAAACTTGTGTTCCACCATTTTTTTATGACACCATTTTTTAAAGCCCGTCCATCAGGTTGGCAAAAGTCCCAATAAAAGGGGAAATGTGCCTGTTGCCTATTCAATCGCGCACAAATCCAGACCCGGAGCTGCTACCGATAAATTCTGGCTGGAGACTGGAAGCCGACCCCAACATAGTTGGGAAAAGGCTAGGCAAATTCATTGGATGATCTGAGGATCGAACCCAAGGGCCGTCAGTCCTAGGGTTTAATTTCATGGATATTTTTGCGATAAAGCAAAAAGTTAGCAGTGGTGGCCCAGTGAGAGTAGTGGTGGGCCACTGGTAACGGCCCCGACTTACGAGTGGTAAATCGTGGGTTTGCACCCCAGCAGGCACGTTACTTTGCGTAATTTATTTCATCACCACTGCTCTCAAAACGGTGAAAGAAAAACATCGTGAGGAAACCGACATGTCCTAGAACCAAAAATTCGAAGACATGTGACATATCTATCAACCCGCACTGGGCCCGCGTGGTGGATTAATATTACAGGCTGATTATTATTATGCAAAAACTTATGGGTATGGATGTGGATGGCTATAAGAGTAGGGGAAGACCAAAGGAGCGATGGATGGACTGTGTGAAAGATGATAAATATGGCTAGAAAGGAGGTGACTACCGAAATTTTGACCAATAGAGATATATAGATTTGTCCATCAGGAATTTCTCAGTAGCATGCCGACCTCTGGATTTCTGCCCGGTTGATGGTTGATTACATGGGACTGAAACATAACTGGCGAAATGTGGGTGTATAGGTTCACCTCTGCCTAACCCTTCGGGGAATACAGGCGTGATGTTATGTTCAGAAGAAGAGGACATGGTCCGCCGACTACTGATAAATTATTGGGATAAGGGAGCAAGCGTGGTGATCAATGCTCGTGTCTTCTGTTTATGAGAAGAGGCTTTTGCCCTGCAGTGGTTTAATAATAAGCTGGTATTATTAAACGCAAGGGACGGGTGGGAGGATAACGTTTGCAAAAAAACGTTACACAATATGCTGACCTTAGTCTCTGTGCGTTCAATGACCTATGACATGACCTACGACAATATTTTCAACCTTGCTCTTGAGTATAGTACGTCGTTAAAATGGAGGCGTATTGGTTAGCAAAATTGCAACTAAATTGACAAGCCCCCTTAACACTATTGCTATACCAGCTTCCGCCCGCGTCTTCGTCCGCGTGAAATTACTGTTTTAACATAAAAATATCCTAAGATACTTGGCAATAATGGAGCAATACGCACTATTTATTCCAAAAATAACAATATGCCTTTATAACCTACCTTATTAACAATCGCCTTTCTACACAAAACAAACACTAACATTTATTAATAGCACCCAAAACACAACACCAAAAATGAATTTCAACAAACACGAAACACGAAAAATAAAATCTCAAATAATTTACGAAACAACCACAGACTATAATTTTCGCGGGAAAATTGGAACACGGAGCGCGCATCCCCCATGACAGTAAGAGAGGTACTAACGCGAGGCAAAGGCAGCTAGTCGTAGACAGCCTGCTCGGGACGGTGTTGCTAGCCGTACTGATTATACTGCCCTTATCACCCTTCAATAAAACCTACACGGTGCGTAGACTCCTTTGTGTGAAAATAAACGTGGGTTTTGTTGTATGCTATACAATATATTAATGTTTACATTAAAATTCTTGAAATCTCAAAACTTAACGAAATTATAAGCTTTTAATAAGAAATCTAAATCTATTTCTAAATAAAAACCTAAAATTCACTGATAGACACCGCATAGCTAAAACCGGCACAAGAGTTCCATAAATAAAGAAAGTGATAACAAAGTTTTTTTTTTTTGAACATTCAACCCCAAAGGGGCTAAATAGGCGATGCAAGTATTTATGGAAATTACTCATTTTTGTCAATGGGACACACGACATAGGGCACACGGTTTGTTAGAAAATAAATACAGAACAATTTTATAAATGAAACTCGAACCATAGAAACAATTTGCCTTCGTCTGTTGACTTCCATAATTTTCAATATTTTTTTTTGGCGCAGCCGGCGGCTACATAGTTTACCATTCCAAATCAATCAATCTGCCTAGCCTTTTCCGAACTATGTTGGGGTCGGCTTCTAGTCTAACTGGATGCAGCTTCATACCAGTATTTTACATGAAGCGACTGCCTATGTGACCTCCACAAACTTTTAAAGATCCACGAATGACAGCCAGGACCAACGGCTTAACGTGCTTTCCGAGGCACGGAGGAGTCTCCATATGTAAAGATGTTCACCCATTCACGGACTAACCCTGGCAAGCGTAGCTGAACCTGATGGATAGACCCGTGCGGCTGTTTATTATTTAGTTCACTATCCCAAATAACCCACCAATAATTCTCCAATTTCCGTTAAAACAGGTAATTATTTCTCACCTGGCAACACAGTCTACTTTTGTCAACAATTTTCCTCAACCGATAACGGCTATTTTGACTCGCTTCTTATCAAAGAGCCTATTTTTAGCGCAGACAACACTATGTCCTTCTCAACCCATGGGTGGCGGTAAAGGTGACTTCTCAGACGTTCTAATGTCGATATGAAGTCCCTTACTTGATGGGATTCTTATTAGAAGCCATCTTATTATAATTATAATGAAAGTGTGTGTTGGTTTGTCCACGTACGTCATCTTTAAACTAATATTTTATACACGAAAGTTTGTTTGTAACCCTTTCACGCTAAACCGGCTGAACGGATTTAGATGAAAAGTGTTATTGGATTTTCAATCTAGTATTTCTCAGTAGTCGGAGTTTGGATTGGTGTCCGATGGATGGCAATAGGCTAACTGGCGAAATGTGGGTGTACTATAGGTACACCTCTGCCTAAACCTTCGGGGAATACAGGCGTGATGTTATGTTATGGATTCGGATGAAATTTGACAGATATGTAGCCTGAGACCTGGAGAAGGATTGCAGACGAAGCGCGGGCAACAATTGGTATACTATGTAGGTATCCCATACAGTTAAAATGTCAAAATGCGAAAGTGAGTTGGTTTGTTTGTTCCGCTTTTACGCTAAAACAACTGGTCGTATTTGGATGAGATTTGGCACATGGGTAGACCATGACCTGGTTTAGATCATAGGATACTTTTTATCCCGATTTTCTCACGGGATCGAGACTTATGTGGGTAAAACCGCGGGGTGGTGCTAGTATAACATATATTATAGTATAATATTATAAATCCGAAAGTGACTGTCTGTCTGTCTGTTACCTTTTAACGCCTAACGATCATTATGAAATTTGACACATGGGTAGCCTGGGACCTGGAGAAGGCTACTTTTTATCCTGGATTGCTGACGAAAACACGGGCAATAGCTCGTGTTGATATAAAGTCCCTTAATTGATGGGATTCTTATAAGAAGCTATTACTATCTTCTATATCTATATCTATACTTATAATAAATCTGTAGAAGTGAAAATTCTGTACATTGAAAATATCAAAAAAATAAATGGCAGGGGGTGTTACTAGACCGACACCGAACCCAAAAATTTGATTAAAAAAAATTTTGTCTGTCTGTCTGTTTGTTCAGGCATCACGCAAAAACTACCGGTTCGATTACGATGAAACTTGGTATAATTATTCTTTAATATCCTGGGCACCACGCTGGGTACTTTTTATCGCGGAAAAGTATCCTATCCTACGATCTATATTTATACCTATTAATAAAAAGACAAGTCCTGACTGACTGACTCATCAACGCCCAGCCCAAACCCTTGGACGTAGAAAGCTGAAATTTTGCACAAAGGTTCCCTTTATAATGTAGGCAAGGAATAAGGAACTATTTTTTGAAATTCAACCCCTAAGGGGCTCAAATAGGGGATGAAAGTTTGTATAAAAAATCTTATTCCTTGAGGTAATAAACATGAAACTCCGCACGAATAATTATCAAAATAAATGAAAAAGTTTGTAATTTGTTGTTTTTCTAAATTACCAATTAAAGGGGGGTTGGGGGGTGTCAAAGTTTGTATGGAAGAATTTTAACGCGCTGTCCGATTAACTCGAAACTCAATATTTATACTTAAAACCCATGGGGATGTATGGGGTAATTTCCGACCCTCACGCGGGCGAAGCCGCGGGCAGCAGCTAGTTTACTAATATAAATACGAAAGTGTGTTAGTTGGTTATTCCTTACGCTTACCGGAGTTAGTCCGTGGATGGGTGACCATCTTTAAATATCGAGACTCCTCCGTGCCTCGGTAAAGCACGCCAAGCCGTTGGTCCCGGCTGTCATTCGTGTATCTTTGATAGTCGTAACGGGTCTTCAGAATCCCGAAAGTGTGACAACCAGTCTTTCCAAGGGGTATCGTATTACCCAGTTACTGGGTTGTGGAGGTGAAAAAGGCAGTCGCTCCATGTAGAATACCGGTATTCAGCTGCATCCCGACGGCGGTTAGACTGGCAGTCGACCCTAACATAGTTGGGAAAAGGCAAGGCAGGTGATGCGTATTTGGAATCTATACCTTCACACAACGCTCTATAGTGTTGAGTTCAGGTATACAATAAAAATATATACGCCCGTGTTAGGGATTTGAAAATATACCCGACCGCAACATTTTTCTGGGGTATACTTTCATGTAGGACACTGCATTTTGCTATACTGTAATGTATACCCGTTTCACTGTCTCTCCACTTTTAATATTATGCTAACGAATACAAGACAGACAAAGGCGTCGTTTAAAGATTTTTTTTTAACAAACTCGTCGATAAAATTAACGTAAGTATCGTTCTTATTTTTTATTTTGATCAGCTTTCAATCTAAATTGCATGGAGTACTTTTCCCGGATTCAAAATCCAAATTCTCAATAAAGGCTCGTACACAATAGTCAGTTATAAAACCCTCTAAACTGGCTTTATCTATCATTTTACACACTTTTTACACTAATAGGAACACAAATTATATACTTATCACTATAAAATATACTTCAGACCCTACCATAGATATAAGAAAGAAGTTGTTATTTATATTTCTATGGACCCTACTATGCACTTTTCTTCCTGTTTTTTTAGCACATAATGTAAACCGTTCTGACTCACACATGGCACAATGTAAAAGAAAGGAACGAAAAGGAAAGAACGAATGAAATAGTCAAAAGAATACCGTTGCGGTCGGGTATATTTTAAAATACCTACGCGGGAAATCCTAAATTCGAAAGTATACCCAATGTCAACTCGGCCAGTGGCGTCACAAATGTTGGGTAAAGGTACGCTTTAATGAATTAATTCTCAATTTTTGGATTTGAAAACATACCCGACGGCAACACGGTCTCTGACGTCATGAGCGTTGTGTGAAGGTATAGATTCCATATACGCGCAGGTGATAATGGGGTGTTGAATTTTGTTTGAAAAATGTGATATCCTGAAAGTCTGAAAGGGATACCGTGGCCCCTGGCAACACAGGCAACTGAAGGAACACGGGTGGGTTTTAGTCAGTAAGAGTCTGACACGGCGTCCCGCTCCACCAAGACCGGGAGAAGCTATTTTATGATTTCCCACCCAGAAAAAAAGGCGGGCAAAGCCGTGGGCAAAACCCTAGTTGGCCTGTTATAAAAACTTATGAGGGTGATTTTCTAATAAGTCTTGTAACCTAAGATTCTAAGAAGATCCCACCTTGTGTACAGAGAGACACAAGATCATTATTTTCGAGAATTTGAACGATGAGTTGGCAGTATGGGGGAGTCCTCTACGGGGAATACTGTCTTATAAATTCTATATGCTAACTTTTTTCTTACAGCTGTACTCAGAGACGTCTAATAAAAATAATCAATAAAATAATAAAATAAATAAATAATAGTTTATTTGTACACAAAACCACATAGTACAAGGTAGAGTCTTATAATTAGGTTGTACAACATTGACACAGTTTACAGTCGAAACAGCTGCCTCCTAAACTAGGCAAGAAGCCTGTATGTTAGAATCCGAAGTGCCACAAGATTTCAGTGACATACAACAATCAGCCAGTCCAGTCTGCCTTTTCACAACTATTATAATACGGGTCGGCTTCCAGTCTCGTCGGATGCAGTCACCAGTATTTTTTACATGAACCGACTCAAAATCAAAATATTTTATTTCACATAACTTGCACTTATGAAACGTCAGAAGCTAGGTGCACGGTTCCAATTGGTCGTTTACTATGTAAAAGAGACTGGTTGCCAGACTTTCGGGCAAAACAAAATCAGTTTTATTAATCCCGGCTGTCATTTGTGGATCTTTGTCTGACAACGTCTTACCAAGAGGTAGCGTATTATCCAGTAACTGGGTTGTGGAGGTCAGATAGGCAGTCGCTCAATGTTAAATACTGGTATTCAGCGGCATTCGGATAGACTGGAAGCCGACCCCAACACAGTTGAAAAAGGCAGGCAGATTTTTGACTCTGTATGCTGTTAAATCAAAGTTAATTACTGTCTCTGAATACGGTACTAAGCAACATCCCATTTAAAAAAAAACACAATATAAAATTAATAGACAAAGTGATCGACCTGCCCTGCCCACCCTGTCTGTGTTATCAAAGGTTTCGTCTCTCAGAGGTCAACGCCCCCGCTGTCTAGACGCCCGCAGCTTACCTCTCTGTCCACCCCCCATGTTTACATCGTAATAAGGGCTTCTTAGTCTGTCTGATGCATATTGATAACAATTGTGTATTTGAAGACAATTAATTAGCGAGAAGTAACTTTTACACTGACACTGAAGAGTAGTATGGATATACTTACTATAGGGCCTGGATCCTGGTGTCCTGAAATACAGGCCACGAGCCTAGCTTAGGCACAAGTCCTCCCCAATACAGGGTGGATTTTTGAGATGGGGCAGCAAGGGCAGCTACCTTAACCGTTGTAGCTACAGGAAAATGGTCTTAGGAGACTGTCCTTAACTTTTTGAGAAATGAGCTGCATTCACAGAATTGGGAGAAGTTTTTTGCGATTTCTGACTTTTCTAGTACTCAAAGCACAGTTCTTCCGATAGAGGCTTTTGATCGTTATAAGAAACAGGATCGATTGGTATCAAAAAAGTATTTGTGACAACTGCCCATTTTCTTGCTGACTTTACATTTTTTTTTGAAATTCTGTGAATGCAGATCAAAATTTCTCTAAAAGTTAATGAAAGTCTCCTAAGACCATTTTCCTGTAGCTACAACGATTAAGGTAGCTGCCCTTGCTGCCCCATCTCAAAAATCCACCCTGTATTATACTTATCTGAATTGTGTATCATTGACGAATCTGACCAATGTAAAAGAGTGTATGTATATTGTGATGAGAAAATAAAATAATAGCTTTTAAAGTAAAAAAAAATAATTGTCTGTCTGTTTGTTCCAGCTAATCTCCGAAACGTCTGGATCGATTTTGACGGGACTTTGAATGGCAGAAGGTGGAAATTAGGGTTCTTTTATTTTAGAAAAATAATAATAATAACAATTTGTGTAAACGCGGGCGACGCTGCAGCAGCTAGTCATTACAAATTTTCTTCAAATAACAATTATTTATCTACGGTTTTTTCAAGTAGAAAATAAGTCTATTTATTGACACTTTTTTTTCTATTATATCGGCATGAAAGGTTTCTGGCTGCACTGAAATAATAGTATAAATACAAAAACACACTAACTCACCTTTGAAAAAGCTTCGTCTTTATTGAAGTGAAATCCATTACGAAATTACGTCACGCGAGATGCCATTTTGAGTCTTGTACCTGTAACAAAAAAAAAAATCTTTTAGGAAAAAAAAATTACTACTTTTACTGTTCTAAAAGTGATCTACTTCTTTAAACCGACCCAGGAATCGAACCCAACCTTCTAACGTACCACTAGCTCAATCACTATTAAATGCAGTAGAGTACCTATAATTTGCTGTTTTAAAAGTGAGTTCCTTTTTTGCCCGACACAGGAACTGAACCCCCGACCTCTACCCTACCACCGGGCAAATCACTAAAATACCTATAAACCTACTTAACCTCAAAATGTAATACTAAATCCTTTTCATACTTACTAACATAGGTACCTCACTCAGTACTGAGTTGATGTAGGTCAGTGATGTACTTTTACTAACCTATATTTGAGGTACAGGGTGCGACGAATCTTACTAGATTATTATTATTTTATATTTTTTATATAAAACCACGCCTGTATCCCCCGAAGGGTAAGGCAGAGGTGTTAGCATTAGTAGGCACCATAGATATATTTTATGCGTTTTAATAATGCAATCAAAATCAAAATATTTCAAATAAACCTACATGGGCACTTATGAAACGTCAGAAGCTAGGTGCACGGTTCCAATTGGTCGTTTTCTATGGAGAAGAGCCGGCAAGAAACTCCACGGTTACTCTTTTAAAAATAAATGGGTTTTACAATGTTTTCCAATGACAGTGTGAATAGGTATGAGAGGACAGTGTAGGCCTGTCAACGAGAACCAGATACTTAACAACATAGAAAATGGTCTACAAATCATCTATATCTATGGTAGGGTACACTCATATTTCGTCAGTTATGTTATAGTTCCATGTAGCTGGAGCAGCTCTTGCCAGGGTTGGTCCGTGGATGGGTGACCATCTTTAAAAACTGAGACTCCTCCGTGCCTCGGAAAGCACATTAAGCTGTTGGTCCCGGCTGTCATTCGTGGATCTTTGACAGCCGTTACGAGTCGTCAGAAGCCCAAAAGTCTGACAACCATTCTTACCAAGGGTATCGTATTACCCAGTTACTGGGTTGTGGAGGTCAGATAGGCAGTCTCTCCATGTAAAATACTGGTATTCAGCTGCATCTGGTTAGACTGGAAGCCGAAACATACATATATAGTATAGTAGTGTGGAAAAGGCTAGACAGATTGATTTTGTTTAAGTCCCAAGTCCCATGTAAAGCGAGCCTGTAGTCAGGTAAGTCACCAATAGGGACACAAATGCAGACTCCAAGCTGCTAGTGAGAAATGTCTGACGGAAAAACCCAGTAACATTTTGCCTGACCTGGTTATTGATTCCAGGATGTCACCACTACTCGTCCAACGAAACAGTTACTCATAATTTCCTAGCTTTTTACCAAGCATGTCGGGTCGGCTTCGAGTCTATAATGATCCAGCTGATATCAGTATTTTACATGGAGCGACTGCCTGTCTGACCTCCTCTACCCAGTTACTGGGTAACACGATTCCTCTTGGTGAGACTGGTTGTCAGACTTTCGGGATTCTGACTACCCTTGACTTTTGTCAAAGATCTACATATCACAGCTGGGACTAAATTAAAAAATGCTTTTTGCGCTGGCCACTATCGAGGGGGCCATAGTCCACCACGCGCGCCCAGTGCGGGTTGGTAGATGTCACATGTCTTCGATCTTTTGGTTCTAGGACATGCCGGTTTCCTCACGATGTTTTCCTTCACCTTTTTGAGAACAGTGGTGATGAAATTATATACACAAAGTAAAGCGCCGTGTCTGGGTTCGAACCTACGACCTACAACTCGGCTTACCAATGTGAAGGTCAAACTGAAGATCAATTAATTGTTTCCAAAAATGTTTTTTCTAAGAAGCCATTTGAGGTAAACTTTATTTTTGTTAATAAACACCAAAAATAATTAAAAATCATATAAGAAGGCATAATGTTTTCGTTTCTTCGAATCAGAATATTTATTTTTTCAAAAGTAAACTAAGTCTAATTGGATTTTGTTTATTTTTCTTGAGAAGGTATTAAAAATTCAATTAGAAAAAATATATCAATGGAATTAAACAAGACACAGCACAATAAACTAATTTACACACAAATAGAAACAATAAAGAAAACAACTCCACAAATATTTTTTTAATAGGTGTAGTACACCAAAATGTCACCACATACGTTAATTAATCACTTTAAAAAAATCAGACCACGGGCAAACGTTGAAAAAATAAAACAATTTTTCCCGACCTGGGAATCGAACCTAGGACCACCCAGCAGTCACTTCGCCCTTCTAACCACTACACCAACGAAACCCATCCTTAATTAATATTAACAAAACTAAATCGCCGTCAATCTTTTGACGTTATTTAACAAAAATCAAATCTTGCCCGATCCTGTATCCTGAAAGGCTACGCTTACGGACACAACCAGACAACGCACACGGACACAGTGTAACGTGTGCAGACACGGAGTTACACGCACACAGATGT
Organism: Eupsilia transversa; assembly: GCA_914767815.1. Classification (NCBI taxonomy): domain Eukaryota; kingdom Metazoa; phylum Arthropoda; class Insecta; order Lepidoptera; family Noctuidae; genus Eupsilia; species Eupsilia transversa. The sequence goes on from OU611900.1 coordinate 7,720,305, forward strand.
AGGGCGTGTCTCGGTGTTCTATACAGAGTGTTCAATATTGGTGCCGATTCTCTTGTTCACAAACTAAAGTTTAGTCCTGTCAAATTAATCAGCGCCTGAAGTAAATTGATGTAATTTTAGTAGGCAAGTTTTTAATCACGTCTAACCTTGTATGGAGTAGTGAGAGGCATTGATTAATTTGACAGGACTAAACTAAAATGTATCTTCTGTCTTTTTCTTAATGAAATAGAAAGAAAAAGATGCACTGAACTTAAATTTAGTTTAGTTTGTGAACAAGGGAATCGGCACTATTGTGTGGTAAAGCTTAAACTCTGACTTGAACCTTCATTTGTATCGATCTATCACAGATCATAAGTTTGTCAAGTAATGAAAGTGTATCGATAGTGCCGACACAATATGAGTGTCAAATCAACATAATAAATTGTATAATATAATTTATATGTTTAAGTTACGGCTAAAGACGGGTGTGGAAACACCACATTCCCAAATTACTACATTCTCTTGTGCCTAACTGGCTTTGTGGTCACAGTTCTAACCTAACCTACCTTTCAGCCATTTTCATTTGCTACTTCAATTTTAGCCAAGGGGTTACGGCTACACTGTTTAGCCGGCTAAAGATGAAATAAATTAACATAAGCCTCTCCTCGAAAATAAGCATAAGTTTAGCTAGCTAATCTTGAGTTTATTTCCCCATCCATTCTTAGCCATGACGTACATTATATTATATAATTAAGTAAAGGACAATAATATATAAGAAGAAAAGTATATATTTTATTTATGTATGTATTGTATTGTATAAGGTGCTATAAAAATATCTGCCACGGCTGCAATGGGAGATAGTATTGTGTTTATAGATGAGGATGTTAATTCGGAACGCACCATAATTATAAGGAATAACTGAATGAACGCAGCCATGAGTGAATGAGAGAGTATGTGGAGAGAGGGAGAATTTGAAACAGTTGACGATCGAGAAAAAAGATGTGAAGACGTTTATTTTTGTAAGAAGATATAAAATAATTAAAGAAGTATTTAAGACGACAAGAGTTTTGATTTCGGTCATCCACCCCCCTACATAGATTACAATAGTAAAGATAAATTATTGATCATGTGTCATATTTTTTTTCATATAAAAAATTGTACGTATAAATTTGCAAGTGACGTAGTTCGTCACTTGCAAATTTATACGTACAATTTTTGTCAGCTGATTTCAGTTTTCATTCACAGAACAGATGGAAAGAGATAGCCGTTGTTTTCATTGACGAAGTGCACTTCGCGCGTTATTTGTGAACCACGTTATGCAGAGTAGAGTCAATGTTTATTTAACTACTTTATTTTCTCAAATTGATTTAACTGTGCCGGGGTACGAAATTTCTTCACTATTGTTATCTTTAAACACAATACTACCTCTCATTAAAGCCGTGGCAGATATTTTTATAGCACCTTATATATTTAAATGGTACATCACTGACTACTTGCAGTATTGTCTCTCCTTCTCCCTTGAATCTATTCAAAGGTTGTCTATAAAAGATCGCTTCTAGCAATAAGACCGCCCATTGTGTCACCCTGTGTAATATGCCCAAATTTATGTCTGTAATTTTTATGGTGTACATAATAAACCGTATTCTATCTATCTAATATTTATACTATCATGTTTTGTGTGGGTATTATATTACTATTTTGATTAATCGTTATTTTGTCGTAAGGTACAATGGCGTGTTTTGGCATGTTGACCTTTTTAATTAACGCAGGTGTTCAAAAGTTACTGTTGTTTTTACAATAGAGGTGCATGAAATATCTTAGTTTTTACAATAGAGGTGCATAAAATATTATAGTTTAATTTACTTATTTTAATTGCATGAGATGTGAAATTTATAAACAGAATTGACATAGTTACCTTAAAATGTATGTGTTGTGCGACAAAAAACTTCAATTATAATTAAAAGCATAATAAGGTTATAAGTATATGCTTTAGTAAATGTCTTTTCTGGTACTTACAATAGTGTAATATGTACAAAATAAGAAAGGATAACAGCATTGAAATTGGCCCATTTTAAACAATACTGTTTTTGAGAGGTTTAATGGAAAAACCCAAAGCTCTGATTTACAAGATCAAAAACCACAAACGATTATCAAATCTTAATGGAATTTATATGAGAATCGTACTGAAGAATCACGTATTCATTACATACAATATGCTTACATGTACCCCAAACTAAAATGTATTAAATAAATCATAATTCCTCAAATCTATAACTACAATAGACAGATAAGATCAAACGTTTTCAAAAAATCCATTTTCGAAAAAAAAACAGCATCCTATATAAGTCTACACACTTACACAAAACCAACCCTGTACTTACACGTCTGCCTCACTCACACATAAATAACGCGTAGGAGTTGCACTCACACACAGCTTTATATCTGTCTCTACAAGTCTGGAACGCACACAGATAAACAATGCTCTCAAACACACAAACATGTCGGTGCTCACGAACGCATACACATACAAAAACGGAGCTCAAAGGCGGCAGACACAAACAAAAATCAGTGTATCTTTACGTCTATAGACACACACAGACACAAATAGTTCATTGACCGTACATCGTTTTTGCAATGAAGTAATATTTAAGGTTTTTTTTTTAAACACTAACGCTAAGCTTTTGGTAGAGGATTTTAGACTTTATGTTTTGAGAAATAAAGTTTGTGAAGTAGTTGTTGTGTGTGAGTAAAGGAATAGTTTGATCGATCAGCTGATTCTTATCCTCTGAACGTCAAAGGATGAATAAAAAAAAGCTCTTTGGAAAGCACATCCTGGTGTATACTTTTTACTAACACAATTATTCTATAGAACTTTCTCCCAACTATGTTGGGGTCAGCTTCCATTCTAACCGGATGCTGCTAACTACCAGTATTTTACATGAAGCGACTGCCTATCTGACCTCTACAACCGTTAATGAGTAATACGATACCCCTTGGTAAGACTGGTTGTCAGACTTTCGGGCTTCTCACCACAGCCGGGACCAACGGCTTAACGTGCTTTCCGAGGCACGGAGGGGATCATATCGGAACTAATTATATGAGAATGCTTAGTAGAAATGATAGCCACGCAGCAAGGTAGTAGTGGAGCTGACTGACGAGAGGTCCTCAGCCCTAAGCAACAGTCTCAGAAGATCTACTTAGAGAAGTAAACATGTTTTCTGGAGTTCCAATTAGGAAGTGTTTTCCGTGGAGTTTCTTGCCTGTTCTCCACTAAGCTTTGGAATGGGCAACTAGCTTCATCTTTCTGACTGACCGACCCCTTTGACATTCCAATAGTGCTTGTGATTGGTTTATTTGAAATAAATGCTTTGAGTTTGGGTTCTTTGTTTAACTACTGTTGTATTGAATCCAGTGTTTCTAACTGAACAGACAGCTGTGCTGCTGAACAGTTTGTTGCGCCACTTCTTCTTCCCAGTTAAAGCACTAGGAAGTGGTGAAGGGGGATCGTTTTGGGGGACTGTCTTATGTAATTTTAACGTTCGAAAAGTGCTGATTCTCAGCCGAATTTGAATAAATGACCTTTGATTTTGATTGATGATTTTCGACATGGAATAACTCATTAATACTTTGCCGGACATAGGAATCGAATCAAGGACGGCTTAGCAGTTCCAACGGCGACTGCTGAGCCGTCCTAGGTTGGTCTGGATGCTGACTTCTGCTTCTGTCCTCCTCTAGTTTAAATAAATGACATTTATTTTTTTAGGTTTGAACTCAGGACTACACTCTGCAGTACTGCTTGCGACCATGAGCAAGGAGGCTGTTTTTAATGCAGTTTGCCCAGATACCCAAAAGGACACACGACTGCTTCGTTGGTCTAGTGGTCGCAAGCGCTACTGCTGAGCTTGAGGTCCTGGGTTCCGATCCCGGGTCGGGCAAAGTGTTATTGGGTTTTTCCACTTTGTAGTGTTTTTTTGGAGTCGGTTGTTTTTATTTTTCACTTTTAAGTTGTGGTTCCTACCCCACACAAACTCGAATATCACGACCTGCTATGTAAAAAACAGTGACAGGAACTTATTAGAACATCATCCATATAGGCTAAGTTGGGAAAATACGTATTGTTGAAGCTAGCTCAAAAAGTACCCAAGCAAAGTTAATACATGTATATGGGACCACCTCGAGAGCACACCCATATGAAGTATATTCTCGTATTGTAGTTAGGTTTCTAATATTTAAATTAGTAAAATATTTTTTATTTATTTATCTATTTTGTTAGCTCTTCTACTGTTACACACGTTGTCTAAATCTCTTTTTATGTACTTTCCTATCGCAGGTATGCTGGAAGAGATTTCTTTAGAACCTTTTGTACCTATTTTTCTGTTCCTTTCTTCTCCTTTCTGTTTATAGTTCGTTGAGCTCCTAAGTTTTGAGTTGAGCTGCACGATTACTGACAAATGCGTGCACTGACTGGACAGGTCAACTCAATCTGTGTGGTTCTTTCCTCAAAAGATCATTTCAGACACGAATCTACATCGTCTTCATATGATCTAACCAATAAAATGTCTGGACTTTAAAAGAGACTGTGACCTCTGAGTTTGTTTCGGCCTTTCTTCTCAGAGTAGTTCGATAGGAAACGCCGACCTCATCTAGTACGGTACCTACTTAAAAAATATTATTGACATGTAAAAGTGTTTTGTACAAACCTATTTACAGAAAATATAATCATTTGATTTCATTTCATTTCAGTGTGTGCATAATCAATGGTTAAATAAATAAAAACAAGTACGAGCTGTGTTTTTTTTTTGTTTTATCGTGTTTTATATCGATACCCAGCACATCTGTGGAGTTTCGCTAGCTAATTTAATTTGACCCTGTATACAACTAAGTAGAAATAATAAATAAAATGTTATTCTTCAAGCTATACGTTGCCAGTATAAGCTGATCTCGCATTGTATAAGCTTTTCGTGATATGAGAGGTCAACTTATACTGCTATATATTGGCTTGATGTATGTCCTCCAACCGCAGTTAGTAGTGTAGTCTCTTGAAATATCAGGATAAAAAAATCGCACAGACGTTTTTTTTTTTTTTTTTTTTTGATTTACACGGCCTAAACAGCCAAGTAACAAGTACAATGCTACCGGCGATCGTTGACCCGAAAAAACAATCATCAAATCTTATTTTTTTTGTCGTGTTTAGATATCGATCACGTCATCGAGTTTCGCTAGCTAATTTAATTAGACCCTGCACATAAAATAACCTTCTTCTGACAATGGACAGATTACAATCCTAAGAAATAGCAAACAGGGTTTCAGTAACAAAAATGAATAAATTATTGGGCTTTAAAAGCTCACAGAAATCAAAAACAAAAAGTTTAATTAGATGCTTTAAATTATATTATGTACAAGAACAAGAAAGAAAAAAAAAATGGGAAGTAATCATTGGGCATCAAAAAATTCTTCTGCATCGCTGTCAGTGGGAAAACTGCCCAAAATGCTGGCAGCATTGCCACGTTGGATGGCAATGCTGATTCTTTGGCCTAATAATACGCCAGCCTTCTGGTGGCGTAAAGAATTGAATGAGTGACGAGCTCAAGTGCATTTGACTTAAGGCGACTACTTCGGCTAAACGCCATTTTATAATGCTTAAAAGTATATATGATCCAAGGGAGTAAACAAAATCAGAAAAATACATATGATATTTTTCAGGATATAATATGCTACTTATATAGTGTGTTGAAAACATAATACAACTGATTTGATACGATAGACAAAAATCACAAAGATACCTCTAAAAATATCCATATTAATATACATGTAATCATTCTGGTTGGTCCGTGGATGGGTGACCATCTTTACATACCGAGACACCTCCGTGCTTCGGAAAGCACGTCCCGGCTGTCAATTGTGGATCTTTGACAGTCGTTACGAGTCGTCAGAAGCCCGAAAGTCTGACAAACCAGTCTTACCAAGGGGTATCGTATTACCCAGTTACTGGGTTGTGGAGGTCAGATAAGCAGTCGCTCCATGTGAAATACTGGTATTCAGCTGCATCCGGTTAGACTGGAAGCCGACCCCAACATGATTGGGAAAAGGCTAGGCAGAACGAATGAAACAAGAATGAAATCATTCTGATTTTTTGTCAGATTATTCTACAAGCAACATATTAACTTAATAGTGTCTTAATTTTTAATCCAATCAATAGATATTTTGTGAATAGATAATTGCTTAAAATTTTGTAATAAATTACCAGCGTTATGTCATCGCGTTTTTCTTCTATGCAGTCCGACAAGGACCCTATCTGCCTTCCACAACCCATTTACTGGATAACACGATAGCCCTTGGTAAGACTGGTTGTCAGACTTTCAGACTTCTAACGACCCGTAATGACTGTCAAAGATCTACAAATGACAGCCGAGATCAACGGCTGAGCGTGCTTCCCGAGGCACGGAGTGAGTCTCGGTATGTATTAGATGGTCACCCATCAACGGACCGACCTTGGCAAGCGTAGCTTAACCTTCAATCAACCCGTGCGGCTGGTATGACTTAGCCATGAGCCCCTCTAGCCTTTATTCAACTTAAAATCCAACACCCTATTAAACCATGAATTTAACTGAGAACTTCATAAAAAATCAATACATCGATTTGGTACACAATTGGCTACTTTATTTGGTTTCTTCTGACCCACCCCTTATAATAGGGTGTGTGGGCCAATGGAAACACACCCTTACTTTCACCCCAAGTGATTATTATTAGAAAAAAAGAAAGTTATCGAGGGTAGTGTGCTTTCAACCCCTTGTGATATATAGGGGTGAATTTTTTATGCTTATTTTTATACTGCTCGCTTCAATTTGAAATGAGAAGGATTTTATGGGAATTTTGATGTTGGGTGCTTAAGGCGTTGGCTTTCTCTGGGTAAGTTCCGGTTAATTTATCTGATAGATATTTTTTTACAAATACTGTTCGGTTTTTGAGCTAGTACAGAGCTGACACAGGCTCTTAGACTGAATTAAATATTATGATTTTAAGTGTTAAAAATTGAGTTAAAGACAACTAAATATAAAACACAATGTGGAATTTGAAGCAGAAAGTGGAAAATCTTCTTGTGCATTTTGTCTGTAGAAGTTCTATATTTTACATCGGAGCGACTGCCTATCTGACCTCCACAACCCAGTTACTGGGTAACAAGATACCCCTTGGTAAGACTGGTTGTGAGTGGTCACCTATCCACGGACTAACCGCGGCAAGCTTAGCTTAACCCTGATCGATCTAGCCGTGCGGCTGTTATTACCTAGCCCCTCCTGTCTGTGTGTGTTTTGTCTGTATCCATGCATCTATATTACAATGTACATTGTGTTTAATGCTTGTTCAATTCTTGTACAATTATTGTTCGTCCCAGTTTAGCCTTTTTAAAAGCTTTTATTTAACTTCACTTGTAGGTATGTCCTGGAATATTGCAATCAATATTTCACCCACTTCCACTGAAGCTATCGGGTTGAAATTTGGCATACGTGTTTGGTTCTCGTGACAATGCATGATAAAACGTTTAAAAAAAAAAGTTTTTTTATAAATAATTATTCGTATTCAAGTTATGTCTTCTCCGTATGAAAATAGGCTTTTTGTCGGCCCCAGTGCGACCAGCACTGGGGCCGACACAGGCCGCTACAGGCCGATACATAGCCAGCTATAATCGATAATGCATTATCCTGAGCTAGGAGCTTTTTTGGCCTCACAAAGGTCGTTTTTTTTTGATAATTTTTTTCGTTCTTTAGTCTTCTTAAATGTTCCTTTTTTACTGTGCGTGTCCTGAATAAAATATTTATTTTGCTTTCTTTATAATTATTAAACTATTTAAAAATGTAATGAATACTAAAACTTTTATCATATGAAAAAATACTTAAGTATTAATTTAACGAATATTTGTTTGAGGTCATGTAAAGCCTTCTTTAGTATTTATTTAAAGACGAACGAAAGACATCAACGCGTTTTTAAAATCAAAATATTAAATTATTTAAAACAATGGGGCCCAGTGGAGAGTGTAGTGGTGGCCCAGTGGAGAGTAGTGGTGGCCCAGTGGAGAGTAGCGGTGGCCCAGTGGAGAGTAGCGGTGGCCCAGTGGAGAGTAGCGGTGGCCCAGTGGAGAGTAGTGGTGGCCCAGTGGAGAGTAGTGGTTGCCCAATGGAGAGTAGTGGTGGCCTTGCCTTTTCCTATCTATGTTGGGGTCGGCCTCCAGTCAATCCGGATGCAGCTGATTACCAGGATTTTACATGGGGCGACTTCCTATCTCACCTCCAAAACCCAGTAACTGGGTAATACGATACCGCTTTGTAAGACTGGTTGTGGGACTGTCGGGCTTCTGACGACCCGTAACCACTGTCAATGATCCACGAATGATAGCAGGGACCAACAGATTAACGTGCTTTCCGAGGCACGGACGAGTGGATATGTAAAGATGGTCACCCATCCATGGACCAATCCAGCCAAGCGTAGCTTAACCTCATGGATCGACCCGTGCGGCTGTTATTACTTAGCATTCCGATATCCTATTTACAGAATAAACAATTTCATTTCTTTTCATTTCATTTCCTACTTTAATACTAAATCCAAAAAAAAATTTGTACAAAACGATTTTTGTCACTCATAAGCGTTGGGTTGGATTTCACCCCTTTGTTGAGGGGTGAATCGTATTAATAGCATTCAGGGTTTATCCCTATAGCAACGTCCAATCATAGTACAGGAGAGAGTGACATTATAAAATTGTATTATTATTTATTATTAACTGTGTTCGTGACAACCCCTTGTAAGACTTGTTTAGGGGTTGAATTTCTACACACACATGGTACGTCTTTCTTTTAGAACAGTCCTGACCGAACTGCGGTCATGGCGACCAATCTCAGCGGTTCCAGCCTTCGGCGCGGGAGATGTTATAGTGCTGGCGTGTGCGCAGACACAGGTCCACTCTCTCTTCCCTCACTCTCATAGTCTGATGGGACGGCAATCCGACACGACCAGAGAGAGATCAGGCGCAGGGCCAACGGCTTAACGTGCGCACTGAGACACGGGGGTATCACACCGCCAACTTCCGTCACATCCGTCACCTCACACTTTTAGGTCCAGTTGAAAACCAGCGTCAGTCACTTATTGTTGTCTGGCATTTTTGCTGAACTGGGCCTTTTTGCCGCAGCCAATTTTCTTTCCTGGTACTTTATACCATTTTATTTGTTTTATTTTTATCGTTTTTGTCTGCTGTTTGTGTGTGTGCCTTTAAGTCTGTGTCAAATAAATGTATTTTTCTTTCCAAACTCCGGGCTGTTACTAAGTGGAAAAATCCATTAGAACTTTGCCCAACCCTGGAACCCAGGACCTCAGGCTCAGGAGTCATCCCTTGTGACCACAAGACGAACAGGGCAGACAAAGTCGAGGGGCTCATTTAGAGATTATCATTTTTTTTTTTTGAATGTTAGAACTTTGTAGGCCTAGTGAATTTGTGAATAATAAGTAAATAAATTGATGCTTTGATTTGTTGGCCATTTTCCATTTTGTTGACAGGTGTACACTGTCCTCTCATACCTATTAACACTGTTATTTGAAAACATTGTCAAAACCAATTATTTTTAAAAGGAAAACCGTGGAGTTTCTTGCCGGCTCTTCTCCATAGGAAACGACCAATTGGAACCGTGCACCTAGCTTCTGACGTTTCATAAGTGCCCATGTAGGTTTAGGTGAAATAAAATAATGAATTTGAATTTGACTCATCTAGACGTATTACATCGTGTTTCTAGCGATAGTGACTAACAGATCTGGTCTGTATCGTATGATCAAAGCGGATGCTGTGACGCGGTGGGGGGGGGGGGGGGGGGCAAGGGGGCAGGGGGGGGGCTGCTACGCTTATGTGTTTGGAGTTAGGGTTCCTTAAGTCGTGGGTCCATTAGTGAAGTGGGCTTGAAAATTGTCTTTACAAGTGGCGTATAGTTGGATCTACTTAGAACTTACAATAAAGCAGGAACCGAAATAAGTACCAAAATAAAAGCCTCCAGGCATAAAGCCTCGTGCAGACTGGCTTGACGCGTGACTCCGGTATTTGTTCTACCGTGAAGTTTTCTCAGAAATTGTATTGTTAGAGTCACGTCGTGCCGTCGCGTCGCGTCAGTCTGCACGAGGCTTAAAAGGCGTGCCCGCTTACATAATTATGTAATGCTGGATTATGTTACATACCCACATGATAAATGGGAAATAAATAATACATACATACAAAACATCACGCCTTGTTTCCCCGAAGGGTTGGGCAGAGGTGTACCTATAGTACACCCACATTTCACCAGTTATGTTTAAGTCCCATGGAATAGGGGCGAGCCTATTGCCATCAACCGGGCGCAAATCCAGACTTCGGACTGCTACTGAGAAATCCCAGATAGAAAATCCCAATAATACTTTGCCCGACCTGGGAATCGAACCCAGGATCTCATGCTCAGCAGTAGCGACTGCGACCACTAGACCAACAAATTCCTAGGTAGGACCTACCCCCTACAAATTCGAATATCACGACCATGTAAATAACAGTGACAGGAATAATTATGTTCCTATTTAAGTATACTAACATATCTGTAAGTAGTACTAACAAATGATGGGTAATGTGCCTGATATAAAGATGAATAAATAAATATGTTAAAACATCGTCCACATAGGATAAGTGGAAAAAAATACGTATTATTGAAGATAACTCAAAAAGTACACAAGCAAAGTGAATAAAATTTATAAGGGACCACCTCCAGAGCATACCCTTCGAAACAAAAAAAGAATTTTCAAAAGCCGTCTACAATTGACGAAAATATCGACGGACATACACAAAAAAACATACTACTTACTTGTTTTACATAATTTGTTAGGTTTTAATGTTTGTTTTTATTGTTTATTGTTTTATTTCCTGTGCGTGTCCCAAATAAAAACTTTTTCTTTCTGTATTCTTTCAAAAAAAAAAACGTACCTAGGCTATATGTTACGAACATAAAACCTCGTTTTTATTGGAAGTCTGTTAAAAAATTGTATCAAAAATGAGTGTCACAGAACTCTGTCGAAGTGAGCGCTCGCGCCTGACCTCTCGCCGGTGTAACCCCTGTGATTCAGAGTCACATAACGAGCGCATGATCCGGTTGGACGGCTACCGAGATACGCGAGCTGTGTAGTGTTGCTGTGTGCGTGCGGTGCGGGCGCGTTGTGACACGACATTTTTATTTTTAAATATTTTATTTTATTATTTTTGGAAAACTTACAGCTAGGCAGACAGGAAAGTTAAGTTAATAAAAACAATATGGCGTAATTACAGGTTTTCACAAATAGTTATACAACATGATTTTTTTGGTAATGTGAAGAAAACCTCTTTTACTTTTCGAACATGTTTTTAATATAAATGTTTAAAATGGTAAACCCTCCATATTGGTGCCCAAGATACAGGCTTGCCTAGTTTGGGGGCAATATAAACACTTTATAAAATGTATTAGCGATAAAGATTTTATTTATTATTTTAAAAAGATATTCATATGCCGTTAGTGCTTCAAAATGATCTCGGGTATATGGGTGCCACGGCTGGCTCGAATCAAGCGTAAGTGTAATTTTTATACCTCTAAAAAAAACACCCGATAAATCTACATTATTGGCAAATAAATTATTCCTATTTCCATAGAGTTATATGAAAGAAAGACATGCGTTATGCATGCATACATACGTTGCACTGACCACTAATAAAGGCACTGTGGCGGCATCTACAACGCCACATGCGAACTACGCATCAAAGACCTGACGTCACACAAATCCTGCATCGCGCAATTAGACTTTACCGCACGATCCTCATGTAAGACTTCCCGACATCAATCGTTGGGCAGTTGCCCGTCAGACACGACAACCCTGTAAGAAATCAAAACGTGTTTCACCTCTCAACGCAGCAGTAATCCTATATAAGTGAGGTTGTGGGCCGGTGTGCCTCAGCCTGCGTCCAGCGCTTGGCGTGGCAACACGTTGTGTTCGGGTTCCCGACTAGTCAATCGTCATCCTGAGGATGCCTCGTTAGGTTGGGAGGTGAAACACGTGTCGATTTTTTACAGGGTTTTTAAGACTCATTAGGAATAGTTAAGCGGAATAAGTCACTAAATACATATACACGTTTATTTTATTTTATAATGTATTTCCGCCAAATCACGCCTGAATCTATTAACTACTGTTTATATTTGTTATTTATTTTGTTGTGCTTATGTTTGTAAGTAACTGGCGAAATGTGGGTGTATTAGGTACACCTCTATTACTCAAGAAGATTCACAGAATATTTGATTTAGAGTTAATGTGTATGCAAACTATTTAGATGAGTTTCGTTAATTGTATTGACAGTTCATCTAAATGTTCTTAGAAACGATTTAAAAGCTCCCAGTTTAGGGCAATATTCTAAATTGGTAATTGAAATTAACGCTACCCATTATTTATTTTTATTAAAATAATAATAATATTAAATTAAATAAAAAATTGGGCATCAAAAAAATTTTTTTGATGCCCAATGAGCTCTTCCCCCCTTTTTTTTTAAGTTTCGATAAATACTTGTACATATTAGTAAGTATTTTCGTCTGTAAAATATAATTTAGAATCGAATAACCATGCTCCACTAAACGTAGGTATTCCGAAATAATGTAGGCCATCCGTCAAAATGTCGTCGATTTGTCGTGCCGTACGCAACAGTGGACACGCACAGACAGTTCGAAAGGCAATGACACCAGTCAGACTCAGACTAGATCTGCAGATACGGGCCGGAGAATAACCATCACGATGCGACAGTTACGAGACACGGCAGAGTTCATGCTGCCTATGCAAAGGAAAAATTGTATTGAAAAAAATATAGGCTGAGACATTTTAATAGTAAAAAAAAAAAAAGTAATAATTAGGTTGTAGAGGTCAGATAGGCATTCGCTCCATGTAAAATACTGGTATTCAGCTGCGCAAAAAAAAAAACTTTCATAAACCTAACAAGCTACCATCACGACGCGACGGTTACGAGAAACGGCAGAAATCATAGTGGAACAACCATTTGTAAAAAAAAATCCTTGATCTTATTTTTTTTTTGTTTTCAGTTTTCCGACTATACGAGTAATCATTCGCAGGACAGGTCAAGGAGGCAGTTAGGTGACACTTCAAGATTTAGAAAGAGACTGTCGCAGAGGTATGACTGACAGAGAAAGTGAGACAAAACTGAACTTCTTCTAAAGGAGTATGGGCGATTTTGCTCTGAAGCCCAACAGTGCTAAGATGTATACCAATGAAAAGATCTCATCTAGAAGATTTTTTCTTATTATGAAGACTTGTCTTGATTGTTAGTACGTAAGGAGCTATAGAGCTCTAAATGTGAGTAATTAAATGTTATTTAAAATTCTGGTATTTCGTCAATTTATTCATTCTGTGTCTTGCAGACATCATCTTTCAAGCCTGTAAACGGAAATTTTAAAACATTGGCCTTCTAGGTGACGTTTTAAGAACAATATTTTTAAGAGTCGGTCGGCCGGACTATCCCCCAATTTTATCATCTGGAATTTCTCAGTAACAGCCTGGGGCCTAAGTCTACTAATTTATAAACGTCACAATGGTGTCATAATGGTTAGTTTTTGACAGTTTTTGCATGGCAAATCTGTCAAAAACTAACCATTATGACACCATTGTGCCTTTTATAAATTAGTAGACTTAGGCCCCTGGAGTCTGGAGATGGCCCCTATTACATAGGACTTAAATACAACTGGCAAAATGTGGGTGTACTATACTGCCCTGCAAAGCCAAAAGGCGATATATCTGAGATACGCCCTTTTAGTTTTTTTATACCATTCATTAGCTATAACAATTTCGTATCTAATGGTATAAGCCAAATAGCGCTATCTAAATTAAAACATTTAAAAAAACCGGCCAAGTGCGAGTTGGACTCACGCACCGAGGGTTCCGTAAAAACCTGTAGGTATATAAGTAAAAGTACACCCATTACGAAATCGACGATGACAATCGAGTCATAGTTATAGGTAGGTAGTAACTTTAAAATTATTAAAAATATTTTTATTATATGAACTAACAACGTAACTAAAAATTTACGGTTTTCGCAATTTTTCCTTTATCTGTGCTACAAGACGTAAAAAAAAGTAGTTTTATTACAAACTACTAAGGAATTTTTATCAAATAAAAAAATTATCTTTTTGTATGGAACGAGCAATGAGCAGATTAAGGCTAGAAGCAGTATCTCAATTTTTGAAGCCTTTCTTTTTAATCTAAATAGCGGCATCTCACAAAATAGGTATAATGGTACAATTTACGGATAATTTGAGTGTGTCAATAATATCTATGGTCAAAAATACGTATAAATAAGTTTTAACATCTTTAAAAATATTTGTTTTTGAACATTTGAACGTGCGAAAATACAATTTACAAATAGTCAATTTTCTCAAAACTTACTCCGACTGAGATAGTACCTTTCGGCTTATCAGAGCAGTATAGGCACACCTCTGCCCAATACTTTGGGGTAACAAGGCGTGATGTTATGTTATGTTATATCAAACTTCCCATAGTAACAAGAATTATCCTTGCAGTCTAATATGGAAAATAATGATTGTATGTAAAATGAGTATGTATGTGTGTATTGCGTAGGTCATGGCTTTCCGTTACTGTGATAACATAATGTACAAAGATAAAACCGTTATGTAATTACATGATTTTTTTACAGACAGGATTGGTCGACAAAAGCTCAACACAGGGACGAGTGGAAAGGAGAAAGGGCGGATTTTGCCCTGCAGTGGGACAACATAGGCTAAAAATAAAATAAAATAATAAATCATTTTTTTTATGACTTGGACTATTTCGCTTGTATCCTTGAACGGGTGGACAGGGATGTATAGCACCCACATTTGGCCAGTTATGTTCAAGTCCCATGTAATAGGGGGCGAGCCTATTGCCATCAACCGGGCATAAATCCAGACTCCGGGCTGACACTGAGATATCCCTGATGGGAAATCCCCAATAACACTTTGCCTGACATGGGGATCGAAACCAGGACCCCCAGTAGTCATGCTTGCGACCACTCAACCAAAGACGCAGTCAGTCTTTATGTTATTGACGATAGCAACAATACCTACCTACATTGTTATCAATGCATGTAAAACTAGATATAGTTTGCCATATTCTGCTAATAGATGGCGTTAGTAGTAGTAGTATTGAAGATGACAATGTTATTGAGCTTTCCCAGTCAATTCGTTCAAGTGGTTTTTATAAGATTTTGATGAGGATTTAGGGATAAAAATTAAACTGTTTGTTACTCCAGGGTTTATCCTATCTGTGTTCTTTATTTTATCAAGTTTGCTTTAGCTGTTACCTACTGTGTAATTGAGTTGTAAATATTGGCATAACATTTTCGTATTTATTTTAAAATTGACGATGCCCGCTCATTATGGATAGATCTTTGATTTCAATTGTTAGAAAATTTAATGACGATTTCAGTTTTTTCTTGAGCAGACTTTATGCAAAAAAAAAAACATTAATCAAGAACTGTAAAATATTTCTGGAGTTGCTAACGCGTAGCCTAAATGAAGTACTTAGATGCATTTGCATCTACTTCATTTTGGCTATTTCATGGACTACATAAAAACCTTATTTAGCTAGGAATAAAATTGTAAGATTAAATAATTGAAGCCAGTTGTTCTCTTTTTGAAAAATCTCCTGTGAAGACGGAACCGAATAAAATAATCAAAACTAGGGCGTTTTAATTATTTTAAATAATCAAAAAGCCCCAAAAAAAAAACTGGTCCAGTTAGCCCTTGTAGTAGTCTACTTTACAGAACCACATCTTTTGCCCTACTAAAATCCTATGACTCACATTACTCACTATTTTTATATGTTTTAACACTGTTACCTCTGAAAAGCATACTTTTAATTATCTTTGACTGTTTTAGCATCCAAAACTGTATTTTATGCTATTAATTTTCCGTTTTGTAAAAAATCTTAGAATATTTTATATGCTGACATCCTTTTTAGGCCTTATAGAGAATAGTCCCCCAAAAAGGAGCAGAATACGCCCCGGAATAATTATCCACGGTTTTCTCAGAATCTTGTTGAAGTAGAAAGTTGAAAAATGACGTGCCACAGAATCATATTGACACGCACAATTTGACAGTAGTTAGCAAGTTTTTTCTACCTATTTAGGTGTTAATTTCGTCTAGAACCAGTTTAACACGTAATTTTTTTGGGAAGCAGCTTTGAATTTAAAGGTCTAATTTTTTTTACATATTTAGGTCTACATTTTGGGATTTAATGCTTTTTCATTAACCTATAATATTATTTTACTCAATCGCGCCAGAACGGCTGAACGGATTCAGATAAAATTTGGCACACAGATAGTTTATAACCTGGAATAATACATAGAATATTTCTTATCCCGATAGTTCCACGGGATCGAGACTTTTGCGGGAAAAACAACGGGGCGCTGCTACATATAAAAAAATATTTATCTTTATTTGATAATGAACTTTATCAGGTATCGTACAGGACCAGGGAAGCACTCAATAGTGAGAGTAACAAAGCTGCCAATCATGATGATTACGATAGTATTTCAAACAGAACCTAAAAAAAGATGCAAAGTGTGATTTTCAGGATCGAGCTAAGGCTTATAAAATTTCTTAGTAGCTAGCAGCTTAGCTGGGTACGAGATTTGTGAAGTTTTTAAGAGTTCATTAAATCGGTACAGACCTCCACCCGGCTACGCTCATATAGGGGCCTATAAAGGTGTAACCGGGTGGAAATTTATACCTAATATACGGGACTAAAAAATTATATGAGTTAATACCTATTTTTTCACTGTTTTTTTTGGTTTCAAGGTCATTCATCACTAGCATATTTGCACCTTAGCTACGATATCAAGACGTGATGATATGACATCTGCCAATCCGCATTGGGCCCGCGTGGTGGTTTACAGCCCACGTCCTCTCACAGAGAGGAGCTGGCCTGTGTCCCACCTGTGGGATCATTATAGGCTGATTATATCATGTTATGTTATATACTACTACTATAAGGAAGACATTGTGAGGAAACCGGCTGCCTGAGAGATATTTCTCGACGGCATGTGAAGCTAACTCAGAGGCCCATGGGCGGCAAAAAAACTCTGACACCTGGGGCCTAAGTCTACTAATTTATAAACGTTACAATGGTTTCTCAATGGTGAGTTTTTGACAGTTTTTGTTTGGCAAGTCTGTCCAAAACTCACCACTGAGAGACCATTGTGACGGGCATACATTAGAAGACTTAGGCCCCTGGTTAGTCACTAACCACTCGAAAAAGAAAGAAAGATAACACATAATATCAATCACGCATTAGTTAGTTTCATGGTTGGTGGAAAAATTGGATGAAAAGGTTGGTGGCAACGAATTTGTCAACATAGCCTTTTCCCAACTATGTTGTGGTCGGCTTCCAGTCAAACCGGGAGCAGCTGAATACCAGTATTTTACATAGAGTCCAGTTACTGGGTAATAAAATACTTTCGGGCTTCTGGGTACCCGTAACGGGTAAGTTATTGTCGCAGTGTTCAAAAAGTCTTTAATTATATCGGGTTTGAGAATAGGCGTCTTATGTGATAATTGCATGGATTTAAAAAACAACGAACCCTCTTTTTCATTTTTTTTATTTGGTTTATTAGTTTAGCCATTAGCCCTTAAATTGTATAACTGAAACAGTTTCAATTTTACTTACACATGATAATGAATTAGCATTACAGTTTGCCTGAAATGAGAGGCATATAATGCAAGACAGTCTAAGTCTGCCAAAGGGCCTAATGAATACCTAAAAGGGCTTTGAACACCCGATTTATTTTTCCAATATTTTTAATGGAAAAAGTAGCGAAAATTGTCTATTAGATTTAACATATATTATGAACATTACTTGAATATTTTATATAAGTTTCTATTAATAAAAGGCTAATGTCGAATTCGACTAAACAGGAATCAATTTTATCCGCGGAATAAGATTTACTTTTGACAGTTTTCGTATAGAGAATCTGTCAAAAATTCAAAATTTATTATTAGGCTTATTCCGCGGTTATAATTTATTCCTGTTTGGTCGAATCCGCCCTTAGTCATTATACAATGGTGTTTCATGAAACATTTGACAAGCTGCAGTTTAACAGAATAAGTTCTTTAGAAACACGCAGGACTGTCATTCATATGGTGTTCAGGGCTTAAAAAAGTTGTGAAAGGTCGCACAAAGCATTAATCAAAAGGCAGTTTATTCGAGCCCTAAAAAGAACCATTTCTTTTATAATCAAACTGGTCTTTCTCTAGAATCCCTTAAGACCAGTCTGGTCCTTATACAGGGTGTCTCAAACGTAGTGGTTCAAAGGCAAATGAGGTAAAGCGAAGGGGTCCACCCATCATTAAAAAAAAAAAAATTAAACTGGGATATTCTGAACAGTTCAGAAAATTTCGCTATTATTATTTTCAAGAAAAACACTTTTAGTTCCATTTTGAACTCGTTACGTCGAAAATTATGTTCACAGGGTCGAGAAATCCAAGTGACAGTGTAAATTTCTTGAAAATAATAATAGCGATCTGAACTGTTCAGAATATCCCAGTTTTAATTTTTTGAATGATAGGTGGACCCTTCGCTTTACCTCATTTGCCTTTGGACCACTACGTTTGAGACACCCTGTATACCATTTTTTCTTGATTAGGATTATGTTATTCACAGGTGGCTTAGCTGTACCTTTCGCATTACTTATAAACATATGGTACAATACAACGCATTAATCAATAGGCAATCCATTGAAGCCTTAAAAAGGACAATTTCTTTTATATCACACTCGTCGTTCTCTTAATGAAAATTATCTTGCTTTGGAATATGTTATGAGGTGGTGTAGTCATGGTCCATCATGACTTTCGTTTTTTTTAAGAGCTATATATATGTAGGTACCTATGGAGTGCCTCGTTGTTCTAATGGTCGTAAACGCTTCTGCAAAGCATGAAGTCCTAAGTTCGATTCCTGGATCGGGCAAAGTGTTATTTGGTTTTTCCATCTGGAATAGCTCAGTAGCAGCCCTGAGTCCGAATTTGTGTCCAGTTGATGGCAATAGGCTCGCCCCCTATTACATGGGACTTACACATAGCTGGCGAAATGTGGGTGTACTATAGGTACACCTCTGCCTAACCCTTCGGGGAATACAGGCGTGATGTTATGTTATATATGTACCTATACCTAATTACTTTGAATTTAAGCACTATTGTTATCGGTCATATGAAAAGAAATAATCCTAATACTTATCAAGAGATATTAATGTCGTTAGGCAATGAGAATTTTAAATCGTTAATCATATAAAAATATTCCAGATTATAGACTACTATGTTGGTCTAGTGGTTAGAAGCGCTCCTGCAAAGCATGAGGTCCTAGATTCGATTCCTAGGTCGGGCAAAGTGTTATTGGGTTTTTCCGACTGGATTTGTGCCCGGTTGATGGCTATAGGCTCGCCACTGTTACAACTTACTCATAACTGGCGAAATGTGGGTGTACTATATAGGCACACCTCTGCCTAACCCTTCAGGGAAACAAAGCGTGATGTTATGTTTGTATGTATTATTTCTTTCCCGTTTATCATTTGTGTATATAACATAATCCAGCATTACATAATTATGTAAGCGGGCACGCCTTTTATGCCTCGTGCAGACTGGCGCGACGCGGGACGCGGGGATTACAGTCGTGATCATGTTTTGACAGTAAAGCAATTTTTTTTTCCCAAACTACCTTCTTGAATTCTAGAACCAGTATAAAGACTGGGAAAGAGCTTACAAGACGCTGTCAAAATTCGCTCAAAGGGTCGTGTAGGGCTCTTTAGCCCTTGAGGCCACGTTAGGACCATCTCTAAAGACCAAACTGGTCCATAATTAATTTTATTATTCTGTTCTTAGAAATACGATAAACAGAAAGGCCTTTAGGGGTATGAGGAACAGGGTGTAAAGTTCACTCATCCCCCATAGAAAAGGGAGGATCCTCCTACCAGACGGGTGTTATGTCTGGCGGGCAATTGCCCAAGGACTGATGTCGTATAGTCTTATATATATGAATCGCGCGGTAAACTTAAATAGCGCGATGCAGGATCTGTGACGTCAGGTCTTTGATGCTTAGTTCGTATGTGGCGGTGTAGATGCCGCCACATCACTCCCCTCCGGAGACCGGACGTCGATAGTGGGCTGAGTCTTGTATCTTGCGATGCTTGCCAGTGCCAGTTTGAGGTTCCAGTGAGTCGGAACCGGGTGCCGCATAGTTCACAGTGGGTCGGAACTGTCTGCGGTGATTGAGGGTGCTTTGAGTTTGAGTTTGAGTTTTTGAGTTTGATTCCCCAGTGAGTCGGGGTGGCGCTGCGTTGTGATCCAGTGCGTCGGATGTGGTACAGCGCCGGGTTGCTGATGAGGCTGAGGGTGGTGACCAGGAATGCGCGTTCGCTGCATGCTGGTGGTCAGGATACCCGTTGAAGCCGTGGGTGCTGGCTGGCTGTGTGACTCGCCTCACGAAAGCTTGCGGGAGTGATGTTGATGACGTCACGCTGAAGTAGTTGCACGAAGGCTGCGTTGACGTTCATATTCGGGGTCACCAATTTAGGGGTATGAGGAACAGGGTGTAAAGTTCACTCATCCCCCATAGAAAAGGGAGGATCCTCCTACCAGACGGGTGTTATGTCTGGCGGGCAATTGCCCAAGGACTGATGTCGTATAGTCTTATATATATGAATCGCGCGGTAAACTTAAATAGCGCGATGCAGGATCTGTGACGTCAGGTCTTTGATGCTTAGTTCGTATGTGGCGGTGTAGATGCCGCCACAGGCCTTTGAGTAAAACAGTCATACATAATGATGAAGCAGTTTTATATAGACAAAGTCAAATAATTTATTTTAAGTATGCACTTATAAAAGGCACTTTGATAATTCACAAGAACATATATTATAATTGAGTCTAGTTTCCAAAAGGTATTTTCGTATTCAAGAAGAAGCAAGAAACTCCATAAAGTTACTATTTTAAAATATTTGGTATACAATAATTATATGTGAAGACGATGTTCCTAGAATAACATTACTATAACACAATAAATTATACCTACACTTTGTAAATACTTAGGCAAAATTGGTTGTGAATTAGTATCAAAAGACTTAGGTACTGACAAAGATTGCACATTTGATTATCCATAGGGTTGTTATAGGGCCTCAGCAGCCATAAAGTTAGCGAGGCCAGTTTCTTTGGGGCTTGTTGTCCTTAAGGACTATTCCCTTTAGGGTAAGCTGTGACGAAAATGGTCTTGACATTGAATTTTCTATGCCTGGTCCGAGAATAAGTGTGTCAAAGGTGCATACTGGATTCTCAAGGTTGTAAAGTGATCGAAAGATCAGTTTCTTTGTGCATTTGGCTAGCCCTTAGGATCATCCCCTTTAGGGATAGGTGTGACGAAAATGGTCCTGCAACTAAATATTCTATTATATGGAAATAATGCCAAATTGCAAAGTCATATTAAATGAGCTGTTACGTAATACAATGTCAGATAATACCTATAATATACTTTGTAAAGTATGGGTATATGCACAATAAGTTAGGTTACAAGTAGCTGTGACGAAAATGGTCCTGATATTGAATATACTATTCCTAGCCCGTGCATGTCTGTCAAAAGTTGCACATTGGATTAAAGGTTGTAAAATGACTTATGGACTTAACTCAAACTTATAGCATTTATTTCAAGTAAACCATTTGCAGGCACTTTTTTACAGGCTTTGAATTGTCAATGGAGTTGGTCATTCAGAAAGATGAAGCTAGTTGCCCATTCTAAAGTGTAGCATGTTCTTATGGAGAAAAACGGACAAGAAACACCATGGATTTATTTTGGGGGTGTAGCCCTTAGGACCATTCTTATAAGGGATTGCCCTAAAAAAAAGTTACTTAATAAATATAATTATATTCTATCTATGGAACTACTCGATAACGAAGCCATAATTATAGTGTGATTTATTACGTACTGCAATAATTGTAACCTTTACTTTGTAAAGAATGTGTTCACGCACAATAGGTTAGGTTAGGTTAGGGATAGCTATGACGAAAATAGTCCTGTAATTGAATTTACTACTCCTGGAGTCCTGGCCCATGAATATGTTTGTCAAAGGACATTGGATTCTCAAGGTTGTAAAACGACCGAAAGGCCAGTGTTTTTAAATCCAGCCCTAAAGACCATTTTCTTTTAGGCAGGCTGTGACGAAAATGGACCATATTAAATAGAATATTCTATTTTATGGAACTAATGCTTGACTGCGAAACCATTATTGTGAGATCTATTGCGTAATACTATGTAGGATATGATTACCTGTACTTAAAAGTATGTATATACGCACGTATAAATAAATAGGTAAGGTTAGTGAAAATGGTCCTAGATGTACCTAGTGACAAAAATTTAAAAGAGTATGCTTAGATTTGGTCATGTTGAGAGGATGAATGAAAGGCAACTAACAAAATGTATTTACAAGGCAGATATGAATGGAAACGCCAGGAGGGGCCACCCTTAAAGGAAATATAGTGACCTTATTAGGGATGGTTTTCAGTAAGGTCAGGTGCGTAGTACTCGCAACCAGCTTGCGTGTATGACCAGATGTATGAACGCAAAAGGAGTATGTAGGGATCGTAGCGTTGGAGTTCTGTAGTCTCTGCTCACCCCCCGTGGGATGAAGGCGTGGGTTTATGTATGTATGGTTCTCGAATGAGTAAAGAGTTTTACAGTCATAGAAATTATTGAATCAACACTAGGTTCTACGTCACACGTTCAATACACATCTAGATTTTTCATGCGGCCACGTGCTCGCCTAGGTTAGGTTATATTTACACGTCAGACGTTGCTTCTTATTTTCTCTCTTTAGATTCTTATATTCTTGTTGTTTTAAGTTTAGCCTCTGTTTTTTCGGGGTCTATCATCTATAATTTCTTCCCTTTTACGTCACTCTTACTTGTGGTATTGTTGTTTTTTTTTTGTAGTTTTTTTACGTATATCATCACGTATGTAATCCCCAAAGGGTTAGGCAGAGGTGTACCTATAGTTCATACTTGTTGTACATTTCGCCAGTTAAGTTTAAGTGCTATGTAATAAAGGCGAGCAATGCCATCAACCGGGCACAAATCCAGACAATCCTGACCCGGGAATCGAACCCAGGACCTTGTGCTCAGCAGTAGTGCTAGCGACCACCAGACCAATGTAAGTAGAAACGCCGGGACGACGCCCTACAAGGACATAAAGTGACCTTATTGGTGATGTTCTTCGGATAGGTCAGGTGCGTAGTACTCGCAACCGGCGTGACCTGATGTATGATGCAAGAGGAGTATTTAAGGACCGTAGCAGGTGCTTCTGTAATATCTGCCTACCCCCATGGGAAGAAGGCGTGAGTTTATGGATGGATGGAGTAGGAGTCAGTGGATGATTGAGTATTATTGCAATGATATTATTTCGACAGTTGAGTGGGTGTCATGTCTGGCTTCTTTTGATCATTGAGTCTTATACGTCTTGCTAGTTTGATTCTAGACAATGGACTAATTATGACGTAATTTTTGTACGAGGTAAGTATGGAATATTCTTAACAGACGGTCTCGTTTTGAGGAAGTTTTCTTCTATTTTTAGACGGAATTGGATCTAATCAGCAATGATGGCATTCTCCTGCCCTTATCCCAATTTATTTGGGGTCTACGGAACATTTCTTTTTCTTCCAAATATCTACATCTATTATTAGTCGTAATTTTTTGCTAAATAATATTAGATAGTTATGTGCTATTTTTTCTGAGTAAACGGTGTGATATAAGAACTTAATGGAGGTGGGAAATCAGAGGTTAATACTAGTAGAAGACTCTCCCTTGACAAGGTATATGTCGGTATAGGAACGGGTTCCATTCGTACCAGATATGGCTCAACAGAGGAATTTATGTAGGTCTTGATTGATTGAGTAACCAATTAATTGAAGACTAGATCTGGATTTTGGAATAACCGTAAGTGTAGACCACAAAGTAAATACAATTTGGTTCAGAATAGATTTTTTTTAATGGTCCTTCGGTACTTAAAAGTATGACTGGTCCTATTGCCCAGGAATAGGGACTCAATGGTTAACAGGAGGAATTGTGTTTTTTGTAATTCATTTATTGTAATAACCTCTTCTATATGTCCTTAATACCTGAAAGTTATCAGACTCACTTTCGGTTGCTTTTCAAATTTTTACTTGATTTAATGTAATTTTTTATTTGTCATAGGGAATTTTTCAGTGAGTTTATTACTCTAATAATAATAATAAATACGAGGGTCCTCTCCCTAGATCCCTGACCACCTGCAGCCTGGACCCTGTTCCTGATGCTGATGGACTACTATTGTTTTATATTTTTGAATGTTTTTTTAAAATGTTTTTTATAAAA
The DNA here is from genome assembly GCA_914767815.1 of Eupsilia transversa. Lineage (NCBI taxonomy): Eukaryota > Metazoa > Arthropoda > Insecta > Lepidoptera > Noctuidae > Eupsilia > Eupsilia transversa. The sequence goes on from OU611900.1 coordinate 7,744,736, forward strand.
ATATTTAAAACTGTAAATAATAATTAGTGACTGTTCTCCAAGGTCCGAAACCGGTTTGACCAATATGGGTATCTTTCGATAACAACATTTTTATTTTTTACAGATATTTTTATAGGTTACCTTAAATTGAATACAACCAGTATTACTACCGGTACCGAAATAAAAATTACCTCTATCTTACACGTGCCGTCGGCATTAGTCAAAGGGTACATCGCCTGTGTTTGTGTAACCGGTATTAAAACGGTAACCTAAAAGAGGTAACATGTTTCTTCTTCTTGGGTTACCCAGATAGTGGTAATTTTAGTCGTGGACGTAACCAAAATTCTTCGATACCTGCACTGTTATTTATAAAGGTTTTCATTATAATAAAGGTATTGACACTAATATCATTTTCTCAAATGGTATTCAGAGGGGTATCTTGTACCGTTCGTAAATTTTTAACAATATTAATTACCCAATCGTTAGGGGAGAAATTACCCCCAAAAAAAAACATCTTTTATTGGAAGTAAGGCAAGACCAATGGTTTTATAATATAAAATAATTTATTTAGGATAATAAAGTAAGATATTTTTGGGAATTTAGGAATGAAATGAAATGTAGATTTTTTTTAGGGATTAAAACTGGTGTAGCAGGGGAATGCATTTGCAAGTCAATGTATGGAGAGCCTATAAAATGTAGTGGCTAGTAGTTTCAATAAAACGTGTGAAAGGACCAATTTTCGAGGTAAAGCTGCTTATGTTGCGGTCAGTAAGTGGATTGGTGACCATTTCTTACTCAATATGACTTGTCCATGTCTCGGAGGATAAGTAAAGCTGTAGTTAAGGGTAGTCTCAGACATGTAAGTCAGATATTTTTGACTTTGGGGGGTATTGGCCAGTAACTGTGTTGTGGAGGTCAGATAGGCAGTCGCTCCAAGTAAAATACTGGTATTCAGCTATATCAGGTTAGACTGGAAGCTGACTCCGATTTAGTTGGGAAAAGGCTACGCAGCGATGATGATGGCAATAGGTTGGCCACCAACGCAAGTGCAATTTGGTTGGTGGCCATAGGTACGTATTTTGTTTAGTTTTTCTGAATTAGGGAAGTCTGCGTTTGTCCAACAGTGGACATTAGTGGATAGATTTACCCTATCAGATGACAGAACCGTGAAAATGACTATAGATTAAAACAAACCGGTTCTTAGCCGAAATTAGGAGACTTTTTTGGCTGGAAAGTCCTAATTCCAGCAATAGACTGCATAGGGATGAATTTCTCATAAAAATTGGGGATAATTTTCAACCCCATAGGGGTTTAATAAAAGTCAAAAGTGTCTTCGACCATTTTTTTTTTTTGCATAATGCTACTCGTTGCACGTGGTTCTAAAATAGGAAACCTATAAATCTTTAACCCCCTGGACCCTACTCAACCCTTTGAGTAAAAGGGGTGAATCATTAAAGTCGTAGGCTACGTACCTATATTGATGTTTTCTTCACGTGACTGTAGTTTCGCAGCTCAGTTTACAAATCCTTTCAAAAAGTGTCATCCGTGATTTTCGAAGCACGTTCTTCAGAATAATCACTATCACTAGCTGATTATCACCGAATTAAACACAGCATTTTTCACACTAAACAATTCTCAATTCGTTCCTGGCAACACAAATTTAGGCCTAACACACTTCCACACGCCGAAAACATGACGAAAATTCTCTACGCACCCGAAATTAGAGAAAAGAAATTCGAATTCAGAATGCCGAAACGAAATATAGAATGGAATTTTCGTACCCCGACCGTAGACGAATAGGGTATGTTTCAAAATCCGAATGCTAGCGCTATGTCGTATCGTTAGAAAGAGATGCACATATCTCTCTTGTTCGCACTTCAAATAGAGTTCAATGTACCGTCCTACTGAAACGTGGGCGCGCGCAACGATGTCTCCGTCTCCCTTGCTCGCGGTGGCGGCGCGGGTATGTGAACGAGACGGGCGATCCCGGTCCACTTTTTGTTCGGAACTTGTATTTCGATCGATAGCGCACCGTCGGAGTCTTGGTACTTTTATTTTTTAAGTTTTTGTTTTTTGAAAATTCGTTTGCTGGTTTAGTTTCCCTTGTATTTTTTAATGTATGTGTGAGTATTTGATTCCTACAGGCGTTTTAGAATACCTCTGTTGTTTTCAAATGTACGAAAACGACTGAAATTTTACATTTGAGAAGTTATTTCTATTCCTCAGTGAAAGAACGTAAATGCATTAAAGATTCTTAGTTTAACACTTAAATGATTGTTACTCATTAATGTGCTAATTTTAGAAATACATTGATTACTGCAAGTGTTAAATATGCGCTGCTTAATTAGCAAAATGCAATGTATTTTAATTAGTTGTACTAATGGAGCTATCAATAAGATTTTTGCTATACGGTTACTTAGTAACTTTAACCTGGTCATGATTAATAAAAAACTTAATAAGCCAATGTAATTATCATGTAAGTTAATTAATAAAAAAACGACTTTCACTAAAGCAAAGGAATTATAATTAATGCTTTATGAAAGAAACAATACCGCATTATGTCGTAAGGCTGGCTGTATACGCTCGACTAATCGCGGCGACGATTAATATTTAATTTCACTTGGTTTATTGGAACTTGGGAGCTTTAAATTGGGACTAATAATTATCATTCGCTCGGAAACTTGCGACGTTTATTGGTTTTTATTAAGGAAATTGAGTTATTTAATGGGTTTAAGTGACGGGCGGATAAACAGTTTTCTGTTTGTGTCTTTTTTTTTTGTGAAATGTTTTTGTTTAGTTCTTTTTTTGTCAATATTCTTCGATTACATTGCAACCATTACTTAATTTATTTTAATAACATTATTAAAAATACAACAGTAATTAACAGTTTTACTTACAAATTAAAATATTGAATAAAAACCTTTCTTTGTATCATAATTAACCCTAATTAAAAATTCCCCAATAAATTATAACTACAAACTAACAAATAAATAAAACATTAATTTAACCTCAAAACATTTCAAGAACCTGCATTGTACAGACAACATTTTAACACACATTATTTATCGTAACGATGACTTGTCGCACATAAGTCCTATAATCGCAAGTCAGTATCAAGCCTAACGATGCACCGCCTGGCAACAGCGTCGTCTATATATAGATGGTTATAAATAGCTCTTAAATCAGTCAATTAAGAGGCTAGACAAGAAAGAATGTAGTGTAAAAACTTTACTGATTATCCGTGCAACGTTTTTATGTTGTCGGGATGCAAGTATCAAGTACTTTTTTTTACTTTTTGTTTCTGTTATTTACTGAAGAATATATGTACTGTATGCGTTTTAATAAGGTTTGTGGGTAAAATGGGTTAGTACTGCGTTTTACGGTAGACTTACTTCTGTAATGGGTTTTATTCAGTACGTCTTTTGGTTGATAAGATACATTGTTTTATAGTGAAAGTTAGTGAAATTCCTTTTGCTCATTTGCTTGGAAACATGATTCACGAATTTTCAGCCATGACTTTTAAGTTAGGACACGGATAGGGCAATTATTTTCTGTAGATTTCGTTGCACAATGCATTCAATTCCAAGTTTTTAATAAGCAGTAATTTGTAAATAGATACCAGCTTAATTTTGTGTTAATTAACAAAAACAACTACTGTTGTAAAAAAAATCGTCTGACTTTTCTAACGCTACTCCCTATTTTACTTAACATTCAGACATTCTGAAAAGTATATCTGTCGCTACAATACACCTCAAAATGACAGTGACAGCATGAGAATTTACGATGGCATTCAGCTCTAAGTGCCATATTCCTCATTTTTCTCTATGCAGTAGCAGTAAGGATGATTTTCTTAGTGCAAGTATTGGCACTGATGTGCAGTTGACGGTACATAAGATAGAACAATAAGCCATTTTGTCCTCACAAAGAGAAGAGCGATGCTATAAATATTTCGAGTTAGCATAGAATATACTCCCTGCGGCCCGCAGTCATAAATTCATTCATAAATTAAACGTTGCCATAGCAACAATCTCGACCGACGGTGCTGGAAATAGCATTCGCGATGCTCTTGCGCATGCAAGCGAAATTTTAACTTTAAGTGCAGATTTTCAAAGTGCATATTGCGGTGGCGTGTTTGAGAATAATTTTCAGATACGTTTGCGGACTTTTAGTGGTTTTCCTTGTAGGTTTGACGCTAGTGTGTTAAATATATTGAAAACTGCCGCATTCTAGTATTATTCTCCAGTATTTGAGTTACGTCTATAAGACAGAATGAACTTTTCGAAGAACTTTAAGTTGTTTGTCATTTTGGCATTCTATGTAATTATCTCATCCCAGTTAAGTTCGTCATCTGCCTAGTCTTTTCAACGGACATGCACACGAATAGCTTCGTGCCGTATTAAGATCGAGCAGAAAACGCCGAAATAAACACCTTTCTTGTATGAGTGTGCTTTAATTATTAACTTTATTTAATTATTATTATTTGTTGTTATGGCGGCAATGTGAAAACAACTGTCTACCTATTACGGTTCATGAGATACAGCCCGCTAACAGAGATACGGACAGCGGAAGGCTTAGTAATAGGGTTCCCTTTGGCACCCTTCCCCCTAAAAAGCAGAAACATCACGACTAAACTAGTTAAAGAGCAATCTAAATTCATGCGATACTCCAATACATTCCTCGCGCGTCACAATGACCTGAACAGAATTAAACGATGGTATTCTGCTGTTCACCGCGTCGCAAACTGGTTACACTATTGGTCAAGGCTGCATTACTTCAAGTGTAAAAATATTTCGTACCTTCAACAGGACTTGGTATAATTAAAAATGGGTCTGCTGCATAATATGTGGTGGGCCTTGACGGGCTTTTCAAGGGCACACCTGTTGTTGCTTGTACAGAAGTCAATCTTCAAGAATGAAGGTCGTTTTAAGATACATGACATTGTAATTTGTAATGTTTCAAGTAAGAAAATTTGTGGAAAATCAATATGGGAACCCTTGTCACCATTCTCCTGCCTTTAATACCAATTTATTTGCATCTTACTTCTACCATCATCCTTATCTTTGCCTAGCCTTTTCCAATCATGTTGGGGTAGGCTTCCAGTCTAACGGGAGGCAGATGAATATACGTAACGACTGTCAAAGATCCACGAATGATAGCCGGGACCAACGGCTTAACGTGCTCTTTGAGGCACGGAGGGTCTTGGTATGTTACAATGGTCACCCATCCACGGCTTAGCTTAACTTCTTCCATACATCTCTATTAACCATCATCACAGTATTCATGAGGAATGTCCAGATCTAAAAGGGAAATCTAAACCTTAACTATACTACTCCCTCACTGCCGTAGACGTAGATATATTTAGTAACATAATCCGCATAACTATTCGGCGTGGCAACACGTCGTGTTTGGGTTCGCGACAAGTCAATCGTCATCCTGAGGTTGCCTCGTTGAGAGGTAAAGCACGTGTCGATTTCTTACGGGTTTTTTTATGACTCTTCAGGAATAGTTAAGCGGAATAGGTTACTAGATATATCTACGTTTATGTTATTGGATTTCCACCAAGTCACGCCTGAATTAAGCCTGAATCAATTAACTAACATACACAATGTCAACCCTCGGTCTTCCTAAACTATCAAACTTTCGACACGTCTTCTGGCTTACTAGATTACTGAAATAACTATTCTGATGGATACATTATCTTACCAGTCTTACGAATCCAAAGAGTTCACCATCACACGAGTGGTGATACGTTAATAAAGGGTCAAATTAAATTAGCTAGGAAAACTCCGCAGAAGTCAAGGCAGTTAAGGCAGCATTTAAAGTCTGACACCAGCACCCGAGTTCCGTAACACACTTTCAATCACAATCTGAATCATTTTGAAGGTTATTGCTAATCCCTTGCTTTATATGTTCGAAAAATTCGTCTGCTCAACAACGTAAAAAACGCAATGTATATTGTTGAACTGTCAAATGAAAGCCATTACTACTGTCAGTGTGTTACGCAATTCCCCCAAGGTCTTTCCAATAAAGGTACAGGTTAGTCACTAGCTACACGAAAAGTTAAAAAGGGTAGAAGCGGGCTTATTGTCTTAAGTAACAAAATTATGACATTTGCAGACTCTCAACCAAACCTTTGTAAACTACGGAGATAATTTAATAAAAATAATAAAATACGAAGAAGCCCAATGCAGTAATCCAAGTGTGTAGAAAGCAATTACAACAAACTGACTGCATATAAAACCGCCATAACAATTTTATGACGATATTATACGGATATATATAACCAAAAATATCATATTTCCAGCGCCATTTATGTGCTCTGTGACAAATTCATATAATTTAATAATAATATGTTTGCAAAACAACTTAAAATTGCATTGTAAGTTACATATTTTATTATATAACATTATATTCCATGGCAAGAACTGGTTCATAAATTGGTTGTTTTTTTTACTTAATACAGTAGGATCGTAGGTGTTGGGATAGTAATACTTACATATACTTTCTTGGCCGAATGACATAAACATATAATGTCGTCTTGTTTGTTTGTATGCCTGTCTTTTTTATTTTTTTATTCTACGGCTTTCACAATGTGTCTCAATGTTTTAACTAGAACCCAATAACGTTCTTATTGGCCTATTTTGTGGCAATTCTAATTGGCTTATTGTGTGTTAAACAATAAACTTGTTTTTAAATTTTTTTAAGCGAAAATAAAAGGTGTTTTTTCTTTTCTTTTTCTGTTGTACATTACCTCAGCAATATTATAAATAATTTAGTACGTAGTACTCATTCGTCAGGTAATGTTTAGCGGTCAAAGTATTTCTTATAATTCATGAAAAGTACATATCTACGAGATAAGATATGAAATTGTATATGGGAGCATGTGCCAATAAACTGCTTTGCAGTTTGGCATTTCTCTTGTCTGTATCGATTCGTGTGTGCAATTACCAACACTAATATCAATGCACCAACAGACAGACCCAGATATTCATTTAAAAAAAATTGAATTTATTGATCCGTTTATAATGAACTCGCAACTCATTCCATTATGTTTAATCATTCATTTTATAACCAATTAACATAAAATTAATTTTGTTTTCCATTGTCGTGTCATAAATTAAAGTGACAGAATAATTAGTGACTATTAATAACACAACAGAGCGTACTTATTTTGCATAATACCTTAACATTTATTAAGCAAAACGTATTAAATGAAGTATTTCAAATATTCTCGGGACACACTTCACAATTTTACCACAAAAAAACTAGGTTTAATTTAAAAAAAAATACAAAAAAAAACAGCTTCCTACATTCCGTTGACGTGGAATGAGCATCAAATCTTAACATAGTCAACTAATTATAACACCTTTCACCAGACTTCAATTACCAAAACCTCACAATTTTTCCGGAAAAAAAAAATCCTATATAAAAAAAGCCAGACAGACTATCAAAATTCACGGCCGCGGTATAAACTCGCCTTTCGATGGGCGACTGAGGTAGGCGGGTGCGAGCGAGCGAGATAGCACTATATTTTTAAGAGCTACGTCTCGATCGCATAACGGTCCGGCGCCCGCGCTTGCGACCTCAAACTTTTTTTAAATCGACCGCTTTTTTCCGCTGTTTTAATTTGATTTTCGATGAAAATTATATAGTTTTGGATTCAGGAAGAACGGGCCATCTGTTTGGGGAGCGGTGTTTTTCGATTTTTTCTTTTTTTTTGCCTCTGATGCTCGTAAAGACGCAAGGGTCTGGTCGTTCTATTTTTAGAATGGATATTTTTCTTGGAATTGTTTGTAGTTTTCGCGAAATTGATCTCAGGATGCACTCTACGAGTCTGGAAGAAGGTCAAATATTTCACCTCTTTTTGTTACGTGTAGTCAAAGTATTTTTATTTCACATTTACTGACCAGACGACGTGGCGTTATTGCCGTGTACCATTTCAATATTATTTTTTGGGGTCATTTTACAAATAAATTTAAAAAAAATGTTTCGTTTTAGTCTATTAAGAATATGGACAATAATATTTGGATGATATTTTATTTTATTTTTAATGAATTCTGTATTTAATAGAACACTAAAGATTCCATATCGTAAATTCTCAGAAAAATGTTTCTATAATTTATTAATTAAATCTCAATAAATAGTAAATGCATATTTATTTTCATTCTTGTATTACTATGTGATAGCAAGAATATATTGCATTTTATTAAATGTTCATAATTTTGTCACAATGAACTTTACGTAAAGTATTAAAACTTCACTCACATTTTTCCTATACCTACTATAATAGAAAATAATCATTTTTCTATACTTCATAATTTTTTTGCGATAAGCTTTGGATAAAAAAAACGTATTAAATGTTATTTTACTATTTTTAAATGTATCTACAGTTATGCTAAAAAATAACTATGTCCTGTTCTAGCGTTTATAATTTTATATTTATTATTATAAAATATTTTTGTTAAACAATTTAACGACCATTTTGTTAATTTTTATTTGTACCTATCGACTTAATTATTAAATGTGGCAAGGCAACTATACCTACTATAACTGCATAAGTAGGTATGTAGGTATCTATAGGTAGGTATTTAAGAAAATATTTTAAAGTATGAGATTCTAAGTAAAATGTAGAAAAGTACATTTTGATAAACTTATTTTTTTTAATAAAACATTTATGGTTACTAAAAAATGACAAAAATTAGACCTAATAATACTTAAGTAATGTTGTCAGTATTGTAACATTCTTGAGCCCTTTAAGTTTTATGAGGTAGGTACTTACCTACCTAATCAACAGTTTAATAATTTTGTAAAAAAATACAGATCTGCGATTTTTTTTACAAAATAATGCTATAGTTAGGTAGGTAGGTACTATAACACACATAGATTTATTTTTATTACGTTTTGTATAACAAATACTTAAAGTACAAATTTTTACCAATTCATTTTCTCTATTTATTTGTTTATGCAAATATTCAACATTTATTTTACTAAATATTTTTATAAAAAACTCAACCATATAACCGTTTTATATTCTATTCAGAATTAAAAGTATCTACGTTTTCATAATCATAATATAATACTAATTAAAAATAACGTCCTATATAATTTATTTTTTATTAATAAGAACCGTATTGACAATTTTTTTTAACTTTTTTTTTTACAACTTTACTACACTTGATAAGTGAATAGTAATGTGACAATAACCACCTATCTATTGTGTTACTATTGACAAAAAGAAAAAAAAAAACAACTCATTTCTGGTAAATACAACATGACATGTACTGAACACAAACAAGAAAATAATTATTATTATTATTATTACAAAAAGTAAGGTAGTTATGAAAAAAACCTGTTCTTATATTCGTACTTTTTAACCCTTTTACAGAAAAATAAGGACTACAAGAAATAAATGCAAATAATTTCTAAATACCTTCCTACCTATAATGTCCAAAATTCAAAATAAAATACATTACAAAAATAAAAGTGTATTGGGTGGAAGGGGGAAAAGAGGACCTATGGCCATGGAGTCGTTAAATTTTTATTAAATATGACACTGGAAAATGTTAATTGAATACGTTGACTATAATATGTTGTTAAAATGTTAGAAATATCACGGACTATACTTATTATCCATATAATATGTTCAAAATTACTTATATTACTCACAAGCCGATTGTTATTTACCATCGAAAAAATAAACGAAATTCCATACAAACTTCCATACCCCATTCAACCCCTACATAGGGTTTAAATTTTCAAAAATCCTTCCTTAACGCTCACTTTCGTTATATGTATAAAATAACTCTTCTGCAAATGCTTCTAGACTCAGCTATTTAGGCTGTTCATTGTCTGTCAGTGAATGAATTTAATAAGACTTTTAAGAGAAACAGAAGAAGATGGAGAAGTGTTTCATCTATAATAAATGTCTGTAGGTTTGTTACGTTATCACGATTGAATCGCTGAACTGATTTTGAGGTCTTTGACAACAATGACATGACACAGTCATGATGATCTGACAGTTAACGTGTTAAAAAAATCAACCCCGAAGAATAAAATGTCCTATTGGGAAGTTTGTATGGAAAATTAAAAAATCCACGCGGACAAAGTCCACGTACAGGCTACTAAATAATTAATTGAAAGGTCAGGTCTGACCTCACTATGACATCATTGGTCTTCGAACGCTTTTACTCATTATGACTCTTTTATCTCAAGGTCATCATAATTCTCTTGCCTTTATCCCAATTTATTTGGGGCAGCGCATGTCTCCTTCTGCCACACATCTGTATTAGTCATCATCTCGGTAATCAACTAATCACCAACTGCCTATCCATATCATCTTTCACACAGTCCATCCATCGCTTCTTTGGTCTTTCCCTACTCTTATAGCCATCCACATTCATACTTACTCAAAACTTTCCTCACGACATATTTTATAGTCTCAAGGTCACTTCTCGTAACATGAATCTTCGTTTTCTCTTGTATCATCTTGAATTATTATAAGAATATCTCTTGCCGTGGTAAAATAGTACCCAGTCAGCAAGGTGATAGCAAAGATTGACGTCACTCATCATCCTCTGCATTACCTTTTACCAACTATGTTGGGGTCGGCTTCCAGTCTAACCAGATGCAGCTGAATAGCAGTATTTTACATGGAGTTTCTACCTGTCTGCCTACTTATCTGTCAAGTAGCCCAGTCAACGGGTTGTGGAAATCCTCAACCCAGTAACTGAGTAACACGCTACCGCTTGGTAAGATTGTGGAGTTTATTTTGATACACCCATAATAAGATAGTGAAAAAAAAAATCTTTAAAAGAAATATATGCCAGGAAGAGCAAACAAAAAAAAAATAGCGAGGAAAAGTAAAAAAAAAAATGGCCTTCACACTCAGCTGGATGCTAAACTTTTCAAGTCACGACATAGCGTGATTGCCGAAAGGTTCACAAACCTGATTCTTAACCACCAGAATACTTAGAATTCTGGTATACCTACAGGGTTATTAATATAGTAGTGTTTAATATTAACTAAAGTCATTGCTTGACATTTAAATACAGGGTTATTGTTTATAGATCGGCAATCCGTTAAGGGGATGTCGGAGAGGTCATTTGCAACCAAAAGACCCCTTATGACCCATATGTCAATGTCAACTCAACTCCATTTTCGAGTAATTTGACATTTTATATTTTAAAATGTATGAAATAAAAATATAAAATGTCAAATGACTCGAAAATTGTTGACATTTACATAGGGGTCATGAAGGGTCATTTGGTTGCAAATGACCTTAACGAATTGCAGACATATATAACCAATTACCCTGTATTTAAATGTCAAGCAAGGACTTTAGTTAATCTTAAACACTACTATATTAATATGAAAGAAACCATTATGAACCTCTTAATGACAATCATTTCCATTTTGGCAGTTCAACTACATCCATTACGTTGTGTTTGTAACACTGAGGATACTGTTGATTTGTCAATAATATGAAAACGATTGTCATGTAGATTGTGTTTAAATTGAAGCCGTTCTGAATGGTCTGAAATGGTCAACACACAGTGATCAATGCAATAATCCCTTCTCTGTATGAGAAGAGACTTTAACAATTCCATAAAATAGCCAAAATCTTTCAAACACTCGGTGAATTAATTTGGTGATTAATGATAATTCCTTCTCTGTTTAAGAAGCGTCCTTGACAATTCCAGAAGTTTTTGAATAGTGAGAATGAAACTATAGACTACTAAGCTTTTACTCGCTTCTTTGCCCGCGTGGAGGTTGGAAAGTCTCACAGGAACGTTTTCCCGGGAGTATCATATGTCTTAACCCAGGACATGGTCAATCCATGTGCCAAATTTCATCCAAATCTGTTCAGCCATTAATACATGCAACGGTTACAGACAGACAGATAGATCTACCAACAGTCCGACAGAGTTACTTTCGCATATAATATTATATTACTAGCTGCGCCCCGCGGTTTCACTTGCATAAGTCCTGTAGGAATATCGAGATTAAAAGTAGTCTTGGTCTATCCATCCAAATTTCATCTAAATCTGTTCAGCCGTTTTAGCATGAAAGCGTAACAAACAAACAAAGACACTTTAGTATTTATTGTATTAGTTAGCATAATAATTATAATTAGTAAGTATGGATTGAGTACCTATTGACTATCACAAAAATATTTAAAACACCGAAATCTTCCATGAAATATAATAAGTCATGGTGGCAACCGTGACAAAATCAATTCAGTAGTTTTCGACGGTAGAGTCTTACCACGTGGTATCATGGTACCCAGTAACTGGGTTGTCGAGGTCAGAAAGGCAGTCACGCCATGTAAAATACTGGTATTCAGCTGCATCCGGTTGGACTAGAAACTGACTCTAACTTAGTGGGGAAAAGGCTAGGCAGATTATTATTTTTTAGTTCTCGATGGTAGCCTGAACATACAACCATACAGACTATGTAGGCACTTGTTATGTTCGTGTGTATTCAGCCATATTTTAATCTTATCTAAAGTAAACTAAGAAAAATTGCTGTATGAGTGAATCATGATGGACTATTGCTTTGATCGCGACTTTGTCCGCGTTGTTTTCTGATTTTCCATAAAAAAATTCAACACTCCGATTTTACACCACTTCGGGGTTTTTTTTTATGAAGGCTTATTCAGCGTTTAATATCCGGAATGCTGGGACATAGGCCTCCTCTCTGTGAGAGGGACTGGGCCGTAATCCACCACGCAGGCACGCATGACTAATTATTTTTTATTTTTTTCTCTCTTCATGTGAATTGATTTACTGGTTTCATAGTGAAACCAAGACACAGTGTCATTTAAAAGATTAAGTAGTAGATGTAATAAAAAAAAAGTGTATATTGCAGTGGAATATAAAATGTACAATAAACAAGCTAACATAAAAAATATATTATTATATTACGATTATAAAAAAAGTACTTATGTAATTTTGAACTAAGTTTAAATTCATATTTTCTGACCAACCGATTCCTTGGCAATTCAAAAGTGCCTGTAAATGGTTTAATTGAAATAAATGGTTTGAGTTTGAGCTTAAAAAATTAAGGACGATGTATTTTTTTATGATGCTTCATACTCATGATTATGGCAAAAATATAATATTTACTAATCAAATTAGTATCCTAAAAGTAGATAACAATAAAAGGGTTCTCTCATAGACCGGTTCCCTTAATCGTGGCCCTTGACACTAACCGGGATTCAAGGTCTTACAATGTTATGATAATATGAGTTGAGCTCCACAATTACTGACAAATGCTTGCACTGACTGGACAGGTCTAGTCAAGTGTGTGTCGTTCTTTACTCAAAAGACTATTTCATACGCCAATCTACATGGTCCTCACAAGATCTGACCAAAATTATGTCTGGACTTTAAAAGGGACTGACACTTGAGTTAGTTTCGCCATTTTTTCTCAAGACTAGTCAGTTAAGAAATGCTGACTCAATCTAGCTGATTTTTACTTGAAGTTAAAAAGTGATTTCGATATCCTATTTACAGAACAAAAAAAATAATTTCTTAAATTAAAAATAATCATAAATTATCAAGCCAACATCATTGTCCATATTTCCCCAAACTTCTCAATACCACAGTATAAAAAATGGTGATGTAATAAAAATGACGTCAGACTAAATATACCTAAATTAAAACTTGTGACAATATTGTCAAGGTTAGTCAGACTTAATAGTCTGTATACAGGGTCAAATTAAATTAACTAGCGAAACTCCGTTGGACTTACCGGGTATCGATATCCAAACACGATAAAGACATGATAAAGAAAAAATTTTTTTTTTTTGTGGGTATGGATATCTTAACACGATAAAACAAAAAACAATCATTTTTTGAGTCATACTTGAAAGTAACAACACTAAAATCAGTAAGCAGACCCCAAAACAAAATCATCAAATCTTTTTAAGTATTTTTATTTCATCATGTTGAATATAGATACCCGTTATGTCTAGCGGAGTTTCGCTAGCTAATTTAATTTGACCCTGAAGATACCTATGTTAGTCGTTTCGGGTAAATTTAATGAGGATGAAAGGAAATGATGTTTATTTCTTTGAGAAGATCTTTTAAGACAATTTTACACGACAATTTTGAAAAAAATACTCGAAGGAGCCGGCATTTCCTAGTTGACTAATCGCTAAGAAGAATAATGTCGAAGAAAAAAAATACAAAAAAAAAGATTTTTTTTGTGTTTTTTTATTGGAAGTCGTTTTGTTTTATAAATCCATTTTAGTTTTTGACTATTTAGGTACCCCTATGCCACATAAATTCGTATGTATGTATATACTTGCATTATCTATAAATAACAGTGACAGAAAGTTATTATATCTATATAACATACACCAAATGGAAAAATACGTATAATTATTAAGGATAACAAAAAAAATCACTCATCAGAAATTGACCAAATGTATATGGAACCTATCTGGAAGTACTTCTATTTTTAAATAAAAAACGAATTTTCCAAGTCCGTTTTCAAATGACAGAGTTCTGAGTTCTTTTGTTCCGCCTCCTCTTTTTAAGTCGGTTAAAAATAATAAAAATGTAAACTTACTTCGATGTCCAGCATTTTATCGTTATAATCTGTAAACAATAAAAAAAATCATTTAAGAACATTTTTTTTACATATAATTTTTATATTATATATTAATTAAAATAAGTATCAATAAAAATATATAGGTAATATCGTCACTTGGCCGAATAGCCCAAATTGTCTGAAAAAAATGTTTTTATTTTTTTTCATTTATTACAAAAATATTAACAATGAGAATTCTTTGAATGCTCACTGCTGCATCATCATGCAGCATAAAAATCCACTGCTGTATATGATCTTCCTCTAATAGAGAACAACTTAAAAAAATAAGAATTGATAATTTTGTTTTACATTAAATTTTCTGAACATTACATAATAAATAAATTCACAATTCAGTATCGACCCTGAAACAAACTGTTTAAAACTCAAAAGGGCTCTAAATGTGGAGTATAAAATTATGTTTACTTTGTCAAAATATCTGAATTATTTACTTGTATTTAGTTTTAAGGAAATGTATGAATATTTTATTTAGTTAATAAACGATTGTATTTATTATTATTGATTAAAATCGTGAAAAGTCTTTTGACAGTGACAGTAGGAAGCTACTGTCCATCATGAATTCATGTTATCAAAAAGGAAATGAAAAAGATGAAGATCAGAAAAAAAAATAACCTCAAAATTCGTACATTGCATTCTCATGTTAGTCTTTTCTCCTAAACAAATGGAACATCGAACATAATTTGGTCAACGTTCCACAGACCCTTCCACATTTAATCAAATATACAAACGAACCCATGTACAAAACATAGTCCCCAAATATAAAAAAAAAAAAATAAGAGAAAAAATTACCTCCACACACTCCAGTCTCAGACAGAAAAAAACCGTAAAAAAATAATCGAAAACGCACCCCGTGGTAAATTACGTTTTGAAAAAAGCGTACCCCTATGAAAGGAGACGACGAAAAAAATCCGACCCCTCCCTTTTAACGAATAAAAACGTGCAAGTGTCAAAAATGTATGGCTAGGTGAGAGTGAGACAGAGTTATAAGCTAGAGCGAGATGGAAGATCCCCTCAGTACGGGCCCTGCACGCCCTGATCTATGATGCACAGGAGCAAATCGGACATGTTGCGTTTTTTCTTATTTTTTTGGCTTAACTTTGTATGTTAATTCGATACAGAAAATGGCCTATCTGTTCGTGTTTGTATGTAGTCTTTATTTTTATTTACCTAATTAATTGTACAAAAAAAGTCACTACGCAGACTATTGCAAAAAATTTACAATACCATTGATTTAAGAAACCAGCTGCCTCTTTGGTCTAGTGGTCGCAGTCGCTACTGCTGAGCATGCGGTCTTGTGTTCGATTCCCAGGTCAGGCAGTGTTATTTGTTTTTTTTTTATTGGGTTTTTCTCTCTGGAATGTCTCAGTAGCAGCCCGGAGTCCTTTCTTTATGCCCGGTGGATGGCAATAGGTTCGCCCCCTATGGCATGGGGTTTAAACATAACTGGCGAAATGTGGGTGTACTATTGGTACACTTCTGCGGAACCCTTCGAGGAAACAAGGCGTGATGTTATGTTATGATTTAAGAAAATATAAGTATATAATAAATTAAGTAACCATAAGAGTGAAAACTACTCATCTTAAAGCAGATAAAATTGCAAACGAAACCTACATGAAATATTGTCTTTCCCTCAAGGTGGATCATCATAAGACGTTTACTGCCGGACATAGGCCACACGGAATTAGCGCCACAAAGACTGTCTACAAGGAGTAAAATGAAAGAATAATTTAAAGTTACGGTAGGCCCCGCACGTCAATGCTAACAAAACCAGTATAAGGTGGCCTCTTAATCTATTGAAACTCCGTATTACGCGAGGCCAGCTCAAGGTCAAAGTGTTACCTCTGACGTGCGGCCTACTGTCACTACCCAGAAATATGACACATAATAATCAGTTTAAGACACTTTGTCTTATAATAATTAACAACTTTGTTAAGAAGACTAATTAGCATAATCAGTCTATAATGTTCCCACAGCTGGGACTGCGGCCTCCTCTCTGTGAGAGGGAGTGGGCTGTAATCCACCACGCGGGCCCAGTGCGGGTTGGTAGATGTCACATGTCTTCATACTTTTTATTTTAGGAGTTTTTTTTTTAAATCCTTAATTGAAAGGAGGTTCTTAATAATAACAATCTAGCCTTTATGACTAATAAGCATTTCTTTTTTTACGTGATAATTAAATAAAAGTAATAAAAACTAAAACCCAACTACGGCAAAAAGTCAACTAAAAGGTATAAATAAGTCATCTCAGATAGACAAATAAAAAATCCGGAGTCACTCGAGTTAGGGGATAAATCGTATAGATTACGTGTGACTTCGGATTTTCAATTTAGCCTATAACCAGCGGACGACCGAGGCGCTTCTAACGATACCCTATTTGTCAAATTATGATGAGCAGTTTAGAAGTTATAAGGGAACAAATGAACATACATACATACTTACATACCGGTCAAAATCATAACCCTCCATTTTGCTTCGCCGAAGTCGGGTAATTAGTGGTAGACGACCCACCGACCGTATTTTGGGATATGCCGGTTTCCTCACTATGTTTTCCTTCACCGTTTTTGACATGATAACTATGGTATAAGACATAATAATCACTGTATTATAAGACACTTTGTCTTCTTATAACTAACAACTATGTAAAGAAGACTTATCTTTACAAAAACATCCGCCAATGTCAAGGTTCCGTCAAAATCGGATCAGCAGTTCCTGAGACTTGTTCTTATAAACAAACAAAGTATGCTTACGTTAGAAAAATTGCGTTGTAACACGATAGTTGAGGAATGCGTAGTTTCATGTTATAGGAAATGATGTTATGTAGGTAAGTGTTGTTTTAATTCTATACTGGACATGAAATGAAATGAAATTCTCTGGGTTCCATTTACATGATGGATACTTTATTTTTTTGAAGTATCAGTTTGGCAAACTACTAAGTTTGAATACTTTCCTCAGATGTGGGAAATCATCGGGAGGAAACCAACATCCAGGGAGCAAGGGTGGTGATCAATGCTCATTACTTCTCTGTATGAGAAAAGGCCTCTGCCCTGCAGTGGGGAGGTGGATGGTCATGGAAAAGAGTGCCCCAGAATGCAGCTCAGTGGGTGATCGCTTAAAGTTCAACAGAGGAATGAACTGATGATGACGAAGAGAAATGTTTATATGTTTGTTACTCAATAATGTTAAAACGGCTGAACGAATTTGATTGAAATTAGTACACAGATAGACCATGGCCTATATTACGTAAAACACTGGCGGACTAAGGGGGTCCAAATTTTTTGGAACACTTTTAAATTAAATCCTAATCAAGGCCAAAATATGTTCGGTAAGTTAAAGGCAGTCTTTGTTTGAGGCTCCCTACATATTATGCTAAATATAAATGTAAAGTGCTAAAATGTGACTTTTCTGTGATAGTAGACAAAGGAACTCCTATTTATGTGTTAAAAGAACCCTTACCTATCCGGTGCGAGTTGCTAAAATGATCGAGCTCACTTCGCTCGTTTCTGCATCCTACGTTCTCAAACTGTTCTGTATAGGTCAACAAAGTTATTCCGATTTATGTATAAATGTTCAAAATTGAACCTATTCAAGGTGCAATTTTTTTTATTTGTCGTATGCTGCTCCTACTTTTCCGTATAAGTCGACAAAGTATCTCCTACTTTTGTATGAATGAAAAACCTAAATTTTTCGAGGTAGTGTGCTAAAATATCGAGCTCGCTCCGCTCGCTCTTACTTTTAATATTCTCTATTCTACGGTCTTCTGGTTCTCAAACTTTTCTGCATACCTGAGCGGGAGGCCCCCATTTAGTTTAACTACTACCATAGAGTACTTTTTATCTGAATACATTAAGTAGTTTCTTTAGGATTTGAGTAAAACTGCAGACATAAGCTAGTGTTTCATCAGTTCTGTCTGACGATAAGGGAGAAATAACAAGGCGTGTAGATGTCTATAATAATATCGACGTAGTAGATTGTGTAGCTTCCTATCTACTAGTAAACAGTGACCCTTTCTTTGTAGAGTTGCGTGGGACGATAAGAGCATACGACATAATGAATGTGCGTCTCATTAGGTAAGTTTGTATCACTGGTTCATCGTTGAGGGTTCTCGATGTGTGTAGTTAGGTCTATACTGAAGAGAATCTACTAGATGCTTTTTAGGGAATTTGCAGCGTTGTAAATGCAGGACCAATTCTAGAAGAAATATGATACTCTTTGGAGTCGATATGAGACAATCGCCCCATGTAAAATATTGGTATTCAGCTGCATTCGGTTAGACTGGAAGCCGACCCACAACATAGTTAGGAAAAGGTTAGACAGATGATGGTGATGAGTCGATATGAACAAGATTCTGAGACTGCACAATCTTTTTTAGTTTTTAGTGAGAGTTTAATTAGTTTGGTAGCCAGTAATGGTCGTAAACCCACACCAATAAAATTAAACTCTTCAAACAAATGAACTCCTCTGCCGATCCCCAACGAAACAAACTGTCTCCGTGAAGCAGTGAGTAATAAAAGGCGTTAGTGTGCGTGCGGATGAACGAACTCGACGTTACTCGTCGATGCGGCGGCCATGTTGCCTACGTCACACGGCCTTGTGCGCGCGCGCCGAGACATACCTAGCTTAGTTTTGGAAATTATGACCTTGCAACGCTTACTATATGATTTATCAATTTACATACGTGCTGTTGTGAAATTTTAGGTGAAAACGATGGTGTTCGAAAAGAAAAATTTAGATATTTTTTTTCAGTGTGTTTTTAAAGCAAGTGGCGTTTGGTGAAATCTGGGAAAGGCCTATTTCCAGCAGTAGACGTTTATAGGCTAAACTAAAAGGATTATGACTCTAGGTATCTTGTTGGGACATTCAATAAAACTATCCATTGTTTTTTTTTAACACTTCAAAGAGTACTATGTAGATTTTAGACAGAAATCTATGTTGGACATTTCGTTTTATATCTTTAGTTATTTGTTCTCATTATTGGACGTGTTTCTCTTCTCCCAAAGCGTGTTCACAATACTGAATAGCTTGTTGTCATATAGGCCAAAGAAAACATTAATAGTGCTACTTGAATAACAGCAGCAAACTCTTCTTTCCGTACCGTGTATTCTTGTAATTTCTTTGATCAGAAGGCCGATTCTCGTACGTTCACATTCAAGTCGCAATCTGTCAAACTTGTCAAAAATGTTGGTAAATTGATTGTATTTTTGACAGATTGCAAATGAGAAGCGTTCTTAAAAATACGTGAGTTGCCCCTCAGATATATCCATATCACGCCTTTTATGGGATTTTCTTTTGCCAGATACAAAATCTTGCATAACCTTTGTCAATACCAGTCTATTATTTTTCCACTGCAGGGCAAATATCTCTCATACCGTGCCTTCTCATACAGCGCAGGCACGAGCATTCATCACCACGCTTGCTCAAGACAGGTTGACGATTACAGACCAACATTAACTACAAGTCCAGGGGCCTAAGTCTACTAATTTAACGTTACAATGGTCTCTCAATGGTGAGTTTTTGACAGTTTTTGTATGGCAAATCTGTCAAAAATTCACCATTGAGAGACCATTGTAACGTTTATAAATTAGTAGACTTAGACCCCAGGTGTCATCACGATATTTTTCTTCTTCATTGGTAATTATTTCAGTTAATTTAGCTTGTAGAAGAGGATTCCTTTAACATGAAGCACCACAATTTACTCATCGTTTTTCTCGGAATCTTCCAAAACCCCTTATCATTTCTAGAAAGTCATGAACTCACGACTAAGGTCACTTAACATTACTTACTGAATAAACATTAATTAACTACTTAATTGTAGTATAAATAGCTGCTAATATATTGTGCTTTAAGTATAGGATAATAGTGAAATTCTCTCCACTCGTGGCGATACATGAATGTGCGTCAGGCGCATCCTTGGCAGACAGCCTCGTTAAGTGCCACCTTACTGCTTGGATTATATTTTTACTACGGCATACGCAGACAAATTCTCATATTTTCAGTGTTGGAAGAAGAAGTGTCTTTAAATCTGGTTTCAACAAAATCTAGCTATATTTTTTTGCCTCTATACGAGATAACTTGGTACCAAAGGGGCACATTCAGTCTATTTTCTTATAAATTACTGAGTTTCTGAGTTTTTCCCGAACACACACACACGCACGCACACAAACTACTCACGAGCATGCATGCACCACAAGTTATTTTAGTTTTAATGTTATTAAATAAATTGTTAATGTACAAAAAACGGGGAAGGCACTGATTCCTGTAACACAGGTACCACCTAGCTCAGGAGTCCGGGCTTCAAACTAAAATGTAACACCTTTATTATGTCAAATTTTTATTTTTTTATTTTGTTTTAGTTTCCGTCAAAATTAACTCCTTAGGGATGATCCTAGGGACGAGCCTTAAAATTTATTTAGCCATTTATTAAGTGTGGAAGTCTCTGCCAGCGTCTGTATTCCCTTCAACGTATAACCCGTCTGCCTTTAAGCAAAAGTGAACAGGCATCTTCTGGGCACGCTCGTTCCATCATAGACCTCATCCATCGCTTTCCATCAGCTGAGATCGAGGTCAAGAGCTGGCCCATAACACAAAGTAAAGTCGAAACTTGATTTGAAGTCCTTGAGTTTCAGAAGGAAGCGTGCACAGGACTCTTGAATTGCAATGTTTTGTCGACGCGTGACGTTTACGGACTAAGTTTAGTTTTTAATTATTTCCAGACCCCAGTTAAAGCTTACTTTTAAGGTCTAATTCCATCATATTGTGCTATTTTTTGGCACGAACTTGATTTTAGGAGTACTTATACCAATATGAAGTTATTAAACACTTGCTACATAATTATAATAAACAGGATCGTGTTATGGCCACTTCTTCCAACACTAAGAAGTGATGGAAGGTGTTCATCTCGGGGACTGTCTTCAGACATAAACAAAGAACAGATTTCCATTTATTTTGAAGGCGGAGTTTTATAACCAATTCTTTTCCCACCACACTGCCAGAATGTTTTCCACACTCGGTAACATTTAAATTATTCATTACAAAAATGTAAAAGCTCTTAGGAACAGGCGGTGGGACATAAAGTTGCATCAGTTTTAAACTCAAGGCGATTCGTTTTGTAACTGGGCGCGGCGCCGACATCTTGACGCCTCATTGGCCTACTGGTTGCTAACGGCTCCTGAGATTGCACTGTGAGGAGTTTAGGCGGCATTTACTGCATTTATTTATTTTTTTCAAACTCAAACTCAAAGCATTATTTCAATTAAACCATTTACAGGCACTTTTGAATTGTCAAGGAGTCGGTCAGTCAGAAAATATGAAGCTAGTTGCCCATTCCAAAGCGTAGTAGGTAGTACCTATAGCGAAGAACGGGCAAGAAACTCCACGGACACTCTTTTAAATCAATAAAAATTGTTACAAAAATTGGTTACATCATTCATGTTGAAATTACTTTTACATGTGAGAACAATGTAGGAAGATGTGCATGATAAAAGCGTCCGTACATAAAAATATAAACAATTCAAAAATTACAAATAAGCCATGGCAGCCAAGGCCAAGAGATGACCAGCTCCAACTAACGGCGCCCGTTCACGAACATGACGCATTTTCTCCAAAGAACCTATGGATGGACTGTGATGATATGGTTAGAAAGGGAGTGACTACCGTAATGACGAATGATATAGACACGTATGGAAGAAAAAGACACGTTGTGTCAACCCCAAATAAAAATAGGAATAAGGGCAGGAGAATGATAATTTATTTGCTCGGGCGTTAATATGACACATTGGGTGTTAGAAAGAGACACACAGGCAAAAGTGACAGAGACGACACTCAATATACCTAAACCGATTTACGGTAAAACATTAAAATTGTTGCTAGTCAGTACCACAGTAACATTAATACTCATTATACGAGTACTGATTTGCTATGAGTTCGGGAATCATTTTTCTCTTAACCTAGTGACCTTTTCAGTCTACTAATGAAACCAGTAGGTAAAACAAAATATCTGGGGCCTAAGTCTACTAATTTAAAAACGTTACAATGGTCTGTCTCTCAATGGTGAGGTTTTTAACAGATTTGCCATACAAAAACTGTCAAAAACTCACCATTGAGACAACATTGTAACGTTTATAAATTAGTAGACTTAGGGCCCTGGGGCCTAAGTCTACTAATTTGTAAACGTCACAATGGTGTCATAATGGTTAGTTTTTGACAGATTTGCCATACAAAAACTGTCAAAAACTAACCATTATGACACCATTGTGACGTTTATAAATTAGTAGACTTAGGGCCCTGGTCAAGTGATTACAGCACAAAAATAAAGGAACCCTCTACAGGAATGACATAACATACTTTCCAACTTTCTACTCATGCATATCAGTACAAACAATATTTCAATGCCCAAGTAAAAACAATAGCAATTCTGCGAGGCGGTAGTGGAACAGACTTACAGCTGCCCAGTAAGAGCCAAATATCTGACAAAAAAATACATAGCTTACTTATTTATGTCCAACAATCAACAACTCTGCCTGTCCCTTAGAAAAAAACTGTATTAAAAAAGCTCGCACAAACATTAAAACAGTTGCATCAGGCTCAAGGCAATGCGTTTTGTAACTGGGTGTGGTTACACGGCGCCATCTTGGATTTTAACATTTTTACTAATTTACGTAAGTACACTGTAAAGTAGGGGTTTTAAATAGTGAAAAGTATATTTTTTCGTATATAAATTATATAGGGTATTTTTTTTTTATAGACCCTACTTTTTTATAATAGGTATTAGATTATCATCATTCTGCCTAGCCTTTTCCCAATCATGTTGGGGTCGGCTTCCAGTCTAACTGGATGCAGCTGAATACCAGCATTTTACATGGAGCGAGGCAGTCGCTCCTATCTGACCTCCACAATCCAGTAACTGGGTAATACGATACCCCTTGGTAAGACTGGTTGTCAGACTTTCGGGCTTCTGACGCCTCGTAACGACTGTCAAAGATCCACGAATGACAGCCGGGACCACCAGCTTAACGTGCTTTCCGAAGCACGGAGGAGTCTCGGTATGTAAAGATGGTCACCCATCCACGGACCAACCTCGGCAAGCGCAGCTTAACCTGATGGATCGACCCGTGCGGCTGTTATTACTTAGCCACGAGCTCCTCTATTAAGCATAGATTATATTTCTATGGTATTAAAGCGAATTAAGGGACTTACCCTTAGGTACTATTGGTATACAACTGCCTAAGGTATTAATTAAGCGAAAACATGTGTATCGGAAATCGCCAACCCGCCTGGAGCAAGTGTGGTGATCAATGCTCGTGCCTTCTGTGTATGAGAAGAGGCCCTGCAGTAATCTGCTGTTTTTTTTTTCAAACTCAAACTCAAAACTCAAAGCATTTATTTCAATTAAACCATTTACAGGCACTTTTGAATTGTCAAAGAGTTTTCTGTGCGAATATAATTATGGAAAGAAAATAACGGTTCCATTAAATGACCTGCACGATAACTTACCTATTTTTGCAACTTTTCCTTCCTCTATTAAACATTAACGAATAAAAAAATACACGAATTATTATTACGAATTAGGTCAATTAATTGATATTACTCCCATTCATAGTTGAAATGCGGCAAAGCATTATAATTACATATTTTGTTCATGGAAATTTGATAAACATATTACATAATATGTTGATACATATGTTTCGCACAAACCACAAAAAATATATATATTGCTTACTTACCTACATTAATTTTGTATTTTACTATTAAACATAACTTTCCAATTTTTGTAATTACATACACACATAAACTCACGCCTTCTACCCATGGGGGTAGGCAGAAACCAGCGGCTTTAATATTTTTTTTAGAAAAAAAAACAAAATAAAATAAAGCGTCCGTTTGCCCGCCAGTATCGAACCTCGAAGGGCCAAAAATCAACAATAGTACGGCTAGGGCGTCCGGCCCTGCTATTGGTCGGTCCCTTCGACGCATCGGCTGCATCATAGAACCACGAGGAATGGTAATGAAGAAGTTTCACGCCTAGTGAGATGCGATAAGGGAAAGCTGTTTTGTTAATAATTTGTTAGAAATTCAATTCTCACGAACTTTGACATTTCATAGATATTTTTGTATTGTTACAATTTTTGTTTTTGCAAATTATATTTTATTTATTTTGAAAAATAAACGGTTACACATTACAGTATTACATACAGAGTGAGTAAATAAATAGATTCACGTTCGTTGCACTTATTTTATTTTATTTTTTTATTGTGTTACGGGGCAGCTCTTGACCTCGATCTCGCCTGGTGGAAAGCGATGGATGAGGTCTATGATGGAACGAGCGTGCCCAGAAGATGACTGTTATGAAGTCATTGAAATGTGTCGTACCCACGTTATTTTGTTTAATTTATTGTTTACTTAAATTCCTCTGTGGTATAGTTGTCGAGGTTCAACCAACAACAATACGCTGTTTCTAAACAAAATAGATACTAAGCTTTGGTGATTGACTGTACTTGATATTATTATTATTATTCAATTATTGTAGAGCCGGAAAAAAAACCTTTTTGTGTATAATTTATACATTTATTTGCAGCATTTGATTATTATCATCATAACTATCTTTTAAAGCAATAATAAAGCCTTTTTTTGGTAAAAAAAGTATGATCTTTGAAATTTAACATGAATTTATATCCACTTCTCATCTTCATGTTTTTATTTCATCCTATCTCAAAATATACTCTGTATTTCATTTATATAAATGCTGTTTTAACTAAAAACGACTGCAGCATAGATAGTTTTATTATAATAATTATGTACATCATAATTAGATAAAACAGCATAAATAAAATGTAACGTAGGTACATTTTCATCTCTATCATAAGACAACACACAAACACGAATTGTTTAGTAACAACAATTTATAGAAAACAAAACAATTCACTTGATTTTGTACAGTTTACAGACTAGTCCTTCTGTACATTCCTACTCTGTGATAGACCCAAATCTATGCGTTTCCTGATTGGCTGCCGTCTCCGAATGACGATGACTCTCAACTGCCAAGGAGCAAAGGGCTATTGGATAGAACAGTTATTTTTATTTTATATAGTTTTATTGTAAATGTAACTTTTTGAGGAAGTGGGGGGGATATGGGTTGTTTCTTATTATTTTTGTTGTTCTATTTAAGATGTTCAAGTTAGTGTGTAATATGTGTTTTTTTTTTGTAGTTTATTGATTTCTGTCCTTAGTCTTTTGTAGCTTTTATTTTATGAAAAAGTTTATAATGAATTCTTGGAATCTTTTTTTTTTTGCTTTGTTTACTGCTGAACATAGGCCTCGGTAATTCGGACTTTAAATTGTAAAATATGTTATATGACGTGTTAACAATGGATCTCATTAAATGTCGGTGAAAATAAACCCTTTTTATCAAATAAGCCAAAAGGTATCCGAATAAAACGATGAAAAAAATTGGTTACCTTGAAAAAAAATCGTGAATGTCTTTTTCTGTGAATGAATGTGAATGAATTCTAATGTGAATGAAGTCTAATGTGAATGAATTTTATTCCCAAAAAAAAAATTCATAAAATTATCTTTTTTTTTTTGTTTCCATTTTAATTAATTTGAGTTAACAGTAAAAGTAACCGAATTATAAAAGTTTGCATAGTCTGGAAAACGTGAAAAAATGTTTTGAAAAAATTACTGGTAAGATTTTTAATTTCCAAAAAAAGAAAAATTAACAACGCCAAAATAAATAAAAAGCATTTAGAAGATCTTTTTTGTAAGATTTCCCTGTTCTATCACGAAAGAATAAGTAGTCCCACCCAAAAAGATCTCTACAAATAGAGATCCCGAATCTAATAAAAACTCAGGTAAAAAAGGGCTCGTCCCGCCATTGGCCTACGACCACATGTTCTATCTCTATGTAGAGTCCGACCAATCAGAGCGACTCTATCCCGGACCTGACCTATGCTAATGTGCTCTATCGTAGAGTCTATAGAGAAGGGATATTTATTTTCAACTATTATTATTATTTAAGGTTTTTTTTTTTTTTTTAAACTGGTATTTAGTTGCATCCGGTTAGACTGGAAGCTGACCCCAACATTATTAGGAAAAGGCAGGCAGATGATATGTAGATTAAAATATTTTCCGTCTACCTACTTTCTTCAGAGTCTAACCGGATGCAGCTGAATACCAGTATTTTACATGGAGCGACTGCCTATCTGACCTCCACAACCCAGTTACTGGGTATTACGTAATTTTAAGTTATGTAGTTTTATTTTTTAATATTCTTGTAATGGCACGAAGTATAATGAGAATAACTCATATTAATCAGTCTATAATGTTCCCCACAGCTGGGACTGTGGCCTCCTCTCTGTGAGAGGGAGAGGGCTGTAATCCACCACGCGGGCCCAGTGCGGGTTGGTAGATGTCACATGTCTTCGATTTTTTGGTTCTAGGACATGCCGGTTTCCTCACGATGTTTTCCTTCACCGTTTTGAGAGCAGTGGTGATGAAATACACAAAGTAAAGTGCCTGTCTGGGTTCGAACCTAGGGCTGGTACTGGTATAAATTTTAGCGAATCAGCAAGATGATAATGGGACTATATTCACATGAATCTATCATTACTTTAATTAATGGTGACTCAAAAATTAAAAGAAACTAAACGGTACTGTCCGGTCTGTCGCCATAACAACAATGTAAACAGCATAGTCGTGTTTCAGCAGTTAGAGATAAGATAGCCAGTTCCTCTGCGGTTGAGGATTTCGGGTGAAGCTCGCTTCCACCTTCGGCCTGATCATCACTTACCATCAGGTGAGATGCAGGCCAAGAGCTTCCCCGTTGTGGATAAAACTTTAGAGGTATGAGGAACAGGGTGTAAAGTTCACTCATCCTTAACTCATCCTCAAGGAAGGATCCTCCTTCCAGATGACTCTTGTGTCCGGCGGGCAACTGCCCAACGATTGATGTCGAATAGACTTATATATGTTGATCGCGCGGTAAACTCTAACTATGCGATGCAGGATTTGTTTGACGTCAGGTTTTTGATGCGTAATTCGCATGTGGCGATGTAGATGCCGCCGCAAAACAATTAAAAAAAATGTGGCTAGGAAGGGTGTGACTACTGAGATGACGACTAATAAAGCAGTATGGAATTCATGTTGCGCCAATCACTACTAAATTGAGATAAGGGCAGGCAGATCATGAAGCGATTTATACGCAAAATGAAATCTTTTATAGTTATCCAGTACTTGAGCTGTGTGGATCAGATAAACAGTCGCTCCATGTAAAATACTGGTATTCATTTGTATCCAGTTAGACTGGAAGCCGACTCCAACGAATAAGGCTGAGCTGATGAAGATGATGAGCTCTCTCGAGAGCAGAATTGCAGTCCGATACGTCTCGATACGAAGACCATGCAATCATTGACAGACAAGTCAGTTCAATGGCCGCGATACTGTAATCAGGCGTATTTTTAGCCTTGTTATGACTGGCTTGATAGCACGCCAACTGGCCAGAGGGCTTTGTGCTAAGAGCTTGTTTGCCCACAACAATAAAACTGAATTCAAGTGCCAGTTTTTTGTTGCACGCAATTTTGTTTGCATACAATCATTATTGCGCAGCTTCACATCAGCCCATTGCTAAGCTGAAGTACTTAGCTTCGCTTTGTATAAAAATATCTGCGGAATCGTCCACTGCGACCCACGGCTATGCTACGCACAGATGCGTCGCTGACAAATATTTATGTCTTTTTCGGGTGACCACTGAAAATCAGCGTTGTGCTGTCCCCCATAGCACAGCATCATGCTGAGTGGAAGCCTTCTTGTCACAGTCATGACGTGCAGCTGTCGACTATGTCTGTTTTATGCTCGTACCTGTTCTGCATCAGATATTTTACAAGTTTCTGTGACAAGTAAACCTATTTTTCTTTCTTATGAACTACTCTAACGTGGTGAACCTCTCTGTGCACATCCTGCATAGCCATGGGCTGTCAATTTTAAACTCCTTTCCATCAAAAATCATCTTCGTCTTGTCTTGTAATTCTCAGCCTAGTCACCAATCTACTGCTGGTCATAAACCTCTCAAATCGCTAGCCATACAGCTTGACCGTCGGCTACCATCATCATTTCAGGCCTGAATCACCCACTGCAGGTTATGGGCCTCCCCTTTTTTCTGCCATACTTCCCGGTTCCGTGCGTCCCTCATCCAGGTTTCCCGCGACTTTGACGATATCATCAACCCAACGTGCTTTTGGATGGGCCTGTTTTCTTAGGCCTAATCTTGGACGCCATTCGGTCACAGCTTTACTCCATCGGCCATCTCCGCGTCTAACTAGATATCCTGCCCAACTCCACTTGGAGGCGCATCACCCTGTCCCCGACTTCTAAGACTTTCGATTACTCTCACGCAGCTGTTTACACCTTCT
Source organism: Eupsilia transversa (assembly GCA_914767815.1). Lineage (NCBI taxonomy): Eukaryota > Metazoa > Arthropoda > Insecta > Lepidoptera > Noctuidae > Eupsilia > Eupsilia transversa. The sequence continues at coordinate 7,773,726 of OU611900.1, forward strand.
TGCCTTCATGGTGCCTTTATTAGTAATCAAGGGTGTCGTATTACCCAGTTACTGGGTTGTGGAGGTCAGATAGGCAGTCGCTCCATGTAAAATACTGGTATTCATCTGCATCCGGTTAGACTGGAAGCCGACGCCACTAGTTGGGAAAAGGCTAGGCAGATTGATTGATCAGTCAGAAAAAATTATGAAATCGTTTACCATAATATTTATTTTTATTCCGACTTTTAAAAAGTCGATTGTCGCAGTGTCTAAGTGATTGGTTTTAGTGTTAGGTTTTAAATTATGTAAATAGTTTCTATATATTTGTAATTATACTAGTAGGTAGGTATTCACAAATTCATTCATTCAATTCTTAATCCAAAAAATAATGACAATCTCACCAGGCTTTAGTTGGTGGTTAGAAGCCAGAAAGTCTAACAACCAGCGCGTGGTATCATGTAACCCAGTAACTGGCTTGTTACCCAATAACTGGGTTGTTACCCAGTAAGTTGGTTGTCACTGGAAGCCGACCCCTACATTAGTATGAAAAGGCTAGGCTAATATGATCATGAAACGATTTCCACGGAAAAAACTCTTTCTCAAGGTCAACTATATAACATCACGCCTGTATTCCCCGAAGGGTCAGGCAGAGGTGTACCTATAGTAGTATTTGTCCAGTTATGGTTAAGTTTCCTATAATAAGGGACGAGCCTATTGCCATCAACCGGCCACACATCAAGACTCCGACTCCGGGCTGCTACTTAGAAATTCCTGATAGAAAAACCTAATAACATTTAACCCGACCTGGGAATCGAACTCAGGAGAGTCCACAAATTCATTAAGGAAACTATATTCAGTATTTTTGGCAGCAGAAATCAATATGTAAGATTCCTTCGTTTTTAACACCTCTGATGAATGTTGATAGTTTTCTGTCGACAGCTTCAGTTGGCAAGGAACGGTGGCAAAGGTTCAACGACCTGATAATGAATTTATAATATAATATCATGTTTGTTCCCCGGTGGGGTTAGCAGAGGTGTATCTGCATAGTGCAGTCACATTTCGCCAGATAAAATTCAAAAATCAGCTATATTATGTCCTTCTGAAAAGTCTTTAGAATAACCAAACTGGAAACGTTCTATCAAAGGATGTTCAAAAGATTTTTTTATATTACCAAGTAGGTACCTCTGAAAGCACGTTAAGCCGTGGGTCCCGTCTGTTATTCGTGGATCTTTGACAGTCGTTACGGGTCGTCAGAAGCCCGAAAGTCTGACAACCAGTCTTACCAAGGGGTAACGTATTACCCAGTAACTGGGTTATGGAGGTTAGATAGACAGTCGCTCCATGTAAAATACTGATATTCAGCAGCATCCGGTTAAACTAAGCGACCCGAACATAGGCTAGGCAGATTGATTGAAGGGACTTTAAAAAAAAATCTTCCTTCTTGCTCACTTTCGTTATACAATGTGGAGACGACAATACAACAATAAATGAAAACACTGGCAATATTAATGCATAGGAGTATTTAGGAACTATCAAATAAATCCTAACATTGAAATTAAAAAAGTAATTTTATAACAAACTAAATAGTAGTGATGCGCCGACTATGGGTTTTGCCAATCTTTGACTAGCTATAGTGACTAAACTATTGGAGATCTTTTATTGAATTTTCGTATGCAGACTGGGAACGTCGTTAGATATACGCAGTTTAATTTATTATTGTATTGTCATCTCCACCTTGTATTAGAACTCATATACAAAATTTCATGCTTCTGACCTGGGGCCTAAGTCTACTAATGTATAAACGTTACAATGGTCTCTCAATGGTGAGTTTTTGACAGTTTTTGTATGGCAGATCTATCGGAAACTTACCATTGAGAGACCATTTGTAACGTATATAAATTAGTAGACTTAGGCCCCTGGTTTAGGCTGTGCGATGTCAGTCAGTGAATTAATTGAATACTTTTATTACTTAACTAGAAGATACAGGGTAGATGAAAATTGATACAAGATTCTAAAAGAGGGAGTAAATTTCATCATCTCTTTCAAGATGATTTGAGGAAGTATGAAAGGCCTTGTTTTAACAATATTTAACTCAACGAACTATTTAACATGTGACTAACTAATTGGATCATTTAGCTCCCTTCAAAATGGTTGAACTGTATGGTGCTGATCCATGCGTCATGTTCGTGAACGGGCGCCGTCAGTTGGGGCTGGTCATTTCTTAGCTGCCATGGCTTATTTTTAATTTTTTGAATTGTTATCTTATTTTTATCTTTTTATTACGAACGTATTTATCATGCACGTCTTTCTACATTGTTGTCAGACATATAATTTCAACATGAATGTTGTAACTAATTTTGTGTAACAATTTTTTAATTTAAAAGAGTTTCCGTGGAGTTTCTTGCCCATTCTTCTCCATAGGTACCTACTACGCTTTGGAATGGGCAACTAGCTTCATATTTCTGACTGACCGACTCCTTGACAATTCAAAAGTGTCTTCAAATGGTTTAATTGAAATAAATGCTTCGAGTTTGAGTTTGAATTAAATATACAAATAAATATATCAGGACACTTAGGCGTCGAAGTACCCGTCTGCATTGCTGTCATCCGGAAATGTGTCCAGAAGACTGGCAACGCTAATTCTTTGGCCAAAGAGCGAGCCAGCCCTCTGGTCACTTCAGGTGTCGACGAAGTCAGAAAGAAATTTCATTAAAAAGGAGACGCGCACTCAGGCCCCATAACCCGAGCGTTTTGACCCCAAGGGGTTCAAAACTATAGTTACCCATAAGGTATTTGTTCCGCGCTAGCACAGTCCGCCGTGTTAACAGCAGTATTATGTACCTAGTCCAAATGAAATTGAAAATTTATTTCCTACATGATGGTGGTTTACTGTGTTATCTATTGTACCATATTCCAGCAAATAAATATTTTTGATTTCATTTCATTTGAGATCTGGTGGAAATCTTTAGTACTTAAGACTCCACGGAACGCTAAGTATAACTTTGGTGTATTTTCTTCCATTATTTTGAATAGCTGTACCCCGCGGTTTCACCCGCCTCATTCAGCTCCTAAGGCTTGTAGCGTGATGCTAATAGCCTATAACCTTCCTCAAGAATTGGGCTATCAAATGCAAAAAGATTTTTTCAAATCGGACTGGTAGTTCCGGAGATGAGCGCGTTCAAACAAACAAGGTCTTCAGCTTTGTCAAATACATGGTATAGAGTTGGAAATCTTTAGTAATTGATTCTAGGAATGACTGTCCTAGTATTTTCTTCAATTATTATGAGTGAAATGAAATTTTTACCGGAATAAAATCAATCTATTACACGTCATATTTAAAAAAAAAAGCTCGATTGAGTCGATATTTCCTATCTGACTACCCCTGACAAGGAAGTTAAAATCCAGACATAATCTTGGTCAGATCATGTGAGGACCATGTAGATTAGTGTCTGAAATTGTCTTTTAGGAAAAACCCCACAGTTTTGAGTAGCTGAGTAAATGATTATTTTAACAAAGTCATGTCCGTATGAACGCTATGAAATGAAGCACTGCTTAGTCCAAAAAATGAATAGAATAGAAAATTTCGTTAAAATTATTGAAATCCCAGCGAATTCTGTGGGCGTCTTTGTTATACGATCGAAGCCAAGGGGTGGGGACGCCCATTTCCAAAATGGCTACCCACCGACTAAGATTGTGACGTAATACGTATTAATATAACCAACTTCCCGCTTAAATTAAGATTTTTCTTCAATTTAAAACTAAAATTCCACAAAATACTAACGATTTTTGGTTAATTTTTAACAAGATGGTTGAAGACAAGGAAGTGTCGGTGTCGGCCTTCTGCGCATCTGTCAACCTTATCGATCGCAATTTCGATTACGTCACAAGGGTTTTACTTAAAAATATGTCACTAACCAAAGGAATAAGGAAGCAGCAAATTTTCTTAAAAAAAAACTAATTTTTGTTGCAACACCAAAAAAATACCTAAAAAGTTCGAATCACGCAAAAAGATCAATAAGAAATATGACGGTTTTATTACAAAAAATAACTTGAAAAAAAAAAGAAATTTCATATATAGAATAGAAAGCTACTCACCTCCGCGAATCCAACATGGCCGACGAACAAAGAAGTTACGAAAAAAAAAACTGTAATCCTTAAAAAAACATAACAAAATGCTGGAATTATGCTGTGAAAGTCACTAAAATAGTTATTCTGTGTAAAAAAATGGATTTAAAAGGTTATTCGATGCGACACGACGTTGCACTTCGGTGCATTGGGATGTACTGAGGGCCTGCATTGGCAGGGCGCACTCACACAGACGCAGTATCTCCCACACACACGAAGCCGCCGCGCGACTCTGCACTCGTGAAAGCCAGAACACTGCAACTTGCATTTACCATAGCAACAGTAAGAAATTACTGAACGACTTTTTATGATCACGACTTTACTGTTTTGAAGGGACAGCAGGGTTTCAGGCCTGCGTTTGATTCAAAATTTAGTTTTATAATGTTTTTAAGTTAGAAAAAGTCAAAAATCTTGGGAAAATTATTACTTGAAATACTGTTATTAATTCTTATTGGGATGTGAATTATAGAAAGCTATTTCTAAGTTTGGAAACAATTAAAATTAAGTATGCTTATAAACTTATTCGTTTTTCCCCCAATCAGTCTTGTACACATAAAATAAGTTGTTGACTATTTTAATTAAAACTGAAGCACATTCAATTCCGCAATATCTGCCGAACGCCTAATCACTAATGCTTAGTTGTTTGTTCAATTTAAGAAAGTTATAGAGCAATGTTCAGCATCATCAGTAACATAGCGCAGTATCTTTTAAAGCCCTTGAGGCAAAAGGTTCGTTTCATTTCATATACAATTACTGATGATTATACATAGAATTAGTGATCGCTATGTATTATTCAGCAGCAAAGAGAACACTGCTGCCGATGGGGATCACAAAACACCAGTATAACAAGTATTTATCATGAAGTGTTACACAAATTGATTAGCCTGTGTCACATATTACGTCAGCTGATGACGAGGAACCGTATCGTTCCAGGAAAACCTACTAGTTTCTATAAATAGATGTATTTACAGACTATACTGTTAATTGCTCACTTACTGTAACCCTCTAGACAGCTAGACATGTTACAATAAATTGAAGAACGTGATAAAATTATTCACTCGTTCGTTCATTTGTAAATACACGTTTAATATATATTCTTAAAAGATTTTTTAAAAGAAAAAAAACATTAAAAAATAGTAGCCCACTTCTAAAGCCACGTTAAGCTATTGGTCCCGGCTGTACCTAATTCGTAGATCGTGGACAGTCGTTACGGGTAGTCAGAAGATTGGAAGTCCACCAGTCTTACCAAGGTGCTACCCACTAGTAACTGGGTTGTAGAGGTCAGATAGGCAGTCGCTCCATGTAAAATACTGGTATTTGTTTGGGAAAAGACTAGGCAAATGATGGTGCACACCAGCATTGGTAACAGGGTCCAAGATATCGGAAGGAACCTCCTCACTATTCGTGCCGTATCCAGGAGTACTGCTTTCTGCAAGCCAAGCCCATTATCCAGCTACACCATGAGAGCCTGCCAGATGTGTGGGTTAAGCCATTCACTTATTGATATTTTCTTAAACTGTCGCATTATTCTTGTTCGTTCCCCACCAAAGTGTCTTTGGGACTTCCCATCTGTAAATTCCCAGTAGCAGCCCGAGGTCGGTATTTGTGACAGGTTTATGACATAAGTTGATCCTATAATACCTTGGCGGTCGAAAAGTGAGTGTAAACAAATATTTGAACTCTGCACGCAGAAAGTAATCATCGTCTCTATGTTGGGGTCGGCTTCCAGTCTAACCGGAGGCAGCTGCGAATACCAGTATTTTACATGGAATGACTTTAAGATGGCAGGTAACAAAGTAGAAACGTTAAAATGCTTCGATTTGAGATTCCCAAAATACCAGTGACTGTTTCAGAATTTTATAGGTGATACATCAATAAAATTTTAAGACAATCAGTTATTAATGAAATTGGTTGTCAAATATAAAACAAATTACAATGTATAAAATAGCTAAGTAACCACTACATCGTTTCCAAGAGCTCTCACAGACTATGTAACTACTGACAGTAATAAATACAATCGTATGATTCGCAATGTCATTATTTTTAAAGTGTCATCTCTTACTATGAATGGACGGCAGTCATAAGTTAGTAATGAAGTCTGTGGTTTTATTAGGATTAGTAACAAAGTCTGCTAAACATTAGGTTGCAGAAGGATGCGTGGGACAACCGTGACATATGGAAACCTTTGTGTTCATTATGCTCCTGCCCTTATCCCAACTTATCATTGGTTGGCACTGCATGATTAATTCACTACTTCTTCTTATTTTTCTTCTTCAATACATCTCTATCAGTCGTCATCTCAATAGTCACCTCCTTTCTAGACATATCATCTTTCACACATTCCATCCATCGTTTCTTTGATCATCCCCTACTCTTATAGCCATTTCAAGGAAGTCTGCGGTTCATTTGAAGAGAATTGGTTACCGTACTGGACATCTTTAACACCATATTATAGCAACCGGCGTGTGTGTATGACCAGATCTATGAACGTCAACGAAGCAAAAGGAGTATGTAAGGATCGTAGCAGGTGGCGTCCTGTAGTTTCTGCCTACCCCCATGGGAAAAAGGCGTGAGTTTATGATTGACAAAGATAGACTTGCTAATAGAACTCAAACTCAAACTTAAAGTATTTATTTCAAATAAACCAATTACAGGCACTTTTGAATTGTCAAGGGGTCGGTCAGACAGAAAGATGAAGCTAGTTGCCCATTCCGAAGCGTAGTAGGAACAGACTGGAAAGGACAAGCCTTTAAATAAAAGAGCTTTAGTACTACTTATTTGGTATTCCGTAACCAAAGTGTGCGAAGAAGATCCTATGATTAAGCATGCGCCATGTGTCTGTTTGTCTTTATTATTTTTAATTTAATCTTTATTGGAACCAAAGCACTAGCAATAGCTACATTCTTTAAAAACTATGTCGCAGCTGTTAACAAACTCCTTCAAGAGGGAGACACAGCGTTCTAGATTCCAGACATGACAATACAGTTGGGGATAAAAAAAAAACAATAACAAATATTAAAAAATTTAAAATACAAAAAAAAAAAAAAAAAAAAAAAATGTAAAAAATTAAATAGTAAAAAATTAATGTCTGTATTGGTGACTAACTGTAATAAGTTCCAATAAAGCCCTATCATAGATTCTGAGATGATCACAGAATTCGTGTGACTACCTATTTATTTTATTCAAGAAACTTACAGCTAACTTATACAGTGTTCTTAAACATTATAAAATTGAAGGCCATTTACAAATTTCCACTGATAAACACTAAAAATAAAAACAAAAAAAAAGGTCGGTCACTATAAATTAATATAATAAAGCTAAAGAATTTGTTTGTTGGTTTGAACGCGCTAATCTCTAAAACTAACGGAATTGAAAAAAAAAATGCATTTATTAGCCCAATTCTTGGGGAAGATTATATGGCTATTCAACATCACGGCACAACCCTTAAGAGCCAGCTTAACAGCGCAGGCGGGCGATGCTATGTGACGCGTCGGGGGTCAAGGGAGTTTTTTTACAAATGCGGCTGTTATTTTAGTATACCTACGATACGATGTATTACATACGTGTATGTGTGTTACGATGTATCTTACGATATCCACACGCGAACGAATTCGCGGGCAGAAGCTAGACAAAACTAAATAGTCAAAGCTAATAAACATTCAAGAAAATTCGAAAATGAAATGGTATAGAACTTAAATAGAAAATGTATGGAACTTTACCAACTCTTTAATATTTAAGGCCTTTTAAGTGTCAAACTCTGTTGAAATTCGCTTAAATTACAAAGTTTATGAATGAATAAAATGCAAATCTTTTCTTGAAAACCTCAAGGAAAATGAAGTAGAAATCGAACTTTGGATCTACAAGAATGACTACTTGGTAATAGTTATTACTTTCCTGAAACGGGACTTTGCATGAGTAACCATACATTACCAGTAAATCGGAGTAAACATGTCACTTTGCCTTCGGCGAGGTGAGGCAAAGCCAGAGCCTACAAAATTCTGAGCCAATGACCATCCTACTAACAAAAAAAAAGAAAAAAAAAAGGTTGCATGAGGACGAGGCAAAGAGGACGATGTGTAACTGACGCCAAATGGTGACCATAATGTAACGCCTCTTGAGAGATACATAGATCTTGGACAAATTATCAATAGGTTGATGTTTTATTTATTAGAAGCTTTTGCCCGCGGCTTCGCCCGCGTGGATATCGGAAAACTTCCCACGGGAATTTACTACCGGGATTTAAAGTACCCTTTATGTTAATCCAGGTTATAAACTATCTGTGTGTCCAATCCGGAATATACAACCAGACAAGAAAAACTCTTAATCTCCTTCTTCTTCTTAGCGTGTCTAAAAATATATATTCTTAGTTTTTGTTTTTACGGAAATACCGATTGCTGACGCAGCCATTAGGTGCTCAAGTGTGCAGGTGACAGGCATGCGGTGCATGATGCGAGGTGAGCCATTGTCTGTTGAGTTATGCTTAATTCTTAGTTAGACACTATTTTAATAGTATGTATATACGGTAAATGAACGGTAAAATGTTGGTAAATTCATTCAAAAAGCCTTAGAACAGGAAAGACTAGACTAGGAAAGTCATCATAAAAAGTCTTTAGTTACCTAAACTAACCACAATGTAAAGTATTCCATTACAATACATGTACTAATGATTCCAGGATTTACCAGCATTCAATGTTAAGGAACTGAGTAATAGAAAAACCAAACATAACACAACTGGAGAAATGTGAGTGTACTTTTATCGGTACATCTCTACCTAACACTTCCCTGAAACTAGGCTTGATGTTATGATAAGTTATAGAAAAAAGGACCTTCCATGTATTGTAATAGTTGTAATTATACAGGTTATCTGTAACATACTGAACACAATTGAGGAAAAGTATTACATTTATTACAAAAATAGACAATTTAATTGACTTTTACTATTAGTCTTATTGGGGTTTTTCATTAGAAACAGCCGGGAGTCTGGATTTGTGCCGGGCTGATGGCAACAGGCTCGCCTCCACCACCTAAGTACACTTCTGCCTAACCCTACCTAAAACAGGCATGGTGTTATCTTATATATATTATTTCCATCTTACATCTATCATTACACGGTAACCTATTGCGATAGTGTACTTGTGTAACTCTTATCCTAACTTATAATTAAATTTTGTAACTTATTACAAATAATGCATTCTTTGTGAATTCACTCAGAGAACAACAAATGTCCATTTATGTTTAGAAAATTATACACACACACAGCTTATAAGTAAAGTAAAGCATTAATACACTTCTTCATCTATTAGAGGGCTCAGCAATAGCAGCTGCACGGATCGATCCATCAGTTTAAGCAAAGCTTGCCGGGGTTGGTAGTTGGATGGTTGACCATTTTTACATACCGAGACTCCTCCGTGCCTCGGAAAGCACATTACCGTCCCGGCTGTCATTCGTGGATCTTTGTCAGCCGTTACGGGTTGTCAGAAGCCCGAAAGTCTGACAACCAGTCTTAACAAGGGAGGGGGGTATTGTCCAGTTACTGGGAGGTCAGAAAGGCATTCGCTACATCCTCCGTTAAGACTGGAAGCCGACCCCAAGTTGGGCAAACGCTAGGCAGATTTATTTAGTTCATCTGTTATTCATCATTATCTTGCGTAAATTAGATTCATCTTGCGCATCTTGTGCGTGGTGTTTGTGCAGAATAAACATTTTTTCTTTCTTTCTTTCATATCTTTCTGACGGACAGACTCCTTGAAAATTCAATAGTGCCTGTCATTAGTTTATTTCAAATCAATGCTTAGAGTTTTTTTTTGTTGCTGTTTGAGAGTTTTTAGATGACACGTTCTACTATTGACGTGAAACCAATGCGTTTGCAAGCAAATAAAGCTAATTTTTAAGGGCTAACACTAATTATATTTAGTAATGTGCAAATTTTTTAATGTTTTTTTGCAAAATGAGACAAATTTTGTAGATTTGAAAATAAAAAAACGTAAAAAAATGTATAACCTAAAGTTTTATCGGTAACAATATGAGAACAAGTTTTTTGTTTTTTTAAGAACTGTTCAGACTATTCTCGACTATCAAACCCAGCTACCTAACCTCAGCTCCAACTCTGCCTAACCCTCAACAAAAAAAAGCCGTCATTAACGAAAACAAAAAAAAATCAGAAACTAAAATGTCAAATACATAGTTATGATCCATTCAATAGTTCGCAGTTCGAATTATGAATGTGTGCGAGACGCCACAGCCTAGACAACACAGTATGGATGTACGTAGGTCATGGTTGTCGTACTGAAAATGTTACTCTGTGGCTGCACAGCGATCTATAATGTTGTATACAAGTCTGATTTCTGACGATGTCTGGGGAGTTTAGAATGCTAAAATGATAACGTAGGTTGATATATTGAAAAAGAGAAAGAAAATTGGTTATTTTTAATGGAAACACGACCATGCTAACTTATATCATGCAGATAAGAAAATATGAAAGCGATCACATTGTTAAAAAAAACTTTTTTTTGTGATTATTAATTAAATTTAATTAAATGTAGCGACGGATGGACTGTGTGAAAGATGATATGGCTATAGATAATTGATTCAGGCGTGACTTAGCGGAAATCCATTATAAAATACAATAGACGTGGATAGTTAAGTAACCTATTCCGCTTAACTATTCCTATAGAGTTATAAAAAACCCTGTAAGAAATCGATACGTGTTTAACCTCTGAACGAGGCTTCTTCAGGATTACGATTGACTTGTCGCAAACCCGAACACGATGTTTTGCCACGCCGAGCGCTGGACGCTGAGTGAGCCACAATGTTTTTTTTTTTTTTAGAAATGGCATCTCGCAGATCAACCTAGGAGGTTATGTCTGCTTAACCTAAAACCTCCAGCCAGGGCATGAGCAACACTGCTCGACAACCTCACTTAGGATTACTGCTCGAGCGGTGTGGCTCACTCAGCGTCCAGCGCTCGGCGTGGCAACACGTCGTGTCTACTGAGATGGCGACTAATAGAGAGGTATGGAAGAATAAGTCATGTTGCGCCGACCAACAAATTAACGAAAATAAGGGCAGGAGACTGATGATAATATTGATTATAGAAATTAAATACTCCTGTTGGTAACAGGAATGAAGGAAGAAAACGTCTTGCACCAATCACATAGTTAACATAGGACCAGGTCGGGAAGATGATGTGGGCGCCTGGGACCATTATTTGATGGAAAGAGGGAGCCCATGTCCAGCAGAGGATATACAGGGTGGATTTTTGAGATGGGGCAGCAAGGGCAGCTACCTTAACCGTTTTAGCTACAGGAAAATGGTCTTAGGAAAGTGTCCTTAACTTTTTGAGAATTTTTTATCTGCATTCACAGAATTTGAAAAAAATGTACAGTCAGCAATGTAGCTACAACGGTTAAGGTAGCTGCCCTTGCTGCCCTATCTCAAAAATCCATTCTGTATATTCCGAAGTAAGATAAAATCAAGCCAGTATTCCTGAAGGGATACTGCGGTAGTCAAAAAATGTATAAGAAACTATTTTATTATCTGTAAATAGGTTTGTACAAACACTTTTACACGTCAATAATATTTTAAGAACTAGATGAGGTCGGCATGTAGAAATTGGCCGAAAAAAAGTCAGTAACATAACCGTCAAAGAAAAAAATCATTAAAAAAAACGTTAAAAAATAGTTAAATAATATAGTAGGTACTTTACCTACAGGGTTATTGGTTATATTTCGGCAATACATTAAAGGGATGTAGGAAAGGTCATTTGTATGCAAATGTCAACAATTTTCGAACCATTTGACATTTTATTTCATACATTTTAAAATATAAAATGTCAAATTACTCGAAAATGGTTGACATTGGCATAGGGGTCATAAGGGGTCATTTGGTTGCAAATTACCTCTCCTACATCCCCTAAACGGATTGCCGACATAAATAACCAATAGCCCTGTATATAGTGGTGGTGATGTAGTTTAAATAGTATTAGTAAAATTATAAGTAGTATAACTCAGTATCTACACGAACATTCCGCCATTATGTTCAAGTCCCATGTAATAGGGTTCGAGGTAACTCCCAAGTTGTTTAACTTAACGTTGCACCATGACCTAGCACACAGAAATACTGGTTTTATATAAGCAATAACTAACCAGTATACTTTGAGCTCCCAGATTCATTTCTACTTACGACAACGGGAGCTCTTCTTAAAATAGACGTGGAATCCAGGGACGTTGAATGTCTGATATAAGTTGGTCTCTACGTTAATGTATTTGTTATGGAAGTTAGGTGTCTATATGATGTGGTCGGTAGTATATAGATGTTTAAGCTAATATTACTTGGACTCCTGGGAAGATTCGTTTACTTATGTAAAACAAGATTTTTTTGTACATGATATTATTTTGGTTTAATTTTTTTTTTTTACAGACAACTACGTCCCTTTGGGGTCTAGCATGACTGTTGAATGTAGGTTCTAGATTCAATGCTCAGGTCATGTGAAATGTTTTTCAGATTTTTCATTACGATTTTTCAGTAACAGCTGGAAGTCTGAAAAGGAGCTCGTGGCTAAGTAATAACAGCCACATGGGTCGATCCTTCAGGTTAAGCTACGCTTGCCGGGGTTGGTCCGTGGATGAGTGACCATCTTTACATATCATGCCTCGGAAAGCACGTTAAGCCGTTGGTTCCGGCTGTCATTCGTGGATCTTTGACAGTCGTTACGAGTCGTCAGAAGCCCGAAAGTCTGACAACCAGTCTTACCAAGGGGTATTGTATTACCCAGTTACTGGGTTGTGGAGGTCAGACAGGCAGTCGCTCCATGTAAAATACTGGTATTCAGCTGCATCCGGTTAGACTGGAGGCCGACCCCAACATAGTTGGGTAAGCTTGTTGGAGCTGGAAGTCTTGATTTGTGTACAGTTAATGATATAGGATTGTACAATTTTTATAAGTTATCTTACTTCGGTGATGACAAACATCGTGACACCTGGCCTTTCTAGGTTAATATAAGTCTTTAATCGCCAACCCGTCTTGAGCAAGCGTGGTGATCAACGCTCGTGCCTTCTCCGTGTAACCACCTCTGTAGTCGAGCGCTAGACCACCTGTCTCAGACCCAGAGGTCCCAGCTTCGATTCCAAGTGGGTGCAAAATTTTCTGCTCGGTTTGGTTGGTGGTAGGGCTTGTTCTAAGTCCGCCTGGCTAGCTACCACCATCTTATCTCAGTCTGTCGCCATAACAACAATGTTAGCAGCATTGTTGTGTTCCGGCAGTTAGAGGTAAGATAGCCAGTTCCTCTGTGGTTGAGGATTCCGGGTGAAGCTCGCTTCCACCTTCGGCCTGATCATCACTTACCATCAGGTGAGATTTAGGCTAAGAGCTTCCCCGATGGGATAAAAAAACATTAAAAAAATAAGAAGAGCTCTCAGGCCAGGCATTGGGATAGTACCAGGCTGGTATTATTTACTATAGGTACACGTCTGCCTAACCCTTCTGGGATACGGGCGTGATGTTATATATAAAATGTCTAGTCAGTACGTTAGTCACAATAGCGCAATGTTACTCCTCATTGTATGTTTATCTGTCACAGATAACCTCGTGACCTGTTGTAGTTTAATTTATTTGATAATTATTTACATTATGTGGTACTTTCTTATATGTATGTACAGTCCACTGCAAGTCAGTGGTAACACTTTGACTCACTACCTTGCAGTCTACTGTACAGACTCTTGTAGGAATATTATTCACTAGCTGCGCCCTGCGGTTTTACCCGTATAATCCCGTGCGAAAATTGGGATAAAAAGATCAAGATCGAAAAAATATCCCATGTCCTAACCCAGCATCCTAATTGCGTAATACACGATCAATCACAATCGGAATCTTTTTGAAACAGATTGCTAATCCATTACTTCATAAATTCGAAAAAAACTGCTCTACAACGTAAATAACGCAATGAATGCTGTTGAGCTGTCAAAATGAAATAGAATAGTATTAATTGTTTACGAAAATGTGTTACGCAATTATATGGCTGGTCATAGTCTACGTGAGTGCCTAATCGAAATCTGTTTAGCCGTTAAGAAAGAAAGAAAGATAGAAGAGATACTAGCTGTTGCCCGCGACTTAATCTGCGATTCAGGATGAAAAGTAGCCTATGTCCTCGAGGTGTCTACCCATATGCCAAATTTCATCTAAATCCGTTCAGCAATTTTAGCGTGAAAGCGTAACAAAGAAACTGACTGGTTTACCGGTAACTGGGTCTAAATCCAGAAATTCCTATTAGGAAAAATAACCGACTTCCAAAAAAATACCACAAAGTGAAATATTATAATTTCGGAAGTCGGTCTTTGGTTTTGTATTTTCGTTTTCAGTCCCCGTTTTCGAAATAAAAAAATCTTTATTGCAGACCAAAATAATGATCCATAAAAAAAAACTTTTTTTTTTTTAAACAAAACCTAACTAATACCTAAGTGGTAGCCTATAGTAGCTTGTAGTAGCCGATTGCCATGATCATGTAATGCAAAGAAAAGAGGAGAATATTCGCCCAAACCTTAGCAAAAGCCAATCGAGCAGTAGACAATGTTCCAAGTTGACAAAGAACACTGTTCAGTCTTTAATTTGCCATCAAAGTAATCAAATATGCAACAGCCTGCAACTCTCCCGCGCTATTAGGGGATCGATACAAGCATATAATTACGGCAATTTCAACTTATTAATCGCTTTTATCCTCCCCCTGTATCACATACGAGTCGTTTTATTAGTTACCAATGGTTGTTCGTAAATAATTTATCAAAATTGTCTTTGTTTGCTGTAAAGGGTCCCACAGACAGGCAAGACGCGACGCTAGTAGAACAATTTCTATAAAAACTACATGGATTTTTTTCTATCTGAATCGTGTCGCGCCGTCGCGTCGCGCCTGAGCTCTTTGTGAAGGGGCAGGTCCAGGTAAGTATGGTCTGTTCCAAAAGTATCTGATCAAAGTATAAACAAACCCTATTTAGGTGAAATTAACACATTCATCTGTATTTAGAACGTTTCAACTATAATATTTATCTCTTAACTTTTAATAACAATAATTGTTTGAATAAAGTTATACAACGTGTTTTTTTTGAAATCCCATAACTCTAGGGTTATATTCTATAAGTAAAAATACAAAAGTCCTAGAATACCTATGAGGTCCAAAAACGCATAGTTTCGAAGATAACATAACACTATACTCTCGATGTGTGTATCTAAGTTTCATTGATAAGTACGAGTAAATCATTTTCATTCAAACCAATCATTCATATTTAAAGGTAAGAAAATACGACGTTGTCATATTTCACGTAGGTAAGGGTGTTTTACATTAATAATCGTGACTTTGTCGTATTATTTTGTATGAAAAAGGAAAAAAAAAAGATGGTTGAAAAATAATTCTTAAGCCAGTTGATTCTTTGATATGGTCTCATTCATACCCAAGAGTTATGGGATATAAAAAAAAACACCTTGTATAAACATTGACGAAAATTGAAGTTACAAAACTAACCTCAATTGTCAAGTGCAAAATATCTTTAAAAAAAAACAAAAATGGATTTTTACAAAAAGATTGACTTTGTATCAAGTCGTCTCTTTTACTCTTATCTGTGTAATAGTCTCTTGCTAAAACTCGCATCTGCATGCCATAGAGCACGGAATCACCGCGCACGCGCCGACAGCGTCTAAAGACGGCAGTAAAATCAAACCGGAAAAGGTTTGATTATGTCCAGTCTAACCGTGTGCAACTGAATACTGGTATTTACATGGAGTGACTGCTGATCTGACCTCCACAACCCAGTTACTGGGTAACACGATAACCTTTGGTAAGACTGGCTGTCAGGCCCTCCTTCCAACCCCAGGACGGAGGACATCCATGAGGATTTCCACAAAGTTACCAAAAAAAAAAAAAGGTTAGAAGTCTGACCACGCACGAGCCGTATTGGTCGCAATAGCTAAACTATTTAATATTTTTGGACCCCAAAATGGTAATTATTTGGGGGTCACAAAAAGAGGCGCAGTAATTAGATTAGAGTGTTCCATAATATTTTAAGGAGCGCAAAATGGGAATCATTTGAAGTACAATTAAATACAAACTTACAAGTACCGCCAACAAATTCGTCAATTCATATACGTCTCGTAATTCAAACTCAAACTCAAAGCATTTATTTCAATTAAACCATTTACAGGCACTTTTGGATTGTCAAGGAGTCGGTCAGTCAGAAAATATGAAGCTAGTTGCCCATTCCAAAGCGTGACCTATGGACCTATGGAGAAGAACAGGCAAGAAACTCCATGGACACTCTTTGAAATAAAAAAATTGCTACAAAAATTGGTTAAGTACATCATTCATGTTGAAATTCCATAAACATGTGAGAACAATGTAGAAAGACGTGCATGATAAAAGCGTCCGTAGATAAAAGTAAAAAAAAACAATTCAAAATTTAAATAAGCCACGGCAGCTAAGAGATGACCAGCCCCAACTGACGGCACCTGTTCACGAACATGACGCATGGTTTAGCACCATTCAGCTCACGTGAGTACACGCTGGGTTTGTATGGAATTGTTGACAATGCCGCGTCTAACAGCGGCCCCCGAGGCGTCTCCGTACTCTGTGGCATCTACCAATACATAGCTCTGTCTAGACCCAGACGAAACACTTTATTGATCTATCCTAAGAATAAACTAAACCACCCCACCGGGTGTTGCATTGCCGGGTGGCCGGTCCTATAACTAACCGATAGTTCTGTTTCTATGTTATTGTGTCAATTAAACTACGAGTCATTTTTTGGTATTACGGATAGTTAGTCATACATCAACAAAGGAACAACCTTTGTTGATGTATGACTGTTTGTGGGAAACGAATGACCCATAGTTGTTATTATGTTCGTAATTGGTAATGTAACGTATAATTAAAGGATGAATAAAGATGGATTTTTTTGAGATAATGTCAATAAAAGGATCGTTGCTTGTAAAAATTGCAACTCGTATGTAACTGTTATGAAGAACGTAAAAATTTATATTATAGCATTGCATTATGTACCCTAGTGACATTGTTACCCTGAAAAAAAACAGAAAAATCTAAAGATACTTTAGACCGGATCACTGCAAAGCGAAAAAGATATGAATCACTTCCTCGGGAAGCAAACTAAGCCGTTGAACCTTGCTTTAATTCATAGATCTTTGACAGTCGTTAGAGCAGGCAGAAACCCGAAAGTCTGACATCCATTCTTACCAACGGTTTTCGTGCTACCAGCAACAGGGTTGTGGAGGTCAGATATTCAATCGCTCCATGTAAAATTCTGTTATCCAGCTGCATCTAGTTAGACTGGAAGCCTACCACAATATCGTTGGGAAAACGCTAACGCTATTAAAAAAAACAAAATTCACTAACGTTACCTAGCGTCAAAAATACTCATGGTAAGGCGACCTGAGGGCTGCTGATCAACAGAACTCAGTTCATTCAAACTCAATATAAATGGCGTTCTCTGCTTACATCCGGAGAATCCTGGCGTGATGCCAAATCAATTAATGCCATTGTTTGAGTAACTACGGGGATAGGAATGTGCGTATACGCAAGTAATTGTTAAATAGAGTAGCTTCGGACATGTTTCTTTTTCTTCTCGCGTCATCATTATCTGCCCAGCCTTTTCCCAACTATGTTGAAGTCAGCTTCAAGTCTAACCAGATGCAGATTTATACCAGGATTTTACATGGAGAGACTATCT
The DNA here is from genome assembly GCA_914767815.1 of Eupsilia transversa. Taxonomy (NCBI): domain Eukaryota; kingdom Metazoa; phylum Arthropoda; class Insecta; order Lepidoptera; family Noctuidae; genus Eupsilia; species Eupsilia transversa. The sequence continues at coordinate 7,791,554 of OU611900.1, forward strand.
GACCTCCACAACCCAGTCACTGGGTAACACGACAGTCGACACCTTAATAATACTGAATATCATACTTTCGGGCTTCCATGAAAGCTGGAACTTATTCCATGCTGTGGTCAATACTACAAATTAAAATACCAAATCAAATTAATCAATATTCAAATTAAATTACCTACGGAAACTTCGCGGACGTGGTGAATATCTAAACATGATAAAACAAAAAATAAGTTAATTTTATGAGTTCTTTCTTTTTCTTTCAGTCTAGATATACATTGGAATTACCATAGTTTTTTGCAACTAAACCAATTCTTTGAAATATTTTTACCCTTGTTTCAAAGTAAAAAAGATATCCCAAAACATGGGATAGACGAAAAAAAAAAGCCCCACTTTACGTGTAGGGGAGGTACCTAAAAAAAAAAATCATGATTTTATTTTACCACTTTGTCGGCGTAATTAATATGTTATACTCATGCCAAATTACAGCTTTCTAGTACTAACAATCTCTGCGCTAAGCTGGGGATAGACAGACAGACAGACGGACATGGCGAAACTATAAGGGTTCCTTGTTGACTACGGAACCCTAAAAAACATGGAAACTATTACATACAAACAAACGTTGGGGCTGAAAGTACCTAGTTGCATAAATTAATTTGCTCTAGGGGACATTTTTTCTGGTACACCATTTACAGTATTTTAAACTAAACAGCACAAACGAAATCTTTTTACCAGTAGCCACATAACATCAAAAGAATACACATTTCAGCTTATCCCAAATCATAAATAGCGAGAAGATAACACCAATTAAAGACATCACAAGACATACGCAAGTAAATCTTTTGTACATATCGACATAGCAACAGCAATTTTTACAACGCACCATTTTCAACTTTACCCAAGCCTTTGACACTGTTCACATGGACATTGCACCTTATATGTGAAGCAATAAGGTTGGGATTGGGCTGTAAGATAAACATTTCACTTACTGAACCTTAAACTGGTTGAAAAATAATTGATAAGAGGCAAGCAAGTTGATTTTTGCTGTACCTTTTTGTGCGTGTTCCACAGGGCTCGATCCTGGGCCCATTGTAAGCGTCCTTGATTGCGACTGGGGGTCGCACGATGTATGACCGACTTACGAGCTTAAGATGTTGCAATTGAATTATAAAATATGTTATTTTTAGGGTTGAAGTTGTGTTTATAAGAGGTGTTGTGAATAGATAAGTTATTTGAAGATTTATGGTAATTCTAAGCTGTTAGAAACGGAGGTTGGCCTTGGAGGTTGATTCTCATGGTGAATTAAAGGGTATGTTCTGTTGTTAGATAAATATCTTTGGCAATATGCACTAACTAAATATGATTTAGAAGTTTTTGCCCGCGACTTCGTCTGCGATCCAGGATGAGAAGTAGCCTATGTTCTTATCCAGATCATGCTCTACTCATGTGTCACATTCAAATCCGTTCAGCCGTTTTAGCGTGAAAGCTTAACAAACAAAGAAACTTTCGCATTTATAATATGAGTTAGGATAACAGAAAAATCACGTTTATCCCTGAAGGGGTAGGCGGATGGTATGCATATTCCATCAGTTAGAAATCCCATGTTAAAGGAGACAACTCTATCACCATTACCCATGAACTCAAACTCAAAACTTAAACTCAAAGCATTAATATTTTTTTGCGTCATGTTAACCACAAATAAACGTATTTTCTTTCTTTCTTCTTCCTTGCACCCTTTTTCTAGCCATTAGTCTGTCACACAGTCCATCCATCGTTTCGTTTTAGATACCGCTTCACCAGCAAACCTACTTAATTTATCCTATCAGATTGTTCTTATCGATATCTGGATTTCCATTATCAATCGTCACGCGTCAGTATCAAAATACAGATGCGTAGTTAGCAACTGTATGTTTCCAACTAAAATATTAGAAAGAAAAATACAATAGACGTAGATATATTTAGTAACCTATTCCGCTTAACATATCGTAAAGCGTCATAAAAATCCTGTAAGATATCGACACGTTTTTCACCTCTCAACGTGGCATCCTCAGGATGACGATTGACTTGTCGCGAACCCGAACACGACGTGTTGCCACGCCGAGCGCTGGACGCGCACGTCTCTGTGGCCAGCGCTCGGTGTGTATTTTATAATGGATTTCCGCCAAGTCACGCCTGAATCAATTAACTATTATAGTATGTATGCCGGTTATTCCCCGGACTATGTTTACATGTTTAGTCATCATCTGCTTAGCTTTGCTTTTCCCTTTTGTAGTCAGCTTCCAGTTTAACCGGATGCAACTGAATACCAATATCTTCGATGGAGTGACTGCTTATTTGACCTCCAATCCAGTTCAATCCAGTTATTGGGTACCACGATATAGCTTGGTAAGCACAAATATCTCTTCTACTGCTGTAAAGTGTCCGTGGAGTTTCTTGTCCTTCTTCTCCATAGTAACCTATAATGCTTTGGAATGGGCAAAAAGCTTTATGTTTCTGACTGACCAACTCCTTGACAATTCAAAAGTGCCTGTAAATAGTTTATTTAAAATGAGTGCTTTGTTAAATGATATACAGGGTTATTGGTTATTATTTCGGCAATCCAATAAGGGTATGTGGGAGAGGTCATTTATAACCAAATGACCCCTGATCAGTCCTATGCCAATGTCAACTATTTTCGAATCATTTGACATTTTATATTTTATTTTATACATTTTAAAATAAAAAATGTCAAATGTACTCGAAAATTGTTGAGATTTGCATTTGAGTCAAAAGGGGTTATTTGGTTGCAAATGACCTATCCTACATCCCCTTAACAGATTGCTGACATAATAACCAATATAACCCTGTATAATACTTTAAATTGGTTCAAACATATATTATGTTTTAAAATTAGATAAGGTCGGTGTATTCTAACCGCCTACTCTAAGAAGAAAGGCCGAAACAAACTCGGCTTATTCCACAAATCCCCCCTGAAAATCCCCCTCAGGGGGGAAAAGTCTTTTTTAAAGTCCAGACATAATCTTGGTCAGGCCATATGAGGAGCATGTAGATTAGTGTCTGAGATGCTCTTTTGAGGAAAGAACCACACAGATTTGAGTGGACCAGTCCAGTCAGTGCACGCATTTTTCAGTAATCGTGTAGCTCAAACAGTGGTGGTGGCTCCCAACTTACGAGTTGTAGGTCGTAGGTTCGAACCCAGGCAGGCGCTTTACTTTTTTTAAATAATTTCCCCACCACTGCTCTCAAAACGGTGAAGAAAAACTTCGTGAGGAAACGATTTTCTAGAACCAAAAACTCGAAGACATGACGTGACATCTACCAAGTACCAAGCCGCTGGGCCCGCGTGGTGGATTACAGCCCACTCCCTCTCACAGAGAGGAGGCCGCAGTCCCAGCTGTGGGAACATTATAGACTGATTAAGTGTAGATCAACTCAGAAATTTTTGAGTTTAAATAAATCTTTACTATTTATTCAAATAATGTTAACATACAATATACGCTAACAGAATAAATAAAAGAAAATACTATGTACATGTATATAAATAATGGGAGGGGAAAGAATCATAGAGCATCAAACAGTTCGTCCGCGTCGCTGTCAACAGGGGCCTAAGTCTACTAATTTATAAACGTTACAATGGTCTCTCAATGGTGAGGTTTTGACAGATTTTGTATGGCAAATCTGGCAAAAACTCGCCATTGAGAGACCATTGTAACGTTTATAAATTAGTAGACTTAGGCCCTAGGAAAGGTGCCCTGAAGGCCGGCATCATTGCCACGTTGTATGGCAATCAGATTTTTTTGCCAAAAAATAAGCCAGCCCTCTGATCACCTGAAGAGTCGACCAACCGCTTGGCGATGTCTTGGAAATCCAAGTGGGCACTCGGACCCCATGACCCCAAACGGCTCGAATAAGTTAAATGTTTAGTAACATCAAGAATTAGTTCCTGAGATCACAGCTCAATACACTGCTGTCTGCGAAACAGGTAGATATATATAAAGCTAGGTGTGTTAGGTCGCGGAAGTGGCCGCCGGGACGTTGACCCCGCCGTGAGCGAGGCCCGGCCCGGCGGGGCGAGGTTGCACTGACAGCAAGAGATGTTAATAGGTTTGAATGTTTCATTGAAATGAATCTATGATGAAGTTATCTATTATTTATTGGCTATAGTTTGTTGTTTCTTGTGCAATTATACCATTTTATTTATTTTTCAACACACTTGCTCGTAAAGTGGCTCTTATTGAACCGCTTTTAGATTCATAATGCAGTGTATTAAAAACGCGTGCTTTTTACTTTACCATAACGAACTAGTGCTGTAATGCCACAGATAACTATTTACTAGTCGGAGTACCTAGTACCTATACCAGTCCTATGACATGGCAGTATGGAGTTAGTAAGTACTATCATGGCGGCATGGAATTTATATTGTAGAAATTGAATTTGGTGAAGCTTTTTATTTTTGTAAAACATAATACTATACGCAAACCACTATGTCACCCGAGCAGGGGATGTGCGCTTTTTTAATCTCATCAAAGAGACTTTCATGCCTTTATATTATGCATAATATTTATTACATAAAATATGATGAACATATTTCATCATATATTATTTCATATTTTTCGATACTTACATATTAACCTTATAATGTTTTTAATAGGTACGTATTCAGAACAAAAATAAAACAAAAATACCTATTATTTTGTGTTTATTTAATAGGCTGTCTAGCAGTTTTTCCAGCGCATTTATTTAAACCTGCGCGCGAATCGCTGGCGCGGCGCGCGAAAATACAAACCAGCTCGTCATTTTCCAATACTTACTTGCTATCATTTTCGTTGTGATTAATTAACAAAAATGTCGACTTCACGGGCAATACGTAGGTTTGACTCCGCCGGAAATACTCATCGAGGCACGAAACGCGAGTGATAGCCTGTTGCCACCAAAATCTAAGGAGAAATACGTAGCGGCCTACGAAACTTTTATACAGTGGAAAAACAACAAAAATGCCAAGTCATATTCGGAAAACGTTTTTTTGGCATAGGTACTTCAATGAACTTGCAAATAAATACAAGCTCAGCTCGCTTTGGTGTATCTATTCCATGTTAAAAAGCACAGTTATGACCAAAAATAACAGTGTAAACAAAATTCCATCTTAGCACTCATTACATTTACTGATCACCACAGAACACATATACTCCTCTGATCACAGAGTACTTTTTTTTTTTTCCGGTGTCAAAACGTTAGTCGTAGACTGCGTTCCGAATTACGATGTAAATGTAATGAAATCGAATCGATTTGAGCGTGCTTACACCCGTTCCGAATAAGCTTGAGCGGGATAACTTATGTTTGTTCCGTGAACCGTTATTTGGCTGTGTTGTTATAGGCATTTTTTCGAAATTGTGATTCTGGCTACCGTCGCCACCTAACCAAAAAAGAAATAACATACACGAAGAAATTAAAGAAATACTATACACAAAGAAATAAGTAACGTTTTAAGTTTTGACGTTGGGCGAGCACTGATATGCTGGGGCCACATTGTCGCGATAAGACAAACTATACTGCGCGCGTTCTGTCTCGCACACAGCTCGACGTCTCGCTGAATAAAAGAGAGCCCGTGGAGTTAAGTTCGCTTTATCGCGACAGTGTGGCCCCAGCATTAGCACATTCACTAGCGTTCCAAATTGATGACAGCCCTCAGCTTTCATAATCATATCATAACTAAATTGGAACGCAAAATATTGATGTGAGAAGTGTGGGCGATTAGGGCATATCTCGGAATGCGGTCGTATAGTTTTTCGGAGGCGGCGCGCGACTCTATGCCATGTCCATGCCGACTGAACGGAATGTTGCCATTATTTATTATATTTTATTTAACCATTTACAATTTGATTACTGTACTTATAGTAACATAAGGTGTATTTTTCTGCTGAAAATCTTTCTTCATCTCTTCGTCTTTCAAAATATTATTTTGTTTTTATACATTTTTTAATAGGTGTAGGCTGTTTAGCGGGTTTGCCAGTTGCCAGTGCCTTTATTTACAACTGCGGAAAAACAAAACCGTCGCGCCATTTTCTATACATATTTGTTCCCGGTTTCGCTGTGTGGTTATTTTCATAGACTAATACATATTTAAAATAATATTATCAATACGAAATCTAAAGTAACACCAACCTACGTTGAAAAGTTTTTAAAAGAAGCTCCGGATAATCAGTACATGGCAACAATGGTCAGTTGAACTTTATAATTACCTTATTGTAGCATACATTCTTACAAGTCTGTTTATTTCCTCGCAAGTGTGTTGAAAAACGTCGTATGAAACGCGAGTGCGTTGATCATTACACTCTCGACTACCTTATCGCGCTCGCCTGCGGCTCGCGCGGACAATACCGTCTCGTGTGTAATGACCAACACCGCACACTTGTATCATAATGTACTATTCTCATACACCACTACATAATTATCTATAATTATTTTTAAACAAATATCTAATTGATATTATTATTATTTGCTACATGTATCTATCCGTTTTTATTTTAATAATATTACACCACTAGCCAAATAATAAGCATTGCCATTCAACGTGGCAATGCTGCCAGTCTTCTGGGCACGTTTCCGGATGACAGCGATGCGGACGAATGCTTCGATTTCAGTATCTATTTGCATAGTTATTAGTTAGTCATGTAATTTAGTAACGGTAAGTGTAGATAGTTAGTTGTGTTAAATATTTTAAGAAATGCTACTTACATTAATAAATGGTGTTTGAATGTTTGTTACTTAATCACGTCAATACGACGAAATTTGGCACACATAACCCGGATTTACACATAGGATACTTTTTATCCCGGTAGTAATTTCCAACCTCCACGCGGGCGAAGCCGCGGGAAAAAGCTAGTAGGTACCTATATAATTATATTAAAATAGAGGAAACACATTTTTCCGGTAATTCAGTCCCTAGATCAAAGAAGATTGTGGAAGAAATTAAATATTTTTTCTTTCTTGTTTTTAAAGATTAAAAAATAAAAAATAGCTTTGGTAGTCAGTGCCAAAACAATATTAAATCAAACCAAATCAAAGGCACTTTTGAATAATTAATTTGTTGTTTTTGAAGTCTCTGCATAGTTTTTTATGTTTGTAATGTAGGTAACAAACATACGTTTGACCAACTTCTACGGGAAGTCAGTTACGACAGAAAAAAATGGCTGTTCCAACATTTTAACTGGGTAGGTCTTTATGGAACAGGGAACAGACTTTTCAGTATTTTTTTAAATAGTCATAAATTTTGCCTTACTTAAAAATACACTTACGTTTAATCTACAATGAAGATTGTGTATTCATAATCCAGATCTGCAAAGAAGAAAAAGGTTATTAAAAACACGAAATCTTTTCACAAACGACCAAGTAAACAAGTCGACATAATACTAGGTGATGCTGCAGTATCGGTTCAAGGTTACTGTGTTCTTCTAATATCATTGAAGTAACAGAATACTAAATTTTGAATCGATCAGACCTGTGGAAGATGCGCAATCATCAACTAGAAAGTTGATGAACCAATCATCAACTAGAAAAGAGCTGATAATCTTCAAACGGCTGAACCGATTTTCTTGAATTGTAGCTAAGAACACTCTCAATAAAGACACCTTTCAAACAAAAAAATAATAATCAAAATCGGTTCAGCCGTTTGGGAGCTACGAGGGAACAGACAGATACACAGATACACAGGTTAAACTTATAACACCCCTCTTTTTCAATCGGGTGTTAAAAAGAAGAGCAGTGATTCTGCACTGTTCTAAATCTCCTTTAATTTCACAACAGCTTTCCACGCCTTTCCAATAACCACGTTAGGGCTTATAGGAAAACGAAATCGGCCGACGAATAAAATTGTGAATAATATTATAGTCAAATAAGTCACTCATCCCGACCTTCTCTCATCTCATCTAGTTTGGGTTTCAGAGGCTACCTTGTTTTTGTATCTCTAATTTAATTCAATAAAGATTTTATTTATTTATTTATGTTTATCCAAAAACTGACCGCGGTAAGCGAAGCTTGTCCTCACAGATCCAGCAAGCTGCTTAGTTAAAAACTATCTTTTCATAGCCTATTGTCCCATTACTGTACGAGCATCAAAGCTATGTACAATAATCAAAACTATGTCTCAAATTCAAAATAGTTTATTTCACATAAACCTACATGGGCACTTATGAAACGTCAGAAGCTAGGTGCACGGTTGCAATTGGTCGTTTCCTATGGAGAAGAGCTGGCAAGAAACTCCACGGTTACTCTTTTAAAAATAATTGGCTTTTACTATGTTTTGAGATTACAGTGTTAATAGGTATGGGAGCACAGTGTAGGCCTGTCAACAAGTACTTGGTACCTCACAGAATAGAAAATGGTTAACAAATCGAGGCATCTATGAGTGTAAGTACTGCATTCATTCTCCACGCCAACACTGCCACCACACCTCAACCCGCCGCGCATACGACTGCAGACTATACCCGTCTCTCTTACACCCACGTACACCCATACCTCCATCCCCCTCCCACACTAAGAGAGAGTTGCCTTGGGAATTTGGGCATCAGTAGAACCAGAAATACAGAAAGAGGGTGCATGGGGGTAAAATGGGGTGCCACGGGGTGAAACGGGGGCGAAACGGGGGTGAACTCACCCCTAAAACAGTTCGATTAAAACATATACATAGAAATCTATACTTAATATAATAATGCTGATGAGTTTGTTTGTTTTAACGTGCTAATCTCTGCAACGAACCGTCGGATTTGTAAAAATCTTTTTGTATTTGATAGCCCAATTCTTGGGGAATGTTATAGACTATTAACATCACGCTACGACCCTTAGGAGCCGAGCAGAAATGAGAAAAGAACGCTAAACGAAAAGGAAGTAAGAGCGCGGGCGGGCGATGCGATGCGACGCGGTGGGTCGGTGGAACAAGTCACACGGACGAAGTCGCGGGCAGAAGCGAGTAATGTATTAGTAAGTACATCAAATTGAGTTCTGACTTAGTTAAAATTTTATGCTGAAATTGGAGGTAGTATTATGCTATTTAATTTAGAGTGACGTAATTTGGTGCATTGCTGGTATTAGGACACGCTTTTGTTCAGTAAACGGGTATTGGTTATGTCTGTGTTACTTTTAAACACAATATGCTGGTGTTAGGAAGTGAGGTTAAGCTGCACTTGTCGAGGTCAAACATTGGATGGGTGACTTTTGTGACTAGCAAGTTGGTTGGGTATGTTGTATACTATAAAATCAGCGCTATGCTGTGTGTTTTACGTAACACAGCATCATGCTGAGTGGAAGCCATCTTGTCAAAGTCACAAAATGCAGATGCCGACTATTTCTGTTCTGTGCTAGTGAGACCTGAGAATAGTGGCCGCGACTTACGAGTCTTGGGTCAAACGCAGACAGACGCTTTACTTTGCATACATTATTTCATCACCACTTGTCTCAAAACGGTGAAGGAAAACATCGTGAGGAAACCGGCATGTTCTAGAACCAAAAATTCGAAGACATGTGACATCTACCAACCCGCACTGGGCCCGCGTGGTGAATTACAGCCCACTCTCTCTCACAGCGAGGAGGCCACAGTCCCAATAGTGGGAACATTATATGCTGACTATGCTAATACTAAACATAACTGGGGTATATAGGTAAGTTACATACCCCTGGATGCTGTGTTTATGGTCTATAGTTCCCAAAGTCTTTAATATAGTATCTGGCAACACTAATAAAACCAAGTAACATACCGATACAAATTCTTGAACTCCTGCCAAAATATTTGAGGATGTCAACACTGAGATTTATTTTTAAAATATAAATAATTATTGTATTTTCAGTGGGCTTTGCTAAGAATAGAATAGGATTAAAATATATATTTTTAAGGATTTAAGACCTTCTATGTATCTCTATAAGCCTTGAATATCAATTCTATTTTGTCAGTCAAAAGGCTCTTTGTCAGAATTTTCAACAGACTGTTCCACTGACAGGGCTCAAGGGTAGAGTCTATCATACAGAGCAGGCTTCAGGCGTCTTCACACGAATTTTCATCACTACATGATCAAATAAATTTAGCTTGCGAAACTTTTCAGAGTATCGATATCTGCACTCGATGATTTTTTTCTGAGGCCGCTACTAATGTAGTTACTAGTTACTTGAAGTATCAGTTTAAAAAATAAATTTTCTTTGTGTAAACTTCACAGACGTGACGAGTCGATATCTTAATACGACAAAAAATAATAACAAACAGATTTTCTAAAAAGCGGTCGATTAGGTACCCAAAAAAAAATTTTTTTTTTTTTGTCTGGTTTACTTATCGACCTATCACATCTGTGGAGTTTCGCTAACTTATTTTATTTGACCCTGTATTTTATTCTATTGTCCAAATTCGTGGACCACCTGGTCAAACTTTATCAATTGTCGTCCTTGAGTTAAACAGATATTATATTCGATACGTATATTATATTACTTTTGTCTGTCCTTGCAGATAACCGATAGCGGAAAGGTCGAGATTGGAGTGCCAAATGATTTCATAACTTCACGCCTGTCTTTTTCCGAAGAGGTAGACAGAGTTGTACCTATACTACACCCACATTTAGCCAGTTATGTTTAAGTCCCATGTGATAGGGGACGAGCCTATTGCCATCAACCGGGCACAAACCCAGAGTCCTGGCTGCTACTGAGAAATTCTAGATAGCAAAAACTCAATAACACTTTTCCTGATCCGGAGATCGATCCCAGCTAGGTCATCCTACTCAGCAGACGCGCTATCGACCACAAGGGCAACGAGCCAGTCGAGGGAGCTCTGTTAGTTTTATGTGGGACATGTCATCAGTGACATAAGGGACGTGTTACGACAAAAAAAAAACAATCGACTTCCAAAAAAAACACTACAAAATGAGGAAGTCGGTGGCAAAAAACGAAAATTCTAAACCATAGCCATTGACTTCCGAAATTAAACTTTGTAGTGTTTTTTTTTTGGAAGTCGGTTGTTTTATTTAAACCGACTTAATTTTATAAAAAGTTTTTATTTTCACCTTTTTGGTTGTGGTACCAGCTAGAGCTACTCCACACAAATTCGACAACCACTACCTGCTTTGTAAATTATAACAGTGACAGGAGCTTATTATAACATCATCCACATAGACAAAGTGCGAAAAATGCGTATTATTGAAGCTAACTCAAAAACTACCCAAGTAAAGTACCTAATATAAAATTTATAAGGGACAAAAAAATTAAATATAGAACAACTCCGTTTTGGAAATCGGAAAACAAAATGACTTTTTCATATGGTAAATCCTCACCTTTTCATTTTCACGAACCTCGTTTATTCAGAATTCATAAAAATACTTTGAATTTCACTCAACACGAAGTCACGTACACTCACACCTATACTAATGACTATCACGATTACAAAAGGGTCTCTCAGCAGGACGCAACTCAACTCGTCCAGTGCTGGATGCAGGCCTCTCCAAGGCTACTAAACAACACCGTGAACTCCGCCTCTCGCATCCAATCTGTCCAGCGACCTTCTTATGGTTGTCAGTCCACTTAACTGGGTGGTATCCCAAGCTACGCTCACCGACCGCTGCTCCAAAGGTCATTCTATCGGTCTTTCTACAGACATTTCCACTTACGCTAGCTATGTCGGTAACTCCAGAATTATTTCGAAATCACTTCATCCCACAACATATAGCAAGTACTTGGAGAACATCATCTCCCAGCGTTTCACCAACCATGATGTGGTCTTCCTTGCAGTCTGACCGAATGCAGCTGAATACCAATATTTTACACTCTGAAGAAATAAAACTGGCCATAAATACATAAAAACGCAATTTATGGAAATAGCCAACGCGTCTCTTTTGTTTCAAAGGTTTTTCTTTGTCCGATAAGAATAAGAATCAAAAAACCGATAGTTGTCACAAGATAGTATGAAACGGAAAGCGAGATAATAATAATAATCGATGAAGGAATCGATCAAACCGAAAGTTTTTTTTAATCGTTTTTTTTATTTGCTCCTTTTTTACTGTTTGTATTTCCTGTGCTTGTCCCAAATAAAAAAAAACTTTTCTTTCTTTCTTTTCTTTCTTTTCTTTCTTTTCTTTCTTTTCTTTCTTTTCTTTCTTTTCTTTCTTTTCTTTCTTTTCTTTCTTTTCTTTCTTTTCTTTCTTTTCTTTCTTTTCTTTCTTTTCTTTCTTTTCTTTCTTTTCTTTCTTTTCTTTCTTTTCTTTCTTTTCTTTCTTTTCTTTCTTTTCTTTCTTTTCTTTCTTTTCTTTCTTTTCTTTCCTATCTTTCTTATCCTTCTCTCTTTCTAAATCGATTGAAAGAGAACTACCAACACAATGACTGAGGCACATCACTTCGTATCTCGTACCGGCACGAACTATACAGGGTCAAATTAAATTAGTTAGCCAAACTTCGCAGACGCGTTAGGTATCGTATAATTTAAATAACAAGGCGAACCGTATAGCTAGTGTTGTGTATTGGTTCTGGCAGGTCAGTCCTACATAGGAAGGGTGGTATTTTAACATGGAGGGTAATAAAAATACAGGACAACACCAGCTCCTTCCATACTGCGTAAGTAAATAAGCTAATAAACTGGTATCGTAGGGGTAATACAATATAGGATGATTTGATGCTTTTTGGCCTCGCACAGGTCGTAATTTTTTTTATAAAATTTTTTATTTTAGTTGTTTTGATTTAAAAAAAAATCTTTCTTTCTTTATTTCTCTGTATCAGAAATCCCAGCAGCATATCTACATAACATCACGACCATTTTCCCCGAAGGGTCAGGTAGAGGTGAACTTATGGAACATCAACACATTTTGCCAGTTATTCAAGTCATGTTATAATTTATGGCTGAGAAATTCCTGATGGAAACACCCAATAACACTTTGCCTGACCCAAGAATCTAACCAAGGACCTCATGCTCAGCAGAAGCGCTTGCGACCACTACACCGATGAGGCCGACAAGTAACCTTCAACCTTTTTAATTAAAGGTACACTTTGTTTGTTTAAAATCTATTACTGTTTATTAAAAGTACACTTGTTTGGATAATTATTCAGTTAGCCTAATCATTAAATTGTTCTGTGTGATTGTGACAACAGCCATCATGCCATGTTTGTCAATAAAAATGTGTTTCCCTGAATGAGTGGCCATTCTCTGAATGTAAGGCACATTTAGGCCCGTAGTCCACGACGATTAAGCTACACTTGCCACGGTCGGTTCGCGGATGGGTAACCATCACGAAAGTACGTTAAGCCGTAGGCCCCGGCTGTCATTCGTGAATCTTTGACAGTAGTTTACGTCGTTGTCGTCGCTACTTCCTTATGCCAGCTAAAGCACTAGGAAGCAGTTAAAGCGGGCGTTATGGGGAACTGTCTTGTAATTTTGACAGTAAAAAAGTTTTTAATGTCAAAGTTACAAGAAAAGTTTGAGATTGTTACTTTTGAGTAGCGTCGGTCGTGGACGATGAACCTTACGCGCGAAAATTGACTCTTGTAAACAAACAGTATGTGCGTACGACGATTTATCAGGCTACACATTCTAGCATAAGTTGACCTCTCATTGTACGGAAACCTCATACAATAAGAGATCAGTTAATACTGAAAATGTGTCTTGATGTGTCGTGTGTTGGTATGATAATTGCTATCGAAAGAAGAGAACTGCCTCGCCCTAGCATATCTATGGCCTCGCCGTAAAAATTGAAAGCGTGGTTTAGAAATTTACAATACTTTACGCTAACAAAAGAAAACATGAAAAGATTGGAAACATGTCAACACAATATAGAAAGGAGCATGCTAAATATAAAGAAAAAATACATAGTAAATCTTAATGTAACATGTATGTGTACATAGTAATTATTTGTTTATTTTATATCTTTTACTTTTTTCCTCTGTGGGATTTATTTCATGTCCGTAGGTGTGTCTGTGGCATCACAGTGGGCCCTATCAGAATACCAGCGCTGCGGTATTTGTTTATTTTTTTTCTCAAATATCGTAGCATTATGCTGAGATAGGAGCCTTTTTGACCTCGCACAGGTTTTCTTTGCCCTTTGTTTTTTTATATTTTTTATTACTTTTTTTACATAATTTGTTAGTTTTAATGTTTGTTTTTATTGTTTTATTTCCTGTGCGTTTCCCAAATAAAATATTTTTCTTTCTTTCTTTCTTAATCAAAAGAAGAAAAACAAACGTAGCAGACATGACTTACACGATTAAAAAACCAAAAGGTCATGTCATCAGGGGTCAAAACGAAAGATTGGCCAGAGAAGTAATAGGATGGTATCGCACAGAAGGAAAGAGGAAAAGGGGAAGACCATTCCAAAGATGGGAAGACGATTTGAGAGACTACTGAAGAATACAAGCGTTGTTTGTTTTTTTTTAAATATCGCAGCGTAATGCTGAGAGAGGCGCGTTTTGGCCTCGCACATGTTCATTTTTTCTATTTATCTTTTATTATTTATTTATTTATTTAATTCTTCAAGCACACAAATGTACAGAGGCGGACTTAATGCCTTAGGCATTTTCTACCAGTCAACCTTTGGGTGATGCAGAGACAAACAGTGGTAGTGGTTTTACTTTCGTTTTTCTGATAATTTCATAATTTTGTTAGTTTTAAATGCTACTTTTTTACTGTTTGTATTTCCTGTGCGTGTCCCAAATAAAATATTTTTCTTTCTTTCTTTCTTTCTTTCTTTCTTTTATTTCCTGAAGAATTTTTTCAAATCTTTGGGAAAAAATCGACTAACTATTTGAAAAACTAATATTTAGCACAATTTCCCAACACTATATACCTTATCTTTAATATGTTTGATAACAAAACAATTGACAAGAAAAATGATCACTCGATAACATCCACAGTTACCAATGACACGCTAGCATTTTAGGAACTCAACCAATCTGCCTAGCCTTTTCCCAACTATGTTGGGGTCGGCTTCCAATCTAAGCTGATGCAGCTGATTACCAGTATTTTACATGAACCGACTGCCTACCTGACTTCCACACCCACTTACTGGGTAATACGATACCGCCTTTGGTAAGACTGGTTGTCAGACTTTCGGGCTTCTGACAACCTGTAACGAACAAATAATCAAAATGTACTGATATTGACAGCATCCTTGCCTAGCGGCGCCATCCTGACGGCTCGATACTTTTTGTTGCAGATTCGTATCTTCTTCGTTTCTTCTTCGTTTCTTCTTCGTTATGGGAACAGCTTAGATAGTGCTTTTAATCTAACCTTCTAGGCTTTCCTTGCCTCTTGGCAAAAAAAAAAAACTATTTTTACCCGACTACGGTGAAGCAAAAAGAAGGGTTATGATTTTGATCGGTATGTATGAATGTTCATCTGTTCCCTCATAACTTCTAAACAGCATATCATAATTTGACAAATTAGGTATTGTCAAAATATTCCAAAACAACTCTGTACCTTTATTTGTATAACAACAAGAAAAAAAAAAAAAAAAAAAAAAAAAACATTTCCATTCCTCTGCCTACCATCTTTCCAACAGCTGCCGTAACTAGCCAAACTAAGCGTTAGACGATCCGGCGCCCCCAATGATAAGCCCTTATCAGTGCTGATAACAAGTACTTTGACATGCTAATAGTGGCCTGTTTCTGTTTTATTACGCCTTTAAATAGAAATGAGGCTGAACGTGCCCAAAATAGGCCGCGACACGTGTAGGCACAGGCAGTATGAGACACGTGTCGTGCAAAGTTTATGGAGTGTGGGTGCACCTTTATGGTACTGACAAAATAATAATAATAAGTATTAATTTATTTCATTCAGACTAGCTTTTTCCCACGGCTTCGCCCGTTTGTATAATAGAAAATTACCTGCGGGAAAGTACTTGAATGTAGTACCGGGATTAAAAGTATCCCATGTGTTAATTCAGGTTATAAACTATCTGTGTATCAATTTTCATCCAAATCTGTTCAGCCGTTTTTGCGTGATTAAGTATTAAGTAATAACTAGTATTTTGACATGCTATTACTTATTACGCCTTCAAAAATGAGGCTGAATGTGCCCGAAATAGGCCGTGACACGTGTAGTTTAGGGGCAGGTTTAGACAGTATGAGACACGTGTCGCGTAGGTATGACTAGTGAAGTGCGGGTGCACCTATATTTATTTTATTTATTAATTTATAGTTAATTCAAACGGTACAACACCAGGAGCCGGATGCAGAGTAAATCTGCGTCCGGCGCTCCGCATGGCAATACGTTCACGCTGCATCTGGCGCTCGGCGTGGCAACATGTCATGTTCGGGTTAGCGACAAATCAATCGTCATCCTGAGGATGCCTCGTTGAGAGGTGAAACACGTATCGATATCTTACGGGTTTTCTATGACTCTTTAGGAATAGTTAAGCGTTTACTAAATATAATATCTACGTCTATTGTATTTTATATCATCTAATAGAATGTCTTTTTTTGGGTTTCCTGTGGCAAAAACGGAACCGTAATAATTTCATCATGTCCGTTTGTCTGTCTGACCGTCTATCCATAGTCTGTCTGTCCGTTCGGATGTCATACCTACAGTAATCTTACTCGCAGAGTTTTTCTTTTGCACGATATCAATGAAAATCGGAAAGAATGCGCAACCGGGACCAATCGTGTTCTCCGAGTGACGGAGGGGTCTCGATATGTAATGAATGGTCACCCATCTACGAAACGACCGCGGCAATTGTAATTATGCATGAACTCAAAAATAATAAGTGTTTTTTGGCACACGCTTCCGATACGTTTTTTTTTTCTTTTTGTTGTATTTTTTTTCTCTTTTTTGTTTGCGCTGTGTAAAAGTAAAGTGCCAAGTTGCGTGTCGTAAAGAGGAATTTAATGTAGATTGAGTTGGTAGCTTGTGGCAGGGTTCCAAAGTCATTTATTTGTATATTCCTGGACCAAATTAATACCCAAGGGCTGGAAAAAGGAGTCAAGGAAGAAAAACGAAACGTCAGGAAGACGACTTCAAAAGAGTAGCAGGTACAGAGTGCATTGAGCGCGAGAGACAGAGACAGATGAAAATCTTTAGAGGAAGCCTTTTTCGAAGGATAAGCTGTTTAAGAAAAAAAATGGGCACCGAACGACCATATTTAAAAAAAAAATGTAATAAGTACAGAAAATCATTTTACAGAACTTTTTAGCAATAAAGGCATATTTTATTTATTTTATATACAATATGTAACAAAATCCGTGTCCTATCCGTAAGGGGCACATAAGTGCTGTAATAACATTACCAAAAAGTAATAAAAAGTCTTAATATTATTGAAAAAAAGTTTTTTCTATTTAAAATTCACATTTTAGTACCATTTATTTTAAATTATCAAAATTTCAACTGGGGTCATAAGTTGTGACTGTTAGACACCCGCTATGGCCGCTATGCGTCAGCCGCCCGCGCCCCATGTAATAAGCACGGTAAAATTCGCGAATAAAAAAAAAATGTGGCGATTTCTTTTTTCCTAAAAATTAACACATATAATATAGACTCACAGTTCGATACTCAACAACACCCTCTCGGATCGAACAGGGATTTTTTTAAATGCTGTAATAATACTTGATTTGATTGATTATAAGTATAACCATATCAAAAATAAAAAAATGACTAACTCAATTCGATTAAAAAAAAACAAAAAAAATACAGGCATGAAAATCTCGAAAGAACCTTACAAAAATACACAAACACATAAATAAAATAAACTACCACGATTGGCTGAGCATTCCCTTAACCAGTTTATACCATAATAGATATTTAAATAAAGTAGTGGGGGATAAAATAATAATTAAAAAAACACAAAAATTCTACTTACATTAAATAACGAAAATAAAAGCCAACTTTTTTATTTATCAAACATAAAAACGTGAAAAATTAAATTAATAATATTTCAGAAAAGAAAAATCTATAACTATAGATTTTATAACCAAAAAGAACTCCTAAATAAACATGGTAAAAAAATAATTATAAGTACAAAAAAACTCGTCATACCCATAACCTCTTCCATCAAAGTCGGTTAGGAAGATGCACAGATAACACAAACATAAGTTAAACATTTGTTTAAACAAGTAAATAAAATAATCTTCCATGATTGGTTGAGCATTCCCTTAACCAGTTTGTACTATCCTAGACGAAGCTCAAGTAGTAAGGGGCCCTAGTAGAAAAAAAAGGGTCAGCCAATCAGAGACCAGTATTTTTTTGGGCATATTTTGTCTATTTCTTATCTATTTTTATGTGGTTATGGGTTTCTGGGTCTATGTAAGGATATTTTGGGAATGTTCTTATGAAGTTTAAAGGTTTTGTGTCTAAAGATGTTGGCTGTGTTTTATTATTTTCAATTTGAATCTAAATTATTATAACTTTTTTTTGTTTTAGATTTAGATTTTATTCACTAGATTAGTCACTCGGTACCTACTTATTTACGGCTGAAATGCTTATAATACATTTACATTATGTAAATACATTTACATCTCGAAATGAAATCTTAATTTTATCCTTAGGAGATTCACCACATTCTATTTAAGAGCAAGGCAAAAGTTGAGAAAGCAAGTTGCAGTTGTTATTGTTGTGATTGTTGTTGTTGTTGGCTAGTCTAGTGGTTTTTAATTGAAATAAACTCTAAAAGCTAAAAAAAACTAAACTTCAGTAATTAAATAAACCCTGTTTTTAAATTGACAAATCGTTAATAATAATAAATGTGATAACATTTGTTCTAAGTTTAAAAAAAAGTAAAAAGCATGACCAGCTCCATATTATCATTCAATTATTGTTTTTTAATTCTTAAAATTAGAAATATATAAATAAAAGTAGCAACATATATACGTTTCAATCCTAAACAAAACTGTCAAAAAATCATTCCAACAAATTCCAAAAACTCACTCCAACATTAGTACTCATCCTAAACTCGGTAATAATAACACCAGACACATGCAAACTACACGTAAGCGTAGTAATAATAACGGCGGCGCGCACACATTATCGCTCGTAGACGATTTTTTTTACGTCTGCGACAAAAACCCGTCTGGCAGTGTGCGCCAGGCCTTATTGTTTGCTTACTGTACAGTGTACACATGGTCTTATGTGGAAGTGGAAGGGGGAGTTTGGTGTTTGGTGAAGTTACTAGGTTTTATAAAGTGAGCGGTTTTTGTGATAGTTTTTTTTTAACTTATTTTAGTTTTAATTAACTCCGTATCTTTTCAGTTTGCGAATAAGCTCGTCCTTCTATTGCAATTATACTTATTATATTATATTATATATCTTACTGATGAACACATCGAGTTTATTTTAATTTACCCTTGTCTGTCTATTGTTTGGATTTGTAATCTGTAATTATTTATAATAAAAATCTACAAATAATGTATTCAGATGGTTAATTTTGTTGAAATGAAAAAGTGTTTGCCAAACATTTACTTAGAATGCATAGATCACGATACCTACCGTCCCGTCAGTAAACGTTCCTCGTGTAGTTAGTTCAGATTTAATAAGTCTCCTTTCCCTAGTGACTGACGATTGAAACGTCTAACAGCGCTGTTAACGTATCGACATGCGACGCTAACTTGTCGCGAAGCTGGGAAAGTCGAGTGAGTGATAGATTTACTGTTTATTTAGTTGTTACTGTCACTGTCCATTTGTAGACGAAACTAAGACAGCTTTATAATGAATTTAAGAATTTCTAAAATGTCCAACATGTCCCTGCATAAATAAGTCAAAGCGTCCCCAATTCAGTTAGTTGTCGACATTAAAAAAAGTTGCTTTAATAGAACTTCCATAAGTGACGATAATTATGTAGTATGCATATTGGCCTTGCTTTTAGCTATACCAGCTTGTGCCGATATAAAAGTCGTAGATTGCCAAAATAACATGAAAACTATATCGATATTGCTAGAGTGAAATCTACTTACAAAGTACGAACAGCTGTTATTTTTGCATGAATGGTTCCCAATTAATTAATGCAGTGAACGAGTGTGTCGACTACACCAACCGTCATAAATTCAATATAGTTGCTCAACCTAGACGTTTACCAAAAAGTCAGAACTCATTCCGAACCGCGACACAGACATGGTTACAAAATTTTGGTTCTTATTATTCAATCGGTTGACGTCGGAAGGGCGTGGTTATTGCGTCAACCTCCTACTGGGAGCTTCACGCTTTGAATGTAGGAGATACAGGCAGAGAGACGGCCAACCTTTATTGTAGTGCTCTAATTTTTGGCACGAACTACTTTTAACTGTCTCACTACAGAACGAGTTCTAACTTTAGTTCTATCTTTAGTTCTAACTTTAGTTCTAACATTAGTTCTAACTTTAGTTCTAACTTTAGTTCTATCTTTAGTTCTAACTTTATTTCTAACTTTAGTTCTAACTTTAGTTCTAACTTTAGTTCTAACATTAGTTCTAACTTTAGTTCTAACTAGATAAGGTCGGTGTTTCCTATGTCATGAGAAGAAAGGCCGAAACAAACTCAGAGGTCACAGTCTCTTTTAAAGTCCAGACATAATCTTGGTCGGATCATATGATGACCATGTAGATTAGTATCTGAAATGGTCTTTTGAGGAAAGAACCACACAGATTGAGTGGACCAGTCAGTGCACGCATTTGTCAGTAATCGTGCAGCTCAACTCAGAACTCAAGGAACTCAAGGACTCGACGAACAATACCAAAGAAAGGACATTTGGGTAGGCCGCATATAGTACTCAAACTGCCAGACCATGGTTAAAACTAACTACGAAAAGAAAAATAGAAAATGAAAAAAAGATGGCACCCAAACTGTCATTTATCAAAAGCAACCTAGAAAAAAAAAAATAGCAGCTTGTGTGACCCCGAGTAACGTGTCGTAGGTTCGAACCCAGGCAGGCACAATTATTTCATCACCACTGCTCTCAAAACGGTGAAGGAAAACATCGTGAAGAAACCGGCATGTCCTAGAACCAAAACTTCGAAGACATGTGACATCCACCAACCCGCACTAGGCCCGCGTGGGATCATTTTATTCTGATTCTGATAACAGAAAGCGTAAATCCAAAAAAAAAAAACACCTGTCTTTCCGAGAGTTCAAGGTTTTACTAGACAGGTCAGTGGACCTATGTCCAGACATGTTTCAACATGTTCTATAATACAATATGGTATTATAAATCTGACCAGACGATCTGGCACCTTGTTATATAGCTAGTCGCATAGACCACGGCTCACAAGTTCACAATTAAGTGCGTGGGAGACGAAGCGTTTCTGACTGACAAATTAGTGTAGACGAGAATGGTGCGATGTCTTTGAGAGGATTGTTTTAATTCTGAATGTTTTTTTGCTTGGTTGTTAGAGTTTGACAATTCAAAAGTGCCTGTAAATGGTTTAATTGAAATAAATGCTTTGAGTTTGAGTTTTGAGATTTTATTTATTTTAGGTGGAAATTGAGGTTCTCCTAAAACAAATAAAGAAATGAAAAAACGGAACCCTTATAGGATCACTCGTGTTCTGTCTGTCTGACCGTCTATCACAACCAATTTGCTCCGAATCTACTGGACCGAATTTCTGTGACCTAAACACGTACGTGTAACATAAATAAATGAATATGGGGTCACTTTTGGTGGGCAAATTAGAAAATTTAAAAAACATCATTTGCTAACTGTACCATGTGACATATAAAATGAAATGGCTTTTTAAAGTTATTAAGTACTACTACTAACTACAAGGTTAAGTTTGTTTTTGGGATAGAAATATGTGGGATAAAAAATTGTGGATAACATATTCATTGTACGGAACCCTCACCACGCGAGTTCATCTCGCAGTTTTCCGTTTTTTTTCGTGCTCTCCATTTCTATCTTATCTTGGACCAGCTCATCTGCCAAGATCAACTTCCTGACACTGCTACAGGATACGTAAATCTCAGAACATGACATATAAAAAAAAAATTGTCTGTCAAAATAGAATCAGAGACTGCCACAAAAAAAAAATTGGCTATCCCTCCAGTGTCAAATTATCTACTTTATTACTTTTCTGTAACCTGAACACTTTTTTGTCAGTCATACTGTCAGTAATGACCGTGGGAGTAGGCACTAACATTTTAAAATTCAACACAGATATATGACAGTCGACTATATTAACATATTTAAATGTTCAGGATTTAGGTACTTTTGCGAACGAATTTTGAATATTTGAAAGGTATTTCGTTTTTTTTTAACCACTACTAGGGAACTTCTAGGCCTGAATCTCACCTGATGGTAAGTGATGATTAGGCCGAATGTGGAAGCGAGCTTCACAAGGAATCCTCAACCACAGAGGAACTGGCTATCTTACCTCTAACTGCCGAAACACAACAATGCTGTTAACATTGTTGTTATGGCGACAGACTTAGATAAGATGGTGGTAGCTAGCCAGGCGGACTAAGAACAAGCCCTGCCACCAGCCAAGCCGAGCAGAAAAAACCACTGGGAATCTAACCCGGGACCTCTGGGTCTGAGACAGGTGGTCTAACCACTAAACCACTAAACGGTTAAATAGCTTGTATAGCTTGATTAGCCTATAATGTTCCCACCTGGGACAGAGATCTTCTCTCTGAGAGGATTCGCCTGTAATCCACCACGCAGACCCAGTCAGGGTTGGTAGATGTCACATGTCTTCGAATGTTTGGTTCTAGGACATGCCGGTTTCCTCACGATGTTTTCCTTCACCGTTTTGAGAGCAGTGGTGATGAAATAACTTACACAAAGTAAGGTCGGTCTGGGTTCAAGCTACGACCTACTTACTACTCGAAGGTCACGGCTGTTTCCACCAGGTCAGACCGCTCTCGGTCACCACTGCTGTCTTATTAAGTGTGCTTCCTATGTATTATGTAATTAAAGCTCTTGGCTACTCAAACTCAAAGCATTTATTTCAAACTAACTTCCACCGTATGTCGATAAAAAGTATCGTATGTCCTTCCCCAGGGTTCAAAGTATTCCCGTACCAAATTTCATCAAGATCGGTTCAGCCGTTTTCATGTGATGCGCGATCAAATAAACAGACAAACAGACAAAAATTATAAAAACTGTTGAAACGTGTTGGTTCTCTAAGTACAGACTTTCGACCCTCTTCAGCTTTATTATATGTATATAGATAAACCAATTACAGGCACTTGTGAATTGTCAAAGGAGTCGGTCAGTCAGAAAGATGAAGCTACTTGCTCATTCCAAAACGTAGTAGGCACCTACTGTTGGTACCCTGGACAGTCAGCTCCACTACCACCTTCCACTTCATCATCTGCCTTCCTTTTTCCAAGTATCCTGCGGTCGGCTTCCAGTCTTCCCGGATGCAGCTGAATACCAGTATTTTACATGGAGCGACTGCTTATCTGACCTCCACAACCCAGTTGCTGGGTAACACGATATCCCTTGGTAAGACTGGTTATCAGACTCTCGGGTTTCTGTGTGACTACTAAATTAAACTATAGAAAGTACCTACATAGCTTAGTGATGAATCATGTATGTAACTAACGGAGGGGTTACTTCACACACTTACTCTATGTATAGCCATAGATTTTAATAGACTGGGGAAAAGTACCCTATCTATTAAAATCTATGATATATCTAACAATTACATTAGTATTAGACCAACCCCATTGGTTTAAATAAAAATAATTATGTAAATATAAAATAAGTTCACATGCGGTTCATTTAAATTCACCCTCTTTTATTTACATTTGAAAGTAAAGTGTTATAATATTATGTGTGTTCTCATGTTGCTCTAATGTCTCAGTGTCTTTCCACGTGTAACCACTGAATTCGCTCCCCGTTCTCTGGTTAAAATAAAAAACTGAACTGTAAGTTCAAGGTTCGTCCTTTCATGTCCTGATCCTCCTGCCCTTATCTTTATTCTTCATTTGTAGTCGGTGCAACATAGTATTATATATATTATATAATATACACCCTTTCATGCAACGAAGGATCGATTATAAAAAAGAGGATTTACAGAAATATCTGTCTTGTTGATAATTACAAAATGGAGATATTGTGTTAATTCACTGTAGCACTTATTGGGAGGCTCATAAAAAGTTTTCTACAATCGTCTATCAAAAATAATGTTCAGCTTTTCTGAGTTGAGCTACACGATTACTGGAAAATGCGTGCACTGGCTGGACAGGCCCACTCAATCGGTGTGGTTCTATACTCAAGACACCATTTCAGACACCAATCTACATGGTCTATACATAATCTGAACAAGATTATGTCTGGACTTTTTGAGAGACTGCAACCTAGGTTTAAAGAACTTTATTTCTCATAAGAACTTACAGTTCGCTTATAATGAGATACATGTAGGTGTTTATATCTAGTATTATTTTAATTAGTTACCTATAGAGTGTTGGAGACATTATACTAGCATAGTAGTAATATTCTGTTTTATGTTATTTCAAGTGTTGTAATGTATTGCCTTAATCTACGTTTGAATAAGTTTATATTGTCACATTTGAACCTCTGAGTTTGTTTCGGCCTTTATTCTCAGACTAGTCATATAGGAAACGCCGACCTCATCTAGTTTAAAAAAATATGATTGACGTGTGAAAGTGTTTGTACAAACCTACTTACAGAAATAAAATCATTTATCATATACACCGTAATCATTATGCTTGGCAGAAGAATTGGTGATCATTGTACATCGTTAGCACAAAGTAAGATACAGCTGCTTATCCTCTTTAACTATCACTTTGTCACACCTAATTATTCCTTAAAAGAAATCACAAGTTACGGTCACGTAATAATCTAAGATATTATTATCTGTATCTATACAAAACGCAAACAAAAACTGCCAAGTCATCGTGCAAAAAATAATCATTTTAATAAATGAATATTTATGTTCATTCTATTTAACCCTTTTTGAGAAAGTGACAATTTAACCTTGGTGACCTTAGACCACCCTAATCCCCGTCAAAAGGGCTAAAACCTGACCTTATACATCTCCAAGGTCACTCCCATACTTTTCAATAACTTGTACAAGCAAACAGGTAATATTTACATTTAAATGTAAAATGGGGTGAATTTAAATGAATTCTATGTGAACTTTTTTTTTAATTTAAGTATTATTTTTAGTAATAAATTAGGGTTGGCCGATCAACATCTATTTCTATTTATCTAGTTGTTAATAGACTTCATAGGGTAAAGTAAATAAGGCAGTCCCTATATTTTGGGGAAAATTATATAACTTGCCCTATTAGAGACTAGATTATTGAAGGGTGAATTTATAATTTATTTCTATTTAACTATTGATTATTTCTCCTCCTGAGGAGCTCGTGGCTAGTTAAAGGCCTATTCAAACCTGAGCGATATTCGCTGCCGCTGTGGGTAGAGGTACATACCGCGCGGGTTTCGATCAGGTATTTAGTATCAAGTACCGCGGCTAGAGCGACCTGAGCGATATTCGCTGCCGCTGTGGGTGGTACATACCAGACGGTAGCGAATACCGCTTAGGTCTGAACAGTAATATTACCGCATACCCACTGGGTTTTCTCTGCCGCAGACGGTAGCGAATACCGCTTAGGTCTGAATAGGCCTTAACAGCCGCACGGGTAAATCCATCAGGTTAAGCTACGCTTGCCGGGGTTGGTCCGTAGATGGGTGACTATCACCACAGGCGTGATGTTAAGTTTTGTAATAGATCATGCCCTAATTGTCTTAATTTCAGACACGAGCCTCATAAGAGAACGGTCAAAGGTGAACTGGGCAAAATTCGGTCAAGTGTAAATCATAGGAAATCAATGTTGGTTCCGTACGTACTGTTATTTTTATTACTTGTTAAAATTTATGCTGCAACATCAACCCGCACTAGACCCGCGTGGTGGATAACGACCCGCTCCCTCTCACAGAGAGGAGCTGCCTGTTTCCCAGCCATAGAAATATTTCTTATATCTATGGTCCTAGCAGTGGGAACATTATAGGCTGATTATGATACAACATCACGACTCTTCTGTCTCTTTGTAACTGAGAAAGAGTCTTGTGACAGACGAACAGACTTAAGTAACATAATATTATGCCTGTATTCTCCACGGGTGATGGCAGGGGTGTAATAAAACATAAACATTTTTTTTTAACATGGCACAAATACCATGTAAAAGCGACCCTTTTATATCTAACCGCCTCTGTGGTCTAGTGGTTAGACGACCTGTCACAGACCCAGAGGTCCCGGGTTCTATTCCCAGTCGAGGCAAAATTTTCTGCTCGGTTTGGTAGGGCTTGTTCTAAGTCCCCCTGGCTAGCTACCAAGCTATCTTAGCTAAGTCTGTCGCCATAACTACAATATTAACAGCATTGTTGTATTTCGTCAGTTATAGGTAAGATAGCCAGTTCCTCTGTGGTTGAGGATTCCAGGTGAAGCTCGCTTCCATCTTCGGCCTGATCATCATTTACCATCAGGTGAGATGCAGGCCAATAGGTACGCCTTGTAGTAAAAAATAAATATAAATACCCATAGAGTACCTACGGACCCCTAAAACCAAGCGGGAATACAGAATACTATAGACACAATTTAAATTGATCTAAAAACATATACGGATGTTAGTGTTAAGAGAAAAAATATCTACGATTTGGTGACGTCATAGTGATGTCATAGGCAGGTTCAATGAACTGAACTGTCAGTAAAAGATGTGCAATAGCCTTCGCGAATAGTGATACACACCTAATGTCTGAACTCCTAACAGCCAGCCTCATATTACCAGCCCTGACACAGCCAGAAGAGGTCATGATGGACCACTTAGAAAATGACGGGACGAGCTGGACTAAAAATAACTGGAAGTCATGGGGTAGTCCTTTTCCCAGCAGTAAGATTTCATATAATTTTACTGTTTTATTTATTTTATTTTTTGTCCACAACGGGAAAGCTCTATTTAAATATTGTACGGGGCGGGAACCCTCCGTGTGCGAGTCCCTCGCTCTTGGCCGATTTTTATTTTAAAATAAGCTCTTGACCAGAGATTACGGCTTTAGCTGTAACTTTTATAATGGTTTTAAATCCTCAGCCTAAAATCTTCCTCAGGCCTCATCCACCACGCGGTACCAGTGCGGGTTGGTAGATGTCACATGTCTTCGAAGTTTTGGTTCTAGGACGTGCCGGTTTCCTCACGATGTTTTCCTTCACCGTTTTGAGAGCAGTGGTTTGTTGGGTTCTATGACATGTTTCATCGAGTTTAGTGGCACGAAATTTAGACCATTTTAACCAGCTATTTATTTGCGTAACACATTAAGACTAATCTGTTTCATTTTGACAGTTCAGCAACATTCATTGCGTTATTTACGTTGCTGAGCAGATTTTTTTTTCGGACTTATGAGGCAATGGAATACCAATCTGTTTCAAAATGATTCAGATTGTGATTGATCGTGTATTACGCAATTAGGGTGCTGTAATGATCCTGGAGGTCAATTCTCAATTCTTGCATTCTCACTACTGATTTGGAAAAAAAAAAAAAAACGTATTTAAATTAGAATGGCATACACTGGATTTATTTATGACATTCTTTTGTCAAATAAAAAAAAAACATGGATTAGGCTCGGAAAAAGGCGGGAAAGTCTTAAAGATTAAGTGTCTGGTATTTTTACTTCTAAAACCAAAGACAAAAATAGACGGCCAGCTTCCAAGGACTATGATAGTGAGGTATTTATGATAATTAGATACATTAAAATAATAAAAAGCTAATTAGGTATTATAATTTTATTCACATATTTTTGTGGTTAAAACGGCACGTGCTTTTCTTTTAAGTAGATATTGGATAAAATTTAAACTTTATAGAACAGTAAATTTTTAATTATTATTGACTGCAAATTGTTACTATGGTTTTCCATCAGGAATTGTCAGTAGCCGCCCAGAGTCTGGATTTGTGCCCGGTTGATGGCAATAGGCTCGCCCCCTGTTACATGGGATTTAAACATAACTAGCGAAATGTGGTGTACTGCAGATACACCTCTGTCTAACCCTTCGGGGAAGCAGGGTTGATGTTATAACGGTTAAAAAGTAAAGATAATAAGAAAAGGAAGGGGAAAAAATCCCTTCTCATTGTATTTTTTTATACTCTTTTACGAATGATCTATTAAACTAGGTCTGTATTAGATTTTCTTGTCCAATTTCATTCTTCAGTTTATCTTGCGTTACCAAAGTCCACACCATTATATTATCTAAGTTTTTTTTTCATTGGCGTGAAGTCCGTAACATTGTAAATATTTTATTAATTTATCTACAAAGACAAAATCCTTAAGAATTAAAAAAAAACTCTATCAAGTTAATTTCATTTGTCTAAGTATACTTTTGTTAAAAATTGTGTTATTCCACTCCTTCTTTTCTTGTCTCCTCTGACTTGTACACCGACACGTACCTAGTTCGAATAACTACGAGTCTACGAGACAAACTATTTATTGATTGATCTCTTCAATCCACTGTTACACCATCAAGCTGCTAACAGCCAATTCTAGTTCTCTATTTTCTTTTTTCAAAAATAAAATACCTCGTGCCGGAGAGAAAGAGACAGAAATAGTGACTGAACAGGCAGAATAGATTTTAATTTGTTTCTTTATTTAAATAAAGAAACAAATTAAAATCTATTCTGCCTTAAATTTTTAATTAATTAAAAATTGGAGCCTACTGATGATTCTCATTCTTTTTTTAAGTATAATTTTAATAAAAACCTTGTTGCTAAAACTGCATTGGTAGGTAAATTAAAATCAATCGTGTCATAGCAACAAAGACCAAAAAGCTATCACCAAATAAGCACTTATAATCTACTTGCAGATTTACCAGCCATACACAACACACACAACTTTAATATATATTTATTATCTATTTATATTATTAACTTTTATAACACTATGTAACAACTCTGTAACAATATTAGACATATAAATGGATGAATGGAATTAAAGAATGGTCGTACTAAGCGCTTCTCCTCCACATTTATCATGCGCACAGCCAAAGTGTGGAACTCTCTGCCAGCGTCTGTGTTCCCTTCAACGTATAACCCGCCTGCCTTCAAAGCAAGAGTGAACAGTCATCTTCTGGGCACGCTCGTTCCATCATAGATCTCATCCATCGCTTTCCATCAGGCGAGGTCAAGAGCAGGCAAATAACAAAAAAAAAACTGACTATGACTACTTATTAAAACAAAAGAGAGAAAGACACAGAAACCATTTTTGAATCATTTAAAAAAAAACAAAGTCGTTTCAGAGTGAAAGAGACAGAACTAGTGTAATCTATACCTATACTACCGTAGGTATATACATATTTACCGCTAGGCCAAATCTTAGGCTTTTACGTCATCATAATTATTTACATACCTATTACACATGCATACATTTAGGTTCTCAAACTTTTCAGCGAGTTTAAAAAACGCGTTTATAAAAATAGAGCTTGCCTATAACTATAAATCAGGTTATTTTGAAAAATAACCTGAAAGGTAACATTGACAATTTCTGATCGAGTGATTCTTATTTTTTTGGAACTATTTTGGGATTATGTAGATACATTAAGGGCGGATTCGACCAAACAGGAATAAATTGTATCCGCGAAATAAGTTTTACTTCTGACAGTTTTCGTATGGAGAAACTGTCAAAAATTCAAATTTTATTCGGAAGAGAATGCTTATTCCGCGGATAAAATTTATTCCTGTTTGTTTTATTGTATCGTCTGACATTAAAATGGCTAGGCAAATGACCCTCCACAAATAGCTGTCAACCATCTTAATAATTGGCAAATATATTTCCCACGATTATGAACTATTTCTTATAAAGACAGATTTTTTGTCGCAAGACTTCAGTTTAAATACTGAAACTATGATTACTATTAGAGCGAAATAGTCAGTGGAAAAATAAGCTCCATTTTAGTAAAAACTAAAAAATAGTGTATCCAGGAATATTACCAGATTTTTTTGTGACGTAGGGTATCGTATCAAATGTCATATATCTTTAGTCATAGATATACATACCTAAAGACAGTTTATTATAGACAGACTTAAATTAATCCTTTTGTGAGCTCCGGTATTATACATACCTATGTATATATGTATATTTCATAGAGGATAGAAGATATGATTCTATGTATAATAATGAATTTAAAACTAGGTTGACCATAACAACCGATGCAATGGATAACAACCACTAATAAATAAGAGTGTTGTATTATTATTAATTATTTTTAACATAGCCAATAATATTGACATACTTATAAATATATATTATAATATTGCTAATTGTAAGAACTGTCATTTCACCTGTGACAAACAATTTAATGAATAATTATGAATAATTATAAATATATATGATCCTAGATAAATATAATAGTACAACTATAGGTACTATAACTGTCGAAATGTTACGTTTTACAATTAATCAACAAGAAGAAATAAAAAATAATAAAAACAAATAAAAATAATAAAATTATAATAATAATAAATGACTTATGACTTACTTATGACTTAAGTTACAACTTATTAAACTTTGAACTATAGTTTGAGCTTGACATATCCGTTTGTAACAAGGACATAAACAATCCTATGGCTAAAGAAAATATCGTAATTATACACCCTCCTTAATAGAGTCACCGTGCTTATTTACATGTAGGTATAACGGTCTAAAACTCTAAAACATCATTATGAGTCAAAAAAGTTTTTATGCAGTTTGCAAGCGGACATGCTGGACATCATTTAGATGTCATCAGTGTTCCAAATTTGAGTTCACGAACATCTCAAAAGTTACAGACCTTTAAGCAAAATACGGAACGGTAAAAATCAGTCGATTCAGGTGTCCGGTATCAGTTTGTAAGACAGACATAAGGAATCCCATGTCCAAAAATATTAACATAATTATTATAATCGATTGAGTGTAGAATGTAGTTGACCAAGTGTAGGATGTCACACACTTTATAGGCCATTGCATATCAAATGCCATTTGCAACAAAACATTACACGGCCTCTCCTAACAATATTGTTTTTATGTCAATGAAATTGCATGCAAAGTTTTTTTTTTTGCAATGTACACGCATTTTTTAAATGATATATTTTTATTGGAGAGTAGGGACTTTTTGCAATGTAAGTACCTACACATTTTTTTAATGATATATTTTTTATTGGAGAGTCTTACCTTTACAATGAGGTTTTGCCAAATAGGTTTTCAACAAAGTCAAAGTTAAAAAGTTTATTTCAATTAAGCATATAAAAGGCACATAGACGTCAAAATGTAGAAGAAAATAGAATATTGATTCTAGTTGCCTTTTAAAAAGTGGCTTCGTTAGGAAAAGAATGGCCAAGAAACTCCATGAGTAAATAATTAGAGTAAAGTAACTCATAACCTCAAAAACCATTTTTTTTAAATTTTAATTTATTGATATGGCCAGTAGATAACTTATTTATTTTCAACAGTTATTGTTAAAAATATTCGTTTTTTTGTTGTACTAACAATCGTTCAATTTGATAATGACTGCCTACTTATTCTATGAAAAATATTATTTGGTAATAAAAAATAACCAATTATTAAAAAGTGTAGTCGATTCTGAAAAAACTAGTTTCAGATTTTGAGTTATTCCAATTACAAATTCCTAGTCATTCCTACTAATTGGAATAACTCTATAACTTCACAAATTCTTCATTTATTTTTATTCAACTTTCACATAGACAATTATTAGAAGTCCGTTTTCATGAACGTAGATTCCTATAGAGAAGCACACATTATTCCTTATATAAATGACATGAAACTCCTTAGTTACCAGTTTATTATTAGCTGGATATACATTGCAACAACCTCATTTCATGCGCGTGTCTTTTTAATACAAAATTACATCTACCTAGTTCGTAGTGGCTAGAATCTAGTCTAGATCGAGCACGTGCTATTTATAACCCCAAAAATTCTAGATCTTAGTCTAACACGACAATCCAGCACTTATTTACATCTACATGCGTATTATTTTGTAAGATTTCTTTTTATTTTAAAATTTTAGGGATTTTTTAAAGTTGTTTTAAAGGACAAGGTTTAACATAACCTTACTTTAAATTATATCGTAGGCATCTCAAACTGTAGTTGTATTTATGCATGCCTATGTCTCACAAGAAATCCTAATAATATAATTTTTGGGCTTTAAATTACGTAAAAGTAAAAGTGTCGTAACAGATCTTTTAAAGAAATAAAAAAATCATTTCATTTCATTAGTCTATTTTGAAAAACAATGTTCCATTAAAATATTCAGCAAGAGAAATTCCGATGGGTTTTTTAAAGTGAATAATGGCACGGTTTTAACTTTTACAGAAGACATGATTTTTAATTCGTAGACATTCATGAAACTAGTCACTTTCCAGTATAAAACAATATATACCTAACGATCTAATAGATTTTTATTTATTGTTTTATTCGCCCCACCACAGCTACGGGTGATTCTGATTTTTTTTATGAAAAAGTATAATTTTAATAAAATCTTTGATGTTTCGTTTTAAAATGATGAGATTCAGGTGCATCTATTTATTTACCTACACTAAAAAAAACTAGTTCATAAAATATCCCTACCACCTACGTAAGTACTATTTGATACACATTATGTACTATTTACATTGCTAGGCTCACTGCAGCAGTTCCAAATTTTTGGTTCACTTTGTTTTTAATTATTTGTATTTTTGTGATCATCAAATGTTTCTTTCTTCCTCCTTTTTTTTTACCTATTTCTAAAAAAAAACATTAGCAATAGGTATATTTTTACTAAATAAATTGGTACCTGCTTAGCCACCTACCTGCCTACTTCAATTAGTGACTTGTCTAGACAAAGACATAATTAAATAGTAGACTAAACTGTATCTGGGAGGTAAATTAAAATAAAAGGCTAGCCATGTCGTGGGTTGCCAAGGCAACAAAAACCACAAATTACCTTAAAAAACATCTAATAACTAAGCGTCGATTTACCGACTATTTTATCCAAATTCCAATTAAATATAAAGTAATCCTAGACTTTCCTAATTCGTTATTTATTACAATAACAGTACACAAAAACTACCTTTTGGAAGGGGCAACTAGAATTAATTCTATAATTTACAAATTGTTAATTTTGACATTCAAAAATGTATTTTATGTGCCTATTTATTTGACTTTGATTTTGACAAAAATACATAAAAAATAATTGAATGTATTAAATATCGACTAAAATCTCAATTATTGCTTCTAGGAATATTCGTCATAAATAATTATGCTTCCACAGATAAGTTCTATCACCAAGAACTCTACTAACCTATCCATACTTAATATAACATTACTAGCTTCCGCAAGCGGCTTCTCCCGCGTGATATATTTCTAAATTGTAACCTATGTTACTCAGTGATAATATAGCATTCTACTGTTGAAAGAATTTTTTAAATCGGTCGAGGAGTTTTTGAGTTTATTCATTGCAAAAAAAATATAAATTTCTCCATAAAAAATATTAGTATAAAAGTATATATAAATGTGAAATTTAGCTCTATCTATCTGTCTGTCAATAAAGTACCGATTTTCACCTAAACCACTTAAGCCAATCGTTATAAACATTGGCATTTAGGTAGCCTGATAGAAGGACAGACGAAGTCACGGGTAACAGCTAGTAAGAAATAAAGATATACTATTTTTACTACTTGTTACCGTCCTACTAAGATTTTTGTTGTAATTACATGTTTTAGTACAATTTGGAACATATGTAGCTTAGACCTGTATAAAAACATGATAGATTTTAAATTTATTATACAGGGTTATTGGTACTATGTCGGCAACCCACCAAGAGCCCCTTTTTACTCCTGTGCAAATATTAAAAAAAAAATCGAGTCATTTAACATTATATATTTTTATATTAAAATATAAAATGTCAAATTACTCGAAAATGGTT
This sequence comes from Eupsilia transversa, assembly GCA_914767815.1. Classification (NCBI taxonomy): domain Eukaryota; kingdom Metazoa; phylum Arthropoda; class Insecta; order Lepidoptera; family Noctuidae; genus Eupsilia; species Eupsilia transversa. The sequence continues at coordinate 7,825,352 of OU611900.1, forward strand.
GGCATAGAGGTCATGAGGGGGAGTCATTTGGTTCTAAATGACCTCTCCTACATCTCCTTAACAGATTGCCGACATAATATAATAAATAACCTTGTATTAACAGAAACAAGAAGTCTCAAAAATTGAGAAACAATAGTCTATTCTATAAAATTCTCACAGAGAAGAATATCAAATGTTTAGGAAGAACCATTTTGCTTCTTCTCCTTCTCTAATTTAAGCACGAACTAAAATAACTCTTTGTGGCTTCAAATTCGGGCATGTACCAATGTGACTTTTTCAATTCATATGTTACCTACTTTCTAAGCTTATCTTAAACACCACTGACATTGGTGAAGCAAAACATCGTGACAGACTTATAATTAAGTTACATCTGAAATCGCCAACCTGTCTTGTGCAAATGTGGTGATCATTATTCGTGCCATCTCTGTATGAAAAGAGGCCTTTGCCCAACTGTGGGACAGTCTTCTTCTTCTTAGCGTATTGATGACAATCTATATAGAGTCAGCCCAGAATTTGGCTACGAGTTTGACACCTCCAGTATCGTCCTAGCTCCTGCATCGTACACGCTGGACACGATATTAAGTGCCCCATTATTGGGCAGCACAACATTTACACTGCAGGACGGAGTCATCTCTGAAGACCTGAGCAGGTTTTCCTTCCTTCGACCTACCTGGGTCGGGAGTCTATTTAAAGACTTCCCAGGTAAGCCAAGGCAACTCATGTACAGGTGGAAGATTTTCAGCACGTGGAACTAATGGGTTGGGTAGGGACGCACTATCCATTCGCCAGTTGGTATTAGAACAGCTCATGCCGTGGTAAAATTATTATCCATGCAGCAAGGTGGTAAGGGCTGACAGTCCATGGTGTGTCAGGCTACAAAGCATCGATACTCGTATTAGGTATATATTTATCACCTGCCTGTCCTTTCCCAACTATGTTGGGGTCGGCTTCCATTCTAACAGGATGCAGCTGGACTCCAGTATTTTACATGGAGCGACTGCCTATCTGACCTCCACAACCCAGTTACTAGGTGACACGATATCGCTTACTTAAATAGCGAAAAACCAAAGAAACTTAATATTTTAAAAAGTCCCAAGGTATAGGGATTAGTTTGACAGTAGTAAAATTGGGATTTATTCAACGTCCATGGTCTCAATTATTCCCATACAAGTTTTCTTTACATAAACAAGCTTTAACCACAATTTGGACTTTTTAACTCAACATAATGCAATTTTGACAAATAATAACAAAACAATTGCGGGTTTGAATTTCGTATATCAATTTTGACCCTCCCAAGCGTCCCGGTCCCGGTAGGGGCCAGAAATGGGTTGATATATTATATATTTAAATTTTTGACCTTATATGCTTTGTTAAAAACTGAATATAATTGATATTTAAATATGTATTTACACGATTTTTGAATATTTGTACCCTATGTTTTATATGTATTATATGTTCAAAATATGGTTTAAAACTTTAGGCCTAAAGTCTTGCCGAGGATAAATAAAAAATTTCTTCAATATATCATAAGAAACCCATTCTTACAGCATCTATGGGATTTTAAATATAATTTAAAAGAAAAATTGTTTTCTTATAAATGAATAAAGATGTATTTTTTGAAAATTAAAAATTACTCTTGTATTTATAGTTGTTTATGGTATAAATTAGTTGAAATAGCCTAAAGTTGTTGCCGAATTTACTTTGCAATGCTTTTAAGCTTTATTCAAAAGCATTAACAATGATTTAAACGTATTTTTCTAGAAAATAAAAAAGGGTTTGTCAAGGACTACATTTTTATTGAATTTCTTGTATGATAAACATTATTTTTTGTTTATTTCATACCTAAAAGACTACAGCAGAGCCGAGAAACTAAACAAATCAATATTTCTCTTTGATTTTACTATTTTAATACACTAAATTGATATACTTATGAATATAAGTATATTATGCTTAAAATTAATTGTTTTTATTTAAAATTAATTCTCATTTTACGGAGATTAAAGACTTTCTAAGCGATATTAAGCCTTAAAACAATGGAATACCGCGCGGAAGTGACTTTGATAGGGACGCGGACTTTGGAGGTTTTTTTTTCTCTCATTAAAATAACTAAATTAATTAATTATTTATAATTCTGGTAGAATATACATTGACTTACTTAAAATAAACCATTTTTAAGCGATTAATGAAAGTTTTTTGCGGTTTTAGCAACTTTTTCGTGAGTTCGCCCGCCAAAACCATTCTCTGCAAGGAATTTGTCAAAAAACCCTTTAAAGTGTATTGTTTTCTTACTAATAAATGTCAATAAAGGTAAAATAACACTAATACTCACATTTTCAACTGGAATCACGAAGAAAAATCCATTTTAAAGAGTCACATAAACTTCAAATCACGCCTCCGCGCGTGGGCACACAGTCACTTCACATAATCGTAAAAAAAACATATAAACACTTGAAAATCCATCAAAAATGTCTTTTAATCGTAAACTGGAATGAATTTGGAGCACAAAACGTCAATTTTCCAAATAGGCCTATAAGAATCTTATTGGGATCAAACATTGGATATTTGTGCAAAATTTTCGCGGATCGGCGCGCTAGCCGCAAATTTAGGCCTACAGACAACCGGGCCGGCACACGCGCGCCCTGCCACCTATACCAAAACACTTTTAACACTCAAATGATAATAAAACATACGATAAATAAGGATCACTACCTAGATAAGGGACCGAAAAGTCATTCCGTGTATCAGAAACTTATACAAGACTGACTGAAACACGTGGTTCTAATCTCGAGGCAAACGAGCGAATTTTATAGAAAAATAACTTTAGAAAACACGGTTTATTTTGAATTTTAAATTTCGAAGGGTTTGGTTCGTTTGAAGGGCTATTTTTGAGTTTTTTTTTTTTTAAGTTGTGATATTTTTTGGGATGGTTCGTCGATTTGTGGGTGGTTGTTAAGGGATGTTTAGGGATGGGGTGACGGGAGCTTGTGGTTATCGGTGGCGGGATGTGGCGCGCGCGCGGCTTGCTTGGCAGAAATGGCGGGCCGACGCGCCAGCGTACGGTAACCTTGTACCACGCTGCTAGCTACGAGTTACGCCTAAAAGAGGCATCAATATCCGTAGGTATACATATCACAGCTAACTACCTACCTTTTTAAACAACTATACCATACAATTACCTTTTAAAAAAAGTTATAAATAAAATCTAATCAATATTTTTTTAAATTTTATTTTAAATTACCTTTTAAAAAACTACAATTAAAAACGCATTTTCCCATTTAAAAAATCAGATATTTCGTTTAAAAAAATAGATAGAACGATCTAACAATATTTTTCTAGATATTTTAATCTTAAATGGCATGACGAAATACTGTGACTGAACGGTCAGTCTGTTTGTCTGGATCGATAGATGTCTAAGTATTTAACTTATGTGTTGCTATTTCTGTAACAATTTAAAAATTAAGATTAAAGAGTCTGATAGTCATTTTATGGGTGTTAACAGAATTTAAAAAAAGTGGTTTCGGCTGAATAGCTATCCTTCTGTACTCATGGGTTTTGGTTTATCATTGGATGGAAAAGACGCAGGTTGCCGGCCTGATGGTAGGGTCACTGTTATGTTACTGCTATCCTAGGGACAAATATAGAGTAGTTTTTGAGTAGTTTGCATTGTAGGTAATTTTGGGTAAATTGGCGTGTGCTAGGTGACATATGGCAAATAATTTAATTTAATGTTCTGTGTCTCGTAATGTTAATTACTTTGCATACTGTACTATTACATAGAATCAAGTTTTTCTAACTGATCAGACAGCTGTGCTGCTGGCGAGTTGGTTGCGCCACTCCTTCCCGGCTAAAGTGCTGATTCTCGGCCTAATTTGAATAAAATGACTTTTGAAATGGAATATAGCAACGGTGTTTGGCGGTAGAATTAGGTAATTATTAGTTAATAATAGTATTTAATAGGTATAGGTATTTATGTTGGCTGTACTTCTCTGAACGAGCTCCTCCTCACAAAGAGCTCGACTTCTACTGATTACAAATTGGTCTGGTGTTGTTAAAGTAAGAAGTCATTTCAAGATACTCTCCTAAGAAAACTTCAAATGGCGGGCGCAAATATAACAATATTATTGGGAGTGTGCTATTATATGTTTGTTTGTTTGTATGTTTGAGTCGTTTGGGGTTGAAACACTAGGGCCACACCAGCGGTTGGTCGAATCTTCACGTGACCAGAGGGCTGGCCAATTTTTAGATCAAATCATCAGCATTGCCACACAACGTGGCAACGTTGCCAGCCTTTTGGGCACTTTTCTCACTGACAGCGCGAGCGCACGAATCTTTTGATACCCTTTCCTTTTTCTTTTTTTTGCTTTATATACGTGCATTTATATTATATTTATATTTAAATATTTTTTTAAAATATATATTATATATATTATTAACATATATTTATTACCGTGCTTATAATAATTGTATTTAAGATTTTGTGAAGTGTACCTAAATATACCTAATACAAATAAAATAAAACAGATACTCTATCAGCATGCTCAACTATTTAGGCATGGCTCATATCAAGGTGTACAAATACAGTTAGTGTCGGTTGGTAGCTGAGCTGACTGCACAGGATGTGGCACACCCATGCATGCACTTACGCATGCATTCAAATACGATGGTATTTTAATAAGGATAGGAAGCAATGATAGTCTACTGGTGTGACCGTCAGACTGCCAAATCATAGGTCTCGTGTTCGAACCTAAAACAAGCACCACTTTTCGGATTCATGTTCAAATCAAATCAAATAAAAATATTTTATTTCACATAAACCTACATGGGCACTTACGAAACGTCAGAAGCTAGGTGCACGGTTCCAATTGGTCGTTTCCTATGGAGAAGAGCCGGCAAGAAACTCCACGATTACTCTTTTAAAAATAAATGGGTTTTACAATGCTTTCAAAAATGTACAGTTTGAATAGGTATGAGAGGACAGAAGTTCGTATTGTATAATAATTATTACTTGCTTCAAAAACGGTGAAGGAAAACGTCGTGAGGGTGTGGTATTTCTGGACGGCATGGGAAGCTAAGTCACAGGCCCATGGGTGGCTTTCAAACTCTGACACCAGGTTAGTCACTAACCACACGAAAAAGGAGAATTTAAATTAGTATTGAAGTGTTCCCTTTCATTTGATATGTACGTTGCAAAACTTTTTTTTTCTTCCCCCCTGATTCTAAATTAATTTATCACGTTACAGCTCCGTATTTTGGTTACAGAAATTCATATACGTACCAAATGTGAACTCAATTGGTCTAGGAGATTCTGAGTAGTAGAAAAAATAAGTCTTGTTCGGACCCCCTCCCCCCTCAAATCGTCCTATGTAATAAATTAACAGCCCCTTAGGTATTTTATTATGAAACTTCTATAAATGTTTTTGTATTTCGAATAGTTGAAGAAAAAAAAAATAGTGGTGGAGCTTGATACTAATGTCCAGCAATGGACATCTTTCTGCTGAAATGAAATTACATGAAAATATGGGTGCCATTTTCCCTGCTAAATCTTCTGAAAGTAAGAGGATCGGGCTTTTAAAATTATCAAAATAAATTATTAAAAAAATATATGAATGATAAAAAAATTAAACATAAAAGTTTTTATAAATAACTGTGTGACTGTTTTCTAATCGTAAAAGACCATATTATTTGTGGCTTTTAACTGGTGACCTCACCCTATTAGCCATTTTAGAAAACAATGATCGAAACACAATATATAGATAATGTCCATTTGATCACCAATAAACTATTAAAATTTTATATTTATTGAAATAAACCTACATACCTATTTAAAAAATGTTTTACTTTTTACATAAATATGTTAGACCGTATGTCCACATTTTTGGACATAACTAAAAAACTACTGAGCCGATTTCGTCAACCTTTTCACTTTTTTATTGTTTGATAAAGCAGCAAAAAATCATGGAAAAAGGTTTTTCCATACGGTCTAACACAACTAAGTTATTTCATAAAAACTATAGGTCTGTCAAAATAATGGGTTGAAACTATCGTTAGTCATAAAATTATTAATTCTTATTATTGCTATTAACTTTTAATATTTTATAATACAAGCTATAATATCATATTTAAATATTAAACTATTTGAAACACTATTTAGAAATATATATAGCTGTTTTATTGCGAAATTAATTTCTCATTATTCTTTTAATATTTTTTAATAATGGGACAGGGCAGGGTTAAACCGTTACAATCAATTTGTCTAGCCTTTTCCAGCTATGTTGAGGTTGACCGACCTCAACATAGCTGGAAAAGGCTCAGTCAGTACTAAAAATATTGATTTTTAGAGTTCCGTACTTACCTGAAGGGTGCCAAACGGAACCCTATACTAAGCCTCCGTTTTTTGCCAAATATTGTACGGTGGCACTTCGTGTACGAGTTAGACTCGCACTTGGCCCGCTTTTATTTTATTTTTGATGCAGCTACTTATATACCACAGTTACAATACAGTAAAGAGCCAATTTTTTAATAATTGCTTTAGTTTGACAGTCATAATGAAAACCAAATGACACTTTTCTATAATAAAATGTATTCCTGTTTGGTCCAATCCGCCCTTATTTAATTGGACGGAAGAAATATAATTTAATACTTACTTTAACGGAGAATCATCCTTATGATTCTTTAAGAGGGTGCATCCTAAAAGTTGGCAACGTCGTAAATAGCTGTCAAATATTTACCTGTTTCGATTAATTTGGAAATAATACTGTATGGAAATAAGAAATGTGGCTAACCAATTGACTAGAATATTAATAATGAATTGCAATTATAACATTGAATTTGATGTTGTACCCGTTTTAGGTGAAAAAAAGGCATTTGGAAAGTTACCAAATACTTTTTTTACATCTAAAACTAACTATTCGGTGTTACGATTTTAATTATTGTATTTCATAATCAATATTCTAGTTCGCTAGTTAGCCACATTTTTTATTTTCATACAGAAATATTATCAAATTAATCAAAACAGCGAAATATTTGACATCTATTTGCGACGTTGCCAACTTTCAGAATAAACCCTCTTAAGTCAAATCTTTGAATTACGCTACAGGTAAGACAAGAATTAAGTTGCTTTATGTTGGTACTGCTGACCCTCTTCGGGAAGAATGAAAATAAACCAGAGAAAGAAACTCAGATGGAAGAAGAATAGCGAAGAGTTAGAAACGACTCCCATCATCTGCCTAGCCTTTTCCCAACTATGTTGGGGTCAGCTTCCAGTCTAATCGGGTGCAGCTGAATACCAGTGTTTTACATAGAGCGACTGCCTATCTGACCTCCACAACGCAGTTACTGGGTAATACCGATACCAGTTGGTAATACTGGTTGTCAGACTTTTGGGCTTCTGTCGACCCGTAACAAGTGTCAAAGATCCAAGAGTGACAGCCGGGACCTCCGGCCTAACTGCTTTAGTTATTGTTCTGAGGGCCTAACGTACTTAACGTACTCCGAGGCACGGAGGTTGGAATGTAAAAATAGTCACCCATCCACGGACCAACCGTGGTAAGCGTAGCATAACCTGATCGATCAACCCGTGCGGCTGTTATTACCTAGCCACGAGCGCCTCTAAGATTTAGAAGTGTGGGCTCACAGCCAAAAACCAGAGGAATGGCTTCTTGGCCTTCAAGCCATCCATACTCTTGATACCATACTCTTCATCCTGCAGACAGTGATAGCCTAGTGGTATAACCGTTGCACTGCCAAGTCATAGGTCTCAACGCATGCCTGAGAGATATTTGTCGACAGCATGTGAAGCCAAGTCAGAGGCCCATGGGTGGCATAAAAACTCTGACACCAGGTTAGTCACTAACCACAAGAAAAATAAAAAGAACCTGCTGAAATAGATCTTCCTCTTATTCTTGTCTATATTGCCATCCATCAACCTGGAGAAGTCCACGATTGTATAAAGGTTTCCTTTATATGTATGTATGTATGTATTGTATATGTAAATGGTACACCACTGACTACCTGCAGTATTGTCTCTCCTTCTACCTTGAATCCGTCCAAAGGTTGTCTGTAAAAGATCGCTGCTTTTAGCGATAAGACCGGCCATTGTGTCACCCTATGTAAAATTTCTAAAGGGATCCCTTTTTTTCGCATAATGTTTTTTTTCCTAATATTCTTTGGCATAACGATTTTGGCATAAGTATTTTTGGTCTAATAATTGTTTGCCATAATTTTTTTTTGGCCTAAATTTTTTTTGTCATAATTATCTTTTTGCATAATTTGTTTTGCCATAATTTTAATTCGCATAATGTTACTAGGCGTAATGTTAGTTGGTTTAGGTTAGGTTAGGTTAGAACTGTGACCTCCTACGCACGAGCCGAGCGAGCGAAGCGAGCGGTGCCGCGGCAGCGGCCGGCGAAGTGCCAGAAACTAAAAATATAAATGAAAATATATTTATGCTTTTGAATATTATGCTTAATCATTATTATGGTTAGAGAAATTATGCTTAAAAAAATTATGCGTAATCTGTTATGCGTATTTATATTATGCGGAAATATAATTATGCCAAACAAAATTATGCTAAGCTATATTAGGTCTTAAAATTTTATGCAAATGGATAGGGAACCATTTCTAAATTGATGTTTGTAATTTTTATGGTGTACATAATAAAGAGTATTCTATCTGTGGTCGCTCGCGTAAAATGACTTCCTGCAATCTTGAGAAGGCCCTGTGTCTATGGAAATTGGTTAGGTGTTCTTTTTAAACGATGTTACCTTTTAAATAACTTGAACCTAGTAGTTGGAAAAAAATCTGTTGTCAGCAAAAATTATCTTGGTAATGGCTTTACACCCTGTATATCGTTAGGTACAAACATATGTGAATTTTAAAAAAAAGTGTCAACTTTCATAGTATTTACAAAATATATAGTCCACCAAACTTATAATAATAATATGTATACTTATATAAAAGGGGGGGGAGAAAGAATCATAGGGCGTCAAAAAATCATAGGGCAGTGCGACTTTTAATTACTATAAATTCTTAACAGTAGGTACCTACGTACCTAATGCTTGAAATTACTTAGTTCAGGTTCTAGGGATTTAATTGTTTATAAATTACTTTTCTTTTGACAGGTCAAAATATGCTACTTGGAGCAGATCTTCCATAACTTGTCCCGTGACGAGATTGGCAGCACTGTTCTGTCAGTCGCCATTTTGAACTCTATTGGTATCATGGACATAATAGACAAACTTATGATTGGTATTATTATGTGATTGGTATTAGAATGATTGGTATTAGTATTGCTAACTTTATTTTATTTTATTTTTTTCCATCAAGGATTGTGATTATGATTGGTATTAGTATAAACTTATGACTGGTATTGAAACTAAGCTTGACAAACAATTGTGCCAACATGACGGGAAGGGACAAGTTATAGTGAACGGTCTGTAGACAACATTCGTTCCCTACGTTTAGAAGCTTACCTGGGGCCCTACTATGACGTCTTAAAACAGTCCTAACTTAATGTTATTCCAGTGTGGAAATGTGACAGAACTATACAGGGTGTCTAGCACCATCTCTTTTCCAAGCTGGATTAAGAATAAGTTAGGACTGTTTTAAGACGTCATAGTAGGGCCCCTGTAACCTCTTTATTAAAAACAACCACTTACTGCGAAATAAGTTTTGAAACTTTTCCATCTTTATTTTCCAACCTATATTAGACAACAGGTCATATTTATACCTTACTGCTTTTACATACAGACCGCCACGTGCTGCGATTCTTACATACTTAGGTTACTTATATTATAAACTAGCTACACCCCGCGGTTTCACCCACATAACCCTCGAACCTGTGGGAGTATCCGGAACAAAAGTATCCTATGTCCTGAACCAGGTCATGGTCTACCCATGTGCCAAATTACATCCAAATCCGTTCAGCCGTTTTAGCGTGAAAAAGTAATAGACAAAGTCACTTTCGCATTTTTATAATATTAATTATCATTAAAAATCGTGATACACATGACCTTTGAAGACTAACCGGTCAAAATTAAGCGAAAGTAGACATAGAAAGCTAAGAACCTTCCCCCATGGGGAAGGTTTTGCCCAACAGTGGAAGGATACGTAAGTACCTAACTATCTACATATAGTTAAGTTAAGAACCTAATTCCAATGAATCATTTTGCTAATATCAAGGTTTTTTTATGTGTTATAATTTATTACTCACATACCAAGAATCTTATTAGGTACAAGAAGTTTAATATCCGCATTATTTTTTCTCATTAATTTCTAGTAAAACTGTTTTTATTACTTAGTTAAATAAAAAACTCTCGTCTTTAGTTATAACTTAAGCATGCTAGATATGTAGATAATATTATTATTATTGTTTACAGACTTAGGAGTTTAAGGCACATACCTATGGTTAAAATACGTAATATACAGCAGGAAATATCAAATAATTCGTACTTAGAAGAAAGGGCATTCCTAGGCAGGCATGGTCCATAAAGAATTTTTAAGGAACAGCGAATTTAAAGAGGTTTTTTGAAAAAAATAACAGCAGCAGACTGTGATGTAATGACCTAAAATTCCTAATTTTTTAAACTAGGAACCCATGCGATGATAGTCCACTCAGGCAACGATTTAATAGTGATCCATATTCTACATAATCCTAATAGGTTACCTACCTACTTATTAAAATTCAAAATTTTATTTCACATATACACACGAGCACTTTAAGAAACGTCAGAAGCTAGGTGCACGGTTCCAATTTGTCGTTTCCTATGGAGAAGAGCCAGCAAAAAACACCACATTTAGGTACGTAACTACTCATTTAAAATTAGGCCTAACATGAATGGCTTTTAGACTAACCCACGAAAACAGAACATTTGCTTATAAAATGCACTAGGGCATTTTTTAAGGTATTAGGTTTTTCCAAGTATCAAAATTACTCTAAATTATTGTACCAACGAATGAGGATGGATACGTAGTCCATCACAGCCAAAAGTCAAAAAAAGCTGTAACCCAGACAGATATAGCTTTGAGATTGCTAATTTCCTTGTCGAATACAAATTATTGACAGTCAGGTAAAATACTGAATTTGAGACTGTACTGAAAGGCGACCACATCGAAACTTTAGGAAAATACTAGACTGACTAGAAATTATTTATTTTTAACTATTAATCAACGATTTATGTTCTAACATTTATTTCATTCGATAAAACTGAACCAGAATGACGATCTAGGCATAATTTTGTCATTATGTATGAAATAAATCAATGAAATGAAGTATTCTTCAATAAATCACGATTTTCTACTAAACGAGAGAGTTTCACGTGCGAGTTTCTTCTTTTTACAATAGCTGCAGGCATTAGAAACTTGTTAGGTCACAAAATCAGTGTTTAAAATACAGGTTCAGGTATCAAGTCCATCGCCCTTGTCTAGACTTGAAACTAGATTTTAGTATTCAACATTTTCTCTGAGAGTACGCCATCTCTTATGGAATGGCAGAAACAAAGTTACGGCTACTCGCTACTACATGGCAGCACACGCAACTAACTTCAGTAAGGCTGAATGTCAATTTCTGTGCTTGATGGCCGAAAAACTTGAAGACAAGTTCGCACTTCGCAATTCGCAACTAACTTCATATCATTACAAGTAAATCTGAAAGATGGCGACAGGCGTAAAGTTCTACAACGTTGAAGTAAACGATTTTATTGCTAATAAACAGACAACTCAGCCGGAATTGTCTGCAGAATGGCTTAAATTAGAGGAGCTGTACAACAAAAAGTGAGTATTTCGGCTTCTTACTGATATATTTCTTGCGATATCAAACTTGTAAAGTCACCGTGTCATTGTGTCATTATCCCTTATTTCTCAAAAACAGTATAGGTATTTGTTATAAATTCAGTTAATTGTACGTCCTTGCTTCCTTGTATTCTCCTCAGGAGCATTCGTTCCTTGTTTTTAAACAAATTATTTGTCCCCACAACCAAATTAAAAGATTTCCGACGAGAAACGCGGCAACTCGCATTATTTCTGTTAGTGCCCTGTTTCTCCTTGATGTCCTGTTGTAAGCTCAGCTCATTAGTATTGTACGACTTTCTATTTCATATAAATCTTATCTATAAGTAATATATTATTATAAATGCGAAAGTGAGCTACTTTGTTACGCTTTCACGCCAAAACAGCTGAACGGAGTAGGATGAAAGTCACATGGGTAGACCATGACATGCCATGAGGAGAAGGACATAATGCTGCATTTCGTCCTGTACCATAGACGAAATCGCGGGCAAAAGCTTGTTTTTTTTCATAAAGAAACATACATTTGTGTTGAAACATAAGGATGAAGACTACCAATTCCATAAAAATGGAACCAAAAATGAATGTGAATTTGTAACATATAATTATTAAATCATAAATATTATGAAATAAAAATCAATAGGTACCTACATCCTTGGATAATCTGAAATGTGAAATAAAAAACCAGCAACAATTTGTTCCATTACTTACCAAAAAAACCGAATGGAATGGAATTCATAATTTTTACCTAGATTTCCAACATTCAATTTACCGACTCATTTACATTTTCTGAGAAATTATAAAATCATAAAATTGCCGTTACATAGCATTTTTTAATGTTAAACCAAGAAATTTCACACAACCAAAGTCTCAGGCTATCCTAAAAAACATTAACACTTATAATTGAGGTATTTTGTGAGGTCTATTATGTTTATACAATTTGCTTTTATTCAATTTACTAATTTATATTTCCTTACTGTTTCCAGACTATGGCACCAACTGACGCTGCAGATCCAGGACCTGGTGGAGAAGCCTACCATGCAGACTGGCGACCACCTCATCACCCTCTACGCCAACTTTCTTAGCTTTTTTGAAAACAAGTAAGTATCTAAATTATAATGATGTCATAGCCGCATTTTTATTTTTATTTTAGATAGCTAATGCCTCCTGCTGATCTTCCGCACTGGTAATTTACCCAAGAGACTGGCGGCATAGCCACGTTGTATGGCATTGCTAAGCCTCTGGCCAAGGTAAAAGTCAGGCCTTGGGTCACGGGAAGTGTCAACCAGCTGTTAGGAGATTTTGTTGAACTTAATTAGTTGGCCTAAATTCAAGCTGATATTAAAAGAATTCCTGTCATTTCAGAATAACATGTTCAAATCAAATTTTCGCTTATTTCAGAATAAACCCCCTGTCCCTCGTAGAGATAATAGCGCATGTGATAAAGCAGTACACCAACAAGAAGGAAGCAATCGCCTTCCTAGAGAAGATTGAGGTCAAAGTTAAGGCCAACGATGAGGCTCTGGCTCTTTGTAAGGTGAGAAGCTAGATTTTTTATTCGCAACCTGCGAATCATATTTTAATCAACATACAGCCTGACATTGAACTGCAAATTGCAAAAAACGTAAGAAAATTTGAATTTCGTGGGCTACCCTGACGCATCCCCCTTAAAGAAGTTAAGTAGTTTAACAGCCTTGCTGCAGTCCTATCGTCGTGAACCGTCTACAGTGTGCCTTTGGAGGCTTGTGTGCGAGCAAGAATGATAGATAATGTTTGCATTGATATGTAACCTGGCATGCCCTTTATGCCTGGAGACTTTTATTTAGGCACTTATTTAGTATTGTTTATATTTTTAGGGTTCCGTATTTAACAAGGAACCCTTATGGTTTCGCCATCTCCGTCTGTTTGTCCTAAGCTGTAATAATTTAATGTTCTGTGTCTCGTAATGTTAATAACTTTGCATACCTACTATTGTATAGCATCAAGTTTTTCTAACTGAACAGAGCTGTGCTGCTAGACAGTTAGTTGCGCCACTTCTTCCCAGCTAAAGCACTACTAAGTGGTGAAGGACTGGCGTGCCGGTTGATTCTCAGCCTAGTTTGAATAAAGGACTTTTGATTGTAATAAATCAATCAATGCTTTTTCTTTCTCTATATGAGAAGACGACTTTTTCCTATAACAGTACAACTACAGCGTAATATTACCACACTCCACTTCCAAACCATCAAAATAACACCTTCACCCCTTATCTTCCAGGTTCTCCAAGGCCAGATCTACCTGGAACAGCTCAACGACCTGGACTCCACAGAGAAGATAATAGAACAGCTGGAGGGCACGCTGGAGGACGCAGACGGTGTTACCCCTGTGCACGGCAGGTTTTATAAACTAGCTTCTGAGTATTACAGGTGAATACTGCTTTGAACTGTTCCATCAAAGTTGATTTATGTATTTTGAACTGAGCTAAAAAAAGGAAGAGGTTACGCTTTTATATTTATTTTTTATCCTAAGGCGACTCACACCCCTGTTTACTTTATTCTACACTAGCTGCGCCCCACGGTTTTACCCTCATAAGTCTCGATCCCTTGGGAATATCGGGTTAAAAAGTATCCTATGTCCCAATCCAGGTGATGGTGTGACCCATGTGCCAAATTTCATCCAAAGCTGTTTAGTCGTTATAGAGTGAAAGCGTAACAAACACACTTTCGCATTTATAATGTTCGTTAGGATACTTACGATAGTTATTTATGCAACTGTTGTATTATAAGGGGTATTAAAACACGAATGTGACGATGAGTGTTTTAATACCTAATTAAAATTATACCTGTACAGTTGCATACAAGACTATCTAAACCCATGATATGAATCCTCTATAAAAGTTTCTGAATCAGTTATTTAGCTTATTGCCAAACATTTAAACGACCATATGATAGCCCGTAGCCCTCGCGCGCGTGACGGAGCGTATTTTGGAAAATGTGTGACAATCATGTGCGGGGGGCAGCAGGTGACAATGACATTTAATACAACATTATAACACTCTTTTTCATGATATAATGGTTACTATGACACTGGTCGTTATAATGTGGGCAATAAGCTAACTGTTTCAGAAACCTTTAGGCCGTATACAGAAAGAAAGCTGGCAGCCTATCAGCGCTTATAGGAACCGGTCCACGTAGCTAACCGACGCAGGCATTTATATGAACAAACGCTGATAAGCACCGAACGTGGCAACGTTACAAGTTCCGAGAATCTTCGACACGCGCCTGTTAGCGCTGGCGCCGCCCGTCCAAATCATCGTCCGATGAGTACGACATTTTGCTCGCTCTGCTTCATTCTGCTTGCTTTATGTAACTGTTACCAGAATGGACCAGCGCCGATAAGCGCTGGTTGATCGGCGCCGGCTTCCAGCTTTCTTTCTGTATACGGCCTAAGAGAGGATTTATAGTATGGGTATGAACAAGGTGAAAAGTTCAATCACCTATAAAAAAAATGAGGATCTTCTGGTGGGCTACTGCCCGAAGATTGATGTCGGGAAATTGTATTATGCCAACCACGTGCTAACTCTGCTTGCGCGATGCAGGATTTGGCGTGACATCAGTGTGATGTGTAGTTCGCATGGGGTGACGTAGATGCCGCCACAAAACGGCAATACAAAACTTGTAGTTGACGTCACATGCCCCCCGCAGAGTCCGCGGGCCGATGTCGCGCTACTACCGCTCGGCGCTGCGCTACGTGGGCTGCGCGGGCGGCGGCGCGGCGCTGGAGCCGGCCGAGCGCCGCGCCACCGCGCTGCGGCTCGCGCTCGCCGCCGTCATCGCGCCCAACGTGTACGACTTGGGGGAGCTGGTGAGTGCGGAACATATCTATTATACATATAACAGCGAATCAATTTTCCGCCACGTTCGGGTGGGGGCCCAAGACGCCTGAGGAATTTTTGTGAGCTCTCCAAAGCATTTGATTGCGTCGATCACGAAACCTTTCTCGTGAAACTGGAGCATTACGGACTTGGAAAACTTGCGCTCAGTTTAGTAAAATCTTATTTAAATGATAGACAACAGCAAGTTCAAATAAACGGTATCAATTCACTAAGTAAAAAGGGGTGTTCCACAAGGCTCGATATTGGGTCCTTTCCTCTTTTTAGTGTACATTAATGATCTACTCTATTTATTACAAAATCAACCACATATGGTGTTATTTGCTGACGATACTTCATTAATTTTTAAGGTAGATAGACGTGCTACAAATTTGACGACGTAAATAACGCCCTACTGCAGGTCCAAAATTGGTTCACTATTAATAATTTTGTATTAAATGGGAAAAAAACTAAGAGCATAAAATTTTCTTTACCAAATGAAAAAAAGTAATGATTGTAAGGTAGTTTTGAATCAAGAGAAACTAGAATTCGTCGATAAAACCGTTTTCCTGGGAATCACACTCGACTCAAGACTACAATGGGGTCCTCATTTAACATCTCTTGCAGGACGGCTATGTTCAGCAGCATAATTATGCTGTCAGAAAAATCCGTCAATTTACTGAGACTGGTCTATTTTAGTTACTTTCATAGTATCATGTCTTACGGTATTTTACTGTGGGGACGGGCTGCAGACATCGAGACTATTTTTATTCTGCAGAAAAGAGCTATCAGAGCCATATTATCATCTCCGCAGACGCGATTCTCTAAGGGAACTGTTTAAAGATATTAACATCATGACGGTACCTTGTCAATATATCTATGAAAACATCATGTATGTAAGAAAAAATTTACATCTTTTTAGTAAAAGAGGTGATAGACATAATTGTAGTACAAGAAATAGGGACCTATTAGTTCAACCAGGTTTCAGACTGGCTAAAGTGGACTCATCTTTAATGGGATACTGTTTAAAATGTTATAATAAAATTGCTCCCCACATACTTCAACTGAAAAGGCGAAATTCAAAACATGTATAAGACGCACACTATGCAGGCAGGCATATTATAAGTTGGGGGATTACACTGATAAAAATGCTTGGGCCAATGCTGGTCCTGCTCCACAACCACAACTAATTGAAACAACATTTAAACATACATAACAACATAACATTTTAACATTTGAAAAGTCTGTTGGAGCTGCTGAAGATTGTAAGGACATCTTTGCATTGTATAAACTCAATTTTCTTTGCATTATATAATTGCATAGCACATGTGTGAGTACTACGTACTATAGAGCTACCATTTACCGGGTAATATTATGTCTTTCATTGACTTGAATGTGCCCTGGCGGCTGTGAGTATGTCATGCTCACTCAGATGTCTCGCTGATGGTGGCGTGTGTGTTGGATCATTTAGCTCCCTTCAAAATGGTTGCGCTGAATGGTGCTGATCCATGCGTCATGTTCGTGAACGGGCGCCGTCAGTTGGGGCTGGTCATCTCTTAGCTGTCATGGCTTATTTTTAATTTTTTAATTGTTTTTTTTTTTTTTTCTACGGACGCTTTTATCATGTAACCAATTTTTGTAACAATTTTTTGATTGAAAAGAGTGTTCATGGAGTTTCTTGCCCATTCTTCTCCATAGGTACCTACTACGCTTTGGAATGGGCAACTAGCTTCATATTTTCTGACTGACCGACTCCTTGACAGTTCAAAACTGCCTGTAAATGGTTTAATTGAAATAAATGCTTTGAGTTTGAGTATAAAAAACGCGAAATTTTGCGGGTTAAAGCTAGTTTTATACAAAAATCAGAGGTTGGTAGATGTCACATGTCTCCGAATTGTTATTCTAGAACATGTCTGTTTTACTTCACCGTTGTGTGAGTGTCTTAGGTCGTCCGCGCGGGTGCACGGAGCGCGCATGCTATTATCTATGGGCCGCGTGCGACGGGAGCCCCTCCTCACGCAGCGCTGCTCTAAGGATGATAATAGAAAACCGCACGCCGCGCAGTGCACACGCACGGACGCAGCGGACAACCTTGTACTTAAAACGTCCGCACGCTCTGCCCAACCTTTCGACGAAACAATGCGTGATGCTATAATTCCATGTGTGTCCCCTTTATCGAAATACGTTCAGTAGCATTTATAATATTACTAGCTGCGCCCCGTGGTTTCTTTCTTGTCTTCTATCTGTCCGCTATAACCCTTAGTAAAACTGTCTGACGATATACTACTAAAATAACCCATTTACAGCTAGCCCACCCAATCCTAGAATCCCTGCACGGCACACCAGACGCGTGGGCCTGCGAGCTGGTGCGAGCTGTAGCCTCAGGAGATGTGGCGCTGTTCGAGAAGGTGAAGGCTTCTGCTCACCACCCTGATCTACAGAGGACTGATAGGCAGCTGCGGCAGAAGATTGCCATACTATGTCTTATGGAGGTGACAAATATTTAATTATTTATAGAGTGGCTGCTGGCGAAGTAATAACAGCCACACGGGTTCATTAAGCTACGCTTACCAAACCGCAACCCCTTTGTGCCTCGGAAAGCACGTTAAGCCGTTGGTCCCGGCTGTCATTCGTGGATCTTTGACAGTCGTTACGGGTCGTCTGAATCCTGAAAGTCTGACAACCCGTCTTACCAAGGGGTCTCGTATTATCCAGTTACTGGGTTGTGGAGATCAGATAGGCAGTCGCTCCATGTAAAACACAGGTATTCAGCCGCATCCCGTTAGACTGGAAGCCCACCTAATCTAAGTCTGTCGCCATAACAACAATGTTAACGGCATTGTTGTGTTTTGGCAGTTAGAGATAAGATAGCCAGTTCCTCTGTGGTTGAGGATTCCGGGTGAAGCTCGCTTCCACCTTCGGTCTGATCATCACTTACCATCAGGTGAGATGCAGGAACGGCTTCCCCATTGTGAAAAATAGATGTGTAATGAAAATTTTATATTTCTCTTTTTTCAGATGGCATTCAACCGTACCTCAGCTCAACGCAAGCTGACCTTCGCAGAAATCGCTCGTGAAGCCAGAGTACCCATTGATGAAGTGGAACTACTTGTAATGAAGGCTTTAGCTGAGAAACTTATCAGAGGACATATTGATCAGGTATGTTGATGTTACTAACAAATTATTGATGCTAATTGACGAAAGACTGCATTCTGGGTGCTCAACACGTTTTAGACAGCAGTTAGAAGTTTAGGAGCACTGGTGGCCCAGTGGTAGCGGCCGCGACTTACCGAGTTGTAGGTCGTGAATTCGAACCCCAGCAGGCACTTTACTTTGTGTAAATTATTTCACCACCACTGCTATCAAAACGATAATGGAAAACATGTGAGGAAATCGGCATGTCCTAGGACCAAAAATTCTAATATACTAGTATGCCCAGAAAAACTGCCGAGTCTACAGTTTCAAGCACCTCTGTACTTAAGACGACGTTGGGTCCTAGATTTCTAACATTCGGTAAGGCAAATTTTATACATTTCGTTTTATGGGCATTGAGAACTAAGTTATTTATCGTAAGCCAATTCGTAACTATTGATAGTGCACTGTTTACGTCAAATTCTTGTCTATTCCTGTATACTTTAAAAATAAGAGACGTATCATCTGCAACCAGTATGTCGCAGATATCCCTTAAATAAGATGGTAAGTCATTGATATGCACTAAGAATAAGATTGGACCCGGTACAGATCCTTGAGGTACACGTAACTGAACCGAGAGCCCGGAAGATTTCACACCATTAACAGCTACACATTGGAACTTATTATGTAAATAAGAATTTATTACTTGGAGAGCTTCATTTTGGATACCGTAATAACGTAGTTTACGCAAAAGCGTCTCATGGTACACGCAATCAAAGGCTTTGGAGAGATCACGGAAAACCCCAATAGCATTTTGCGAGTTTTCCCATGCGTTAAATATGAGTTTCAGCAGAGCAACACCCGCATCTGTAGTCAAACAACCTTTTGTAGTCATCATGAAGGAGGCCGTTTAAATTAAAATGTCTTAGCAACTGCTTGAGTATTAACTTTTCAAATATTTTGCTACATGCAGTTAAGTTAGAAATAGGCCTGAAATTGCCATTGTTATTTTTATTACTTGATTTAAATAATGGTATGACTTTAATTTTCATGAGGTCAGGAAAAGTTCCTAAATTAACAAATTTATTAAAAGTAACAGCACAAAACTTGGGTATAAACTATTGTCAGGGGTCTCCTGAGAGTAGTTTATAAAACAATATATTAAAATATCGTAGATACATGCGTGTTTGCGACTTTTGGCGTTTTTTTGTCGATTTTGAATGGGCTAAATAGGCCCCAGGTTACTTCACACATCCATCTTAACATTCTTATCTACTCTACAAGCAATCATCTTTAATCCGTTGCGTTTCATATACAATATCTTTTACTCAATATTCATCAGTCATTATTTTTTCATTTAGTACATATCAGTTCATTGTTACAGCCTTTTTTTTAGTTCTGATCACTGTTTTTTTTTTGTTCTGCTTACTTTTAGTTTTTTATTTCTGTTGAGTATAGTTCTCGATGTTTTTAGTTGGTATATTGGCGTGTGCTAGCTGACATATGGCTAATAATTTAATTTATGTTTTATGTTGCGATGTTTTAGATTCTATAGAATAATATGCAAAATCATTTACATTAAAATGATTTTGCATGTTATTCTATAGAATCTTTTTTTTTTCTAACTGATCAGACAGCTGTGCTGCTGGACAGTTAGTTGCGCCACTTCTTATCAGCTAAAGCACTAGCTGCGCTAGGGAGTTGTGAAGGGCGGGTGTGCCGGGGGACTGTCTTATGTCATTTTGACGTTCGAAAAGTGGTGATTCTCAGCGTAGTTAGAGTGGTGCTTGTGTTCCCCCAGGTGAACAGCACGGCGCACATCGGCTGGGTGCGGCCGCGCGCCCTCCCGCGCGGCGGCGCGGCGGCGCTGGCGGCGCGCCTGGACGTGTGGTGCGCGGCCGTGGCCGGCGCCGCCGACCTGCTCGCCAACGCGGCGCCGGATCTGCTCACAGCTTAGTTGTACATGATGGTGAGCTATTGTAACCCTACCTATATACTCCCGCGCGGCGGCGCTGGCGGCGCGCCTGGACGTGTGGTGCGCGGCCGTGGCCGGCGCCGCCGACCTGCTCGCCAACGCGGCGCCGGATCTGCTCACAGCTTAGTTGTACATGATGGTGAGCTATTGTAACCCTACCTATATACTCCCGCGCGGCGGCGCTGGCGGCGCGCCTGGACGTGTGGTGCGCGGCCGTGGCCGGCGCCGCCGACCTGCTCGCCAACGCGGCGCCGGATCTGCTCACAGCTTAGTTGTACATGATGGTGAGCTATTGTAACCCTACCTATATACTCCCGCGCGGCGGCGCTGGCGGCGCGCCTGGACGTGTGGTGCGCGGCCGTGGCCGGCGCCGCCGACCTGCTCGCCAACGCGGCGCCGGATCTGCTCACAGCTTAGTTGTACATGATGGTGAGCTATTGTAACCCTACCTATATACTCCCGCGCGGCGGCGCTGGCGGCGCGCCTGGACGTGTGGTGCGCGGCCGTGGCCGGCGCCGCCGACCTGCTCGCCAACGCGGCGCCGGATCTGCTCACAGCTTAGTTGTACATGATGGTGAGCTATTGTAACCCTACCTATATACTCCCGCGCGGCGGCGCTGGCGGCGCGCCTGGACGTGTGGTGCGCGGCCGTGGCCGGCGCCGCCGACCTGCTCGCCAACGCGGCGCCGGATCTGCTCACAGCTTAGTTGTACATGATGGTGAGCTATTGTAACCCTACCTATATACTCCCGCGCGGCGGCGCTGGCGGCGCGCCTGGACGTGTGGTGCGCGGCCGTGGCCGGCGCCGCCGACCTGCTCGCCAACGCGGCGCCGGATCTGCTCACAGCTTAGTTGTACATGATGGTGAGCTATTGTAACCCTACCTATATACTCCCGCGCGGCGGCGCTGGCGGCGCGCCTGGACGTGTGGTGCGCGGCCGTGGCCGGCGCCGCCGACCTGCTCGCCAACGCGGCGCCGGATCTGCTCACAGCTTAGTTGTACATGATGGTGAGCTATTGTAACCCTACCTATATACTCCCGCGCGGCGGCGCTGGCGGCGCGCCTGGACGTGTGGTGCGCGGCCGTGGCCGGCGCCGCCGACCTGCTCGCCAACGCGGCGCCGGATCTGCTCACAGCTTAGTTGTACATGATGGTGAGCTATTGTAACCCTACCTATATACTCCCGCGCGGCGGCGCTGGCGGCGCGCCTGGACGTGTGGTGCGCGGCCGTGGCCGGCGCCGCCGACCTGCTCGCCAACGCGGCGCCGGATCTGCTCACAGCTTAGTTGTACATGATGGTGAGCTATTGTAACCCTACCTATATACTCCCGCGCGGCGGCGCTGGCGGCGCGCCTGGACGTGTGGTGCGCGGCCGTGGCCGGCGCCGCCGACCTGCTCGCCAACGCGGCGCCGGATCTGCTCACAGCTTAGTTGTACATGATGGTGAGCTATTGTAACCCTACCTATATACTCCCGCGCGGCGGCGCTGGCGGCGCGCCTGGACGTGTGGTGCGCGGCCGTGGCCGGCGCCGCCGACCTGCTCGCCAACGCGGCGCCGGATCTGCTCACAGCTTAGTTGTACATGATGGTGAGCTATTGTAACCCTACCTATATACTCCCGCGCGGCGGCGCTGGCGGCGCGCCTGGACGTGTGGTGCGCGGCCGTGGCCGGCGCCGCCGACCTGCTCGCCAACGCGGCGCCGGATCTGCTCACAGCTTAGTTGTACATGATGGTGAGCTATTGTAACCCTACCTATATACTCCCGCGCGGCGGCGCTGGCGGCGCGCCTGGACGTGTGGTGCGCGGCCGTGGCCGGCGCCGCCGACCTGCTCGCCAACGCGGCGCCGGATCTGCTCACAGCTTAGTTGTACATGATGGTGAGCTATTGTAACCCTACCTATATACTCCCGCGCGGCGGCGCTGGCGGCGCGCCTGGACGTGTGGTGCGCGGCCGTGGCCGGCGCCGCCGACCTGCTCGCCAACGCGGCGCCGGATCTGCTCACAGCTTAGTTGTACATGATGGTGAGCTATTGTAACCCTACCTATATACTCCCGCGCGGCGGCGCTGGCGGCGCGCCTGGACGTGTGGTGCGCGGCCGTGGCCGGCGCCGCCGACCTGCTCGCCAACGCGGCGCCGGATCTGCTCACAGCTTAGTTGTACATGATGGTGAGCTATTGTAACCCTACCTATATACTTTCCACCCATTTATTTTACTTTTGACAGCTAAAGTAGTGATGTCCAAATTGCATTTCTGACTCGACTTCTAAAAACAATCGATTTTATTTATGAAGAAGATTGAATCGATTTAACTTTACGGTTATAATCACGTCACGTCACTATTATTAAAAAACAAAGTGCCCATAAAGCATTGCACTTTTTCACTATGGTTTTTAATGTAACAATTACGGAACTTCATAAGCGTGTATATGTCAAAAGTTAAATAAATGGTTTGAAATAGTTTAACTGTTTTCTCACAATTCCTATAATTTACGGACCGTTAATTTTCTCTCTCAGATTTGCTCAACTCAGACTACCAAAACTTACTTTTGGTTTCTATATTATCGTGTTTCGATATTGATAAGGATCACGTGTGCAGTTTCGCTAGCTAATTTTATTTAACCCTGTAATATTGAGCCAAATTGAATTCTAAAAAACGTCTTTTCAATAAATAATTTGTACGTTTTTTGTTTCAGGCACAAGTTTCCACAGAGAGGGCGCGGTAGGCAGTGCAAGCAACGGAATGTATTCGTCAAATCTTCCTCCCAATACCTATTATCTAAAATAACAATAAATACTAATAATTCTAATGTGATTTTTATTTTTTAACATGTCCTACTGGCCAATAGACACAGCAAGGAATCGCTGTGCCAGCAGGGTCTAGAGAAGGCACTATTATAGTGCGTTGAGTACACAACTCCTATCACGGACCACATCAAAGCCGTCAAATTTCTATAGGCGCTCTAGGTTTGTCTGGAAGTGTTGACAATGCCGCCTCTAGCAGCGGCTGCCGAGGACGTACGTCTCAGTTATACATATACTTGTCTATGGTCTCCGTGCTCTGGGTAAAGATACTAATCGTTGACCGTGTTTGGGAAATTAAATGATGATCACAATATTTATATAGGTACTGATTTTATCTACACCTACTAGTAAGAACTACCATGAAACAAAATGTTTACACAGATGTCGCTCTCATTATAATTTAAAATTGTTATCAACGCCATCTAGTAACAAGACACAACACTACATTGAGTAACCATTACAAATATCACCTCAATAGATGGCGCTGTTCTCAGCTAACTTTTAATCAATACAGATTCACAATGAAGATAGCATAATCATCAATGAATGAATGGCGCCTATATTATAGAAACCCAGTTATCTCTTCCCGAATACATAATCTCATAGATCATATCTACTACGCAACACATTACGTCGATAAGGCAAGACCTTGAATTTTAAAAAGCGTTCTCTAAGCAAAAACACGACTTTTCTACAGATTTCTAATACAAAAAACGTAATGCCATTAATTGAATTCATGTCGGAGTATTGTTCGAGAAGAAAAAGTTCGTCTCGTGGAGAGAATGAATCAATGTTCAATTATAATACAGACGCAGTTGAATGAACATACATAATTTCTATGATTACTCCGTTTCTTTAATAGGCAACGGTAAATAGTTAAACTGAAACGACATTGTTTTAAGGCTTACTGATGTCAAATTATCTTTTTTTATTAAAAGTTGCACTTAACGATAAGAAAATCGATATTTTCTACTGACGTACACCCCACACCGTCTCCTAGTTTGAAATTGCCGCGTGTGACGTCAGCCGGGCCCAATGACGTCACTAGGTCTCCCGCCTGACGGTGATCAGTGTATCTATCTCACTCAAACATTAGACACATGAATCAGATAGAAAGAGACGGCGCGAGTCGCGTAAAGGTTGTGAATCGAGTTCTTATTTTCATGAGCCTGTGTTGTTCAATTGAATCCCTACGTATTGATAAGAGAAACACTGATAAGAGCGTCTGTCAACACCTGTTTGACGTTCCTAGTGAGATCGTAATGATCGCGAATTAAAATCATCATGATTTCGTATTGTATTGTGGGTGTAAATGTGAATTTAATATAAATTAAATAGTGTTTGTTAATGAAACATCGAGGGGCGCACATGAACATCCCAAAGCGAATGACGTGAGTGACAGTGGCGCCATTGCGGCAGTCGGTGCGAACTAGCGCCAGTAGACGAAATTCGCTCGGTGGGTGATGTGAGGTTGAGCGAATTATTTCAAGTTTCTCACGAAATGGCCAGCAATATGAAGCCAATGCACAAAACCAAACATTTCCCAATAGACCAGCTCGTGTGTGTCGGCAATTACGAGCTGGAGAAAACGATTGGCACGGGAAATTTCGCTGTTGTAAAACTCGCTACACACATTATAACTAAGAGTAAGGTGCGTACCCTTTTGTCGTAATGTCGCGTACCACTGTGGTTTTAGTGTTTCATTCCTGTATTACTCGTTTATAAAGTGTATTTGGAGGTGTCAGTGCGATCTCAGCAGTGTAGTGAGCGATTCTCGTGTTGTGTTAAGTGGTTTTTTTCCATTCGCCTGAAGCCTTCCATCGGTAGCGGTCAGGTTTGCCAAACATTACAATATAACCCGTTTTAATCTACAACTAGCTGATGTACGAGGGGCGAGAACGTGTTTGTTAAAAAAAATAACATTAAACAAACCAGTTTGGTTGTACATTGTTGACTATAAACCGGCTAACATAGTCGACACTTTTCCAATCAGTCGGTTTATACTTTAGAAAATTTTGTGGAAAAAGTTCGAATGCATAGAATTTTTGTTTTTCTGCCTTGCCTTGTTCTTACTTTTTAATTTATCTTTCATGCACAAGTACAAAATGGCGGGAATGGGCCATTTATTTTTCAG
The DNA here is from genome assembly GCA_914767815.1 of Eupsilia transversa. NCBI lineage: Eukaryota > Metazoa > Arthropoda > Insecta > Lepidoptera > Noctuidae > Eupsilia > Eupsilia transversa. The sequence continues at coordinate 7,851,029 of OU611900.1, forward strand.
CGACCTTTTTCATTGTTTTTGGCGTCAATTATGACCAATTGATGTCTTCATTCAATGGTCACTTTGATCAATTATGTAGTGTCTCGTTACTGCTACTATTTCGTTCAAATGCGTACTATGAGCAAGACGAGACAATTCTCGCCTACGAGATTACATTGCAAAAACTTTTGCTACGAAATCGATTTTGGAAGAACTGAGCTAAAAGAAGATAACGTATTTGGTAACTTTATCATAAACAAAACACTAAATATTCTTGAGATAGAATCAAATTCTTTTATGAAACAAAATATTTTCTTCCTAAATTGGCAGATATCAAAATCTGTGCAGCAGTTTCTGAGAATGATCTTATCAGATGAACAAACAAATACCTACACAAACCTAAAACCTTTTTATGATGTTGTTACTTAATACATAACAAATGGTAATAAGTCAGTTAAATAAATTAAAAATGTTTTCTTATTGGATTCTTCTTTGTTATGGTCAACATTAGGACACAACAGAATACTAGGAAATCTCAAGGATTTGTCATTATCAGTATCTTCTATAAATATAAGTAGGTAAAAATGAAATGCTGTTCTGCTGACCTATTTGGATTTTTTCTGTTTTAAAATGTTCATAATAGTCCGAATGAATTTGTAAGGAAAACAAAAATTGGAAAAGTTCTACTGAAAATCTTCATATTCTGAACATTCCTTATTGCATGAATGATTGTAATTTGGAAAGGACAACGTCTGTCAGGGCAGCTAGTATCTCAATAAAAACTATCAAGAATCTGAAGGCCAGCATCTGCCTAGCCTTTTCCCAACTATGTCCTGGTCGGCTTCCAATCTAACCGGATGCAGCTGAATACCAGTATTTTACATGGAGCGACTGCCTATCTGATTAACGTGCTTTCCGAGGCACGGATGGGTCTCGATATGTAGTAGATGGTCACCCATCTACGATCCAACCACAGCTAGTTATTATTAAGCCAAAAGCTCCTCTTTCTAAACTACCACTGCTAAATTATTCACACCGATCAGCTGATTATGACATTTTATTCTTTCCAATTTTACCAGTTTGTAATTATAGATTTTGAGTAGGTAATATTTTCTAATTTGGATGGAAAATTGACTTAGTAAAAATCTTAAATTCATTAATTCACTGACAGATAACGCACAGCCTAAATTGCTGAGAATGGCAGCATAAAATTTTGCACAACGGTTCCGTATGTAACGAAGGTAATTTATCCCCTAAAGTGGATGAGAGTGTGTACCGGGCTTGTATTTGATAATACATTGAGAATGGGACATGTCACTTGGCAATTAAAAATCATTATAAAGTGGGTGCGTTTAAAGACTCAAATCTCAAATGCAGAGACACTGAGCTCTAGGCAACGAACTGGCAACATCAGCTCTTGCCCTTATCCCAATTAATTTGGCGTTGGTGCAACATATCTTTTTCTTCCATACTAGTCTATTTGTCGTCATATTGGTAGTCCATCCATCGTTACTTTGGTCTTCCCCTACTCTTATAGCCATCCACATTCATACTCAAAACTTTTCTCAGAATATTTTCCTCATGCCTCCGCATCACATGCCAATACTATGTCAACCAATTTCCACACAACTTTTCATGCGACAGTGATAAGATACTTCAGGTTTATTCATATGCAGGTTTCTCACTAGACCGAGTCCTGTAATCTTGAGCTGATCACAGTGATAAGAAACTTCAAGTGTCGTTGACACTGAGAAGGAGGTGACCTTTCGTACTTATATTATTCAAGAAGGAGAATTCTTCTACCTGAACAGGTGCGCTGCTGGAGACTTTGTTGAAGTAGTGAAGGGCGGGCGTGCCGGACTGTCTTGTTTTGATTTTGACGTTCAAAACATGCTGCTTTTAAGCCTAAGTTAGATAAATGACTTTTGATTTTGTATTGTAATTATTGCCATACTAGTTTTAAAACTCGAATAGAGCGTACTTGATGGAGGTAACTACGAGCAGAGAAGTATGGAAGGAAAAAACATGTAGCGCCGACCACAAATAAGGGCAAGGCAAGGTGAAAAGGGCACGACAATAATGATGAGCCTTTAGTCAACATCTGGTAACATAGCAGTCCTTCACAATTTGGGCTAGCAAATAAGCAAATTCACTGCATGAAACCGCCTCTGTGGTCTAGTGGTAAGACCACTTGTCTCAGACCCAGAGGTCCCGGGTTCGATTCCCAGTGGGGGCAAAATTTTCTGCGCTTTGTTGTTGGTGGTAGGGCTTGTTCTAAATCCGCCTGGCTAGCTACCATAGACTGGCTATCTAAATCTGTCGCAATAACAACAATGTTAGTAGCATTGTCATGTTCTGGCAGTTAGAGGTAAGATAGCCAGTTCCACTGTGGTTGAGGATTCCGGGTGAAGCTCGCTTCCACCTTTGGCCTGATCATCACATACCATCAGGTGAGATTCAGGCCAAGAGATCCACCGTTGTAGAAAAAAAATACTAAGAACTCCGTTTTTCCTAAAAAAAACTATTTCAAATTATTCAGAAATATCTTGAACAAAAAGCAAAGCAGATGTGAGTGGAAACGCCGGGAGGGGGTCGTCCTGGCTGGGAGGACTTATAGAGTGAACTTATTGACGATGTTCTTCAGAAAGGTCAGGTGCATAGTACTCGCAACCGGCGTGTATGACCAGATGTATGAACTTAACGAAGCAAAAGATGTATGTTTATGTAATATCTTGTATGATGTACAATGAAAGATAGTCTCTGCGTCCGGCGCACGGCGCGGCAATACGTCGTGTTCGGGTTCGCGACAAGTCAATCGTTATCGTGAGGATGCCTCGTTGAGAGGTGAAACACGTGTTGATTTCATACAGGGTTTTTTATGACTCTTTAGGAAAGCGGAATAGGTTACTAAATATCTACGTCTTTTGTATTTTTATGTGCAATGATACCAGATGGTATCATGACAATGCATCAGTTTTATCAAAATCAAGAATGTGATTGATTAGGAGGTGTTATTGCACCTGTTTGTTCAGCTGCAGGTGTATTTTCACATGACCTTTCTTTGTTTGTTTTATAAATCGTGAGAAATTGTTTGACAAACCAGATATTCATTTCATCTTATTAATAAAGACCTGTGCATTTAGTAAAATAGAACTTAAAAGAAATGGGAAGAAAGAAAGGGGCTCGTGGCTAGATAATAGCAGCCGCACGCGGTGATCTTCAAGGTTAAGCAACGCTTGCCGAGGTCGACCCCTGGATGAGTGACCGTCTATTACATACCGAAACCACTCAATGCTTCTGAAAGCTCGTGAAGGTGTCGGTCACTGTCATTTGTAGAGCTTTGTCAGTAGTTGTCACGGGTAGTCAGAAGCCGCTAAAGGGTTACCCAGTTACTTTATTGTAGAGGTCAGATAGGCAGGTGCTACATCCAGTTAGACTGGAAGCTGACCCCGATATCGTTGGGAAAAGGCAGGCAGGTGATGAGAACGTATTGTTCTCCTTAACTACAAGTACCAGCTTTTCTGCTAGCAGTCTTAATTTGCAAAATTCATTTTCATTCTGCCTAGCCTTTTCCCAATCATGTTGGGGTCGGCTTCCAGTCTAACCGGATGCAGCTGAATACCAGTATTTTACATGGAGCGACTGCCTATCTGACCTCCACAACCCAGTAACTGGGTAATACTATGACCCCTTGGTAAGACTGGTTGTCAGACTTTCGGGCTTCTGACGACTCGTAACGACTGTCAAAGATCCACGAATGACAGCCGTGACCAACGGCTTATCGTGCTTCCCGAAGCACGGAGGAGTCTCGGTATGTAAAGATGGTCACCCATCCATGGACCAACCATGCCAGACCAGCTTAACCTGATGGATCGACCCGTGCGGCTGTTATTACTTAGCCACGAGCTTATAGAAAGAAGCGCAATCATTATATTAGAGTGTTCAATAAAAAAAATTGGTGCGTACCTATAATGGCATTTACTTGCATGTTTGACCCCAAAATAGGGATTATTAGAGAATCACAAAAGAAGCGCAGTCTTTATATTAGACTATTCATTAATATTTTTAGGAGCGCAAAATGGCATTTACTTGCCTATTTGACCCCAACAGGAATTATTAGAGGATCACAGAAAGAAGCGCAATCATTATATTAGAGTGTTCAATAATATTTTTAGGAGCGCAAAAAAGGTTCGTATTATTAAAGTACTTACTGAGTTTGGGTAACATTTTATAGATAAATTCACAATATTATCAATCGACTCGGATTTCCCCTTCACATAATCTTAGTTGTTATTCTACTACGGATCTTTAAATACCTAACTATTGTAATTTAAACATTAAAGGCTCCCGCAGACAGGCGTGGCGCGACTCTGTTGGAACAATTTCTATGAAAACTTCTCGGAAATTGCTCTACCGGTGTCGCGTAGCGCCTGTCTGCGGGAGGCTTCATTTAGTTTTATAATTTAATTGCTTCAGTTCTCATACGTACTATTAATACAGTTTTTTCAATGTTTCTGCTGTTTTTGCTAGCAAAAAATTTTTATGTACGCATTACCGCCAGTAACTAGGTTGTGGAGGTCAGACATGTTCAGCTGCATCCGGTTAGACTGGAAGCCGACCATAACAGAGTTGGGAAAAGTCTAGGCAGATGAGAGAAGGACCCTGCTTTCTAACTACACACTTTCATTGACAATCTGAATGATTTTGTAGGATATATTGCTAATCCATTGCTTCGTATGCTCGAAAAATTTGTCTGCTCAACAACGTAAATAACGCAATGAATGTTGTTGAACTGTCAACATGAAACCCATTGAATAGTGTGTTACGCAATTATCCCGTTGATTGCTAACCTATCATATTATTATCATTTAAGGCTCCCGCAGACGGGCGTGACGCGACTCTGATGGATCTGATGGATTTTGACTGCGTTGACCACAACACACTGATCTGTAAATTACACCACTACGGAATTCGTGGACGGGCTGCTGATCTTGTTCTTTCTTATTTATCAAACAGGCAGCAAAAAGTAAGCGTAAACGGGGTGACTTCCTCGGGGTCTCTAGTAAAGATGGGCGTGCCCCAAGGTTCGATTCTTGGCCCTTTCCTATTTCTAGTTTATATTAATGACCTTCCCTACATGATGGCTAACTTATCGGATATAATTCTATTCGCTGATGACACGTCTCTTATTTTTAAAATAGATAGAAAAGATACGGATGTCTTACATGTCAACGATAGTTTGGCAGTTCTTTCTAAATGGTTCGCAGCTAATAATCTTTTACTTAATGCGAACAAAACTAAATGTCTTAAGTTCTCTTTACCAAATGTACCCCAAGTAGGTCTAAACTTAAAACTTGATGGCAAAAAACTAGATGCAATTACAGAAACTGTGTTTCTAGGAATTACTCTAGATTCTAAATTGCAATGGGGTGCCCACATTAGAGCTCTTTCAGGTAGATTAAGTTCAGCTGCATTTGCAGTAAGAAAAATAAGGCAGTTGACTGATGTAGCCACAGCTAGGTTAGTATACTTTGCTTATTTCCACAGTATTATGTCTTATGGCGTTCTGCTGTGGGGATCGGCAGCTGATGTAGACTCAATTTTCATATTACAAAAGAGAGCAATCCGCGCGATCTATAGAATGGGTCCTCGTGAGTCCCTTAGAAACAAATTCAAAGAAGTTGATGTACTAACTCTGCCTTCTCTTTATATCTTAGAAAGTATTTTGTATGTTCGCAAAAACTTAGGACTTTTCAAAATTAGAAGTGATTTCCATAATATAAATACACGTAGTAAACATGAAATTGTGATACCTAAATTTAGATTAACTAAAACTAGCAAGTCATTCCTTATAAACAGTATTCGCTTTTATAACAAGTTGCCAAAGTCGGTTACAGAACTTAACGATGGAAAGTTCAAAACCCACATAAAACGTATCCTTATCAAAAAAGCATATTACAAGATTAAAGACTACGTTGATGACAAGGAAGTTTGGCAATAATTCCTTCTGCACATGTGGCCTCCCTGGTACCTCATTAACGGCATAATTATGTAAATGTCTATTAACTGCTCCCAAATTACGATATGTATTTTATTTTACTTTTTTATTTAGGTACTACTTGACATGTAGTTTCATTATTTGACATTATATGCCTACAATTCAAATTTCATTTTAAAGTAGGGTTCTCATTCGGATTGGTTAAAGTTGTAGTGACAACCATTTGGGTTAAATTGGTTTTTATTATTTTATTCGACCTTTATATAGATTCCTTTATATTTTGTGAATGTGAGAACGTTGTAGGCACAACAGACTGTCGATTTGCAGACTATTTTCTATTTTTTTAAGTATCTTGTTGACAGGCCTACGCTGTCCTCGCATACCTATTCAAACTGTACATTTTTTAAAGCATTGTAAAACCCATTTATTTTTAAAAGAGTAACCGTGGAGTTTCTTGCCGGCTCTTCTCCATAGGAAACGACCAATTGGAACCGTGCACCTAGATTCTGACGTTTCATAAGTGCCCATGTAGGTTTATGTGAAATAAAATATTTTGATTTTGATTTTGATTTTGATCAATTTCCATGAAAACTTAACGGAAATTGTTGTATCGGTGTCGCGTCAAGCCTGTTTGGGGGAGCCTTTATACAAATAATCGTTATATATACACGTGCACACAGATAGGTATAAATAATGATAGCAAGTTATATGTTTCAATTGAGTCTGGATTTATCCAGGAAAAGTGTACAGGAAATCCTAGTGTTAACTGTTTATCTAGCCTGGGTCTAAATCGGCGATGACATAATCGGTTTGGATGCTGTTCTGGTAAAGGCTTGGGTTCATACCTACATGACCAGATATTTTTTTATGTGGATGACCAGAGACACTCGCAAAATTCGCTCTTCGTCTTTATATACTAACTTACTAAAACTATTCACAAACTAAAATATCTCGTCGAAAAATTCCTCCGCATAGCCGTCGACTGCTACTTACCAAGGGGTATGGTATTACCCAGTTACTGGGTTCTGGAGGTCAGATAGGCAGTCGCTCCATGTAAAATACTGGTATTCAGCTGCATCCGGTAAGACTGGAAGCCGATCCGAACATAGTTGGGAAAAGGCAAGGCAGATGACTGATGAGAAAGAGCTTTGCTAAGTAAAAATACTTTTAATCGTCTTCAAAATTATACTTTAAAAGTTATTTGGAGCGTTTCCTAAAGCAATATTATTCAAAACAACATTTAAATCGATTGATAGCGAAAATATTTTCCGTTGGCCTCCTATTAAAACCGATCGGAAAATATTGATTTTCCAAATGATTTGGAAGTCTTATTATGATTGGCGTCAGTTCTATGAAAAGTGTTTATTTTGATTACGACGGAGACAGCTTCAGATGCACGTGTGAGGTAAAAAGTCTTGAGTAATTATTTTGTCACAAATATCTGAAACTTTTCCATTCAATTAACATAACTGGATTCATACAGGTCGTTTTTTTTTGCGAATTCTTATTTGGTCCCATAGTAAAAGTTGTTCATATTGATGAGTAGAACACCCCCTTAAATTTTATTGCATGTTTTCAAAGTCAGCCTGTATATACAATGTGGATTAACTACGATTCTATCTATAAAAAAATAAAAAAAACTACCTAACCTACCAATTAGAACATAGGTTCTAATTCCAACGTTACCAGCCCTAGTAAGGTGCTTCCTCACCGGGAACATTCGCCTGTAATGTAACGTTACAGACTCAATTTTGAGCATTACGTTACAATACTGCCTCCCTGACTGACAAGGATTCGCTTGTAGTCAGAAGCCCAAAAGTCTGACAACCAGTCTTTCCAAGAGGTATCCTAACCCAGTAACTGGGTTGTGGAGGTCAGGTAGGCAGTTGCTCCATGTAAAATGCTGGTATTCAGTTGGATTCGGTTAAACTGGAAGTAAACCTAATATACTTGGGAAAAGGCAAGCAGATTGACTGAGACAATTCAGCTTTTTATCTGAGAGGGTAATGAAAGTATGATGCCAGGTGGTTCGCCTGCGTGATTACCCAACAATAACAACAGAATTTGTGACCATAGAAATCCCTTACCTCACCCTCCATAATACTTGTAACAAAGCAAATTCATAAAAGTTTACACTGTTACATAATCATGGAATTTTACTTAACAAATCGTAAACAATTACATCTATGCGAAATAGGGATGGACCGATTAACCGACTGGCCGAGTATTCGGTTACAAAAAGACCGACTATTCGGCCAAGCTTGGGTTCGATTTCGGTTCAAAGCCGAAACCATGATTTATTATAAATACGTCGCTTTTCGTGTCCGTGTGACCGATTGTAGGAACTACAAAAAGTATACCGTGCGTGTGCGAGCGTGCTTATAGGATTATAATGACAAAGTAAAGGGCCGTTTAGTAGGGGTTTTTTCCGATTACTTACCGACTACCTACTACGCTTTGGAATGGGTAATATAATATAATAGCTTCATCTTTCTGACTGACCGACTTTCAGATACTTAAAAAACGTTCACATTCAAGTCGCAATCTGTCAAACTTGTCAAAAATGTTGGTAAATTCATTGTATTTTTGACAGATTGCGAATGAGATGCGAATGCGGACGTTTTAAAAAATACGGGTATTGCCCATCAAATAGTCGACTTTACCAAATACTCGGCGACTAGTCGGTACATCTCTAGTGAGCGGTATCCACGAGGCAGTAAGTCTTATAAAAACTGCGACCTCAGAGGCTTTTTGTGCCCCCAAGGTTGAACGCAAGGAGAGTCGTTGACTCCACTTTTTAATTTCTCGAGTCGTGACGTTCCATTCAATCAATCTGCCTGCCTTTTCCCAATTATGTAGGGGTCGGCTTCCAGTCCTATCTGACCTCCACAACCCAGTTAGTGAGTAACACGATACCTTGGTAAGACTCGTTGTCAGACTTTAGGGCTTCTAACTTCCTGTCAAAGATCTACTTACGAATGACAGCCGGGACCTTTAGAGGCACGAAGGGGCTCGGTATGTTAAGAGGGTTCCCATCCACGGACTGACTGCGGCAAGCGTAGTTTTACCTGATCGATCGGCCCGTGCGGCTGTTAGTACTTAACCACGAGCCCCTCACTTCGTCATTATCAGACACTAACTAAAACTAAAACAAAGCCTGGATTAGACTATTCCTTAAATTGCTAAATGAATGACAAAGTCCCAGGGAACAGTAACCCCCTAAAACAAAAACAGGAATCTAAAACCCAACTTTTCAAGAACAATCAGAAATATGATACCTTTTGAAAATCGCGTGCATATACAATGTATAGTTGGCTGTAACCTTAGCACCATTCGTACCGAGACCTTGGTACTCAAGGATGTTCGAGGAAACCTTGTGCTGAGGCAGTAGCCCAGGGTCTGGTTTCCGGTGTCGTTTGAAAAAGATATTTAATGACAAGGGCTGGAGAAGAAAGGTCGGTATATATAGTATAGCCTTCGTTCACCGACTGTTGTACAGTAAAGATAAAAGAGAATTCACTTTTCAACCTTATTACTAGGGGCATACGGGTGAAAATGGTAAATAGTCACCGTCTGCGTGCTGTACATAGAGTGCTACAATAATCAGTTGCCGCCTGAATGATATGACAGCCCCCCCTATCAATCGTTGTTGCTAAACATTTTGTGAAAGGAGGAGCTCGTGGCTAAGTAATAACAGCCGCACGGGTCGATCCATCAGGTTAAGCTGCGCTTGCCAGGGTTGGTCCGAGGATGAGTGATCATCTTTACATACCGAGACTCGTCCGTGCATCGGAAAGCACGTTAAGCCGTTAGTCCCGAGTCGTCGGAAGCCCGAAAGTCTGACAACCAGTCTTACGAAGGCGTATCGTATTACCCAGTTACTGGGTTGTGGAGGTCAGATAGGCAATCGCTCCATGTAAAATACTGGTATTCAGCTGCATCCGGTTAGACTGGAGGCTGAATGGCAGAATGTCACAGAAATTTTATTTGACAAAACAAGATGGCGGAGCTAGTTCCGAGTTAGGAAAAGGCAGATTGTTTTTATGGCAAAGTTAGTCTACTTACCGTAGCATTAGAGTCTGAACTAAAAATCTGATCGAAATCTCATAGAACCGGAACTGTACCCTTGCTAATTTCATTTTTTTGGGGTACCTAACTCCATTGCAAGACTATTGGACATAAAGTTCTCATTATTGGCCTGTTACATCACAGACACACAACAACACTGCTTAGTGGTAGTACTATAGTGTTACTGAGGCCGCTGTACCGCGCCTTAGGCATGTGCGCGTCGAGACGGGAGGGCAGTGCAGGCTCATTCGTCAACGCTCACGGCGCCTCCCGCTTCGCCGCGCATTCCTAAGGCAGTACAGGGGTCTCGGTCAAACTATAAGTAAAGTGGTAGCATTTTTCCGGATAAGCTCTCAACCCTCAAACTCTACATAATCAGCCTATAATGTTCCCAATGCTTAGACACAGGCCTCCTCTCTTCGAGAGGGACTGGGCTGTAATTTACACATGACTTCGAATTTTGGGTTCTAGGACATGCCGGTTTCCTCACGATGTTTTCCTTCACCGTTTTGAGAGCAGTGGTGACGAAATTATGAAAAAAAAAAATTACTCAGCATTTATTTCAATTAAACAATTTATTTACAGGTATTTTTGAATTGTCAAGGAGTCAGTAAAACTTAGTAGGTTCCTATGGAAAATAACGGGCAAGAAACTCTTTAAAATACTCTTACACAAAGCTTTACTACCACTGCTTCGTGTGGTTAGTGATTGACCTGGTGTCAGAGTTTTTATGCCGCCCCTGGGCCCCTGACCTGGCTTCACATGCCGTCAAGAAATATCCCTCAGGCATGCCGGTTTCCTCACGATGTTTTCCTTCACCGTTTTTGAAGCAAGTGATAATTATACAATTCTCTCTGGAGACCGATGACTTGGGAGTCAGACGGTCACACTAGGATACTGCTGATTAACCAGTCTAACCTAATGAGTCCAGTCTTCGACGAAGTCGAGACTGAACGTTTCCTGGGTAGTTTGTTGCACTGTTTTCCTCTAAAAATGTAGGTTAGAAGTAGTAGGTGTTTCAGGGGTCCCCAACATCTTTTGTATGCGATAACTTTGAAAAGTAAAACATTTCATACAAAAGGAACTCTTAAAAAATCAAACTTTCATCAACATTCATTTAATTTTCAAAGTTTTCCTTATTTTTCAATGTTAAGTAAGTACCTTGTTACCATCATCACGAGGAATTTGTGCCCGGTTGATGGCGAGAAGCTCCCCGCTATTACATGTGACTTTAACATAAGTATGCCAGCATTTTGGGCGTTTTTCCTGTTGACAGCGATGGGGACGATTTTTTTTTATGCCCATTATTCTTTCCCCTCCCTTTCTTATGCCTCTTCTCTCTGCCTTTAAGGCTCGTGCAGACTGGTGCGATATCGCGGGCGCGACAAGGGTCGCGCTGCCTATCCCGCCCGCGATATCGCGCCGGTCTGCACGAGCCATTATCCTATTTTATATGTGGTCGGCGCAACATGTCTTTTTCTTCCATACTACTCTATTAGTCGTCATCATTTACACAGGCATTCCATCATTTCTTTGGTCTTCCCCTACTTTACATCCTGTTCTTCATATCACTTAAGGTACATTTCTGCCTAACCCTTGTTAACACAGGCGTGATATTATGTATGCATCGAAGTTTCGAGGAACGCTCCCACAAATTCCCAAAAGCTGACAACCTCCTTGAATCCTTATCTCCTAATCTCTCGACACGTCTGTCGATAATATTATTTTAATATTATACAACACGTCGCGACACGACCTCTCAGGTCAAGGCTCTTTTCAGTACTGAAAATCTTTAGTTACCTATTCAGTGTACTTAGCAACGTATTTATTACGATCCAAGTAAAGGGCAAATAAGGGAAATAAACGGCAGCTGCACATCGTGACTGTGACAAGAAAGCTTCCACTGAGCATGATGCTGCGCTATGGGGGACAGCACAGCACAGCGCTGATTTCAGTGGTCACCCGAAAATGACGTACAGAAACTAAGTCAAGCTTCAGATTTGTACACAAATTAATAATAGATATTGTTATCCACGATAGATAAAAAGATAAATAAAATAATACGTTAGAAGAAAGGGTTACTAAATATATCTACGTCTATTGTATTTTACTATGTAGGTACATAATAGATAATGGATTTCCGCTGTCACAGAAAAAGATCTAAAGAGCTCTTTGCTATTTGATTGAAGATGGAATATATCATAAATTTTGACATAAATTTAAGGGTTCCGTACGTCCGAATGAAAAGACGGAACCCTTATAGGATCACTCGTGTGTCTGTCAGTCTGTCTGTCACAGCCAATTTGCTCCGAATCTAATGGACCGATTAAGTTGCAATTTTGTACACATATGAATTTCTGTGACCCAAAACACGGACGTGTAACGTTAGTTTTGGGGGCCAAAAGAGAAAATTAAAACAAAAGTTTTGCAAACTGTACCGTGTGATATATCAACTGAAAGGTAACCCCTTTCATTTGATACGTGAGAGTCTCAAACAATTTTTTTTTATAATTTTAAAATAAATAGTTTCGTAGTTATATAAGAAAATTGATGAAAATTGACCATTCCCCCCCTTATATCCGAAACTACTGAACATAAGACTTGCAAAAATACAGAAAATAGTTCTATAGATTACAGGAAAACCTGTAAAAAGTCTATGGTTTTAAAATAACACGGCAAATCTCTCAATATTGTGCGTACAAACTTACATTAGCAGTTGGAATGTATGGGAGAACATGTATTTCAACATTTTCAGATACAATGTTATGTTTGTTTTTGGGATAAATTCATCCCAACTACGGAAGCCTTCATTGTGCGTGGTCCGACACGCTATTGGCCTGTTTTTTTTTAAATTAATAAATAGTCCAATAGCGTCTTTCTTATTCACTTTAATTACTATTTTTAACGCAAACTCATGATTTTTGACGCTGTAATTTTTAGCAGTAGTAAGATATTTAAATTATTTGATTATGAATAACGATGTTGCCATTCTCTTTCTTGTTAGTTTAAGTTACGAGACTTTAAGCTTCAAGCAATTGCGACAGTCTTGTAAAAAAAATTGTCTGTCACCATTTTTTATTACAAAGTTGTACAAGTGTCATGTTTTACGTTATATAATGCTATCTTGGAGATTAGTTTGCATCCGATTTCGTTATCAGTGACTTGCTATCACAAATGAAGGCGTAGAAAGATTGCTGGTATTGTTTTTGTTATTCTGTGGGCCAAACCTCTTCTCTCGTTCTTCCCTTTATGGAATGAAATGAAATCACATTGTTTTTTTCTGTAAATAGGATAACGGAATCATTTTTACGAGTCATATTAGTAGTTATTTATGCAACTGTTGTATAATAAGGGGTATTAAAACACGAATGTGGGTTTAGGTTAGTATCACATGAGTGTTTTAATACCTTATTATACAGTTGCATACAAGACTTTATCTAAACCCATGATATGAATCCTCTATAAAAGTTACTGAAACAATTAGCTTATTGCCAACATTAAAACAATCAGTTACGCCTTTTCGTAGCCCTCCCAGCGTGACGAGCCGTATTTTGGAAAATGTGAATCATGTGTCGGCGCGGGGGTCAGCATGTGTCCGGGTAGGATAGGGAGGGAATGGGAAGGCATCGAAGAAGCCAAAGAATTGTATAATGTTTAGTCCAACATTCTAACACTCGTTTGGATGATATAATGGTTACTATGACACTGGTCGTTTTAATGTTGGCAATAAGCTTACTGTTTCAGAAATTTTTATGGAGATTTCTAGCATAGGTGTAGATATAAATATAATGTATGTATTTCTACCGAAACTAATGATTTAAAACAGTATTTTTTTCTATATGTTCCAGGTAGCAATAAAAATTATAGATAAATCAAGATTAGATGAAGATAATTTAAAGAAAACGTTCAGAGAAATAGCCATCATGAAGAAACTAAAGCACCCACATATAGTCCGATTATATCAGGTAAGAACAGTCCGATTATATCAGGTAAGAATAGTCCTATTATCTATGTCGTATGTCGTTTCATAATTCGATTTTTCGCGAACAGTTCAGAAAATTTCGCTAAGTAATATTATTTTCAAGAAATTTTACACTTTTAGTTCAGATTTGAGCTCGTTACGTCCAAAATTATGTTCACAGGGTCGACAAATCTAAGTGGAAGGGTAAATTTCTTGAAAATAATAATAGTGGAACTGTTCTGAATATCCCAGTTTTTTTTAAAATTATATGTTGACCCCTTCGCTTTACATCATTTGCCTTTGGACCACTACGTTTGAGACACCCTGTATCTTCGCCAGTCGTAACAGGCACAGCTGTACAAGGATCTTATGGCGCGTGGCGAAAATCGGAACTTACGCGCCATCTTGTTTTTCCTATTTTCACAATACAATGTTACAAATGTTTACTAACAACGCCCCCCTGTCAATGTCATTCAAACGCCAAAAGATCTGACAACCGATCTTACCACGAGGTATCGTGTTATCCAGTAACTTGATTGTGGAGGTCAGATAGCCAGACGCTCCACGTTAAATACTGGTATTCAGCTGCATTTGGTTGGACTGGAAGCCGACCACAACATGTTGGGAAAAGGCTAGGCAGTCTTAAAACTAGTCTCATGACACATATTTCCTTCCCCTGAATGTGATGTTTATTTATATAATGATTAATATTTTCAGGTTATGGAAAGCAGTCACACAATATATTTAGTAACAGAATATGCTCCGAACGGAGAAATTTTCGGTAAGTCATTATTTACTTGCGAAGCCGTTCGTTTCTTGGTGTAACTAGCTTGAGGTAGGGCTCGTTCTAAGTCCGCCTGGCTAGCTACCACCATCTTATCTAAGTATGTCGCCATAACAACAATGTTAGCAGCATTGTTGTGTTAGGCAGTTAGAGATAAGATAGCCAGTTCCTCTGTGTTTGAGGATTCCGGGTGAAGCTCACTTCCACCTTAGCCTTGATCATCACTTACCGAAAGTGAGATTCAAGCCAAGAGGTTCCCCGTTGAGGTTAATAACAAAATAAAATAAAAAGCGTTGCTGGCCTTCCTTGAGGAGCTGGGGTGGATCGAATGATCGATGTTCCCGCCAGTACGCAAAGTACGCGCTTTTGACGAGGATTTGTGGACACCAACCAGCCCATCTTACTGATACTTACATAATCCGGCTGACATGCACCAAACTGGATCGAAGTGCTAGCCGTAACTTGCTCGGTCATTACCAGAAGTTTTTTTTTATTTTTATCGCGGATAAGATTTCGCTACGGGGGCTCATTCGATTATACCTGTTTTATTACCTACCTACCTACTATGTAATTTTCATAAAATCAGTTCTCTTCTGTCCATGCGCAATGTGACAAAATACTGTAGTCACATCATCTTGGGCCGAAACGATATAAGAATACGTTTACGCAAATCCAGTCCTCGCTTCGGCACGAGATGAAGCAACGACAAAACCTTGTCACGCCTGTAAGCCTAGCTAGTTCGTTTTCTGTGATATTCATCAAAAATTCTTTCAACCCCCAGACCACCTAGTATCTCGAGGGCGCATGACAGAGCCCGAAGCGGCGCGCGCGTTCGCACAAATGGTGGCAGCAGTGGGATACTGTCACGTGAACGGGGTCGTGCACAGGGATCTTAAGGCAGAGAACTTGCTGCTGGATAAAAATATGAATATTAAGGTTAGTATTAATAATTATCAACCTTCTCCAACAGCTCATGCGAACTACGCATTACACTGACGTCACACAAAATCCTGCATCGCGCAAGCAGAGTTTAGCCCACCACACACAACACCCGTCTGGTCGGAGGGTCCTCCCTTTTCTATGGAGGATGAGGAAGTTTATACCTTGTACCTCAAACCATAACTTAGCGCACGTTCGCACAAAGGGTGACAGCAGTGGGCTACTGTGACGCGTGTGGTCGTACCCAGGGCCCATAAGGCAGAGAATTTGCTGCTGGATAAGAATATGAATATTCAGGTCAGTTCTATAAGAAATTCTGTATCTATAATATTTTTTGGACCACATTTTTTTTCTGATTTTCGTGGAAAAAAAGGTTAACTTTGTTTTTTTTTTCTCGTGAACGAAACAGTAGTGGCACACGAGAGTTCTTCTCTTGCATTCCTAATCATAATTACCGCCGGTTTGTGGCTGAAAACGATGATGTCATTTTTAGGGTTCCGTACCCAAAGGGTGCCAATCGCAACCGCAACTAAGCCTCCGCTGTCTGTGTGTTTGTCAGAGGCCTGTATCTCATGAACCGTAAGGCTTAGCACGCACTGCGATAAAAAATCGCGCGAAAGTTTTGGTATCATAAGTAACTACATGCACTGCACTTAAACGTACTCGGTACACTGAATATAAACCGCGAGGCTAGTATTAAGGCTCGTACACACTGGCGCGACTTGTCGCGCGACGCGACTTTAACAATACAATTTCTAATAAAACTTCACGATTGAACAATTACCGGTGTCGCGTGTACGAGCCTTTAGTCTAAAAATATAATTGTATACTACCAAAAGTATTACGATATGGGTAACAATTTTCTACCAATAATTTTGCAATGTTGCCACCTAAAAAATATTATTTTCACGCCTTATAGCTTTTATATGAATCTCGTAAAAATATAAATTGGTTATTAATAGCAAACTCTCACAAAATTCCTTAACGCTTCAGCTATGATAGTAATCTCTGAAATATAGTCTAGTGATCTAGAGGATATAAAACGTTGTTTTTCATACAAAGAATGTATCTCAGATGTTCAATATCAAATAGTCTTTATTAGCCATCTTAAAAACTAGTTTTACAATTTATTAAAGGTTTAGACATCAGAATTCTCCAGACTGCTTTGCTCTTTAGCATATGCCCCCAGGCTTTTCCATAGCTAACGCTCGTGAGTGGTTCTCCGACATGTCCCTGTGGTAGATGTCACATCTCCGAATTTTAGATTCTAGGACATGCCGGTTTCCTCACAATGTTTCTCTTCACCGTTTTGAGAGAAGTGGTGACGAAATTATTTACACAAAGTAATGCGCCTGACTTGTTTCGAAGTTCGAACCGACGATCTTCAACTCGTAAGTCGGGGCGTTACCCTTACCACTAGTCCACCACTGCTCACTGCTCACTCACCAACTTGCCAACTTGTAAAAGCTAATAATCTATCCAATTTTACAAACCCTGATCTTGATCTAAATCTTAAGAGGTGGGCTCTTAAGATTTAGACCAACCTCAGGTTTTTATCACCATACTACTCGCGGACTGAGTGCGAGCGAGACGGAGGCGGCAACAAATCGGCAAAAGTTTAGGTAATTGCTTTTTGCGGCGAAACTAATGGTAATTTAAAAAAAAAGAAAATATAGTCGCTGCTTTATAGTTAGTTCAGTTAGTGTGCCAAGTTTCATGATCTAATTTGAAGTAGTTTTTGAATAGCAGCGTAAACCGCTGCTATTCAAAAACGGTTCGGTTGTCGGTGTTCGGTTTGGAGGTAACTTTGGATTTTTTTTCTATTGAGAAATTTTTATGAAATCGTGTTTTGGGCTAACATAGTCGCTAACATTAATCCTCAACTTTAACATATATTTATTTCAAAATTAATGCTGCAGTATTTTCGACATAACGGCGGATCTTGCATTGCAATTTGACGACTTATAGGCCCTTAATCAAAACCTTTCTAGATACTAGATACTAATCCCCCGTTGTTTTTTCCGCAGCTGGCAGATTTTGGCTTCAGTAACGAGTACACAGCAGGATCCCCCCTCGCCACGTGGTGTGGCAGTCCCCCTTATGCGGCCCCCGAGCTGTTCGAGGGCAGACAGTACGACGGACCTAAGGCCGATATTTGGGTAAGCAAGGATAAAAAATGTCATCCGAATCTGTTCAGCCGATTTAGCGTGACAGCGTAACAAACAAACTCACTTTCGCATTTTATAATATTAGTTTAACATAAATGTTTTATTTTTTACTAGCTTCCGGCCGCGGCTTCGCCCGCGTTATATGTTGATAAAAAGTATCCAATGTCCTTCCCCAGGGTTCAAAGTATTCCCGTACCAAATTTCATCAAAATCGGTTCAGCCGTTTTAACGTGATGCACGATCGAATAAACAGACATACAGATAAACACACAAACAGACAAAAATTCTAAAAACTGTTGGAACGTGTTCTGTTATCGATTCTAAGTATAGCTAACTTTTTGTCGAATATCTTCCATGCACAGACTTCTGACCCTCTTCAGCTTTATTATAAGTATAGATAGATTATAATTAATTTAAATTGTTTTCTCATTCTTTTCCAGTCACTCGGCGTAGTCCTATACGTGCTAGTATGTGGAGCCCTACCGTTCGACGGCAGCACACTACAAGAGCTAAGAAGCGTTGTGCTGAGCGGAAAGTTTAGGATACCCTACTTTATGTCGCAAGGTGAGTTGTAGTGTAGTTGCAGTCAGTGGCGTGCCTAGGGTTTCAAAATAACGCAAGCCCAATAAAATTTTAACAGATTTCAAAAAAGAAAGTTCAGTTTTCGACTGAGTATGTCGGTAGGAAGGTTTAAAGATTTTACCTTATCTTCGCCAATCAAAACTTGAACGCATTTTAAATCCTCACAAGGTACAATTACCTCCATTGTTGTAGGTAAGTCACCAAAACAATTATATCACTGAGGAAATCTAAGAAAACACACAAAAAACTTTAACAACAAAACCTTTTTCCACTCAAGCAAATAAATAATAAAACTGAAGTTAGTTGCACTCTCGGATGTCGGGAACTACTCAGTGTTGTCATTTAGCCAAAAAAAAGTCGCCAGGTATATGAAAAATCTAGCTAGATGTCGCAAATTTTTTATTTTTAAGATATTGCTTGAATATTTAATTTCGTTATTTTAAAAAGTCGCTAGTTTTTATTGTTGCTAAATGTTAAAAAAGTTTCCAAACTCGTTAAAAATCTCCAAGATCTCACAACGTGGCTAAAACGGCAACACTGCAGAGTTGGCAAGCTGACAAGGTCACGCATACGCGTGCAACTTCATACCGAAAGCCCTGCTTAATCTGCCATAGTGATCGATTTGATCTATGCACAAGTTCTAACTCGTTATACGGCACATCGCTATAAGTGCGAAAGTGACAGATATAGTATTTGAAAGCCCGGTAAAAGCCGGTGCGTGTAAGCGAGATAGCTATATGTAGATGATACAAATGCGAAACTCTGCGCGCGAACGAACGCGATGTGTAGTAGTGTAGCATAGGTAGATACTTTGTGTTATTTTGATAAGAATTAGGCGCGCGAACTTTTAAATAGTTCGGGTTTGATATTGATTCTCTATCGAGCATTTTAGTAAGGCATGCCGGGCTTTTGGGCTTATATGAAGGTACCGCCACTGGTTGCAGTGTAGTGTAGTTGTAGTGTATATGTCGCAAGGTGAGTTGTAGTTTAGTTGCAGTGTAGTGTAGTGTATTTGTAGTGTAGTTGTCGTATAGTTGAGCGGAAAGTTTAGGATACCCTACTTTTATTTATCTTGTCTTTCTTTTCTCTCTCCCACAGACTGTGAGCACCTCATCCGTCACATGTTAGTCGTCGAGCCAGAGAAGAGGCTCTCCCTCCGCAGTGTGGTTAGACATAGATGGCTGGCGGCGCACCAGCCTGGCCCGGGGCCCGGCCATTATGGTGAGTCCTGCATTATAGAAGAGTTACTTAGCCACGAGCCTTTCAGAAGATAGTTAGCCACGAGCCCCGAGACGATACTTAGCCACGAGCCCCCTGAAGATACTTTTAGTCACGAGCCCCTCAGAAGATACTTAGCCACGAGCTCCTCAGAAGATATTTAGCTACGAGACCTTCAGAAAATACTTAGTCAGCCCTCTAAAGTAGGACATTAATGACTTGCGGCCCAGCAACCAGGTCCGGGGCCCGGCCATTATGGTAAGGGGAAATATTGCTCCTCAAAAAACTGATTGACCGTCTTATGTTGTACACTTAATTGAATTAATGAACCCCTAAAAACTTTTTGGCCTTCTATCACTAAAAGGTCAAAATGTTTTAGGGATTCGTATTTTAAATAATTGAGTCTCTTTTTAACTTTCTGGCCTTTTATTAGTTGGTCGCAGTAAATAAACTGGGGCACCCCGAACTAATGGGTTTGGTTAGGTTAGAGCTGCGACCAATCATCTAAACGCTGATTTCACCAATAAAAACTGAACGCGATCAACACATAAACCACGTTTAAGAGCTGTCAGTGTCTTTATTTTCTTTGTAATATTGACACTGACAGCTCTTGAACTCGGTTTAGATGTGCTGATCGCGTTCAGTTTTGGTGAAATCAGCTCTTAGTAATATACATCCATGTTGGTCGCAGTTACTCGGCTTTTTTGTATTTTAGGTCAACGGAATGGGTGCACGTAATTACCCTATAAGGGTAAAGGATGATTTCCAGCAAGCGGCTCGCATCGCATTGGATCAGAAAGGATACGAACGGATGCGGCGACAGCCGAACGCATCCGGTAGGATATCGACGCATACGATCGGCTCCGTACCGTCGCTTGTGAACGTATCCGTTTCTGTGCCTAGTCAAATAGTTTCATTTCTACCGTGTTGCAGCCGAGAGGATCCGATCGGATACGACGACAGGCGAACGGAGCCGATCGCGCGAAGTAGCATACTTTTGGCTGCTTAGTAATAAAGACTTTAAATACTGTGTACACGATTTAATATCGTTTAAAGATTTAAAAGATGATAAAATCCGTTCCGATCCGATGCGATGCGAGCCGTTTGGTGGAAATCATCCTTTACGGTTAAGTTATTTAACCACGAGCGCCTCTAAAATTAGTATGCCAAGAACCCCCTAACTTGACTTAGCCACGAGCCCCTCTATAAGTAATTAGCCACACAGTAACATGTACATGGTGGTACAGACGCGTGGGGCGGGGCGTGTTCGTGCCACGTGAACGGCGCGGAGCGCACGGACGCGGCGCAGAGAGACACGGTGGTCGCGCACATGCTCACACTGCCCGGACTCACGCATCAGCATATTGAACAGGTGAGACAGATATATAAAATAACCTCGCTTATTTATTTATTAACGGACAATAAACAGCTACAATATTATATGCTGCAACACCAAAAAAAAACAATATTGCAACATTATCCATCATTATTTATGTGTAACTTAAGGCACAACTATTATCATGTACAAGGGTCATATAAATTAACTAGCGAAACGTGATGGCTATATAAAACAAAGAAGAAATTAATTTGTAAGTTTTTTCATTTGTATAAACTTCATGGACGTGTGGCGGCATCTACATCACCATATATATGCGAACTAAGCTTCAAAGACGTCACAAATCATACATAAGACTATCCGACATCAATCCTTGGGCAATTGCCCGCCAGACACAACACCCGTCTGGTCGGAGGATCCTCCCTTTTCTATAGCGGATAAGTGAACTTTACACCCTGTTTCTCATACCTCTAAAGACGTGATGTTCAAATCTTTTCTCTTTATAATATTAGTGTAGATGTAGATTATAAAATATTTAAACTTAATATTTTCCCACAGGCAATACAAGAAGACCGTTTCGACCACATATCAGCCATCTACCACTTACTAATGGACAAGTTACAACAACGGACGAGTGCGAGAAATAGTCTCCAGCATAGAGGTATAACTGACAATATTACTTGTAGTTTAACTTATCTAAGGTGTCAAACAGACGAGCAACATTTTGCTGTCGCCATTGGTCGGGGTTTGCTGACAACGTGTCGACGGCAAACGTCCACCAATGGCGACAGCTGAAGTTGGCTCTGTCGACAGCAAAGTGCTGCTCGTCTGTACTGTGCCTTAGATAGGATTACCAAAATGTCTTTTGTTTTATAAAATAAGAAATAGTTATGTCTTGGGGATTTAGCTAAGTAAATCAAAGTATCATTTAATAAAACCACAAAAATAACAACTGCCGTGCGTTAAGCCTCGTGCGGTTATTGTTCTACCGTATAATTGTATTTATAGAGTCGCGTCGCACCAGTCTGCACGAGGCTTTAGTCTCGAAAAAATTCAAAAATGGCTCGACCATTTTTTTTTAAATGTATTTTGCTTCAAACTGGGCTGGTTTAAGAAAAAACCAAATTCAAATCTTTATTGCGTATCACAAGGTCTTAATAATCATATTATATCAACAATAGTAGTATGATTAGTAGCCATAGACACAGCCGATATTTTTTCTTTATTATTATGTTCTGTTTTAATCATAGTATTTACATTAATATATACGCTAACAGACTTAAAATAACAATTATTATGTACATGTATATAAAAAATGGGGGGGGAAAGAATCATAGAGCATCAAAGAGTTCGTCCGCGTCGCTGTCAACAGGAAATGTGCCCAGAAAACTGCCAGCATTGCCATGTTGTATGTCAATCATACAATCATATTTTAATCAACATACAACCTGACACTGACCTGCAAATTGCCAAAAACGTTAGAAAATTCGAATTTTGCGGGCTACCTCGGCGGATACCACGTGGCTCGAAGTTCACCGCGTCATTTAGACGTGTTAAAGTGTTAGTGTTAATAAAAATAAAAGCTCCCTAATCACCATGACTGGAGTCCCACTGTTGGGCAAGACTTACAGAGATGACTTCATTGTTTCAGATTCCCTAGACTCAACGACTGGCCAACCTCTGGATCTCACTAGCTGTAAGGTAAGTTATCAACAAAAAAATGCATAGACGTAGATATATTTTGTAACCTATTCCGCTTCACTATTCTTAAAGAGTAAAAAACCCTGTAAGAAATCGACACGTGTTTCACCTCTCAACGAGGCATCCTCAGGATGCCGATTGAGTTGTCGCGAACCCGAACACGACGTGTTGCCATGCCTAGTGCTGGACGCTGAGAACACAACAACAACTCTCTATACACGACACAACTATATAAGTTCATATAATCCAATTAAATGACTATTTCATGAAATCATGACATTTGAGGATTATTCTAACTTAAGGAGTTGTATTGCTGATTCTAATGATTATAATTATGTAAAGCCATATTTGTTACGGTCGCGAATCTTAATAATTGAATCAACTTACAACCTGATACTGATCTGCAAATTGCAAAAAACCCCTTAAAGTCCACAACACCAGAGGGTTTCTCTTGAATTGTTAAGAAACTTAGTAACCCATTCATCTTCTTTCTCCTTCTAGAACGTAGAAGAAGAACAAATGGACGCAGAAGAATCCACAGCACAAGACTGCCTTGTCACAGTTCCGTGTGAACCAGTAGACTATCTGACTGACCAGCCTGAAAACTTGGAAAAGGTAAGATGAGATCATTTATGTTACTTTGACGCTTTGATACCTGTCAGACTTTCTGTAACATATAGCATGTGGCGGCATCTACATCGCTACACGCGAACTACGCAACAAATATCTGACGTCACAAAAATCCTGCATCGCGCAGTGTTAGAGTTTACTGCGCGATCAACATTGTATATAAGACTATCCGACATCAGTCGTTGGGCAGTTTCCTGCCAGACACGACACCCGTCTGGTTGGAGGACCCTCCCTCTTCAATAGAGGATGAGTGAATGTCCCTCATACCTCTAAAGGATTTTTAACCTACATAAAGGAGTGAACTGACACTACATAAAGGTGGCAAATCTTGGCTTGAATAATTATAAGTTTGTTGCAGCAGACTTGCGACAGATCAATAACTAAACTCAATTTCTCCCTTCCAGTTCGGCTCGACAGTAACCCCAGTGGTCGAGGAGCCACCTTCTCAGCCAGTTCTAACCACCTCGCCGGAGACACACGCCACGAGGAGACACACTGTCGGCCCTGGAGACTGTAGGCATACGCAGGTAATGATGGACAGCTTCCAGGGGCCTAAGTCTACTAATTTATAAACGGTACAATGGTCAGTTTTTGACAGATTTGCTATACAAAAACTGTCAAAAACTCACCATTGAGAGACCATTGTAACGTTTATAAATTAGTAGACTTAGGGCCCAGGAGTCTACAGAGTTTGCACAGACGTAATCTGTATTAATATAATTATAATGACGAGCAAAAAATACGTAGGCATACGCAGGTATGGAGAAGATCAAATCTATAAGGTCAAATTAAATTAGCTAGCGAAACTTTACACATGCGATGGGTTCGATATCTAAAGATAAGTAGTACCTCAAGTCATTACGGGGTCAACGGCCGCTGGTAGTATAGTTACTTGCAATTATTGCGGTGAAAGTGGTCGAATGAAGTTCATACGAATATGAACCTTATTCGAATAACGCTAATGTACTTAGTTATTGATAGAACCAGTAAATATACGATATTATTTATTGCAGGGCGGTGAGTTGGGCGTGTGTGGGGCCGCGTCCGCAGATCTACGACCGTCACCGCTATATGTGTCCGCGCACTTTAACGTAAGTAGATCATTCGATAGCTATGTGGACTAATAATAATATACAGGATTTTTTTAGGGCCTATGCACACCACGTTTTTTAAACGCGCCGTCGACGCGCGATTTTAGCTATACAGCCGCGATACGCACGCAAGTCAGACGCAGCCTGTAGACCTTTGCACACCTGTATAAATTCAAATACGCTGTGGGTACCCCCAAAACGCGTTTGAATCGATACAGACGCGATGCAAACGCGCGTGTTTATCGATACAAACGCGCTGGCATTTTGCGTTACCATTTACAAGCGAGAAAAGATTGTGTGGACATTATACAACAACGTTAAACTAACGCGCGTGTGTATCGATACAGACGCGCCGGTGCCGCGCGTTTAAACACATCGAATGAATCGATACAAACGACAACAAACTGCTTTGTAGGATAAAAGCGCGTTTAAAAAACGTGGTGTGCACAGGCCCTTAAGTGCTTAATTTTCTTTATTTCAAGATCATGGAATATCAAAAATTATAGAATGTTAAATATTTGAAATGTCTAAATTACAGAAAGTCAGTATCTCAATTTCATATTTTTAGTACTATGGAGGGCTGTTTTTTTAATTGCCAGATAATTTTTATCTAAAGCATAAATTGGTGGTCCGACATATTTTCTATACAAAGTGTTCCTTTTAATATCCCATAACTCTAGCTAGGGTTTTGATGATGATGTTTTTTTTTTTTTTGTAGATTTTAAACTTTATTGCTAAAGCTTTAGGTTAAAGGTTGATTGACAGTTTCGGGTACTTACCCTTACAAAAAAAAGTCACACGTCTCAGGAGTAAATCGAATAGATTAAAGTTTAGTGTGACTCCGGATTTTTCAAATAGAAGAAACTCACAGATTTAAAAATTCGACGTTTTTTGGGAAAATGTTTTTTCACTCGGCTTGCGGTAGTAGTACACTGACGGGAATCGTCACGCGAAAAAGCGTTCATACTTGCGACTGTCTTCTAATTCGATAGAGCGAGTGAGAGAAAGTGTGAACTTGGTCAAAATGTGAATCAAAGATGGCGGCTGCGAAAATTTTCAAATTTTCCGTCGTGGTTATAGTTTTCATGGTTTTCGAAGGTGCTAAAGCTTAAAAGACAAAATGGAAAATCACAATGGCGGTTGTGAAAATGTTGTCTTCGTTTTGAATCATATGTGAGAAAGAACTTCGTTCCTGACGGGGGTTCCCCGGCCGTTTGTATATTTTTTATATACTTTTCAAGACAATAAGAAAGAAAGAAAGAAAAATAGGTTTACTTGTCACAGAAACGTGCATACAGAAAAATGGGTACTCAGAAAAATTTAACAAAATCTACATTACGCGCATAAAACAGACATAGTCAATAGCTGCACGTCATGACTGTGACACTCCGGCTTACACTCAGCGTGATGCTGTGCTACGGGGGACCCACAGCACAACGCTGATTTTCAGTGGTCACCCGAAAAAGACGTGCGGAAACCGAGCTAGTAATAAGAATAATGGTGTGGTCCACAGCAACAAGCGTCGGCCAACGTGTCGCTGTTACCGAACACGAACCTCGCGGCCAAGCTGCCGGCCGTGCTGCTGCAGCCGCCGCGCTACTTCAGCGTCAAGGACCAGCACCTGCTCAAGCCGCCGCACGCCATGCAGACACAAGGTACATCGTACTATACTCGACAAATTAACTTAAATTAAAATGCCGGCCTGAGTTCCGTACCACCGTACAGTATTAGTTAAAAAAACACGTTTCCCCTTTTAATTGTTAACTTTATTTGATTTTTCTGCCTCGTTAGTCTAGTGGTCGCAAGCGCTATTGCTGAGCTTGAGGTCCTGGGTCCGATTCTCGGGTCGGGCAACGTGTTATTGGGATTTTCCATCTGGAATTGCTCAGTAGTAGCCCGGTGTCTGAATTTGTGCCCGGTTGATGGCAATAGGCTCGCCCCCTATTACCTTGGACATAACTGGCGAAATGTGGTGTACTATAGGTACATCTCTGCCTAACCCTTCAGGGATTTTTATTGTTTATTGGTGTAGCGGCAATAGAAATACACAATCTGTGAAAATGTCAACTGTCTACCTATTGCGGTTCATGAGATAGAGCCCGCTGTCAGACAGACCGAAGGACGGACATCGGAGGCCTATTAATAGGGTTCTGTTTGACACCCTTCGGGTACGGAACCCAAAAAGTGAAACCACCAATCACCCATCCAATGACTAACCTCGGCAAGCGTTGCTTAACCTGGCGGCTACACTACCACATGCAGCTCAAAATTAAATACGAAAATACTGAGTCGCCCATCCAGACTTCGGCAAATGCAGCTTAAGAGCCTATAGGTCGTCAAATTGCTTAGCAAGATCCGCCGTTATATCGGAACTACCGCAGCATTAATTTTGAAATAAATATATGTTAAAGTTGAGGATTAATGATAGCGACTATGTTAGCCGAAAACACGATTTCATAAAAAAATCTCTATAGAAAAAAAAACCAAAGTTACCTCCAAATCGAACAATAAACCGCTGCTATTAAAAAAATACTTCAAATTAGATCATGAAACTTGGCACACTAACTGAACTAACTATAAAGCAGCGACTGTGTTTTGACCTGAGGTTTTGTGGGCTTTTAAATGCTAGCACGGCGGCGTGAGAAAAATGTGACATAACTTCTTGACGTTTAGTCGGGACATACTATGGCTTATTTGCTAATATGAGCGCAAGACTGACTTATTTAATTCTTTATTTTATTTTATTGATTGTATTTTAAGATTTATTTTTATTTTTATATTGAAAGTATTTTAGACTTATTTGTTTTCTGTATGTTTTACTCAAATTGGATTTTAAATTTTGACTTATTTATTTCAATTTAATTTAACTTTTGACATTGTATTTTCTCATATTTTTTTTTTTTAATGTTTCTCTTGTGTAACTAATTTTGTACGCCTTTTATGGCAAAACATGTAGCCACCTCATAATTATAAGACCTTCATACAGTATTCATGTTTTACAAAATAAATATTATCTTATCTTAAGCATTTTGTCAAAAATGTGACATTTTGCCAGATGACGATCGTTCGGAGGTGGTGATAAGATTTGAAAATTGAAGAAAATTAAGATTTTTCCTGCTAATTATTGCTTACCCTCGATAGACTGTCACCTGTACCAAACCAATGTATTCTAGCAAATAAACGCTTCATTTGAGAAAGTGTGACTTTGGTCAAAATGAAAATCGAAGATGGCGGCTGCGAAAATTTTCTCATTTTTAGTCATGGGCGAATTTTTTATTTTTTTTATCGTAGGGATAGTTTTCAAAATTTTCGCAGCCGCCATCTTGGATTTACAGTTTGCCCGCACTATCGGCTTTAGCAGCCTCGAAAACTATGAAAACGATAAATATGATGAAAAAAGATTGAACATTTTTGCAGCCGCCATCATGGATTTACATTTTGACCTCATAATTTTGTTTTTTACCCCACAGCGTCTACGTTCGGTCGCCGCGCGTCCGACGGCGGCGCGCACGTGCCGCGCGGGCGCGAGCGCGCGTGCTGCCACTCCGCGCCCACGCACCATGTGAGTGCTATAAACTAAACGCATGCTATCCTCCTATAAACTAAACGCATGCTATCCTCCTATAAACTAAACGCATGCTATCCTCCTATAAACTAAACGCATGCTATCCTCCTATAAACTAAACGCATGCTATCCTCCTATAAACTAAACGCATGCTAGCCTCCTATACACTAAACGCATGCTATATCCTCCTATACACTAAACGCATGCTATATCCTCCTATACACTAAACTCATGCTATCCTCCTATAAAATAAACACATGCTAGCCTCCATTACAAAATTCTTTACTCTTTCTAACATATAAATAAAAATACTTAATATATAAAATCCCACAGGTATCAGACAGCGGCACTCCCGCGCGCGCTGAGGACGCGGAGCAATCTGAGGAACAGAACACCGACTCTGCTTATAACACTAATTTATGCAGGTGAGATAGTACACGAATATTGCTGCCTCTCTTGTACACCGAACTAAACTAATCGATCACTAAAATTCCTTACTTTTGGGTATGAGAATGTTGTAGCTATCCTGCAAAAATAATTCTCTAAATTCAAAAATAATTTTGACACAACTAAAATCGAATGACGGGGCCTCGACGTGTTTTATATGGAATTTTTTACTTTTTGTATGGAAAATGTGAAAAAATGTTACCTAAATGTTTAGTTTTAGGGGTGTTTACCATTTATGGTAAGATGGTCACCCATCCACGGAACAATCGATCGAGTCGTACGGCTGTTATAACTTAGCCACGAGCACCTGTTTATAATAACATATCCGTGTCCATGGAGTTCTTTGCCAGTTCTTCTCCATAGGAACCTACTACGTTTTGGAAAGGGAATCTTTCTTACTGACCGACATCTTGACAATTCAAAAGTGCCTGTAATTGGTTTATTTGAAATAAATGCTTTGAGTTTGTGTCATCAGGTACATGATGAACCGAGGCAGCAGTAAACGACATACGATGGCGACACCGGAAGATGCGGCCAATGTTGTCACATCCAGCACTGGCTCTATGGTAAGTTGTATATTACTTTATGTACAGTCAACAAAGCTATTTGGTATACAGGCAGCTAACTTTAAGCTACTTTACTCGCTTTAAGTACCTATGTCATATGCTTAAAAAGTGATTACGCACACAATAAAAATGAATATTGGCAGTGTAGTGGAGGGAATAATTTTGTCTGTATACCGAATAGCTTTGTTGACTGTACCTTTTGATCCGCCCAAATTGTCAACACACTGTGAGCAAGCCTGGTGATCTATGCTGCCATACACGTTGAACTGTCGTATACAACTTATATTTAGTAACCTATTCCGCTTAACTATTCCTAAAGAGTCATAAAAAACTCTGAAAGTAAACGACACGTGTTTCACCTCTCAACGAGGCATCCTCGGGATGATGATTGACTTGTCGCGGACCCGAACACGACGTCACGCCGAGCGCTGGGTTTTTTATGACTCTTTAGGAATAGTTAAGCGGAATAGGTTACTAAATATATCTAAGTCGATTGTAATTTATAATGGATTTCCGCCAAATCACGCCTGAATTAATTAACTATCTTATCTTCCCTGTACAGCAAAGTGCATCACCCTCGTCAACAACCAGCATACGCGTCAGAAGAACCGGTTTATTGACCGTGACGGAGCGACCTCCCGGTAAGTGACACACCAAAGCCATGTAATGACATACATACAGTATGCGCACGAGTTCATTAGTATCGGGAGTAAACATTATAACTATTATATGGTCTATACCCGGTTCCTATAAACCTGAACGGATCGTTTTTTTTTACCAAAGGCAGCATTTTTTATTGCCAAATTGGGCATATAAATAGATTCGTAAGGTAATTCTACCTGTGATAGCTACTTCCACACGGGAGGGTCTACTATGTAAAGCTATGAGTCTTTGCTTCATTATTGGTACAGATTTTGTTCAATGATTACGACCGACCACTAATGTACTCGCGCTCTAACTGTACATGCAATGTTAGTGTTTTTTTAATGTTGTTATTTGATAGCTTTATGGAATGTTGAGATTTTTTTCACTATAATGCCGAGGTTCATTGTAATAATTTCACTATAAAAGTTCGCCTATATGTTCATTGATACGCGCAACAAATATTTTCCAAATCGGTCCATCCGTTCTGAAGCTACATATCAGGTTTTTATTCAATGACATAAACAACAACTTGGGAAGAAAACAAGATTTTCTAAATAACTCGTAAAAAAATCTCAGCAACGTCATTTTTTTATTTTATTAAAAGTTTGAACAACGTAGTTAATGTAAGCATGCCGCTAGTAAATTGCATCTATTTTTCGCAACATTTTTTTTTTTCATCATTTTGCTATTATTATTTTTTACTTTATTTTTCTTTTTATTATTATTTTTTAGTTATTAGCCCCGAATTAGTAATGGAGGTCGAAGCAAGAATGAAGAGGAATTATTTACCACCTTCAATGCAGTATCAAAGTGGCTATCAAAGTCCCCCAACCCCCACCGGTCCCCCAAATCCTGTACCCCAGTCCCCAACTCAGGGGTCAATTACTGCAGGCACCCCTAATTACTCCCAAAACACTGGCAACCAGAAATCAATGAAACCGTCACTTCAAACAATACCACAAGGCAGTATTATGGGTACCAAAGGCTCTATAATGTCTGGCACACCTGTAAGCCAAGCTGTGTCTCCATTTACCCCAAGTATGGGACAATTTTCACCCAGTCATGGTAGTGTAGTACAAAATATGGGTTCGATAACTATTGGTCCACCACTAAATCAAGGGTCGATAATGTCTGGTACACCAAGTTATGATACAACAAAGACTTTTACTTTCGGTACCAATAATACCTATGGGAGCATCCCTAGTGGTTCCTATAATGGGCAGAATGTGAATTCTTTTGGGTCTATTATTAGTGGTACGCCTATGAACCAAGGGGGTTATCAAAACGCTCCTATGTCTCAAGGTTCAATATCTGGTGGTACATCAGTGCATCAGGGTTCTTTTCAGTCTACACCTTTAAATCAGGGGTCATATCAAACTATGGATCCATATGAGTCCTCATTTTCAAGTACACCTATCAAAAAGGGTTCTATTACTGATGGTACACCTATTAATCAGAATCCATTCCAAACTACGCAAATTAATCAAGGTCCATATCAAACCGCCCTCATATCCCAAGGTTCAATATCTGGTGGTTCACCTATGAATCAGGGTTCTTTTCAGCCTCCTTTAAATCAGGGGTCGTATCAAACTATAGATCCATATGACTCCTCATTTTCAAGCACCCCTATCAAAAATGTTTATATTACTGACGGTACCCCTATTAATCAAAATCAATTCCAATCTACTCAAATGAATCAGGCTTCATATCAAACTATGGATCAGTATGACTCCTCATTTTCAAGTACCCCCATCCACAAAAAGGGATCTATTACTGACGGTACCCCTATTAATCAGAATCTATCCCAAACTACCCAAATTAATCAGGGTCCATATCAAAACGCCTCTACGAATCAAACTCCATTTTCAAACACCCCTATCAAAAAGGGGTCAATCACTGATGGCACCCCTATTACAACACCCTTTCAAAATCCTCCTATGAATCAGGGGTCATACCAAAATCCACCAAATAAAGGTCATATGACCGGATCTTTCTCAAATCCTGCAATAAATCAGCCTTTTGAGAGCACACCAATATACCAAAGTAATTTCACTTCAGATTCCTTTATTTCACCCCCTATCAAAAAGGGGTCAATTACTGAAGGTACCCCTATTCAGGGGCAAGGGTTTTTTACAAATCAAGAAGCTTTAATGTCTCAAAACTCATACCAAAACACCCCAATGGGTACTACCCCATTAAATCAACCACCTATTAGTATCACCCCCTTGAACCAAGCATACCAACCACCCCCACCGAACCAAGGGTCCTTAATGAATCAATCTTCATTCCCGAACCCTACTGTAAGCCCAATTACTGCAACCACCCCTTTTTCACAACCGAATCAGGTGGCAATTTCAACTGGTACACCTATGAACCAGGGCTCACAAATGAACCAATTTCAAAATACCCAGGGAGGTATGACCGGTGTTGCGATGCAAACCGGATCGATAACAGCGGGTACACCGTTACCGGTTACTACCGGGAATTACAACCCTAATCAGTATAACACAAAGCAGAGAAAGTACTCCGGACCTCAACGTGTTAAGTTACAAATGTTAGCTACTGTGCAGGAAATGGGTAATTTTTTTTAAACTTTTTTTGTACTTTTCTTACAGGTGACGGGTAGTTTTTAAAAAGGGTATTAGGGTATTTTTTTAACAGAACAGAGCATTTTTTTATGTTAGTGGAGCTATTACTAAAATTTGGGTTATATTTCATTTTTAAATAGTATCGTATCACAACACTACATTAAAAATATTACTTGGAAAGTGTAGTAGTAATGAAACTTGAGATCTGTGGAAGCCCCGACTTACGCCGTCGTGGTCGTGGGTTCGAACCCAGGCAGACGCTTTACTTTCCGTAAATAATTACATCACCACTGCTTTCAAAACGGTGAAGGAAAACATCGTGAGGAAACCGGCATGTCCTAGAACCAAAAAATCGAAGACATGTGACATCTACCAACCCGCACTGAGCCCGCGTGGTGGATTACAGCCCACTCCCTCTCACAGAGAGGAGGCCGCAGTCCCAGCTGTGGTAACATTATAGGCTGTAATGAAGGGATCCCTTTTTTTCGCATAATGTTTTTTTTCCTAATATTCTTTGGCATAACGATTTTGGCATAAGTATTTTTGGTCTAATAATTGTTTGCCATAAATTTTTTTTGGCCTAAATATTTTTTGTCATAATTATCTTGTTGCATAATTTGTTTTGCCATAATTTTTATTCGCATAATGTTACTAGGCGTAATGTTAGTTGGTTTAGGTTAGGTTAGGTTAGAACTGTGACCTCCTACGCACGAGCCGAGCGAGCGAAGCGAGCGGTGCCGCGGCAGCGGCCGGCGAAATGCCAGAAACTACTAGAATGATGAAAATATATTTATGCTTTAGAATATTATGCTTAATCATTATTATGGTTAGAGAAATTATGCTTAAAAAAATTATGCGTAAGCTGTTATGCGTATTTATATTATGCGGAAATATAATTATGCCAAACAAAATTATGCTAAGTTATATTAGGTCTTAAAATTTTATGCAAATGGATAGGGAACCGTAATGAAACTTGATGGATAGAACACTCGCGTGCCAAAAAAACTGTAAACCTACACAGTTTGTGCGCGATTTTCTTATTTCTAAGAAAATACGTTAAAGATTTTCAAATCGAACAATAGTATTTATGTTTTGTATTATTTTCTGTTTGAATCACGTTTTATGAACGTGAATCCCGCAGTTTCGGGTTTTAACGGAGTTTTTATTCATAAGAAAAACACGCGGCAAGGTCACGTGACAAAAACGTGAATGAACCCGGGTAAACTAACAATACATACGTGTACTTGTCAATTTTATGGCAAATAAACATTATTGACTTCAGAAATAGGAACAAAATTAAATGTACAGGGGTCGTCCTTTAATCAAGTGTGTCTCGAACACGGGGTCAGAAAAAAAACCACCATGGGGGGGGGGGGGGAAATGCGACGAAAAAAATTAATTTAATAAAAATATTTTTTTCCAATAATGAATTAAATGAATGGCCAGCGGATTCAGAATTTAATTATATGATATTTTTGATTAAAAACATTTTTTCAATAATTAAAATACATATTGTGATGCTGTGTGGAAGAAAGTGTAGCCTAAAGGCTCTCGACCAAGGGGGTAGAAAAGTGGCCTAAAAACCTCATGCAATCAAAGGATGGCCTCATAACATTTTTTTTTTTTTCGTACAGCAATAAAAGATTATTTTAAACAATTAAATCTAAATTCATTATTTTCAGTACAATATCGACGAAGGTAATATTTTCATATTTTTTTTTGTTTGGTATTTGTACAGTTTTTTTGCATGCGAGTGTAATTTATGTGTATTTTGTTGTATGTGTGCGTTTTATGTAGTTGTGTGTGCTCTGTTGTGTGTTTGTAGTTGTTGTGGTTTTTTTTACACTAACTAACTTAAGATTTGGATATTGTATTTTGAAAATTGTATTAATTTCGTTTACACTCATTCAGTCTTATTACAAAAAATGATTAAGTACTGGTTTAAACCAAGACTAAAAGGTGTAGGATTATTACGGTATTAATTATTTATTGAATACCAGGTCGAATTTAGAGGAACAAGTCTAATGCTGCTGCAAACTAAAATGTCCTAGGTTCGACTCCCGGATGGAAAAGACATATTTTTGAAATTATGATAAAAACATTACTATGAGAAATAAAAGTCAACATTTTTAACTATGTAACCGTTTTTGTTCCAAAATTAGTACTTTATTCCAAAGTTTGTATTATTCGATACTAAACTTTTTAATATCTCACTATTTCAATAGATACTACTTTTGAAATTCACAAAATGTCTGCGTATTTTTGCCATAGACTGTATAAAATTAATAATAATTTTTCTTCCATTTGACATCACTAAAAATTGTATACTACAACGACAAGTTCACTTTCAGCGCGTGAGCACGCCGAGCGGTACTCTCCGGTGCGACGCGCTGAATGTTCTCCTCCAAGAGTCGCGCACGA
Source organism: Eupsilia transversa (assembly GCA_914767815.1). Lineage (NCBI taxonomy): Eukaryota > Metazoa > Arthropoda > Insecta > Lepidoptera > Noctuidae > Eupsilia > Eupsilia transversa. The sequence continues at coordinate 7,885,716 of OU611900.1, forward strand.
CATTGCATCCGCCAGGCTCGAATATCAGCAGTTACAGGTAAGCTATTAACTTATCTTTGACCTTATCCAAATGACCTCAGTTTGGTATTGTTTTTCAGATCGTTGAGCGTATATCATTTATGGCTGTTGGGCGGGCTGGGCCACTAAAATGTTGCTTTCGATCACAAGAAATTGATTTACGATCCCAATTAAATTATTACATGTCCATTAATTGATAAATGTACCTAATTGATGAGTTTATCCCTTACAGCGTGGCCTGGAGCGTCGTAGCGGAGGCCCGGGTGCTTCGCCACCACATGCTGACGTCAGACTGCACACGCCGGGGACTTCTATGCCTGGTGAGCAACTGAGATATTGTAAAATATTTTATCATTCCGTAGTAGTAAGCCGAGGCGACGATACTTTTTAATTTTGAATGTTGTTAGATCTGTAAAAACCATAGAAGTGATTTGTATATTTATTTCATTCTTATTTTTACGTAAATAATTATTTCGAAAACCAAGATCACATCAGGCTAAAAATCAAAAATAAAGTTAGATGTTACGAAAAATAGTCCCCAAAATTCCCACCATACAGCAAAACAATAAAATTATAAGCGTCTCCGTCTGTATATTTCGGCCAACAGCACGTTAGGTAACAATTAAACAATGAAAACCGTCCTTACTGCTACGAAATAAAGGCGCTGTCTACGACAAACTGTTACCTTTTACGTGCAGGACAGTTTACTGCCTGGAATAAATGTCTTTTTTTTAATGTAATTACTTAAATGAGTCATCACTGTCCCGTCCCCAGGCTCGCCCATCCACCAGGCGGGCGCGTGTCCGCTGGACCTCAGCACGGTGTCGGGCGAGGCGGCGCGCGCCGTGCTGCTCGCCGTCAGGAACGTCATCACGGACCCCGCCGCGCTGGAGCTGCACACCACACTAGTACTCACTCAGGTATGGCAGCATCATCGTCTGCGTAGCTTTTTCCTACTATGTTGTAGTAGACTTCCAGTCTACCCGAATGCAGCCGACTATCAGCTGCACAAAAGAAAAAATACTTATTAATTAACTAGCTAAACTTCACAGACTTGTATCGATAAAAAAGTATAAACTTATTATTTATCATAGATCGTGCGTCCCACAGTTATTTCTTTTTTTATGATATGTTCATGGAACGGATTGTGTATGAAGTTTCACTAATTGATTTAGATAGACCCAATAGAAAAAAATACAGCTCTAGTGTCTGTTGAAAACGTCTTAAGAATCTAGTTATCGACCAAAATTCTTTGCTCAGTAACTAAACTCTATCCCATAGACTTAAGTCTCCAAATCCCAACACAACTAACTCAAAATCTGTCTCTTCCACAGGACATAGCGCTCAAAATCGGCATCAACCTCCACGCCTTATACTCACCACACGTCAACATATCCCAAGAAATTATCAAATCAATCCATTCTTACAACAACTTCGCTCTTCTATCCGGACATACGTCACCAGCGAGCCCAGGGTCACCTCTACACCAAATTACTGAAGGTTTAAGTTATCTACATACAGGTTCCATCACAAGAGGTACCCCCCAAGCGTCTGCCACGCCCTTAGACCTCCGAAGTAATGTCGATATGGACACAGGACAGTACGTACAGTTACATCCCCTAGTCCACTCGCAAATACACATGGCCACACATAGGTCATTAAATAACTCCCCAATATCAAATCCTGGGTCCCCTTTAGATATGATACAGGAAGAAATTGGGAACGGGACACATTTGGATAAGGTATTTCAAGAAAATATGAGATTTATTCCTTCATTTGCGCCCACACATCCTCAGATTAGCTTAACAGATTGTTTAGGCTCAGAAATTACTCTCGTAGCGTCATCTTCTGAGGACAGTATGGATAGTTTAGAGAACACGAAATATTCCTTACCTCAATTCGTGATATCCGAACCGTCAGATCTGGATGACAGGCCTTCAATAACGAAAGGTATTGGACGAAAAGTTAGTCAAGAAACAGAGCCACCACCAGAACCGAAAGAAGAAATAATTTCGGATAAGGACGCTGAAATGCAGTCGCCGAAAGAAAGTGTCGATGAGACTGCGAAATTTCTGACTGAGGAGATCAAGTACCCGAGACGAGGGAGCGATAAGTCGCTTGGTTTTAGCGACGATTCCTTAAGCAATGATTCGGCTAATGTGTCCCCAAATTGTGAACAAAACGTACAATCAATATACTCTAACATAGTCTCTATAAGTTCGGGGTTTAGCGAGAATCGAGGCAGTTTCTCTGAGCACAGAGAATCGTTCTCTTTTTCTGATAGAGGAAGTTTCTCTGAAAGGGGAGACTTCGGACGGTCATCATTCTCTGAAAAAAGCGACTTCGGAAGAGGCAGCTTTTCGGAAAAAGGAGAAACTCCAAGATCTTCTTTTTCCGCACAAGGGACTTTAGGAGAAGTCAAAGAATATTATGAAGATGTTTACATGTCCAGAGACAATAGTAGACTATGCCTAGAGAAATGTGACGAGGAAGGGACGCCACCTAGTGAGGAAATAGAAAAACTACAAAGGTCGACTATGGATTTAAGACTAACAGAAATCTGTAGGCCAGAGGAGAGTCAAAAAATTCCTATACTTTTAAGTCCCCAAAAAGTTTCGTGCGTTCAAGAATACTATGAAGTGACGTTATCTACAGTTTGTTCGAAGTTAGATTCGCAAAGAATTGTTGAGTTGTTAAAAGAGGCGATAAATACTAGGGTTCCACCACAGAGTATATTTGTTGAAACTGACCAAAAAGATGGCGATGGAACTTTGACGGGTTACTTGAATTTAGAATATTCGGGCGGGATTCAAATTGAGTTGGTGTTGTGTGAAAATAAAGCAATGGAGAAGAAGGGTTTGAAAATGCGAAGAATATCCGGCGACCAAAGGGAATATGGGAAGCTGTGTGAGCAATTGATTACCAGTCTGACTGTCTAACTATAATTTTTAAAATAGCTTCCGGTTTAACAACACAAAAAAAAATACAAATTATATCTACTGTCAGAAGTGACATTAAGACTTTCTCTAATCTAAAGTGTCACTTGTCAAAGTGACGTTTTCAAAGTACAATTTTGACAGCTGCTGTATTTTTTTATTTTTTTTGCAACGGGTTTTTACCGTTTTGTAATGCATTTAATAATTGCCTTTCCATTCCTGAAGTGTAAATTTCTGATGAAAAAGCATGTTAATAATATCGAAAACTTTGTCAACAAATGTGGAAAATATATGCTTCGCTCGCTCCAGGACTTGTAGTAAGTTATTAAACTCCTTACTGAAAATGTTTTTAAAAAGTAAACTCGTCTTTAATCATAACAATATTGTTAAAATAAATTCTAATTTTTATTCAACCGACTTCAAAAAAGACGTTATGTATTTGATGAGGTTTATTTCTTTATAATTATTTCTGGTCTTGGATACGAAGCAAAGCGATAAAATAAGTGATACTTGTGCAATATTAGTTATGAAACAATTTGAGTACAGTTAGCGAGAAACCGCTTGTTTTTATGTATGTAATATCTACATACTAACACTAAAGGAAAAACAGTAACCAGAATAATGATAAAAAGTACGTATTTCTAAATAGATATCGAATTTAATAAAAAAAACAAATCATACAAATTTCTACTTGTAAATAGTCTGAAGATATCTAAATCTCTAGGCAAAAAATTACAAAGTTTTCGGTATAAATACTCTCCCACTCATTGTCTAATCCAACGTAATAATAAAATAAATACTCTCAAAATCTATATTCGCTGACTGTACCAAAAAACTATTGGATATTTAATAATAATTCTTCCTATTTCTTGGGATATTACATTCCGTCTAAACTTCTATAAATTAAAACTTACAGCAACATTTTAGGGCTCATTCATTCGTAGACTGTCATGGCGGCTATTCTTATGTCAAAAATTGGCGCCAGATTGTATGTCACTAAAATATCATTTCTATGACATAGTTGACAATTGACAGTTCGCTTAAACAATTTTATTCATGAAAGCGTAAATACTAACTATTGCTATTTCCATTGATGTAATTAAACAAAATTAAATTTCATATCAGCTGTTGTAAATTGTTTGATTGATAATGACAGAATAAACAATGTGGAGATGAAAATTTGACAATAAATGGAAATCCTAATCGAAATTACAAAGAGATTTTTCAAAAAAACTAGTAGTGATGTACCGTCTATGAGTTTTGCCAATCTTTGACTAGCTATACTGACGACACTATTGGATATAATTTGGTTGAATTTTCGTATGCAGACTGGGAACGTCATACGCAGATTAATTTACTGTCGAACTGTCGTCTCCACCTTGGATAAGTTTAAATGACAAATGGAAACATATTTAATTGTTTTTACAGTTGTACATAAAGATACAAAGTTATGGCATTTACTGAAATTGATGAATTAATTAACAAACATTATGAACACCGGAATTACGCATAATACATAATGTACATACTAGAATAGGTTACGGTTTATTTTAAAATTAATTATGGTTTCTTGGAAAGTTACGGTTTTTTGAACGACTTGCAAATAAAATCGGTATTCTCGATGAATCGATAAATAATTTTAAATTAGCCCGTATTGTATCCAAAAATGAGAAATTTTGCACATTTGTATATTACGTAAAATTAATTTATTATTCCATATAATTAATTATATAATTATAAAAAAAATCCTTTTTCTCCTAGAATTAAAAATTCCATTTTGAGAAAATATTATGATTGTTGCATTGGATAGAATTTAACAACTGTTTTAAAAGTCTGATCAGTATAATACGGCCGATAAATAATGGCCGGCCCAATCTGCGCACAAGGCTGCGCAATAACGTGTTTTAAGAAACAAATGGTGACATCATTCTAAGAGGCGAGTATCAGTGAGAGAACTTGCAAGTTCGAAGAGCATATTTTAAGACCGGTCATAATTCATCGGCCGTATTAGCAGGTCAATTCTAGTATTTTTTTTTAAACAAGCGAGCCTTTCATTAGTCGCATATGATGTGAAATAATTGACATCTTGGCTGACAGTACCAACCTCTCGGAAAATCTCAACTCTAGCACCGCGCGCGCTCATTGGTCAAATCAAATAGCGTGCGCTTCCCCGGCTTCCTGTTACACACTTCCGTCCCTTTACACGAAATCACTCCTACAGATTGCAGGAAAGCGAGAAGAAATATGTTACAAAACCTCTCATTTACGTTTTTTTTTTACAAGTTCAGCTATAATCAATGTAGAACATTGATTATCGCTGAATTGAGATGGACTGAACATTTACCTCTCGTGTGCCGTAATTACAGACACAATTAAAAATCCAGTGTGTCTCGTGTGGATTCACGTTCCGAAATACGAAAGGTACGTTACGACGACGACTAGTATTTAAAGTTTTTTTTAACAAATCGTATTTTTAGACGTAATCTTCGGTTCAACACAATAACAACAGACAATCATATAATTTGATAACAGATAAAATAGTTATTTCTAACTTAGCACAATGAAATAGCTTCTTTTTGCCTTAAAAATCATAATATTCTACGCATCCGGTCAGACTGGAAGCCGACCACAACATAGTTGGGAAAAGGCTGGATAGACGACAGTCTTAGCCTACTTTTGGATGTAGAGAAATACATCGAAAGTATGTAATATTTTTCAATCCAACGCAACAATTTTTCCTATACTTACATAAGTCTGTAAATAGTATATTATAGTCATAACATTAAATATAATTAGAAATATATTTAATTTTGTTATATGAAAACTTTTAGCCAATGACGCAGTGGTTAGGAGATTGACTGTTGCGTTACAGATCGCAGGTTCGAAAGGAAGATGTAATATTTGTATGGCCTACAGCTCCATTAAGAAATTTTGCATTAAAAAAAATTGTTCCGTAAAAACGTTTTCATATTACAAAAGTGAGATATGTTTAAAAAAAATCAATGAATTTTCTATTCAATCGAATGAGAGATGTATTTTGTAAGAAAGAAGGCTCTTTGATGAAATTAATAGATTTTTTCCTGAACAAAATGGGTTATGTAAAATAATTAATTGTTAATGTTAGTAGGCCAATATGACCCATTTTGTGAAGAGCCATGAAGGACCATAGCGTCCCATTCTGTAATTTCCCAACTTCTAAAATCATCTACCATACGACAATATACCTAATATGTATTAGATATAAGTGTCATATTGCCATAAGTAATAAAAACTAGATATATAAGTTAAAATGAAACTGTAAATATTAATTTAATAAATTCCGATTCCATAATGTTTCTGAGATGGTTTTATTTCTACATAACATCACGCTTGTAGCCCTCCAAGATGTAGACAGAGGTGTTTAAAGGATGATTTCCACCAAACGGCTCGCATCGTATCGTATCGGAAAGGATACGAACGGATGCGGCGGCAACCGATCGCGTCCGGCAGGATGCCGATGCATACGATCGGCTCCGTACCGGCGTTTGCGAACAGTACTTACCTATCCGTTTCTGCGCCTAGTCAAATAGTTTCATTCCTACCGTGTTGTAGCCAAAAGGATTTGGTCGGATACACCGACAGGCGAACGGAGCCGATCGCGCGTCGCAGGATACTTTTGGCAGCGATTACGTGTCGCGGAATACGCCCGCTGCCAAGCTGCTGTGCCCAGCTTGGTAATTTAGACTAAATACTGTGTACACGATTTATATCGTTTAAAGGTTGTAATATTCGATTCGATCCGATGCGATGCGAGCCGTTTGGTGGAAATCATCCTTAAATCAATCTGCCCTAGCCTTTTCCCAAATATTTTTTGGTCAGCTTCAGATCTAACCGGATGCAGCTGAATACCAGTATGTTACATGGAGCGACTGCATATCTGACCTCCACAACCCAATTACTGGGTAACAAGATGCCCCTTGGTAAGACTAGTTGTCAGACTTGGGTTTCTGACTATCACATACATTGTGGCAGTTATGTTTAAGTTCCATGTAATGGGGCGAGTCAATTGCTGATAACCAAGCACAATTCAGACTGGCTGGTAGAGAAAAAATCCAAATGGAAAAATCCAGTAACATTGCCACCAGTCCGTTTTAAGGTGGATGCGCCGAAGTATCAAATTTTCTTACGTTTTTTTTTACAATTTGCAGGTCAGTATCAGGTTGTATATTGAATAAAATATGATTCGCGGCCGTAACAAATATGGCTTTACGGAATAATAATCATTAGAATCAGGAATACAACTCCTTAAGTTTAAAATAATCCTCAAATGTCATGATTTCATGATATAGTATTTCAATGGTAGTAAACTTAGAGATTGATGATTTTTATGATTATAATTGTATAAATAAATACCTGATACGGCCGCGAATCATTTAGATCAACATACAACCTGATACTGACATTTGAAATTGCACCAAGTTCATTCTACCTGGGTTCGAACCCAGTACCACTTACAACTCGTAAGTCGCGGTTGTTACCACTGGACCTACTTACAATAGCTATAAACAGCCACAACAATGCTATCAAAAGCATTCAAACATATTTAAAATTCCTTTCACATCTCAAGATCATAATAACAAAATAATTAACAGAAAATTAAACAAAGTAAATTAACAGTCGCTCAATTGACGGGAAGTGTATGCAAAACATGGTATAATATCCTCCGTCGGTTGCCGCCGTGCACTTCCGGTTCCTCTGAACAATAAAAAGGATATCCCATTATATCGTGTTTGCCCCATTTCCGTATGTGGGATGAAGAAAGTGGTGGTGTGTCGTCATTTCCTGCGTCGATTTGCCGAAAAAAGTTTGACATTAGCAATGCATGTAGGTATGTAGGATGTACTTTTTTGGCACTGATTTTTTAACAGGAGTGCGTCAGTGCGTCATTAGCGGTTGTGTTATTTTAACTGGGCTATTATCCATAAACTTCTAAAACCCCTGGGCCGCCGCCGGCCGGCCATATCACCCGTAGAACCGATCAATCAATCTGCCTAGCCCAACTATGTTGGGGTCGGCTTCCAGTCTAACCGGATGCAGCGGAATACCAATATTGTACATGGAGCGATTACCTAGTTACTGGGTAATACGACACCCCTTGGTAAGACTGGTTGTCAGACTTTCGGGCTTCTGACGACCCGTAACGACTGACAAAGATCCACGAATGACAACCGGGACCAACGGCTTAACGTGCTTTCCGAGGCACGGAGGATCTCGATATGTCCACTTAGCCACGAGCACCTCCAAGCACTAGGTATGTAAAACTACATTCTTACAAATAAATAAATTCTGATTCTGATTCACTAAAATGTATCTAATCTATAGAAAGGTTTTTAAACCGATTATTATCAGAACAACAGGACACAATAATCCAAGCATCATAAAACTATAAACTTGATGAAATGTGATAACAAAAACACATAAACCTCTTATCACTTCCTTAATACATAGATTCTATAATACCACGACAGGAAAACACTTTCCGCCTTAAGATTTCAATCAAATAAAAAGCGGAAATAACGCATTATTTTGACAATACGAAAAGCAGGAAATAACAAATAAAATGACATCGTATTAACACCTTGTACGCGTATTTCTGGATGAGATAGGCAGATGTATATGTATAACTTACTATAGGTACAATCATCGGCAAGATTCTTGAGCGCTGACCTTCACCTGCGCGGAAGTGAGTTATTGGGTCCCTTTACGTATTTTGCCCTATGTGTACGATGCGCAAAGCGAACTCCACTCTACCGCCGAGCGCTCAAGAACCGTGCCGGTATCTGTACTTAGGTACCTACGACAAATGCGTGCACTGACTGGACAGGTCCACTCAATCTGTGTGGTTCTTTCCTCAAAGACCTTTTCAGTCACGAATCTACATGGTCTTCACATGATCTGACCAAGATTACGTCTGGACTTTAAAAGAGACTGTGGCCTCTGAGTTCCTTTCTTCTCGTGAGATAGGAAACGCCGACCTCATCTAATTTAAAAAAATGCGATTGACGTGTAAAAGTGTTTGTACAAACCTAATTACAGCAAATAAATCATTTATCATCCAGACTGCCGCGGCAGTCTGGATTTGGGCCCGTCTCATCGTCATCTGCTAGCCTTTTCTCAACTATGTTGGGGTCGGCTTCCAGTCTAACCGAAGGCAGCTGACTACCGGTATTTAACGTGGAGAGACTGCCTATCTGACCTCCACAAACCATAGTTACCTACTTGGTAATTACGATAATTATGTTAACTAGAATACCTACTTCTTGTATTAGACAAAAAGAAAGGCAGGAAATAACAAATAATGTTGAACTCCATAAATCTTTAAGTTAATCTAGCATCGTTACAAAACATATCATTAGTGTAAAACTAAAGATTGAATCGAAGAGACTTTATTTTGGAAGCGTTAAGACGTAAAATGCATGGAGGCAGAAGATTCGAAATGCACAGATAAAAAAAGGTTGTTTTATAAATGGCCGCCACGTGTAGGCTGCATGCCACACGCCTGTGCCTCCTGCGTCGAAAAAAATAGGATGTTCAGGGGTGTGTAACCTTTTGTTGATATCTATTATTTTTGTAATGTAGAGATGAATTCATTATGCATGTCGTTTGGAATAAGGGACTATAATTCTATGGCTTTTTTCGAATTATGGTGATTACCTACGCTTTGAACATCCTTTGATGCATTACTGATTACTTTTACAGACGATTACAGGAAGCCGCAATATTGTGCATAATAAGGAGTAGGTAGAGCACCTCTTCCGCTCATTTGTAAGTGCTATCTCTTAGTATAAAAAACCTCCCGATTGAACGAATTTAATTCAATGAAAATTGAGAGACCATATTCCGGTGACTGGGAAGTTGATATTTGCAGGAAGTTTTAAGATGGTGAGTATGATGGCGACGATGACATACCTACTTATTGAATCTATTTTTTAGCATCAGTCAATACTCTACGCTTTTAAACCTACTAAACTTTTAATAACGTAGACCTACTGAATAACATAAAATGTTGATGACACCCACATTTTTTGCACGACCGACAACCTGTCAAACTTTGACAGCCAACCTCAAACGGATGCGTGCAATTTCTCATTTATAACTCCGAAAATAAGCTGTTGTACCCAAATCCGGCTTTACGCAAGATTTGTGACGAAAATAAGATCCTATTTAGGGCTTATTGTCGTTACAATAAAAGATTTTTTTTATCTGTCATTCTATACTTTCCCGCCGTTTCCGTTATGACATTCTTCTTTTTTTTTATTGAACGTGTGTCGGCAATGATCATGGTTATTATGCCTTTTTTTCTAAACCGGAAGTGATTTTACGGTCATCTGGTGTATGTTAACGCTAGTTAAAGTAGTAGTCGTAATGCAAAGTAGCATTTTTAGGTCAAGCGTAAAAGTAGGTACTTAAGTACCTATTTTAACATCAATTTAAGTACCGAATAATTAAGTCGGAATAATTAAATACTTTAATAATACACAGGGTCAAACTAAATTACGTAGCGAAACTCCGCAAACGTGATGGGTCTCGATATTATCATGATAAAACAAAATATAAAGTAACTTAATGAGGTTTTTTTAGGGTTCATGACCGCAGGTAGTGTACCTAGTCACTTGAAATTCAGTTTAAAAACTCTGGAACTTTTGGAAACTTCAAAGACTCGATCGATATCTAAACACGATAAAACAGAAACAAAAAAGGTTTTCGCAACCCTATACTTCAAGTACCTACTTAACAAAACTACCAGCGTTCGTTGATCCAAAATAAATATCAAGAAATCAGTTTTTTTTTTTCGTGTTTATATTTTGATGCCAATCACGTCTGCGGAGTTTCGCTAGGTTATTTAATTTAATTTAATTTATTAGGTACATTTATAATAAATAATTATGCTTCTAGAGATCGAGTATTATTTATAAATTAAAGAAATAACGCCTAAAATAATTATCATTAAAATACATAAAATACTTAAGTAAATTAAAAATACTAAAAAAAAATGTCTCTGGTTTTGAATTTTCGTTTTTTGGCAAAGCAGATGATACAGTCAGATTTCCATTCCTACTAAATGCAATTTGTGTTGTTCATTTACAGCTGTTTTAACAACAGACAGGAAGCACATGTCTGGATGATAATGATAGTCGTGATAAGCACACCATAAAGGTATCTCTTAATGACATACATGCTATCAGAGAACTACGTAAGTACGTTAGTCCGCATATCAGTGGTAACAAAATCAGCACCGTACTCCTTTATGCAGCACCATAATTGCGTACCTACACGATCGATCACAATCTGAATCATTTCGGATGCTATTTCTAATCCATTGCTTCATATGTTCGAAAAAGTTGTCTGCTCAACAACGTAAATAACGCAATGAATGTGAAAAAATGAATTGAACTGGCAAAGTTAAACAGATTGTGATTGATCGCATGTTACGCGATTTAGGTGCTGTATACCTACACATTCTATTGAAACTCCTTACCTAGGCTAGGCCAGCTTTGGATCCGCAAAGGGAACTTTTCAAAATCAAAATATTTTATTTCACATAAACCTACTTCGGACGTTTCCTATGTGCCCATGTAGATTGGGCACATAGGAAACGTCCGAAGTTAGGTGCACGATTCCAATTAGTCGTTTCCTATGGAGAAGAGCCGGCTAGAAACTCCACGGTTATTCTTATAAAAATAACTGGCTTTCAAAATATTTAGAGGTAATAGGTATGGGAAGAAGGTGTAGGCCTGTCAACATTTGGCTAGGTACGGAACCCTAGAAAACCCTACCAACAATATGTCTTCGTTACGTGACCAAACCAACACACCACTCATAGTCTGTGACACCACTTAATCACAAGCTACATCAAGCCGGAACAAGACATCCCACAACAAAAATACTATATTGAAAATCTTTCATCTCGCCTGCAGCCACAGGCTACAAATCATTCACCCACACGTGAGGTCCAAAACCGAATTATATCGGAAAAAAAAACCGATAAAGTTGTTTGTGGACGACATCCTGTCCGGACGTCCGGTTGGTCAATGGCCGAGTTATATTCTCAAAGATTATAGTAAAAATAAGGTAGTAGTAGTAGCCATTGTTATGGCACGTAGTTTTCGTTTTTATTTTTTTGTATTTATTTAGGTCTGGGTTCAAATACAGGGTGAAATATCTGTGCGCAAACTGTTACCTACTATGAATTCAGTACATGAGGCGCTTAGTCTGTGGGTACATTTGACCTATTCTGTTAAAATCTCACCGTGCAAACTTAGGTGAAGAGAGCTTGAAGCGAGCTTCACTTTCATCTGAAGGCCACGTTCACATTCAAGTTGCAATCTGTCAAACTTGTCAAAAATGTTGGTAAAGTGATTGTATTTTTGACAGATTTCGAATGAGATGCGAATGCGAACATTTTTAAAAAATATGAGAAATCAGAAGGTGATTGGGATTGACACTATTGACAGTTACACCCTCATCCACCGTATGAGTGTAGCCCACCAGAATTGACTTTATTTGTCTGCTGAGATCGAGGCTAATAACAGCCGCACGGGTTGATCGTAGGTTAAGCTGCACTTGCCACGGTCGCTACGTGGATGCGTGACCATCCATTACGCCTTGAAAATCACTTTAAGCCGTTGGTCCTGGCTGTCATTCGTCGATCTATGACAGTAATTACGGGTAGACATAAGCCCGAAAGTCTGATAACTAGTCTTACCCAGTAACTGTGTTGTGAAAGTCAGATAGGCAGTCGCTCCATGTAAAATACTGGTATTCTGCTACATCTGGTTAGACAGGAAGCCTACCCCAAGATAATCGGGAAGGCTAGTCAGATTGATTGATTAATAAAAAATCTGCTGGCATCGTTTTGACCGTGTAGGTAGGTAATGTAGGTATCACTTTTATATAACATTGTAGTTTTTTTTTAATGACCGACTTAAAATTTTCTGTTCTGTCTGCAATCATGTGCTGTATTCAAGGCAACACTTGGCGTGTGATGCGATGCCCCTAAAGGTGCTCCCTCACCGACGGCATTCGCCTGTAATGTACCTTTACCTGGGACCTAGCCGTGTTACATAATATACTTAAGTACCTACCTATTTCATTATATGTATTACCTACCTAGCAATTGACGGTTTGCGCAGTCTACTTCCAAAGCCTTAACCGTAACAGTGGAATCTTTGATTGTTACATTACAGGCGATTGCTCCCGGTTTGGGAGCGCCTTTAGGTACACCCCGTATTTCAAGATGAATCGACCGGTATGGAGGTTTTATTTTTTTAGTCATATTGTTTGAGATCACGTTTTCTTACTAACAAGGGACAGCAGTAAACTCTTTGTGCCAAGGGTAACCTTAATTATTTAATTTAAAGTCACGTTATTTTATTGTTGTAACATCCTTGTTTTTGTGAAACTGAGAGTTTTGTATTAATTCATTCAGCAGCATTTAGTTGAAACTAGCGAGGAAATGACTGATGGTGTTACCATTTTATTGTCAAATGTCAAAAGCTGACATAACTAAGTGACGAAAATCATACCAATTTAAGAGACTTTATACCTATGTCGATCAATAAAAAACTGACTGGGTACAGTGGGTACTTGTGGTGGTGGTGTGATTTTTATTACTTGTTTTCTTTCGATAATGTAACCCAACTGAAAGTCTACTGGTTGTAATAGTTACTGTGGAATTGAGGAAACATAAAAGCGTAAAATATCCTGCATAATCTATGCAACACCTTTCTAATTCCAAAACAATAAAACGACATTTAAAGAATAATAAAAACCGTAAAAAATTCGTCCTCACACAAAAAAAAACCGGAATAAAGATTAAACATCTTTAACAGACGAACGGACGCCGCCACCACTATAAAAGTTAAACCATTTTATTATAAGATCGTCTGTCTGTCTGTCCGGAAACCGTTTGAGAGACGGATGTCCACTGTAAACAATGCTGGGCCATATTTGTTAAGACTTTTGTTATATAATAAGCGTTATAAAAGGATTTTTTATAGTTTCCTGAGGGATGATGTCTTCCTTCCTTGTTTTTGTTAAATATATTTGTATTTATAATTTTGAGAAATGGGTTGTGTGACAAATTGAGCTCTTCTGTGTTAGTATTCAAATCTTTTTCTACGTGAGGTTTTTCCATTTTGCTAAGTTACGGTCTTTTTTGCTATTGCATTAGCTACAAATCAAGTTATCTTTTTTAATGTATTTAGACTGCTGTTAGACTTACCTCTGACCACACCTAATGGCAAACGATGATTTTGATTTGATTTAGAAGTCCATTGATCAATAATCAATGGTCTTCTTATTGTCGCTGGTACGATAGTTATTCTAGTTGGGCAAAAAGTTTGCCACTTCCACTGCCACGATATTATTGATGGCAGCGCAGAGGACAGGTTAGGAGGTGGTACATAGTTTGTAACACCGCCCCACATCCACACCATGGTGCTGGTGCACGATAGCTTGCCTCTAAGTAGGTAACCTATTCCCTTGCTTGACAATTGAAAACTACCAAGTACCTACTTACCAAGCTATTTCCATGAAAGTTTAAATTCCGACAAGGTGTAACTTAGCCTTGCTTGACCCTAAATGATTTATTTTCTGTAAGTAGTGTTTGTACAAACACTTTTACACGTCAATCATGCGTCAATCACATTTTTTTAAACTTGATGACGTCGGCGTTTCATATCTGACTACTCTGAGAAGAAAGGCCGAAACAAACTCACACGGTCACAGTGTCTTTTATCCAGATATAATCTTGGTCAGATCATGTGAAGACCATGTAGATTCGTGTCTGAAATGGTCTTTTGAGGAAAGAACCACACAGATTGAGTGGACCAGGACCTGTCCAGTCAGTGCACGCAATTGTCAGTAATCGTGCAGCTCAACTCAGAACTCAAGGAGCTCAACCATTCGAAGTGACTTAACCTAGCTCAGAATCATACAGTTGACTGCCGCATGCCGTAGAGGTGTAGAATATCTTGAGAAATTATAACAAGAATGTAAACGGACGTTTTATCGGTAACTGCCTAGTGCATATTATGTTGCTTTCAATTTACGGTAACATATCATTTCTACGTGTAAAAGTCCACAGAAAGTGCCGTTGTCTAAAACATCTTGTGTTTGTAACTCGATCGCTTGGCTAATGTGTGTATGTGTGAATGTCGCAACTCGCAAGGTGTACATTTTTTTCAACAAAAGACAGATGTTTACGACATATTCCGGATCGACACGAGCTTGGCTACTCTTGCGGTTGAGTATCTTTTTAAAAGAAGTGTGACTAAAACAGTGAAGGAAAATATTTTGAGAAACCAGGGGCCTAAGTCTACTAATTTATAAACGTTACAGAGACCATTGTAACGTTTATAAATTAGTAGACTTAGGCCCCTGGTATATCCTAGAACCAATAAATTTGAAGAAATGTGAAGTCCTCCAACCCGCTCTGAGTATACTCTGTGGATAAGGGCTTTCCAGCCTACTCATTTTGAGAAAAAGGAAATATGGGTCCCAGCGATGAATGAGTCCCAATAAACTCATCATCATAGACCCTGGTCGTGTGCTACTGTTACTGCTGAGAATAAGGTCCTGGGTTTGATTCCTAGGTTGGGCAAAGTGTGGGTTTTTCCATTTGGAATTTCTCAGCAGCAGCCCAAAATCTGGATTTTTGCCTTTGCCGTTTGCTTTATTGTATTTCTTTAATGTCTAGTGTTTTTATTTTGCCGGTAAGTATTAGATTTCGATACCTAGCCACCCAACCCAGAGTATCGCTAGCAAATTTAATTTGACACTGTTTATTAGTAAGTAGGTAATTTCATTAAAACACACACTTTAAAATTTTCACACAGCATCACTTTTTGAAAAAAACCATCCGGCTAAGTGAATAATCATTCCTAATGAAGGCTCTATGAAAAAATACGACATAATTAGCATAAAGTATCATGAAAAAAGGTCGTTCCAAATTGCGGCCGCCATCCGGTATTCAACGAAACATATTTGCGCGGGAAACCGAAAATAGCGTCCGCGTCGGAAACGCGCGTCCCTAATTATGTTAACTTAATCATTTTAAATGTATTTTGCAGAAAAAGCACCAGCAAATATCAACCTTACTGTAAGTTAATAGAGTGTATTATCTGTTAGAATTGGTGTGGAGTTCAGCTGTTAGCGAATACATCAATTATGCGGAAACGATTAGTTTCAGAGGCACATGCTGACAGGCAGGATGCGAGAAATTCATTATCGATTTTTAAAAGCAAAACCTTCTATCTTTTTCACGCTGATATCTGTAAAGCTAAGAGAGAGCGAGAAAGAGTTTTGTATCCAGCCGCAGTGGCGCATGCTTGCAAATATCACTGAGAATCAGAAACGTCATAAAGGCACATGTCTTTTAGTTAAAATCTACCTTAACTCTATCTACTAGAGTTTACAATCGTCTGAATGTAATTGAACTAAAGACCGCCTGTGTTCTCATGTTTGCGTCAGACATCTGCATTCATTCAAAGGTTGAGGAACGACCGACCGAACATCATTCAATGTTCGACGCTGGTCGCGGGCAGTGGTGTTTGTAGAAAAAAACCGTAAACATTTACGATATTTTTATTGACGATAATATATTGTGTTGGAATATAAGTTGTGTCAAACTGTATTGATAGTGGTGATTTTGTGAAAAACTATTTTCTGTGAAAAAAGGATTGCTTCCGCTATTTTGTTAACGCGTCTGTGGTAAGTTGGATGATATTTAAGTACTTATTTATTTTATTACCTATCAATTTGTTAAAAACACGTTAATTATTTTAATAATTGACGCATTTTGATATCCGTACCTTATCTAAATTAATATTTTCAATTGTTTATTTTATCTTAGGGATGAATCATGAAACGATAAATTCGAGATAAAACGTTCACGTAACGTTTTTTTCAAGTATATAAGTTCCTCATTAAAAAAAAACGTTTTTTTATATTTTACAGTATTTTAAAGATATTATATTTGGGTACTTACTGTAAAATATTCGAGTAAAAAATTTTACTGAAAAAGTAATTGTACTTAACTAAAAACCAAACCAATTCATAAAACATTCATAATTAAAAAAAAAAACGAAAAAACCGTAAATGAAAACCGAACTTCACAAAAATATATTATGCAACATTTTTAATAAGTAGGTACTAAAAGTTAAATAAAGTACCTACCCAGACTATACGTAGGTACTTACTTACCTTTGTCCCAACAAACAAAAGACTTTCATCACTACATTTGCAATCCAATAAAACTCTTACAATAGGTATTCAGAGCGTAACATTTCGCTAAAAATCGATTTTACCTACTGCAATAAAATCTGCAAAGATTTGTCAATGACAGTGACAGTTGACCGATTCAGGATAAAAGTATACCAGTCAACAAGCCCAGGAACGCAGCAGCAATTTATTTTTTGCGCACTGGATTTTCAACTTTCGGTACTGAACCGAGCATTGAGAATCCATCAGAGAGCATCCCAGCGCATCAAGAAAACGCTCTGTTGGAAATTTCAACTCTCGTTGGTAAGCAGTGTGTTGAAAATAGAATGGGGGAAAAAATCCTATCTATCGCAGTCAATTATTTCATCAATTCTTTGTAAAAGTTTCCTAAGACCAATCGCAATTTTAATTAACCTCGAAAAGTGTTGCAAAAATGTTTCTTGGGAGTCGTGAAATGTCGCAAAGCGATGAATATTACAGACACACAAAAACATCACGCCTTTTTATCGTGGGATGGCAGAAACCTAACTCAGCTATGCTTCATTAATTCATAACATAATATCACGCTTATAATCTCCGAAGGGTTATTCAAGGGTGAACCTTTATTACCTTCACACACATTACTCTAGTTTATTGTAATAGGGGGCGAGCCTATTGCTATCAACCGGACACATATCCAGACTCCGGGAGAGAAATTGAGAAATTCCAGATGGAAAATTCAATAACACTTAGCCTGACCCGGGAATCGAATCCAGGACAATGCTCAATTTAATGTAATTATCTCCATAAAGAGCCGGTAGACCACCGGCTTGTTATAGAGATAAATGGATAAATAGAAAAATAAATCTAACGCCATAACCAAAAAATGAATCCCGACCCCAAATGACGCATTCAAAAGACTTTTCCATTCCAACTTTCTTATTTGAACGCGTTCACGCTTTTCGCACAATGCACTACGTAACACATTCTTGGTCGCGCCATTCGCGTGTTCACTTCTGGGCGAGCACTTACTATTATTATGGCTTAATTACTCATTTCCCTCATATAACTAGCGATTGAATGCATTATGTTGGCTATACTTGGGAAATATAGCATATTATGTTTATGGTTTAATCCAAGTTTTCCCGCCTAATTTTCAAAAGAGGTTCATGATTTTATTAACTTAAGACCTCCTTTTGAATTTGAAAATAATTTGGTGGAACACGTGCATAAAATCGGTCTCACGAAACTAACAAGAAGGAAAAACAAATACCCAGCAGACACACACATTACCTTTGCCTCATTATTCACGTAAAAAAAACAATTCCCGCCATTGTTTTTGACACATATTCACACAGGAAGTCGGAAAGCGCGGGAAAGCGAAATAATAGCGGGAAGACGAAGCAACAATGGGGTAATTACTCGAAATTGCAGCCATTTTGGTAAGATGGCAGATTAGAAAGTATAATGATAGTTCTGTTTTATAAACAGCGTTCGTGGCGTAACGGATGGAAGGTTTATTTCCTGTAGATGTTTTAATTTGACAAGGGATTGTTTGTGGAGGATGAGATGAGATGTCATCCGCAATTTATTTAAACATTACATTCGTCTGTCAACAATTGAATGATTTCCTGGGCGTACCTTGTAACTCCAAATAATATAAACAATAAAAAAATTAAAACCAATCCATAAATTCATATCGTTGTGCTGGGTAGGATTTTTTTGATTACCGGTGTTCAGCATTGTCTTTCGTTCAAGAAAAAGTTTGTTTTATAGTAAACTCTCCATTTTCTGTCTAATTTCTTATGTCACCATTTCCCTAGCCAAATTCTACTGACACCCGGAAATTCCATTCCGGGCAATTACAATTAATAATTAAACAGCATAACCTGTATAACACGTGCGAGCTATGTGTAGTATATTATACAGTAACCCGATCCTACTGACAGCTGACAAAAGCAGCTGATATTCTGCTTCCGATACTGAGGATGTTGTGTTGTCGGGTAGGTAGGTAGTTGCTTTGGTTTTGTAAGATGGAACTTATAACAAAACTGGCGAAACATGGGTGTAGTAGGTATCCTACACCGGTCTTTGTGTCACCTTCATGGAAAACACGAGTTATGTAAGGTTTAATAGGTATAATAATGGTTTAAGGTATATTAATATTGAAGGTATGACAACACCAGGGTAGCCCGCCAATTTTTTTTTTTTTTTGTAATTTGATGGCCAGTATCAGCTATCTAATTGCGTAACACATTTTCGTAAACGATTAAGACTAATCTGTATCATTTTGACAGTTCAAAAACATTCATTGCGTTATTTACGTTGTTGAGCAGATACTTTTTGCGAACTTATGAAGCAATGGATTAGTAGGTAATCAGTTTCAAAACGATTTCAGATTCTACATCTATGTTACGTTACGGTTGCAAATCTTATTTTGATCAACATACAACCTGACACTGACTTGCAAATTGCAAAAAAAAACGTCAGAAGATTTTCGCGGGTTACTGCGGCAATAGCTCCTTACAGAGCTACAAGGAACTTGTGGAGCTGGAATGTCGTTATCAGGGGGGCGCTGTTGTAAACATTTGTGAAAATGTTTCGTTAATTTAACGAAACATTTTCACAAATGTATAGAAAAAACAAGATTACGGCGTTAGTTCCGATTTTGACAACGCACCGAAAGATCCTTATACTTGTGTACTTAAACTCGGACACGAAAGTAAATTCTTTAAATCTTGACTAATCAGTCAAACACCCACAGATGACGACCAGCCTCTATTATTTGTAAGTACCAGAAACAAAACATAGACTGTTGTATCAAACAATTGGAATGACTACCTAGTACGTAATCACAACATTGATTAATCTCTGTAGTGTTTTACAATGACTCATTATAACGTCACTCATATCAATTGTTGCATAGACGTCAGTCACGGGTGTGCCAGGGGTACCCGGTATATTACTTTCCTCTATGGCCAGGGGACTGATTTCAATAAATTAATTTTCGTTTTTTTTTTTTTTCCAACTACTTATGTTGGCGTCGGCTTCCAGTCTTACCGGGTGCAACTTTACAACCCAGTAACTGGGTAACACGATACTCCTTGGTAAAACTGGTTGTCAGACTCCTGACAACTGTCTAAGATGGAAGGATGGCAGCAGGGCAGAGGACCCTTGTCACACAGAGAAGGAAGCAGCATTGATCACCACTATTCACCACGCTTGAGCACTACGTGTTCTCTATAACCCTTTCACAAATAATAAATAATAGTAGGTCTATGTATATCTGTGGTAGGTACTAATAGCAAGCGTGGTGATCACATAAAATAACATCACGCCTGTATTATCCGAAGGGTTGGGCAGAGGTGTGTGTACCTTTAATACACCCACATTTCGCGGTTTCATTTTTTGTGGTGATCAATTTCTGCATGCGTAGCCTGACGACCGTAGAAAGAAACGGGTTTTGTCGACGGGAGAATAGACAAAATAACAGATTGTGATTGTTTATCTGTCATTTTGTCTATTCTTCCGTCGACTGGACGTCTTATCACTTAGCAGGCGATCCGTCATTTTGGCCGAAGATTCGGGCATTACGAAGTCCGTATCTTCAAGTGTCTTCCGGACTTAGGATTAGTTAGGGGCCCGAACGAAGAATTAATTACAATACTGTTTGTCCCGTTGGAAAAAATTAATTTTAAACTTGTTTTGACGGGTACAACTACTTTCGGACGGGCCCGTATCTTTGTTGACGGTTTTAGAGAGTAGATGTCGCGGATGTCGTGAATACCGATTTTTGATTACGTCAAGAGAATGGGTGGCAGGCGTAGCGGCGTCCTCCTGTCTAATATAATAACACATTGTGATCACCAAATTACTTATCTGTTTCTTTTTCGTGTATGATTCATCCATATTTACATGTGGATGTGTTAATGAATCCATAATTTATTTTGTTTACAACGTTTGTCTCGCAAAATTAGCAAACAGTTTATCCTAGGACATAAAAACAAAACAAGGGCGGAACTGCTGCCATGCCACAGCTTGATTTCTAATCAATAAAAAAATACCAAGCAACGGCCGACAACGTGTCTAAACATCTGTCAAATAATTACATAATTAAGGGTTTAATAAATAATTGTTTTTTCATAAAAACACGATGTATTGAACGGAAGCGCGCGCGCCACCGTCTTCCCGCCAAACGGACGGACGCGCCATAATCGAAATCGACACTTCCGCCCGTTTCAAAAAAGGAACGCATTGTCGGTTTTTTTTATTATCCGTTGGCAAAGATATTACGTTTGTCTGCCTTGTTGCATCCTCGTTTTGAATGGGCCCTTTATTTTATTAATGGGGCACCAATTATTTAATTGTTTGTCTTTTGTTATCCCCAAAACTGGTGGACCGATTTGGATGTTTTTATTGGTTATTTATTTTGGCGTGTGATGAGTGTGTTAAGTTAAAATCGATCAATAAAATAATTACAATAATTTCGCGACTTACTGACAGACTTATAATCAAGCCTTACTATTTAACTTACTAAGCCATTATATCCATAATACTTAACCAAGCATGTGACTAGCTGTCCGAATGAATGACAACGCACCGCCTAAACCATTGGAGATAAAACAATGGGTTTATAGGGGTAGAAAGTATATTTGAAACTCAACCCCTGAGCAGCAACCCAATTGCGTAGCACACTTTCTTTCACCATCCGAAAGATTTCGAAAGAAATTCCTAATACATTGCGTCTTATGTTTAAAAAGTTCGACTGCTCGACAATGTAAATAGTGCAATGAATGTTGTTAAATTGTCATAAAAATAAAAGGCATTGCAAAGACAAAGTGACAGATTGTGATTGTTTACCTCTATCTGTCATTTTCTCTATTCTTCCGTCGACAAAACCCGTTTCTCTGGTAGTGATGCTGCGCGTGCAGCAGACCTATAGGGGTTCAAAATTTAAGTAGGTGCCCAACGAAATCGCGGACAACACTGATATAATATACGTATTTAAACACACAATTGGTCAAATTCACCAAATAATAGCCGATCCCAGGCGGATATAGGACAAAAATCGGGAAATAACCCACAATAGGCTGAATATAACAAAACCTATTCAAGATGGCGGATATGGCGGGCATTTTGCTACCGGAAACGGATGTGGCGAACGCTAATAGTAGTAATGGCGACATTTTAGTGTGTTACATAATTAGGAGGATGCGGGTTATTGTAACATTACGAATTAAATAAATAAAAGAACGGATGGATCGATTGTGATTTGTGAGTTAAGCTGCTGTTGTTGCGGATAAATGTTGGATGGGTGACCGTTTAGAATTAATTATAGTTTCACTGCATCGTTGGTTTAGTAGTCGGAATTGCGGCTGAGCTTGCAGTCCTAGGTTCGATCCCTGATTTAGGCAATGTTCCATTGTGAATTTCTCATAAGCAGCCAGGACTCGACTCAACCCAGTTGATATCAATAGGCTCACCTCCTATTATTGTCCGCCTCATTGGTCTAGTGGTCGCAAGCGCTACTGCTGAGCATTAGGTTCTAGATTCGATTCCCAGGTCGGGCAAAGTGTTATTGGGATTTTCTATCTGGAATTTCTCAGAAGCAGCTCTGAGACTGGATTTGTGCCCGGTTAATGGCAATAGGCTCGCCCCCTATTACATGCGACTTGAACATAACTGGCAAAATGTGGGTGTACTAAGTTACACCTCTGCCCAACCCTTCGGGGAAACAAGGCGTGATGTTATGTCCTATTATTGTCCCACTGCAGGGCACTGCAAGTCCTCTTCGCATACAAAGATGGCACGAGCATCCACGTTTGCTTACTATTATAAAAGTATAAAAACTAAAACCCAACTACGGCAAAAAAGTCAACTAAAAAAGGTATAAACAAGTCATCTCAGACAGACAAATTAAAAATCTGGAGTCACACGTCTTAAGGGATAAATCGAATAGATTACGTGTGACTCCGGATTTTTAATTTGTCTGTCTGAACTGAAATGACTTGTTTATACCTTTTTTTAGTTGGCTTTTTTGCCGAAGTAGTTGGGTTTTAGTTTTTAAAACGTTGTAGTGTATAATATCGACACCTCTGCCTCCCTCTTCAGGTAATACAGGTGTGATATTTATGTTCTGTAGAAGTTAATTATTGCTTCAACTTAAATAACTTATTCTAATTACAATGGGGAGAATCCTTTTAAGCAAGTAGTATGCTTGTTTTAGAATGCTCCGCTCTTCCCCAGGTTATGTACGTGTATTTAAGTTATTGAACCTGATCAGGATATAAATGAACGTTTACAAATAAAAATGCAAAAATAAATAAAGTGGGTACACAGTATTTTGATGAGAGACTAATGACGCGCTGTGATGTGTGTTATGTGTGTAGGAGATGGTGTGGAGGTGAATGTGTATGTGAGTAGTGGGTGAGAGTAAGTATGGCAGGGAGGATTGTATCTACATCTTGTACCGGTGGAGATTAACTATCTACGGTGGAGTAAAATGCAGATAGTTCTTTTTTGCAAGCTAACCCTGCGACTAGTCTTGGGATCGGAATTAATGTAGGACATTAACTTCCATTAGCGGCATAAATATCATTGCGTGAGTGTATATTACAGTCTCATTGACTGCACCATATTTTCCACTTCGTCATACGTTTTTAACTTCAGCCATTTAGACAAAGCGTTTTTGCATTCGCGGTAGGTTAGTGGGTATATGTCAAGTTCTTTATTAAGAAGATTGTATAAGTGGGATGATTGCCTAGGGAATTGTCTTTTTGCAAATGTAGACTTTACTGACACAGTGGGAGCGACCGTGTTTTCCTTCTGCCTTAAACTAAATCATCTTTTTCTATTATTTCCAGATCTTCAATTTCAACAATGCCTACTCAAGCTCGTTGCGACAGAGTTCCTCCCCCGCACGCCAAATGGGATGCCTTAGACCTCAGGGTACTGCAAGAGGATGACCTTCCTCTTGGTAAGTATTTTCGACTTAACTTCTTATTAAACTTCAATCAAGCTAGGGAAACCTTTTAAATATTATACAGGGAGTATTTGAGATGGGGCAGTAAGGACAGCTACGTTAACCGTTGTAGCTACAAGAAAACGGTCTTAGGGAAGTTTGATTTTGTTTATTTTCGGCCAGATCCATCGTGAAAAGTAAAGTTGGAGTCTCATTTCCTACGAAATGTATGGGAAAAAGAATTTAGCGATTTCTGACTTTCCTAGTCCTGAAACCTCAATAATTGGTCTGATAGTTTTGCTTTGGTCCTAATAAGAAACAGGATATATTGGCAACAAAAAAAGATTTTGTGAAAACTGCCCATTTTCTTGCTGACTGTACCTATTTTTTTTTTCAAAATCTGTGAATGCAGTTCAAAATGTCTCAAAGTGTAAGGACAGTCCCCTAAGAACGTTTTCCTGTAGTTACATCGGTTAAAATACCTGCCCTTACTGCCCCATCTCAAAAATCCACCCTGTATGTTATAGTATTCATGTAGAATGCTGATAGCCGGCGCAGATATGCCAGCGCTTCTCAGCGCCGACAAGCGCTGGTTGTCAACGCAAAAAGTATGAAAACTGCTTGCGCAGACCAGCGTTGACATCCGCGCTGGCTTATCTGCGTCGACGTCTGCATTACCATAGTACCAACCTGTGGTACCAACCATACCAACATCGCAGATGCGTCGCCATCCCACACACAAAGATCCATCAGGTTAAGAGGAGGTCGTCAGATTGCCCGAAAGTCTGACAACCAGTCTTAATTGTGGAGTTCAGATAGGCAGTCGCTCCATGAGAAAGACTGGTATTCAGCTGCATCAGGATCCTGAGAGACTCCAAGCCTAGCTCGCTGAGCGAATATTACTAATATATCCTTGTCTTAACCAATTTTTCTCTTTCTTTCCACAGACCCTCGATCCTGGGGCCGCGCTGAGGTCGGCACCTGGGTGGCTCGTCGTGGAGGTCTACCTGAAAGGTTCCCAATGAACGGGAAGGCGCTGTGTCTTATGTCCAAAGACATGTTCGCCTCTAGAGTGCCTCATAGTGGTCATGCTTTACATCAGGTTGGTAGAATTTGTTTTTTTTATAGATGTTCCTCGAAGGGTAGGCAGAGATGGTATAGTCGTAATTGCCTAGCTTTTGCCCCCTGCTTCGCCCACGTGATGGCCGGAAATTATCCCACGGGTACGTACTAACGGGGTAAAAAGTATCCTTTGTCCTACCTCAGGTCATGGTCTATTGTGCCAAATTTCATCCAAATTCGTTTTAGCGTGAAAGCGGAACAAACTTACTTTCACATTTTTTTACATTACTTAGGATTATTATTTACTAGCTGTGCCCCGCGGTTTCACCCGCATAAGTCTCGATCCCGTGGCAATATCGGGATAAAAAGTATCCTATGTACTGACCTAGGTCATGGTCTGCCCATGTACGAAATTATATCCAAATCCGTTCAACCGTTTTACCGTGAAAGTGTAACAAGCGAACAAACTAACTCAGTTTCGGATTTAAAAGGTAGTTAGGATTATATATATACTTTATTGTACACCAGAAAAATTAAGCTTGCTGCATATTACCACAGATCATATAATTCTACGTATATTACATAGGACTTATGGGTGTTCTATAGTTACACCTCTACCTAACCTTCGGGGAAACATGGCGTGATGTTATCAAAACTAAATCGTCCCATAACTTACACAAGTTAAATAAATCTAACAATTTTTTTTCATTTGTTTCAGGATTTCAGAAGAAGATTAGCAAAAGCCTTAGCGCTCCAAGAATTAATTGAAAAGATGTCTTCTCACTGACTTCAAAGACGGAATTTAAACCTTTAGAGGCTCATTAAGATAACAGAAATGCTAATTAGTGCATAACCTCCACGAGTTGCGATACTGAAATGTATGTAATGTACGTGAACGTAATGTACTGTAATGTACGTAAACGTAATGTACGTGAACGTAATTTACGTGAACTTAATGTACGTGAACGTAATGTACTGTAATGTACGTGTGGCGCACCCCGGACAGTCCGTCTCGCTACCATGTCGCTGACTGGAGGATCTTGTAACCACTGCATTAGATATTCTGAGAGAAGGATTAGCTCTCATACTAGCCTTATCACAACTATGTTGGGGTCGGCTTCCAGTCTAACAGAATGCAGCTGAATAACAGTATATTACAAGGACCGACTGCCTATCTGACCGCCACCAGCAGTTACCTACCGGTTCACACGAGACTGGTCAGATTTTTGGGTTTCTGACTACCCGTAGGTAGGACTCTCAAAGATCTACGAATGACAGCCGGGCCCAACGGCTTAACGTGCTTTCTGAGATAAAGAAAAAAAAAAGATGGTCACCCATCCACGAACCGACGGCGGCAAGTGTAGTTTAACCTTAGATCGACCCGTGTGGCTGTTAATATTTCGCTATGAACCCCTCGACGATACCTCTTATACTTCTTCGATCTCTGCGACAGCTGTCACGTCTATGAAGTCCTTAATTTATTAGTAGTACAGACAGTATCTATTAAGAAATTCAGGACTTCATAGGCGTGACAGCTGTCGCAGAGATCAAGCTATCTTATAAGAAGTATAGTAAGACTGGCGCAGCCTTGACACACTGTTGTAACTTCTTAAATTCTTAAACAGTTTCTAGAAACACGTTTATAAGTCTTGCAACATTCTCGATGTCATCTGATAGATCGATTTGGCAATCAGCTCAAGGTTACATTGTAAAATACCAAATGTGTTTTGGGAATAAATTGCGCAACAAAAGTTGCTGTGTTTGTTACTCTTAGCTCATTCTCTCACAGCTAAGTAGTTTCTTGTAATGACATGTACAAAATAATTAAACCCCCGGCCAAACTGAGGCGTATCCCGCGCGGGATCATCGTCCTCTGCCCGCATTTTTCAACTATGTTGGGTTCGGCTTCCATTCTAACCGGATGCAACTGAACCAGTATTTTACATGGAGCGACTGCCTATCCCGCTGCGGGATGCGGGACAAAATTCGTTCGCGGCGATTGTGGAACTAATTGGTACAGCCTTTTCATAGTTACCTCTGTTTTTGCATTACTGCCAAAATCACAGTGATCTTTATTGGTAACACAATAAGGTTGCTTTTGGGTTTGATGTTGTGAGAGGTAAAAAATAAAAAATAAAATTCTTTCAGTAGGTTTGTATCTTGGTCAGATAATGTAATATCTGTGAAAGGACTGAATTTAGGTGTTCAAACTGTCACGAATGACTTAATCATTAAAACAAATTCGAGTGCGCAGTCGCGTCCCACATCCCGTGCGGGGTCCGCATCAGTTTGGCGAGAGCTCAAAATAAAAAATTTGTCAAGCTATTTGTTTGTCTGGTAAAAAGGCCTTTTTCCATATTCCCCGCAGGGTAAGGCAGAGGTGTATACATATTTCGCCAGAGTTTATTGTCAACCTTTTATATCTGTGTTGTCAATATTGTCATTAATTCTTTACATAAGCAATAATTATCTCATCAGTATAGCTTTGGTTTCCTAAAAAAGCGGTGACCGGTCGCAGAATTGCGCCTGTCCAAATACAGATCGTTTTTTGACAGCAAATGTCAAAAATACTGGGGAAAATGACAGATTTTCATGACGGCTGTTATAATATGACGGAACCGCTTTCCTAGGAAACTAAAGCCTAATGTAGCGTTTTATAATATTTGTTAATACTATAACATTTGCACTTTATGTTCCTATAAGTTAGTTAATTTTTGTATTTTTTTTTTAGTCAATTTACTTGAATTATGGTGATACACTTATGAATTCTGCTTACGTTGTGAACTTAAGGCACCTGGGGTTATTCCGTTTATTCACCCCAAAAACTTCACCCTAAGCTGGATAATCGGAAACGTATTTCCGAGAATCCACCCTAAGCCTATAAATTGCGTTTAACCAACTAAGCGTAGGGTGAATTCTCAGACATACGTTTCCGGGTATCCACCTTCGGGTGGGTATTTTGGGGAGGATAAACGGAATAACCGTCCCGCCCCCCGCCACCCGAACGGCACCTTTCCTGCCCCCGGCGATTAGCGAAAAGTGAGTAGAGTTAGCAACTAACGTATAATCGCCTGCGGTGTTAACAAACAACGATCAACTATTAATGTATATAATATGTATCTCTTAAGACACGGAACCTACAATCGTTTGTACCTTTTTCGTGTGAGAAAATAGTCGATAGCTTGTCGCTGCCTCGTCGGCGGTGGGACAGACATTGGGCTACGCATCATTTGACATAAGAAACAGGGTCAGAAATATTACCCTTTACTGTATCTGTCTGTCCCACAGCAGGGCACAGCCCTCTTCTCATTCAGAGGGAACGAGCATAGATCACCACGTTTGCTCACTGTGTGTTAATGATTTCTTCACGCTACTAATTTTTCGTTTAAAGGAGTAAGCAGAATTTAAGTGTGTTATCATGAAACTACATGTTGATAAATACGGTTACATACATCTTAAAACCATTTTTTTTTTTTTTCGATAAATAAAGCTACGGTTTTCTAGAAGAGCAGTGGCCGTCATAATATAACGGCCGTCATGAAAATCTGTCATTTTAACCAGTATTTTTGACATTATTAAGCTGTCAAAAAACGCTCTGTATTTGGACGGCCGTTATTGTGACACCGTTTACCGAAACTAAAGCTTATCCGAATTTTACCGTAGTTTTTTCGGATGTGTGTAGCTGAAAATAATGTTAAATAATCAGTATTATTAAACCAATTGTTATTAAATAAATAGTTAATAATTATTATTTGTATATTAGCATTGTACTTCTAGTCAAGGATGTAAATATAATTATTATGAAATTATAAAAAAAAGATTTTTTATTTGATATCCATATGGTATAGTAATTACGGCTAGATACAATCCACTGTGTCATTTTTACTTTCCATGAGCAACTTTACTGCTGTACTTTCGTACGGCTTTGATATTAACATTAATCATCAATCAAAGCCGTACAAAAGTAGAAAAATCGAACAATTTGTAATAGATTTTTAGTAATCGAGAGATATTTATGTACTGGGTAAAGTTGCTCATGGAAAGTAAAGATGCCACAGTCGAGGTACCAGCAGAGGTGTAGGTAGAGTGCCTACCCACATTTCGCCAGCAACTTTCAAGACCAATCCATAATGATCCCGTTTCCTGCGAAATGCTAATTTTCTTACGTTTTTTGCAATATTGAAAACCAGTGTAAGGTTGTAGATCATAATATGATTTAGGGCGAATTCGACCAAACAGGAATAAATTTTATCTACGATTACGTTTTTTGCGTTATTTACGTTGTTCAGCAGATGAATTTTTCAAACCTATAAAAGCAATGCAATAAAAGCAATCCTTCAAAACTTTCGGATTGTGATTGAAAATGTGTTACGCAATTAGGATGCTGGTCATACACGCACGGTTGCTAGTACTACCCACGTGAACCCCAAAAAACCCCCCAAATTAATATATTTTGACCCTCTTTATCACAACTAACTATTTACACTAGTTACTAAATTAAATGACTAATTAAATTAAAAATCTAATATTTAATTGATAATTAAAACTAAATAATAATAAAAATATATAATATTTAATTTAATTGGTATTATTATGACTATTTGTTAAAACTTGGGGATAAGATCTTTGGCAGCGATAGTCGCGGTGCTAGCAGCGCCACCTACTGTCAGCGTCTTGTATCAACTTCGGGCCAGACTCAGTCAGCTTTTTTACTAAATCATCGGAATTTGTTTGATAATCCTCAGCTACTTTATTTACGACTCCTTTAAACTCTTCTAAAGTTATATTACGGTCAGTGACATCGCTAAAAAAGCCGAGAATTGTGTGTTCCTATTCTTTTGACTGGCCTGATGTTGCTGTAACAAAAGATAATAATCGAAATCAAAATATTTTATTTCATATAAACCTACATGGGCAATTATGAAACTTCAGAAGATAGGTGCACGGTACCAATTGGTCGTTTCCTATGGAGAACAGCAAGGGCCAGAAAAAGAAATAAATGGGTGCCAGATTACCAAGCCCCTTCTGTATTGCCGAATTAATCAAAACAAGTAAATATTTGACAGCTATTGGCGACGTTGCAACTTTTAGAATGAACACTTTTGATATTTTCCCCTTTCAGACTATCAAGTAGCGCCTGCTCTATAATCACTACGTATGTTGACAGAACGCGTTATTTGCTATTTTAGTTTTGCAGGCGTCGTCAAAGCAAACTTCGTTTGTAATTTAAAAAAAATTATCCTTTAAAATTCCAGATTGATAGATAGCTAGGTAAGTAGCAATTATTGATCAAAGAATATTTCTGTAATTCCCTGTAGCTTGAATAAACCACATAGGTGACCAGACATCCTGTCGTCATGATGGCCGGTCATCTCAAAAAGTGGTTAATTTTTTAAATTCATAGACGTAGCACTTATTTAATAATAGGTCGCAATTCTATTTCTAAGTGTTTTATGAGTGATTTGAGTATGGTGACCGTCCATCCTGACGTTCATGCCTATCTGATCTCCACAATCCAGTTACTGGGTAACACGATACCGCTTGGTAAGACTGATAGTCAGACTTTCGGGCTTCTGACTACCCGTAACGACCTTCAAAGATGTACAAATGACGGTCGGGTCAGCTTAACGTGCTTTCCGAGGCACGGAGAGTTCTCGGTATGTCGTGGATGGTCACCGATCCACAGACCAACCTCGGCAAGCGTTGATTAACCTTGAAAATCGACTCGTTCGGCTGTTGCCACTGCTAAAAAACAAAAAACAATAATTCCAGAAATAATTAATTGACGTACAATAATTATTTGTTAAAACTTGGGGATAAGATCTTTGGCGGCGTTAGTCGCGGTGCTAGCAGCGCCACCTACAGCGTCTTGTATCCTGTTAGGACCCGACTCCGCCAGCTGTTTAACTACATCATCGGAATTTGTTTTATATTCCTCGGCTACTTTATTTACGACTCCTTTAAACTCTTCTAAAGTTACATTATTTTGGTCAGTGACACCGCTAAAAAAGCCGAGAATTTTGTCTTGCTGGCCTGCTGCAACTGCTGTAACAAAAGATAATAATCAGAATCAAAATTGGTTGGTCCCTTCGTCCCCTGCCTCGTACGCCTTCCCAAGGTCCGGAACCCAGGGGTCCCGAGAAATGTCAAGGAACGTAAAAAAAAAAACTTATTTCACTTATACCTTGACATTTATGAAACGTCAGAAGCTAGGTGCATGGTTCCAACTGGTCGTTTCCTATGGAGAAGAGCCGGCAAGAACTCCAATTGGAACCGTGCACCTAGCTTCTGACGTTTCATAAGTGCCCATGTAGGATTATGTGAAATAAAATATTTTGAGTTTGATTTTGGTTACCTACTCTTTTAAAAATAATTGGCTTTTACAATGTTTTCAATGTTTTCAGGATTATCTTAAACTTAACATCTGTAACTTAGTAGCTGTTTCTGCGCCATTAAAGAACTATTCAAGTCTATTCAAATTATACTGATATAGGTATGTGGTAGGTGGGAGGACAGTGCAGACCTTTCAACACGTACCAGGTACTTAACAAAATAGAAAATAGTCAACAAATATACAGTCTACAAGGCCAGCAATAACGTTCTCACATTCACAAACCTATAAAAGAAACTTACAACCTATTTAAAAAAAAACCCAAATGAAATGATTGCCATACGATTGTAACAAAATTGATTAATATCCTGTCAACAAAAGCCACTAAATCATCATCTGCCTTGCCGTGTCGGGGTCGGCTTCCAGTCTAACCGAAAGCAGATGATATACCAGTAGGTATGTTTTTTACAAGGAGCATCTGATCTCCGAAACCCAGTTACTGGGTAGCACGTTTACGAATTTGACCTAGGGTTCCGTATCCGAAGGGTGCAAGAAAGTACCCTATTACTAAACCTCTGCTGTCCCTCCGTCTTCTCGTCAGCAGGCTGTATCTCACGCCTCTCATGGTTTTACACTATATCTATGCTAACAACATCAGTACAGTGCAGATTTTTGTGACCTCAGATGTTTTAAATGGCCGGCCTTTATGTTCTCATGCTGATGACACGACCTCAGACAAATTCTCCTTAGTTTGCACTTCAGTTGGGTCTCAATATAAAGTCACTCAATATTATGTGTTCGAATGGTCAATAACTTTTAAGGCTCGTATACACTGGCGCGATATCGCGAGCGCGACAAGGGTAGCGCTGCCTGTCGTGCCCGCGATATCGCGCCAGTGTATACGAGCCGTTACACTTTCATTTTCAACGTTTTGGCTAAAGTTAGTACATCATTTTGTTATTTTTATAAATTATTAAATAATTGGTATAAAAAAAAATAAGTTACTTACATTTTTGATAAAAAGGATTTAAGAAGTATTATTTGCTTAAATAAATGTTATTGTTATTATTTAGTTATTTTTTTAATTACAATTTAAAATACTCACCGCTTTATGAAGTCTCAACAAATACAATCTTTTTGATTTCAACATTCTTCTCTTATAGAAAGATTACATACACAACATCACGCCTTGTTTCCCCGAAGTGTTGAGCAGAGGTGTACATATATTGCACCCACATTTCCCCAGTTATTTTAAGGCGCATGTAATAGTGGCAAGCCTATTGCCATCAACTGGGCACAAATCCAGACTCAAGCTAGCTGAGAATTTCTCTAGACTGAGAAATTCAATAACACATGCTCGAACTGGGAAGCAAGCCCAGGACCACGTGCTCAGCAGTAACTAGCACTTGCGACCACTCTACCAACGAGGCAAGGATAATATCAGTAAAAGAAAATATCAATAATTCCACAAATATTTTATTGAAGAAAAATGAGTAGGTATTTATTATTTTTTCGCAATGAGATCTTTCATAGCACTAGTCAGGGTACTAGTGGCGCCACCTACAGCGTCTCGCAGCAACTTGGGTCCAGTTTCCGCCAGCTGTTTTGCTAAGCCATCGGAACTCGTTTTAAACTCATCGGCTACTTTATTCAAGACTCCTTTAAACTCATCTAAGCTCACTTTTTTTTTGTCGACGACATCATTAAAAAAGCTGCGGATCTTGGCTTCGTGTTCCTTGACTGCGCCTGGTATTATTTTTGCTGTAAGTAACCAAAGTTTATAATCAACATCTGCCTTTTTCAAAACGTCAGGGACAGTTTCTAGTCTAACCAAGAAACAGACCCTATTTGCATAATAAACGATCAATCACAATCTGTTCTATTTTGACAATTCAACAACATTCTTTGCGTTGTTGAGCAGACAAATTTTTCGAACATATTATGAAGCAATGGATTAGCAATATCCTTCAAAATGATTCAGATTATATGACCGATCGTGTGTTACGCAATTTTTTACAAGAAGCGCCTGCCCATTAGACCTCTGCAACCCAGTTACCTTTAGGCAAAAGAGGTTGTTTTACGCCAATTCATTTATTTATTTATAAAATATGTTTTAAACTCACAACATTATAAAACGAAATTACTTCTTTTTATCTCTCTATCTCTATCCATTCTAACTCAAAATCTGCCAAGCCTTTTTCCAACTATGTTGGGGTCGACTTCCAGTCTAACTGGATGAGATACCAGTATTTTACCTGGAGCGACTGCCTCTCTGACGTGTACATCCCAGTTATTGGGTAACGCGATACCTCTTGGTAAGAGTGATTGTCAGACTTCCCGTAACGACTGTTAAAGACCTACGAATGACAGCCGGGGCCAAAGGTTTAACGTGCTTTCCGAGGCATGAAAATCTATGCGGACTCCTCGAGCCAAATTTATAATTAAAAGAATGTAAAAAAAAAACGCTACTAACTACCATGCATGACCCAAAACTGAGTCGAGGTCTGGTCATTTCAGCGCCGCACGTGAGTCTGCACCCTGTGCCTGGGCACCGCTAGCACCACCCTAGTTACGGCACTGGTATAAATTATTTATATTACTGAAAAATAAAAAAAGTAAAAGGTTAAAAAAATGGTAAACTTTTAGTACTTCATGCAACAAATACAATTAAGAAGATTTTACTCGAATTCTTTCAGTGTGAAGGTGTTCAGAGGTGTCAGAATGTTTAGAGTATTCAGAAGGTTCAATGTGCACATAATGTTCAGGGTCTTCCGAGGTTATGGGTTCCTGGGTTGCCTTTGCGGTCTCCGAGGACTTCCCTGGAATATCTTTAAAACGCCTTCTGCAACGTTACAAACGGCTCCATCTACAGCGTCTTTCAAAAACTGGGGACAATTTTCAGTCAACTGGCTTGTCAACCCTTCGATACTTGTTTTAAGATCACCAGATAATGTACTTAGGATTGCTCTAAACTCATCTAAGGATACGTTGTTTGCGTCCGCGACATTGCTAAATAGATTGCGAATTTTATCTTCATGTTCCTTTATTGGCTTTCCTGGCATTATATTTGCTGTAACAAAGTTTAATGATCATCATCTGACTGCCTTTGCCCAAACATGTTGCGGTCAGCTCTCAGTTTAACCGAAAGCAACTGAATACGAGTATTTTTTATAAATGAACCCACTGCCTGTCTTAACTCCACAACCCATGATACCCCTAGGTAAAAAAATAAAGAGAATTCGGATAGAATTCCCGTCGCGCGCTCGCTGTTCGTTGCTCGCCAACTCGTTAATAGTTGCTAGCTTTACTCGCTTCTCGACGTAAGCGGTGGCATAGGTGCCCAAGTCCCGAGTTCTCTCTTAGCTGGGGCAACCATTCTAAGTTTTAGTACCATCATCTTTTTTACTAGTCGATAATGTGTTATTTTTGTATAGTGTTGGAGTGGTGTGTAGTTTAATAGGTAAACATCAAACAAAAAAAAATACATACGGTTAATGACAACTGTCGATCCAGGCAGCAAAAAATAATACAGGAAACGTTACACTGTTGAATGAATTAAATACGAGTATTCCAAGGTCACCTTTACTGCGATTGTTCGCCCCTTATCGCGCTGATAACGATCCGAGCCGAGGTGGCCCGAGTAGTAATCCTATATAAGTGAGCGTCCAGCGCTCGGCGTGGCAATACGTCGTATTCGGGTTCGCGACAAGTCAATCGTCAACCTGAGGATGCCTCGTTGAGAGGTGTCGATTTCTTACAGGTTTTTTTATAATGACTCCTTAGGAATAGTTAAGCTGAAATAGGTTACTAAAGATATCTACGTCTATTGTATTTTATTAATCACGCCGACAAACTGGTAAATAATAATCATGAAAAAAAAAATTGTGTACCTTCCCTACACGTAAAGTGGAGAATATGTTTTTCTCGTCTATCCCATGGTGTGGGTATCGTTGGAAAGGTCATTCAATTATTGCGAGTGGATAAAAACAATTTGTGGATTCAGGGATACATTAGCGAAATATTAAGCTTTATAGTGCTCATTTTTGCTAGAGTCAAGTGTCTGCATCTAGTACGCATTCCACAGAATAATAGGTCGTTGCTGTCGCATACTCGCTGCTCGTTGCTCACTAACTGGTTTTAGTTGCTAGTTCTACTTTTATCTCTTTCTTATCTCTCTCTCGTTCTCATCCTTAACCTAACACACTGTAAACCACAGAGCACGGAGACGTTTCGGCGGCCGCTCCTAGATGCGGCATTGTAACACTTTTTATTCAAGCCAAGCGTGTCGCACTGACTGCTATACAACACAAATGACGTATGATGCTGACGGATTAACGGATTTGAAGGCGGTTCGTGACGTGACAGAAGTTGTGCACGGAATGACAGGTAATCTGAAAAGCTCAAACCAGATGGCGCTGGCTGTTCTGGGGGTCATGCGATGCGAGCTGTCAAACATTGGAAAAAATTTCGGAGCGACGAAGTTTTTACCAAAAATTCATATTAGGACCACAGATTATGACTATGATTATGACATTATGACCTCCAAACTCACTAGCGCCACCAAGTGGAAGCAATGGCGGACATCCCTGCCATTGTATTAGTTCCACCATCTCTAGACCCTGCAGGCGCGGCGGCGCGGCATACAAAAACAAGCAGGAAGCCTGGGTCTTGAAGCTAAAGTGACCTCTACAATATCAAAGGCATCGCAGATGATTTGTCATCCCAGAGACGAAGCTGATATGTCTTGGTTTCTGTAATTGCACCGGCTCCGACTTTATTCAATTCTATTCTAATG
The DNA here is from genome assembly GCA_914767815.1 of Eupsilia transversa. Taxonomy (NCBI): domain Eukaryota; kingdom Metazoa; phylum Arthropoda; class Insecta; order Lepidoptera; family Noctuidae; genus Eupsilia; species Eupsilia transversa. The sequence goes on from OU611900.1 coordinate 7,922,060, forward strand.
TTCCCATTTCAGGGACACAGGTCCCTGCGGATGGTGGATGCGCCAAAATCCACCACGCGGGTCCAGTGCGGGTTGGGGGAAGTCACGTGTTTCCAAATTTTTGGTTCTAGGAATGCCAGTTTCGACGTTTTCTTTCACCGTTTTTTGGGCAGTGGTGATGAAATGATTTACACAAAGCAACACAAAGAACTATTCAGTCACGGTCGGTTCCACTGGCCCACCAGTCACTGCTGCCTAGACCCTACAAAATCTTTGTTTATAAAGAGGTACTTACAGTCCATCAACCATTTCACTAAACCGTCCACAGTGTTCTGTCCGCCTTTCTGCAGATTGCTGAAAATGGCTTCCATGATTTCCTACTATTTCTTCTTGTCTTTTTGTTTTTTTCCACAAAGTATATGAAAAAAAAAACAAAATGACAATTTTTTGCTTGGCATTCTCCAATGTCGAAATTGTTGTGACATCTATGGGACCACGGATTTGACAGTAGAAATCAGTAGAAATAAAAAAGTTAGAATATCTATGATGCCATGGATTTGACGCATTTGTACTTTCATAACACATAAATTTGCAGTTGCAAAAACATGTTCTACCATACATTTTGTATGGGAGATCATGTTTTTCAACTACAATGTTAAGTTTGTTCTTGGGATAAGTTCATCCCAGCTACGGAACCCTTCATTGTGCGTGGTCCGACACACACTTGGCTGGTTTTATGTGTCGCTCAGGCCTATGTCCACAGTGGACGTCTTACGGCTGAAATGATGATCATGATGATGATGTGATTGTTTTTCAGATAGGTCAGGTACTCGAAATGAGTCCAGAGACAGCGGACTCTGGGACGTCCGCCGCCCCCTATCACATAGGACCCGAGGTCCTCTTAGGGCTAATTTCACCAATGAAACTGAACGCGATCAGCACATCTAAACCGAGTTCAAGAGCTGTCAGTGTCAATATTACAAAGAAAATAATGACACTGACAGCCCTTAAACGTGGTATATGTGCTGATCACGTTCAGTTTTCATTGGTGAAATTCGCCCTTAGACGTCGCGGGAGGTGTCAAACATTTCACTTGCCGCCACATAACCAGACGGAACCCGCAGAGACAGGCTGGCACCAGGCGGAGGCTGCGTTGAAGAGTGCTTAAGTGCCTCCGTAGTTCAGGTTGCAAGCGTGCGAGGGAACACGGGGTGATTTTAGTCAGTAGAAGTCTGACAGACCCCTGCGTCCGTCCCAGAACGGAGGAGATCCATGAGGATTTCCACCCCGTTACCAAAACATAAAAAAATATTACGTGCGTAGTACTAGAAACCGGCGCCGGCGTGCGTGTATGACAGGATGTGTCATGTAAACCAAGCTGCTTCGATTAGGAAAGGATCGTAGTAACTAGGCGGCGTTCTGACTCCATTTGAGTATGCCGAAAGAGTCAAAACCGGCATGAACCAACTGTTGAAGGCGCGCACCTTGTTTCCGCCTGATAGAAGACTATTGTTGCTTTATTATTAACATTTAAGTTCTCCTTACTATTTGCTACAACCATAGATGTAGGTAGTATATTATGCTACAAACCTACAACGGAATGCATGGCTGGCTGTGCTGCTGTGCTGATTTGTCAATGTCAATGGTATTTGGGTATTTTTCACGTCTTAGTTCATTGTATGTATTATGTATTACATAATTATCTACGTAAATTAAATAAAAACAATGACTGCCAATTATATTATTAGTAACCTATAGACTACTTCAATAACATAAGGCTTATCAGATGGAGAAGAAGACGAAGTGTGGTTGTCGTGAAGAGTGCGGTACTGCAGCAATAATTGAGATTCAATATATTGACTAAGTATAAGATTATGCTACTAGTGTTGTTGTTGATGTTGTTAGGAGAACTTAGGATGCAAGAGCGCGCGCAGGGAGCTCGGGACTTGGGCACCTGTCCGGGTAATTCCGTTTATCCACCCCAAAAAATCCACCTTAGGTGAATTCGTGGAAACGCATGTCCGAGAATCCACCCTACACCTAAAATTCCGTTTATCCAACAATACCTAGGGTGAATACGTGTATACTTTAAGTTATATACGTTTCCGCGTATGCACCATAAGGTGGATTTAAGTAAGTTTAAGAAAGAACCGGTGTAATATTAATCGGAGGTTCGACCTTTCAGAGTCGAAATCAAAGTTCCGTAAAATCTCTGGTATATGTACGAAGCGTGAATTCCTGTTTGGTCGAATCCACCCTTACTTACATAATCTTTTTTACGTTTCATGAGCAAGAAAAACGTTGATAGTTAGTCGCATCCTCGTCAGCGTTGGGTGCCTTAGATAAATAGAATTCTCTTTATTTTATAACCTAGGGGTATCATTGTGTTATTGGGTTGTGGAGGGGAGAGGAGCTCGTGGCTAAGTAATAAGAGCCGCACGGGTCGATCCATCAGGTTAAGCTGCGGTTGCCGGGGTTGGTCCGTGGATGGGTGACCATCTTTACATACCGAGACTCCCTCGTGCTTCGGAAAGCACGTTAAGCCGTTGGTCCCGGCTGTCATTCGTGGATCTTTGACAGTCGTTACGAGTCGTCAGAAGCCCGAAAGTCTGACAGTCTTACCAAGGGGTATCGTATTACCCAGTTACTGGGTTGTGGAGGTCAGATAGGCAGACACTCCATGTAAAATACTGGTAGGTATGCAGCTGCATCCGGTTAGACTGAAAGCCGACCCCAACATGATTGGGAAAAGGCTTGGCAGAATGAAAAAAAAAACTGGGTTGTGGAGGTTAGACAGGCAGTGGGTTCATGTATAAAAAATACTCGTATTCAGTTGCTTTCGGTTAAACTGAAGGCTGATGCCAACATGGTTGGGAAAAGGCAGTGATTGTGATCATTAACCTTTGTTACAGCAAATATAATACCAGGCGCAGTAAAGGACCACGATGATAAAATTCGCAATCTATTCAGCAATGACGCGGACGCAAATAACGTATCCTTAGATGGGTTTAAAGCAGGCTTAAGTAATTTACTTGGTGATCTTAAATGAATTTCGAAGGGTTGGCAAGCAAGCTGACTGAAAATTGTCCCCAGTTTTTGCTATACGCTGTAAGTGGAGCAGTTATAGCGTTACCGGCGGCGTTTTGAAAAATATTATTGCAGGGGAGTCGGAAGCATCTTGGATGACCCTGAACACCATAAGCATTCTGAACACTCTGAACATTCTGAGCACTCTGAACATTTTGAGCACTCTGAACATTCTGGACACTTTGAACATTCTGAGCACTCTGAACATTTTGAGCACTCTGAACATTCTGGACACACCTGCACATTGATGAATTCGTGTAAGACCTTCTGAATTGTGTTTGTTACTGAAATACTAGGTAATAGTGAACCTGAACAAACTCTTCGCATCATCACCATTTGGTTGAGACAGAATTATATGGAATGTGCCTGTATCAAGTCGGTTCAACCTCAAGATCCTAAACATTCTATGAGACTTATATATCGAACACAGACCTTCAAAGTGATGTAGTGTGTAGTCTTCGCTAGTGATCCCAGATCAATTTAAATACTATACAGGCTGACTTAGTAAAAGTTGTTCATATTGATCAGTAGAACACCCCCTTATATGTTGTCGCATGTTTTCAAAGTCAGACTGTATATTTTACTAGTCTCGCTAAGTTTGCAGCAAAAAACGGATGTTGTATCGATTTCATGTTTATAGTGATGTACAATACTCGATATGATGGACAGTTGGTTTAATGAATTTACATAGGTACATACATAAACTCACGCCTTATTCCAATGGGGGAAGGCAGAAACCACAGAACGCCACCTGTTACGATCCTTACATATTATTAAACCTTCATTTTGATGAATTTTATTATTATTATAATTTTGCAAAGTTTAGACATCCTATTAGTTACGGTCGCGGATCATATTTTGATCAACATACAATACCTGGCAATTGCAAAAAACTTTAGAAAATTCGAATTTCGCGGACTACCCTGGCGTATGAACCCTGTATTTTTTTTATGGTACTTTTTGATATGAAACTGACTAGAGGAATCAGCATAGATAACAAAAAATAGTAGGTACTTTAATTTTTTTTATGTTGTTGTGAGTTAAAAAAATTATTACATACCTACTAGATGACCCGGTGAACTTCGTTCCACGAGCAAAAGCACAAAATGTGGAATTTTTCGATTATGGTTTTTTCCTAAGTTTATTTTTTCCTACACCACTGCAGTAAAGTTGAGAACGAAACAAAAAAACTTGAAAAAATCGGTCGAGCCATTTTCGAGTTTTTACGATTTTTCGTAGCTAGGTCAAGCTATGCTTGCCGCGGTCGGTTCGTGGATGGGTGCACAGCACAGTCGTTATGGGTAGTTAGAAATGTGGTTAGAAGCTCGAACGGTCTTACCAATGCTGCTGGAGGTTAGATAGGCAGTTACACAACCCTGACATGTTGAGAAAAGACAATGCTGATGATGACTTACTTTTGTTACAGCACTAGAAGGCCAGACAAAAGAACAAGAAGAAATAATTCGCAGCTTTTTTAATGAAGTCACTAACAAAAGCAAAGTGGACATAGACGAGTTTAAAAGAGTCGTGAATAAAGCAGCTGATGAATTTGCAAAGACTTTCGAAGCGTACGCAAAGCAGTTGGCCGAAACTGCTCCCAATTTGCTGCGAGACGCTATAGATGGAGCCACTAGTACCTTAACTATTGTTGTGAAAGAACTTGTTCCAAAAAAATGACAAATAATAATTTTTCTTCAATAAAATATCTTTGGAATTATTTATATTTTATTGTATTCTGCGGACTAAGTGCGGCAGGAGCGGTCCGCCCTGGTCCCCCGGCCCTGGGGGGGCGCCAAATCTTGAGAGATACTTTTTTATCAAATTCCCAACAAGTCCAAAATATGTTTAGTTAGAAGGAGTTGGAGGGCCCTTACATAGTATGCAAAATATACATGAAGGGTGCTATCATTTTCGAGCTCGTATCGTTCGCTGTTGTGTACTTAGGTACATAACTTTAAAATAAATACTTTGGAGATAGAGTTTGATGCCGAAGGGTTGCACATATTCAGAGACGATGACCACTTAAAATCAAGGTGAGGCAGGGGGGCGAGACTGTCGTCATCAACATTTTAAAAACACGTCTACTGCTTGACATAGGCCTCCTCCAAGCGTCGACTCATCGACTGGTACTGTGCTTGTGCTTCAAACATTCAGCAGGCTATAGAATACTACAGGTATCTTTTGGCGCCTGAATGACATTGACAGGGGGGCGCTGGTGGTTAACATTTATGAAATTGTCACAGCATTTCTAGTGACAAAATAAGATTGCTGCATTAGTTCCGATTTTGGCCACGCGCCAAATAACCTAGTAGCGTCGAAGATTAAAAACTGTGTTATAAGGCTGCACACACAGTGCCGCCGGCAAGCCGCGGTGCACCCGGCTTGTTGCACAAAGGAGCCGCCAAACACCGTGCCGCTCGGCAATAAGCCGGGCGGCGCGGTCCGTGCCGCCAGCACTGTGTGTAACCATTACATAGCCTTTAGATCTAAGAATAATGAAAAAAAGAATTGGTGATTTGATGGATGTCAAATGTGCTTATTTAAAAAACATAAATTGACAAAAAACATTTTTTTATAATAAAAGAACACAAAAATCTAAAAACATGGCAAACATAGACGAAGTATTTAGAGATCTTGAAAGGGCTGGAAAAACTGATGTCGAAAATTTAATACAGTGGATGAAAAATTGTAAATATAATACCATTTATCTATATACACTATAATATCACCCGGGTCGATGGCTATTCTCCGCTGAACTTGTCCGCCATCATGGCCGAGATTCTGTCAGAAGCAGTATTATTCATTACACGTACCAGTTAGTTGTTGGTCAGATAGGCAGTCACTCCATGTAAAATACTGGTATTCATCTGCATCCGGTTAGACTAGAAGCCGACCCCAATTGATATAATTTGGAGCATACGTGGACTTCCATAAGGTGTACTGAGATCCGGTGAAGGTCGCGGGAATGGCGGACGCACAGGGCCGGTTGTGGTAACGCTTCGGGTAAGGCTAGCCTATGATGTCCAGCACTTGGGCTTAAACGTTCGTTCAGCTGTAGACTTATTTTGATGGGGATGTTTAAGAAAGAGGTTTTTTTTTTGTATTCGGTGGTGCTGCGTCTCAACCCATCGCCCGCCCGCGCTCTTACTGCGTTTTCGCTTAGCGTTCTTTCTGACTTTTTTCTTTTTACTCGGCTCCTAAGTCTCGTAGCAAGATGTTACATAGCCTATAACCTTTCTCAGGAATTGGACTATCCAATGCAAAAGATTTTTTCATATCCGACTGGTAGTTCCGGAGATTACCCCCTACATACAAACAAATTTTACCTCTTAATAATATTAGTACGTACCTACTCTTTATAATAGTAGACTGGCGATTTTAGACTTACCTATCCATACTTCCATATGGATAAGTCTAAAATCGCCTGCCTTGATTTATAACTTTAGTTGTAGGTATTCACTGAGGGATAAATTTAAAGAAATAAACATAATGACAGTCGCATCTCAATATATATATGATAACCTGATTTATGTAAAAAAGAATATTAAACTATATTCTAAACACAGCGACATTCATAGCATAAATACTAGAAACAAAGATTTACTATTATTGTGCCCACGACTAGGCTCCAAAAAATTTGTAATTCATTTAAGTGCCAAAGTATACGTTTTTATAACAAACTCCCAAGCCATGTTAAAGAACTGAGCCTCAATAAGTTTAAATTATTTATTAAACAGAAACTCTGTCAAAAAGGTTTCTATAATTAGTTAAAGATTACTTGGACGACAAAAAGGCTTGGGACTAATTAAGCTACTCCAATGTACCCCAAGCAACAAACAATTTTATACTAATCGTTTTATTAGTGACATTTTTATTTTTATTGATTTACGTGACATTTAATATATTTGAGGACTCTGTGGATATACATTATTTATTTTTTCTTTTCTCAGCTAGTTTTAATGATAATCGCCACAGTTTGAGTACTCTATGCGGCCTACCCAAATGTCCTTTCTTTGGTATTGTTCGTCGAGTCGTTGAGCTCCTTAAGTTCTCTGAGCTACACGAGTACTGACAAATGCGTGCACTGACTGGACAGGTCCACTCAAATCTGTATGGTTCTTTCCTCAAAAGAACATTTCAGGCACCAATGTGCATGGTCCTCAAATGATCGGACCAAGATTATTTCTGGATTTTTAAGACATATTAACGTTGATCAAATTATATAAGGTGCTATAAAAATATCTGCCACGGCTGCAATGGGAGATAGTATTGTGTTTATAGATTACAATAGTAAAGATAAATTATTGATCATGTGTCATATTTTTTTTCATACAAAAAATTGTACGTATAAATTTGCAAGTGACGAACTAGTCAGCTGATTTCAGTTTTCATTCACAGAACAGATGGAAAGAGATAGCAGTTGTTTTCATTGACGAAGTGCACTTCGCGCGTAATTTGTGAACCACGTTATGCAGAGTAGAGTCAATGTTTAAATAACTACTTTATTTTCTCAAATTGATTTAACTGTGCCGGGGTACGAAATTTCTTCACTATTGTTATCTTTAAACACAATACTACCTCTCATTAAAGCCGTGGCAGATATTTTTATAGCACCTTATATGTGTATAACGACGTGAATATTTACTTCGTAAAGTATTATATTAGGTACTGTAATTATTGTGAATGTGAAGACTGTGTGGGTAATTTTTTCTTTATTTTTGTTTTTTTTCCTTTTTGCAGTTACTTTTAATCATGGTCTGACAGTTTGAGAGCTTTATTCGGCCTACCCAAATGTCCTTTTTTTGGTATTGTTCGTCGAATCGTTGAGCTCCTTAAGTTCTGAGTTGAGCTGCACGGTTACTGACAAATGCGTGCACTTACTGGAGAGGTCCACTCAATCTGTGTGGTACTTTCCTCAAAAGACCATCTCAGACTCTAATCTACATGGTCTTCATATGATCCAAACAATATGTCTGGACTTTAAAAGAGACTGTGACCTCTGAGTTTGTTTCGGCCTTTCTTCTCGGAGTAGTCAGATAGGAAACACCGACCTCATCTAGTACTTAAAATATTATTGACGTGTAAAAGTGTTTCTACAAACCTATTTACAGAAAAACAGAAGATTGAGCAAGCGTGGATATCAATCCTCTTGTCTTCTCTGTTTGAGAATAGGCCTTTGTCCTACAGTGGGACAGTAATAGGCCTGTACTATTATTTAATAAAGAATTAAATGTCCGTTATGTATTAAATTTGCCGTTTTGTTTTATATATAAAACTAAATGTATTTGAATATCCTACAGCGATATCTTTAACGAGTATTGTAGTACATCACTATCAGCAAGAAATCGATACGAAATCCGTTTTTTTCTACAAACACTAGCTTTGCGACACTAGAGCTTCGTGCGTATGGAACTTAGGCAACGATTTTGTTGGTGTCTTATCCGCAGAATAGTTTTAAAAAAGTAGTTAGAAGTAGGTAGTTGTTTGTTTATTTAATACATTCATAAATAAACTTAAAATATTACTAACTTGATGAACGTATCAATGAATATCTAAATGTTTTTTTTTTTTTATAAAATAATTAAGTAGGTACCTACTACAAGTGATTTTTTTACTTTAGAACAATAATAGAATGGTGGGCTGGCCTATTTTTTGACCAAACAATCAGTGCCCAAAACGCTGGCAGCATTGCCACGTTGTATGGCAATGCTGCCAGCCTTTTGGGCACTTTTCCTGGTGACAGCGATGCGGACGAATTTTTTGAGGCTGGTGATTCTTTTCCTTCGTTTCTTATATTAGTATACTATTTCGTATACCAACTAATTAGTCAAATAAAAGCCCTATTCCTCTCCTACTTTGCTGTGCCCGACAGGGTCCATCTGATCATGTCTATAAACCTACCAAGTTCACGTTATTAGATATTAATTTCCATCACTTCTGTGAAGTTTTGCTAGTTTATTCACTTTGGTCTTGTTTATTTGGCTAAAATTGCAAAAAAACGTAAGAAAATTTGGACGTCAGTTTCAGGTTGTATGTATGAGTTGTTAAAATCATCAATGCAACTCTTGTTAGTTGAAATTACCCTATTGAATGACTATTTAATTAAATCATGATATTTGAGGCTAATTCTAACTTCTGACACTGACCTGCAAATTGCAAAAAATCGTACAAAAATTCGGACTACCTTAGCACATCCCTGTTTAGGCTACGGTTTCTCAGAATACCGGTGGCCACCATATGACGGCCGCAGTAACGATGACGGCAGTCATGAAAATGACGCCAGCGGGGTTTGACTTTACGGTGCTCTCTAGGAAAACACCGAATCAGTGACCACCGCAGTCTTGCGGGGTATCCTGCGTGAGCGACGAATACGACGCGACGCGACGCGATGCTGCGAACGTCGCACGCGACGAACGCGATCAACTCAACGGCATCGACATATTGTTTGCGGTTTAAGGCAGTCAGCGGTGAGACGCGACGTAACGCGTACTTGTTTTGAGGGCAACCAGACGCGACACCACGAACTTCGAAATGGTTGATTTAGAAGCGTTGATCGCCGCAGTGCGTGAGCTAAGATTATTGTGGGACAAAAAACAGAAGCATTATAGGAATCGTTTATTAATACAAAGAAGTTGAAAGAATGAACTTTCAACCAAAATTGTACTGTACTTCTCCATGATTCGAGAAGTAATGAACAAGATCACGTAGGACATTTGTCGCGTGTAGCATCGCGTCGCATTACGTCGCGTATTCGTCGCTCACGCTGGACAGGGCCTTAGGAAACTCTAGCTTAAACATTCATATTTTCACCTCCTCAATCAACTTTCCAACGCCTTTCAGCTGAGCTAATCAATACTGTAACGGCTCCGAAGGCACGCAATCTTTTCAAAGACGCCGTCGACAAACAGCATGTAGAACTTAACAAGTTCAAAGAAATCGTCGCTAAATTAGCTAAAGAGCAGTCGAAGACTGTCGAGCAAGTGTCGAAGCAACTCACTGCTGAGGGGCAGAAGATTATAGATGCAACCATAATAGGGCTCCAGGCTTTTAAAGAGGCTCTGAAAACCGGGAAGGCCTAATGGCTTTTGAATTTTTAAATTAAAATTCTTTGTTGAACTGAACCGTTGTTTTGCTTACACACTCGTGACAGACTGGTCTAGTCCTCTGGGCACGGATATGTTACCTAGTCCGGGGGGGCAAGGTAATTAAAACGTGTCATTTTCAACACGATAGCTGGGGTATTCCGTTTAGTCACCCTCCCTCCCTAAAAATCCTCCCTCAGGAGGATACTCGGACACCTATGTCCGGAAATACTCCCTAGGCCTAGTTAGATAAACATAGGCTTAAGGCGGAATCTCGTACATACGTCTCTGAGTATGGACCTTAGGGTGGATTTCTTAGGGTGGATAAACGGAATAACTCCGACAGCCTGCCGAATGGTTGTTAATGCTATGCTGATGAGGGTCGCGGGAATCTTCTGGGTGAGGGAAGATCAAGACTACTTGTTGTTGCGATGCTTAGGATAGTCCTTGTCCAGGTGTCTTGGGTTTTTTATTTACCTATATCATTCTGCTAGTGTTTTTAAACTATGTTGAGGTTGGCTTCCAGTCTAACCGGATGCAGCTGAATACCATTATTTTCTATGGAGCGACTGCCTATCTGGAGAGGTAACAGCAGCCGTCGAGGCGTCGCTGGCTGCCATTGAGGCTTCGTATGCTGATGTCTCTGCCGTTAGCAACGTGCCACTCGGGTATATGAGCACTAAACATCAACATTAATTTTATTTCCCAGCGAAACTAGTCGAAACTGAAAAGGATCCGAAGGTTCTCAATCTATTCAAAGACGCCGTCGACCAACAGCATGTAGAGCTCGCGAAGTTCAAAGAAATTGTCGCCAAATTAGCTGCAGAACAGTCAAAGACTTTCGAGCAGGTGTCGAAGCAACTCGTCGCTGAGGGGCCGAAGATTATCGATGCAGCCATATTAGGACTTCAGGCGTTTAAAGAAGCTTTGAAGACCGAGAAGTAACAGCTTTTGATTTTTTGAATTAAATGCTTTGTTTAACTCAAGTGTTGTTTTTGTAGTAAATCACATCACGAATCCTTGATTGCGTAACTGGTTCTGTTCCTACCCTATTTATTCAAGTAAGTAGTCTATACTTCGTGTGGTACTAGTGGCTTCTATTCCGTAGGCATAAGGATGACATTGAAAGCAAACACGTGATTATAATACCAACCGTTTACTGCAGCTGCCATTTTTCATGCCACCAACGCAATAGAAGTCAAAATCGGTTGTTTAACCCGCAACTTAAGGTACCTCGGTAATACGTAATACGTATTTAGGGGGTTGCGTTCCGGGTTACGCTGTAATCGATTTGAGCGTGCTACTGCTAACACCCGTTCCAAATTAGCGTGAGCACGTTAACGATGTCTCGTGTGAATTTTTTTTTTTTTTTTTTCATAGATGAGGTCATGACATGCGCCATCTTGCGATATTAACGCTGCCTAACCTTGAGCTTGAGGCCCAACCCATAAATTAATATCGCCGTGAGTACTGTCAAAAATGACAGTGCTATTTTGTTTTGAGTCGTATCATAAATAGACCCTAGCATTTTCAAAATTGTGTTTCTGGCTACTGTCGTCACTTATCCAAAGAAGAAAAAGTTTGTGGTGTATAGTGACAAAGAAATACTGTAATCCAAGTGACAAAGAAATCTTGTGCAAGGATTGTTATCATGTTGTAAGTTTTGACGTCGAGCGAGGACTGTGAGCGCGTGCACGAGCGTTCCGAATTGTTGACAGCTCTCAGATATCGGAACGCACATTATTGATGTGAGCGCTGAGGCGTAATTCGTAAGCGCCCGGGAACCAAAGAGTTAAAGACAAAACATTTAGAAATAATAGAAAGTGCTCTATCTGCGACTCCTGCTAAACAAAGTGTCAGTGTTAGGTTTTTTAACGAAGTCACTAACAAAAGCAAAGTGGACATAGACGAGTTTAAAAGAGTCGTGAATAAATCAGCTGATGAATTTACAAAGACTTTCGAAGCGTACGCAAAACAGTTGGCTGAAACTGCTCCCAATTTGCTGCGAGACGCTATAGATGGCGCCACTAGTACCTTAACTATTGTTTCGAAAGAACTTGTTCCAAAAAAATGACAAATAATAATTTTTCTTCAATAAAATATCTTTGGAATTATTTATATTTTATTGTATTCTGCGGATTAAGTGCGGCAGGAGCGGTCCGCCCTGGTCCCCCGGCCCTGGGGGGGCCCCAAATCTTGAGAGATACTTTTTTATCAAATTCCCAACAAGTCCAAAATATGTTTAGTTAGAAGGAGTTGGAGGGCCCTTACATAGTATGCAAAATATACATGAAGGGTGCTATCATTTTCGAGCTCGTATCGTTCGCTGTTGTGTACTTAGGTACATAACTTTAAAATAAATACTTTGGAGATAGAGTTTGATGCCGAAGGGTTGCACATATTCAGAGACGATGACCACTTAAAATCAAGGTGAGGCAGGGGGGCGAGACTGTCGTCATCAACATTTTAAAAACACGTCTACTGCTTGACATAGGCCTCCTCCAAGCGTCGACTCATCGACTGGTACTGTGCTTGTGCTTCAAACATTCAGCAGGCTATAGAATACTACAGGTATCTTTTGGCGCCTGAATGACATTGACAGGGGGGCGCTGGTGGTTAACATTTATGAAATTGTCACAGCATTTCTAGTGACAAAATAAGATTGCTGCATTAGTTCCGATTTTGGCCACGCGCCAAATAACCTAGTAGCGTCGAAGATTAAAAACTGTGTTATAAGGCTGCACACACAGTGCCGCCGGCAAGCCGCGGTGCACCCGGCTTGTTGCACAAAGGAGCCGCCAAACACCGTGCCGCTCGGCAATAAGCCGGGCGGCGCGGTCCGTGCCGCCAGCACTGTGTGTAACCTTTACACAGCCTTTAGATCTCAGAATAATGAAAAAAAGAATTGGTGATTTGATGGTTGTCAACTGTGCTTATTTAAAAAACATAAATTGACAAAAAACATTTTTTTATAAAAAAAGAACACAAAAATCTAAAAACATGGCAAACATAGACGAAGTATTTAGAGATCTTGAAAGGGCTGGAAAAACTGATGTCGAAAATTTAATACAATGGATGAAAAATTGTAAATATAATACCATTTATTATATTACACACTATACCTAATATGACCCGGGTCGATGGCTTTTCTCCTCTGAACTTGACCGCCATGGCCGAGATTCTGTCTAGAGCACTATTATTCATTACACGTACCAGCTATTACGGGGAGCCAGAAGTTCGAAATTCTGACAGCCAGTCTCATCAAGGGGTATCGTGTTACTAAGTAACTGGGTTGTGGTGGTCAGATAGGCAGTCACACCATGTAAAATACTGGTATTCATCTGCATCCGGTTAGACTAGAAGCCGACCTCAATTGATATAGTTTGGAGCATACGTGGACTTCCATAAAGTGTACTGAGATCCGGTGAAGGTCGCGGGAATGGCGGAAGCACAGGGCCGGTTGTGGTAACGCTTCGGGTAAGCCTAGCCTATGTCCAGCACTTGGGCTTCAACGTTCGTTCAGCAGTAGACTTCTTTTGATGGGGATGTTTAAGAAAGAGGTTTGTTTATTTTTTGTATTCGGTGGTGCTTTTTACGTGCGTCTCAACCCATCGCCCGCCCGCGCTATTACTGCGTTTTCGCTTAGCGTTCTTTCTGACTTTTTTCTTTTTACTCGGCTCCTAAGTCTCGTAGCAAGATGTTACATAGCCTATAACCTTTCTCAGGAATTGGACTATCCAATGCAAAAGATTTTTTCAAATCCGACTGGTAGTTCCGGAGATTACCCCCTACATACAAACAAATTTTACCTCTTAATAATATTAGTACGTACCTACTCTTTATAATAGTAGACTGGCGATTTTAGACTTATCCATACTTCCATATGGATAAGTCTAAAATCGCCTGCCTTGAGCAAGCGTGGATATCGATCCTCTTGTCTTCTCTGTTTGAGAATAGGCCTTTGTCCTACAGTGGGACAGTAATAGGCCTGTACTATTATTTAATAAAGAATTAAATGTCCGTTATGTATTAAATTTGCCGTTTTGTTTTATATATAAAACTAAATGTATTTGAATATCCTACAGCGATATCTTTAACGAGTATTGTAGTACATCACTATCAGCAAGAAATCGATACGAAATCCGTTTTTTTCTGCAAACACTAGCTTTGCGACACTAGAGCTTCGTGCGTATCTATGGAACTTAGGCAACGATTTTGTTGGTATCTTATCCGCAGAATAGTTTTAAAAAAGTAGTTAGAAGTAGTTGTTTGCTTATTTAATACATTCATAAATAAACTTAAAATATTACTAACTTAATGAACGTATCAATGAATATCTAAATGTTTTTTTTTTTTATAAAATAATTAAGTAGGTACCTACTACAAGTGATTTTTTTACTTTAGAACAATAATAGAATGGAGGGCTGGCCTAATTTTTGACCAAACAAGCAGTGCCCAAAACGCTGGCAGCATTGCCACGTTGTATGGCAATGCTGCCAGCCTTTTGGGCACTTTTCCTGGTGACAGCGATGCGGACGAATTTTTTGAGGCTGGTGATTCTTTTCCCTCGTTTCTTATACATGTACATTATATATAATGTTAGCTAATATATTCTGTAAATATTATATAGATACCTATTTGGTATACTATACTAATATACTATTTGGTATACCAACTAATTAGTCAAATAAAAGCCCTATTCCTCTCCTACTTTGCTGTGCCCGACAGGGTCCATGTGATCATGTCTATAAACCTACAACCAAGTTCACGTTATTAGCTATACTGATTTCCATCACTTCTGTGAAGTTTTGCTAGTTTATTCACTTTGGTCTTGTTTATTTGGCTAAAATTGCAAAAAAACGTAAGAAAATTTGGACGTCAGTTTCAGGTTGTATTGTATGAGTTGTTAAAATCATCAATACAACTCTTGTTAGTTGAAATTATCCTATTGAATGACTATTTAATTAAATCATGATATTTGAGGCTAATTCTAACTTCTGACACTGACCTGCAAATTGCAAAAAATCGTACAAAAATTCGGACTACCTTAGCACATCCCCGTTTAGGCTACGGTTTCTCAGAATACCGGTGGCCACCATATGACGGCCGCAGTGACGATGACGGCAGTCATGAAAATGATGCCAGCGGGGTTTGACTTTACGGTTCTCTCTAGGAAAACACCGAATAAGTGACCACCGCAGTCTTGCGGGGTATCCTGCGTGAGCGACGAATACGACGCGACGTGACGCGATGCTGCGAACGTCGCACGCGACGAACGCGATCAACTCAACGGCATCGGCATATTGTTTGCGGCCTTTAAGGCAGTCAGCGGTGACACGCGACGTAACGCGTACTTGTTTTGAGGGCAACCAGACGCGACACCACGAACTACGAAATGGTTGATTTAGAAGCGTTGATCGCCGCAGTGCGTGAGCTAAGATTATTGTGGGACAAAAAACAGAAGCATTATAGGAATCGTTTATTAATACAAAGAAGTTGAAAGAATGAACTTTCAACCAAAATTGTACTGTACTTCTCCATGATTCGAGAAGTAATGAACAAGATCACGTAGGACATTTGTCGCGTGTAGCATCGCGTCGCATTACGTCGCGTCGTATTCGTCGCTCACGCTGGACAGGGCCTTAGGAAACTCTAGCTTAAACATTCATATTTTCACCTCCTCAATCAACTTTCCAACGCCTTTCAGCTGAGCTAATCGATACTGTAACGGCTCCGAAGGCACGCAATCTTTTCAAAGACGCCGTCGACAAACAGCATGTAGAACTTAACAAGTTCAAAGAAATCGTCGCTAAATTAGCTAAAGAGCAGTCGAAGACTGTCGAGCAGGTGTCGAAGCAACTCGCTGCTGAGGGGCAGAAGATTATAGATGCAGCCATAATAGGGCTGCAGGCTTTTAAAGAGGCTCTGAAAACCGGGAGGGCCTAATGGCTTTTGAATTTTTTAATTAAATTCTTTGTTGAACTGAACCGTTGTTTTGCTTACACACTCGTGACAGACTGGTCTAGTCCTCTGGGCACGGATATGTTACCTAGTCCGGGGGGGCAAGGTAATTAAAACGTGTCATTTTCATAGTTAGATAAACATAGGCATAAGGCGGATTCTGGTACATACGTCTCTGAGTATGGACTCCGACAATTAATGCTATGCTGATGAGGGTCGCGGTTATCTTCTGGGTGAGGGAAGATCAAGACTACTTGTTGTTGCGATGCTTAGGGTAGTCCTTGTCCAGGTGTCTTGGGTTTTTTATTTATATCATTCTGCTAGCGTTTTTAAACTATGTTGAGGTTGGCTTCCAGTCTAACCGGATGCAGCTGAATACCATTATTTTCTATGGAGCGACTGCCTATCTGGAGAGGTAACAGCAGCCGTCGCTGGCCATTGAGGCTTCGTATGCTGTTGTCTCTGCCGTTAGCAACGTTCCACTCGTGTATATGAGCACTAAACATCAACATTAATTTCCCAGCGAAACTAGTCGAAACTGAAAAGGATCCGAAGGTTCTCAATCTATTCAAAGACGCCGCCGACCAACAGCATGTAGAGCTCGCGAAGTTCAAAGAAATTGTCGCCAAATTAGCTGCAGAACAGTCAAAGACTTTCGAGCAGGTGTCGCAGCAACTCCTCGCTGAGGGGCCGCTCGAAATTGAGGCTGTGAAGACCGAGAAGTAACAACTTTTGATTTTTTGAATTAAATGCTTTGTTTAACTCAAGTGTTGTTTTTGTAGTAGATCACATCACGAATACTTGATTGCGTAACTGGTTCTGTTCCTACCCTATTTATTCAAGTAAGTAGTCTATACTTCGTGTGGTACTAGTGGCTTCTATTCCGTAGGCTTAAGGATGACATTGAAAGCAAAAACGTGATTATAATACCAACCGTTTACTGCAGCTGCCATTTTTCATGCCACCAACGCAATAGAAGTCAAAATCGGTTGTACGGACAGTAAAACGGTTGGTTTAAATGTCTAATCTTATTGTGAACTAGCTGCTGCCCGCGGCTTCGCCCGCGTGAATGTCGGAAATTACCCCATACATCCCCATGGGTTTTAAGTATAAATATTGATTATATATAGATATATTTTCGAGTTAATCGGACAGCGCGTTAAAATTCTTCCATACAAACACTGACACCCCCCAATCCCCCTTTAGGGGGTAATTTAGACGAAGGAGGAGGCGGAGCGCGTGAGGGAGAGGCAAAGTTCGCGCCCTCACGCGCCTAGCCGCCGTAGGATGACGCCCTGGGCGTCGGGACTCCTTGGAGGATTCCCGGCCACCGTAGGCGCGGGCTTGCGGGCGGTGAGCAATGGGTAGCTCGCCCCCGATAAGGACCAGGCCCGGGTCGACGGCGCGTCGTGTTCCACGCGCGCCTCAAAGAGATGTCAGCAAAACTGACAGGGTCCGCTAGGACCGTTGCCCGCCGGGGTTGCGGGTAGTCCTAAGGGGAAACCGTGGCCCCTGGCATGGCAAGGGAAGGAACACGGGTGGGTTTTAGTCAGTAAAAGTCTGACACGCCCTCCCGCTCCGCCCAGAGCGGGAGAAGTCATTGGATGATTTCCCACCCAAAAAAAAAAAAAGAAAAAAAAAAAAAAAAAGGGGGTAATTTAGAAAAAACAAAAAACTACAAACTTTATAATTTATTTAGATAACTATTCGTGCGAAGTTTCGTGTTTATTACCTCAAGGAATAAGATTTTTCATACAAACTTTCATCCCTTATTTTACCCCCTTAGGGGTTGAATTTCGAAAAATCCTGATACACGTTATTCTTAATTTTTGGGTTTAGTACAAATATTGAGTTTCGAGTTAATCGGACAGCGCGTTAAAATTCTTCCATACAAACTTTGACACCCCCCAACCGTAGGATAGGATACTTTTCCGGGATAAAAAGTACCCAGTGTGGTGCCCAGGATATTAAAGAATAATTATACCAAGTTTCATCGTAATCGAACCGGTAGTTTTTGCGTGATACTTGAACAAACAGACAGACAGACAGACAGACAGACAGACAGACAAAAAAAATTTTAATCACACTTTTGGGTTCGGTGTCGGTCTAGTAACACCCCCTGCCATTTATTTTTTTGATATTTTCAATGTACAGAATTTTCACTTCTACAGATTTATTATAAGTATAGATGGGGTATAGTCTGAAATAATAGTATATTTTAGAGGTGGAATGGTATGAACTTTTTTTTTTAACCCACAACTTAAGGTAATACCTCGGTAATACGTAATACGTATTTAGGGGGTTGCGTTCCGAGTTACGCTGTAATCGATTTGAGAGTGCTAACACCCGTTCCAAATTAGCGTGAGCACGTTAACGATGTCTCGTGTGAATTATCATAGATAGATGACGTCATGACATGCGCCATCTTGCGATATTAACGCTGCCCAACCCAAAAATTAGTGTGCGTTACGATTGCTCCGCCAAGTTATCCAAACCGAAAAAAACTTGGTCAAAAAAATTGTCGAAATTTGTCAAAATCGAAGGGAACAACCAAGTCAAAGTAGAAATAAAAAAGTTTGAAGGCTTTTAAGTTGGCCGCGCCAACGTAACGTGGAGGATGGCGCGGCCACGGAGATCTCAGCAACTACTTGGGTTAGCGATCTAATTCTTTTTGTCAATTGAAGACTGAATTTGTCAAAAATTGTCGACAAAAGAATGATAAGCTCTAGATCAATATTTTACGAAATATTCACCTTGGAAGTTATGGCCGCGCAATCGTGCACTTGTCGTTTCTTTATTTTTGATTATTTCTTTAAAACTTACGAATTCATATAGTAAAACTGTTACAAGAAGAAAGGTCTTAATTTGTCAAAACTAATGAAAGCAATAAATACTACTAAAGTTTAGTACGAAATCAGTCCAAAACAAAAAGGGCGTGGCCGCGCGGTCGTAACGTTACTTTGTTCGCTGATATCTCATTATCTTCTATAGTTGCTAGGATTTCGGTGTAGACATCCATTTATTCGACAAATTGTCCTCATTAGAATGACATATCGTTTTACCCTCAGAACAGTTTTCAACGCGTGTAATCTCAAAAATGATGTTGTAGCCACCACGCAACACAGCAAGTTTTGACCCCTTGTTCGTAAGAAATAAATAAATAGTACAGGAATTGCTGACGCCACACTCTTCAGATGTCCGCGCGAAGCAATCGACCGCCGCGACACCGTGAGGAACAAACTGACAACTGTGTGCTGCGCTCTGATTGGCCATAACCAATGTAAATAGACGCGAAGCTCGTAATTGTATATAGTTTATAAGTAGGAACATTTTATAATAAAGATCAGTCATTTTTCATCCGTTACAATCTGGAGTCGAGTATTATTTCTACCTGCGACACTCCTCCAAAATGTTATCTCATACATAGGCATACTCATACTAAGGCATACTCCGTGGCCGCGCCATCCTCCACGTTACGTTGGCGCGGCCAACTTAAAAGCCTTCAAACTTTTTTATTTCTACTTTGACAAATTTTTGGTTTGTTCCCTTCGATTTTGACAAATTTCGACAATTTTTTTGACCAAGTGTTTTTCGGTTTGGACAACTTGGCGGAGCAATCGTAACGCACACAAAAATTAATATCGCCGTGAGTACTGTCAAAAATGACAGTGCTATTTTGTTTTGAGTCGTATCATAAATAGACCTAGCATTTTCAAAATTGTGTTTCTGGCTACTGTCGCCACATAACCAAAGAAGAAAAGTTTGTGGTGTAAAGTGACAAAGAAATACTGTAATCCAACCATCTTGTGCAAGGATTGTGATTATGTTGTAAGTTTTGACGTCGAGCGAGGACTGTGAGCGCGTGCACGAGCGTTCCGAATTGTTGACAGCTCTCAGATATCGGAACGCACATTATTGATGTGAGCGCTGAGGCGTAATTCGTAAGCGCCCGGGAACCAACGAGATGGACAAAACATGGAGGCGACGCGGTATTCTATACATACATTTGCAAATATTATTACAAATATAAATATGAGTGAAATACGGTACAGAATGTGAAATATCGTTTTAAAGGTGTCCCTTTTCCAGTCCATATTTATTTTATGTGTATATGCTGGGAACACATCTCTATGGTATAATATTATGTAATCTGTGGGAAGTGGGAACACAGCTGAATCTGACTGTCTGACAGTGACACCTGGTGACACCGACAAGTTTAGTGAGTGACAGTCAAAGATGTTATTTTTTTTGGCTGTGTTTTGATTTGAAATGATTGTTTTGTTAGTGATCCCACTATTTTGTGATTGCGACCTAATTCAACAGACTTTTTGATACTTATCAATCAAGTGAAACTCTAAAACTGCAGCTCGTTGCAAAAACCATTTTAAATCATTAAAAACAACAGTGGAAAATCATTACCTGTGTTATTGTAATAAATTGTTGTTCATTTCTTTTTAAAGCTTTTTATACTTACAAGTCAAGAAAATTAATTAGTTATTGTATTATCTCGCTTTCTTTTTTTTGTATTTTGAGCTATTGACCTGGCCATCTATTACAAAATATGCATGTATTTTTTTAAAGTTTTTATTTGATAGTTTACATCGCCAAAAAATGGTAAAAAATAATTCAAAGCTAAAAAAGCAATTTATTGAAAATAGCCAACCGACCCGGGCTATTTAAACGCCCTCCATTTTGGCGCGCTTGGTGTGACGTCACAGTTTATGACAACAAACAAACAAGTGTTAAGTGAGGTTAGATTGAAGAAGTATTCTGCTCTGCTGTACCTCTTCTGCTGCAATACATCATCATGGAACCGCCTTCTCCCGCTATAGAACAATGTAAAAAACCGATATACAAGTATTGCATTGTGCCTGAGTGCAAAAATACAATAAGAACTGCACCCGATAAAGTGTTTTTTTTTGTCCCGAGAGGTGTGGACACAAGGAGGAAGTGGTGTAAAATTATGAAAAGAAACATGGTATCTCCATTAACTCCTTTATATTGTTGTGAAGATCATTTTGACGTAAGTATTTAAGTAATTCCCTAAACATTTGTTTTGTTTTTGTGCTACAATAACAAGGTTATGATGTTGACAGTAAGCCAACATCTTAGCTTAGGGAACCTTGTTTGTAAAACTCTTTTGAGTTTGTACAACTGTTTCTGTGGTGAGGATTTTGCTTCGATCATCAAAAATCAATCTGCCTAGCCTTTTTCCCAACTTTGTTGGGGTCGGCTTCCAGTCTAACCGGATGCAGCTGAATACCAGTATTTTACATGGAGCGACTGCCTATCTGACCTCCACAACCCAGTAACTGTGTAATATGATAGCCCTTGGTAAGACTGGTTGCTGGTATCATGCAAAATCATATAACAACCCACCATATTTTATACACTTTCAGTTTCAAAAACACAATATTTGTATGAAAATGAATATTTGTGTTGTATTTGTTTGTTGTTGTGAATATGTTACACTGGTTTTTAACACATTCTGTTTCCTATTAATTTCACAATTTAATTTATTATTGTGTTTTCAGATAGAAGAAGATACAGATAATTATATGATGTACAAAATATTAAATTTGCAAGAAAAACAAAAAACCACATTAAGATTAAAGAAAGGTATCCTTCCTCACAAATATCTAAGTCAAACAGATACTGAGGCGCAGCCACCACCAGAGAGAAAAGGTTTCTTAAAGAGAAAACATTTAGAAATAATAGGAAGTGCTCTATCTGCGACTCCTGCTAAACAAAGTGTCAGTGTTAGTGACTCATCAACAGAACATTATTTAGAAGCAGCTACCAGTTCCTTTGCATCTCACGGATACATAGAAGATACTGAAAACAAAAATGCTTGTGAAGTTGGTACCAGATCTTCTTCAGTCTCATTACAAGTAAGTGTTACAGCATAACGCTTCTGATGAATATTATGTTCAGGTGTTATCCAAGCGTTCACTATACGTAAATCCCCCTCTGGTTTAACTTGAACATATCCGACTGTTGTATCGCTATAAATGATTCTCTCTTTGATCTATAAAAAAAACAAAAAATGATTTTGTTGTTGACATAATATATATTGTATTGTTACGTCACATTCGCTCTAGCGTTGACATCATCAATAGCGTCGCTTTTCACGTATTTGAATTTCCCGCAGTTTTTAAGGAATTAAAAAAAAAAAAAATCTTGCTGAAAAATAAATTATAATCAAAAACTACTATACAAAAAGTACTATACAAGCGTTGGCCGCAACCAGAAAATGATGGATTCACTTATGTGTCCCTCGGCTTCGGGCCTCGGCCCACATTTTCACGATCGCCCGAGTTGCTGGCCGCGACAGTAATGTACTAATAAAAATATATATTTAGAGCTTTTCATATTCCCTATTGGCTATACTTTATTGAATATTGGAACCGGACAGAGATTTAAATCAAAGATTTGCCCTATGTCACACGAGAGTGTCAATTATAAAGTACTCTGTGGTGTCCACAGACATATAAGAGAAGCAGACCAAACATAAATCCATAGTTATATTTATATAGATGGACATGATTCTTTATCCTCTTCTTGCTAAGCGACAAGTCGTTGTGTCTCGTTCTGTCACCTGTTGTCACACTGATTCACACATAGACAAAATTTGACGCGTAGCATGTCTATCCCGCGCCGCCATATTGGTATGCGACATCATCTGCATCGATTCTATTCTTCAACTGCGTTATAATATGAAAATAATACTTGTTTGGAGCTTAATACACACGAGGATAATAGCATAAAATGGTGAAGTGCAGTGCGTACCGGTGTGACAGTGCTAGCTACCACAAAACACCTGGATTGACCTTTCATCGGTAAGTTTATGTATTATGTTGTGTGGTACCAGAACTTCTTAGTGCTTTCTCGTAATGAATTCAAATGTTGCGATACTGTTTAATCGTATTTCACATAAATTTGTTAACTTAAATGCGATTTGTCTGCACCGATAACCTAAAACTAAAGAAATAAACCTTTACAAAGACAAAATTGTCAGCAAGTGGCAGAAAATGACAGCTCAAATACCTGTGTGCAATGATATTCTAATAAAACATCATTGCCTGTGTAGTTAGTCAGGGACGGATTAGGCAAGCAAAGACGAATTTTGGTCAGTGGGTCGTCTTAGGGGCGGATTAAGTTTTATTATTATTTTACCATTGAATTATCAAACAGAGCTTAGTTTACTAGAAGATTTTTTTTTTGGTGATATATTTTTCATAATACTGTAGAGTGCAGATTGTCAGTGTAATCACACATGCTATTATAATAAATTATAAAATTGATTATGTTACTCACTGGCTACTCACTTAACTTTAAAATTTCATTCAGCAGGTAATAATTGAGCATACTAATATTTTTTCCAGGTTTCCAAAGGATGTATGTTTACGGAATGCATGGATTGAAAACACGAAACTCCAGGATTGGCAACCTACATGTTCGAGTGTACTTTGTTCGAACCATTTTGAGAATCACTTGATCGATCCCAGTGCTTTTCGAACAACATTACGTCCTGGAGCAATTCCTACACTGTTTAATGAATTGCCTGTGGCTCCATATGTATGTATTATAGCAATTATAATTTACATAATTATCTTGTAACAATAACAACTTATCTTATTAATTTATACTTATCTACATATTAATTGTAGATAAGTATAAATTAATATAATTAATCCACCACAAAAAACATTACCTAGAAAACGAACTGCAGACATGTCAAATGTTTCTGTACTTAAAGAAATACAAAATAAATTAAAACCTGTTGTTTCTACTTCTAATACGACTAAGACTACTTTAATAGTAAGTATTTTAACTACTTACTACATATAACTTGGAACGGACAGTTTGAAAATATTGAATGACCTTCGAGTCCTACACTGTTTAATGAATTGCCTGTGGCTCCATATGTAAGCTTTATAGCAATTATAATAAATACATATCTTATAACAATAACAAGTTATGTTATTTATATCTACATATTAATTGTTATTCTATTATTTGCAGGAAAAGGAAAATGTTTCAATATCGCTAAATAATACCGGCAACCGGCCCTAGTCCGGCCCTGTATTGACAACACTCCCTATGTGTGCGTAATGGCTACGCAATTTTTAGCGAATGTTTGGTCTGCTTCTCTCATATGTCTGTGGTGGTGTCAATCCTAAGCTAAGCGGTGCGACGTCCTTGTAATATTTTTAATAGCGTTAGATTGGCAATGCAAAAGAGAAAAAAAAGTCTAAACTAAAAAACGTGGGTTAGAGCGAGATAGATAAACGAGACCCTTCATGTTTTTTTATTTTTTTATTTTTATTTATTTATTTAATTAAATAATGCATATTTGCAATATTAGGCTAAGATTCATGCACGCTATCGATCAATCATGCTATCGGTATCGGATCGGCCTGCTATCTAATTGCTTAAAACGTTTTCTACATATTAACACAGATAATATAATACTACGTAATATTAGTCTATAGTAAAACAATCTATATATTTAAAAAAAATGAACCCCTATTTCTCCACGCTTTAACTTGAGAACGGCTTTACCGATTTTATTCATCTTTTAATTTTTTTGTGTTTTCTAATACTACGTGGAAGATTCTTACTTATATATTTTTTTAAGAAAGTTAGGTAGGTAGGGTAGGTACCCTACCTACCTACCTACCTAACTTACCTACAAACCTACCTAGGTATGTAGGTAGGTAGGTGTAGGTGGGTAGGTATGTAGGTAGATTTAAGGTAGGTAGGGTATGTAGGTAGGGTATAGATAGGTAGGTAGGTAGATAGGTGCGCCGTAAATAAGTACTTAGTGCTACCTGTGCGAAGCCGGGGCGGGCAGCTAGTTTGTAATATTTTAAACTAAAACGTAAAATAACTTGCCCGTTCTTCTACTAATACGCTTTGTACAATCATCGGCACGACTCTTGAGCGCTGACCTGCACCTGCGCAAAAGTGCAAAAGCGGGTGCGCGTTTCATTTTGTCATAAGTGTACGATGCGCAAAGCGATCCCCACTCTTCCGCCGAGCGCTCAAGACCCGTGCCGGTATCTGTAATGGACTGACCGAGTGACCGACTCCTTGACAACTCAGGACCCTTAGTAGAAGTTGTTCCTATCTTTTGTTTTGAGTTATTTTAATTACACCTTGTATATTTTGCAGCTAGTATGTCAATAATAACATGACGGTATTGTGTGCAGACTCCTGGTACGGTGAAGGTGAAATCACTGCCGGTACTACACGATGCAGAGAAGCGAGCGCCGCGGACAGGCAGGCCGCGACACGTCGAACCGGTAACTATCTTTGGTACACACACATAAACTCCTGCCTTCTTCCCATGGGGTGGGCAGAACCTACAGAACCCCACCTGTTACGATCCGAACATACTCCTTTTGCGTTCGTTTACGTTCAAACATTTGTATACATGCGTGGTCCATTTGTTTACATATTGATCAGATACTTTTGGCACACACTATACGAGAAGCTTCATTCTGCCTAGACTTTTCCCAATCATTTTGGGGTTGGCTTCCAGTCTAACCAGATGCAGCTGAATACCAGTATTTTACATGGAGCGACTGCCTATCTGACCTCCACAATCCAGTAACTGGGTAATACGATACCCCTTGGTAAGACTGGTTGTCAGACTTTCGGGCTTCTGACGACTCGTAACGACTGTCAAAGTTCCACGAATGACAGCCGGGACCAACGGTTTAACGTACTTTCCGAAGCACGGAGGAGTCTCGGTATGTTAAGATGGTCACCCATCCACGGACCAACCCCGGCAAGCCCCCGCAGCTTAACTTGATGGATCGACCCGTGAGGCTGTTATTAGATACTTAGCCACGAGCTCCTCACTATACGAGAAGCTATATTTGTGAATTATACGTAAGTGTTTTTTTTTAGCCTAGGCAGTTTTCGCCGATCGCGGGCGCTTCCCTGCTGCGCTCGCCCGTGCGGCCGCGCGGCTCGGCGCTCCCCTGTGAACCGGTGAGTGGCATGTCCAGTGATTTTTTGCTCTCAGTCCCAGTTAAGTATGTTAAAATCAATCAACCCACTATCTTTCAATAACTATCTGCCTAGTCTTTTTCCACCGATGTTGGCGGCTTCGAGTCTAGTCTAGCCAGATGCAGATAGGCCGTCGAATATTGGTATACAGACCAGTATTTTATTACAGCGCTGCAACCTCCGTGTAACCGCCAATGCGGGGACACCTATATGGTGCGCCGTCGCCGCAACGCATCGTGTGAACTGACTTTAAAGATCTATACGATACGTTGTTGATATTCTTTTCCAGATTAAGGTAACATCGGGTCCATCAGTACTTCAGAAGTGTCAAGGAATAAAAACACTCGATCCGGACTTCAACCCAGTGATAACGGAAATAAAATCCGAAGCAGTTCCGATCAAGCAGGAAGAAGATCCACAAAGCGATGACACGCTTTCAATAGCTGAAGACACTGATCAGCTGAGTGACGCTGATCAGCCGAGTGAAGACCTCATTCCACTGAGTAACGCGCAGGCTCCGCTGAGTAACGCCCCGGATCCATTGAGTGACGTAAAAGTCGAAGAATTGGAAGTCGGTGTAGATGAAGTCGAAGTTACTGGACCAGAGGAAGTGAATAGGCCGGTGGAAGTGACCAGGCCAGTGGAATTGACCAGGGTAGAGGCAGTGTCAACTGTGCCGTTACCGCAAAATCTCAGGCAAGAGTTGTTTCGGGCAGGGAACGACTGTTACAACCTGGTAGGTACTGTTTATCTACAGGATGTCTCAGAAAGGTGTCGTCAAAATTGAGGGTTCGGTACAGACTACTCGACCTAAATGTATGGGACGACTGAGATTTTTTTCGTGATTACGATATTGGTCCCATGGAAAAAGTTGTTCAGTTTGATGGTCTGGACCACACCCTTAAATATGACCACACCTTTCTAATACATCCTTTATAGAACGCTACAAAAGAGCCCTTTCGGCGCGTGATCAAAGTCGGAACTAACGCCGCCATCTTGTTTTTTCAATACATTTCAGAAAACAATTTGCACAAATGTTTACCAACAGCGCCTCCATGTCGACGTCATTCGAGCCAAAAGATCCTCGCATCTGTTTATTATTGTTTAATAATAATTATTATTTATTTCAGATTCGCATACAAGCAAACCAAATCAACAAGCTAAGTGTACGCTGCGAAAAACATCGTCAGAAGCTGAACAACTATGTGCAGGTCGTCAGGCGACGGAACAAGAAGATCAGCGACCTGCAGAGGAAACTCGAGGCTCTGAGGAACTTTATTGGAGAACATGGCTGGGACGCGAGTAGTATTGGAGGAGGCAAACATCACGCGCCGAAGATACAGGTAGGACACGAACGAACTTTTAAGGTTCTAAATACAAATAAAATAGGGTATTTTTACTCTATTATGAGAAAAAATTTAAAAATATATTATTGAGATAGCTTAGGCAAAAAGCAGTCGGAAAACGTTAGTTTTAGTTCATAAAATAGCAAACTAAGTTTTAAAATTCAATTCAATGTTTTAGCTTTTTTAATCTGTTTCATAACACCATTAAATAGTAGTCGCCATGTTATTATATCATACGGCTATGTAAACTTAGAAGTGTCAACTATCAGATGGCATCTCTTGTTTACATAGCCAACTGACGTCATGACCACAGAGCAATATGGCGTCCACTGCGTCCAGCGTTTTCGTCAAATTACGCGCGAAATTTGAAAATGCAAAATTTAAATGCGTTTTTACAGATGCGCACTTAAAGATTGAATATATTTTTTTTGAATTTTTTAGGATTTCATTAGCATTAGAATCTAATTGAGACACTTTTCAAAAATGGGTGTAATTATTATTATTGACTAGCGGGCTATATTGAAATTGAGTACATACAAATTATTCAGGGCTATAATGAATAACTCCAGGATCGGTCTGTATGCCATTATAATGTAACATTATCGAGCAGTTGTTCTGATAAATATGTTACGCTATTGACGTTATATAAAAATAATGCTTTCTATTACTTCTTCTACAGATCCAGAGCTCCAACACCGCCGTAGTAGAGAAGAAACCCAACCGACAATTATTGATCGTCAAACGTGATAACAACAGACCAAAGTCGCTGGTTAGCGCTCAACCCACGTCAGAAATACTACAAAAGTCAGTCGGCGTCAAACTCACGTCAGACATACTACAAAAGCCAGACGGCGTCAAACCCACGTCGGACACACTACAAAAGCCAGTCGGCGTCAAACCCTCGCCAGACATGCTACAAAAACCAGTCGGCGTCAAACCCACGTCGGACATACTACAAACGTCAGTTGGCGTCAAACCCACGTCGGACGTACTACAAAAGTCTGTCGGTGTCAAACCCACGTCGGTCATACTACAAAAGCCGTTGCTCGATGCCCTAAATACGTCGGACAATAAACAGGAGTCGTCGGTTGGCGTCAAATGCACGTTAAACATCCTAGAAAAGTCGTCGGTCGGTACCTCAGACACGTCGGATGTCTTACAAAAGTCGTCGGTCGCCGGTCAAGACACGTTGAGCATCCCAAAAACGTCGCTGGTTCCCTTACAACGTACTTCGAATACCATCCTAAAAAAGTCGTCATCAGGTATCCCAGACACGTCGAAACTCCTACGAAAGTCGTCGGATTGCGTCAAACGCATTTCGGACATTCTAAACAATCCGTCGGTCACCGTCCAACCCGCATCGGACATCCCACAAACGTCGTCGGTCGGCTTCCAACGCAGGTCGGACATCCCACAGAACGCGCTGGTCATACAGATAGACGGAATGCATAACAATGTGCTAAAACCTAAACTTGTGAGGCTCGATGATAACAGTATGGAGACGGGCTGAGGATTACAGGAGAACAATTGAAATACTAGCGAAATGTGGGTATTATAGGTACACCTCTGCCTAACCCTTCGGGGATTACAGGCGTGATGTTATGTTTGTTTTTAGGGATAACCAAAGAAACATAACTGTTCTAGACAAGCTTTATAATATGTCTGACATATTACTAAAACATATCGAACTTGAGAGACTGTTACACAGGTATCACACGGGTAGTCAGAACCCCGAAATTCTGACAATGAGTCTTACCGAGGGGTCTCGTATTACTAATGAAAACTACTCGAAATAAAAAACCCAGTTTCCTAAAGTTTGCCTCGTCACTCGATAGATGGCGTTACTGGCCAAATTAGTAGTCGCTATGGTTTCGTTCCCGAGGCTGGTATAACACTGAGCTGTGATCATAGCGGATCGCTTTCCAAATAATATCATGATGACTGATCGCACGATATCATTAAACCTGTGAGTTTGCGAACATTTTTGACAGGTCAAACATTTTAAGTAATGTTTTGACTTTATTAATACCTATCCAATATCCATACCAAATTAAATTACCAACTAATATTATAATTTATGTCCTGGGCGACCGAGCTCTGCTCGGGTCAAAATAGAGAATGATCATGTAATAGTATAGCCTGGTTCATACTAATTCCATGTATAGTACATACTAATTCCATGCTGCCATGTCATGATTCTAAGGTAGTCATCTAGTTCTAAACTTTGGGGCTTGGGCGAGCGAGCTCTGCTCCAGTGAAAATGGAGAAAACGAATTTTCTCAGATGTGAGACCTAACTAGATGGATATTTCGCCCCCGTAAACCCCTATATTGCAACTTTTATTACTACTAGAGCGGTTTTCTAAAACGTGATGTACCTATAATTGTCCCACTGCAGGGCAAAGGCCTCCGCCTCTTCTCAAACTAAGAAGGCACGAGCGGTGATCACCTCGCTTGCTCAAGACGGGTTGGCTATTTCAAACTTATTAACTACTAGCTGTGCCCGCGGGTCCGCCCGCGTGAAATTGAGTCTGTGTCTGTAAGCGGCTAATTTCTCTCCCTCTCCCCTGGAGGTGGAACTTAAAGTAAAGTTGACAGATGGACACGCTAGAGGACTGTAGTCCAATTAAAATATTTTACAATTACCACTAAATAAAACTACACTCTAAACTAAGCATCAAAAGGTAAGAAATATACACATAGAAAGTCTGTCGTGCGAATCCGCTGAGCGGTGAACCGTTCTCCGCACTGCGTGAACGTCTCCGACGCACGGGATAAAGAATGTCGATCACGGTTGCGGCTACGTCTAGTTAACTATAAGTCCAGATTTCTTCACAATGTTTTGTTTCTCCCATGTCAGTCATGCCCAAGATAAACTCAGAAAGTACTCCCCTCTGCCTAGCCCTTTCCCAACTATCTTGGGGTCGGCTTCCAGTCTAACCTTCAAGTCTAACAGGATGCAGCTGAATATACCAGTATTTTACATGGAGCGACTGCCTAACTGACCTCCACAACCCAGTAATTAGTATACGATAATATATGGAAAATAAATACGATACTCCTTGGTAAGACTGGTTATTAGACTTTCGGGCTTCTGACGACCCGTAACGACTGTCAACGATCCACGAATGACAGCCGGGACTAACGCCTTAACGTGCTTTCCGAGGCACGAAGAAATCTCGATATGTAAAGATGGTCACCCATCCACGGCAAGCGTAGCTTAACCTGATTGATGGGCCCGTTCGGCTCTTAATACTTAGCCACGAGCTCCTCTCGAAACTCAGAAAGTACTTATGAATAATTCGCATGTACGACTTTTTTAATTATTGAAAAAGTCACATTGTAAGTACTTGCCCAGATTTCAACCCACAACCTTGTGCATGAGAGGCGAGGTCTTAGCTACTAGGCTATCACGAACAGTAACTAATATTATAAACGCGAATGTAAACTAAAAAATAAATAAAATAAATTCAATTTATTCAAAAATAAACACCTCACCACAACTGTCTGACTGTTACCTTTTCACACCAAAAAATGGTTATGAAAATTGACAGAAAGGCAGCCTGGACCCTGGAGGACATCTAAGGGGTACTTTTCATCCTAGATATATAAATTAAAAAATTTGGAAGTATAGAAGAGAAGGTTCTTCAGAAACGTCAGGTGCGTAGTACTCGCAACCGGCGTGCGTGTATGACCAGATGTATGAACGTTAACGAGGCAAAAGGAGTTTGTAAGGATCGTAGCAGGTGGCGTTCTGTAGTTTCTGCCCCCATGGGAAGAAGGAAGGCGTGGGCTTATGTATATATGTATAGAAGAGAAGATTTATTGCTATAACTTGCCATCAGCCCATATGTTTCACGATGGTAACATAATTGTACATATTATTGAAATAATAAAACAAAGTATTTAATTATATTTAAAGTGTTTTTATTTGCGTCTAGAAACTTACAAATAATTGCAATGATCACATTTCTTTTTAAATTCTTAAAAAATGTTTGAATACTTATAGTAAATTATTATCTAATTAAATCTATAATACTTATAAAACTTACATTTAACGGCGCGGCGCTGTCCACAAAATATGTTTTTTATTTTGCTACATTTAAAAAAATATATATAATAATTCTTTTTGTCTTAATTCATACTTATTGTGTTTTCGGTTTAGCAAATTAACCATTTGGTTAATTAAAATGTAAAATAAAAAATATGGTGTGACCACACGAGGAAGAGATTTTTTTGTGTCGAGATTAAGCTAAAATGTTGCTATAATTCGGACAGCTCGCTACAGTCCTAACATACAATAAATACAAGAGAATCACAATCACAGACAACTATTTATTAAGCCAGGAATACACAGCTAGTAACTTGCACAAAAGTATGCAACTTTCATGCTGTTGTGCCATAAAAACTTGTATTGGTAATCCTAATCAATCAAAATCAAAATATTTTATTTCACTTAAGTACACCTTCATGGGCACATTATGAAAAGTCACAAGCTAGTTGCAGCTAGGTGCACAGTTCCAATTGGTCGTTTCCTATGGAGAAGAGCCGGCAAGAAACTCCACGGTTACTGCTAAGTTACTCTCTTTCTCTCTTTACAAATAATTGTCTTTTACAATATTACAATTTCTAATTAAAAGGTAGGTATGTATGTATGGGAGGACAGAGTAGGCCTGTCAATAAGTACCATGTACTTAATAAAATATGAAATCGAAACATCTTTCAGTGTAGGTACAACGTTCTCACATTTACAAAAAAGAAGAGAATCTATATGAAAGAGAGAAAAAAATGTGTCACACTGATCATGCGAATTCCTACTTGCATAACTTGTACAAGTTACCGAGATGTGCATTCTTGGCTTAAATTAAGTTACTTCACAAAACAATTTTATCAATAGGTATTTGGTTTGACAAACTTACCTAATAATATTTCAGTCCGGCCGTCGAGAGAATGCGTTCCTGACACCTGCCAGCTGGATAATATCTAGTAGTAATAAGGATCAAATTCGCAAAAACTGACAGGTGTCAAGAACGTATTATCTCGACGGCCAAACTGTAGTAAATCTACGCCAACGCGAATGAACACAAGAAATAGCTCTACAATACTTATTATTAATATCTTAACTATACAGGATGACGCGACACTACAGTCATTTCAAATTTATTTTATCTTTCAAAAAAATACAATAGACGTATATATATTTAGTAAACTATTCCACTTTACTATTTCTTAAAGAGTCTTAAAAAACCCTGTAAGAAATCGACACGTGTTTCACCTCCCAACGAGGCATCCTCAGGATGACGATTGACTTGTCGCGAACCCGTACACGACGTGTTAACACGCCGAGCGCTGGACGCTGAGGCGTGTTAACACGTCGTGTACGGGTGTGTTGAGAGTTGATTACTGCTAATTTAAATACAAGAAGAGGGATCTTCTATTTACGACACCCTGTATATCTATAATAATTATTATACAATAGTTAATCATACACTATCAGTTTATATTCACAGCTAGTAGAATTATTATCACATCATAAGATTTAAAATATCGCTAGTATGCGTAATGCTGGGGTCACACCTACATCCATCAAGAAGCTTCGCGCTATGACACGATACACGAGTACAGTGCGTTCATTATTACTGTACTACTGTAGCACTGTTCTGTCAGTCGCCATTTTGAATTATTGAAACTAAGCTTGACAAGCAATGGTGCCAACATGACGGCAAGGGACAAGTTATAGTCAACGGTCTCTAAATATTACCGACCACAGAGTACAGAGACGCTTCGGCGGCCGCTGCTAGAGCCGGCATTATCTACACTTCCACACAAACCAAGCGTGGTTTAGGAACTGACGGCTTTGAAGGCGGTTCGTGATAGAAGTTGCGTCGTGGTAAAAATGCCCAACACATTTTAACCACCACGAATTATTATCAGTACCTATTGCCGATGTCGTGTCTAGACGCCGCCATTTCAGAGCTCTGTGTGACCAACCCTTATATTTATGTGTATTTCATTGTTTAATTTCAAGCCTTTTATAAGCCCAAATATCCGATTTTAAGCCAATTTATTATCCTAAACATGAAATCAGTCAATTTGTACCCGCAACATGTTGCGTTACAACGGATGTTACACGCACGTTGCACATCACGTTGCGTGCGCGTCACCGGGCGCTTGTTGCTGCAATAACGTCCAATACAGACCGCGACGTTTCACCAACTCGTCGTGTGAACCGCTCTCTGCCACCACGCCTGTAACATAAAGTTTAAAGTGTTTACGTTGGAAAATAACATCAAAGGATTTTTGATTGACAAATATTAGGTAAGGACTGTCAAATATTAGGTAAGGACTGTCAAACTCATGTTGACTGCTGCGTATGTACAATAGTATAGCGGTATAAAAATAAAAAATAAATTTGGTTCGTGCCCAAAATCGGAACTAAAGGCCTATTCAGATATAAGTGATATTGCTGTCGCGCTCGGTAGCGATGCTGCTACTTTTTGGATTGCTAAAATATATACCTTAACGCAGCCATCTTGTTTTACAATACATTTAAAAAAACAATTGCACTACAAACAGCACCCTGTCAACGACATTCGAGCGTCAAAAGATGCTTGTAGTGTAAAGTTAATGCTTGATTATTTTTAAGTGTCGAAGCAGGTAGTAGAGCAAGGTAGTAGGCAATTAAACCGCAGTAATACGTTACCTTTATCAATGACGCAGATGACGTCAGCATGCCTGACGGTGGCGAGGCGGTGCGCGATGATGATGGTGGTCCTGTCTGCTGCCGCCGCCTCCAGCGCTGCCTGCACCGTCTGTAAGCAAAGGAAATTGTTTATTCTGTAACTTGGATAACATAATGATATAACGTACATGTTGTTCTCGTGTGATGCTGTTACGCACAGGCATTAGGACACAGATAATATGGGTATTGATTTTTACCTTATTTTCAGCATCAGTGCCACCGAAAACTCCAGTTTGATAGAAATTACGAAAATAAAATAAAATTTGCTGCCATCTTGGCAAATCAGTTAAAAGCCCGCCATCTTTAATTTTTAATTAACCCTGCCGTTTACACTATTTATTTCAATAAGATTTAAAATCAGAATGTAGGTGAAGTGCAGAGTTGTAGACAGACTATCTACTACTATAATTATGTAGCTACACACACTGACACTGTGGGATTGTGGTATAGATTAGAGATTATGAGAACCAGCTCTCAGCCTAGTGGAGCGAAAGTCATCGCAGTGGCCTTATCCAGTAGTCGCAGTCACAGTTATCCAGTAGACAGTGTTCTAATAATAGTAGATATATGATGATGAGACTCCATACCTTCTCGCTGGTAGCATCCAGCGCGGATGTCGGCTCATCTAACAGCAGTAGTGCCGGGCGCCGTACGAGTGCTCGCGCGATGCCGAGGCGCTGCTTCTGTCCGCCTGAGAGTGAGGAGCCGCTGCCGCTGCCTAGTACTGTAGCGTAGCCCTGAGGGGAAAGGAATATAATATGAAAACCTTGAACCTACCTACTTAGAAACTTTCGTCATATTAGCACCCATTTCACCATACAATGTTAATTCATCTGACGAACTGCCTCACTAAATAAAACAGTCCATTAAAATAAAATATTTAAATGCTCAACTAACAGGCTGTTTGGCGAAGCTGACTCGAGTCGATTCGAATGGTGAAGTGAAAAGTGATGCGTCAACGATGAAATAAACGAGTGATAAAAACCTGGCTTTATACATAATACATCGAGATTTTGAAAACAGAGACAAATATGGGCTAAGAATTGAGCTCTGTGGGACTCCACCATTTGTATTAAATATCGTGGATATCTTTCCGTGAACGAAAACTTTTTGAATGCTCTTACTTAAATATGAAGTAAAAAGACCCAGAGCAGCGTTCCGGATCCTCTTGTGGTGCTGTTTCTGTGTGCTTGTTTTGAATAATATATAATTAACCGCATACGAATGCTTTGGAAAAATCACAAGATATGCCTAGTATTTCTTAATAAAGTTTTACTATTGATTCTTTTACATTCTATATAACATGGGTACTTACCATGGGCAGTCCAGTAACAAAGCTATGCACGTTGGCCTGTTTAGCAGCCTCAATGATCTCGTCCAGAGGAACTTCCCGGCTGTTGTCTCCGTAAGCGATGTTCTCCTGGATGCTGCGCGAGAATAGCGAGGGTTCCTGTTGTACTAGACCGAGCTGCGTGCGCAGCCGGGGTAGCGTTAGGTCTCGCTTTATGTCCTTGTCGTCTAGAGTCTGAAAGGAAAATAAAGAAAATCTTGTTTATACATTGTCAAAGATTATTTAAATTAGGGAATAAAGTGTTACTATGTGGAAATCTATGAAATACAAAATATTAAAGTAATGACAATAATTAGAAGAGAGTTAAAATTCCGCCAACTATATTTATTAGTATTAGCTTGGATGCAAAATCAAACCCAATCCTAAATAAGAAAAAATAAAAGATCATGTACATTCGAAATTAGGCTGAGAATTAGTGGGGTAATCGCGTAACACTAGTAGCAGTTCAACAACATTCATTGCGATAATTATGTTGTTGAGCAGACAATACCTATCCTTCAAAATCATATCAAATTGTGATTGAAAGTGTGTTACGCAATTAGAGTGCAGTACTTTTTAAACTTCTAAAAGTTACAAAAGACAGCTCCCAATACCTTTCTCTACTTCCCAGTACTTTATCTGAAACAAAAAAGGAATTTGTTCTCAGGGTAGCTGGTAGTAGCTGGAGGAGAGTAGTCCAGGATCGAGTTAGATGTCGTGAGTTTGGAGACGTCAATAATATCTGAATAACAGCTATAGACGATCATCATATTCATGAATACATACAAGGTGCTATAAAAATATCTGCCACGGCTGCAATGGGAGACAGTATTGTGTTTATAGATTACAATAGTAAAGATAAATTATTGATCATGTGTCATATTTTTTTTCATACAAAAAATTGTACGTATAAATTTGCATTGATTTATTGGCATAAAACCATCCCGTAGACTTAACAAGCTGTTGCCGCACCGCACCGAATTCAATTCGCAAAACGCCGGCGCCGTTCATACACTGTTGCCATTCTTATCAAACAATGCCGCTGCGCGCCGGCCACTCGCTCGTCAGAGCGCAGCCCCTTGCGCCCCCACCCTCACCCGCACTACCCCGTTCGTCGCACGCGCTAGCAGACCGCCCGCCCACCAGTCGCCCGCCTGCCCGCTCGGAAGTTAGTTTTTAGCGGTCTGCAGTCAGCGTCGGGAATATCGCGCGCGCTTTCTTTAAAAATGCCTCCCAGACGACGGTATTCCAATCAAATTCAAGAATATCTTGAAATGGTATTGTGCTACCGCGAGTGTAACTCCATAACTGCGCATGCAGTAAACTTATACCAGCAGAGGTTTGGTGTGCGAGTGAGTCATCATACCATTCTGGATGCAGTGTACAGATTTAGAGAACAGGCCGCTTTGACCCGCCTCCGGTTGAGGCAGGCAGGCCTCCATATTCTGCCGAACTCGAAGAGGAAGTGTTGGACTTCTTCCGGCGTCATCCTCTTGCGAGCACCAGGGATGCTGCTCGAGTCTTCGACGTACAATTTATCGTTATTTGTTAATCTAAGTAGGTGACAGTGACAGTCCAAAGCCTGTTTTAAGTGTGATGGGAAGTTTATCATCTTATTTACGTCAGTTTTTTGGAAGAATGCGGTAGCTGGTAAGTAATTGCACTTTTAAAACACTTGTTTGCCTGCGTATTATTACGTACCTAGTACATTAGATAGTCGATAGTGACGAACTAGTCAGCTGATTTTAGTTTTCATTCACAGAACAGATGGAAAGAGATAGCAGTTGTTTTCATTGACGAAGTGCACTTCGCGCGTAATTTGTGAACCACGTTATGCAGAATAGAGTCAATGTTTATTTAACTACTTTATTTTCTCAAATTGATTTAACTGTGCCGGGGTACCTACGAAATTTCTTCACTATTGTTATCTTTAAACACAATACTACCTCTCATTAAAGCCGTGGCAGATATTTTTATAGCACCTTATACAGTGTGAGTCTTCATAATGTGCACATATCGAAATGGGGGAATCTATGCTTAATTTTATCGACGGAAAAAATAAAAAATAAAATCTAAATACTTTTTTTTCCATTTTTTTTTATTTAAAAAAAATCGGCTTATTGATTTTTTTTTAACGATTATTGTAAAAATTGATTAAAAAAACAGATTTTTGGACGAAATACCTGTTTATTTTCAATTGAGAGTTTTTTGGGTTTAATTGGGAGGGGTTTTTCCCACAATTTTCATTTTATAAGAACACTTAATTACTACCAATCATTATGGAGTTGAGTTTGTTTCATCGCAATAGATCATTTAAAAGTTACACCGTTTTTTTACATTGGGGTAAAAAATAAAAATAAAAATAAAATAAAAAAATAAAAATAGATTTTTTTAAATATTTTTTCCGTTTGTCAAATTAAGCATAGAATCCCTCATTTCGATATGTGCACATTATGAAGACTCACACTGTATATTATAAAAACTATCTCCTGGCCGCGGCTTGGCCCGCGTTTATTTGCGCAAATATACCTTAGGAACGAACTATACCGTGATCAAAATGCTCTGTCCCAACCCCGGTCATGGTCTACCGAATGTGTGCCGAATTTCATCGAAATCCGTGAAGGCGTTTATGTACGTACCAGACCAACATAGTTATTTTCGCATTTATAATATTAGAATGGATATAAAACTCACCACAGTTCCACTATCAGCATCATAGCTCCTCATCAACAGGTTCAACAGCGTGGACTTGCCGCAGCCGCTGGGGCCCACCAGCGCGAGCGTGGCCTTCGGCGGCACCCGGAGGGTCAGGCCGCGCAGGACCGGCACGTTGGGGCGGGACGGGTAGCTGAACGATATGTTTGAGAACTTCACCTCGCCCACTGCGGACTGAAATGTAATAAACAGAATATATTAAATTATGTAAATAATATGTATTATTGGGTCAAACACTTATAATTATTTTCCTGTGCGCCACGATTACAAACCAACATTTCGAAATCAACGGATGTACAAATTGTACAGTCAAAAAAAGCGATTTGAATACAAGCTAACTTGGAAATACTTTTAATGAACAATCATTATTATCATTGTTCTAAACCGCTGTCGTTACAGAAAGCGATTGATGTGATCATTTGTTTGACGAGCCCGAACAAATCGCGGTGATCGCGCGACTATCGCTTTTTATTAGGACACCGCGTAAGTCGTCGAGTTTATAACATTGTTCTTCAGTTTGCCTGTTTAGCTAGATAACTATTTTGCTGTCTAGGTCTGTACTACTGCCCCGACGCTTACTCTTTCTTTTTCGACACCTGCATCATCATCCGTAATTCAATTGTGATATTTTCCTTACCCATTCCGCCTCATCCTTAGCAGTTCCTTCTGTGATGACCTTCGGTTCTCTCCGCAGCGCGTTGAGTATCCTGGCTCCAGAGCGCCTCGCAGCCGCGAAGCTCGGAGCAAAGGATAGTGCTGCAGCCAACATCCACGCGCCGTAGATCAGGGCCTCTGATACACTGAGGAGGAAAAGAGGGTTAAGTTCTGGTTTCTAACAAGAAACTTATGAAAAAGCTAGGAATATCATTATATTGCTAGCTTTTCGTGCAGATGGAATCCGGGAAGTACTATCACCATTTCTACTTCTGCCGCCAAACAGCATTGTAATGTCCTCATCTCAAGGATAGAAGAGTCTGTGGATGAGTACCCATCTTTACATATCGACACCCCTCCGTGCCCTCCGGAAAGCACGCTACGCCGTTGGTTCCGGCTGTCATTCGTAGATCTTTGAGAGTCATCACTGGTTGTCAGAATTGCAGGCTTCTGACAACTCGTATCCTTCCCAGGGGTTATCGTGTTACTCGGTAATTGGGTTGAAGAGGTCAGATAGACAGTTGCTACAGGTCAAATATTGGTATGCAGCTGCATCCGGTTAGAATGGAAGCCGACCCCAACATAGTTCAGAAAAGGCAGTCAGGGCAGATGATGATGACCCTCTTCTATCTCGTTTTGTTTTTATCTTTTTCATGCGTTTCATCTTTCCTTGTCGCATAATAAGATACACCTTTAAATTTTTCTGGTGCGTCTTCCAAAAGTATACAAAGCGTGTCACTCACAGTATAGCGTACTCATAGGGCAGGTCCTCCCTCGCGATGAGGTACCCGGCGTACGCCAGCGACACGGCGTACCCCACCGTCGGCGAGCACACGCACACGCCGTACACCGGCCCGCGCACGCGCCGCGACGGCAACGACTGCGCTTCTGCTTCAGAGAGGGACAAGGAATAGCGGGAGAGGATGGTTTCTTCTACACCTGTGGGGGAGAAACGTGGATTAATATGAGTTGTGAGTTGATAATAATAATAAGTACAATCCCGACCGAATTTTTGTTTCGGCGGGAAATCACAATGAAGACTAGCCAAATGCGCTGGAAATATCTATTGAACTCACCGTGTGAGTTTGTTCGGCGTCAAGACCCCGTAGTATATTTTATTTTAGTTTTTTTTTTTATACACAATACCACACCCAAATCGATCTAGAAAAATATTGCATAAGTAGAATGCAGGGCCTGCGCACACAACGTTCATAATATACTGTTTAGATAAACTTGAAAAAGCAGCGCTAGTCGCTTTGCAGCTCCGCCGTGCAACGCCGTTTATATTATTGTGTAAAATGTATACTGACCAAGACTATGCACGGTCCGCACGTTAAGCACAGCTTCAGTAGCCACTCTGCTCGCGTGCTCAAGCGCGGCTCGCTCGCGGCGCTCGGCGCGCTTGTTCACGTAGCCCTCTAGGTAAATGCCGCCCATCACCTGGAAGATAAATGCATTATGTTAAATGGGAATGGGTTTCAATTTATGTAAAATAAATTATTAATAATAATTACATACATAAAGCCGAAATAAGAACATACACAGGTACATACAGATGGAATTGTGGCGAAATGTATATAGTTAAATGTATTTATTCTACTCCTGCTAATGATATAGATAATTTTAAGTCGTTACTTAATGGAAATCGGTCGACATCGATCGATAATAATCGTTCAAACTGATGCAGTATAGAGCATGGCCGAGTTTCTGAACGGTCACGTTCATGTGTCCGTATCGATCGATGGCCGACCAAATCGATCGATCATTATCGTATACCACCGTTAACCAAAACGAGTGATGCAAAAGACGTGACTACTCAGTCACCTGTACGTGTATATACTTAAACGTCCTGTTCCTTGCTGTCAGATTTTCTTAGAGTCCTAAGAGAAGTGTGTAAGTTCCTAAGAAAATTAACTGTTTTAAATATAATTTCGTCATCACTGCTCTCAAAACGGTTAAGGAAAACGTCGTGAGGAAACCGGCATGTCCTAGAACCAAAAATTGGAAGACATGTGACATCTACTAAACTGCACTGTGCCCGCGTAGTGGATTACGGCCTACTCCCTCTCACAGAGAGGAGGCCTAGTGTCCTAGTAGTAGGAACATTATAGGCTGATTATGCTATGCTATACTATGCCTAAGAGAAGTGAAGCATACTCACACAAGGTACAGATAGGAGGCTGACGAGGGTCATCTTCCAGGAGTAGAACATGGCGAGCCCGACGCCCAGCGTCATCGTGCTCACGCCCTGTAGCATCGTGCCTAGCCGAGTACCTGTGGAGGAGAATAGAGGTTTGGGTATGGAGATGAACAGAAGTAGATCATGAACATCATCAGCAATCCGCTGCTGAACATAGGACTCCAGCAAGTATCACTACGACGAGCAGTCCTATGCTTCCCGAACACAGCGGATTCCCGGTTGAATCCAGAAGGCCAATTCTCGTACTTAAAAAACGTTCACATTATAGTCGCAATCTGTCAAACTTGTCAAAAATGTTGTTAAATTGATTGTATTTTCTGACAGACTGCGAATGAGATGCGAATGCGAACGTTCTTAAAAATACGGGAATTGCCCCTCAGGTATTGTGAATAAGTAGAGTAAGTCAACCACATAGCTCGAAGAATTAACATAATGAAGTCGAAAGATCCCAGGAGAACGTACTACCGGGATTAAAAGTACCCTATGTGTTAATCCAGGTTATAAACTGTGTGCCAAATTTCATTTAAATCCGTTCAGCTGTTTTTGCGCCAATCCGGAACATACATACTATACAAATGGATCGGCATCAGACTCATTCCCACTCCTCGTAGCAATTACGTTTTCAAAAACATTCATTATACAGTTTTGACTTACTATTACCTTACTATTTTATTATATACTAAAGATTAGCAGGTCCTAGAATGCTTCCATGAGGAATTACATCCCCATAAATCATCTCATCATGTGTATTATATAGTGACATGATTTAAATATAGTTTCTTAATCATTCGTGTGAAATGGTTATAACACGGCGAATTTACGTAGTTTGTCAATCTAATAAACAATAACCGCGACTGTTCCAGAAAAAAAGGTACATAAACAGTGTCGAAAGCCTTACACGGGTTATTTTTGTCTATAAACAAAACTTACCGGTTGCTCCCTGCACGGCTGCGCAGTCGGTAGCCAGTCGCGCACACAGCGCGCCCACCGAGTTCTTGGACAAGTCGAACCAACCTTGTTCCTGAACAGAAAACTTTGATGAAATGGAGATTCTGAGATGATCTACTAAGAGCTATTACGTAAAGATAATTAGGAAAGCATTTTTATCAGGATGGTCTTGCATTTTTGTAAATGATTGAGCTGTAATCTTTATTTCGATAGAGTCTCGATATACAGGGTAGTCCAAATAGTGACGCCCAACAGGAAAATCTGAATTTCTCATACCCAGGGTTATTCGGAAATACCCCATGTATGTTCCGCGATTTTTTGTAGTTTTCCGCGATTTTTTGTATGTTGTTACTTAGCCACGGGCTCCTCTCCTTATGCATGTTATGTAAGTGTTTCCTCACCTGCACGAGATAGTTCCTAAACGTCATCTGTCTGAGCCTGTCGGTCAACCGTGACCCGGCCAAGTTGAAGAGCCAAGCTTGCAGGAAGGTCACCAGGCCACAAGCAGCTGCCACGCCCGCAAACAGACTCGCGTATAGTTGGGACTGAGAGAGGATCGCGGCCTTGTCTGACCACGCGAACATCTGGGGAGGAGACAATGTGTTATGAGGACTTGTATTCAGAATCACTGGCCCCACTACCGCATTACCCATAGAAATCCGCATTACCGTTGTCGTAAATGCGGTAGTGGGCCCGTCATTTCAGAGTGAGCGGCGAGAAGAGGTGGCGTCGACCAGCAGGGATGCTATAGCTCCACCGCTCAACAGTCCCGCCACTCCGGGGCGTTGAGCTGTGGTCTGTACAATGTATACTCACTCCATACAGCTGCGAGAATAGCAGAGCGAACACTGGCATGGTGGCGCCGACCAGCAGGGAGGCTATGGCTCCACCGGTCAGGAGCGGCCATTCTGGAGCATTAAGCTTTAGAAGTGACCAGCTGGAGACTGACGGCTCTTTGGCTTGTTCTGGTTCCTCATCTTCGTCGTCCGGTTGCTGAAGAGAAGAAGAGAGTAGTAATAAGTAGTGAACTAGTACTTGTTGAGAAGTGTTTATTTTCATTTTGCTAGTTCGTATTAATAAACTATGCAGATGATTTTAGAAGATGGCGTCAGAAAGGACTGTCTTAATTTAAATCGGGAGATAATGAATAGCAAGAGATAAAAGTAGTGGACAAAGAAAGAGTTTGATTTTAAAGGAGGAAGAGTCCTGGTAGGAACAAGAGAACATTTACCAGGAATGTGAATAAAATAAATGGAACAAGAACTATATTGGAGAAGTGGGATGTACACAATTAAAACTATTTATAAAGAAATGAGGCAAGAAATCATCGTCAATTAAAAATAATTAATGATGAATTGTTGAAGTGATCAAAAACGAAATGAAACGATCTTTATCTGAACACGTATAAATATGAGCATATACTCACAATGTGGTTGAGGGCATCAGCAGCGGCGTAGGGCACGTGAGCAGACGATACAGTGCTCATGCGAATAGAGTTGCGAACGAAGCGGTGCAGTGACTCTGAGATAAAAAACGTAGTATGTAAAAAAGTATTTTTTTAAACAGTCAGATATTATTGGTAAGCTTTTCGAATTAGAGTAGTGAATAACACTAGGTAGTAAAAAACAAAACTACCAAATAAAAGAAGAATCATATATCACCTAACTGACAAATCCTTGAATGTGTGGTCAGAGAAATAAATTGTAAAGCATATTAACACACTACGTCAATTTGCCGTTTCATAGCCACGAGTAACAGTTGTCATTTGAATACATACAATTTAAGTTGATATATTATTTTCCATGATATTACATAATGAAAATAAAAATTTAACTCGCCGAAAGCGA
Source organism: Eupsilia transversa (assembly GCA_914767815.1). Lineage (NCBI taxonomy): Eukaryota > Metazoa > Arthropoda > Insecta > Lepidoptera > Noctuidae > Eupsilia > Eupsilia transversa. The sequence continues at coordinate 7,965,970 of OU611900.1, forward strand.
GAGTTTTTGTAATCGTTTAAGTCATGATATTACTGAATGGTATATTTAAAGTACCTCGAGTAGACTCTCGACTGATGCACCGAGTGAAGTGTTGTACGTCATCAGCGCCGGTGACGTCATCATCGTCCAGTTCTGGTTCTGATGACAGTGTGGTGGCGATACTCCTAGAAATTAATTAAACCATTATTAATATAACATACACGTATACATAAACTCAAGCCTTCTTCTCATGTTCATGTCCACACTGCCGCAGCTTCCATCCAGTACATGCCTCTCTAGTTAAGTTCAAGAGATCCTAGTGACTCCCTTGTATGGCTCTCTGCTATGTACACGTTGGTCGATGGTGGTCCATGCTTACTTACTAGTTGGTCATATCCTCCCGCTGTAGCGTCTAGTACATGCGTCTCTTGTTCATGCGCTCTTGGTGGCTCCCTTGCATGGCTCCCTGCTCATGTACACGATGGTCGATGGTGGTGCATACTTACTTGTTGGTCATATCCTCCTGCTGCAGCTTCCAGTACATGCCTCTCTTGTTCATGAGCTCCTGGTGGCTCCCTTGCTCCAACACGGCTCCCTGCTCCATGTATATGATGCGCGTCGCGTTGACGATGGTGGACAGGCGGTGGGAGACTACGAGGGTGGTGCGACCCACGCTCGCTGCGTCGAGTGCTGCTTGGACCTGGTGGGAATGGCACGGTTTAGGATGAACATAGTACACAAGATTGTTCAATGATTTATCAGCATTGTTAAAATAAAAGAAGAAGTACATTGGATCGGGGAATTTTAAGGTTCCGTAAAGACCAACACCAGGGCCACCACCAGGGCCACATAAAGCCACAAAGGTCTTTCAGGGAATCGACCTTCAGTTATGAAGTATGCGACCAAGAAGAGAAGACTGCCAACTATTTTTTTTTGCTTCTGCTCGACAATAATTTTGATGATACGAAACCGTCGATGCTTAAGTCCTACTCTCATTTGGCGGGCTTTTATTGTTAAGTAATTTTTTTTCATTCTCTTAACCTTCTTGAAAGACATGCACTACCGGACTATCAACCAAGATACGAGACGCGCTGACGACAAATAAATTGGGATAAGGGCAGAATAATTATGTTAATGATGATGATGATGCATGATTTGAAAACACACCTGTCTCTCAGCAGCCGGGTCGAGTGCAGACGTCGGTTCATCCAGCAGCAGTATCGCCGGCCGCCGCAGCACCGCGCGGGCTATTGCCAGGCGTTGCTTCTGACCTCCGGAGAGCTGTGACCCGCCTGAACCCAGTATTGTGTTGTAACCCTGGATTTAAAGGACACATATTAAATAACTTTTCGTTTCTATTTCCCGAAGGGGTAGGTAGAGATGTGTAGCAAAAAGGCAAGAATTCATTTCCATAATATTTTTTTTAGACAATTGCTTTGTGGCTTGGTTACATGCTAATTCAATATTGTGGAATAGAATTGTAGACAATTTGCATGAATTGTTTCGATGTGTGTACAACTTTCAGGCTGACTGTACAACCACATTTGGTTAGTCCCATGTAATGAGAGGCGTGCCCATTGTCATAATTTTTTATTTCTAGATATAAAAATATCAATGTTACTTTTACTCACATTAGCCAACTTGGAGATGAACTGATGCGCATGCGCGGTCTTAGCGGCGGCAATGACGTCCTCGTCGCTGACGTCATCCAGGCCGAACGCGATGTTCTCGCGGATGGTGCCCGTGAACAGGACTGGTTCTTGTCCTACCACACCTGCAAGTAAGACAGAAATACCGTGAATATACATCAATGAAGTAATAGTAAACCTTGTAAGACCATACGACCAGGTCATGCTGTGTGTACCATGAAGGTAAGAAGAGAAAGTTTGAAAGTGGCGCCACAAGAAAGTTTTGTTTTGATTTAGCCATGTGGTGACGAGGGATGAAACCCATGTGATGTGTTCTAACTGATCAGACAGCTGTGCTGCCGGATAGTTTGTTGCGCCACTTATACTTCCCAGCTGAAGCACTAGGAAGTGGTGAATGGCGGGGGTGCCGGGGTACTGTCTTATGTAATTTTGACATTCAAAAAGTGCGGATTTTGAGAATAGTTTGAGTAAATGACTTTTGATTTGATTTTGAACTTTAACTTAGAATTAATGAATACGAAATAAAATGTTAATAGATGGAGGGGAGAGGAAGACCAAGGGATGACCAACGAAAATATGAACAGATTGTGAGAAGAATGTTTTGAATGAAAAGGAAGTTTAAATGGTAATATTACGGCTAAAAGGGAAGAATACAGTAGTAGGAGATGGACATTTTACACCGACCCCAAGTAACAACATACCAATCCTCGTCCTAAAGTGATGTAAATCCAGCGCTTTCAGCTGGTGTCCGTCTACGGTGATGTTGCCGCTCTCGGGTTCGTACAAGCGCTGCAGTAGCTGCAAGAGCGTGGACTTGCCGCAGCCGGAGCCACCCACCAGGGCGATCGTCTCTCCTGCTCTCACGCGTAGGGAAAGACCACGGAGTACCTGAAAAAGAAGTAGTCTAGCCTAGTTAAAAAAAAACAAATAATACGCGTCGACTTGAGAATCTCGTGCTTTTTTTTCGTCGGTTAATAATAAGCTTAAGAAAAGGCTTAAGGAAAACATGACATACCTTAACATCAGGCCTCGACGGATAATTAAAGTACAGATTCTCAAATGTCAGATCTCCTCTGAACGCGTCAGGCCTCGCTCCCTTCCTGTCCAACGCATTGATGTTGGAAGTTCTCTGCAACAGCCGGTAGAGGGAGCGCGCGGCGCCGCGGGAAGCGCTGAACATCTCCAGGTGCGGTTGGCACATCGCCACGTTCTGGGCTGCCATGAATGTTAAGAAGAGGACCTGGAAAAATAGAAACATTACTAACTACAAAGTACAAACTTATATGGTATCGACAACATATTATTATTCTCTCTCTGTTTAGTATGCCCAAAAGACTATGGTCGGTAGAAAGGAAGGAGGTACTTTGGTGTACCAGGAATTGTTGAAGTGAAGTTACCCTTGACGTTAAGGAAGTACTGATTAGAAAAATGATATAAGTTTTTGATATTCATTTTCAGCTATGCTAAGATGTTTGTTATAAAGTCATTAAAAACAGTTTTCTATGCAATCGTCCGCTTAGCGGCAGCCTTCAAAAGGTATTATGTGTCTTGACAAAGGAAAGTATTTGAAGATCTAAAAGACTTTATAAATAGCTAAACTTACCGTGACCATAACTCCCGGATGGTAAGCCTGTTCCTCAACAGGGAGGTCCATGTCCCTGACGCATAAGATGGTGCCGTACGCGAAGACGATGGCATTAAGCGCGTACGTCAGCAGCCACCCGAGACCAGCGCCTACGCCTGACCACACGCCGCGAGAGCGTGCGTAGCCGGAGGCGGAGGAGAGGGATGTGGAGTATCTGAGGAAGAATAAGAATTGAAATGATGTTTACATTTCTGGACTTGTAAATCGTTCAGACGTCTTTACCCATCAATTTTTTTTTGTCACGGATGGTGCCGCATCTGTTGATCTCTGAGAAGAAATGCTGAAATAAGAAATAAACTCAAAGGCAGACCCTTTGAGTTTAAGTCAAACAATATCTAGAATGGTTTTGATGAAAGAGCCATTGCAATTAAAGAGTCTCCACGTTTAAGGAGGTTTAAAACCACTTTAATTGAAAAGAAGTTTGAATGTGACGGAAAAGAGAATATTCATTATAATTTTATACTATGAGTATTCTGATGTACACTATCTAGTTCTGTTAAACTGACCTGTCCACCTCGATGTCCTCGCCGGCGTACGCCCGCACAGTCCTGATGTTAGCGAGCGCCTCCTCCACGACGCGCCCCGCGGTGCCGTATGCTGTTACTTCTTTAGTTGAACACTTGGTCTGGTACTGTGGACAAGGAGGAATGTTATTAGTGTTAAGTTGGCTTCATCATAATCTTCTTGCCCTTATAATTATAAATATAGTAGTGGTCGGTGCAGCACGTCTACTTCTACCATATATCAGCCTTCATTTTAGTACTTCTCTTTCCGGCCATACAACTTTTCACTCAATCCATCCATTTTCTCTTTAGTCTTCCCCCCATCCTAAGAGGATCTACTCCATCATTTTCATACTTTTTTCCCAACTATGTTGGGGTCGGCTTCCAGTCTAACCAGATGCAGCTGAATACCAGAATTTTACATAGAGCTACTGCGTCACCTCCAAAACGGTTACTGGGTATCACAATATCCCAAGGTTATAGACTGGTTGTACGAATTTCGGGCTTCTGACTACCCGTAACGACTGTCAAAGATCTTGGAATGAAAGTCGTGACCAACGTTATAATGTGGTCTCCGAGGCTCACGACTACAAATTAGTTACTTGTCACCAATGTTCTTCATTACCTTAGCAACCAGTGCCGCGACTACAATGGATACGGGCACCACCGCCAGCCCCGACAGAGTGAGCTCCCAGCCGTACTGCAGCGCCAGAGCAGCTCCGAACACTACGGTGCCTGCAAGGTTAGCGGTCATCGCTACGTGCTCGCCAACGCCACCGCGGAACTTCTCCATGTCTCTGTGGTGAAGATGGTGAAGTTAGTAACAATAAAAAACAATGAATGAAAGATAAACAGAAAGTAAGAAATCACTAACAAGTGGAATTATCACGAGTGTCACGGACAACGTACATTTACATTTCGCCAGTTTAATGAGTCAGCGCCAGGGGGGCCCAGCCATTTGTCACTATAAGCAATCGGTTTCAAGCGCGTCTGCTGAGCATGGGGTTCGATCCCTAGGTTGGCCAAAGTATCATTGGGTTTGTCCATTAAGACTTTCCCACTAGCAGGCTGAAGTCTGGATTTGTGCCCCGTTAATGACAATAGTTACGCCCCCCATATCCTGGAGGCCCGCCTAAACATAACTTCCGAAACGGGTTTACTAATAAACATCTGGTTACTCTTTAAGGGTCATAAAATGTATGGTTATGTACATAACGGTTACAAGAACTTACTCAGTTAACGCAGACGCAAAGTTCATGGTGGTGTTGGTGTCGAAGAACGCGATCTCCTGACTAAGCACCGAGCGCAGCAGCCGCAGCCGGAGACGAGTTACCTGCAGAAAAACATATCATAATCAGACTATAATGTTCCCCTGCTAGAACACAGACCTATCTGTGAGAGAGAGCGAGTAACATACACCTAAGAAAACACTTGAAGAGACCACAAGTTGAACCCTGTGGAACACCCTTTTGAAACTTTAGGCCCTGGCAACTTTAATTTTTTTTTGTAAACACAATGTAGCCTTGTTTTCTGTCAAGAAGCTATAAATGTCTAGTAACGTACCATTCTAGCAGCGGCCCACTGTATCATGGCCACAGCTGCAGCCGCGCTGATGATGTGAAGTACAATGATGGCGGCACTGGCTGCTGCGAATGCCTGGCTGTCTTCTATTAGAGCATCCATGTGCAGAGAGCGATTACCTGCTGGTCTGGAAATGAGAATAGTGGATTAAGTACCAGCCCTAGTGGGGAAAAGTGAACTGATATTTTATGCAGGTGTACTTTGCCCACCAAAATCAATTAGTGGGACACAGTGGACAGCAAAATTGAGAATATTCCACTTTGTTCCAGTAATAGGACAAGAGTGGAATAATTTATATAAAATATGTGTATACGAGTTCCCCCCGTATCCAGCGGATTGCACGACCAGCCACCAAACCAAGCTGTGCCCAATGGTAGGTCATCTATTCTGTCCACTGCTGCCACTAACCTTTGGTAATTCTTCGGGCTATGAGGTGTTACCTGGGTTCAATATAATAGGTTTATAATAAGTACTCACACCATACGTCCTCCGCCGAAGGTCATCAGCACGTAGGCGTCAGGAGTCACCAACTGAGCACTATGTCGCTTGACGAACAGCGCCGTCAGCTCGCCGTACACCACGATGCCGCCTATCGTGCCCAGTGAGCTGAGCATCGCTATGATCACGCTGAGGAATGTCACTAGACGTTCTGGGAGTGTTGCGTAGCGCCACTGTAGAAGGAAAGAAAGAGATGAGTTAGTAACATTCACTTGTTTTGGTTCACACTTAGGTAGGTAAGATAGGTATCTTTACAGGTGAAGACACAACCTGGTGCAAGCCTCCTAGACTCCCAAATGACCTCTATTTTGTATTGTTCGTCGAATCGTTGAGTTCCTTAAGTTCTCAGTTGAGCTGCACGATTCCTGACATATACGTTTCTGAGTATTTTTCGGCCTTCCTTCTCAAAGTAGTCAGATAGGAAATGCTGACCTGAGATCAGTCATAATCTGAATAATTTTGCAGGATATTGCTATCCACTGCTTCATATGTTCGAAAAATTTGTCTGCTCAACAATGTAAATAACGCAATGAATGTTGTTGTACTGTCAAAGTTAAACAGATTGTGATCGATCGTGTGTTACGCAATTAGGGTGGACCTTGTAATTGAACTTTGCGTGTTTGCGAACACTAAACCAATAAGGCAGTTAAAATAAATACTTAGGAAGTGCCTACTCTTAGATATAATAATAATTTAAGACGACTTTTTGCATCTCTGGCAATGACTGTGTTGTATGCGTGTTGAAATAAATTTATTTTATAACATAAAACAATGCATCACTATCAATTTTGTTTTAATTCTCAAATAAAAGTTTTTACACAATATCGTTCAGCTCATATAATTCTTCCGTAATAATATCACAATAATAAATCTTAAAACGTCAATAATAAAAAACGACCAAGTTCGAGTCGGACTCGCACCCGAACGGTTCCGTACCATCGTACAATATAAAATACCGAAAACACACGTTTCTTTTACGGGGTTTTTAACTTTATTTTATTTTTATTATTTGTTGTTATAGTGGCCATAGTACACACTGTGAAAATTTCAAGTGTCTACCTATTACGGATCAAAAGACATAGTCCCGTATTACAGAACCTCACTCAAAACTCAAGCTATACTTAAAACTCGTTTGAAGCCTTTTGATTGGTTGAAACTAGTTTTAACTAATGCTTGAGTCTTGAGTGAGGTTCTGTAATACGGGCCATAGCCCTGTGACAGACGCACCGACAACGTCAGGAGGGACTGACAGCGGAGCCTGGGTCCCGTTGGCACCCTTTGGCTACGGAACCCAAAAAATATGTTATAAAGAAATCTTCTTTCGAATAAAATAAGTAATAAAGTAATAACAATAAAGAATGTTGTAATAACAATAATTTGAACACCGGTTGTTATTTTTTAATTTAAATCATCTCGGAGTGCTTGATAAGGCGGCCATTATGGGGTTAATGCATTTTATTTTATCGATAAGGAAATCTATGTCAGATGCGTCATTTTAGAGCTCTCGGCAGGTAGATATTTTTTGGCGCTTTGGCAGACCTTATCATCGTCACACATAATGCATGTGGCAGAGTAGAGAACTACCATGAAATGGATTTGACATTTTCCCTTATCAAGCCGTGTCCCTGATTGGATTAAACATCGGCGAAACTGTTAAACTTCCTTATAAACTTTCATCCCGTATTTAACCACTTTAAGGGATGATTTTTTTTTAATTCTTCCATAGTCCTCACCTTCGTTGTCTTTGAAACTCTTGTGCAAAATTTAATGCTTCTAGATCCAGCGGGTTTGAATGAAGAATTAATTTAAGATTTTTTGTACAGTGGCCAGCACATCAAGCTACTAAAATCTGTCAAATTTCTTTAGTAGATTTTAAACTTTATCGCTAAAGCATTAGGTTCAAGTTTGATTGGGAAAGTTTGACAGTTTTGGGTAGCTTGATGTGCTGGCCACTGTACAAGATGTGGCGAAATAGTGAACTATTAGGGATCGGACTAGATTTAAAACATTTTTGATATCTACTCTTTATTAATTTACATGTAGCGCACTCATTAGGTACTTACATTCACCGTTTCAAAAAAATTGTTTGCCGGTATGTATTAAACAAATTTAAGCATTAACTGTGCGGTAATTAAGCTCAAACTTGCTTGCTTTCGGTTGGAGAGTAATTCTTTTGTGACTATTATTATTATTCTGTGGCTATGGTAAGCAAGACAAGTCAGATGCGTCATTTTAACGCCCTCGAATAAACAATAGTTTGACATAGCAATGGTCATTGCTGTGGGTTTTACAGGTTTTAGCGGACATTTTAATGTTTTGGTGTTAACACATGATGAGTGTACGGAAGGAAACTAACGCTGATGTCGATTGTATGATCGATGAGTCTAGCTCCAGCTAGGTCATGTTGTGGTCATGACTGTTGATAATCACCACAGTTTACTGTTCTGGGTTTTAACGCCTATTAAAAGTACGCACTATAGGTAAATCTCCGGGCCCAGGCCCAGCCATAAATCACGTCACAAGTGTGACATCGTGTGACAAGGAAAGGAACGAGTCATAAGCTTTGTGATGTCACATGTAAAGGTAAATCTGAAGCAATAAAATTTTCACTTATTAACAACTTTATCATTACCTATTAATGTAACGCCCCATTCCGAAAATCATGAAATTCGTGTGACGTATTTTACAGATGGAGTTGTAATGATAAATTAAAAAATAATGTTAAATAGGAAATCGTGAAGTAAGGAAGTTAATGACCAGAAATGCGGGCAAATAGACAATTATGTTCTAATGGTATTTAAATTGACTGAATTAAATAATCGTTAGACAATTCCTATAAACATAATATAATACGACGAGTTCGACGGCTTGAACAAAACTGGTGTTTCATGTGGGTATGTTACTAGGTCGGGCTGGAAAGATGATATGGCTGGAAAGGGGGGTGGCTACTGAGATGACGACTTATAGAGAAGTATGGAAGAATAAGATATGTTGCACCGACCACAAATACAGTAGGACCAGGGCAGGAGAATGATTATTAGCTCTTCAACACCCCCTCCCACCCCTTAGTTTTAGGAAATCAATCATTACGATCTTTATTCTTTTCCTGTTTAAGTATTTGTGTCAAGTTTCAAGTTTTTGGACCGAAGGAATGAGATTATAAATATAAACTACCAATTATAAATCTTTCTAATTTTTTTTTTTAAATCTTCATTTTTTTTCTTTGGGAATAAAAACGCAATATTACATATATTTATTTTTGAAAAACAAAGGAGAATATCTGGGCCTGCTTCTCACCTGATGGTAAGTGTTGATCAGGCCGAAGGTGGAAGCGAAATCAACCGGAATCCTCAACCACAGAGGAACTGGCTATCTTACCTCTAACTGCCGGAACACAACAATGCTGTTAACATTGTTGTTTGCTACAGACTTAGATAAGATGGTGGGAATCAACCCCGGAACATCAGGGTCTGACACAGGTTCTCTAACACCTAGACCACAGAGGCGGTTAAAACATACATCATACTTACGGTGCTCCAAGGATCTTTTGGCGCCTAAATGACATTGACAGGGGGGCGTTGTTGTGTGAACATTTGAGAAATTGTCTAAACAAAACATGATGGCGGCGTTAGTTCCGATTCTTGCCACGCGTCAAAAGATCCTTGCACTCAGCAATAAACATGTAGTAGTTACATAATTCCCACGTGGTGACACACTATGCGTCTCGATAGTAATGACCTCTCACACGGCAGCCTTGCGCTCTGCCAATGTCGTGAGAATCACCGTCGTTGTCTCAATGAATGCTTACTGTAGTTCGTGTGAACAGGCCTTTACTTTGACGACAATTTAATTGCCATCTGGTTTAAGTTTGAACTTTCAAGGATAAGAAAGAAGATAAGTTACATAACATCACGTCTGCAACCTCCAAAGGGTTAGGCAGAGGTGTGTCTATGGTACCTTCACCCACATTTAGCCAGTTATGTTTCTCAATGTAATTGCGAGACACATAATATCATTATCTGTCTAGCTTTTTCCAACTACATTGGGGTCTTACTCCAGTCTTATCGAATGCAGCTGAATAAGTACCAGTATTTTTCGTAGAGCGACGGCGTATCTGACCTCTACAACAGTTACTGGGTAACAAGACAGCCCTCGGTAAGACTGACACTGTCAGACACTCTGTAAACTAATTTTCGAGTTGACCTCACCTGAGGCCGTCCTGTCCTATTATTCGCATAGTATTGTGGTACTGAGATTAGCTCACGATCACAAGAACGTAGTCATTGTGACAACGGTTCTCAGAGCCTTGCATGAGGTCTCTAATAAAAGCAGCAGACGTACAGTCGAACAGACAGATAAACCTCAAGCTTTTATGAAAATATTAAAATTCTACATTATATTTACGAAAGTTTTATGATGATCTAGAAATAAAAAAATGTCAAGGGAAGCACGTGCATGAGAGACGCACGGACCTGGACGTATGGTAGAAAAAAAGGGGAGGAATATATCCAGCAGGGGGTGATTCCGGGCTGAAATGAAGATGATGGGGGCCAGCAAGGAGGTGATATCCCCATTCCATCCCCTTCAACCAGCTACGCATGTGGCTACAGGAGTTCAAGCTCAAACTCAAAGCATTGATTTCACATGCACTTTTGTATTGTCAAGGAGTCGGTCAGTCAGATAGATAAAGCTAGTTACCCGAGTAGAGTTCGAGTTCCAGTTTTAATAGCTATCATTATGTAAGTGGGCACGCCCTTTATGCTTGCATGGATGCTTTTATTCGATTAAGTTCTGTTTATGTTTTTAGTTTTTAATTTTTTCGCTTGAGTATAGATTTCTATGTTTTTTTGCGGGTATATTGGCGTGTGCTAGCTGACATACGGCAAATACTTTAATTTAAGTTTGACATTTTTCTGTTGCGAATTGTTAATTATTTTGCTTAATATTGTATAGATACATTTTTTTTTCTAACTGATCAGACACCTGTGCTGCTGGACAGTTTGTTGCGCCACTTCTTCTTCCCAGCTAAAGCACTAGGAAGTGGTGAAGGGTGGGCGTTTTGGGGGACTGTCTTATGTAATTTTGACGTTCGAAAAGTGCTGATTCTCAGCCTAGTTTGAATAAATGACTTTTTATTTTGATTTTGACCCACTCTAAAGCGTAGTAGGTGTTTAAAGAGAAGAACGGGCATTTTCCTATAACTTTACTTAATACCTATGGAATTCTGGTAAATTATTTCCAAGTATTTTGTTGACGTCAACATAGACTAGTGTTTAATACTATTGATAGTTATAACCACTTAACGGTTACCTGTTAATTGATCGTACAGAATGTCACATTAGTTGACCGACTGCGGTGACACCATACGGAGATATAAACAAATATAAAACTGAATACCTATTAGAGGTATACGTACACAGATTAGATTAACGGCCCGTGCAGACCGGCGCGATAACGCGGACGCGACAGGCAGCGCGACTCTTGTCGTGCCCGCGATATCGCGTCAGTCTGCACGAGCCTTAATTCTTTGTAAAATGCAAATGCATTCAAATCATTTATTTGTTTGAACATTGCTAACCCTTGTTATTTACTTACACACTTTATTTATTATTTTTGCACAAAAAATCTTAGCTGAGATAAAAAAACAACCGACTGTGTCTTTAGTTTAGAATTTTTCGTTTTTTGCCACCGACTTCCGAAATTAAAGTCATTTTTCACTTTGTAGTGTTTTTTTTGGAAGACGGTTTTTTTTTGTAAAAAGTTTTTATTTTTTACTTTTTAGCTGTTGGGACCTACCCTCCACAAATTCGAATATCACGACCTGCTATGTAAATAACTGTGTCAAGAACATGTTAAAACATCATCCACATAGGCTAAGTGGGAAAAATACGTATTATTGAAGCTAACTCAAAAAGTAGGTACTTACCCAAGCAAAGTTTATAAAATTTATATGGGACCATAGCGAGAGCATACCCTATCAAACAAAAAAAGGATTTTCAAAAGCCGTCCACTCCATCCACTCCGTCCATTGACGAAAATATCAACGGACATAGAAAAGGAACCTCCCCCTTTTGGGAAGTCGTTTAAAAAGCACACAAAATTAACCTAAAATCGGTGCAATAAGAGCCAATTTACGAGCAACTCCTTTTTATTAGAGTTCCGTAACACTGATTGTTTAACCATTTAATTTTGTGCATGACTAAAACAGTAGGGGAAGACCCAAGAAACGATGGATAGACTGTGGGACAGATGATATGGATAGGAAGAGGGTGACTCATGAAATGACAAGTATGGAACAAGAAGATGTTGCGATACCAGTAAGAAATAGGGATGATGGCAGGAGGATGGCATCGTGTTACCCAGTAACGGGATTGTGGAGGTCAGATAGGCAGTCAGTCCATGTAAAATACTGGTATTCAACTGCATACGTTTAGACTGGAGGCTGACCATAACATGCCCCAAAAGGCAGACCGATGTTAATGTCTTTAAACCGACATAAATCCAGACTGAAGTCTTGAGACAGAAGGCACGAGCCTTCTCTGTATGAGAAGAGGCCTTCTGCCTGCAGTGGGACAGTAATATGCTGGTAATATAAATGCAGAATTCAGCTGCTACTGAGAAATTTAGAACTTTGTCAAGATTAAGATTTAAATATTGATAATCATAGAGCAGTACACATTCATGCGGAATATAACTGCATGTGTCATGATAGTTGAACACCTGTGTGAGCTTGAACAGGAAAACGTAGCGGTTGTGATCGGAATCAGGTTTTACCAGTTGTGGTAAAGCGATGCGATGTGATGCGGGCTGCGGCTAGGGTTGCCATACGTCCGGAATTTTCCGGACCAGTCCGGAAATATAGGTCTTTGTCCGGAATGCGGGCGGAATCTTAAACCGTCCGGAATTTCTACAAATACGTGAAGAGTGAAATAAAAAAATGTAAAAACCAAATTATTTATTAATTATTTTTATTCTAAATCAAAGAAAATCAAAATTATTTTTATTCTACATCTACTACATTACTTCTGATATTTAATGCTCCCAGAAATATTGTTCAACATTTCTGAATCTTTAAAAATAGTTTTGTAGAACACTTCGCAAGTCATATTTTTTAAATTATATTGAGTTAAGACAATCGACTTGACAGACACTACAGAAAGCCTGTTTCTTTCCTTTGACCATTGGGTTCCCATTAAGGAAAAGACCCTTTCAACATTGGCATTTTGTGCCTGCATCGCAAATATATAAGAGCATATCTTACTTAATTCCGTAACTTTTCCTTGTCCAGCTGCCTTCAGAATAATGGTCTATTGGTTATTGGCATTCATCTCAAAAAAATCTTGACTTTGTTGCTTGATCATACTATTCAAAACTGTGATTTCATCAAACAATTTGCTATCATCCAAATTTACCCCTTTTCCAATGAGAAACTGTATTGATGGAATAATATAGTTATAATCAATAGTATTGTCTTTTTTATTATCATCCATTCAAAAATTTCCAAGTCCATTAAAGGCTGCCGCCATTTGTTTAAATACTCCCGACAACATTTATAAGATTTTTGGATGTCATTCAAAAACTCATCTTTCTTCTCCTGGCTGCTACAATTAGAGATCAAATCTCTAACTTTAAGTGGAACGAATTTCGCATCTTCTCTTGCTTTCAGGGTGTCGATAAGTGTTTGCAAAATCTTTGCGATGTCCATGATAGAATTTTTTTCCTTTTCAATTTCTAAAATTTTTGGCTGAAAGATGGCCATTAAGCTATGCACGAAAAACAAATAAGATTCGCACAATTCATTTTCGAAAAAAAAAACGAGGACAGTTGGCACTTGTGGAGTAGTTAGAAAATACGTTTTCAGAGGCTCATACATTTTGAGAATTCTCTCAACTGCCGGAAAACGGCTCAGCCACCTAGTGTTGCTGTGTGACAGTAACTTCTCATAGTTAACTTCAATGTAGTCGCAAATGGTTTTCAGTGCTTCTGTTCTAACAGTATAAACAGAAAAGAAATTGAAGAGTTTCATCACCAATCAACATCAATTTTCAGTACTTCTGTTCCATGCTGCACGCTATTGTGTAGTACATGAGCCGGGCAACCAACTCCAATAATATCTTTATTTAATTGATGTCTCAGGTTTGTGAGCACGTTTCTTCCCGATAACGGGCGATTTATGCCACCAAAATTTACATTCGCGTGGTCCGCAGTGAATGAGATGCATTTTTCCGATAAATCATATTTTTGTAATGTTGTCATAATAATTTCAGCAATAGTTTCGGAAGCTTCATTCCGGGTACTATGAATATCCAATAACTTTGTTTGAATTCCTCCATTTTCGTAATTAAAATACTGAATCATTATTGGGAAAATCTTTTCTGAGCCATGATTGCTTGCGTCTGTAGAAACTCCGAGATAGTCAATATGTTTCAATGAAATAGTCAGTTTTTTAACAACCCATGGACTTATCACACCATTGATGATTGCTTCAGTTTTGGTTCTTGAGCAAGTCATCTCGCTCGCAATATTAGTGTCAGGAAATATTACTTTCATCAGTCGCCCTGTACATTCCATTGAATTATAGGATTGGTGGTGCTTAACAGTATGAAAAGCGAGCGTATCTTCAGCAGCAGACTGTTTTTGTTTACTCCCTGATGAAGACGACGATGCAAAACTGTCAGTGACTTTTCTATCAGTATTAACGGTCGTAAGTTTAGTCTTGTGCTTATTACTATTGACATGAGTTTCAATATCAGTTATTCCTTTATGTTTTGTAGATAAACTACAGTCACAAATCATGCAATAAGCTTCAGTCGGTTCTTTACCTTCTTTCAAAAAAGAATATTTGGTTTTCATCACTTCAGTAAACGTACATTGTCGTTTTCTACCACTACCTGATGCCATTGTCGTAATCTTCGACACATATACACTATGAATCCGCAATACGTACGACTACGTACGAACTTCAAAATCACTTCTAATCGCTGCAAAGACAAACGCTAGACTAAATCAAAACAAACAAACTCAAAGCAAAAGCACACGGTGCGCGGGTGTATCATGTGCGCGGGCGAACGCAGGCGACAGAGAGGCGCTTCCCCCTCACCCAGAATTTTGACACGCGCGCGGTGAAATGGTAAATTTCACCGCGCGCGTGTCAAAATTCGAACGATTTGGCAATCGATTTGGTTAGTTTATTTACTTGCACGATGCGTAACGATTTTAATAAAAAAATTACAAGATTGTCCGGAAATTTCATGGAATGTCAGGAATTTTCTCCGGATTTTTGATATTTTGATCTGGGAACCCTAGCTGCGGCTGACTGCAGGCGGCAGGGGTAGGGACTTCCACAGCACGCACGCGGCATACGTGAGAGGTGCTTAATGCTAGGATTACTATAATTTATTGGCCGATATACTGATAAATTGAATAGGAATATGTAAATAGTGTGTAAGTACGTCAAACGTGGTCGTTTATATATTTATATAAAATTATGACTTTTGTCAATTTATATATACCTACTTAATTGTGTCATTTGAGTGAATTCGCAAGGACACTGTTATTTTGTTGTACATATTATGTAATAAATAATTATAATAATAATTATATTTTTAAATGTTTTTTTTTTATATAACTTTTAAGAAATATTTAAAAATGTATAAAATAAGTATACAAAATAAATAAACGAAATAATAATAATAATAAATGTAAGTACTATGTTATTGTGTTACATTGAGCTAAAGTTCCTATTATGTTACAAGTTATTCTAGTAGTTATATGTTATATACTTAGTTATATTATAGGGACAACATGTAAAATAACCCTGTCCGAGTCTATTTATGAAAATCCAGTCTATTTATGGGTAATTTTCAAGAAAAAGAAAATCGCCAATTTTTGGGTAATTTCACCGGGTTTTACATGGGGCGCGGGCACTTAGACTCTATGACCGCTGTTGATTTGCTAATTTTTATGGAGTTGGGGTAATTTTGGTATTAAAAATGTGAATTTTAAATAGGTAAGTAGCAATAACTTTAAAAACTTTCTTGTTTAAAGTATTTTTTTTAAAGGCAGTGTCATAAATATGTATACTAAATAATAAAAACTCTTTTTATTATTTAGTATACATATTATGACAATGAAGTATAGGGATACCCCGAGTATCCAGAATATTTAACGGACAAAAGCAATACCTACAAAGTCATTCATCTCAATTGACACAATTAAAAGGAAAGTCACCTCGAAAAACAGAATGACAGGTAGGTAATACTTATCACAACAAAAACTACCGAACGTCATTCATGAGGAAGGTTTCCGTGACTAACTCATTAAGGTTTTGCGTAAATTGGGTGAAATATTTATTTCTATAAAAAAAACTCTGAACATCAGTTCACATTCAAAGAGAATGAACATCAGTTACATTTTAATTGAACACAATGACATGCTCAACGCAACTAGCTGATACGACACTGCGAAGCCGGGGCGAGTTGCTACTACTAAACTAATATTATAAAGAGAAACGAACACTTTTTGTATGTTTGTTTGTAATGACTCAAAAAATACTTGACGAATTTAAAACATTCTTTCACCTATAGATTACCATCGCCCCATTGTCAGCGAGTAATATGAGCGATATTTTTCGACTTCCACACGAACGAAGTCGTGGGCAGAAGCTAGTCGTGTATAAAAATCTTTTGGCGCGTGGCTACAATCGGAACTAACGCCGCCATGTTGTTTTTTCAATACATGTCACAAAACATTCATTCACCACAGCCAGTGAGTGACAGACCACAGACTACACTCAATGAAAAGAGAAAGTCATCTCAAAACAAATGACAGCTCTCTGACATACTTAGGTACCATACGTCAATCACGTTTCAGGCACAGGCATAGGTACCTACCAGTCATGGCTGGCCGGTAATTAACACGGTGCGTTTCCTTCCTATCTGCGGGCATCCCATGATGTCATAAAGGAAGAAATATCCAGACAGTCTGCTAAAGTCAAATCATTTATTTCAATTAGGCACAAAACTAAGGGTCGAGGGCTAGAAAGAGACAAAGCGACTGTGTGGCCAATACCTTTCTCTTTTCTGCAAGCCTGTAAAACAAAATTCAATTTTGTCAAGTTGGGAATATGCACGTAATTCAAAACTTATTCATTATTTAATTTCTTATACATTACAAAGAGTCAAGAAACAAATTCCAATTTATTTTTCATTTTTTAATGCAATATTACGATTTCAAAAGTCATTTATTTATATTTTAAGGTTTTTTTCAAACTCGAAACGCGTCTTCTAGTCTTCGAAATTGCCGGAAGTGACCTCAAAAGGCATGTCAATAATTATCTTTTCTTAGCAAACTGCTTGAATTCTCAGGTAAGTTTGTAAGTGCGATGTCTGCTTGAATAAAACAGAAAAACAATTTAATTAATATGATTTGGGGCTAAACACCACAAAAAACAGATGTAAACAAAGCAGTAACGTCCTAAATGACGTCACATCATGACCGCGACAGAGACGGATGTACTAGAAAATTGTTGGAGTTTCATAATTTTTTTGAGCAATAAGTAGTTCTTTTAAAACTATTATTACCTACTAGCTGCTGCCCGCGGCTTCGCCCGCGTGAGTGTCGGAAATTACCCCATACATCCTCATGGGTTTTAAGTATAAATATTGAGTTTCGAGTTAATCGGACAGCGCGTTAAAATTCTTCCATACAAACACTGACACCCCCCAATCCCCCTTTAGGGGGTAATTTAGACGAAGGAGGAGGCGGAGCGCGTGAGGGAGAGGCAAAAATCGCGCCCTCACGCGCCTAGCCGCCGTAGGAGACGCCCTGGGCGTCGGGACTCCTTGGAGGATTCCCGGCCACCGTAGGCGCGGGCTTGCGGGCGGTGAGCAATGGGTAGCTCGCCCCCGATAAGGACCAGGCCCGGGTCGACGGCGCGTCGTGTTCCACGCGCGCCTCAAAGAGATGTCAGCAAAACTGACGGGGTCCGCTAGGATCGTTGCCCGCCGGGGTTGCGGGTAGTCCTAAGGGGAAACCGTGGCCCCTGGCATGGCAAGGGAAGGAACACGGGTGGGTTTAAGTCAGTAAAAGGCTGACACGCCCTCCCGCTCCGCCCAGAGCGGGAGAAGTCATTGGATGATTTCCCACCCAAAAAAAAAAAAAGAAAAAAAAAAAAAAAAAAAAAGGGGGTAATTTAGAAAAACAAAAAACTACAAACTTTATAATTTATTTAGATAACTATTCGTGCGAAGTTTCGTGTTTACCTCAAGGAATAAGATTTTTCATACAAACTTTCATCCCTTATTTTACCCCCTTAGGGGTTGAATTTCGAAAAATCCTGATACACGTTATTCTTAATTTTTGGGTTTAAGTATAAATATTGAGTTTCGAGTTAATCGGACAGCGCGTTAAAATTCTTCCATACAAACTTTGACACCCCCCAACCGTAGGATAGGATACTTTTCCGGGATAAAAAGTACCCAGTGTGGTGCGCAGGATATTAAAGAATAATTATACCAAGTTTCATCGTAATCGAACCGGTAGTTTTTGCGTGATACTTGAACAAACAGACAGACAGACAGACAGACAGACAAAAAAATTTTTAATCACACTTTTGGGTTCGGTGTCGGTCTTGTAACACCCCCTGCCATTTATTTTTTTGATATTTTCAATGTACAGAATTTTCACTTCTACAGATTTATTATAAGTATAGATTAAATTTTTCTTCGGTTTGTATTACTATCTTTTATTGATTTAGTGAAAATAAATTACACGCTTATTCCCTATTGTCAAATTCAATTGGTACTTAGTCTATTCAAAATCAGAATTGTAGAAAGAGAGAACTACTGGCCGCACATTCGCTTTGAATACGGAACACTCAGTCCATTCTCTATATTATGTCTATGGGCCCACCGGAGGGATAAGCGGTCACAGCCGCCTGTCTGCAGTACCAGACACACAACTAGCTTCTGAGGTTTCGTAAGTGCCCGTGTAGGATTAAGTACGTGAAATAAAATATTTTGATATTTTTGCCACACTAAAGGCACAGTTAAAATGTCTCAGGAACCTGTAATTACATTGGTGCCCTTATCCTCATGTATAAGTGGTCAGCGCAGCAGTCTTCTTCTGAAGTCGATAGCAAAAGTCTAAATTACAATCCAAAGAAACGAACTTCCGAAATTAATCTATACTTATAATAAATCTGTAGAAGTGAAAATTCTGTACATTGAAAATATCAAAAAAATAAATGGCAGGGGGTGTTACTAGACCGACACCGAACCCAAAAGTGTGATTAAAATTTTTTTTGTCTGTCTGTCTGTCTGTCTGTCTGTCTGTTTGTTCAGGTATCACGCAAAAACTACCGGTTCGATTACGATGAAACTTGGTATAATTATTCTTTAATATCCTGGGCACCACACTGGGTACTTTTTATCCCGGAAAAGTATCCTACCCTACGGTTCGGGGGTGTCAAAGTTTGTATGGAAGAATTTTAACGCGCTGTCCGATTAACTCGAAACTCAATATTTATACTTAAACCCAAAAATTAAGAATAATGTGTATCAGGATTTTTCGAAATTCAACCCCTAAGGGGGTAAAATAAGGGATGAAAGTTTGTATGAAAAATCTTATTCCTTGAGGTAATAAACATGAAACTTCGCACGAATAGTTATCTAAATAAATTATAAAGTTTGTAGTTTTTTGTTTTTCTAAATTACCCCCTAAAGGGGGATTGGGGGGTGTCAGTGTTTGTATGGAAGAATTTTAACGCGCTGTCCGATTAACTCGAAACTCAATATTTATACTTAAAACCCATGGGGATGTATGGGGTAATTTCCGACACTCACGCGGGCGAAGCCGCGGGCAGCAGCTAGTAGTAATTAAAATTAACACGAGTGCATTAATTACTCACTCAAGCAAGGTTTGTAATCTACATTTCTTTCAACTACCAATTTACCTACCGTGATAAAATATACCTACTCAAAATAATAAATATTTAACCCGCGACTTTTGCGGCAAAAGGTTATTAACAATTTCATTTGCAGCTGTTTTTATTCTGAAGTTGCATTCATATTAATATCGCTATCGCTGTCTATTTCCATTTTTAGGGTTCCGTAGTCAACAACGAACCCTTTTTTAAATCGTTTAAAAATTCATCCGCGTCGCTGTCGACTGGTAATGTACCCAAGAGAAATAAATAGGTATGGACGTAGTAGTTCCCCGACGAGCTCATTCACAAAGAACTCTACTCCTAGGATTCTTAGAATATATTAACGTAATGTAATAAGACATTAATATTCGGGTCACGCGTCATCTGCGTTTTCTCACGAACTTAGTTTTCATTAGACATTTTCCTTCCTTGATATAGACATTACCTAGAATATCGTAACTATTCGGTACCTACATATCTCTCCGGGCGATAACATGACACATCGAGCTTCAGGCCGCGTCTCAATAGCCATTAGGGTGCTGGTTTCAATCACAATTCGAGAGTTTTGAAGGATATTGACTTCATAAGTCTGAAGAACTCGTCTGCTCAACGTTTTAATAACGCCATGAACGTTGGTGAACTGTCAAAATGAAACCCATTGCGATCAATTGTATAAAATCAAAATCAAAAGTTATTTATACAAACTAGGCTGAGTATCAGCACTTTTTGCACGTCAAAACTACATAAGACAGTCCCCCAAAACCCCAACCCTTCACCACTTCCTAGTGCTTTAGCTGGGAAGAAGAAGTGGCGCAACAAACTTCCCAGCAGCACAGCTGTCTGATCAGTTAGAAAAAAAATTGACTCTGTATAATAGTATGCAAAATAATTAACAATACGCAACACAAAAATGTCAAACTTAAATTAAATTATTTGCCTTATGTCAGCTAGCACATAATTATATTTTCAACACACTTGCTCGTAAAGTGGCTCTTATTGAACCGCTTTTAGATTCATAATGCAGTGTATTAAACACGCGTGCTTTTTACTTTACCATAACGAACTAGTGCTGTAATGCCACAGATAACTATTTACTAGTCGGAGGACCTAGTACCTATACCAGTCCTATGACATGGCAGTATGGAGTTAGTAAGTACTATCATGGCAGCATGGAATTTTTATTTAATAAAAAATTACTTTGGTGAAGCTTTTATTTGTTTTTGTAAAAAGAAATACCATAGGCAAACTGGGGCGTTTAGTTATGGTAAAAAAAAAACTATTCTGACCATAAATTCTGTCAAAAATGAAAACGCTTTTATTTTTAGGAGTAATGTAATCTTAATAAAACTTCTATGTCCATATTTATGGAAGCCGGACTACCTATGTATACATGGAATGATTATGAAGTATCCTATACAATATCACCCGAGTAGAGATGTGCGCTTTTAAAAAAAAATCTCATCAAAGCATTCATGCATTCATATGCCTTTTGTATAAATAAATAAAAAATGATAAATTAACATAATAATTCATCAAACTAAATATTTTTCACTACATATTAACCTTAATTTGCGTATTCAAAACATTATTTTGTGTTTATTACATTTTTCATATAGGCTGTTCAGCGGTTTTGTCAGTGCCTTTATTAACATTTTCGCGCGCATCGCTAGCAGGAAAAAAACAAAACGAGCGCGCCATTTTCCATAGATATTTGTTATCGTTTTTGTTGTGTGGTTAATTATTATCAAAAATACGAAATCTAAAGTTTTGCACCATCAACGGAGAAAAGTTTTTAAAATAAGCTCCGGATAGTCAGTACAGTAACCTGGCAAAAAAGGTCAGTTGAACTTTATAAATCTAAATGTATCATCTCTACAGTCACGTTATTGTAGCCTAGATTGTTACAAGTCTGTTTTTTCCTCGCAAGTGTGTTGAAAAACGTCGTATGAAACGCGTGTGCATTGATCATTACACTCTCGGCTACCTTATCGCGCTCGCCTGCGGCTCGCGCGAACAATACCGTCTCGAGTGTAATGACCAACACCGCACACTTGTATCATAATGTACTAATAAGGTGCTATAAAAATATCTGCCACGGCTGCAATGGGAGATAGTATTGTGTTTATAGATTACAATAGTAAAGATAAATTATTGATCATGTGTCATATTTTTTTTCATACAAAAAATTGTACGTATAAATTTGCAAGTGACGAACTAGTCAGCTGATTTCAGTTTTCATTCACAGAACAGATGGAAAGAGATAGCAGTTGTTTTCATTGACGAAGTGCACTTCGCGCGTAATTTGTGAACCACGTTATGCAGAATAGAGTCAATGTTTATTTAACTACTTTATTTTCTCAAATTGATTTAACTGTGCCGGGGTACGAAATTTCTTCACTATTATTATCTTTAAACACAATACTACCTCTCATTAAAGCCGTGGCAGATATTTTTATAGCACCTTATATACATATAAGTACATGTATGTACATGTATAATTATTACGCAATTACGCCACAGGTTAGTCACTAACCGCACGAAGAAGAAAGAAAGAAGCTGGTACAGGCTGACTGGGGATTTACAGATTCCTGCTTGTGCTAAGCCCAGGCTCAGTTTGAACAACTCATCATGCTCTGCTATCATCTCTATTCAGTCAAGCGCTGTGCAGTCGCCCGCGCCGAGGTATCCACAATTTACGAATCTTATTTAATTCTTACTTATCATTTTGTTAAGGTTTTCATTGCGATTTATAGTGATGTTGTTACTGCTACGTCATTGTCATCTTGTCCTTGAGTATATTCTACCGGTCCACCACTCAATACTGTACTTTATGATAATATCCACGAGATCGTTAATTGTACACACATAAGGAAACACGTGGAGTGCATTAAAATATCTTCTACGAGGCACTATATTTAAGTGTTTGCACGTTTGAGGTCTGCGCTCTTTGATAACATAACATAACATCACGCCTGTATTCCCCGAAGGGTTAGGTAGAGGTGTACCTATAGTTCATCCACATTTCGCCAGTTATTGGTAACAGGGGACGAGCCTATTGCCATCAACCGGTCACAAGTACACAGACTCCGGGCTGCTACTGATAAATTCTAGATAGAAAAACCCATTATCAGCTTACCCGACCTGAGGAATCAAACCCAGGACCTCATGCTCAGCAGTAGCACTTGTGACCCGTAGACAAACGAGGCAGCTCTTCAGTCGAGCGCTCTTTAACTTGCGTCAAAAAGCAGACATGCTATGGCAAACCGCAAATCCTATCAAACTTATGCGTTGCAGATATTCGCAAATACTCTCCCACACTAGTGTGACTTTATGTAGTTGTGTTTATGTGAATGATCGGCTAAAACGCTGAGCAGACGATGGAAAATTTGTTAGAATAGAACGTATGGAAATCTATGGAATAACGCAAGTGCATGACAAAACGACCGCGATGATGCTTGTCGGTGATGTCTCGCGCGGTCATCGCGGTCAACATGACCACCGGCTGCGTAGCGCTTTAAGAATAACTTACATACACAATTACACTTACATAAATTCACGCCTTCTTCCCATGGGGGTAGGCAGAAACTACAGAACGCCCCCTGCTACGATCCTTACATACTCCTTTTGCCTCGTTTACGTTCTGGCGTCGACGTCACTGTAAGTCCTCCTAGGGCGTCCCGTCTCGGCGTTTCCACTCACACCTGCCTTGGAAATACCGTCTTTCATTCATCTTAACATGACCAAACCATCTAAGCGTACTCTTTTAAATTTTTGTCACTACATATTCTTTTAAACCGCACCGTTGCCTCATTCCTCAGCCTATCATTCATAGTCACACATGCTTCGCAAGGAACGCAATTCCACGCTTCTTTTGCCTTTTGCCACAAACAACATTCACTTCCATACATACGCGTAGGCACCAGCACACAGCAACAGCCAGTCGAGCTTATCAAGAACGACAAATTAATTCTAAATTGCCTCAACTTTGTGCTAAGTCAGTACCTGGTTTTAATAATACGTGTTTAGCACAAACTGTAAGTCACATAGCTGACGTGAAGTACAATCATAAGATACACAAAGAGATGGATACCAAAGATATTACTTGACAAAGCAATTCCCATAATAACACTTTTGTTTAATTTAAAACACAAATCTTAAAATATTTCTATTACGATATCAATACGAGTGAACGCCGGAGTAAACATGCGACAGAGACTGAACTTGTTAGGTGCAAGCCGACGGCCCATCTGATGGTACGTGGTCACAACCGCCTATGAACATCGTAACACCAGAGGTAACACATGCTGCCATTCCAAGGAAAAAGCTGACATGTCTAATGAGCTTGTAATTGCACCGGCATCAGAATTTGGCGGCAGAAATATACAACGTTTAACGGAAAGGGTATAACTATCCAAAAGGGGTGAAGATTACATTAGGTATAGAATCTCTATGCAAAGCTCAGCTCAAAATAAATAATTACTCAAAGAATTCATACCAAGTTTCGTAAGTTTATTGGATTCAAGTCTTAACAAACGTGTCACCGCATTACGAGGATCAGACCGGACCGAACAAGCCGAAAATACGGAGAAGCGCGAGCGGCATAGAATACATAATAGTACCGAGTGGTTGTTATCATGTACTGAAATTTCTCATCATGTTCGTAACATGTAGAAATAAGATTTTAAAACCCTTGCCACATAGTTTGTTATCATCCAAAGAAGCCGTGCACTTGATATGTATATACCCTCGACATAATAATATAACCAATAACTCGGTATGTGCGGTGGTAACAGGTACTTCCTCGGGCGAGCTCCTTCACAAAGAGCTCCCCAGTCGTGTCGGATTGCCGTCCCATCGGACTATGAGAGTGAGGGAAGAGGGAGTGCGGCTGTGTCTGCTGCGTACACTCGTGCAATATAATATCTCCTGCGTACTTGACTAGTCTCCGCTGAGATTGACCAGCGCGACCGGAATTTGGTCGGAGGACATTCAATTGTTTGAAGTTTAGTCTCTGTAGTATTATCTACTCCGCACACTCATACATATGACATTACTCCGTATAAGTGGATACAAGTCGTTTAGAAGGTGATCGTTTGCACGTGCTCCGAGTGGAAACATACATTCATTGCAATGATGAGATAACTGCTCGAGTCTAAGAATCTGGATCTATTCTTATAAAAAAGTATATTGTAGCAGCCGCCACCACTTAATATAAGAATGTATGTAAGACATAACATATATTACGGCTCCCTGTATTCCCCAAAGGGGGTTAGCAGAAGTGTTCAGTAGGTACACATTTCGCCAGATATGTTCAGCATAAAACCTATTCAGCCTATGAAGCCCATGCTTGCCATGTTTAAGTCCGATGGGGGGGTTTTTGACAGTTTTTGTATGGCAAATCTGTCAAAACCTCACCATTGAGAGACCATTGCAACGTTTATAAATTAGTAGACTTAGGCCCCAGGTGGCGTGCTGTAGTTTCTGCCTATCCCCATGGGAAGAAGTCGTGAATGTATGTGTGTGTGTTATGTTAAGTAAATTACCCTTTGTGGTTGATATTGGTATTCTACGAGTACGCATTGGCGTGGAACTTATAGTGTATTTATGATAATGCCATGGTTTGCTCTACAACACGCACTGAGCTAGTGACTCTGTAGTCTGTGCAAGGACGCATGTGACTAGTTACATTACTTACATTAGTACTACGGAGTCCTTCAATACAGGGTCATATTAAATTAACTAGCGAAACTCCGCAGAAGTGCTGGGTATCGAGTTGTAAGTCGCGTTACCACTGGAGCACTATTCTATGTCTCCTATCATAAGACCTGACCTAGATATCAAGTTCTTTTTCACATGACTCAGTCTGCCTAGCCTTTTCCCAACTATGTTGAGGTCTGCGTATCTGACTTCCACAACCCAGTAACTGGGTAATACGATACCCCTTGGTAAGACTGGTTGTCAGAGTTTCGGGCTTCTGATGACCCGTAACGACTGTCAAAGATCCACGAATGACAGCCGGGACCAACGGCTTACCGTGCTTTTCGAAGCACGGAGGAGTCTCGGTATGTAAAGATAGTCACCCATCCATGGACCAACCCCGGCAAGCGTAGCTTAACCTCATGGATCAACCCGTGCGGCTGTTATTACTTAGCCACGAGCTCCTCTCTTTGTTATATGACTCTAGTTCAGAATGTTTTCATAATAACAGCGTTAAGGCTCCCGCAGACAGGCGCGACTCCGGTTGAACAATTTCTGTGAAGTTTTCATAGCAATTGTTTCATCAGAGTTGCGTCGCGCCTGTTTGCGTGAACCTTTAGACGTAATCTTCTGCTAATAGCATTAGGTGCATGTTATGTGATAAGAAACAATGCTTGGCTTCTGCACTGTTTAGTAAACATTATTCTCTTTAGAGTTCCGTGCTCTAAGGGTGCCTATGGGACCCTCTTACTAAGACTCCGTCCGTCTGTCCGTCTGTCACAGCCCACAGGACTTTATCTTTTTAACCGAAATAGGTGACACTCGAAATTTTATCAGTGTGTAGGTAATACTATGGCCGCTATAACAATAAATAATAAAATAAAAACACTAGAAACGTGTTTTTATTTTTTATGTTTTTTTAAGTACTTAATTATTAAACAAAGAAATGTATTGTTAAATATTGTACGGTGATACGGAACCCTTCGTGTGCGGGTCCGACTCGCACTTGGCCGCTTTTTTGAATATCAATTGTTCTTATTGTACGGTCAGATTTGCGATGTTTTTTGACAAATAAGAAGGCAGCCTACAGTTACTGCCCACCTGCGACTTCATTGCTTAACACACTTTCCTATCAAAGTCTAAAGGGAATTCCTAATCCATTGCTTCATATAATTACATAACATTTTATATGAAAAACTCGTCTGCTCTACAACGTAAATAACACGATGAATGTTGTTGAACTGTCAATGTGAAAGCCATTGCCATTTGCCATTGTAAGTGTGTTATAAAGTGTAATGGTAATGGTTTGTGGTAGCCAGACATTTTGAGTAATTTACTTATATGATTAATTTGAAACTTTGTTTGATACTGTAGGTGTTTCAACAAAGATACAACCGACGATACAGATCTAACTAAGACTGGACACATACAGACGGAATTACGAACGGAATTCCGTTTCAAAATATCGATTTGGAATTTCGAAGGCAGCAAATCCATACAAAATCAAGGATCTATCACACACGTACCCACAGTAGTTCTCCGTCCGAAATTCCGTCTGTATGTGGCCGGCCTTTGTATGGATTTACTGCCTTCGAAATTCCGAGTCGATATTTCGAAACGGAATTCCGCGACGGAATTCCGTCTGTATGTGACCGGCCTTACAATAGTGTGTGCTTCATGCAAAAACGTGTTATTTTCGCACTTAGTTTATTTACCATAATGATAAGTCATGTACCGAAGTAACAATACAGTGCGTGTATACTGCTGCAAGCAATTTAGCTTCCAAACATGTAAACAAGGGTCTATAAAAAAAAAAAAAAAAATTAAAAAACCCATACATTAAGTGCAGTTGGTGCTATAACTTGAAACATTTGTATGGGTTTTTCAAAATTATCAGTAATTCTGAAATTAACTTAATTCACACTACCATAAAGTTGGTATTCGTTTAAGCGGAAATAACATCAATTGGATACAAGTATTCGAATAGACTGTAGGTAGTTAGTTGTATACTAACGTATAAACACTCATTTCCTGTAGTTTTTTGTAGGTGAAGTCGTAATGGCGGTCCGCGACTGATATTATCTGTGTGACGTGAAACACTACGTTATGGACTTTTTTCATTGTTTTACGAAGTAATCTCATAAACTATGTAGTATGTAGTATTCTGTGTAGTTGTATTCTTGTACTGTAACTAAAATACCAGTTATCCTACTATTATCCTAAAGGCTCGTGCATACTGGCGCGACTTGTTGCGCGACGCGACACAGGTAATTGTTCTACGTGAAGTTTTCTTAGAAATTGTATTATTAACAATACAATTTCTAATAAAACTTCACGATTGAACAATTGCCGGTGTCGCCAGTGTGTACGAGCCTTAAGTCCGTTTCCTTACGATGTTTTAAACTTAAATTAAAATATTATAATTATTCAAATTACATTGTCATTCTTTGGCAGTTGTATCACGTTGTATGAAATGGCAATAACATCGCTAATCGACGGAGGAGGTCAATTTGTTTAACAATTCATGTTCCTGGTTGGTTGATGGCAATAGGCTCGCCCCCTATTACATGGGACTTAAACATAGCTGGCGAAATGTGGGTGTACTATAGCTACACCTCTGCCTGACCTGAAAGCGTAACAAACAAACTCACTTACGCATTTATAATATTAGTAAGGATAATGATATAAGTCTGAAATCGCCACCCCGTCATTAGCAAGCGTGCTGATCAACGCTCGTGCTTCCTCTGTTGCCCAGCGGTGGGACAGTTATACGCTGGTAAGTATTATTATTAGCTTATTATTTAGGATACTTAGTTGATAGTCAAATTTTTTATTAATTAGCTTGAATTTGCATAAAACGCAGGACAGTCGATCAAATAAACACAAGTATCTTGAACTTGAGTTGCGTCAGCTAAGTATGTAAGTAGGCTCTGTCGGGCCGGAAATAAACCGGTCGGACATTCTAGTCTAAACATAGTCAAATAAAAAACTTATATGA
Source organism: Eupsilia transversa (assembly GCA_914767815.1). NCBI lineage: Eukaryota > Metazoa > Arthropoda > Insecta > Lepidoptera > Noctuidae > Eupsilia > Eupsilia transversa. Next base: position 7,994,447 of record OU611900.1, read on the forward strand.
GCCGAGTATACCCGACTCAGCACCGAGTATACCCGACTCAGTGTCCCCGAGCGTTTGTCTGTTTAGTACGTTTTTGCGTCTAAACGGCTGGATTTTGTTGGAATCTGTGTAGCTATTCAACAACCATTCGACAGGTTGTCGAATAGAAAATAACACATTTTTAATTACTAAGTAATTTGCTTGTGTTGTATTTGAGGAGCCATATTGTGTCGGCGGCTAGACTTGCCTCTTGCCGCTCGTGTGTGTGAGCACTATACAGGGTGTCTCAAACGTAGTGGTCCAAGGTCAAATGCGGTAAAGCGAAGGGGTACACCTATCATTAAAAGATTAAAAAACTGGGATATTCTTAACAGCTCAGAAAATTTCGCTATTATTATTTTCAAGATACACTTTTAGTTCAAATCTGGCTGGAAGATGCCAGGCCAGGCATCTTCCAGCCAGATTTCAGCTCGTTACGTCGAAAATGTGTTCACAGGGGCGAAAAATCCAAATGGAAGTGTAAATTTTCTGAACTGTTCAGAATATCCCCGTTTTTAATTTTCTTAATGACAGATGGACCCCTTGGCTGAACCTCATTTTCCTTTGGACCACTACGTTTGAGACACCCTGTAGAATACAGATAAGCGTTTATATATTGCAGCGACTCAATAGAGGATTATGGTAATCCTCTTTAGACGATTACTGTCTGCACAGTTCAGAGGATAATCCTTAGTAGATACGTCTAGCAGGAAGTTGGCATATTCATCTGCCTAGCCTTTTCCTAACTATGTTGGTGTCAGCTTCCAGTCTAACCGGATCCAGCTCAATCTGTGTTTGACATGGAGACTGCCTACCTGAGCTCCACAACGACCTACTGGGTAACACGATAGCCCTTGGTAAGACTGCTTGTCAGACTTTCAGGCTTCTGACTACTCGTAACGACTGACTGCCAAGACAAAGTTAGTTATTTCTGCAGTGAAAAACGCCAATTACAGGGTCAAATTAAATTAGCTAGCAAAACTCCACAGATGTTATGAAAATCGGTATCCAATCTAATGAAACGATTAAAAAAAAGCTCATAATTTTCAAGTAAGCTACATTACCGGCGGCTGTTAACCCCGTAGTCACGTGTAGTTACTTTAAATTAAGAGTTTAGTTTTTTTTTATATCATTTAATTTCGATATCCATCATTTCTGCGTCTCGCTAGCTAATATAATTTGACCCTGTATAAACCACGCGATCATTTCAACCATTTACTAACTTAATTGCATAACAAAATGAAATCTTCCTTTTACTAAAAACTTCCGTGAAGAAAAAACTTTCATGTTCAATCTAATTTGAATATCGAACAGCAGCCATCTTGTCAAACAATGGCGGGCGGACCTTCGCGTAATTAAGCTAATTAGACGGCTTACATTGCGTGTTTGACTCGCGCACGCAACTATGAGGTTCCCGTGATACAAGCGATGGCAATGAACTTGACGAATGAGTCGTAATGTCAAGGCTTGAACATCTTCCTAGTGCAAACGATTACATCATGAATTCATATGGTTTTTTGTGAATTATTAGGTTATATTATAAGCAGGTCAGTGATTTATTGAGCTGTCTGTAGCTCTGTGATTAAAATATGATTTGTGTTTAGACAGAACAAGTCCCACCAAGCCTGTATCCTTCCAAAGGTTAAGCACAGTAAGTGTGTAATGTCTTGCCCATTCTTCTCCATACCACAGATAATATAATTATAATACTACTCCATACGAGACCACCTTTTTGGAAGGCTCAGCCAGAATCAATTCTATTTTCATGTAAATTTTGACGTTCAAAAGTGTATTTTATTTATGTGCCTAATTGTAATAAATGCCCAATTTTCAAGTGTGTCGATGACCAATGACATACGAAATTTAGAAATTGTTGAATATTATATTCAAAGAAGTCTAGGGGCCGATTGAAATGGCATTATTCGATTTTTTTATACAGCGTGTATCAGTAGGTAGTGAAATGTTAAGAGGGTTTATTCTGAAAGTTGGCAACGTCGCAAATAGATGTCAAATATTTCGCTGTTTTGATTAATTTGATAATATTTCTGTATGGAAATAAAAAATGTGGCTAACTAGCGAACTAGAATATTGATTATGAAATGCAATAATTAATATCGTAACACCGAATAGTTAGTTTTAGATGTAAAAAAAGTATTTGGTAACTTTCCAAATGCCTTTTTTTCACCTAAAACGGGTACAACATCAAATTCAATGTTATAATTGCAATTCATTATTAATATTCTAGTCAATTGGTTAGCCACATTTCTTATTTCCATACAGTATTATTTCCAAATTAATCGAAACAGGTAAATATTTGACAGCTATTTACGACGTTGCCAACTTTTAGGATGCACCCTCTTAAGGATGTGGTACAGAACATCAACTTCTCCGTTGGACGAACATCGTAATCACGAAAAAATAATCAGTCATGAAGAGTCGAGTGTATTGATGATTTGTATATATATGATAGTACAGGTAGGTACAGAGCTTAATACATAAACATAATATAATTATGTGCAAACATAAAAATTTGCTTTTTTTATCAAATGAACCGTTCGCCGCTCAAATATTTTTCGGAGACATGATTGATGATACCAGTCGCTTTTTTACAAAGAAATTACAGTTCACCTTTTCAATTCATAATGCATCATTGAATGATATCATTCTGCCTAGCCTTTTCCCAATCATGTTGGGGTCGGCTTCCAGTCTAACCGGATGCAGCTGAATACCAGTATTTTACATGGAGCGACTGCCTATCTGACCTCCACAACCCAGTAACTGGGTAATACGATACCCCGTTGTAAGACTGGTTGTCAGACTTTCGGGCTTCTGACGACTCGTAACGACTGTCAAAGATCCACGAATGACAGCCGGGACCAACGGCTTAACGTGCTTTCCGAAGCACGGAGGAGTCTCGGTATGTAAAGATGGTCACCCATCCACGGACCAACCCCGGCTAGGGCAGCTTAACCTGATGGATCGACCCGTGCGGCTGTTATTACTTAGCCACGAGCTCCTCAATGCATCATTGCATATCAGCTTATTAAAACAAATGTAGTAGGTACTGAAGTGCCTCAAGAACACTACCTTATGTGTATAATATACTTCCGCGGAATGAGGCTTGATGTTATATTGTTACTCAAACATGCAACTATTAACACTTAGCACAAACGCCAAAAAAAAGTTTTACCTAAAAAACATTTTTAAGAAAAGCACGTTTTTAAATGCTTTTAGTCATAATATAGTGCATTCGATAAGGCGCAGACTTCCGCATGTCTGAGTCAACTTGTTTCCAAGAATTGTGACTCACGACGACAGATAACGTTGTCCATGTCCAGTATAAGGTGACCTGTCTTTATACGGAACGGTGTCTTTACGCGGCCTACCCAAATGTCCTTTCTTTGGTGTTGTTCGTCGAGACGTTGAGCTCCTTAAGTTCTGAGTTGAGATACACGATTAGGTCCTCATGATAATTGTGGCCTGACCAATAAGAATGTCTGGACCTTTAAAAGAGTCTGCGACCTCCGAGTTTGTTTCAGTCTTTCTTCTGAGAGTAGTCAGATAGAATACACCGAACTCATCTAGTTTTAAAACATAATTTAATTTCAGCGTATAAGAGTGTTTTTTTGAACGAATTTAAATAAATAAATATAATTTGTCTTCTTTAAGGGGTCAGCTTGTACTGGGCTGTGTAGTTCGATCGTCGTCGGCGTGTATGTAGGGATTCCCAACGTAACGTTCCGTTTTATTGCCTTCATTAAATATTTATAAATTGTGTGGTTTCCAATAATCAGAATTGTGATGAAACTTCCTACAAATTAGTTAATTCAATGTGATTTATGTAGGGTACGGGGGATTTAAAGATTAATTATACAGTATGTAAAACCGATGGTTTCTAAATTCTACTAAACCTACTGAATTAAACGGTATTTATGAGGAGTATAAACGCCTTTGAGTTCGACAAAGATCGTGAACTGCTTTTTCCATTAGGAATTTCTTAGTAAAGGTCATAGTCTAGCTAGATAATAATAATGGCTGATAATAGGTACCTGTGCCATGTCGGTGAAGTTTGGGGTAAGTCCGGCGCTGGGATAAGACAGTACGAATCAAATTCTGCGCCAATTTATTCTCGACGGTTGTTGCAGAATAAAATTGCGTACCCAACAATTTGATTCGTACGGTGTTATCCCAGAGCCGAACTTACCAAATATAAGTACTCCAATCATAAAACAAGGTTTTTTTTCTTATTGAACCTTAAGTTCTTTCAAGATATATTCATAAATCACAACTAGCTATACCCAAGAGGAAAACTGTCACAATTTGAATACAATAAGGTTCGTGAACTTATTAATTGTTTTCTCGAGATAATTGCAATTTAATTGATTCCGTGATTCAATTGATTCACGTCCGGAGTCGAGCGATTTTATTGTAATTTATAATTAGAAGAGAATATTGTATTGAAGATGTTTCTGTTTGTCTTCTTTACTGGTTTATTTTCATGATCGCTTATTCGTAACACAGGGTTTAATCCCTCGCACGGACTCCAGTCTCTCGCAAAGGAGATTGTGTCTTGTACTTATTGTCCTAAGGTGTTATTTTTAAGCTAACCTTTGTGGAGAGACACATACATCAGGGGGAATGTCCAGCAGCACAGCTGTCTGTTCAGTTAGAAAAATAGTCTGCAAACAACGCTAAAAGTTACTTGCCATTTTCCCGTTAAACATTAGTATGTGGCGGTAACTACATCGCCATCGCCACATGCGAACGCTAATGACTTCACGCGAAATCCTGTATCGCACAAGCAGAGTTTACCGCGCTATCAGCAAATATTTATGATTTCCCAACATCAATCGTCAGGCAGTTGCCCGCCATACACGACACCTTTCTGGTCGGAGGATCCTCCCTTTGCTGTATGTAGAGTATGATGGAGCATTACACCCTGCTCCTCATACCTCTAAAAGTCGTGTATCTTATAGAAATCAGTAATTCGTTTGCTACGTTTCCGTAACGAATGACGTCACCGAATCCGCCATGATTACTGGTTTATCAATGAATTGATTTGCATATTTTACAATAAATTACTTGAATTAGGTGAAGATGTTACACAACGTTTATGTGAAGTTGATCAGCTGATTTATATGCGTTTTAGAAATACATCTCGTTTTCTTATTGCTAATTCCACCAATTAAACTGAACGCGATCAGCACATAATTAACTAAAATCAAGGGGTGTCAGTGTCAATATTCCAAAGAAAATAATGACACTGGCAGCTCTCAAACGTAGTTCATATGCTGATCGCGTTCAGTTTTACTGGTGAAATTCGCCCCTAGTCTTTCATACAGAAAGAAAGAAAAATTGTTTATTTATTATATACTAGGCAACGCAAGCGGTCCACCCATACATATAAGAAAGAAGGAACCACCTGTTACCCTTTTCTGTAAAAATCTCCGTGAAAACATAGGTGACCTATCAGGAGTGTCAATTCGTGGAATGACAGCTCATTTCACCTGAGTTTTCTCGTTGAGAATTTTACAAAATAGACCGGCTGCATCACTTGAAGAATCGCAGATGTGGCAGATGTGTTGGCATGCCGGAGAGAATGCTGGAGTCAAGCCTCGGATATCGGTTACCGGTTACCGTTATTATGTACAACGCAAAACCTTTACATACGGTTTCGTCCGAATAAACCGTTTTTCGGAGGAGTGTTTACAGGTTTCTTCGTAAGATTTATGAAAGAAGGACGTTGACATTGATTGGAGGAATTAGATATTTTTTAATAATAACTAACTGATATTTTATTTCTAGTTAGCTTCTTGACAATTTTTATAATGTTTGCGTGCCTGTTTCCAGACAGAATGTTCATGGCTCACTCTTATCTACTGCACTGTATTTAAATGTAACCTACATTCGTAGCAAATCAAAGCAAAAATGATTGATTGAAGGAGATACGCTTATCTGTGTTTGTTTCGGTATTTCTTCTCAGAGTAGTCAGTGAAACATTTTATTTTTGACGTGTAAACGTTCTTAAGCCTACTTAGTTACAAACTATTTTCAGAAATAAAATCATTATAAGCAGAGGGTTTTTTAAATTTTATTTTTTAAATTTAAATAATGTGGCTGATTGTAATTGCAACTGGGAGTTTCCTTTGCGGCTACATTCTCGGAAGGCGCGACAATCACGCAGAATTTAATAAATAATTAACTTTTTTTAAGTAAAGAAATCTGTCGTACACCACAATTTAAGACCATTCACCGATTAGTTTCGTCCAGAGACGAAATGTATAATTTAGATAATTATGAAGACCGTACGACGCGCGATGGTATACCTTTACTATATAATTCCAGTCGGAAACTGTCTCACTGCAGGATAATGGCCTCTTCTCATACAGAGAAGGAAAGATTTGTTATTGGGTTTTTCCATTAGGAAAGTGGCCGGTAGACAGAAAGAGATAGACATACTAATGCAGTTCTACGATTTAAGTTATGAGCTTCGGCGTTGGTAATCATCGCTCGACAGGGCAATTCGAATGGCTGCAACCATGCTTAATAACGTTCCCACTGCTAGGCTGGTGTCCCACAGAGAGGAGGCTGGTGTCACTCAGACCTCTTCTCTGTGCGAGGAAGTGTGCTGTCCACCACGCGAGTGTGGGTGTGCGGGCTGGTGGATGTCACATGTCTTCGAATTCAGTCATTGGTAGTTTATCTTCTATATCTATACATAATATTATAAATTAAAGTCTGTTGCGTGTCTGTCTGTGTGACTGCGTTATTCTCCTCCATTACGCAACGGATTTTGATGCGGTTTTCACCATAATTTACAGAATTTATTCGTTTAGGTTTAAGGCTAGTGCATACTGGCGCGACTTGTCGCGCAACGCGACACTGGGAATTGTTCTACCGTGAAGTTTTCTTTGAAATTGTATTATTAAAGTCGCGTCGCGCTGTCGCGTTGCGCCTGTTTGGGGGCCTTTACTACATCAATATTATACTAATACAAGTATAATAAAGAAATCTCGATGTTATGTCAAGTCGTAAAATCCGTGCGGATCACAGGCCGGTCGCTAGTTTGCACTAATTCGGAAACACGAAAATTTTCGAAATGTATCAATTATCCCAATGTATTAGTGGTCACCGCAGCATGTTTGTCTGCCATACTTGTCTATCAGTCGTCACCTCGGTAGTCACCTGCTCTCTATCCACGTCATCGTGCATACAGTCCATCCATCGTTTCTTTGTTCTTCCTCTTCTCGGATCACAAAATCCACATTCGTAGTCAAAATTTTCCTCCGTCTTTTCAAAATATTGGTGCGTTTTTTGGTGTAGTTGTATCGTCTATTTTAAACCAGTTTGTCTGAATGCAGGTTTATCTAGTTTTACTAACTAAGCTGAACAAAATGTCACTTTGATATTATTAACTGTAGATTTTCCTCATACAGTCTACAGTATCAAGATACCTACTGTACTGATATGGAATGAAAATAAAGGAAAGACCAATGTAAAAGTTAAGGGTACCTATAGGGTAGTAGTAAAATTCTAGTACCTCGCCACCTATTACACGGGACTGAAACATATCTAGCGGAATGTATGAAACCCCCGTTATTGAATTCCTTGGACACATAACTGGCGCCAAGACAATCCATTCAATCTTTCCAGAACGTGTTTAAGAACGCGACGATTAGAAAGAGACAGTGCTCTACAGTAAGTTCTTCTACATTATCCCTCTCTTGCTCTCACGGGGTGATCGGCTGCAGAAACATTACAAGTGCAAGTTGTCTGCGAGGAGGTTACATGTGCACTGTACTTAGTAAGTAGGTACATAATTAACCCATTAGAGACTAGCGTTGCCAGGCATCATGGCGACATGGCGACGACATGAGTTGTTTTCATGTATTTTAATGAATATACACACGTATACTTGCTTTACTAGCTGCTGCCGTTCCTTAGAATATAGTACATCCAACCTCAGGGGGTGAGTTTCGAAAAACGATGCACGCTACTCTTAACATGGTGAAGGAAGACATCAAAAGGAAATGAAAGTATGTGGCGAAGACACGGATTCAGAAACCCGCACTGGCCCAGGCCTGCGTAGTAGATTACGGACTAGGGCCTGCTCCCTGTCACAGAGAAGTCTCTGCTTGCCTCATCACAACCAGCGTCATCCTGGTTCTACCCGCGATGGCAACAATGTCTTCCACCCATCTCATCTGATTTGATTCATCAAAGAAAATCCGGTTCCGTGGTCTAGTGGTTAGACCACCTGTCTTAGAACCAGAGATCGCGTTCGATTCCCAGTTGGTGCCAAAATTATCTGCTCGGTTTGGTTGGCGGTAGGGCTTGTTCTAAGTCCGCCTGGCTAGCTACCACCATTTTATCTAAGTCTGTCGCCATAACAACAATGTTAGCAGCATGGTTGTGTTTCGGCAGTTAGAGATAAGATAGCCAGTTCCTCTGTGGTTGAGGATTCCGGGTGAAGCTCGCTTCCACCTTCAGCCTGATCATCACTTACCATCAGGTGACATGCAGATCAAGAGCTTACCCGTAGTGGTAAAAAAGGGTTTTATTTTGGTGTCCGATTGACTATTCGGCCGCGGTCGTCCGTCCTCGGCCATACTCGGGCAAGTTCAAGGCGCCCGCGCAACCAGTTTATTACCATAGTACGGTATGCATAGTTTAAAGAACGTTGTGTATCCAGTAAAGGACTAGTCCGAGATTCTTGCTACGGTTGTTGACGGGTAATTCCTGACCATTCGCATTCTTTTTGTTTAATATATAGGAGAATATATAGAAAAATATATGTACGCCGATTACTCCGTGATTCCTGGACCGATTTCCGTGTTCTTTTATTTTTGATAAAAGGTTTTTTCGGATAAAAAGTATCCTATGTCCTAACCCAGGTCATGGTCTACACATAAGCTAAATTTCATCCAAATTCTTTCGAGTCGGAGCCTGAGATTGTGTTTAAGGAGACGAAATAGCTCATCTTGTTTCCATCTTTTCTAAAGTTCACTTTTTACACAGTCAGGTTTTAGATTTTTTTAATTTACTTTTTTGCCATGTTGCTGGAAGCTCAACATAACCGGGAAAAAAGCAGTCTGATGTTGGTTTTTAATAATAGTCTGGCCCCCTCCGCCCCCTTTAACGTGAGACTAATAAAACAACTGTCGAACTGTGATGATAATTTATGTTTCTATTTCTGCCAGACACAACTTGTACGTACTCGTCCGTTTTAATGAACTGTTTACTTAAAGAAGACAAGTTCATATGTTAATATTTGAACTTGTAGCGGTAAACATTACTTTAACTCGAGAAGTCGACACTTTCCGTGTTCTGTCTTCTTGTATCGAACAACGTATTATGGTGACGATCTACTTTCCTGCCAATTAGCCGGTCGATTCTCTAAAAATCTCACCGTGCAAAAGTAGGTGAAGTGAGCTGTCATTCCACCTATTGCTAAGGATTAACACTATTGACAGGTCACTTCACCAAAATTTTTCACGATGATAATTCTACAGAATAGACTGGCTGTTAATGCTAAGGATTAACATTATTGCCATTTTTCAAATAACTTGCCATTATTTTTTGTTACGTTACTCGGCTTATATTTGTATCAGTATGATACAGTTCCTTTATTGTTCTTAGAAATTAAGGCTCCCGCAGACAGGCACCACCCGACAGTGCGACGCGACTTGATAATGTATAAATTATTTTTATTTCTGTAAATTAGTTTAAAAAAATACTTTTATACTTCAAAATTAAATTATGATTAAGAAACACTATTGACAGCTCACTTCACCAAAGTTTTCACTATGATATTTCTACAGAATAGACTGACTATTTTCTGTAACATGTCACCGTGAAAACTTGGGCGAGGTGTGTGAGGTGTTGAAGTGAGCTGTACTGTTTATCCCTAGCATCATGTGGAATGACAGCTCACTTCATGGACTTCACCTAAGTTTTCACGGTGAGATTATTATAAATAATTATGTAGAATAGACCGCGACGTGACGCCCGGTAAAACAATTTCTGCTGCATTTGTCAAGGAGGTATAGGGATGATACCTGGGTAAGAAATTTCATTAAACTCCGTCAGTCAGATTATAAAAAAATAACCCTTGAAGTGTGTAGCCACCTTTTAGACACGTATTTTTTTCTTTATCATATACTTAAATAAAAAATGACTTAGTTGGGGAACGGGAGCTCGCTGCGTCACAAACTCACAACTAAGCATAAAAAATCTACCGAGGCGTGATGTCATGCCACATTTTAACTCAATGTAACGCCGTAATCTTTTGATGACGTAATAAAAGAAAAAAAATGTTTCCAATATTTTTTATTAATCTACCTGACTGACGAAAAATATATTTTTAGCCATCATCCCAGCCAGTTACCCCGCAACTTTTCTTACGAAAGTCATCCGACCTAAAAAAAAAAACTTTTATTTGATCGAACAACGTTATATCTGCGCATGCGCAGTGGGTACCTGCTGAGATATACCTACCTAACAGCCAAAACGAGTTGATATTTTTTGCCATTTTTCAAATAACTTGCCTTTGTTTGTTTTTTACGTAAGTCGTTGTACAGGTTTGTATTAGTATCACTATGGAACATCTGATGATACAGTCTCTTTATTGTTCTTAGGGATTAAGGCTCCCACAGACAGGCACCACGCGACAGTGCGACGCGACTGATCATGTATAAATTATTTTTAAGTCTGTAAATTGGTTTATAAAAATACCTTTACACTTCAAAAATAAATGATTGTTTTAAAACTACATGAGTTGAACATAAACATAACATAACATCACGCCTGTATTCCCTGTACGGTTAGGCAGAGGTGTAGCTATAGTATACCCACATTTCGCCACAGTTATGTGTATGTTCCATGTAGTATAGGTGGCGAGCCTATAACTATCAATTGGACCTCATGCTCAGCAGGAGCGCTTGCGACCACTAGCTGGTAGAACAATTCCTATGAAAACTCGTAGAATGCTAATAGTTCATGTGTTATTGAACAACTTTCCCTCAGAATCGCAAAAAACAAACCCTTTTTAGGGTTCCGTAGTCAACAAGGAACCCGATAAAATAGATTCTGAACTTTGTAAAAATCTATATCTAAAACCTTTCACTACCTATACTATACTCAACTAGCTGCTTCCCGCGGCTTCGCCCGCGTGGACAAAATAAAAGTAACCTAAACTACTCCATAAAATATCAGCTATCTGCCAGTGAAAGTCATGTCAAAATCGGTGAAGCCGTTTTGGAGATAAGCCTGAACAAACAGACAGACAGACGACCAAGGTTAAAAAAAAAGTTGTTTGTTATAAGTACCGTGTATATTTTCATTATGCCTTTAATAAAAAGCTGTTATTTTGACATTACAAACAGACACTTCAATATAATTTATTTGTATACATTGTTCATTTGTGGTGACCGCAACATTGCATAAAAACTCTAGGAATATTTAAAAACGTGTGGTCGAACTAACCACAACGGTTTAAATAAATACATTATTATGTGTTTTAAAGTTCTCTCACGTTCATCAATAACTCTTGTGTCAATTCTGCGAACAAAAACTATAATATCTTCTAAACGGCTGCACCGATTTTTATAAAACTTATTTAGAATAATAGTTTATTTACTAGCCTGTATGTACGCAAAATTTCATTAGCCTAGCCTAGCCTAGCCTAGCAGTTTTTATAAAATTTACTAAAATATGGAATAACTAAAAAAAACAGATTTGTGCAAGGCTAATCAACCAGAACGCCTCACTAAATGTGATCTTTATGACCTCAAGTAACATTGACATAAGACTGATTGATTCAGATGAGTGCAAAAAATGGATGCATTTAAAATTGTGTGTTTAAGATCACACGGAAATATTTTAAGAGGAAATGATGCAAAAAAATTAAATGAGTATGCTTAGCTGATTTGGTCATGTTGAGAGGATGAATGAAAGGCGACTAACAAAAGGCGGATATGAGTGGAAACGCTGGGAGAGGGCGCCGTAGTAGGACATAACATAGTGACCTTTTGGTGATGGTCTTCAGAAAGGTCAGGCCAGAGATGTAGTATGACAAGATGTATGAACGTACACGAAGCAAAAGTTGTATGTAAGGATCGTAGTAGGTGGCGTTCTGTAGGTTCTGGCTACTCCCTTGGGAAGAAGTCGTGAGATTAATGTAGATATAAGTTTATCCGGATGCAGCAGGTTGAATACCAGTATTACATTGAACACGATATATAAATATTTTAGATTATTAAATAATTGTGTTTAGTTTGTGTTAAATCTATTGTTTATCTTAGAATACAAGTATAAAGTGTCTCACACAGTGTTTGTGACGTGTTTTTGTCGTGATTATTCATTAAAATCGATATTCCGAAAAATCTTCTACCGGCTGTCAACGTTTGGATTGCGGATTTGAATTCATCGAACCCGGGGAGTATTTTGTTTTATTTTATCACTAGGTATTGTAGTTATATTTACACACTATACATCACTTGTAACCACAGCTCATAGTTATGAGCTACGTCCAGTACACACGGGCACCGTTTATGTCTCCTTTTGTTTGACAAATTGTGGAAGCAAATTCGACGGCGAAAACACTTGCCCCAGACATAAACATACACTACAAACTTTACTTCACACATATTAATCCCTTAATTGCTATATAATATACTATAATTTAATATGCTATATATAATAGGTACTATTGTTTAAAACTATTTGAAGATTATATTAATTAGCTTCCTACTTTCTTACACCTACCTCCATTTTTTCATAATCTTTTCTAAAAACCTTAATCTTTTATTTCTAGTTTATTTAGATTTATTTTAATTTTTTATCTCTTGTTATCTGTCTTAGCCTCCTACCTTCCCAAGTTCTCAACTCAATTATATTCCTCATACACTCAGTTGTCTCTTGTCACATTCCAGGTGCCATTTGGGGACATTTTTGAATATGATGACCCGCGGAGCCACAGTTCGTGACATGAGTGACAAACTGAATGCAACTCTGAAGGAGCTGGAGGCATCAAAAAAAGAATGCAACCAGCTTCTGCAAGAAAGAGAGGACAGTGAGGTTGAAGTCAAGAGGATTAATGACAAAAACACTAAACTCAAGAGCCAGCTTGTAGAACTTCACACCCAGCATATGGACATACTCGACCAGCATCACCATCTGCGTCAACTAGTGTCAGATTTTCAACAATGCAGTGACATTCATGATCAGGCACTTAAACGCATATCAGGCCTTGAAGTGGAATTATGCGAGGCGCACAACACCATTTCCACCATCAACTCTCTGAAAGCCAGTGCACAGGTTGCCAACACCAATAACCTTTTCAACGAGCTGGTTGGTAGTGCGTCGGGACTGGAGTGTGAGAAGCCCATCGTTGCCATTGACCTGACTGGGGACGATACCTTAACTAGATGTCCAATTTTAACTAGTCATAATAAAATTAAGAAGTACATTAAAATTAATAAAAATATCAAAAAGTACAAGAAACTATTAAAGTCACAAAATATTTATAAGCTTAATATTAATCTTAGGAAAGAACGTATTAACTTAAGAAGTCAACTCAATGTATGTAATATTAAGTTGGAAACTAGCAGACAAATGTATGATGTTGACATACAAAACCTTCACAAGGAATTACTGAGCAGGGAAAATACACTTAAGGAAATATCTTGTAAGTATGAGTCTAGTCAACTAATGTTAAGCGAGCGCTTGCAGGAGGCCTGTGAGTTGGTGGACTTGGTGAAGTACAATGCAGAGAGGTACGAGTCACTGACAAACAATCTCACCTGCAGTTGTGCTCCCACTTCGCCACCTCTCATGTCACAGCATGTTGTTCCTGCTACGTCACCTAGTCTAACTCATACTATTGAATCTATCAATCCCACTCAAAGTAATGTTTTGGTATATTCAGACAGATTAGGCGCAGGTTTTGGATCATTGTTAAATAACCGCTCTAATCATACCATAACTAACTGTTGTTACCATAACCTGCATTTTAATGAGCTTGTTCATAAAATAAAAAACACACAAATGAATGAGCAAACTACTGTAGTTCTTTTAATTGGAAACAGTCTTAACATCACAAAAAGGGACATAGTTAAAGGTGTCGACACCCTACTTAAATTAAAATTAGGTAAATTAATATTATGTGCGTTACCATATTCAGATAACTTGTATGCTGAAGAAAATGATTACATTTTTAGTTTAAATAACGTAATGCATATTTTGTCATGTCGTCATAGTGACCGTTTATTGTATTTTGATACTAACAATTTTGTTAGAGATTTTGTTTTAATTCGGGAACATTTGTTTCTTCCCAAAAAAAGTCAACATGTATTGGCTACTTTGTTAGCTTACAATATACACGCAGTTATTGATAATTTAACTGAGACTAGGTTAAGTGACGAATCAGTATTATCTAGTATTTCTAATAATACTGTAATAGATTCTTTAAACTCTTAGACTCGACAAAAGAGAAGCATAATAGGGATATTTTACTGTATCACCAGAATATTAATCGCTTCTCTGGCAAAATCCTAGACGTGGAATTGTTAATAGATAAATATCATATGGATATCTTATGTTTTTGTGAAACCTGGTTAAGACCAGATAAGATGTTGTTTAATGTAAATAATTTTTCAGTTGCCAGTGCGTACAACAGGTCCTCAATAGGGGGTGGTACTTTGATATTATGTAATAGTAGTTTCAGATATAAGGAAAGGAAGGATATAACTGCTTGCTCTGTTGATCGCTTATGTGAGGTAGCATGTGCAGAGGTTGAAGGCCATACTTTCCTATGTGTTTATAGACCACCAGCCGCGAACTTAGCATCATTTTTAATAAGTATGGAAGAAATATTAGGTAAACTTTTTAAAGATAATAAATTAGTTTTTGTTTGTGGTGACCTAAATATTGATCTTTTAGTTAACTCACCAGATAAATGTAAGCTTATATCATTGTTCAAATCATTTAACTTAAAATGTGTATTTAATGAAGCAACTAGAATAACAGCAACCTCAGCTTCATGCATTGACAATGTATTTACTAATTGCAAAATAAAAGACTCTTCCTTAATTAGTGGCGTTAGGTCAGACCACACTGGTCAACTTGTATCATTTGACTTTGATAAAAAGTTAAACTTAGATAAAACCATTAGAATAAGACCTCTCACTAAAAATAAATTGAAATTGTTTAATAATAATGTTCTGAGCAATCTTTCAACTGCTAGTTTTGATTCACAAGACCCCAATATAAACTACAGTACATTATTTACTACAGTATGCCAAGAATTCAATAAAGCATGTCCTGTAAAAAAAGTAACAATCAATAGTAAACCAAAATTTAATGAATGGGCCACTGCTGGCATTAGAAAAAGCAGAGATATTTTATATAATTTGTACCACGAGAAATCATTAACTTCTGATCAAGCCCTTCATAATTATGTCAGAAAGTATTCTAAGATATTCAAAATAGTCTGCGCTCAAGCTAAATCTAAATTAATAAGTAACAAAATCAGTAATTCAAATAATAAAATAAAAGCTGTGTGGCAGGTAATTAACAAAGAAACTGGAAACACAAAACAGCGGGACCAGAATGAATTGTCTCTAAAAATCAATAATAAAACCATTTCAGATAAGCTAAAAGTTGCTGAGACACTAGAAAATTTCTTTACGAACATCCCAATAGAGGTTACGAAATCGCTCCCCTCATCATCTATATTAGCTGAATCTCTTCTGAAAAAAAACTTCAGTAAGGACATTCCAAGTTTTGAATTCAAGCCCATCTCTGTTGTTACAATTAAAAAAGTATTCAAAAGTCTTAATATAAAAAACACTGAAGACTTATGGGGAATTTCCGTTAAGGTCCTTGGAGATATTATTGACACAATTGCTCCTGTCCTAACAGGCATATTTAATCAATGTTTAGATAGTGGTACGTTTCCTGATTTAATGAAACATAGTAAAGTAGTACCAATTTTCAAATCGGGTAGTAAGAGTGATCCCTCTAATTATAGACCAATATCTGTGCTACCAGCACTGAGTAAAATATATGAAAAAATCATGCTGGACCAGATGTTGTCACATTTTAATTCAAATGAGATTTTACATAGTCGACAGTTTGGTTTCACGAAAGGAAGGTCGACGACTGACGCTGGAGTAAAACTCATCAGTCACATTTTGGAATCCTGGGAGAAGTCCCAGGATGCAATTGGCATATTCTGTGACCTCTCAAAAGCGTTTGACTGCGTTGACCACAACACACTGATCTGTAAATTACACCACTACGGAATTCGTGGACAGGCTGCTGATCTTGTTCTTTCTTATTTATCAAACAGGCAGCAAAAAGTAAGCGTAAACGGGGTGACTTCCTCGGGGTCTCTAGTAAAGATGGGCGTGCCCCAAGGTTCGATTCTTGGCCCTTTCCTATTTCTAGTTTATATTAATGACCTTCCCTACATGATGGCTAACTTATCGGATATAATTCTATTCGCTGATGACACGTCTCTTATTTTTAAAATAGATAGAAAAGATACGGATGTCTTACATGTCAACGATAGTTTGGCAGTTCTTTCTAAATGGTTCGCAGCTAATAATCTTTTACTTAATGCGAACAAAACTAAATGTCTTAAGTTCTCTTTACCAAATGTACCCCAAGTAGGTCTAAACTTAAAACTTGATGGCAAAAAACTAGATGCAATTGCAGAAACTGTGTTTCTAGGAATTACTCTAGATTCTAAATTGCAATGGGGTGCCCACATTAGAGCTCTTTCAGGTAGATTAAGTTCAGCTGCATTTGCAGTAAGAAAAATAAGGCAGTTGACTGATGTAGCCACAGCTAGGTTAGTATACTTTGCTTATTTCCACAGTATTATGTCTTATGGCGTTCTGCTGTGGGGATCGGCAGCTGATGTAGACTCAATTTTTATATTACAAAAGAGAGCAATCCGCGCGATCTATAGAATGGGTCCTCGTGAGTCCCTTAGAAACAAATTCAAAGAAGTTGATGTACTAACTCTGCCTTCTCTTTATATCTTAGAAAGTATTTTGTATGTTCGCAAAAACTTAGGACTTTTCAAAATTAGAAGTGATTTCCATAATATAAATACACGTAGTAAACATGAAATTGTGATACCTAAATTTAGATTAACTAAAACTAGCAAGTCATTCCTTATAAACAGTATTCGCTTTTATAACAAGTTGCCAAAGTCGGTTACAGAACTTAACGATGGAAAGTTCAAAACCCACATAAAACGTGTCCTTATCAAAAAAGCATATTACAAGATTAAAGACTACGTTGATGACAAGGAAGTTTGGCAATAATTCCTTCTGCACATGTGGCCTCCCTGGTACCTCATTAACGGCATAATTATGTAAATGTCTATTAACTGCTCCCAAATTACGATATGTATTTTATTTTACTTTTTTATTTAGGTACTACTTGACATGTAGTTTCATTATTTGACATTATATGCCTACAATTCAAATTTCATTTTAAAGTAGGGTTCTCATTCGGATTGGTTAAAGTTGTAGTGACAACCATTTGGGTTAAATTGGTTTTTATTATTTTATTCGACCTTTATATAGATTCCTTTATATTTTGTGAATGTGAGAACGTTGTAGGCACAACAGACTGTCGATTTGCAGACTATTTTCTATTTTTTTAAGTATCTTGTTGACAGGCCTACGCTGTCCTCGCATACCTATTCAAACTGTACATTTTTTAAAGCATTGTAAAACCCATTTATTTTTAAAAGAGTAACCGTGGAGTTTCTTGCCGGCTCTTCTCCATAGGAAACGACCAATTGGAACCGTGCACCTAAATTCTGACGTTTCATAAGTGCCCATGTAGGTTTATGTGAAATAAAATATTTTGATTTTGATTTTGATTTTGAAATCTTCTATATTAATATAATAAGCTGAAGGGTGAAGACTTTGCTTGAACGCGTTAATCTCTAGCAATACCAATCGGGTTTGAAAAATACTTTTTGCATTTGATAGCCCAATTCTTGAGGAACGTTAGGCAATTTAATATCACACTACGACGAAGAAGCAAAATTAAACCGCGGGTGAAACCGCGGGGTTCAGCTAGTTAGGTATAGTAATAGGGAACTAGGTGATAATACACAGAACAGATAAGGTATCGAGAGCTCCTCATGAACCACTTGTTCCGGGGAAAAACTTCGACAGAAAGCGGTCAATGTACTGTTACTAATATCTATGTATGAACTAGCTTCTGCGCACGGCTTCGCCTGCGTGGAGGCGATAAGAGTATCGAATGTCCTAACCCGGGTCGGTCTACCTGTGATCCGTTCAGTCGATAATAAAGCATGAAAATGTAACAGACAGACAGACACAATCACTTCCGCTAGTAAGTATGGATATTAATCGCCACGCATTGCTGACCGGGTTGATTACAGCCGGTGACATTGCAGCTACAAGCCACTATAGGACACGTAGCACGAGGGGAAGACCAAAGGAACGATTGAGGGACTGAGTGAGAGATGAAATGGATACAAAGAGGGCGACAGAAAGAGAAAATATATTGTATATTGAACACAGACTAACAGGCACACAATATAATATACTGCAGATATAAAGTGTACGATGTAAGAAATAAGCAGGAGAGTGTGCCTCACTCACGGCTGCGCCAAAAAGGAGCAGTTCAGCAAACATGCCCGACTACTATAACTACTGAGACGACGACTATATCAGTAGAGAAGTATGGAAGAGGACATGCCGCGCACTTTGGTTGAACAATTTCTATGAAATCTTCACGGCAATTGTCCTACCGGAGTCGCGTCACGCCTGTCTGCAGAAGCCTTAATGCTTTTGATTATGAGTTTCATTTGTGGCCCTTCTTAGAGTGTAAACGACGTCAGACGCAAACCTAATTAAATTTTTTACTGTAATTAAGAACAAACTTAATTGGAGAAGCACGTGATGATGATGACAGTAATAATAATAATAATAAACGAATAAATGAGAATCGTTAAGGTTTATTGGGATTTGTTAAAAACCTCCGTGCAACTGGGGGACACGCACGGTGTTATAAAACCTCCGTGCGAGTGTGGGACACGCACGGTGTTATAAAACCTCCGTGCGACTGTGGGACACGCACGGTGTTATAAAACCTCCGTGCGACTGTGGGACACGCACGGTGTTATAAAACCTCCGTGCGACTGTGGGACACGCACGGTGTTATAAAACCTCCGTGCGACTGTGGGACACGCACGGTGTTATAAAACCTCCGTGCGACTGTGGGACACGCACGGTGTTATAAAACCTCCGTGCGACTGTGGGACACGCACGGTGTTATAAAACCTCCGTGCGACTGTGGGACACGCACGGTGTTATAAAACCTCCGTGCGACTGTGGGACACGCACGGTGTTATAAAACCTCCGTGCGACTGTGGGACACGCACGGTGTTATAAAACCCTGTCTATGTAATAGTTTGACAAACAAGCCAACCTTGTAGAAAATGATTGCCAATCAATCTGTCTGTCTTTTGTTGGATTCTGCTTCCAGTATAACCGGATGCAGCCGAATACAAGTTGTATTTTACATGGAGCGACTGCAAATCTGCAGACCTCTACAACCCAGTTACTGTGTAACACGATACCCCTCGGTAAGAGGGGCTGTTAGACTTTTGGGCGCATGACTACCCGTAATGACTGCCAAACATTTAAACACATACAGATGGCATCGAGTATTTACATTTTTTTTTATGCGTCAGCAATATTCTGTTACTTAATTATGTTAATTATTACTTAAGTATGATTATGATTAATATGAATTAGTTACATACTCGTTCTTTTTACGATCTCATTATTTTGAGGTGAGAAATATAGTTTTTGTGAATAACATTCACGAACAGTTTTTTAACAAGATTTTTTCTGACAACTTTTAGTTTATTTTGATCAAATAGATAAATAATATTGTAATTTTATGTTTCGCAGCAATGATTTTCTGCCTATTTTTTCACTGTGTTAAAAATATAAAATGATGTTTTAAAACTGATGACTGCATGATTTCGGTGTGTTCTAACTGACTATGTACCTCTTCGAGAAAAAGACAGAAGGAAACTCAGGTGTCACATTACTTTTTAAAGTCCACACATAATCTTGGTCAGACCATGTGAGGACCATGCAGATTAGTGTCTGAAATGGTCTTATAAGGAAATAAGTATGCTAATAATATCCAATCGAATTTTATTGAATGAATTTTGAATTTGACAAATAAAATAAACTCGAGGAAATATGACATATAAAAATATCTGAATCAAAATATACCATTTTCCTCATTTTCTGTTTTAAAGGTGAATAGTTTGACTTCATTTTTAGGGTTCCGTACCCGAAGGATGCCAACGGGACCCTATTACTAAGGCTCCGCTGTCCGTCCGTCCGTCTGTCACAGGACTCTATCTTTTGAACCGTCTCAGGACGACAGACACTTCAAATTATGACAGAGTGTGTACTACTATATCCGCTATAACAACAATAATAAAAATACAGGGGGTTCCCATATAATAACTGTATTTAAAAAAAATGCGTACGTTGGTACGGGACCCTTCAAGTGCGAGTGCGACTCGCACTTGGCCGCATTTTTTTAAATAAAAAAAATCAAATAAACATTTGACATTAGAATTACCTATTAAAGGTCGCAGTTCACTTCCCAGCTGTGACAACGGCACGTACTCGTAGTGAAAGGCGTAAAAACAGACAAACACATTATATTTAGACTTAGCCTTAGCGGAACAGTGACAATGAATTTAAAATACATAATACAAAAAATATAAGTAAGCCAGTTTCAGTTCCATTTAGATTTTATCTCAAGATAATTATTTTGCGTCAAATTAATTCAAAATTACCTATTGTTGAGTTCATGACCACTATTTGGCTGTTACATAAGTTTATTTATTTATTTATTATTCACAAAATCCACAGCTCTTTGAAATGTCATGTGCTCTGAAGGAGTTCGTCGTAGGGAGGTATTGATTATACCATACCCGCATTTCTTACGTTTTTTGCGATTTGCAGCCATTATCAGGTTCTATGGTAATACCTAAAAAATAACGTACTTACCTTTTTTAACAAAATAATAATATTATTTTGTATTAATAGTATTTATACAAAATAATAATATTATTTGTTTATAGGTATTTATTAAATACCTACGTTATGTTTATATTTTAAATGAACTAAAATCTGTTTTAAACCATCAATAAAAAAATCTCTAAGTTCAAATTCTAATTGTTTTTGTTAATCATGATTTGGCGAGTAGTCATGCAATAGGACATTTATTTTGATGCCAATTCTAACTTAGAGAGTTGTGTTGATGATTCTAATGAACCTTAGCGCATCCCCCATAATTACCATCCTATCCCATGTGACAGGGGGCGAGCATACCTACGAGTTACCACAAATCCAGATTCCGGGTTCTTACCGAGTCTTCTTATCGAGATTCTTCTTATCGAGTTTCTAATAGTAAAACGGTGGTCTAATGTGTCGTGTGTCGTGTTTGTGTGTCGGGTTTCCCCAAACGAGATGTGAAAGCACCGCAGCACTGACTCACTCATTATAACTAAATTAATGGTTGTAAGCTTGATGCTAGGGTTACCGCCCGTCCGGATTTATCCTGCATTGTCCAGATTTTTTTTTACTCTCCTGTCCGGTCATTGTCCGGCCTTGCCATTATTTTTATGTTTTTTTTTTAAGAAAACATGAACTGATTAAGTAGGTCACTACAGAAAAAAAAATTTTTTTTGTTATTGATTTTATTTAACCACTTGGTCGGCGTAGTTAAAATGTATACTCATGCCAAATTACAGCTTTCTAGTACTAACAGTCTCTGCGCTAAGCCGGGCACAGACAGACAGACAGACAGACGGACATGGCGAAACTATAAGGGTTCCTTGTTTACTGCGGAACCCTAAAAAACCATTAAGACTTAACAAAAAAGGCCCTAAGGACCTTTTTGTTTAAAGTAAGTACCTACTTAATTATAAATGACCTACTCATTTAACTATACTTAGTGGTAACGAATCATAAGATCTAATTATCTCAACATCATGTTACAGGCACTGGATAATAAAATAGAGAAAGGTAGTCACGTAGCGTAGGCAGGAGAGTCTTGAGTTGACTATGCTCGGTTCCTATAAAGGCTCGTGCATACTGGCGCGACATGTCGCGCGACGACACCGGTAATTGTTCTACCGTGAAGTTCTCTTAGAAATATTGTGGGAGCCTTAAACATAAACGAATCGTATTTCTTACCAGAGTGGTAGCATTTGTTATTGTGTTATAATATAAATAGACTCGTAAGGTAATTCTACCTGTGATAGCTACTTCCATACAGGAGGGTCTACTATGCAAAGCTATGAGGTCTTTGTTTCATTATTGGTACAGATAAGTACAAGATTCATAATTTTAACCAATAACGGACCGTTAATTATAGGACTCTGCTATTACCGTTAACCTCAGTGAGTGCAGTTTGTCGTGATGTTATGTTCTAACTGGGTTGTAGACTGATCGATCACTCTTCGTTATAGAGTCACGGCAGTATTCTTCGAGACGGTGGCGGTGTAGGGAACCCGTGGGGGCAGTAGTACAGTTCGGAGTTCACCCACTTTTCTTTAGATATGTTTTAAAAGTAAGGGCGAGTCTATCGCTATAATCTGTGCGTAAAACCAGTTTTCGGATTGTTATAGAGACATTCCTAATGGATAAACATAATTAATAACACTTTGCCGGCCCGGCGGCCCCAGGACTCCACGCTCAGCAGTCGCAACTCCGCCCCTAAGACGACCCACTGACCGCAGCAGTCGCACCTCGACACTACAAGTACAACGGGACATTCGAGGCAAGCAGTTTTTATTAAAGTTCATAAAAAAGGTTCCAAAAATAAAATGGTTGATTCATCATCAGCATTTCTTTACGCAACATGACCTTCAATTGATTATCGATCAAGTTGAGGGTTCGTTAATCGATCAATGTATGTTGATTTGTAACCGGTGATTCACAATGTTTCTTTTTTAAAAAGGTCGCCACAGACTTACGGTAAAAGAAATGGGCAAAAAACCCGAAATGAACGGCTTTGAAATGAAATCGCCAACATTTGTGAGCAAGCGAGAACATGATGCATGCTCGTTACTTCTCCGTGTGAGAAGAGGTCTGAAGTGTTCACCCTGCAGTGGAACAGTTACAGTCTAGTATCAGTCACAGTATTATATTGAAAACTTGCTTATTTCGTTATTTAAGTATTGGACTCAGCAACACAGGATACACAGATACAATATAAATCACAACAAAAGGTTATTTTACTTGTGCTGGGAGAGCACATCATGACAGCATCCACGTATAATATATGTATCACTAGGTGTAAACAGGATTAAAATAAAAACCAGCCAAGTGCGTGTCGGACCACGCACAATGAAGGGTTCCGTAGCTGGGATGAATTTATCCCAGGTAGTATTTGAAAAAGGTAGGTATGTAGTTGAAAAATATCTTCCGCCATACATTCCAACTGCAAATATAAGTTCAAGTACGCACAATATTGAGAGATTGACCATGTTATTATAAGACCAACAGACTTGTTATATCCTGTAATCTATGAGTAAACAACCATTCTTCGGAGTCCCAGTTTCGGAGATAGGGGTGGGGAATGGTGAATTTTTATCTATTTTCTTAAATATCTTTTAAAGTACTTACCTACTTATTTAAAAAAATGAGATCCTAACAACAAGCCCTTTCATTTTCACACGGTACAATTTACAAAACTTTTTTTTTTAATTTTCCATTTTTCCCCTAAAAGTTATTAATTTTGTTATACAATGGTGCCGATTCCCTTGTTCACAAACTAAACTATTAAGTTCAGTGCATCTTGTTCTTTTTATTTCATTAAGAAAAGGACAGAAGATACATTTTAGTTTAGTCCTGCCTCTTTTAAAGACCAGACATTTTATTGGTTAGATCATATGAAGACCATGTAGATTCGTGTCTGGAATGTTCTTTTGGGGAAAGAACCACACAGATTGAGTGGACCTGTCCAGTCAGTGCACGCATTTGTCAGTAATCATGCAGCTCAAGTCAATAATACATATAAGTAAGTACAGGACCTACCAATAAAATATTATTTAACAAGTGCATACATAGTGCGCATGAATATGATCAACTTTTGCAGAAAACAGCTGTTCATACCTACAATAAAAGTATTTTAAACGTAATTATTATTCTGATGATGAACGAAAGGTCTATATATTTAGAAAAATTCATAAATTCTTTGGCGTTTAGGGGTATGAGACACAGGGTGTAAAGTTCTCTCATCCCCCATAGAAAAGGGAGGATCCTCCGACCAGACGGGTGTTGTGTCTGGCGGGCAATTGCCCAAGGATTGATGTTGGATAGTCTTATATAATATGTTAATCGCTCGGTAAACTCTTATACCGCGATGAAGGACTTGTGACGTCAGGTCTTTGATGCTTAGTTCGTATGTGGCGGTGTAGATGCCGCCACATCACTCCCCTCCGGAGACCGGAGGTCGATAGTGGGCTGAGTCTTGTATCTTGCGATGCTTGCCAGTGCCAGTTGAGGTTCTAGTGAGTTGGAACCGGGTGCCGCATAGTTCACTGTGGGTCGGAACTGTCTGCGGTGATTGGTGGTGCTTTGAGTTTGAGCTTGAGTTTTTGAGTTTGATTCCCCAGTGAGTCGGGGTGGCGCTGCGTTGTGATCCAGTGCGTCGGATGTGGTACAGCGCCGGGTTGCTGATGAGGCTGAGGGTAATGACCAGGAATGCGCGTTCGCTGCATGCTGGTGGTCAGGATACCCGTTGAAGCCGTGGGTGCTGGCTGGCTGTGTGACTCGCCTCACGAAAGCTTGCGGGAGTGATGATGACGTCACGCTGAAGTAGTTGCACGAAGGCTGCGTTGGCGTTCATATTCGGGGTCACCAATTTAGGGGTATGAGGAACAGGGTGTAAAGTTCACTCATCCTCTATAGAAAAGGGAGGATCCTCCGACCAGACGGGTGTTGTGTCTGGCAGGCAATTGCCCTAGGATTGATGTCGGATAGTCTTATACAGGGTGTTAGGGTAAACACCGTTTTCCTCTTAAGGGGTCATTCTACTCATCATTATGAACAACTTTTACTATGGGACCAAACCTGAAATCGGGAAAAAAAAATCAGCTGTTCCCTACATTTTGACGAGTTATGCGAACATAAATGTAGGGAACAGCTGATTTTTTTTTCCCGATTTCAGGTTTGGTCCCATAGTAAAAGTTGTTCATAATGATGAGTAGAATGACCCCTTAAGAGGAAAACGGTGTTTACCCTAACACCCTGTATATGTTAATCGCTCGGTAAACTCTTATACCGCGATTTAGGACTTGTGACGTCAGGTCTTTGATGCGTAGTTCGTATGTGGCGGTGTAGATGCCGCCACAGGCGTATTAAAAAAAAATGCTGGTTTATTTGTAAACATAACAAAATATTTAAAAAAAGTGAGATACCTACTTAAACATACTTTTTACCCGACTACGGCGAAGCAAAAAGAAGGGTTATGAATATGATCTTTCATAAAAGGATGAGGAGCAAAAGTGTATATTATTGTTTAAAGTTCGAAGTACCTATCTATATATATAGGCATTATAGGCAAATGCAGATAATATCTACATATTTAAACATTGAATTGTATAGTTCTACTGTAGAATTTTTAATGCAGTGTTTTTTTTTGTCTCTAAACAAAAATAAACACATACATTTAAAAGTTAAACGTGTAATATTAAGGTTTTATTCGATTTCTATTAAATTCTATGACATAAACTAGCAGTTATTTAACAGACAATAAACTTCTCAACAGTTCACACAACAAAAAACTTTCTTAAAGTAATTAAAAACACAAAATCTCTCTTCAATAAACTTACCAAATCAAAAAATCCAATGTTGTCATTCTCTTTCTCGTTTTTCGCGACGTGAATCTCGTACGCCTTGCCCTTCTGGCTCACGAAACGCTTAACTTGGCCCTTCATCACTATAAATTAAAAAAAATCAACTGTCACTTTGATTTCGCGCGCGATACCGATTAGGTTTTTATATGCGCATGGAGCGGCGTGACCGCGGCCTTTCGCGACGCTGGCTGGACTGAGGCAACGAGAAACGCGTCGACTATAAAAAACCTCGTTGTTTTGCGTGCGCCTAGTGTTTGGGGAAATACTGTACTCTCAAATATTGCTCTTGATGATTGGTTTGTTTGACAGCGTTGAGTGTTGAGCGCTGACCTGACTGACGGTGACGCAGGACCGTTTAGCGGTAAGGGAGTAAAGCTACGGTTTCCTAGAACAGCGGTTCCGTCATATTGTAATAATGGCTGTCGTGAAACTCTATTATTAAAATTTTCACCATATACATATTATAATTTATCTTCCTTGCCTTTTCCCAACTATATTGGGGTCGGCTTCCAGTCTAACTGGATGCAGCTCCATGTAAAATACTGGTATCCCGTATTTTACATGGAGTGACTGTCTATCTGACCTACACAGCCCAGTTACTGGGTAACACGACACCCCTTAGCAAGACCTGGTCAGATTACCCGTAACGACGTCTAAGGTTCACGAGTGAGAGCCGTGAGGCACGTTATGCTTTCCGAGGCAAGGCGGGTCTCGTTATGATATGGATGGTCACCCATCTACGGACCGACCATGGCAAGCCTTGCTTATCCCTGAAGATGGACCAACCAGTAAGTATTTGACATTAAGGTGTCACAAAACGCTGTAGTATTTGGACAGCCGCTATTGTGTGTCCGTTGTCCGCTTGCTTAGGATAGCTTAATCCGGTAGTTCTTGGAAGATTGTAATATTTATACTTATTGTGTTTTTAAGTTTATTTGGCTTGACTGTTTTTTTTTTCGCCTCGTTGGTCTATTGGTCGCACCCGCTACTACTGAGCTTGAGGTTCAGGGGCTCGATTCTCAGGCCGGGCAAAGTATTATTGGGTGTTGCTATTTATATTCTCAGTAGCAGTCCGGAGTCTGGAATTTGTGCCTGATGGGGTCAATAGGCTCGGCCCCTATAGCATAGGAGTTAAAAACATAACTGGCGAAATGTGGGTGTTATATGGGTACACGTCTGCCTTACCTGTCGGGGAAACAAAGCGTGATGTTATTAAATAAGATCAGTGTGAATTGTGACAATGCAGGACAAAGGGCTTTACTCATACAGAGATGGATGCAATGAACATTGTTCAACTATTTATTTATAAAAACAAGAGCTTTTGAACTTGTCATTCCTACTCTACACATGACTCAACATCTCAAAACATCTGTCATCAAACTCGGGACCTCATGCTCGGCAGTAGCGCATGCGACCACTACATCAACGAGGCAGATTTTTATAAAAAAAATCCAAAAAAGAACATTCGCCAAATTACGGTTTTATTAATAAGTTATTTAATTTTATTGTCACTTAATCCAATAAAAACTGGTGCTGTTTCTTCGTTTTAGTACCTACACAACTCACAAAGCGCAGTCTTAAAAGACATATTTGTTTTTTTTTCACACGTCTTATAACTTTAGGTAAGTATTCTTTGTAAGAAACAGAACATCAACACAACAACAGCAGACAGTTCAACAAAGAGAAATAAGTATAAAGTCCGGATTTCAGACATAAAAAATAAAAAATATCGTCAGTGACCGAAAATTAAGTTCCGGAGAATCAATACGAACGGTTCATATTTCAGAGAAAGTCCAGCGTTTCCTACACAACAGGTACAAATAAATGCAGAACAATGCTTTTTCGCCCATACCAATATAAATTACATTTTTAAATATTTTTATTAAAAACTTAAAAAAAAAAAACCTTTTTCACTTTTTAGTTGTGGTACAGTGGCCAGCACATCAAGCTACTAAAATCTGTCAAATTTCTTTAGTAGATTTTAAACTTTATCGCTAAAGCATTAGGTTCAAGTTTGATTGGGAAAGTTTGACAGTTTTGGGTAGCTTGATGTGGCAGGAATATGAAAACATTGTCCATATTATAGGCTAAGTGGGAAAAATACGTATTAATGAAGCTAGCTCAAAACCACCTCGAGAGCATACCCTTTCGAACAAAAAAGAATTTTCAAAATCCGTACACAATTATTGACGAAAATATCGACGGACATACACAAAAAAAAAAACATACGTACTCTACGAACATAACCTCCTCCTTTTTGGAAGTCGGCAAAAAAATAGTAGCACACCGGTATCGGGAACAGGGTTCATGTTACCGGCGGCGCGGTCAGGGCTCCAGAAAGAAGAAATCCTTAGAAAAATATAAAGTTTTAGTGTGATTTGAGTTTAAGTTTTTAAATTAAATGATTCGAAGACTAACCTGTACTTATTTAACTATTCTATTTTTTTCCAAAGAGAAAGTCTATCGCTTTTGGTTTTCGGCTGCAAATTAGGCCGAATCGCGTTTTCGTTTTCGGTCGAAAAAAAAACCGTTTTGGTTCGGACTCTTGCACAATATCAGAGGAGCATTATCAACTTTACATACATGCAGTTTTAACGACAATAAATAACGTTTTTATCTTTTTGAGATGTTGTGTCTTACGTAATGTTTAAACTTCACGAAATTTAAAATTGTGACATTCTTGACCCAGTCCCAGTGGCCTGTAGAAAGAGACACATGTCTTAAAGTGAAAGAGACGACGCGAGACAAAGACGAACTTTTATTATATAGCTCGATGTGACATTACATCTACGGCCGAGTGTAATTCCATGGATGGATGTTTTTCCACAGGACTCCTTATGGTTACATTTCTTTTCCTGCACTTATTGGTGGGTATTTAAGTGTTGAACAAATTAATTCATGCGAAACGGGCAAAAGGATGCACTTATTCATCATATTTGTATTATGTTGTAGTTTATTTTATCGAAGACAATTCACTTTGTTTAAATATTAATATTTACTTTTAGTTTATACGCAGCTTCTGTCCAATGTCTTTTTTTCTTTAAATGTTATGTACGTAAACCCATAATTTGTGTATGTATAATAGCAGTAGCTAATACCTTTCATAAATACTTTTGTAAACTAATGTTGAATGTATATGCTGTTGCTGTTCTTAATAAATAAATTAATCTTGAATTCCTGATGCTAATAGAACTGATAATGATGCTGTGAACAAGCTGCAACGTACAAAAAAGTAATAGCGCTCGGGATTCCCCTCGGCGAAACATTTCTCCCGCATCATCTCGAGTGCTACAAATTAGCTCTTTTCCTCCTTCGAAACTGATCGTGAAATCTCTCAAAAGCTATATACAACCTCTATAAAGGCACTTAAATAGAGATCGGTAGGTCTCTTATAATTAGATCAAAAGGTTCCATAAAGAATAGAATAGAATAGAATCTTTATTTCGGACACAAATATCCATATAGTGTTAGTAACATACAAAATAATTTATTGCCTAGTGTTAGTAAAAATCAACCTCCGCACAAACTGCTGTACAATCGGAGAGCCGAAGCTCTCGGCTACAGTTTTCTAATGGCATCCCAGGCATCACTCTGTCTTATAATAGGGCATCCCATAATAACAACAAAATTCCATCCCGAAGAGAGTAAAATGTGGTATGGTCTACTAACAGTTCATGGTGTTCACGGTTAACTACGAGTCGCACTCATACACGAAGGGTTCCGTATTGCATTAATATCGAGCAAAACGTGCCGAAAAAAAACACGTTTCTTATATGGGGACCCACTTTAATTATTAACTTTATTTTATTTTTATTGTTTGTTGTTTATGAAGTAGAAATTGAGAAATACACAATCTGTGAAAATTTCAACTATCTATTACGGTTCATGAGATACAGTCCGCTGACAGACAGACGGACGGACATCGGTGCTATTATTGCAATCCATCCATACTAATATTATAAATTCGAAAGTAACTCTGTCTTTCTGTATGTTACCTTTTCACGCCTAAACCACTGGACGGATTTCGATAGCAAGGAGATAGATGGCATCCCGAAGAAGCCTCAGGGGGCGGATATAGGGGATGACAGTTTGTTTGGGAAACCTATAATTTCTTAATTTAGGGCTATGACATTTTAAAATGCTTTTGGTAACAAATAAAGAATTACGAATTTAAGCGTTTTTCAAAAATCATCCCTCAACAGGGAAAATAGGGGTTGATTTAAAATTCACATGTAATATTGACATGTTTGAGTGACTCTTTTCAAGAGATTTAAGCGATTGAGAGTATAGTCCGTATCTTGAGGTTACATTAAGTCATTATTTCATTAAAATGGATCCACCCGGTCAAAAGTTATTGGCTTGAAACGCATGGGAGCTAGGGATGGTGGTATTGATAGCCGGTGCTTTTAGACAGACTCTGACATCGGCAGATAAAATAAATGCATGTCTAAATGCGTCGACATTATGGGGGCATATAAAACGTTTTGTCAGACTACAAATATGCGAGTACAACTGCACAGTGATTTAGAATCGGGGCAATATGCGGCAGCACTTCTGAAAATTAACGAAGATCGTATGGTATAATTCTGTAATATTGTTCATAGCACAAATTTTAAAAATCTGAAAAACAACGTCTATCCCGATCTGCAAACTAATATGGAGAATAGAGAATGGTTGTGTGAAAGGGCAATTTTGGCACCGACGAACGAAACTGTGGGAAAGATTAATAAAAACAAACTGTGCAGCAGCATTTCATTTCCAGCAATATTCCTTTATCTGTGAATAGTACCAAACTTTTCCATGCTCAATGAATCAACTTGTTAATGGTCTAGGTACCTGTAATGTTAATAAACTTATCCTCAAAGGGTAACATTTCCAATATTTTCCTGTAGTATCTCAGTAATTCCCTTGTCGCCGATAGTTCCACTCGCCGGGGAAGCCCGATGTGGAGTCATTCAACCAAGGAGTACTCATCTATGTCATAAGCGTTCAACCTTCACTGCGTTCGCCGCCTCTGACGTTGACGCGCCATTTTGTATCGGAATGTATTTTGCTTTCCTAAAAATATTACTGAACACTAAGTTAATGAATGCGCCACTTTTTGTGAACCTCTAATAATTCCTATTTCTGAAAATGCTTAATAACCAGTAATCGCGATGGGTAAAATAAGGAAAGGGTTGCAAAGAATGAGATGGGAGGTTGAAGTTAAAAAACGACAGGATCAACATATTCAACATGGCAAGAAAAGCCACAAATAGGCCAGGCTTTGCCAAACAGCATGCAAAAAGCAACTAATATCACAAGAATAAAAACCGAGCTAATGTTACCGATACTATCTAATGTTACCGATATTATATAATGTTACCGATCCTATCTAACGTTACCGATGTCGATGATTTTTAAATTTAACTAACAACAATGAATGAAATCAAATAATGTAGGTATATCAATATTTATTTTAATTTTAACATCCTATGTGAATGTTTAAAATATAAAGTGTATTTATAGTAAAAATTAAATGGGGTAAAACTTGTAATAATGTAAGTAAATCACAATTTGTATTTTTTATATTATGATGGAAATGTAATTGCATGTACAGACTTAGAAATAAAGGCTATTTGAATTTGAATTGAACTGCGACCAACTTGGATGTAGGTCACAGATTTAACTTATCCTCACCCATTTGGTTGGGGACGTTGGGGTATCGTAGCTTAGTCACTGCGACCAAATCGGCTCGCGCGTGGTTGGTCGTTGTTCTAACCTAACCTAACCCGTTCCTCGAAACGCCGAAGGAAAACATCGTGAGGAAACCGGCGTGTCCTAGAACCAAAAAATCAAAAAATATGAATGAAGTTTATTTGGAACAACTTAAGTTTACAATTTACAAAGGAAAACGAAGATATCCTACGTAAAATACTGTGGCGCAGTGTGGGGCAGCTATCAGATACGAAGACATGTGACATCTACCACACACTAGCACGCACTGAATCTGCGTGCGGGATTACGGCCCTCTCACAGAGAGGAGGCTGCAGTCCCAGCAGTGGGAACATTATAGACTGATTAAGCTTACTATGCTAACTCGGTTGATCGGGGTATCCTAGCGTAGGTACTGCGACCGACTGTGAAAAAAGCTCAGGAATGTAAAAAAAAACTCATTGAAAAAGTGAACATCATTAGAAAGTCAATAAGTTTTTAGAGTGCCCTTTTGTATCTGTGACTTGTTTGTCAGCAGGAAACGGCGGGAATATTATAGTGTTAGTCATCGGTTTCCGTACCTATTTAATTAATTAATATAAATAAATTGTAATGATGGTTGTGAGAAACAAACTTGTGGTCAGTTCTGCGAAACAATATCGTTTATCTCTTTGTGACAAATACGAGTATTATGTGATTTTATTTCTTTGAAATCTGAGCTTCTTGGGTTATGGAATATTTTCTGTAAGATACCGTGTGCAGTCGTTGTCAGATTGATGAAGCGCACAAAAGTCTCCAGTATCGGAATTTTGTTTTTTATCTATACCTACTTACTTAATAAATTTACTGCCCCATTGAGCTAGTGGTTGCAACCGTTGGTCTGTGGTTCGGTTTCCAGGTCGGGCAAATTTTTATTGGGTTTTTCCAACTGGAATTTCTCAGTAGCAGCCTGGTGTCCCGGTTAACTTAAAAATAACTGGCTATGGTTGTACTATAACTATAGGTACACCTCTGACGAACCCTTCGAGAATTATAGGCGTGATGTTACTTAGTTTTTTTGAACTGTTGGTTCCTTGGATACTAATAGGACCGAAGAGAGACTGCGACCTCTGAGTTTGTTTCTGTCTTCTCAGAGTAGAGGAAACTCCGAACTCATCTAGTTATAAATGTTTTTTCTTGTTTGACGTGTGAATGTGATACACAATCCTACTTACTGAAATAACTTCATATACTATACACATTTGAAAAGAGACGGACACACATTAGAGTGGGAGCCTTCACTCTAACTGTGTGACCGACAGAAAGGAACTTTATGGAATAATTTCTATGAAAACTTCACGGAAATTGTTCTACCGGTGTCGCGCTTACGCAGACGACTGCGACGCCATAATGTAACAGGTAACAGATAGGAGGAAACATTTGTTTTACCTTCTATTTATGTATTTTTTTTAATTAATTAGTTAGGTACCTACATAGAGTGTTCGTCACGTAGTACGTACGTATTTGGTTTTTACCGAAAACAAAAACCCGTTAACCAAAGTTTTTTTTATATTCATGAAACCATTACAAATTAGAAATTGTATAACTAAGTACAAAGTTTAACTTCATAATATGACTAATACCAATAAATAATACTATATTGAGCAAAGTTTACAAAAAGTTTTTGTACAGTCAACCAAAGTGAACTTCTCCCTAGAGATTATGAATTCTTGTCACTTTTTAACCGACTTGAAAAAACGTATTTCCCAAAAAAAACAACCGACATCCAAAAAAAAACCGGTGTTTTCGGTTTTGTATTTTCGTTTTTTGCCACCGACTTCCGAAATTAAAGTTATTTTACACTTTGTAGTGTTTTTTTTTAGTATTTTTTTAAAATTATTATTAGTTCTGGTACCAGTGACAGGAATTTATTATAATATCATATACATAAACTAAGCGGGAAGAATACGTTTTATTGATGCCTCAAAAACTACCCAAACAAAGTACCTACTTAAATAAATAAATTTTATATGGGACCACCGAGGAAGGAACCCTTTCAAACAAAAAAAAAAAATTTGCCTAATCGGTCCAGTCCAGCCGTCTTCGAGTAATCGGGGAACACAAATAAATTTAAAAAAAGATTCCGACCCCCCCCTTTTTTTGACGAGGAAGAGGTTAAAAAAGGAAGAGGGCCTGGCCCGCGCGCCTTCGGCCTACAATTTAAAAAGTGAAAAACTAAAACATTTTTTTGTAGAAAGTTTTATGTTGACTGTACTTGAATCCTTATTACCTTACGCAAGGAAGCTATTATAACTATAAGTAATATTATTCCTACAGGTTAACTTTGAGGTCTTACCATACTTATTAATTTATTATAATATCAGTCACCATTTAAAAATTAATTAAGTTATTGTAATTTTGACGTAAAACGTCTCCTAAATTATATAAAAACAGCCATAAAATATTGCTATAATATTCCCTAAATGATAAGTCTGCAATGAGTTTTTACGTTTGCAGCGCGGAACCATTTCTTCGTAGTCGTATTAGTGTCGCTATTGCCCGCAAGATGGCAGGAACTGTTCGTATCGCCAATCGACCCAACAGAAGTGTCAGGAATAACTTCGCGGCCTTGTGGATCATGTGTAACCTGTAAATATATAAAATAAATATGTTTTTATTTTGTACAGTAAAAAGTTTTGGAAGCTAATTTAAAACAGCGCCATCTATCGTCGAATAGCCCACAGAATTATTATCATTTATTATTATTTTTAGCATAAGTCGCCGTCACGACTTTAGGTAAATTAAACTCAACATAAGAAAACAACCTTAACTGTCGTGAAAGAATAAAATCGAAGATAATAGTAAATAGTTACATGTGCATTCTTCTCTGTGCCTTCTCGATGTCCTGATCCTTTTCTCGTAGTAAGTACTTGCGAGTTCCCTTCACGAAGTCCACGCAGTGATCCTCCCAACTGCAAGTAATTAATATGACTGAATTAATTAAAACCAATGTGTCCATTAGAAGGAACAGATCAAAATGATACTTCTCTACTGTCTGTTTCTACAAGGACAATAAAATGTGATTTGATTTTCTTTGTTAATGTGTTTGAAAATCTTATGAGGACGCCTACCACGGCTACTACCATCTCCTATAACACATTTTAATATTACTTCAGTGTGGGAAAGAGATGGAGCTATAATTATATCCTGTATAGCTCATAATTTTTTGGATTACTTGATTTGCAGTACCCCCGCCACCAAATAATAGCTGTCGGAAGAATATCGGTCGTCTATAATTTTCAAGTTTTTGTTAAGTGAACAGCGTTTAGAGGACTCCTTCGATACTGTTGATTGAAGATCTAATCGGCACGGCAGCGTATCAAACAGTTGTGAATAGCTTTGCAGGTTGTACACAGTGTCATCAGAAGCCGACAGTCTCTGCTTCAGACGCCGCACGTTGTCGCCAAGGTACTAGATATCAGGTCTGATACCCACAGGTCTCAGCTACTCACTCGATAGTAGTGGGATCCAGGTTGTAGACAGCAGCATCAGACGCCGACAGTCTCTGCTTCAGACGCCGCGCGTTGTCGCCAAGGTACTAGATATCAGGTCTGATACCCACAGGTCTCAGCTACTCACTCGATAGTAGTGGGATCCAGGTTGTAGACAGCAGCATCAGACGCCGACAGTCTCTGCTTCAGACGCCGCACGTTGTCGCCAAGGTACTAGATATCAGGTCTGATACCCACAGGTCTCAGCTACTCACTCGATAGTAGTGGGATCCAGGTTGTAGACAGCAGCATCAGACGCCGACAGTCTCTGCTTCAGACGCCGCACGTTGTCGCCAAGGTACTAGATATCAGGTCTGATACCCACAGGTCTCAGCTACTCACTCGATAGTAGTGGGATCCAGGTTGTAGACAGCAGCATCAGAAGCCGACAGTCTCTGCTTCAGACGCCGCACGTTGTCGCCAAGGTACTAGATATCAGGTCTGATACCCACAGGTCTCAGCTACTCACTCGATAGTAGTGGGATCCAGGTTGTAGACAGCAGCATCAGAAGCCGACAGTCTCTGCTTCAGACGCCGCACGTTGTCGCCAAGGAACTAGATATCAGGTCTGATACCCACAGGTCTCAGCTACTCACTCGATAGTAGTGGGATCCAGGTTGTAGACAGCAGCATCAGACGCCGACAGTCTCTGCTTCAGACGCCGCACGTTGTCGCCAAGGTACTACATAGCAGGTCTGATACCCACAGGTCTCAGCTACTCACTCGATAGTAGTGGGATCCAGGTTGTAGACAGCAGCATCAGACGCCGACAGTCTCTGCTTCAGACGCCGCACGTTGTCGGTGTTGAAGTACCACTCGCGGGTCGCGAAGAACTTCAGCGCGCCGTTCATTGCTTGCAGGCGCTTGCTCACGGTGGACAAGCTCGGTCTGGAATAAGCAATACCAAATATTTCATTCCAAATAAACCTACATGGGTACTTATGAACGAAACGTAGCAAGTTAGGTGGACGGTTCAAATTGGTCGTTTTCTATAGAGAACAGCCGGCAATAGAAACTTCATGGTTATTGATTACCTACTCTTTTCAAAATAATTTTGGCTTTTACAATGTTCAATTATAACAATTTTTTACTTGATAAACTGCACAGACGTGATGGGTATCGAAAATAATCATGACAAAATAAACAAAAAAAAACATTTTTTTTATTGAGACCCTGTATTCTGCTAAGGCAAATTGCCGCGACGCTTGAGCGGATATAGATCGGTCATCGGATGGTCATCACTGCCTGCCCTTTTGGGGTCGGTTTACAGTCTACCTGGATGTAGTATAGTAGTATTTTAGTACTAGTACTTTACATGGAGCTCTCTATCTGACCTCCACAACCCAGTTACTCGATAATACGACCTTGGCCAGACTGGTTGTCAGACTGTCAAAGATCCACAAATGACAGCCAGGACCAACGGCTTACCGTCCTTTGCCAGGCTCAGAGGGCTTCAGTATGAAATAAATGGTCACCCATCCAGGGACCGACCGAGCAAGCGTAGGTAACGTAGGCGTAATTAACCTGATCGATCGCCGGTGCAGCTGTAAGGACTAAGCCACGAGCCCCTCAAATGACGTACTTTAATGCAAGCGGTAAAAATAAAGTAAAACTTATTGATTACCTCGGCTTAATCCCGCACATTTTGGAAATGTAGTGAATGAGGTACAGTGGGATTGTTTGAAGTGTGGTCGCCAGAATCTTCTGCATCACCCTGCAATCAAATTATAAACTTACTTACTTAAACGCGCGGAGTAAACGTAGCGTGAACGAGTTTTAAATTAAAAATACTCGTTTCGCAATTATATTTATTTAGTTTTATGAATTTATTCATATCTGTGGGTGAATAGTCATACAAAAACAAAAATGTTTCTGTTACAAAAATGTTAGGGTAGTTGTATTTTTGATTAAAAATCGTTCCAATTTACTATACCATCTATAATGATGTAACGTTGTGCGTTATACTAAGGTATATGTCTATAGTCTTAGGTTTAGGGTCTCTGAACCAAATAATGTTTTTAGGGTTCCGTAGTCAACAAGGAACCCTTATAGTTTCGCCATGTCCGTCTGTCTGTCCCCGGCTTAGCGTAGAGACTATTTGTACTAGAAAGCTGTAATTTGGCATGAGTATTATACATATTATTGACGCCCACAAAGTGGTAAAATAATATCATGAAAGATATTTTTTTAGGGTCCCCTACACTTAAAGTGGGGATATCTTTTTTTTTCGTCTATTCTATGGTGTGGGGTATTTTTAGAAAGGTCGTTCAAAATATTGCGGGTTTGTTGAAACCATTTTTGGATTGAAGGATCCGTTTGCGAAAGTTTAAGTGTAAGCTCTAAAGTGCAAATTTTTATTAGAGTCAAGTGTCC
Organism: Eupsilia transversa; assembly: GCA_914767815.1. NCBI lineage: Eukaryota > Metazoa > Arthropoda > Insecta > Lepidoptera > Noctuidae > Eupsilia > Eupsilia transversa. Next base: position 8,032,019 of record OU611900.1, read on the forward strand.
CCCCCCCCAGCCAGCTAAATGGTAAGGTCTGGATATGTGGAAAAATTCACAGCAGTAGTATATAATATAGCAAAATTAAAAGGAAAACTATCACAGATAAGTAGGCTCTACAAGTTACCGAGTAATTATCGACCAACTTACGTTTGCAGTTGCACATGCACTACAATGTTAAGTTTGTTCTTGGGATAAATTCATCCCAGCTACGGAACCCTTCATTGTGCGTGGTCCGACACGCATTTGGCCGGTTTTTTTTATTAAGAAGGGTCTTGCTTGATAGCTGTGCAAGTTTTACACTTTCGTTGTTTTTGTTATTATTTATTTCTGTTGAATGACGGTATACTCACGTGTTCTCGACGAGTATTCCGAAGGGGTACCACATGACGTTGTCCAAGGGATGTGCGCGCACGCCGCGCAGCATGTTGGTGCGGAACTGGTTCCACGTAGTGGGGCGCAGGCAGGAGCTGCAGTTGTACACGCGCGCCTCTCGATTGCTGGGAAATAAAACGTTTATGTTTAAGCCTTATTATGTAGCACACACAGTCGTACTACGACCTTTTGGCGCCTGAATGACATTGACAGAGGGGCGTATAAATGTATGACATTTCTGATGGTCATAGAAGTAGGTTGATCGGTTGGTCGGTCGTTGGCTCGATGATGTAGGGGTCGCAATCGCGACTACTAAGCAGGGCTCCTGCCTTCACCCGCCAGCTCGGGGAAAATGTTATTATATAGATTATTTTGAATAGCAGCCTGGAATTGGGGATTCGTGCCCGACATTAGGCTGCCCCTTCTACATGAGACTGTTCACATCTGCCTACTTTTTTGGGGAATACAGGTATGATGCTATCGTTACGTTATTACTAACTCATCGATGGCGGTCTCCCAGGCCACGGCGACGAGCGTGTCGATGCAGATGTCCACAGGCATCATGTCTGCTCTCCTGGCGCCGCCACAGTTGAGCACGTGCAGCACTCCCTTACCGGCGCCCACCAGCACGCCGCTGGGGCCGTTGAGGTTCTCGATCCAGCCCGGGAACGGATCGCGGAGAGATGATATAACTGTAGGTGTGGAAAATAGGATGAATTTGAAATGTTTTTTAATAATTTTGACAGTTCGGTGCTCGTCTATCCACTATTAGTTCCTTGTGTTTTGCTATGTCGTGCGCGACGTTTTCCCCGCTTTGCATCCAACGAACACAGCGTCATTATGTGTTGAATAAAAGTTAAATTAATGGCACTACTCACCGCTAGATAGCAGTATTTTAAAAGAGTAAAAACGTCACTTAGCTTCATGTTTGCATTGTAGATAGATACTCGCGAGTTTAAGGTCCTCTTAATGTGGTCTTATTAATAATTATTTCTAGTAATAACTGTTAACTGACCTATGGTTGGTCTAAAGATGGCGGTCGCGTATTTGGCCGTGACCGCTCGCTCGGCCACCACACTCTCCGCCATCGCCTTAGTGAACGTGTAGGTATTCGGCTTCGGGGATATTAACCTGGATTTAAATGAAGGATGAATGAAGGATTATTATGTGAAAAGTATTGTGATGAGGATGAGAAGGGAATGAAGATAGTTGGCGCCTGCAACCTTTGTGTTCGCATCACGTACTTCATGCAACAGATTGCTAAGCGTATTTCTCAGGCGCTTGTAACTGACAAAAAATTAAACACAATAATTAAGGAAAATGTTCTAACTAACATTTTTGATACCTATTTGTCTTACATTCTTTCTCTTATAAACATTCTCTTCGTTATATTGGCCACCAAGTTCTAGTGTCTCAAGATTAGACAAAGAATAATTATCTATAAAAAAAAAAAAAATCTTATCAAACTTTGACGACAACAACACGAAATATTTTACATCAAGCTATTCATAGTCACAGAAAGGAAATCAAATCTGGGTACCTACTTAACTATAGTTACATCAATAAAACGTCACACAGTTTTTTAAACTGAGCTCATTTAATTTACTCAGTTAATCATTTCTAAAGGCTCCTTCGGTGTCAGCAACTTCGGCGAGTTCTCCTTTGTCGCAGCCTCGCAGCGACCACGTACAATGAAGGGTTCCGTAGTTAGGATGTAGGTATTTATTCCAAGACTTCGCCCTTATTCAAAATTCATTTATATTACGTAGGTTCGTTACGCGTCCGTATTGGGGTTACAGAAATATGTGTGCCAAATTTCAAGTAAATGGGTCTAGTAGATTTGAAGCAAAATGGCTGGGACAGACGGACAGACAGACACAGGAGTGATTCTATAAGGGTGGGACCCTTTTTTCATTCGGACTTACGGAACCCTAAAACCTAACGATCTAAATTCTAAACGATCTAGATTCACGAGAAGCGAGTGGATCGCTTCTCGCTCTTTTCGCCAAAGAAACGATGAATGGACTGTGAACGATGGATGAACGTTAAATCAATTAAGAATCTTAAACGCATGATGTTGAGTCATATTCATGTAACGCGCTCACCTGGGCGTGATCTCAGCCAGCATGTCAGCCGGCAGCACGTCGACGAGGCTCAGCAGCTGCGTCAGCGGCGCCGGCGACGCGTAAACGCGCTCCTCCACTGTCGCCAACTCCGCGTTGCTGTACGCCGTCGACACGTGCACCAGCACCTGCCACAGCGAACATTATGTTACGCACAACCTTCTGCCTCGACTTCGTCCGCGGCCCCGGCCCACCGCGTCGTATCCCACCCACCCGCGCTATAACTAAGGGTCGTAGCGTGATGTTAAATAGCCTATAACCTTCCTCAAGAATTGGGGTAGCCAATGCAAAAACAATTGCTCAAATCCGGTAGTTTCGGAGATTACAGCGTACAGACCGGAGCGACATCGCGGGCGCGACAGGCAGCGCGATCCTCTTCGCGCTTGCGATATCGCGCCATTCTGCACGAGCCTTAAAGGTTGCAACCTTCTAAATACTGATGAAATACTGAGGAATTTTGGAAACCGAGAATGCTGGTTTATACCAAAAGTCACGGTCGACCAGACTTAATTCAGTTGTAATAGTTCAACTACATACATACATAACATGACGCCTGTAATCCGCGCAGTGTTAGGCAGAGCTGTACCTATAGTACACCCACATTTCGCCAGTTACGTTTAATTCCCATGTAATAGGGGGCGAGCCTATTGCCATCCACTGGGTACAAATCCAGACTCGAACCCTGCTTATTAGTAGCGCATGCGAGCACAAGCCCAGCGAGGCAGTAGTTGTACAGACCTGCATGTTGGGAAGCTGGTCGCAGATGTCCATGAGCGTGATGACGGGGCGCACGTTCTGAGCCACCGCATCCGACAGCGGCTCGTCGAACTTCAGCGTCGCCGCCGAGTGGAACACCACCGACACCTGCGGGAGGTAAGAGGTGATCAAAGGGCTGGCACTCCCGCACACTTATGTAACTGAGGGATGAAAAAATAATTGCGTAGGGTGGGGTATCGTTGGATCCCATAATTATAAAGGTAACTTTTATACTTTTTCTCTGTATCATAAGACTTTTTTTGTTTGTGTAATAGTTTGTGAGATGTTTTCGGTTCCAAACGCAGAAAAAACCATCAAATCAAACCATTTTAACCATTCAAAAATGTGTGTGCATTGTATCTGTTCCGAGCCTTCTCATGCTGTTCCATGTAACTGGAGAAGCGAAAGGTCCTAGTTCACGGGTCGACACCTCATTGATGTAACGCATGCTGAAATTTGGCACTAAAAATTACTATAATCATATGTGCCCAAACTCGGGTTCGCTAGTAGCCGCTGCAAAGTTCCAGTATCCACCTCGTGGCTCCATCAAATCAAATCAAATCACTTTTATTTGTTAACACAGGTAAAGAAATACAGATCTGCATACAAATATGGTGTGCTATCTAAAATAGATCATCAGATCAGCGGCAAAAATTATCCTCCTCGATACCTACGTGTGCTTTTCAAATTAATCGGACGTCTTGTAGTTGGTGAGAATTACGTTGAAAGATTCCGTTTCTTACATAGATAGATATAGGTAGAGCTGAAGCTGTTACAAAGGCGCCAATACTTACTGAAAATCGCTTTGTTGCTAAACAACAAATTAAACTATAAATTGTCACAAAAACATTGAGTGATGATAGTGATGTGACTCCAGAGTACCTACATTAAATCTGAAGCCACTAACATTGCCAACAATCTACTCCCAGAAATGTCCAAGGAATCGCACTTGAATGCCTGCCTATTTTACAAATGGAAAACTATCAAGGGCGTCAAATCTGTATCTGAATCAGTGCTTTTAGTCTATTTCCAGCATATCATATGAAGAAGAAGAAGATGAAGCCAAATAGTCTATGGTGCATCAAATATAATAATCAAATAACCCAACTACGACACTAAAGTTAACTAAAATTGTTATTTAAGTATGCAACTATTGTATAATAAGGGGTATTAAAACACGAATGTGGGTTTATCTCTATAAAAGTTTCTGAAACAGTTAGCTATTGCCAACATTGAACCGACCATAGCATAGCCCGTACCCGCGCGCGCGTGACGTATCGTATATTGGAAAATGTGTCAGATGTGTCGGCGTGGGGGTCTGCACCCGCTGACCGCAAGGAATCGAAGGAGCAATCGAGTTGCATTATGAAATTTAGTACAACATTATAACACTCGTTTGGATGATAATAATGGTTACTATGACACTTGACGTTTTAATGTTGGCAATAAGCTAACTGTTTCAGAAACTTTTTTAGAGGATTTATAGCATGGGTATTTAAGTAATCACCGACAGATAAATAAAAAATCCGGAGTCACACGTGTTCGGGATTAAATCGAACAGATTACGTGTGACTCCAGATTTTAAAGTCTATCTGTGATGTCTTGTTTATACCTTTTTACTACAATTATTTTGAATTTGTTAAATAACAAACATCACAAAACCCTCAAAAGCTTTATCCGGATGTTGAATAAATAGTTAGGTACTTACGAAGAATAATGTATGGTTAAACTAGTCAAAGTATATATAACACGTGAGGTAGCAGCTAAATAATAACAAAAAAAGTGCAAGAACGACGATGACGGTGCGGGTCAGACAGACAGACAGCCCGTCGATGATAATTACTTAGCAAACATGGCTAAATTAGTAGATACATAGATGTTTTATTATAAAAGTCCTCTATGTTCTACACTTCTACCGTCGCATGGCTATGTCAATCATATTTAATTTACACAAATTCTAAAATATTACGTCTAGTGCCTTTAATAACATTTGGCACCCTGTTAGGTTATAATAAGGTTAATACCAAAAGTAAAGACTGTTCTAAGGATTTCAATAATACGTTTATTATCCTTTTCTTTATATTATACTGGAAGGTATGCTTTACTAATATTATGTGAGACGTGTGATCTACTTCATTATAAAAAAAAACTTTATAAAATAGTGCGGTTTTACATTTTACTTGACACAATTGAGTCCACATCTGATTCTTTCTGAATGCTGACAATGTTTGAAAAAGATGTGGATTGCTTTTTTACAAATAAAGCCGTGTTAGAGACGGAAATGTTAATATTTTTATACAATTACATAGGACCGGTCGAGCGCCCAAGTAGCGTTTGTTTATTTTTCTATTGGTTGTATGCTTTGCGCTATAGTGTTAAAACTGCCACTAGATAGATCATTATCTATATGACTAGGTACAAACGATTATAAGATCAATAGGAAATGGCGCGGAGCCCTAGGGGCCAACATTGGGAATTCTAAATGAAAATCATCATTATTTTATTTACTAACACTCAGAACTTCATACAAGACTTAGGGTTCCGTACGTCCGAATGAAAAAACGGAACCCTTATAGGATCACTCGTGTCTCTTTGTCTGTCTGGCTGGCTGGTTGTCTGTCTATCCGTCTATAATAGCCAACTTGCTCTGAATCTAATGGACCGATTTTGCGTGTAGTCGAATGAACTGACCTGGTTGAGCTGGCTGATGGAATGCTGGTCGAGGCCGAACCTTGGCTTGGTGACGTCACCGGCCAGCATGCTGAGCTTGTCCAGCTGCTGCGGGCAGTGTCGACGGATCACGTCGAACACCTTTCAAACACAAAATATGAGCGATGAAAAACGCTGATAATAATTTAACAGCTAGAAAATGTAGTTTCATCCCAAATACTTTAGTGTGACAGCATACTAATGCATAGTATGCTGTGACACTAAAGTATTTGGGTTAGATGACAAAGGATGAAAATAATTAATATTACATAAAAAGCAATTATTGTACGTAACAAATTAAGTATCTTGACTTGCCTCGTGACGTTGTCGACATGTGGGATGTGGACTTAGCGATCATTGTGCCGATAGCCGTGACAGCCAATGCACAATGGTTCCGCGCCTTAAGAGAGGCGGACATAGGGTTTCGCGAAGGTAATGACTATCGTTATCAATACTATATGTTATCATTATGCTTTTTTGTAATAAAGTATTACAAAAAAGCATAATGATAACATATAGTTATATGTTATAATAAAATGAAAAAACCGAATTAATGTTAAAAAACTTATTTTATTACAATAAATAATGCATTTATTATACTTGACGAAATATGTACCTACATACTAAAATACAATAGAAGAATTGTAACTTAATAGCTAATAAACTTAAATATATACATTTTTATAATAAAAATAAAGTAAATACCTAATTATTACCTAACTAGAAACACTGAAATGGTCAAAAATATATTATTTATATGTAAATAGCTACACAATAGGAGCTGTATCTAAAATAATGTAAATCTAGTGTTTATTATATAACTATATACATTTTATTTTATACCGACAACAAATTCAACACCTCTTTAGATAGAATAGACTTCTTCCGTGGTAACCTTCTTAAACCAGAAATATAAGGATCCGAATTAAGAAGAAGTCTATGTACCAAGTCGGTGTTTGTGACAACCCGGGACATTTTCCTCGTGTTCTATCTAACTTATTGGAAGATTCGAGGCGGCCTCTTCCGAAAGCTCACCTATTGACAATAACGCGTGGTCAAGACTTCATCAGTGTTGAAATGTAAAGAAGCGGCGTTAGATCGACTTGAATTATCCAACAGGCCAGCAAGCCTGCGGCGTTTAGATCTCTTGCTACAGTACTCGAAGTCCTTCCTGTGCTGATGCTGTTGAGAGCTCGTCGAAGCCTCTGCTGCTGGCCGTTGAGTGTCGTAGCTCCTTGCTGCTGCACAACTTGACAAAACGCAAACTTCAATTTCGTTCAGCCAGTCTCCGTACTTAGAGACCATGCGAGAATTATTGTGAGAGACTTGGTTCCAAAGAGCTACAAATGTAGTACAAAGATTAGCAACTCTTTTTTCTAAGTCATCAGCAATCAAATTCTCAACATCAGGCAGCAACTGTATCAGGGCTTGAAAACACTCGACGCCACCGTTGTAGTTCGGAATTGCTGTCATTAATAGACAGCCAAGTATCTAGTACAAGCATTATTTTGAAAGAACACTCAATTTTAGTACCTAAAACTTAACAAAAATCAGTTGAATGCGGATCAAAAACAATACATATTTCGTAGCAAGTGCTACGCGCCCAGGCTCTCGGCGTAGACCCTGGCTGCACCTTACAGACGCAGCTTGCCGCAGATTCATTTTTTTAAATCTAGTAGAATAGATTTTAAGCGACATTTTTATACCTATGTCAAGGGCACAAGTAGGTACAAACATAAGTAAAAGCTTCAACATAAAAAAAAAATAGAAATAAAGTACGAAATGCCGCGGCGTAGCACCCCATTAAAAAAAAAATGGTGGATTGAAAATGCAAAATAGTAAAGTAAATTAATAATACATACCTGTAACTTGAATGTCCATGGCAAAATAACAGGTCACAAACAAGTTCGAACTTGAAAACACGCGTCGTGTCTTAGGCTAATTGGCCCTTAGTGATAACACAGTTGATGACTAGTTAAATGTGTCTACTTCCGATGTCAAAAAAGGAATGTTGCGAACAATAGATTGCAAAACCGTTTATACCCTCAGGTAGTATGACAACTAGTGGGTAACTGAACCAGATATCATGGCTTAGCTCAATCATTGCCATTGGAGGCCTATGACCTACTACGTGACCACTGTGCAATGGTTCAATAGCTAAGAAGACACGGCTCGCATTGAGTCAGGAGGTTCCACTCTCTGGAGCCCTGAGCGCCGGTAGCTTGGACCCTGTGCCCGATACCGGTGGGCTACAATCTTTTATATTTTTCATATAAAAAAATGTCATTTATATGTATTTTTCAAATAAAGGAGACAATTATTCTATTTTATTATACTTAATTAGGAATTTGTCAGTAGCAGCCCGGAGTCTGGATTCGTGTCCGGTTGATGGGAATAGGCTCGTGCCCGTGTAGTGCCCGTGTATTACATGGGACCTAAACTGAACTGTTGCAATGTGGGTGTACTATAGGTACACCTCTGCCTGACACAGCCGCGATGTTATATTTGACATTAGCGCACCTAGCTCTTATATTTTTATAAAACAGTGCACCTAATACAATCTTCTGTAAGAGCGGTGGAGACGACAATACGTCCACAGCTGGCCATGTGGTCATAGAAGTCCCCCGAACAATGCCACTTCGACCGGGTGCCTGTCGCATCCAGCGGCTTCCTGCGGCCTCCACCAGGTCATCGGTCTACCTTGTGGCACGCCGTCCAACGCTACGTCTTCCAGTTTCAAAATACCCTTATGAATTAGTATTGCCTCCACTTGTCTCCAGATTTTATAAATCAATTTGAAGTTGTCAAACCTGGGAGTGTTTGAGCTGCGCGAGTCTCTTCTCGGGGGCGGTGTCCTTCTTGTGCCGCATCAGCAGGTGCAGGCACGAGATGTCGCGACATGTCCACAGCAGGCGCTCCACCAGCACCTGGCAAATTATCATGATATATTAACGTAAGTTGCCTCCTTAGTTCGATCTGCAGAACTCCAATTATGGGGTTCACATTTTATCACAATCCGAAGCATTTTTTAGAAAATTCCTAATCCATTTCTTCATATGTTTGAAAACTTCGTCTGCTGGACAACGTTAATAACGCTTTGAATGTTCTTGAATTGTCAAAATAAAAGGCGGCTATCCTTTTATTGATAGTATGTTAGGCTCCCGCAGACAGGCGCGACGCGGCTCTGGTGGAATAATTTCTATAAAAACTTCACGGATATTGTTGTACCAGTGTCGCGTCGCGCCAGTCTGTACGAGCCTTAACACAATAACCTCGCAAGTCGGTCACAGTTTTGGTGGGTTTTCCCATTCATTAGGCATATCTCTGTGATAGTCCGGAGTCTGGAGTTGAGCCTGATTGGTGGCAAAATGTGGGTTGCTATGTTGCACTTTGAATGAAGATTAGTTTAAACAATAACCTACCTTGCCCATAAATCCAGTGGCCCCAGTGATGAACACCTCTCTCCCCGCGAAGTACTCGGGGATGAGGGGGGGGGTCGGCGACTGCGGGACGGGGCGGGGCACCATTGTGAGCTACTTCGGATGTTACCTGATGAACACGAAAATGCATAATAATGGGACTTATTTAATATTTAAAAATATGTGATGTCACACTAGAGGACACCTGTGACAACTTGTCACAGGTGTCGTGAAATACGTGACGTTGGACGTAATTTATGAATGGTCCCTAAACAGGTAGGGGCCCACCATACTGCCCTTAGGTACTCCATAGTTCCATACCGTATAATATTACTGTTAATAATAGTTAATTGATTCAGGCGTGACTTGGCGCAAGTCACGCCTGCGTCTATTGTATTTTGTTAATAAATATTTATTAATTACCTATTCTGAGGTTTAATAATAGGTACCTACCTAATGAGAAAGATTATGATCCAGAATCCTGTTTCCAATTTAATTACAATTTAACTAGAATCAATTAAAGTTTACCTTAGAGCAAGTCGCGAACACGGAAACGCAATCCCGAAACCGGGGGTAATTAACGCGCTATTTTTGACCACGCACCGCACCGATTGTTATCGAAGTGCGAAAATTGTTATGTTTTCGACAAAAATAGTACCTCATGAGGTACTCACCAGCTTCGTCACCCTTTTATGACAAAACGTGAGTTTGTTGTGTACACGCACGTGAACTTGAAACTTGTATAAAATAGTATCCGCAAAGACTCAGAGCCAGAGAGCCAACTTTGCTATTTTCTTTATCTTTTTTTTCTTGTGTCATACTCCAAACGGGCATAAAATTCATATTATTTAATGTATGTACACACATAATTAGTTAAGAGTTAACATTTATAATTAATATAATTATCACACATTGTTATTCTTGCGCCTATCCCACGTTTACACAAAAAAACAATCGAACTCATTAACAGCGTACCTACCTACATATCCTACTACCAGTTCGTTATCAAGTTTGTTTGTTTGTTTTTTGTGTTACGATGCAGCTCTTGACCTCGATCTCAGCTGATGGAAAGCGATGGATGAGGTCTATGATGGAACGAGCGTGCCCAGAAGATGACTGTTCACTCTTGCTTTAAAGGCAGACGGGCTATACGTTGAAGGGAACACAGACGCTGGCAGAGAGTTCCACACTTTGGCCGTGCGCATAATAAACGTGGATGAGAAGCGCTTAGTACGGCTTGTCGGTGTATCGACCAAGTGTGGGTGGTACCCCGCAGTACGTCTGGTGGTCCGATAGTGAAAGGGAGATGGTGGGATCAGGTCGTAGAGCTCCTGCGCACACTCACCGAAGTACAGTCTGTAGAAGACCGACAGGCAAGCAACATTACGCCGATGAGCCAGGCTGTGAAGCCTAGCCCCCAGCGCCTCGTCACCTATGAGCCTTTTTGCTCTGCGTTCCACCGAGTCAAGTGCTGCAAGCTGGTATTTTGCTGAGCCATCGCACAAGTGGCTGCAATACTCCATACAAGAACGGACCTGAGCTTTATATAGACTCAGAAGCTATGAATTATTATGTTTCAAGTGTTGTTCCAAAATGTCCTTTAATTAATTACCTAGAACCAGATGCCATCGTAATGCCACAATCAATGAAAAGCACCTACCTACTCTATCTATTCTATACTCTGCTACCACGTCCCAAGCTGTCAATCAAATCGTGAAATACCGTTCATTCACAAACCGGGGTTGAGTCTCTGTGTGTTACCTCCTCCCTGCCCTCACCTCACGTGTGAGTGTACCTACTGCTCGTAAATGAGGTGCTAATACTTTGACAAATATTTGTGTGATGCTCGTACGGAAGACAACGCTATGGAAGTGACGGGATCTGAAGTTACTTACCATGTATGTGGTAATCATGTTATTATTATCACGTGTAAGGCCATGGAAGTATAGCGTAGTACGGACTGAAGGTACGAACGCGATGCCAATACATTACAAAAGTTCATAAAACGAAACAGATAATAATAGGTATCATGATGTAATACGATAAATGATATAATGTACATAATTATACCGATCTAAATCATCATAATAAACAGTAGGTAGGTTAATGAACGAAAGGCGTTCCCGTTAACTCGCAATAGTAAGTACAAGGATGTTGCGGATGCAGATTTTTTAACATCCTCGGATGCGGATGAGAATCTCAAGATTTTTTAAGGGATCCGTCAAGGCGGCGAAAATTATTACGTTTTTTTAAAATTGCAGCGTGCTTTCGTTGCTTAAAAGTTAATGTAGCTCTCGAAATTGTACCTATATGTTTGATGGCTATATGACTTTTTCGTGAAATTGTGACTATTTAGAGCTATCATAATGATTTAAATGATTAAGTATAATTTCCATTTTGCTGATTATGATTTTACTTATATTCACCCTTTGTCACACACATCTGCACCCGCAAGAGCTCCGCAATCATTAATGCTGATGCGGAGATATAAATAAATGCGGATGCGAATAACCGCAACATCCCTGACAGTACATACCTATAGCGTAGTATCACAGATCATATAATACTAGGTATGCCTGTGCACAGCGGCTTCCTTTGTTGAAGATGTGCAAGGTCCCCACGCTAATCATGACACTCAATACCCGACTACTGATATTCAATGATATTATAATGAAAATGATGCTGACTCACAAGCACCAGCACAATATTTGGAACACGTCGTTTGTAATAAACGTTTTGACTCTTACTAAGTCAAAGTGAAGAACTTCTGAATATGAATTCATAAATAAAATTTATGAAAATTCAATCATTTTGGATTGAATTTTCATGAATTTAATTTTCATGTAGGTAAGTATTCCTTGAAGCGTTAAGTCACACTCATAATAATCAGCTTATAATGTTGCCACTGCTGCTGGGACTGCAGCCTCCTCTCTGTGAGAGGGAGTGGGCTGTAACCCACCTCGCGGGCCCAGTGCGGGTTGGTAGATGTCGCATGTCTAAGCAGTTTTGGTTGTAGGACATGCCGGTTTCCTCTCGATGTTTCCCTTCACCGTTTTGAGAGCAGTCTGCCAGGGTTCGTTGCCACTGGGCCACGACTGCTCTAAAACATAAATTGTAACTCGAGACAACTTTCGTCGTTTTTATCTGAAATTACAGGATTTAATTCCCCGCAACTTTTTTCTAATTTTTTCAAGATTCATCTTAGGGTTGCCACACTAATAACAATAAAATATTAAAAAATAACAAAGTTGCAACCCACAAATAATATAAGTTAAACAATCGATTATTTTATAAGCTAACACACAATGGTGTTAAAAACTAAGTTAACAAAGCATAAATATTAATTTTGGAAAAAATTAATAAATTTTTAAAGGAAAAACCGGCCAAGTGCGTGTCGGACCACGCACAATGAAGGGTTCCGTAGCTGGGATGAATTTATCCCAAGAACAAACTTAACAAGTCGGTCGATAATTACTTGTTAACTTGTAGAGCCTACTTAGCTACAGCTAAAAACTATCACAAGTTTTTCTTTTAATTTCGTTATATATACTACTGCTATGAACTTTTCCATAATTATATCCAGAACTTACCATTTAGCTGGCAGGGGGGGGACACTTGACTCTAACAAAAATTAGAACTTTAAAGCTTAACGGATCCTTCAATCCAAAAATGGTTAAAAAAAAAAACACTTTTCGTGTAGGGGAGGTCTCACTTTGTCGGCGTAATTAATATGTATACTCATGCCAAATTACAGCTTTCTAGTACTCAGTAGAACAGTCTCTGCGCTAGGCCAGGGACAGATAGTCGGACATGGCGAAACTATAAAGGACGTTGTTGACTACGGAACCCAAAAAAAAATAAAGAAAATATGACACTTAGATTAAATGTATTAAAGCTTATTATATTTAGACAGAGACTCGCAGACGTGTACGTTCGTAGTTTTAGCTAACATTTGGCTACAAAGTGTTGGCTCAGCGGCGTTATGACGGAGGTTACTTGTTGAGCCATGAGATGTGGAAGACTCCGGGTAGGAAGAACTCATATTGGAAAAACCAAACAACACTTTGCTCGAACTTGGGATCGAACCTTGAACCCTGACTGGCAAGCACACGTTCGGGGTCAATATATTACTCAAACATTTGCATGGACTGTGTTTGAGAAGTGCATAATGTTTACAAGTCGCAAGTCGTTGTTTGATTTAGTGATCTCTTGAACATTAACGATGTTGGCTGAGTAATAACTTAATGCTAAACTGTCAGAGCGCACTGTGCACACACACAGTGGACAGACAAACAGACACGATATTATGTGCGAGCAAACAGTGAGGTACAGACGAGCAGACACGTTATGTGCGAGCAAACAGTGAGGTACAGACGAGCAGACACGTTATGTGCGAGCAAACAGTGAGGTACAGACGAGCAGACACGTTATGTGCGAGCAAACAGTGAGGTACAGACGAGCAGACACGTTATGTGCGAGCAAACAGTGAGGTACAGACGAGCAGACACGTTATGTGCGAGCAAACAGTGAGGTACAGACGAGCAGACACGTTATGTGCGAGCAAACAGTTAGGTACAGACGAGCAGACACGTTATGTGCGAGCAAACAGTGAGGTACAGACGAGCAGACACGTTATGTGCGAGCAAACAGTGAGGTACAGACGAGCAGACACGTTATGTGCGAGCAAACAGTGAGGTACAGACGAGCAGACACGTTATGTGCGAGCAAACAGTGAGGTACAGACGAGCAGACACGTTATGTGCGAGCAAACAGTTAGGTACAGACGAGCAGACACGTTATGTGCGAGCAGACAGTGAGGTACAGACGAGCAGACACGTTATATGTGCGAGCAGACAGTGAGGTACAGACGAGCCCCTGCTCGTGGACAGTAATCTGCTCCGTCTCTGAATATCATGATCTCAAAACGCCACATTCGCAAAACACAATATTCTTAATAGGTACATCATAATTATTATTATTTTATAAAATTTTCTTACTTGTCGGTACAGTTAATAACAAAATTATTTTTGAATAGAATAGAATAGAATAATTTTATTTATTTTTGCAAATAGGGGTAGATGATACATCAATAGTAGTGTTAGTACAGTTCAAAGATCAGCCATATTTTGCCATTCAACTCGTCACGTTGTAGTACGTTTTATCTATCAAAAGTTTACGTAGTCTATTTTTAAACAGCAAGGCATTTAAATCTTTCCAATCTCTTGGTAATTTATTATAAATAATTGGGCCCATGCAATAAACACTCTTGCGCATCAAAGCGGTTTGACACCTCAATTGACATAACCTACTGTTGTTACGCCTATTTCTTGGAGCTACATCAGCCATACGTGCGAAACGACTTGGAATTTGCTTTACGAACATAGCTACTTCCAAAATGTAGATACAACGGAGTGTCAGAATATTAATACTGCTTGTCATCTTGTCAATCACCTATTATGAGTTTATGACTAATAAAGTCGATGTCAATTCATATTTTTAACCGACTTCCAAAAAGGAGGAGGTTATTTATGTTCGTAGCGTATGTATGTCTTTTTTTTTTGTGTATGTCCGTCGATATTTTCGTCAATTGTGGACGGATTTTGAAAAGTCTTTTTTTGTTTGAAAGGGTGGTCCCATATAAATTTTATTAACTTTGCTTGGGTACTTTTTGAGTTAGCTTCATTAATACGTATTTTTCCCACTTAGCCTATATGGACGATGTTTTAACATATTCCTGTCACTGTCATTTACTTAGCAGGTCGTGATATTCGAACTTGTGGGGGTAGCTACCACAACTAAAAAGTGAAAAATAAAAACTTTTTACAAAAAAAAACAAACCGACTTCCGAAAAAAACACTACAAAGTGAAAAATAACTTTAATTTCGGAAGTCGGTGGCAAAAAACAAAAATTCAAACCCAAAGACACCGACTTCCGAAAATAATAGTATATTATGCAACTAGTGAATAAAGGACGGATTTAAAGCGAGGGCCATAGATGAATCACGACCAAGTGAAGGATTCTAACGACTGAATCACGACCGGAGGGAGTGATTCATGATGATTGAATCACGAGCATAGCGAGTGATTCAAGTGTTAGAATCCTGAGCGACGCGAGTGATTCGTGGCCCTCGATATAAATCCGTTTTATTCAGGAGTTGAATACTATGCTTTATACCATGACTACGAGAAAAAGAAAGATTTAAGCGAAAATAGGCATATTATATGAAGTTTTTTTTTTTTTTTTTTACTTTACCCCACACTAGGAATTTCTCCTGTATCGTGGGTGCGTTTACAAACATTTAAACTGACATACACAAACAGCCAGACCCGGAACAACTACATGTAGGTCATACAAATATTTGTTCCGTGCGGGAATCGAACCCGCGACACGCAGCGCAGTAGTCAATCGCTTAACCACTACTCCAACCGTGCCGTCGAAATTAATTTAAATGCACATTAATTTTTTCACAAGGAGGTTGTATAGTTGTTTTTGAACGACCTTTCTAACGATACCATGTGATAGACGAAAAAAAAAATGTCCCCACTTTACGAGGAAGGGAGGTACCCTAAAAAAAATGATCATGAATCATGATTTTATTTTACCACATTGTCGGCGTAATTAATATGTATACTCATGCCAAATTACAGCTTTCTAGTACTAACAATCTCTGCGCTAAGCCGGGCACAGACAGACGGACATGGCGAAACTATAAGGGTTCCTTGTTTACTACGGAACCCTAAAAAGTAAGTCCGGAATGAGCAATTGCCGGTTTGTTTCGAACAAAAGGATTGCCGCACCTCAATAACGCTAAATACTAATAATGAGATCATAACACCCGCTAAGCACACAACATGTGATTTTCCTGATTTTACGCGCAATGTAATACAAACAAAGTTATGGACGACTGCAAAAACAGGTAAGTAGGTAAGTGTGGAATAACTTTGAGTCAGC
Source organism: Eupsilia transversa (assembly GCA_914767815.1). Taxonomy (NCBI): domain Eukaryota; kingdom Metazoa; phylum Arthropoda; class Insecta; order Lepidoptera; family Noctuidae; genus Eupsilia; species Eupsilia transversa. The sequence continues at coordinate 8,048,344 of OU611900.1, forward strand.
CCTGAAGATTTCCGACACACTTTTCATAAAACATGATTTTAAGGGCCAGGAACATGTAAAACCATTGCTTATATCTAAGAAAGATACTCTATATAGAACTCGAAAGATTTTTTTAAACATGAATAGGTTAACGATAAACGTAAAACTGTAAAATGTAAAACTACCACATACTTTGGGGCAAGATTTTTTTTTGAACGACGAATATTATTTGGCCGAAAAAATAATAATATTTTCACTGCTAATACCGTCACAATATCGACTTAATTAAACCTTTTATGGCGACGACGACGGAATCAGAAGTTTAGTGAAGGTCGTAAACGACGTTTTCCTACACATAGCGGTTAAAGGTTGCTACTAACATTTTTGAAACGCCGCCGCCGCCGCCGCTGTGTTAAAAAATTAAATCTTGTCGAATCTGAAGATCAAGAAGTAGCAAAGTACTGTTCACTTGCTTTAGGTACTGGCTCCGAAGTTGATACCAGAAACCTTTTACACCATCATTGAAATGACGACATCACCGCGTGTCTTCATTATTTCAACAGTCAATCGATGAAACAGATTAGCAGCCACATAATAAGCTGTTATGAACAGAAAAGCATTACAACAAAATAATGGTGTTCAGGGTTGGCATCGCCGGATCAACTCGCGAATTCCATCAAAGCCAAGTATCATGTACCTACACATGTACCAGTTTATATCACTGATAAAATTATAAAGAAATGATTTTCATTGCACTGATATAAAAAGAAATAGAAAAGTAATATAGAAAAGTTGAATTATAGTCAACGATTGTGTAAAAAAAACAATCTGCATTCTGCAGTGTTGGAAACGGTTATTACAATTAGTACACAATATAATAATTTGGACGAAATAAATACAAAATTATTTTTTTATTATTTGTTTTGTTTCGTTATTAAAAAAAAAAAAAAAAAAAATTGACAAATAATTATCCTTATCTATAGGTACCTACCTTTGTTATAAGTATGTTGGACTGTACTTTGAACGTGTGTTGCGAATGTGGTGTTTTGAGATCATGACATTTTGAGAATATGATATCTTGATAATGTAATGATTTGTGATTATGGTGTTTTGAGATTATGATAATTATTTTGAGAATACGATTAATTGAAAAATCATTGACCAAAATTCAAATTTTAAATGATCTTTAAGATGTACCTATTGTAAATGTGACTTTCACATTTACAATGTATTAGTAGGTACTATGAGGATTATACATGCGAACATACTGTCTGTTCTGTTACATTCTTCACGACTTAACGACTGAAGGGGATCAGACCGGAATGACAAGTTCATAGTGGATCAGATAGAAATTAAAACATAAGAATAACCAGCAGGGGATCAGATCACCGGACATGCGACCGGAATAAATCTTGTTTCGAACCCCCTAGGCCCCTACTGTATTTTCATCTCTCTGTCGCCTCCCTCTTGGAGGTGGGCGTTAATAGCTGCGACACAGTTTTGTAACAAATGTAGCTGTTTAAGTACGCAATCAATTTGTAAAATTTGTTTTTGTTCCGATAAAGATTAACAACGTAAATAACGCCATGAATGTTGTTGAAACTGTCAAAATGAAAACCATTTGCTTGTAGCAAGTGCGTTACGCAGGTAGTTCTCACTACATCGTAAGTTTTGAATTACTTACCTATAAATTTTTTGCCCGATTTTGTTGCCTCGTAAATTTAAAATAGCGGAAGGTATTTTTTTTCTAATATTTTTTATAACACTGTTAATTACTCGTTAAATTATTGACAGTATTTAGCTACACAATAAGTATAACACACGTTGTTCCGTGAGCGCGTCGTATGTACTGATGTATGTGCTCAGGGCGCAGCGGAACATCGCGCAAGGCGTCGTCACTCACGAGTCATGTCCACGCGCGCCAGCTTTACACCGTGCTCAAAGTCAAATCATATCAAATACAAACACTCTTGAATGTCAAAACGTACGAGACAAGAGGACTGATTCTAGTTGACTTTCTTAAGGGTAGTTTCGATTAGTCTTGAGTTACGCAATTAGGGCGCTGGTTTCTCAAGGAAGAGATCATGAAAAACCCTCATGTTCATGTAAAATATTCGATGCTGCATTTTAGCTGTCATGACATGGATGCCACACATGGCGTCTAACAAATCAAAATATACATAAACTTGAAACTTGCATTTACTTACGGAACGAAGTATAGGTACTCAATATCAAACTACAGTGTATCACATTAATAAACTTGTCATTTACAGGTATGATTCGAGGAACAGGGTGTAAAGTTCACTCATCCTATTAAAAAAAAGAGAGCATTCTCCGACCAGACGGGTGTCGCGTCTGGCGGGCAACTGTGCAACGATTGATTTCGGAAAGTTATGTAAAGCCTCGTGCAGACTGGTGCGATGCACGATTTTGCGTGACGTCAGTGTGACGCGTAGCTCGCATGTGGCGATGTCGATGCCGCCCACAGATATCTGTGATGCCGCCACACACTCGCTAATCTTCTCTCCAATTGATTTGCCTTCTCATAAACACAGAATCCACTTGCTGGTCTATCCCTTTCTTATGTCCTGTTATGACTTTCTGGTAAATTAATAGAATAGAATAGAATAATCCATTTATTTGTAAGAATTTTGTACAAATACCAAAGTAGCCATCAGCACCAGGAACGTAGTATGTTAACGTAGTGTTCAGAATCACTCGCGCTATGATCGCCTCCAGAAGCATTTTCTTTTGGCCAGTTTTGGAGTAACTTTTCCCCGAAATGCTTTTTTTAACGTCTTGTATATCAGCTACAGTCATCTCACTCGAGTCTATATTATTGCACCGAGCACCAATCGATCGATTGTCGATTCATTCTATCATCGATCGACAACCGATCGATGGGAGTGTAGCACCCTGTGTGGACCGACTCACCGAGGCACACAGGAATCCGCCTTGTTTGAACAGTTCGCGGAGCCCGGCCCGCGTGTGACAGGGTCGCCATGGAGTATGGAGGTTAAAGGAAACATGTCATGTGTATATACTAACCTTTATTATCAACTAATTCAAGGTTACTTACGTAACAATGCTTACTTCCTACTGAGTACATTTACTTCAGCTTCCTATAAATATAGAAAACCAAATATTAAACAGATCAATCATTCAGCAATGTGTGTGTGTGTGTGTGTGTGTGTTAGGTACATTTTATGAAATAAATCTGTTTCACGTCGGATATCCATTTCTTTATTTCTTCTCAGGGCATTTCAAATTACAATAATAACTGCTAAAGGCGTCCCCACTGCAAGCCACGGGGTCCTTTGGGTCCTCATAAGAGTCATTATAAGAGTCTCGCGTTCAACTGTGGGCCCCTTCGCAATCACGTTGAACCGGGCCCCCTAGCAAGCACGTTGAACTGGGCCCCATAGCCAGCACGCTGACCTGGGCCCCCTAACTGGCACGTTGAACTGGTCCCCTAGCGAGCCCGTTGAACTTGGCCCCTTAGCGAGTACTTCGAAATAGCGAGTTCGTTGGATGTGACTGAACAATGGCCGGTACAGATTGGTGGAACTTAATATGACATGTTACACAAGTGAGTCTTCCAATGCAATGCAACATGCAAAAACGTAACACACCAACTAAGTAGGCGAATTTGTTTCAACGTGTCAAGGCTTGAGTCGTTGAAGACGGTGGCTGCAGTAGGGCGAGCCTTGGCGACGGTGTCCGCGGTGGGTCGAGCGTTGGCGATGTTGTCAGCGGTGGGGCGAGCGTTGACGACGGTGTCCGCGGTGGGGCGAGTGTTGGCGACGGTGTCCGCGGTGGGGCGAGCGTTGGCGACGGTGTCCGCGGTGGGACGAGCGTTGGCGACGGTGTCCGCGGAGGGACGAGCGTGGGCAACGGTGTCCGCGGTGGGGCGATCGTTGGGGACGGTGTCCGCGGTGGGGTGAGCATTGGCGACGGTGTCCGCGGTGGGGCGAGCCTTGGTGACGCTGGTGGTAAACCTGGCTCCGGTCCCGAGAAAAGTTCCTGGCTCTTGCCGGGATCATTCCATTCTTCATCTCCTATTGATTAAAGTTATTGTATTATTATAACAAGATTGTTAAACTTATTTACTTACGTAACAATTATAAAGCCGGAGCTTGAGCCAGAGTAGAGCAGACAGATGGCTCCTATAAACAGATGCAACGCGACAGTGCGACTTCAGCGCAATTTCGCGACGAGTCGCGCCAGTATGTGCGAGCCTTTATGCAAAAGTGTGTTTTATTTTCCAGCCCGTCTGAGTAAATTCTAAACTACAGGTCATAGAGAAAAACGTGGAAAGAAACCATCAGCTCAATTAAAAAGAAAATAAAAATGACAAAAGAATTTCATTTAAATAAAACTTCACTTTTTAGTTGTGGTTCCTACCCCCTACAAGTCCGAATATCACGACCATGTAAATGACAATGACAGAAATATTTTAAGAGATCGTCCATATAGGCTAAGTGGGAAAAATACGTATTAATGAAGCTAACTCAAAAAGTACTCAAGAAAAGTTAATAAAATTTATATGGGACCACCTTAGTACCCTTGAGAGCATACCCTTTCAAACAATAAAAATAAAAGTAATAAAAACTAAAACCCAACTACGGCAAAAGTAAACTAAAAAGGTATAAACAAGTCATCACAGACAGACAAATAAAAAATCCGGAGTCACACGTGTTTAGGGGATAAATCGAATAGATTACGTGTGACTCCGGATTTTTAATTTGTCTGTCTGTGATGACTTGTTTATACCTTTTTAGTTTACTTTTGCCGTAGTTGGGTTTTAGTTTTTATTACTTTTATTTTTATTTAATTTATTTTGGGGTTATAATATATATATTTTTGAAATGTGCTAATTAAGCCCTTTCATTTGATACCCAACATGACACAATTACAAAAACTTTTTTTTTTAGTTCATGACTTTTGTCCTTTAGATGGCGCCATATTCAATTTAATGTGACGTCACATAGCCTATAACCATCGGACTACCGAGACGCTTCCAACGGTACCCCATTTCTTTTGCCGTAGTTGAGTTTTAGTAAGTAAGTAAAGTAAGTAAATCATTTATTTGCGTAAAACATGGTATACATTGATGTTAATATTGTTACAGTAGCTCAACATGTTTCGCTAAGATATAACATAGCATGCAAAAAATTTATATTTTGACAAAAGGAATCAACATCTCACATCCCACATCCATTAGATTTTATTAGGTACTTTTATTGTTATTTAAATTATTTTAGGGTTATAATATATATATATTTGAAATGTGCTAATTAAGCCCTTTCATTTGATACCCAACACGACCCTCTTAAAAAAACTTTTTTTTTTAGTTCATGACTTTTTGTCCTCTAGAGGGCGCCGTATTCAATTTAATGTGACTTCACATAGCCTATAACCATCGGACGACCGAGACGCTTCCAACGATACCCCATTAGTCAATCTATGATGAGTAGTTTTGAAGTTATGAGGGAACAAATGAACATACATACATACATACATACATTCATACATACATACATACATACATACATACCGGTCAAAATCATAACCCTCCTTTTTGCTTCGCCGTAGTCGGGTAAAAAAAGAATTTCACTTGACGAAAATATCGAAGGACATACACAAAAAAAAAAAAACATACATACGCTTCGAACATATAACCTGCTCCTTTTTGGAAGTCGGTTAAAAATAGGTGTATTTACGTGAAGAGAATTTATATAACTTTTTTAAATAGTCTGCTTGTACAAAATCACTTAGCAATAACTTCTAGCGACTTTACACTTGTCATTGAATGATTCACATTTACGCTGAGCATGTCAAAGTGGCCACCATCTCTTGTTCTGAACACACACAGCTGAATTTTTAAAACACAAATGCTACAAAAAATAAAACCACGTTTAAAATTCGCAGCGTTTTTCTCTAGGAGCTGCCTAATGCCTATAGTTTAGAAACTAACCATACACGCTTGAAAACAAATGATCCTGCACATTAGGAATGCAGGGTAGACTACATACCAGTTCGATGAGAGCCTGTTCCCGTCTCGCTGTCAGCTGCAGCAGATGCGACCGCTGTACCGAGCGACCTGCACACACGGAACATCTTCACACCCCGTACTGCTGCGACATACTGCCCTCACCAATGTCACATAAACAATCCGAAGTCACACGTATCTGTTCGACTGAGCCCGTGACACGTCACACGTGTGACTCCAGATTTTTAATTTGTTTGTCGGTCTGTGATGTCTTGTTTATACCTTTTTGGTTGATTTTTTTGTCGTAGTTTTGTTTTTATTTTTTTATGCCTAAAATGAACTCGGGTTTTATTTAGAACAGCTGGCCATGCGCTCACCAGATAGGTTTTCCCATCAACAAAAATTACAAATTCCATACAAACTTTCATATATACTAATACTAATAATATTATAAAGAGGAAAGATTTTGACTGTTTGTTTGTTTGCATTGAATAAGCTCCGAAACTACTGGGCCGGTTTAAAAAATTCTTTCACCATTAGAAAGCTACATCTTTAATTCTTTACCGTAACATACTACTACACAGTAACATAGGCTATGTTATTTATTTATTTTTATTAGAGATCCCTACCTAAAATGGAACAATGTAACCCAAGGTCTCAAAATGTTACCTATATAAGTAAGTCATTATTTTGCGTGCGCTGCGAAAACTGTTGACGATAATATAAAATAGTGTACTCATGATTGCTCACAAAAAACTCCGCGATGGTATATGCCTACCTATAACAGTTTTTGTTTAATTATTAAGTTCAAATACGGGTGGAATCGATTATTGGTCATATTGTTTTATCATGATATTGATACTTATCCAATAAATGGTTGATTAACCAACCTTGATATCGCGAAAAAAATATCAGCCGTTCCATACATTTCTGTTCACTTAAATCGACAAAATGTATGGAACAGCTGATTTATTTTCGCGATTTCAAAGTTGGTCCCGTAGAAAAAGTTGTTCAAAATTATGAGTACAATGACCCCTTTTCGGGTTTAGTGTAAACAAAAACTAATGTTGTATAAGCATTGACTGTAGAAGTTATTCCATAATGTTATTATTTCGCATGCAACCATATTTGTACGCCTCTTGGCATAACATAGCGATCTATGAACTTTGATTTAAGAACTATATTCACTAATGTTATACAAATAAAAAATTATTTGATTTGATTTATATGTAGGTAGGTTTTTAGACCCGTGCGAGGCCGGGACGGGTCGGGCAGCTAGTCCTGTAATAAACTCCTTTATGAATTTTCAAAAATCCTTTGTTAGTGCTTACTTTTGTTATACTATACATAGTATGGAACTCCTGCGCAACATGTCATACTTGTACGCGATGTCAGTGAACATTGTAGCTCGACTTACCTTGGGCCAGTCATGGGCCAGCCCTTTAAAAGGAGCTCCAATCTTATTTCGACGTTTTGAAATATCGCTGTGGCGGTCTCCAGTATTCTCTGCTGAGATATTGTGCTCATGTCGATCAGACTAAGTTTACTGTCGTGTAAAGCGCAATCTGCTTCAGGGAAATATATATTTATTATTTGTAACGATGTCTCATTCGTAATAACAATAGTTCTTCTGTATCGAACTGCTTTTGCAATGACTTTCAAAGTTTCAATTTTGTTCGTAGAATCTATTTTATCGCAAACTAAAATGAGAACTTTTGCTTCGTTCCTTTGTAGCTCTGAAAGCTCTGAAAGTAATGCTTTCCGGTCGTTCATTGGTAGGTTAGCGATATGTTCAAGATCTAACACAACGTGGTACATTTTATTCTTCAAATATTGCATCACCTTGACAACAGTCAGCACGCTGTTCTCTGCTACGATGACAGTCCTCGAGTGCTGATGCAAGTTCAAGGCGCTTATCGCATTTTCAGTGAATGTGTATTTACATTGTTGTATTTTGCTCATGTATATTAAGTTTATTGAGCTCATCAGTGGGTCTTCAATGATGTCGTACAGTGAATGCCGGAATAAGTTACTCTCAGGCGTAAGACTGTATGATCGTTGTGGTTGCATCCACCATTGTTGTATCGCATCATGATATTTTGAAAATATCGCGTCAGTGGTAACTTGATAGTAGTGTGGTCGATTATCCTGGTAATATTGTGCTATTTCCTTTTTTAATATTTCCTGCACGCCTCCCTCGTCCTCTTGGTGACAGTAAAATAGTAATTTGTTCAGGAAATGTCTCACTAAATTCTCTTCACATTGACTACAGGCAAATGAAAGTCTCGGGAACTTGTCTACTTTAATGCAGAATTTGTATTCGTGCAAATTGTGGATTTCGCTAGTTAATTTTGTGTATAGCCTTTTTGCAAGATTTCCTAGTGATTCCCAGTTATCTGTAATCTTCATTAATTTGGTGTTATCGTCAAGAACGAATATGTTTCCGATGGCACCAGCTATGCCTCCGTTGAGTCGCAGGAATCCACAGTCCAAAGATTCATCTATAGTTACTATCTCTCCGTATGTATAATTTTGTAATAATGAGTTGATTTTTGACGATAAATGATTTATTCTTTCATTTATTTTAGCATCACTGCCTCTTATTGTTAAGTCTTTGTTACCGAAGGCAGCCGGCACTTTAAACTTCTGAATCGATAATATCTCCCGTGCAGCCAGTTCAACTGCTTCATTAACAGTTGATGGGGAAACGTTCATTAGTTTTATAACATTATCCAATTGTAACTGCCCATTGTTGTATGATATAACGGTCCCTATGAGTTTACTCAGCTTTGTAACATCATTGGGCTCGGCAAAGTATTCAGATAGTAAATTATTGATATCAGCGGGTTTTATCCTTCGCTTTTTAAGAATTTCTTTATACAATGCATCTTTGAATATAATGAGATGTTCTTCATTGGTGTCAAAGAAGTCCTGACAAAAGGAAGCGACTCGATGTCCATCAGACTGAACTTCTGAAACGTGGAACACTTGTCGCGCCAGTATCACGTGATAGCGCAGCACGTACTCATCACTCAGCATCATTGCGAAATCTTTTTTTGTAGTAATAAACTTAGCTATCCGTTCAGCCAATGTGGTTACTTGAGCGTTCACAGCTATTTTGGTAAGATATTCTATATTGCTCTCGTCTGTGTACGGTTGCTTGACCGTACCTCCCGTGTTTATGAGATAATGCAGTTTGTCGGACAAGCCACTTCCAACCGCGTCATCAGTAAAGTCGACTTTCAAGTTGGTGTATACGACGAACAAGCATTCTGTTTCATTAAACGTCAAATCTCTAAAGAATAAGTCGCTGTCACTCGAATGGAAAACATTTCTGATTTTCAGGTAACTATTAAAGTAACTTGCCAAATCGATTTTAAGTGTTTTCTTCATATTATCTCTGTGCTTAGTCTGCACGAAGACAGCGACGGGCTGATCAAACCCCTTCACTTTGGCTTTCAAACAAATGCCATCGAATGCTCCTATCTTGTAGACACTTGAAGCTAATTCAAAGTGTTCAATGGCATCGTCGTGAATCGCTCTGAAATATAACAAGCTAATCAACTTGGTTTCATACAGCTGACCGTACATATATTGCGGCCCTGCTCGCTTCCTGTACACACTAGGCTCGCTGCGGCGCATGGTGCTCCTCGCGAGTCCCGGGGACACTTCACTAGTGATGTACCTGTAAACAAAGAGAACATGTTCTGTGTCTGAAATCTTCGAAGCACAACACTTCACAGGAGATACCCCTTGGTACTTCAAGATGGCTTACCATAACATAGTCAGCCTATAGCGTTCCCTCTGCTGGGCCCGCAGCCTCCTCTCTGTGAGAGGAAGCGGGCCGTAACCCACCACGCGGGCTCAGTGCGGGTTGTTGGATGTCACATGTCTTTGAATATTGGTTCTAGGATAGACCGGTTTTCTCACGATGGTTTCCGTCACGAATTGACGAAAATATCGATGGAAATACATAAAAATAAAATACTACGCTACGAACATAGAACCTCCTCCTTTTCGGAAGTGCAGGTTTTGGTGGTTGAGGGTAATGTAATTATTGCACCTGTGGCCTATTTCTTCAATAAGTGATCTAACGTTCATCTGGTCCGTTATGTCCGGCGGCAAAGCCATCGCACTTTCACTGTAAGGACTCAAGTTCATTCATTCGGCAGAAGGGCAAAACGATTTTCTTTGGATTGTTTTTGTATAGGTAGGTATTCTTCTGTGGGCATTCATTTGAAAACTGTAGAATCTGTTTAAGTAATACATTTTTATTTTATTTTATCTTTAATAAAATAATAAATAATGCCAATAAACAGAACTCGTCCGAAAACATTAACAGAAACGACACTACGATTCAGAGCCAGACATGTACTGTGCCTTCACAACAGTCAGCTTCAAAGACAAACATGCGCAAACATCAACAGGGGGATGATATCTCAGATCTTTACTGAATTCACTGAAAAACAGAATGAAAAGTATAGATCACTGTTAACAAAAGTAGCCGACATTAAGGAACAATATTATATTGAAATAGATATGCAAAATACGAGGATATAAAAGCCCAAATTCACAAACTGGAGTCGGATAACGTCAACTACTGCTCTCAAAAAGTAGAAAGAAAACAGCGCGAGGAAACCTAAACATATTCTAGAAGCAAACATTTGAAGAGCGCAGTCGTGGCAGTGGGAACATTATAAGCTGATGAAGACGAGAGAGAAGAGTTTCACCTTCACATTCGAAACTATCAAAAGTGATATTCGCGAAAAATGTCAGAAAGGCGTTCTTGTCAGTGCGCGGCAGACTAGCGCGCCAGCGCGCCTACACAGCGCTTATCTGCCGCGGAGCCGGGTGCGGCCTATATTTTTTAGTTAGGATTTATCTATACAAATACATACCTATGAACTGATGATTTGGGTGCACTCAATAAAAAACTGCTCACAATATTGTTACTGCTGTGGGTGCCTGCTGCAGTCTGGTCAGCAAACAAGGCAGTCGCAAAGTTGCGCGCCACAACAACAAAGCCTGTTAACTAATGTTACAACTGTGACACGACACACCACAGATTACCTAGTGTAGTCACAGAGTACAACATGTACTTACATCGAAACTCGATTCATCGATTCTTTTTTTTTCAGAACAGGTTAGAATCGATTCTCTTTTAGAACAAGTTATAATCGATAGTTTTAATTTAAATATGCGTAACATCTTGTTACCCAGTAATTGGGTAACCTAGGTTATGGAGGTGGGATAGATAGTCTCTCCATCTACCTACGATACTAGATAATTACTTAGCAGCATACAGTTATACTGGAAGCCGACCCCATCATAGTTGGGTAATGGCTGGGCAGACGATGACTGACAAAAGTGAAGTGACAGATAACGTCTAATCGAGCGATATCTGCAGGTGAGCTCAAAATGTTTGCCCTTCATATCTATATTAATTTTATCAATCGATATATCTAAGTACATATAAGTAGTAGTTAGTAGTATTATATGTATACTAAAGACGCTTTCCGTATCTGTGTGTGTGACCGCGTTGTTCTGTTCAACTACACAACGGATTAAGATGTCGTTTTCACAATCATTTAATTAACACATACTTCCGGAATATATTCTCTATATATTCCGGAAGTATGTGTTTTCTGAGTTTGTTTCGGCCTTTCTTCTCAGAGTAGTCAGATAGGAAACGCCGACCTCATCTAGCTTAGCTCTAATATTTTTTATATGACGTGTAAAAGTGATTCCGATATCCTATTTACAGACTAAACAATTTCATTTCATATAATAAGTACATTAATATTTAACTTATAACACAGAAATCTCGATGTTGTGACATGCCACCTTGCCTCATCAGTACCTACATTGCTGATCTTGACCTTATGCTTTTTTTTTCTTTTAATTTTAAATACTTACTCATTTAATTTATTATCATTATTTTAATTGAATATTAAACATACCCTGTTACGCTTATTTACAGAGTTACCACCGCACCGCGACATCGCTATCGATATCGATACTAACTTGTTTTGAAAAAAATCGATTTTCAATTTCGTGTAGGTACAACACTACTCGTACAGGGCGTCAGTGCGTCACAGTTTGCCAGTACACCTATACTATAGTAGTGTTTGGTCACAGTCCAGATAACTAGAGTAGGTATTTGATAATGAATTGTAACTTTATCCTTTATGTTGGACAGACTGCAGTAGTCCTACTGTTCTGTACCTACAGCCCTAAGACAGCCATCTGAGCCAGTATTGTGAGAGTGATAGTGTTTTGTTAAGTGAACCCAAATCACAACACGAGCCGCACATAGATAAGGTATGTCGTGCATTTAATATTCCTTAAAACCGTCACGTCCGTTAGCTAAAGTAAATGTCAAAGAATTACCTACCATTGTCGCTCCAGGAAAACGGTCACGTAAAATGCTTAATGCCAGAGTTTGTCGAATGCTTGCTGGATGTCTATGAACACAGCAGAACAGTACTTACCTACTCTTTGTTTCGACGGATCGCGTTCAATAACATTGTTAATAGCGGTGCACTCTAAGGATCGCGTTCAATAACATTGTTAATTAATAAGTCCAGATATGTCAGGACCTGGGGCACCCCGACTCAGGCAGGTTACGTTCGAAAGGGATGGCGGGGTCTTTGTTCGCTCGCTTGCTTTGCTCGGTCAAGCTCGCTAGGCTCGCCCTTGCATCTGTAATTTTTTTATTTTTTGTTTTTTTTTAAAGCTAGGCACATGCAAACGCAAAAGCATTCTACACGAAAACGCAAAAATTTGAAGCTCACGCGCGGTCCATAAAGTACAGTGGAGTCAATATTTAAGTTACTAACAAAAAAAAACTTTTTACTTAAAAAAAAAAGAGTGCACCACTATTAATAAAAAGGCAATGAGAACTTAGGATACAAGACTTGGGGACTTGGGGCACCCGACTCGGACAGGTTAGGTTCGATGGGGATGACGGGGCAAGCTATGTCAATTTTGTTGTATAATAGTAGTATTTTCAGTTCTTGTTTGTTTGGCAAGTCATTAATATTCCAGGTAGCAATTCATAGGGAAGTCATTTTGACTGTTTGCTTAAGTGTGACGATAAGATTCATCATTGTGCTTAGCTACGTGATCGGCTGGCCAATTCTTTCCGTCTGTGTTACCTATTATTATTAGCGATTCTAGACTCGGTGGGTGTTCGCGTGACGCATTTTCAGGGTTACATCTTGTACGGGTAAGGTACATTTAAATGATAAACTGATTATTGATATGAATAAACTTGTGTATTAAGTTATAAAGGAAGCACAAACTGATAAACTGATAAATGATCGACCCGCGGCGAATGAGTCTTTTTGATACCCAAAACGATGATATGACTACTACGGGCTAACTCCATAACATGTATTTTTATTCATTCGCTGCGCGTCGATGTCAGCATAAAATTGATACAATTGATATTGTACGGGTTTGCTCGTACACATATTATAATATTTAAGCGTATTCTAACCATTTTCGAGATAACTACGGTCAAAAGACTTACTGTTTAAAATACCTGAAGATAATGAACGAAATCCATAAAGGGGATTGACCTGCGGTTTATTGAACTACAATTAATTAACCTAAGGTTGATTCAAGTAACGGACGATTCACCTACTGTTGATATCTGTGCTCAATTTGTAGACAAAAGCCAACTTCTTTACCATGATATAACTTTTTTTACGATTAAGTAACTATTTGTCTTTGGATGGCAAATTAGTTGAAATGTCAGCACTAGTGGATGTGGATACCAAATGATGTTGCACTATTTACGAGTAACAAGTGTTACTTATCGGAGAAGCACTGGTTTTACATTTCAGCTCATAAATGTTATCATCAACCGCAGCAGGCCCTGGAATACCTTCGTGGTTATGTTCGCCACTACGCGATATATTGTGTTAACGCTTACTGAACAACGAGCAAACGTGCGAGCCAGCATGTTCGCAATAATAACGCAAGTCTCGCTCACACCACGCCGAATAGGCACAGATTTATTCCTAGCCGCCTTTCGTACTTTCTTACGCCGTACTAAAGCCGTAATTTCTTTTAGGGACAATCATGTTGCGGTTTCGGGTACTCAGAACCGGGCCGATTAACAGCACTCAACGTTTTACTTAATTTATCTCGTATAGTCTCTGGTTTTTACTTCGGAATGTCATTCACATCAACATTTTTCATTGTTTGCAGGTGATAGTTTGGTGCTGCTGAGTGCTCCCCGTGACTGAGTGCCGTGCTGTGCTGCCTCAGTGCCGGTGCTGAGTGCTCCCCGTGACTGAGTGCCGTGCTGTGCTGTCTCAGTGCCGGTGCTGAGTGCTCCCCGTGACTGAGTGCCGTGCTGTGCTGCCTCAGTGCCGGTGCTGAGTGCTCCCCGTGACTGAGTGCCGTGCTGTGCTGCCTCAGTGCCGGTGCTGAGTGCTCCCCGTGACTGAGTGCCGTGCTGTGCTGCCTCAGTGCCGGTGCTGAGTGCTCCCCGTGACTAACGAGGAACTGCACCATGTTTAAAAGGCGCGAAGGAACGGCCGGAATTTGCGGACACCTGTATGAAACGAAGTTACTTAGCTTGTTATATTTTAGAGCCATTCACGACAAAAGGATTGCAGAGTTTCATTTGGCTTCAAACGTCGACGACGTAGGGGCATTCGACGACATTTGTTTCAAAGCAACAGTGGAAGGGTTCAGCAAACCTATCTTGGTGTTCATACAAGCCAAACACAGGGAGAACAAGAAACAAACACTTAAAATCGATTTGATCACTTACTTTATCAGTTACTTGAAAATTAGACAGCATTTCGTTCAGAGTAATAACGATGACCTCCTTTTTGGTGGTACATTTGATGAAACAGAATGTTTATTCGTTATTTATACGACTGCGAGAGATGAATTTAGTAATGACTCAGAAGTCGAGAGTAGTGTTTGCTCCTTCCTGAATGATTTAATAGGTACAGGCGGTACAGCCAAGCCACCTTACAACCACAAACAGGTTGTAGAGTTTCTTTGCAAAGCAGCTATCGAATACCAAATAACGTCATTGGCCGAACTGATCGTTAAGTTTAGAACGGATAAAGTGGATTTCCAACAGATGCTGAATGATGTAAATGAAAATATTATGCTACGCTACCACGTCATTCTGGCGCAAAGAGTTTTCGAAATTTCAGAAATTCAACCTAATGGACATCGAATCGCTACCTTTCGTCACGACTTCTTCGACACCAATGAAGAATACATCACTCTATTCAGAGATGCACTGTTTAAAGAGATTCTAAAAAAAAGACAAATTAAATCTGATATACAGAATTTACTGTCTGCATTCATAGCTGAGCCCACTGATGCTGAGAAGCTCAGCAAGCTGATAGGGACTGTTATAACATACAATAATGGCCGGTTAGAAATTAATAAACAATACGCAGAATATTTCAGGCCAGAATTGAATAAAGAGTATGTTTCCCGATTGACTGACAAACCGATTGACAAAGCAGTGGAACTGGCTGCAAAAGAAATATTATTATCTCCAGAGTGGAAGCTGAGAGTCCCGGCTGCTTTCGGGAATAAAGATATAACAATAAGTAAAAAGAGCAGAATTGAACATCTAACGTCAAAAATTACCGGTTTATTAGACAAGTATAAATCAACTAAGATGGTAACTATAGATGAATCGTTAGAAAAAGGATTCCTGCGGCTCAATGGAGGTATAGCTGGGGCCATCGGAAATGTATTTGTACTTGACGATAACACCAAACTGTTGAAGATTACAGATAACAAAGATGCATTAGGAATTAATGCTAGAAATCTGTATGAAAATTTGAATAAAGAAATCAGACTGATGAATGAAAACAATCCGAAAGATAAAATCCCCGATTTGTGCGAATATAAATTTTGTTTTAAAGGTATCAAGTTTCCTAAACTTTTATTGGTATTTAGTGAACATGAAGAAAATTTTGCGAGAGATTTCTTAAACAAGCTGCTATTTTTTAGTGGTCAAGCTGATGAGAACGGCGTGGAGGAAAGTTTAATAAAGGATATAGAAGTTTACCAGCGTGATCACTCAAAGAACTTTCAAGTTAAAACAGATGCAATATTTATAAAATATCACTATGAAATACAGAAATGGTGGATGGGAACAAAACAAGCATCGTATCTTACACGAAAAACCGACTTATTCCAAAATGCAATAGAAGACATTATCAAAGACCCACAGATGAACTCAATAAACGTAACATTTATGAACAAAATAAAAAATATGAATACCACATTCACTGAAGACGCGGTGAGGTCCTTGAACTTGCAGGATCAGCAGTCGAGTGCGTGCATCGTCGCCGAGAACAGCGTACTGACTATTGTTAAGGTGATGCAACATTTAAAGAATAAAGACCATATTGTGTTAGATCTTGAAGATATTATAAACCTACCAGAGAAAGGACGTATAGCAATATGTACAGAATTGATGAATACAAATAAAGAAAAAGTTTTAATTTTAGTTTGCAATAAAATACAAAAGTCAGGAATAGAAAAAAATACTTTTGAAAACGTTGCAGAAGCAGTTCGAAACAAAAAATGTATAATTATTACGAACCATTCGTCTTATCAAACATTACAGACATATTTCGCAATACCAGATAATAATATTGTACTCGACGAAAAAAATAGTTTAATTGACATGAGCGAAGAATCCCAGATTAGAATCTTGGAAAGTGCCAGAGTGAAATTTCAAGGCATAGAAGTAGGATTGGAACATCTCGTAAGTGGCTGGCCCCAGGAAGGTCCATGAGTCGTCGATTTGGTACTGAATAAAACCCAGGTTATATTCACGTAGAAAGCTGGTTACCAGCGCCGATATCCCAGCGTTTGTCATAGCGCGAACCAGTGTGAGCCAGGGCGCCGACTCATTCAGATAGGAAATTGTCGGCGCTTATCGGCGACGGTTCGCGCCGTATTGGCAAAAAGAATCTAAACTGACTGCGCCGACCAGCGCCGACAACCAGCGCTTGTCAGCGTCGACCAACGCTGGCATATCGGCAACGGGTACCAGCTTTCTACGTGAATACACCCTTATATTATTATTGTTTCATAGCGAAATAAACTTTAATATTTTTAAATAAGTATAACCTATTTACCCGACTGCGCATCGGCAAACGCAGGCTCATGTTTCTCACTCGCATTTCTGTATCTGAGTAGAGATATAGGCTATGTGTTGTTTTAATAAAATCAAGTCATTTCGTTACTACAAGAATTATTGTATAACAGAAAAGTAATGACCGATGAATAAATTGTTCACCTTACAGCCACGTGAATGTAGCGAAATGAGCAAGCCACATAATTTTGACTAAGGTGTAGCTTGTGAAGTTAGAGCTTGTACAGTTAGGGCGTATAGAGGTAGAAGCTTGGCTCTACATGAGATCTGATAACCTTTGGACAGTGCGAGCCGCATGCTCTCGTCTTAGCAACATTTTACATGAAAATGTTTTTGGTGGGATTTCACTTCTTTTTGTAAGTTACATACGACAATATAAATGTTTTATCTTTTTTGCGTTTCACATCTGAGGTGCCTTTTTTCATAGCCCACTGTTTATTATTTATAGCAACGATTCCCTATATAAATTTTCAGCCCTCTAGCATCAAAATTTGCGGAAGTCTCAAACAAACTTCCCTCCCCTAGTTTAAGGGGTTTTTTGTTGTTATGAAGCAGCAGTTATGATAAAACGCGATTTAAATAATTATGGCACGTTGACAAGTGCACGTTATACTTAACAATGTATTACGGAATTAATGTAGGACAGTTAAGTTTAAAACGAGTATAGATATTTGGGATAGTTTTAAAAACAAATTAAAGGAATTCTTGATAAGTAAAGCCTACTCTTAGAATGAGCCTACTATTCAATCAATTACTTTTTAAATGACAAAAATACTGGTGACTACACCTATAGATAAGCTGTGCTAATGTCTCAATGAGTAATTTAATTTTAATGAAATCAATGAATAATAATTAGTATGAAATCGATGTATTTATAAATCTGTCTTTCTGAATGAACAACTGTATAAATGCATGACGAATGATGGACGGTGACTTAACACGAATAATGATTTTAATGTTAAATTAACATTAAATATTGTACACTTTATAAGTATGTTATAGCGATCCTTTATAATAATCATAAGAACTGATACTTCACCTGTGAGTCGAACTAACTGGTAGGTAATGGTTGCGGTACATGCACATCGATACGCCGTAGCCGCACATGTCAAGTATCAACTGCATAAATACTTAAAGCGCCTTTCCAAAGATACCCGATACCAAAAAAAAAATGTTTTCATGATTTTATTTAACCACTGTCGGCGTAATTAATATGACTGTTAGTACTAGAAAACTGTTATTTGGCATGAGTATAATGCCAAATAACAGTTTTCTAGTACTAACAGTCTCTGCTCTTAGCTGGGGACAGACAGGCAGACGGACATGGCGAAACTATAAGCGTTCCTTGTTGACTACGGAACTTACGGAGTTAGATGATGAGCTTCAAGAGCTTTAAATGAATTTTGAATATTTTGCAAAAACCGTTTTTTTTTAACCGACTTCGCAAAAAGGAGGAGGTTATCAATTCGGTTGTTTATTTTTTTATTTTTTATGTGTGTTACCTCATTACTCCGTCATTTATGAACCGATTTGGAAAATTATTTTTTTGTTGGAAAGGGTATACTTCACAGGTGGTCCCATTGTCAACAAATCAGGATCTGATCATGGAATCCTGGAGAAATCGAGGGAACTTCAAATATTATAGGCAAACCTATAGCGATTTGGGTATTTTTTTATAGTAACTCGTGCATTTGCTCTCGAAAAGCACTATTTGGTGAAGTGGAACTGATGATGAAGACCACAGATGGCCACCGGAACTACTCAATAAATAAGTACTTATTTCACGGGTTGCGATTCGGTTACTTTAACATAGCTACCAAGCAATTTACAATGCATAGTGTTATAGTGAAGTGGAGATGATGGTCCGGTACCAGGAGAACTCCTCAAAAATTAACGTCCCTGCATCGAGAAAAGCAATATTTTGTAAAAGGTGATGACCAGTTGCCATTAGGCTATTGTAACTTAGATAAATTACAACCGACCCACTAAAAAGACAAAAATAAAAACTTTTTTCCAAAAAAATACAACCGCCTTCCAAAAAGACACTACAAAGTGAAAAATAACTATAATTTCGGAAGTCGGTGGCAAGTAAGGTAAGTTTATAGCTGGAAGAGCTAAAAACCCAAAATAATAATATTTTGCCAATACTTTAAAGTTTACTTGGTTAGTTACAAACGGGTGGGTGAGCGGTCAAGTTTTTGCGGTTCTATATGCGCTAGGCGCACGTGCGAGGTGTCAAAAGACGCATCTCCGCGCGAGCTAGCGAACTATGGTGTCGCTCAGGTTAGGTTCGCTCAGGTTAGGTTCGCTCAGGTTAGGTTCGCTCAGGTTAGGTTCGCTCAGGTTAGGTTCGCTCAGGTTAGGTTCGCTCAGGTTAGGTTCGCTCAGGTTAGGTTCGCTCAGGTTAGGTTCGCTCAGGTTAGGTTCGCTCAGGTTAGGTTCGCTCAGGTTAGGTTCGCTCAGGTTAGGTTCGCTCAGGTTAGGTTCGCTCAGGTTAGGTTCGCTCAGGTTAGGTTCGCTCAGGTTAGGTTCGCTCAGGTTAGGTTCGCTCAGGTTAGGTTCGCTCAGGTTAGGTTCGCTCAGGTTAGGTTCGCTCAGGTTAGGTTCGCTCAGGTTAGGTTCGCTCAGGTTAGGTTCGCTCAGGTTAGGTTCGCTCAGGTTAGGTTCGCTCAGGTTAGGTTCGCTCAGGTTAGGTTAGGTTAGGTTAGGTTAGGTTAGGTTAGGTTAGGTTAGGTTAGGTTAGGTTAGGTTAGGTTAGGTTAGGTTAGGTTAGGTTAGGTTAGGTTAGGTTAGGTTAGGTTAGGTTAGGTTAGGTTAGGTTAGGTTAGGTTAGGTTAGGTTAGGTTAGGTTAGGTTAGGTTAGGTTAGGTTAGGTTAGGTTAGGTTAGGTTAGGTTAGGTTAGGTTAGGTTAGGTTAGGTTAGGTTAGGTTAGGTTAGGTTAGGTTAGGTTAGGTTAGGTTAGGTTAGGTTAGGTTAGGTTAGGTTAGGTTAGGTTAGGTTAGGTTAGGTTAGGTTAGGTTAGGTTAGGTTAGGTTAGGTTAGGTTAGGTTAGGTTAGGTTAGGTTAGGTTAGGCTAGGTTAGGTTAGGTTAGGTTAGGTTAGGTTAGGTTAGGTTAGGTTAGGTTAGGTTAGGTTAGGTTAGGTTAGGTTAGGTTAGGTTAGGTTAGGTTAGGTTAGGTTAGGTTAGGTTAGGTTAGGTTAGGTTAGGTTAGGTTAGGTTAGGTTAGGTTAGGTTAGGTTAGGTTAGGTTAGGTTAGGTTAGGTTAGGTTAGGTTAGGTTAGGTTAGGTTAGGTTAGGTTAGGTTAGGTTAGGTTATGTTAGGTTAGGTTATTTTATTT